>OX419750.1:6332500-7582500 GCA_948477245.1 Thumatha senex | reverse complement strand
TTTAATAAATATTATTATATTTTAACACAAGATTTTTTAATTGTTTTTCGGCTAATTCATTTTTCTCTATTTGAGTAGTTTATAACTTCTATGTATTTATCTTCACGCTGTATCTTTGATGGGATAGTCAGATAGCACAGATCATCAGGCTTCGCGATCCATGCATACTTATTTGGATGCCTACAGATTTATTAATTAATCGTTTTACACATGCACGTCCGGGTATCCAAGTACAACTTTCCTTTCAATATTGCCATTTCTGAGGCACTTATCTCTTCTGACATTTCCATTCTTCTTGCAAGTTCTTTTTGTTATATTCGTTAGATATGTATGTAATCTTTTAAAAGCTCAGTTTAAAATTAATCAAAAATCATTTATATAAAAAAAACAAACATATTTTCCAAGGTATGTCAAGTAAATTACTTTTGACAATGTCAAATGACGTTTTGTTCGGTCAATTCTTCATTATTTTTTGGTACTTCGTCGTATACCCCATTTAGACTCTCGCATGAGCCACGAGACGAGCCGCGAGTTTGAATGAAAATATACCTAAATATGCGTCTACACTCGCGGCTCACGGCTCGTCTCGCAGTTCGTCTCGTACCTCGTGCGAGAGTGCAAATGGGGTATAAGATTATTTTCAGTTTATTATTGAAATGTTGCCATTACATAAGCACTAATGCAGGAGTAAGGAATGCTTTGTAAGTCGGACCTTACTCTCTGTTTACTAATAACTTAGTTAACACATCGTTACTCCTTGGCTAATCTAGGAGTAACTAGTCTAAGAGTAAGAGTGGAGTAAAGTAAGAATAAGTCATTTTTATTAATAAGACCGAGGTTTAGTTTTAATGTAAGTATTTCCATTTCAAATATATGGTTACTAAATTCTAGGTATAAATTGCCAAAGAATTAAAAAAGAAGCGCTAGTGGCCCCGCTAGCTCAGTGTTATGTAAACGATTACTGCGTTAAGCAACTTTAGCTGAGGCTGGAATTCTGATTTCGGCCCGTCATTTTTTATACATTCTGGTGGCGAAATTCATTCTACTATCTAGAGTATGAAATTATTATTATATTATAAATTATTATATACGCAAAGCTTCATACATTATTGTAAAATTTATAAACAACGGAATTAAATGGGCGCCACGGGAGTCGAATGATTTCACTGGCGAAGCCGCGTGGCTGAGTATTACATAATAATAAGGTATATTTTATTATACAGGATCATGACGTCAGCAGTAGCGATAGACGAAACAGGAGAGATGAAGATGATGATGATAATGAAGATCTTTGGGTACGTATCATATTTCTAACTAAAAGTATTGACTGTTCATGGGACAAACTGTTCTAAAAGAGATACTCCTATCTAACTAAGAAACAACTCTCCCCTACCACACCACAAAGATGCAATTTTAAAAGGCAATTAGTATGTTAACTATATAAGAACGCCGCTAAAAAGATCAGCATAAACGTCTTCTGACTTAACGCGCAGACGCTTTACCAATTAGGCTATCGAGTGACAAAACATTTTCTAGTAGGCTTCGATAGCCTAGTTGGTAAAGCGTCTGGCGCATTAAGACGCTGGTCCTCATCACTTGTATGATTCACAATGGTTGTCGCATATGTACCTACTTATTACATTCATGAAAATGAAAAATCTTTATTCATGTAGGTCACAGAGTAACACTTATGAACGTCAAGATTATTGCTTCTACATTTACATTTACTGCCAGATTTGCAAAGCAATAGGTAGAGCCTGAGGAAGAACATGGCAATAAAACTCCTGGTCACTCTTTTCTAACCGCCAGTAATTACATAAGTTTTGTTTACATGATATTTGAACAATTATAATAGTAATGAGTCTATACAAAATAAAACAAAATCAAATCAAAATGAGAGCGTTTCTAGTAGCCAGTTCTAAGGGCAGCCCACTCTTATGACGAAGAATCTGGCAAGAAACAGAATGGCTGTTATTTTAAAATATAGTGGCTTACAAAATAAACTTACTTTGTTCCTTTGGAGTAACGTGAGAACAGTCGACTAAACTTAATTTTTGACTAAACCACATACATCATACATCACAGCCTTTATCCCCGAAGGGTGTGGGGAAGTGCAGAGGCATACTGTACGCCGACATTTCACCGTATGCAATTTTGTCCCACGTAACAGGTGGTGAGCCCATTGTCATGTTGAAATGGACAGTCGCAGGCTGTGGCAACCTGCTGTTGAAATTTTCCAAGCCGCCCATAAGGCCTTCAACCAGGTTTAACGACTGCCATTTTACTGGCAACCGGGACCAACGGCTTAACGTGGCTTCTGAAGCACGGAAACGCTCGCAAATGTAAATTCAACAAAGTGGTCATCCATCCGAGGACCACCTATAGCAGGGGGGTGTCACTCCGCAGTTTAGGTACTTTCGGGCAGCGCGCCGCTCGTAGCGGCTAATGACAGTGGGCTGCCACTGTCGCTCGCACGCGACGAGCGCTCTAAATAAATCAACTACGTACAAAACTTCTCAAGTGACAAACCCGCCCGGACTTTGTAGCTCGGTCATAAAACTCTGGCGCGCAAAGAAAACTCAACGTTCGCGCGCAGTTATAAGTTCAAGGCCCGTATTCCAGAACGTTTCTCAATACTTGATCGACGCTTGAGGCTAGATTTTGCCTTTTAAAAATCTACTCTCAAGTGTTTCTTGAGTGTTGATAAAAGTTCTGGAATACGGACCTAAATTTTGCTTGCAGGCAGCGAGTCTAGCGAGTCAGCGAGTCGAGTTTTCATACCTAAAACTGACTTTTGTTAGGGAGTGACACTTCTGTACGTAGTACTTTTACTTATTTTATGCCTATAGCGAATGTTGCTTAACGCAGTGATCGTTTACAGAACACAGAGTTGGCGGGGCCACGAGCGCTTCAACCTACTTATAATCTAAATTAAATTTAAAAACTTCGTATACTCCCGATGTTTCGACTTTACGTGGGTAACACTGAAAATGTTTAGAAAATAAAAAACGGCTCAATGTAGAAAGTTGCTAATACTTTTATTGTTTTTCGAAGTAATCTCCGTTCCTCTCTACACATCGTCGCATTCGATGGAACCACTGAGAAAAGCTGTGGGTCCATTCTTCCTTAGGGGTCTCTTCTATGACATTTTCGTACGCTTTCACCGCATCTTCAGGGCTCGTAAAGCGAATACCTCGAAGTTTATCTTTAGTTCTTGGGAATAAATGAAAGTCGCAAGGCGCCAGGTCGGGACTGTATGGCGGATGACTCATTATCTCGACACCTGCCATAGTCAAATATTCAACAGTCCGTTTTGCGGAGTGCGCTGAAGCATTGTCGTGGTGAAGAAGGATCCTGCTTCGAGGGCCCTGCTGTCGATTTTTTTCCAAGACAATAGGCAAACAGCGATTGACGTACCAGTCTGCAGTAACTGTCCTTCCATCTTCTAGCATAACTGTCGCGAAATGACCTTTCCGACTAAAGAACGAGGCTATCATCTTTTTTCCTTGACTTCTTCCTTTCTTTACCTTAGTTGGCCGATCCTCAAAAGGAAACACCCACTAAGCTTATTGTCTTTTGGTTTCGGGTTCGTAGCAATATATCCAGCTTTCATCACCTGTGACGATGTCAAATACAGCATTTGAGTCACCGCCGTTGAACTTATCTAACATTTCGCGACACCAGTCCATGCGAAGGCGTTTCTGGTCGCCGGTTAAAGTATAAGGAATCCATCTGGTATAAAGCTTCCTGACGCCTAAATGTTCGTGTAATATTTTTTGAACTTGACTCATACCAATGCCTAGGCTTGCCCGTATCTGCTGATAGGTCACTCTCTTATCTTCCTCTATGATACGTCGCACAGCACTGATGTTATCTTCAGAAGTCGCTGTTAAAGGACGTCCCTCACGCGGATCATCACTGAGATTGCTACGTCCACGCTTAAACTCGTTAAACCAATTGTAAATAGTGGCACGAGATGGGGTTCATTATGAAATGCTAATCGCAGCCTATCATAGCTTTGTTGTTGAGTAAGCCCACAACAAAAGTCATAATAAATCATTGACCGAAAATTTTCTCGCGTTGAGTTCATTTTCACGTTTAACAAGAGTTTTACATTTGCCGCCAATTCACAAAAACAAATGACAAATGAATGCAATATATTACATTAGGTTACCAAAGAGTTCTATATTTGAAATTCAAATAAAGTTTTCATTACAGTATTTCTTTCTGGCCAGTTCTAAACATTTTCAGTGTTACATAGGTATTTGCGAACCTCGAGAAGTGAGCAAAGTTATCAAACTTTAATGTAGCTAATTTATCCCTTCGGGGCTGAAGCTTGCTATAAGTCCACATTTCACCGTGTGTATTTTTGTCCCACGCAACAGTTGATGAACCCACACAAATGGACAAGCGCAGGCTGTGGCGTCCTGCTTTTGATGTTTAAACCGTCTATGAAGTCTTCAACTTTACTTAACGACTGCCATTTTACTGGCCACCGGGACCAACGGCATAAGGTGCCTTCTAAAGCACGGAAACGCATTTATAGTTACGAGGCACTAGTAGTAGCCAGTAATCGCTGGCTTGACGTTTAAGGGATGACATGCGCGCCAATAGTCTCACAACATGGGATGCCGACGATCGTGCAAAATGGAGGAGAAAAAGTAGTCGCGAAACGCAACTAGGACAGACGCTCGGATGATGATGAGTAGTAGCCAGTAACATTTTTATCAGCAGGTCAACATAAACTGTACTTGTCCATTTTCAACACAGCAATATTTTCATCACCTGTTACATGGACCAAAATGAGTGACTGTCTAGTATACCTCTGCCACCCCTTCGGGAAAAAGGCGTTACTGATAAACATAAGTAAAAATAATAAACTTAAATTGCCATATTGTATCTTTTTTTTTGTTGTTTAAGATGGTTCGTTTTTGATCATTTGTTTAGAGTACCATAGACTATATATAACTCTAGAATCTACAATATCATTTAAGGAATATCATAATTTTACCCTTATGCTTCTACCACGTGATGTGCCGGGTAAAGAGCCAAGTTACGGAACAGGATCTTAGGTGTTATCACATTTTTCATAAGAAACATTAAATTACCATAATTTTGTACATGGACTCGAACCAGCGTCTTCTGGTTCAACGCACTAGACACATTAACCTACCAACTACACCACCGTGACCTGCTCTTTAAAGCAATTAGTACGCTAACTTTTTCTAAATTTAAATTTAAAGTGGAATAACCGTGCAACTTTGCTAAGTGCCGGTCGATGGCGCCTTACGTCGCCTCACGACGTAAAGAGGTAGATTAATTCGTCAGTTTCGAGCAGGTCACGGTGCTGTAGTTGGTAAACGCGTTTGGTGCGTTGAACTAGAAGGCGCTGGTTCGAGTCCAGCTCGTGACTGAACAATTTTCCACATTAAATTTTAAATTTAGAAAAAGTTTGCGTACTATTTGCTTTTCAAAATTGTTTATTACAACCATCTGTTACGTTTGACAAAAATTCATACGGTGAAATGTGGACATATGATATGTCTCTGCCACCCCTTTGGGGAATAGGGGGTGACTACTTGAAATTGTATTGCCTACTTATTTAACAACTCCATCGTGTTTATTACACTTAATCTGATTAGGTATCTTATTAGAGATAATACTTGTATCAGAAACTGTAGGACGATCTCTACATACATAAAACTCGTATTAAAAACTTAAAGCTCGATGTAGTGTACTAAATTCTTTGAACAAATTATAGAGTTGCGCTCCATTGAGCTTGAACTAGGGTGGAGCCAAATATAGCTTACAAAACATAGTTTAGCCTTCTTTTTTCTGTCGACCAAGGAAGCAATACGACATTCACAGTTTACTAAACTCTGTGATAAACATAATATAAACACTAGATATAAAATTAATCTTTCTGTGCACCACAGTCGACTACATAAGATTGGCAATTCTTTCCAGGTTAACTGTATACGCTTTTACAAAAAGCTTTCCTGTGACCTGAGAAATTTACCATTAAATAAATTTAAAAAGTTAATAAAAAAGCTATATGAAAAAGGTTATTACTCCGTTAAAGACTATTTGCAGGACAGGAACGCCTGGAAATGATCTGATGGCAAAGTGAAATAATATTAAATTGTAAATAGGCTATCAAAAAAAAACCTTCCCAGGAAGTTTCTTGCCGGTTCTTCTCAGGTGGGCCACGTTCCGAACCGGGGTGGTCACTTTAAATAGTGTATGACATTTTGTAAGCGCCGTTAATATGGTCTATGCAAAATAAAGATATTTTTATTTTTATTTTATTCGTGATACGCCGTATCAAATAAATTCCTAAGATGATTATTGACTTTTGAACTCGACTTATTAACAATTTTTGTTTTTCGTAAAGGTTACAGTGTACTCTTTAGTCTAAATTTGAAAGTGTGTACATTATACATAGTATTTATGATGCTTTTAGTACATTTATTTTGATTACTAGCTTTTGCCCATGGCTTCGCTCGAATGGTGTTTTGTATGTAACTTAATATTAAGTCCAAAACTTGTCGGCATCGATTATTACCGGTATACTTATAGATTTCATGAATACGTTTATAGGTACTTATTATCCTGTGGTAATCTGTAAAGTGTTCAGTTAAATTGCTACATTGTGTTTTTTTAAAGGTTTCTTTTTCTTAGCCACCTCGTCAATTAGTCAGTAGGTACATTACTTTCAGATAAAACCCTCATGGGCCCCAAAATTCTTGGTAGAACCTCCTATGCACCCTAGCAGGAGAACGCAAAGCGTAACAGCGTTAACATAACAATCTCGTTGCTCTTTCAGAACCTATCCCCACCAACCCCAGCCTTCCGCGAACTTATTGACCTCCCCTCGTGGGAATTTAATCATAATAAGTGAAAAACTATTAATTTATTGATGAATTTTCACAGAGAGTTGATAAAAATGACGATGATAGCAACAGTGATGCTGCAAGAAGATCACAAAGTTCAGCACCTCTACAAAATAACAGAAGCAGTAATAATGCCAGGTCAAATGATCGAAGTAGCCATTTAAAGGATAGAAGACAAAATTCCATTCAGAGCTCAAACCGCTTGCGACGGGAAAGATTCAATAGACGCAATATGATGATGAATGATAACAGAATGGATGACGACCGGATGGACAATATTCAAAGTTCAAATGATAACAGAAGAAAAAACAGAGCACAACACCAAGGACTGTCGTTGAAAAATGAAAACAGAAGAGACAATGACTATCGAGAAAGCCTCAGGTGGAGTAAACGAAAAGATAGTAGGAGTGATGACCGATGGAGGGATTACAGTAAACGAAAAGATAGCTGGAGGGATAACTACGTGGATGCACTAAAGACTCTTAGGTATAATAGGCGTGATAGAAACGAGGATCGTAGTGATTGGAACAGACATCAAAATGATAGAAACGATGATAAGAATGATGATAGGAATGATGACCGGAATGATGACAGGAATGATGATAGGAACGACGATAGGAACGATGGTAGGAACGACGACAAAAAAGAAGATGAAGATAAATATAGTAGTGATAATAGGAATGACGATAGGGATAACAATAGGAATAAAGATAAAAAAGATAGAGATGACGACAACAGTGATGATAGGAGTGATGACAGAAAAGACGATAGAAGTGATGACAGAAACGATGACAGAAGTGATGATAGGAGCTACAATAGAAGTTTTGACAGAAGCGATGATACAGGTGATGACAATCACCAAAGGAGTGAAGATAATACTGAAAGGAAAGATGACAAAAGTGATTCCAGAAATGATGATAGAAGTGATGATAGAAATGATGATAGAAGTGATGATAGAAATGATGATAGAAGTGACGACAGAAGTGATGATAGGAGTGACGACAGAAGTAATGACAGGGATAACAGTGACAGATGGGACAATAGCGACATTGACTCTTACAACCGTAATCAAGGAGCAAACAGAAAAAATGATCGGTTCAATTATAGATTTGATAGTGATAGAAGGAAACAAAACCGTAGAGGAAGCTCATATGATAGATCAAACATTTTAGATAATGACAGAAGGGTCAACTTGAATTCATATATTGATAGATTTGACAATTTTAATAGAAATACTGGTCGATTTGGCAATCTCAACTCTAATAGTAACAGATTTAGAAGTTTCCAATCAAACAGTAACCGATATACCCGTTTCAATCCTAACATTGACAGATTTGACAGTTTATTCGCAAGTAACCGATGGATAAGTAACAGAAAAAACAGTAAATCTGCAGACAGGTGGGATGAAGATGTAAGTATCTATTTTTACTCATTTTAGTACTGAATGTTCCTAAAAGATTAACGAATTGATTACGATTGTGGGACACTTGTTGTTTTATGGCCTCGTTACTAAGACCTTTTAGCCAAATCTTAAATCAAATTTCTTCAATCTTCTTTCTTAATATGTAAGATGTTCCAGTCCTCTACGTTTTAGTCAAGTCTAGTCTTAAGTCAAGGTCAGTCTCACCCCCGTATAATGGTGGTTGTTATACTGAGGTCCTTCAGTGGATTTACAAAATAGAAAATAGCATTTAACTGCAAATTATATCATTGTCTTTCACTATAGCACGTTAACACACCTTTTATGTCCAAGAAACCACCACTCCCACACATAAATAAGATAAATGCACTAGTTTTAGAAAGTAATATACAGCAAGCGTCCGCACTTGTTGATTTTCCCGCGTAAACCTCGAAAGAGTCTCTTCAAAGATCTTTATAAAGAATCAACAGTGAGACTGTTTAGTTTTATGTTTATGCTCAGCGTTACCAACTACTAAGTGTCCATAATGCGCGGGATATTAGGAATCAGTTCACTTCCTATAGACATACCTCAAGGAGGCTCGTGTCATGCAGCCCAAAAAGAAATATAATAATCTGAAAAAGTCATTACTTAATGTTATTATTTCAGAGAGATGACGATAACAACCCAGATTTCCTGAGCAGATTTAAAGTAAGTATAATAAATTTTGACAATTTATCATCATCTCGAGAAATTTAAGAACGTGTGATCTAGCTATACCTAAAGTAGAAACTTTTCTGCTACATCTGGGGGCCGAGTCTACTATTTTACAATAGTAAGCCGTTCTAGTTCTATTCTATAGCGGTTCTATTGCGATTAGTCCAAAAGATAAATTACGATCCTTTTAGAGAGATATACCCAAAAGATATATTTAAGGTAGTCTACTAAAACTATTATATAAGTACTAGTTGACGCCCGTGGCTCTGAGTGCATGTGTGGTGAAGTTTTCCCGTTCCCGATTTCCACAAGATCTTGTTCCTGAGATAAAATGTAATGATAAAAGTAGCCTATGTGTTATTCTGATGTGTAAGCTATATTATTGTAAAGTTTTAACAAAATCCATTCAGTAGATTTTGCGAGTAAAAGTAACAAACATCAATCTTTACAAACTTTCGCGTTTATAATATTAGTATAGTAGGATTCACAATCACACTTCTCAAGCTGCAGAATATAGTACTACCATAAATGCAAATTAAGAGGTACTTACAGGCGCTACGCGTTTTATTCAATAAAGCCACTATCATATGTGTTTGGAAGCGCTTGTGGCCCTGCGGTCTCAGTGTTCTGTAAACGATCACTGAGTTACGCAACTTTCACTATGGCTGGTCCTCGGATGGGTGACCACTTTGTGGCATTTACATTTGCGAGCGTTTCCGTGCTTCGGAAGGCACGTTAAGCCGTTGGTCCCGGTTGCCAGTAAAATGGCAGTCATTAAGCCTGGTTGAATGCCTTATGGGCGGCATGACAAATTTCTACAGCAGGTGCCACAACCTGCGTCTGTCTATTTCAACACGGCAATGGGCTCACCACCTATTATGCCTCTGCCACCCCTTCGGGGATAAGGAGTGATGGGTATTTATTATTTTTTTTTAAATATCGTGGGACACTTTTTTACCCTGCTCCTTCTAGCCCAAACTAAGCTATAAGCTTGTACTATGGAATCTAGACAACTGATATCCATGCTTAAATATTTCTAAATGCACACATATTATACATAGGAAACATCCAAATTCGAAAACAATGTTCGTGGATCACACAAATATTTGTTTCGGCCCGGGTATCGAACCCGGGACCTCAGCGTGGCAGTCGCATACACTACCACTGCGCCACCGAGGCAGTAGTACTTTTCCCCTGATGCCATAGTTTTCCATCTTACGCACCATATATTTGTAATCGACTGTGTCAAATAGCAGAGCTTAGATCGAGAAAGAGAAAGTGGTTTTCTTTCGAATCTTGATTTTTTTTTATGTAAACTAACTAACTAACTAACTATCTTCACGCATCTCTGACGGGGTAGTCAGAGAGGACAGATCGCCAGGCATCGCGATCCATGCATACTTCTTTCGCTTCCTGTAGATTCATTAATCGCTTCATACATGCACGTCTGGGTATCCGATTACTTTTGACTCTTCCGTTCTTGAGCAATCCGCTCACGTGGTCTTCATATGTAAGTCTCGGTCTACCTTGACTTCTTCTGCCCTCTACTTTCGCACAATATATATTCTTCGTTAATCGTTCCTCACTCATTCGTTGAACGTGTCCATACCAACGGAGCACGCCCTTTTTCAGCTTAACGCTGACACTTTCACTCAAACCTGCCATATTGCGTATCACTTCGTTGCGTTTTCGGTCGGCCAAGGTTACGCCGCACAATTTTCGAAGTGATCGCATCTCCACAGCATTCAGCTTACTTTTTTGCATCTTCTGACATACCCAGGTTTCGCTGCCGTAAAGCAACGTTGGCACTAGCACTTTGTAGATAGGTACTACAACTGCTATTCGCAAGTTGTCTGGGACCTCACCCGTCCGCCAGCATAAGTTGCATAGCAGACAAAGAGTGTCCCAGACGCGCGACCCACCGTACTTGATCATCTCAGCAGTAACTCTGTCTTTTCCCGCAGCCTTACCACATTTCATACTTCTTATCGCTTGTTCAATCTCGTTCATACTAATGACTTCAATGACACCAGGATCCAGAGCGTCACAGTGAGCTCCGCTCCCGATGCGGCATCTCTGTCCTTACTTGCATACATCCTTCCATAATATTCACTCCATCTCTGCAGGACGTCAGTTTGTTTTGTTAGGACATCGTTGTCAACACTAAGCACTTTATTCATACTGCAGACTGTCGAACAACTCCGAGTCTTGCCTACCTCTTTCCAGAAGAGCTTGGTATTATCTCGGAAATTCGACGACAACCTTTCATCCGCTTTCATTCTGCACCTTTCACGAGCTTCCTCTATCAGTGCCTTAGTGTTAACCTTTTGCAGTTTGTATCTTTCTTTCATATTCAAATCATTCCGCGAGGCTAAGTAGTCCAACCATGGTTTCTTCTTCATTCGTACGGCTTCTTTCACTTCATCATTCCACCATGCATCGCGTTTATTACTACTGCCTCTTTTTGTCTCTCCACACACTTCCACAGCGGCATTTACCATACTATCCCTAAGGTTCTGCCATACACATTCCACATTCTGACTACTAACATTGACGTCGCCAAGCTTTTCGGCTACCCTTTCTTTATATTTATCCCCAATGGATGCATCCTGCAGCTTCCAGCTTTTGATGCTATAAGTCGGCTCAGGTTCAGGACACTCGGCACGATGACGCCAACCCGCGAGCAGACCCCTAATCCTAGTTATGACTAGGTAGTGGTCTGATCCCAGCTCAGCGCCACGATAAGCCCTTGTGTCCATCACCTGTTTACGGAGCCGACTATCCATTAGGAATAGATCTATCATGCTTCTCTTTGACTTACATCTCCTCGTATACATATGAATTTGTTTGTGGTTGAACATTGTGTTCGCTACAAACAAATCCTTTTCCTTACAAAATGCCAGTATAAGCTTGCCGGCGTCATTCACCCTTTTGTCCCCATACTTCCCGAGTACCGACTCAAATCCATCGCGAGCGGTACCCACCCATCCATTTAAGTCTCCACACACTATAAGTCTTTCACTTCCTTCTACCACATTAACAGCTTCTCTCATACTCTCCCAGAAGTCATCTAGCTCAATCGCGCTCGACGAAGACACTGGTGCGTAAGCAGCCACCAGGAAAACTTTCGTCAAGCCGACCTTAAAATGGATCCAGAGGACTCTAGGACCAACCAATTTATACTCATACATACCGCAGACCAATCGCGAGGACAACAAAATCCCAACCCCCCGACTGCCATGCTCGCTCTCTGGTACTCCAGACCATAGCGAGAGCATCCCACCCGGGAGCTCCAAGACTTCGCTGCCCTTGCGCTTGGTCTCTGTCAAGCACACAGCATCTAATATTCTCTCTTTCATAAGGGGAGGAATGGAAGAGAAGATGAATGAGTTGATGGATGTCCATCAACTCATTCATCTTCTCTTCCATTCCTCCCCTTACATTCCACGCAGCTACCCTGCACTCCATCCTCCACTTCCCGCCGTGTCGGGCCGCGCGTGTAGGGTGGCGGTCCCCCACGCCGCTCTGGCACACACTTTTCTCACCAGCGGGGACGAACTGGTGCGCGTCGCCTCAGGGGCACGCCCTAACATTAATCGTCCTCGTAGCACTCGTGTCGGAGTAGAATTGCAGCCTTGGCTGGCAGGGATGGCGACGGGCACGCTTCTACTCTTCATCCCCATCTCTTCATCCATTTTTTTTTTGTAATTATTTTATGGCTTGGCTACGAAGATCTTTTAGCCAAATCGTATTTTTTATATCATATTTCTTCAATCTTATCTTGTAATTTAGTCCTGTCCTGTCCTTTGTCGATGTCAAGTCCAGTCATAGGTCCTTGCCCCATTAACGTGGTAAAGCGTTATTGAGGCTTTCAGTAGAATTTGCACGACACGTTGTAAAATAGCTTTTCACTGCAATATATCACTGTCTTTCACTATAGCACGTTTACACAACTTTTATGTCTAAGAAACTACCATTTTTACACATAAAACAAGGTTAATACACTAGTTTTGGAAAATAATGCCGCGGCAAACGGCCGCCATTTATCAAGACAAATCTCGGGGTCTTGTTTATGGTTCGGTTAATAAAGCATAGACAACCAATGATTTTATTTTATTTTCATTTCAGGCCAACGACGGAGACGACAATGGATATAATGATGTTATTTATAAAAATTGAATTATTTCATGCTATGCTATAACATTAAATAATTCAGCATCGCCTAGAAACTTATGTGATACGACCAAGCTAATCCTCAGCGGACTCCCAATGAATAATATAAAGATTTTTTATTAAAGTATAAATCATATTTAATATAGATATATTTTACTAAAATATTTTAATCGATTTACTCAAAAAGTATACGCTGCAGCAAAGAAAACTGTGCATTTTATTACTTAACCCCATTGACACAGAATTTCTTTTTATTTAGCTATGTATGTAAGTAACAACATAATAATGAGAAGCAATATGTAACGCAGTAGATTTACAGTTTGACAAAACTATAGCCTTGGTTTATATGAGTTTGTTTGTTTAGTTGAATACGGTAATCTCAGGAACTACTGGTCGGATTTGAAAAATTATTATTGTGTTTTATAGCTCATTTACCGAGGAATGTTACGTATCATCACGCCAATACCATGGAGAGCGGAGCAGTAATCATAAATGTCGACAAATCGGGAATATTTTTATGCATTTTTGTAGTATCTGTATTCTGCAGTCATGCATTTTTCTATTTTGAAGCTTAAAGGCAAGCCTGTGGTAAGAAATAGTACATACCTACAGCAGCGCCATTCGTGTTTAAAATTTTGACGTGACAACGTCTTATAATTCGATAGAGCCGGCTGCACGCACGAAAAAACATGACTCATGCGGCGTTACCTCGCTCTGAGGCGTTCCATGTACCTAAGGCTTGAAGTGCAAGCGAGAGCGCGGAACGAGCGACAAAGAAGCACAATCGGCCTTTGCGTTCGGCAGCGTTCGACATCCGTCTCTCTCCTACTTGAGCAATTACCTCCTTCTCTATATACATACAAATCTATTAAACAAATGAAATTAAAAATTTCTTTTGAAAAAAGCTACCATTCCATCAGTATTTTCTTAAGACGTTGTCACGTTCAACTATCGTCAGTAAACCGACTTTACAGACAACCAATTTTTATTAAAATTATGAACTAAGTAGTATATAGTTGGAGTTTGTCGCATCAATGTTTAAAAATGGTTGTAATACTGTTCATTGATATCAGAGTTGTTAAGTAGCACGATAGATGGCTCTGGTCATACGTTTAAATGACGATTATAATATAATGAAGCATTTCAACTTGTTTCGGTACGGTTCGGGTAGTACAGTGGCTAGAACATTTCCCTGGTTAGGCAAAGGTCACGGGTTCAATCCCTGTCCTGAATCAAGTAAACTCTTTTCACATTAATAAACAAATATGTGAAACTTAGCATAGGTACTAATTGCTTTAAAAGTGTATCAATCAAAGGATGATATGTAAAATATTTGACGAAATTCGTATCTGTTATTCATACACTACAGGGGAGCTAAGATCACAAGCAAAGTCACCTTGTCTTCACAAAAAGGGCCACCAGGGGAGTCAGGACTACGAAGTGATTGATGGGATAGTGTTAATTAAACGAAAGCCCATCGCAGTGCACTGCTGGAAATAGGTATTTCCTAAATTTGTATTTGCACTTTAACTCTGGACTGACGGGTCTGTACATTGTGATGACGAATGTTCAAGATGAGGATCTCTATCATAATAAACTGGAACGCACGTCAGCACACAAATTTCCCTCCTTTTACAACCCTGGGTTCTTCAAGCGGAATGTAAAGAACTCATTGAGCCGTCAACGTGAGGGACGCTGACAGTATCTTCTCATATAGGGGTGGGTGAAGGTGTGCTAGATACACAAAACTTGACTGTTGGACGTTTCGGCCTTCGTTATCTAATTTTATCCTCTTACCTTGTACACTCACGAAACTATCGTACCTAAGTGTGGACCAACTCTCTAAGAGCCAACGCACACTGGCTTCTTTTAGTATCCGCAACCGGCGACTTTGAGACTGTGGCGATATTGTGTCGCATCTGGCTTCCACAAAGCTACTTAGCCCCCGGTTTTAAAGAAACTAGTGTGCGGAGGCCCATAACATCTACAAAATCCATACTGAGTTATTGACGGAGCAATAGTATTGCCACAAAAAAAGTGTGCTGATGACATCTGTCATGCTGACTTTCCACCTGACTGCACCGTTTTATAAAACTTTTCTTAACTGTAGTGTATAAAAGTCTGAAAAGATAATTCACGTAAAGAAAACAAAAATAAAACGATCGTGGTCCCACGGACTGTGTTCTGTAAGCAATCACTGCGTTTAGCAACTTTCGCTATAGCTGGTCACGGATGGGTGACAATTTTGTGGCATTTAAATTTGCGAGCGTTTCCGTGCTGCGGAAGGCACGTTAAGCCGTTAGTCCCGGTTGCCAGTAACATGGCAGTCGTTAAGTCAAGTTGAGGGCCTTATGTTGCCGTAAATTTCAACAGCAGGTAGCCACAACCTGCGTCTGTTCAACACGGCAATGGGCTCACCACCTATTACGTGAGACAGGAATACACATGGTGAAAAGTGGGCGTATAATATACCTCTGCTACCCCTTTGGGGATAAGGCGTAACATAAACAAAACAACATTAATTATTATTAATAATCGTTTAATCAGACAAATACAACCTACTATGCGACAAAATGACAAAAGGATTTATGTCAAGAGGTTTAAAATCCTATCAAGTTATAGCTATGCTGAAAGGCCTCTTGGAACACACACACACACACACACACACACACACACACACACACACACACACACACACACAAGAACATTATTATATTACAAAGAACACGGAACTTAAAGAAGTACGGACGGATCTTCACACATTTATGATGTGAATCTCATACCGTGTTTTGTCTTGCTAGAATTGTACTCGTATGGCTCGGTTCGACTTGAAAGCTTCGACAGAAATTTACTGGTGATATGACACGAGACAAAAAAAAATTACACCAGTAAATTTACGTCTACGATTTCAAGCAGTATGACCGAAAATTGAGGCCATGAAAGTGAGTGGGGACCATTTTTTTTAATTCCTTGTTTTTGAACACCAATTTCATGTTTTATGATGGTTGCATCCGTACTTTTTTAATCAGTGATAGTATAATTGTTTCTTAGTTGGGTTCTTAACACTATAATTTATTTTAAAATTAAATATCTATAACTTTACGAATTTTATACAACTTTCAGATTAAAATACTTTAATACCAGTTTTGAAATAAAGTCTACACTACATATTTATAAATTCCATAAAAACAGGCACTATCTGAAACGATATACTTATCAATATTAGTGATTTGAACATATACGTTCTGTTCAGTACTTACGCGTCTTTTCACGCTTTCGTATTCTATGAAGCAAGTCCCACCTTCATGTAAGACCACGCATGTACCTCCGAAGATTGAAAAGGCCGACCCGTCCAATTACAGGCCGATAGCAGTCACCTCCCTTTTACCTAAGGTGATGGAACGTGTAATCAATACACAACTCCTGAGGAACCTTGAGGAACACGACTTGCTCAGTGACCGGCAGTACGGTTTCCGTCACGGTAGCTCGACTGGTTATCTCCTTGTAGTTGTATATTAAGAGTATGGGAGAGGCTCTATCAGTGAGTCTCGACATCTCCAAGGCCGTTGAACGGTCTGGCACCATGGTCTTCTTTCGAAATTGACACTCCAACTATATGGCCCGGGGGACTTTGTGGATGGGTATCCACCTGTCTGACCAGTAGAAGTATCAGGATCTTCGTTGACGACTGCTGATCAGACTACATGGCCATAAATGCTGGGGTCCCGCAGGGCTCGGTCTTGTCGTCAGCCGCATTTTTGTTGCATATCAATGACATACTGTCCATTGAAGGCATCCATTATTATGCAAATGATAATACGGGTGACACTTATTACACGGGTCGCTCCAATATCGCCCTGGCTGCAGTGGAAGTAAGTCGTTGACAACTTGTGTCTGGAATCGAGGAT
Source organism: Thumatha senex (assembly GCA_948477245.1). NCBI lineage: Eukaryota > Metazoa > Arthropoda > Insecta > Lepidoptera > Erebidae > Thumatha > Thumatha senex. The sequence goes on along the minus strand of OX419750.1, from coordinate 7,565,410 downwards.
ACTCTTGCTAGAGTGTCCGATTGGGGTAGACCAAATTTTGTCCTATTTAACCCTACCAAGACTAAAGTTCGTGCATTCACCGCTGAAAAGCCCCATTTAGTATAGTGCCGCAATTCTAGGGCATACCTCTCTCCATCTCCAATAGTATCGGGATACTTGATGTTGAGATCTCTAGTGATGTCCAATACTGTAGTCAGGGTAAAGCCAAGCTGGCGTCCAAAAACTCGGAGTGCTCTACAGGGCGCGGCAGTACTTTACTGCATTGCTAATATTGCTTCTCTATAAGGCCCGTATTTCAAAACGTTTCTCAAGACTCAATCAACGCTTGAGAGTAGTATTTATAAGGCAAAAACTAGCCTCTAGCGTTGATTGAGTATTGAGAAACGTTCTGGAATACGGACTAAAGTCTCAAACCGGCTTACCAGCAACATTGAAGATACGATTCTCTACTAGCAGGCGGTGTCCCTTCGCGACAGTAGAGCCTTAGCCTTTCGTCTCATGCGTGTTCTATGGCTTGTTTAACGGTGCTCCGAGGAATTATGACATTGATATCTATTTTATTTTTTTGTCGTATGGCAAGCGGTGTTGCTATGTCACTGACGACGACTCTGCCAGTGTCAGATGTGTGATGGAAATACGTGTGATTTGTCAATAAACGGAGCAACGTGGATAATTTTTGTGATACTTATTGTGTTTCATTGGTTTGTTTGAACACTGAAACAAGTACATAATACGAAGAGTTTATCTAGCGGACAGCACAATATAAAATATGTATATACAGTAGGTTAAAATCAATAGATAATAAGCATACTAATATTTACGCACACATAAAGCAACAAATAAACAATCACAGTCTAATGTCATTACTTCGGACAAAGCTCCATGACGTTGATATCATATTGAAATTGTTGGGCTTTAGCCTACTTATAATTCAAAAAATAAAAAAAGTGTTGTTTGCTGTCACTAGTGTCAATGTCTTCACCATTAAGAACGTTCAGGCTAAGGCGTTGCTACCATAATGCCAACGATGACATCAATAAAATTAAATGATATTTTCATTTTGCCTGATATACTATTAAAATAAATATCCATCACGCCTTATCCCCGAAGGGGTGGCAGAGGCATATTATATGCCCACTTTTCACCGTGTGGATTCCTGTCCCACGTAATAGGTGGTGAGCCCATTGCCGTGTTGAAATAGACAGACGCAGGCTGTGGCTACCTGCTGTTGAAATTTTTTAAGCCGCCTTCAACCAGGCTTAACGACTGCCATTTTACTGGCAACCGGGACCAACGGCTTAACGTGCCTTCCGAAGCACGGAAACGCTCGCAAATTTAAATGCCACAAAGTGGTCACCCATCCGAGGACCAGCCATAGTGAAAGTTGCGTACCTCAGTGATCGTTTACCGAACACTGAGACCGCGGGGGGCCACGAGCGCTTGATATACTATTAATCCTTGATTATTTTTCATTTCTAAATTTATAACTGCAACCCAATTTTAAGAATTATTTTCTAATATATAACAGATTTTCAAAATGTTAACATGCACATTGCTGCATCCACAATTAATGGGGCTTTTTCGGCGGTAAATGCACAGTCTTGTATCTTGGCAGGGTAAAATTCGACAAGAGAATTCTATGACAAGGTCTATGGTTTAGAAAAGCACATGACCAGCTTATTGTTATTTTAATTATTTTATGGCCCAGTTACTAAGACCTTTAAGCCAAATCTTCATTTATATTTCTTTAATCTTCTTTCTTATTATGTAAAATGTCCCCCGTCCTCTACGTCTTAGTCAAGTCTAGTCTTACGTCAAGGTCAGTGGCACCTCAGCATAATGGTAGTTGTTATACTGAGGTTTTCAGTGGATTTTACGCGGCAAGATAGAAAATAGAATTTCACTGCATATATATCATTCTATTTCACAATAGCACGTTAACAGAACTTTTATGTCCAAGAAACCACTACTCCCGCACATAAAACAAGATAAATGCACTAGTTTTAAAAAGTAATATGCCGTGTCCGCAATTGTCAATTTTCCCGCGTAGAATCCAAGTCCAGCTTGAAAATGTTGTTAAGTAACCCTAAAATGCTCACGTACACATTCAAGTTTTGTTCAAACATAATGCGTTTATTTGTGTGTGAATATTGAAAACAAATCACTTGTTTTGTGGACATGTTGGAGATTCTGCCCTATGGTTTTACTTCCAGTGCAAATGGTCCATTAACGTTCTTCTACATAAGGCAGACGTCAATTATTTGCAGTGGGAGTCCCATAAAATTTAGATTAAAACTCTTCAAGGGCTTTTAAGTGTTGGTCCAGTAGGTCCCCATATAAGCCTACCAAAAGAGAAAAAAGAGGTTACCCGAGATGCCGAGATATTTAATATTATATTTACTAAATTACCTAACCATTTAGGTAACAAAAATAAAACTATATGTAGGAGACGCAGAAAGATTTTTATTTGAAATATCGTCAGCGTCCGCCATATTTAGTTATTGCACGTGGTTAGATAGAATCAGTGCGCACACGCAGCGCGGTCGAGCTCTAGATGTCAACTGCGTCGCGTCGCTAACACACTGGTCTCACCTTGGCATTTGACAGATGTCAAATGTAACATGCGACGTCCATAGACAACCTCGACTCGAACTACTGACTCAAGGATAGCTGTGATTAATCGAATTATGTACCTCTAGCTCAAGTAGATTGCGCTACTAGTACAAATTACTTCACTGCTCCGACATATAGTACTTACATACATATTGTCACGCCTTTATCCTCGAAGGGGTAGGCAAAGACATACTATACGCCCACATTTCACCGTATGCATTTTTGTTTCACGTGTACATTTATTTTTAAATGACGATGCAGCAACTCACCAAATTTCAGTTTTTAATAATTCAAAGTACAGGTAGTTTTTAGTTGGAATACATGGTTCAAATTTAACAAAACTAATAAAATTATTCTAGGCAAAGATGGGTCCGTCGGAAGTACTGGTTCGACTATGCTGCCATCTCTTATGAACTATGCCAAACTTTTTTATTATACGACCGCGTGCACTGTCCAGCTATAAAAAAGTTTGACATTTCCATTTGCGGTCATTTTAATTTTTTTTTATATACATTATAGCTATACTTATAAAGTATTTAAGTTGGTATTTTTTCTGGAAATTAATATAATTATTAAAATCTCGTAACTACTGTTTGTTCGCATACTTTCTACCACTGCAGCGATTTAAATAGTATGACTAATATCAATTCGCTTATTACATCGAAGTATCCGTCTCACTCTCTCTCTGTCTCTCTCTCTCTCTCTTACCAGTCAAAATTACACTTTTGTATTATAAATTGCAATCGTGAATCCACATCGAATGGCTAGTCCTACTGATATTATAAATATAAAACTTTGTATAGATGTGTGGATGCATTTTAGTTACTCATTCACGCAAAATGTACTGAATGGATTTTGATGAAACTTTGCAGTAATATTACTTAGGTATACATCAGAATACGACAAGATTTTTATCCCGGTAAAAAGTTCCCATGGTAAATGTAAACAGACAACACGGGCGGCGCAGTTGGTATCAAAGTATTTAATATGGTTAAAGGAAAAGTAATAAATATAGTTTGACCAAACCTTTTGCATGGGACAATTTCGATTGGGACTGCGGAAGGCGCAGTACCTTGTGCTATGACGAAAATTGGGATAGGTCTACGTCCGTGGACTGATTGATACATAATTGTTGTATGCAAAAAAGCAAAAGAAATATATTAACACAAATAAATTGCTATTAGTGATATGAAATCATTAATATAATTTGAATTATAGTAAAATAAGCTGAATGTTTGTCAACGTCTGCCCCCTCTAGAGTAGCCACCACCCCTAGAGTAACCCCCACTACCCCTTCGGTCTCTATCGTCGTGTTCGTTCTGATAACCCCCGCGACTTTGGTAACCCTGGTTTCCATGGGAATTGCCATAGTTGCCTGTTGACCATTGGCCGTCGTGTGACCCTGAAAAACAAGCAGGAAGTCAGAGTTGCTCTTTGTAAAATGGTTGAAACCCTAATATATCACATTTGTTTGATTTCAACAAAATAAATGTTCCTTTGAGCCGGATTCATAGGCTTATATCCTGCTCGAAGTACAGTTTGTTGAAATTAAACAAGCATGATTTATTTGTGTCGCAAAAAGTAAAAATATCCACGTATACATGAATTAATATGAATTTAACTAGAGTAAAAGGTAGTTAAAAAATCTCAACTCACCAGGCCGTTCATAGGTTCTCGCGGAGTTATAACCATGTCCCGAATACGAGTTGTTGTGTCCATCCACCCTGCTGGGAGCCGGTGAATACGATTGGGTGGTGTAACCACCTGAGGGTACTTCGTACGTTTGGTAATTACGCTTCTGTTGGAAATTGGCCGGACTTGTCAATGGTCTGGAAAGAAACAGCAGCATTTAATAATAATAACTCCATACTTTTCTGTGGTCCGTATTGGGAAGCGCTCGTGGCCCCGCTGACTCAGTGTTCGGTAAACGAACACAGCGTTAAGCAACATTCGCTATAGGTGGTCCTTGGCCGTTGGTCTCGGTTGCCAGTAAAATGGCAGTCGTTGAGCTTGGTTGAAAGCATTATGGGCGGTTTGAAAAATTTCAACAGCAGGTCGCCACAGCCTTATTCTGTCCATTTCAACACGGCAATGGGCTCACCACCTGTTACGTGGGACATAAATGCATACGGTGAAATGTGGGCGTATGGTACGCTTCTGCCTACCCCTACGGGGCTAAAGGCGTGACAATATGTATGTCTGTATTGAGAAGACCCCCTTCGAATCACCGCATACTGTATTCGTTCGGAAAAATCGAGTCAGCGACAAGCATATTTTTATTTTTAAGAAATAAACGCAGTTATGTTGTATCCTGACGTTTCGATCAGATTGCACCAACCTTGGTCTCGGACTTACTGATTCTGGGTTACATACTGTTTAGGCTCCGTGACAGGAGGCACATGGACCAGAACTGCTAAGGATAGAGAGGCATGGAAGGAGTTGGAGGCCTTTGACAATAAGTGGCATACAGACAGGGTTGTCGATGCATAATAGTTAAGTGTAGAGTGTAAGATAATATTAGTAAAGATGTTAAATAAGTAAAGATGTTAAATAAGTAAAGATGTTAAATAAGTAAAGATGTTAAATAAGTATGTAATAACTAAGATAGATACTGTAAATAAAATACTGTCAGAAATTAAAAGTGGTATACACAAAGGCTACTCAAACGATTTGCAGGCATAATCAGCTAAGCAGCCGCCAAATAATTTGCGTCATGGCAACTTTCACGATGCCTCATTTATTTATTTATTTATTTATTTATTTATGTACATACACACAAAGAACATGACAGATAAACAACTAAAATTACGTACAAAGGCACTACTTATTTCTAAAGAAATCTCTTCCAGTAGGCCTGGGATAAGAGAAGTAAACAAAGAATACAAATGATGTGTGCAGGTTAATAAACTTACATAAGCTATAGCTACATATATACATAATACCTAACTATATATATATATATATATATATATATATATATATAAATATATATACCCAAATTAATACATATTATTGTAAAATGAACATACACATGTACTACTTTCTATAGTATAGACGATAGGTAGTGTTCTCGCACTCTTTTCTTGAAAGTCGAAATGGTACGACACTTATGAATATTAGCAGGAAGTGAGTTCCACAGCCTGGCCGCGTGAACAGTAAAGGATTTTGAATAAAAGTCCGTTTTGTGAGATGGACAAATTAAGCGAAAAGTGAGGTGTGACCTACATGGAACATCAGACTTAATCATGAAAGAGAAACGCTCCCGTAGATAAGAAGGATAAGAGGGATTGTGTAGGATATTATATAGAAGTAACAATATCCGAGTATTCCTACGAAGTCGGATTGGGAGCCACTTGAGATTTTCGCGAAACTGCGAGACATGATCATACTTACGTAGATTAAAAACAAAACGAATGCACAAGTTTTGCAAGCGCTCAAGTTTATTTAAAAGCTCCTCAGTAGCATCCAAGTAGCAGGAGTCCGCATAGTCCAAAATGGGTTGTATAAGGGTTTGAGCCAGTGAGATTTTGGTTTTGAAAGGTAGGAGATTCTGAAGGCATCTTAAAGTGTGAAAAGTAAAATGCACCTTTTTACTTACAGATTCAATTTGAGCTTTCCAGGATAAGTTTTGATCTAATATGATGCCAAGATTTTTAGCAGTACTGCTGTAAGCTATAGGAAAACCATCAAGCAGAATAGGCGGAAGAGAAGCCGTATCTAGACCACTAAGCATTTGCCGGCTACCAATAATCATGGCCTGAGATTTGCTTCATTTTACGCAACAGTTTTGGACTTAACAATATTTACAATGCTACTTAATTTAAATAATAGAAAATAATAATAGTTTTATTTGGTACACAATGTAATTTCTATAATGTTCTGAAATATAGGTTTTTAAATTATGTATAAGAATAAATAACTTAAAAACTATTTCGAAATTGAACGTAAACATTTGTTGACCCAATTGTCGTAGAATGAAACGTTCAATTTAATTGAAACCAGTGACATTAGCGTGACTTGTAAGCATTTTTCAAAAATAAATTGGGATATGGAAGAAAAACATTGGAATGTACTTCTTCAGCAGGCGTCTGTATGTAGCAATGGAGTTAGCACAGCAAATAGGCTGACATGAATAGCCGATATCTCCAAGAATTACCATATTGACAAAATCACTATCATCAAATTGCGTTGATAGTTACTGTTTATTCTCCACTCGTTTTTACAAAGCGTTTCAAGACTTCTACTAAAACTTAATATAGAAAAGGAAAGATGAGAAGGGATATTAGCATAAGACATTTATCTTTCTTGTGTGGTGTGAGGAACACAGTTTAGTCGGTATATATTTTTCATCTTTGATGTTTTTTTGGTCTGTTATATAATAAATAACTTTTACAAGTGTTCTATTAAATGTCTGCCTTTTTAGTCCCAAACAAGATTTTTTATTTTATACAAATATCTATTTTAATTTTTACAAGTTGACGCCCGCGGCTCCGCACGCGTGGTGAAGTTTTCCCGTTCCCGTTTCCCACAGGAACTTTCTCCCGGGATTAAAGTAGCATTATGTGTTTTTCTGATGTGTAAGCTATATAATTTTAAAGTTCCATCTAAATCCATTCAGTATATTTTTGCGTTAAAGAGTAACAAACATCCATACTTAAAATCTTTCGCGTTTATAATATTAGTAGGATTTTTTACTAATAATAAAGCTGAAGAGTTTGTTTGTTTGGTTGAACGCGCTAATCTCAGAAACTACTGGTCGGATTTAAAAAATCCTTTTGTATTGCATAGCCCATTTATCGAGGAAGGCTATAGACTATGTATCATCACGCTACTGCCCTGGAGAGCGGAGCAGTAATCATAAATGTCGACAAATCGGGCAAATTATGCATTATTGTAGAATATATAAGCGTCGGGATTAAATAGGTGAGTCGGAAATTCGAAGTATGTCAAGGGCGAAGCCGTGGGGCTCACCTAGTATTAGCTATTTTAAAAGTACGGTGGATAGGTTACCCGCTTTCCTTACAGATACAGGCTTAAGATGACGGCTTTAAGTGAGAATTTCACGTAGGCAATACGTAATATGCGCCAGGCAATACATTTGTACATTGAGATTGTGTGCTGTGGGAAAAGTACAATGGGCGGCCTTGTCACATAAAGCGATTTCTACCAGGCTAAATTTTATAGACAAAAGTAGGAGTCGTAAACCATGTCCGGAAGGGGACAGCTCCCCTTCTGCCCTCCCCTGGGTACGCCCATGGAATAAATTATCCAAATACTATATAATATTTTTCGGATGTATTTAGGTTCTCTATATTTCGTCGACAGACGGTCAGTCTTTCATGGTCAGAGAGTAAAGATAGCGAAGATAAACACATTATTTTAACGCTTCAATATATTCAATCCCAGATTTAGGAGACCTCTCGACCACTCTTACATTTAGGGGACGTTCAAATCAGTTTGACAGGTCATTTGACAGCTAAATTAAATTTAGTGGCATTCCAGTATACGAATTTTACATTGAGTGGCGTCTGAGCGCAACTAACCTGAGTTCATCTTAAATTTATCACATGCTTAAATTAAATGTTTGAGAATACGAATTTTGTATTTAGGAGCTACTCAAACATTTAAGATGCCGTTAGATATTTGAGTGACCTTTCAGTATTCGGCCGTAAGGCTATTTATTATATTAAATTATATTACTAGCTGATGCCCGCAGCTTCGCCTGCGTGGTGTAGTTTTCCTATTCGAGATTTCGAAACGAAACCCTTAACTTTTTATAAAATCCGATATAGCCTATGTTACTCACGAAGAATGTAGCATTCTTATGGTGAAAGAATTTTTAAAATCGGTCTAGTACTTTTTGAGTCAATTCGTTACAAACATACTTACATACAATAATAATAAATATTGTGGGACACTAGACACACAGCGTCATCTAGCCCAAAGTAAGCTATTATTAGCTTGTGTTATGGGATCTAGATAACTGATAAACATACTTATATATTTCTAAATACATACATATTATAGATAAATAACACCCAGACACAGAATAAACCATCGTGCTCATCACACAAAGTTTTATCTTGGGTGGGAATCGAACCCACGACCTCTTGCGTAGCAGTCGGATGCACTCCCACCGCGCCACAGAGGCAGTCATCTAAATCTTTCCTCTTTGTAATATTAGTATAGATTATTACTGTTTTAAAGAAAACTAATTAAAATGTTGGCAACACCATATTTACAGCCGGGATGGGTCCAGTACTAACATATTTATTAAAAAAATATCAACAGCATAACTCACCTATCACCGCTACCTTGAGTATAACCTCCCTGGACGCGACCGCCTCTCCCGCCGTTATAACTTCCTCTACCTCCGTCTTGTATACGACCGCTGTCTTGAAAACCACCTCCCGCTTGATTACCGCGACCACCATCGAAACTGCCTCTACCTATTAAATTAACTAGCTTTGTAAAAATTGCTGCCAAATAGTAAAATGAAAAATCTTTATTCATGTAAGTCACAAAGTAACACTTACTGCTTCTACATGTACATTTACTGCCAGATTCGCAAAGCAATAGGTAGAGCCTGAGGAAGAACCTGGCAATAAAACTCATGGCCACTCTTTTCTAACCGCCAGTAATTACATTAATTTGATAAACATGATATTTGACCAATTATATAGTAATTACTTTTTTCCAAAAAAGAAATAAAATCAATTTTATGTTTAAAATCATATCAAAATTAGAGTGATACTAGTTGCCAGTTCTAAGGGCAGGCAACCCTTGAAGAAGAAGAATTTGGCAAGTCAATGGATGCTCTTTTAAAATGTAGGTATGGGACGATTCATTATTTATATCAATAACATTGTAGTGCATTTTTTATACCACAGAGGTGCATACAAGCATACGGTCTATTGGATAGAAAGTGTTTACCGTAGCCTATGGATGTTTGCAACACCAGTATCCAGTGAAAACATTCTAAGACCCCTTTTGAAGAACCTCATACTGTAGGTAGACGTTCGGAAAAACCCAGACAGGGAGTTCATTTCACAATCTAAGCGTACGTAAAAAAGTTCCTATCGGACCTAACCGTGTGCGAGTGCTCCGTACGTAAAGTGTGAGGGTGAACACCCTGCCTATGGCGAGAGGTGCGATGATAGAAGGTAGTCGTGGGCATCATATCAAACAATTCCTCAGAGCACAGACCGTTGTACAGGCGATAGAAAACGCATGAGGAGGCAAAGTATATATCATCACGCTACTACTCAGGAGAGCGAAGTAGTAATCATAAATGTCAACAAATAGTTATAATTTTCATACATAATTGTAAAAATATATAAGTAACATGCCTAAATGGACGCCACGGGGACCAAAGTATGTCTAGAGCGAAGTCGGGATGGGTCAGTCCTTACTAATATTAAAATGTGTGTCTGTCGCGCTTTCACGCCTAAAATACAGAACCGATTTAAATAAAATTTGGTACATAGTCTAGAGCCCCAGGAAGGATATAGGCTACTTTTTGTACAGGGAAAAAGTATCTGTGGGAAAAGGAAAAGCTCCATTACGCGGGCATCAACTAACTAACTAATTATCTCCACACTGTATCCCTGACGGGGTAGTCGGAGAGGACAGGCCAGGCTTTGCGATCCATGCATACCTCCTTCGCATCTTGCAGATTCATCAATCGCATCATACAAAAGTTCTCGAATACTCAGAAGTGCTGAGTATCCGAGTACTTCTGACTTTCGTCAAGAGAAACTTGCTCACGTGGTCTTCATATGTAATTGTCGGCCTACCCTGACTCCTTCTGCCCTCTACTTTCGCACAATATATATTCTTCGTCAATAGTTCCTCACTCATCCGTTGGACGCGTACTACATAAATTTTGAACTTACTTCCGTCCCGGCTATTGGTATAGCCTCCTCTGCCGCCGTCATGGTTGCCGCGGTTCTGATTATTATCGTAACCGCCGCGACCGAAACCTCCACTTCCGCCGCGGTTGAAACCTCCTTGACCACCTCCCCTTCCACCTCCCTGGATGGAAAGATTAGTGGACTTGTTATTTTTATGCACATCAATATTTTAAAGCGCATCTATAAATTAATATTTTAGGGCATTGTCACACACACAACACCGTCTAGTCCAAATTAAGATATAATGAGCTTCGCTATGGAGAAGAGCAGGGGCCAAGTCTGCTTATTCAATCGCGTCAGATGAAAATAGAAATCGTCGCTCAATAGAGAGCCGACAGAAAAAATTGTAATTGTACAATTGAGCTTCTATCGGCCGGCCCATAGAATGTTATTAACACGTGTAGCGCCTGTAAGTAGCTCTGAATTTGCATGTTTGGTAGTCTATATTATATTTTGATAGCTAAAAACAGCTATTTTTTTTTAGATTACAAGTTTAATTGCAAAATATATAATAGATTTTGTAGACTACCTAGTTTTGGACAAATCGCAATAGAACCGCTATAGAAAAGAACTAGAACGGCTTTCTATTGGAAAATAGTATACTCGGCCCTCTGGCTTGAAGTCGTAAGAGATAATATGCGTGCCAGTGGTCTAAGAGGGATGTCGACGACCGTGTGAAGTTAAGGAGAACATATTGTCAAGCCAAGGGGTGGCAGAGGCATACTAAACGCCCACATATCACCGTATGCATTATTGTTCCACTTAACAGGTAGTGAACTTATTGCCGTGTTGAAACTAGACAGTTTTCAATACCTTAATAAATAAATAAATATTGTGGGATTAATTTTACACAGCGCCATCTAGCCCAAATTAAGCTATAAGCTTGTAATATGGGATCTAGACAACTGATATACATCCTTATATATTTCTAAATACAAATTATACATGAAACACCCAAACTCCGAAACCAACATTTGTAGATCACACACATTTTTGTTTCGACCCGGTAATTGAAACCGGGATCTCATGCGCGGCAGTCGCATACACTGCCACCGCGGTACCGAGGCAGTCAACTATTCTTAACAATTGCCATGTTGCTGGCAACCTGGACCAATGGCTTAACGTACCTTCCGAAGCACGCGAACACTCGTATATGGCAATGCCACAAGGAGTAAGATGCTTAACGCATTGAATGTTTACAAAACTCTGAGGAGCTAATTGGGCTACGAGCGCTTTCTCAATCACGAGTCATGACCATATTATAGACAAAAATAAATTATATTGGGTTGCCAGTAACATGGCAGTCGTTAAGCCCAGTTGAAGGCCTTATGGGCGGCTTGAAAAAATTCAACAGCCGGTCGCCACAACCTTCGCCTGTCTATGTCAACACGGCAATGGACTCACCTCCTGTTACGTGGGACAAAAATGCATATGGTGAAATGTGGGCGCATAGTATGCCTCTGCCTACCCCTTCGGGGATAAAGGCGTGACAATATTGTATGTTTCTAATATTTACACAGACAAAATTCAACAGTTATAACTATACATACATACCTGAGACCTCTGTTGCCAAGAAGGCATTTCTGGAGGAGGGGGTTGCTGTTCGTGGGGTCGACCTCCACGGTCAGGTACCTGAAAGACAAAAACCCTGCTTTAAACAATATCATATAATCTACACTAATAAGAGAATTTGAGGAGTGGTTAAAAAATCACTCATCTGTTTAAAAACTCTTCTTGCATCAATCATAAATGTCAACAGTCACGCGAACGTGTGGTTGAGGTACAGCTACAATGGAGAAACTAAAAAAACTAACTAACTATCTTCACGGGGTAGTCAGAGAGGACAGATCGCCAGGGTTCGCGATCCATGCATACTTCTTTCGATTTATCAATCGCTTTATACATGCAAACACGGGGTATCCGAGTATTTTTGACTTTTTTACAATGGAGAAGAAAACGCAACACTTATATGTGAGCTGTGTGTTTGTTACACAGAAAACGTTAAGTTTCATAGCAAAACTTTTAATCTGCTTCGTCTTGCGTTTTGTTTTTGCTCTACGTTTCTTTTTTGTGGTGGAAAAAAGCTTTACAACATGTATTCTACCTGGCGAGTCGTTGATTTCAAGGAGAAATTTCAAAAAAGGAAAAAAAACACATTTAAAAGTCATACAGCGACCCATTTTTTAATAAATATAATAAAAACGCGTATTTCTAAAGAAACAGTATGAAGATTGACAGTTGCTTTGTAACAAACATTTAGCGCCCTCTACAATGAACTATTTGACAGTTTTCATCCCCATTCGCTCGCGTTAAGAATTTATGTAACGCACAAAGGAAACAGCTGTTTCATTCGAGAGTCTGCATTTGACTAGTCACTGTGAACTCGACTTTAGTAAGATAATTTGGTTACTACCGAGCAAGGTATATTGCTTGCTCCTTCACGCTCGAGCTGAAGAAACGAAAAAAAAATACTATGCTAAAAACATAATATGAAAATCGCATACGGGACCTGTCAATTGCCTACCAATCTATCGCTCGCTACCACCTATTACGTGGCACAGGAATACACATGGTGAAAAGTGGACATACAATATGTATGCCTCTGCCGGAGAGAAGGCGTGATAGATAAATAAATAAATAAAATCTATAATGGTATTGACGATAGGTTCTTGTTAGAAAACTATAATCAGGGCCGCATAATACAATCGTAACCTTCATACACACCTGTCCCATAATAACTTTGTAGACTTCAGTTTTTGTACACTTTCTTAATTTCGCACTAGAGGTCTTCTCAATTTGCAGTAAAGACGTTCTGGCCGCTAGAAAATCTGACAATTTCACGTCCGGTTTAGTCTTTAAAGTGTCGCGTCTTGCGCGGTAGGCTGCTTGAATTGCCTCTTTGTCTTTATTTCTTTCGGACCACTGAAAAATAAACACATACTATAGTTTAAACGCTCGCAAATGTAAATGCCACAAAAGTAGTCTCATCTGACGACCAGCCATAATGAAAGTTGCTTAATGCAGTGTTCTTTTACAGAACGAGTCTGCAGGGCCACAAGCGCTTTTTTTTCAAATTTTTGTTTATCATACCATGTTAAATCTAATTTACATCCTTATTTATTTTAGATCCTTAAGACTTAGTTTAATGAATTATATCTCAAGTTGTAGACAACCCTGTAAAAATCCTTGGCCGTTCGTCATCGAACCTCAATCTGCAAAGTTGTAATACTCAGATGCTTACCTCAAAGCTCTGAATGGTACACTCAAGTCGAGTGATAAGAGTTTCTTTTCTCAACTGATAATCTTCATACATTTCTACAAATATGTCTTCTAGTTGCGTCCAGTCCTTCTCTGTGAGAGCTTTATTATATAACGGTTTACCTACCAGCTGTTCACCTGTAAATTATTAAGCTATTAATTTGTTATTTGATGGGACAACTCACACAACGCCATCTGATTCCAAACTAGGCAGAGTTTGTACTATGGTAACCAGATAACTGATAAACATATTTATATATTTCCAAATACATACATTTTACAGATAAATAACACTCAGACACGAAAAACCATCGTGGTCATCACACAAAGTTTAACCTGGGTGGGAATCGCACCCACGACCTCTTGCGTAGCAGCCGGATGAACTCCCACCGCGCCACAGAGGCAGTCGAATTAATTAATGTACCAATACTAATTTACGGCAAATGGAAAAGCGTTAATAACAACACCATTGTTCAGGGTATATAGGCCGGTACGAATGTGGAGATCGTAAATAAAATGCACTGAGGTTGATTACTATGCAATGTTATAATGGCGAATGAATAAATCGTCATACATCGAGTCACTTAGCCCGAACCGATTGGCGACAGATACGTCACGCGTTCCTTCTTCTTATTCGTTCTGGCCATGTCAGCCCCACCGGGTCCCGGTAAGATAGGAAGACCCAAGAAGTACTGACTTGACGTCGTAAGAGATGACATGCGTGCCAATATTCTCACTACAGGGGATGCTGAACCCTGCGAAGTGTACCGAGAAAATGTAGGAAAGCGGACCACGGGCGTCGCGAGACGCAACTGGGGCAGACGGTCGGAAGATGATGACGTCACGCGTTCCAGTCATCTGCAGTTAGCGTTTTGATTCAACAACCATCTAGCGATTTGAAGCCATACTACTTCCATATTACGAATGATGAACCTGAATACTAATGGATGGGCAACAGAAAAAAAAACGAAGTATGGTTTAGCCTGAGTTGTACAGTAAAACCAATTACTCTCTCAAGCTGATGAAAAATTGGCAAAAGCATGCCTGCAATAAACTGATCTGATTGAAGATCGATATGTTTAAAATGTATGATGAAATAATAGAAATGGCTGGAAAGACAAACACCTGGACAAGACTTATTTGCAACAGAGAAGAATGAAGGAGAATGGGGGAGGACTTTGCCTTTGCTTTGTAGATTAATAAGAATAAGATTTGAAGCGCTCGTGGCCCCGCGGTCTCAGTGTTCTGTAAACGATCACTGAGTTACGCAACTTTCACTATGGCTGGTCCTCGGATGGGTGACCACTTTGTGGCATTTACATTTGCGAGCGTTTCCGTGCTTCGGAAGGCACGTTAAGCCGTTGGTCCCGGTTGCCAGTAAAATGGCAGTCGTTAAGCCTGGTTGAATGCCTTATGGGCGGCTTAAAAAATTTCAACAGCAGGTAGTCACAACCTGCGTCTGTCTATTTCAACACGGCAATGGGCTCACCACCTATTACGTGGGACAGAAAAATCCACACGGTGAAAAGTGGGCATATAATATGCCTCTGCCACCCCTTCGGGGATAAGGCGTGATGGATATTTATTTATTTTTATTTATTTATTTACTCTCTCAAGCTGATGGAAAATTGGCAAAAGCATGCCTGCAATAAACTGATCTGATTGAAGATCGATATGTTTAAAATGTATGATGAAATAATAGAAATGGCTGGAAAGACAAACACCTGGACAAGACTTATTTGCAACAGAGAAGAATGAAGGAGAATGGGGGAGGACTTTGCCTTTGCTTTGTAGATTAATAAAAAATACTAATTAGTATTCTGAAATAAGGCTATATATCAATAAATAAATGTTTAAAATAAACTTCAGCAGTGCGCGCAAATGGTGTAAGGGTCTCTGATCTCCAGGGTCAAGTGACCTCACCTGCTGACTAATAGACAAAGCAACGACGCAGGCGCTCTTACGGGTTGGGAGATAAGATGGCAATCGCTCCTAACAATGCCTTTTGTTTTATTCCAATTTGGGTTTGGTAGGAACTAGGAATACAGAAGATAAAGGAGAAGAGAGGTCCTGCAGACATATCTGGACCCAAGCCAGCTTTAGTTACGAGTGGTGCAACAGTTCACTAACGAACCAGGTCCTGGCAAAAAGAAAACTCTAAACAATACCCTGTACCAACCCGTCTGGCCAGCGTGGATTTGAGGTGGCAGACAAAAGCATACAGCTAATGGAAAGTGGTCACTGTAGCCTATGGACGGTTGCAACACCAGAGGTGCAGCACTCGCACTGCCGACCTCTTAAAAACCTTCTAAGACCCCTTTTGAAGAACCCCACACTGAAGACGTTCGGGAGAACCCAGGCATGGAGTTCATTCCACAATCTAAGCGTATGCGGAATAAAGCCTCTATCGGACATAACCGTATGTGAGCGATCCGAACGCAAAGTGTGAGGATGAACACCCTGTCTATGTGGTACGGTAAGGTCAATGAAGAAAATGCGTAAAAGTTATAAATACCTTCTTTACTAATAGTATCCTTAAGTTTAGCTTCAAGTTTCGAGAATAGCATCTCCGGAGTGATGTTGGGTGGAGGCTTGTTGAACTTCAGACTTATAAGGATGTCTTTTAGATCTTTGGCTGTATTTGATTCTTGCTGCAATATAAGAATTGTCCCTCAGTTTTCTTTCTTCGGTTTTTATTATTCATATTAACACAACTATTATAAAGGTCATTGTTTGACCAATATTTGAAATCTGCATGACGTTATGTAAGACACTGGATAGACATAAGATCTGATGAAGTATATGTGGTGCAGACAGGGCCTTTTCCTCGACCAAACTCTCTTACCAGGTGAAGATAAGAACGACTGTTAATAGCCTTATGTGATAATGTTGACAGAGGATTTTTGCATCAACACAACTTACCACAACAATCTCCATACTTGGTTTTTGATTGAAACCATCTGCATGGACCATCCTGGCGGCCATAAGTTCAGATATTAAGTAGTCCAACAGTAGCAGTCGGTCCTGCTTGCTTTGGAGACGAGATGACAAATGACCTGGAGAGTGATTATTTCATTATAAGAATGGATCTCACATGAGTACCTAATTCATATTTTGGAAAAGTCACAAGAGAGTACAATTTGCCAAGTAGTTTTTATTTCATATTTGGCTCGCCAAAATGGCTTCGTCGCAGAATGTCCCTTTCGCAAAATGTCCCCTAGTCGCTAGAATCTCTATTGTGTATGTGAAATGTGCGTATATCAGTACACCTCTGTCTGTTCTTCAGGGATATACACTCGTAAAAGATAGCTTTTTTATACTTGTATTAAGTACTTATTAATGAAATAAAAACTATTTTGTGGCATTAATGGAATAAAAACAACAGTTTTCGTAGTTAATACGCCTATTTAAATACATAATGCAAAAATTCTATTTTACAAAATGTTATCATCATCATCCGAGCGTCTGTCCCAGTTGCGTCTCGCGACGCCCGGGGTCCGCTTTCCTACATTTTATCCTCCACTTCGCACGGTCTTCGGCATCCCCTGTAGTGAGACCATTGGCACGCATGTCATCCCTTACGACGTCAAGCCAGCACTTCTTGGGTCTTCCCCTCTTACCGGGACCCGGCGGGGCTGACATGGCCAGACATTTGTTACCTACGTAGCCCGGCGGTTGCCGCAAGTCGTGACCATACCAACGAAGGCGACACTCTTGCAACTTGTCTGCAATGTCACGGACGTGAAGGCCGCCGCGGATGCGGGAGTTCCTCACGCGGTCCATCCGCGTGACCCCACACATCCACCGCAGCATCTTCATTTCCGTGACACGCAGCTCCTGCTTGTGTCGCTCCAATATCGGCCACGTCTCACTGCCATGTAAAAGGACAGGTCTAATAATGGTTTTGTAGACCTGTCCCTTCAACCGGATCGGCATTTTAGGGCAGCAATGCGTGACTTGAGATCGCAATCGATGTCACTGGACGTGTGAAAAACAGATCCCAGGTATTTAACCTGGTCCGTGCGCTCGACCAAATCACCGCCTATGCGGACGGATGTGGGATCTGTCGAGTTTAGTGCCAAGTACTCGGTCTTCGCCACATTTAGTTTCAGACCGCCGTTCTCAAGCGTCTCCTTCCACGCCTTCACAAGTCGCACCAATCTGCCCCTGTCCGCGTCTGCCAGCGCAATATCGTCAGCATACATGAGCAACCATGGAGGCTGCTCATGCGGGTTTCTGATGCTGTCCGACAATTCGTCTAATATTACACTGAACAGAAACGGACTAAGGACCGAACCCTGGTGTACCCCGACGGTGATGGGGAAGGGTTTCGTGTCGCCAACAGCAGTCCGAACCATTGAATCGGAGTCACAGTACATGTCCCGGATAGTGTCAATATAGACCACTGGAACCCCTTTGGACCGCAGTGCCCACCAGATCATCGCACGAGGAACACAGTCGAAGGCCTTCTGCATGTCTAGAAACAAACAGTGCAGAGGCGTGTTCTTCGACCTGTATTTCTCTGCGACAACCCTCAGGGCAAAAACAGGGTCCGTGGTCCCATAACCAGGGCGAAACCCATATTGACACCCCGAGAGAGTACACTCCTGCCGGATCCGAGAGTCTATAATCCTCTCGAAGATCTTCATGGTGTGGGACATCACCTTAATACCGCGGTAGCTCCCGCAATCCTGCACTGACCCCTTACCTTTGAAGACTGGAGTAATAATACTCAGTCTCCATTGGTTTGGGATCTGCCCGCTGAGGCGGTATGCGGTTAAAAAGGTTTACTAAGATGCCCACACCGCGAGGACCCATCGCCTTCCAGGCTTCGATGGGGACTCCATCGGGTCCGACAGCTTTCCGATTCTTCATGCGGCGAAGCGCAGTCAGGACTTCTCCAGGCGTTACCGGTGGCACTAGTCCCTGATTTGGAGCGAGGTCCGGATTCTGCACCTCTTTGTGCTGTTTATTAAGCAGCTCGTGGAAGTACGAGCGCCATCTCTCC
Organism: Thumatha senex; assembly: GCA_948477245.1. Taxonomy (NCBI): domain Eukaryota; kingdom Metazoa; phylum Arthropoda; class Insecta; order Lepidoptera; family Erebidae; genus Thumatha; species Thumatha senex. Next base: position 7,546,618 of record OX419750.1, on the reverse strand, counting down.
TTTACCGCGAGGTCTTCGCTTAACAGGTTGCCCTCAGGGTCTTTTACACAGCGACACTTGGATATATCCTGTGCCGCTTTGACCCTGGAGCGCGCCAGCTTATAGATGAGCTTCTGCCTCTCAGACGATTCCAGCTTATCATACAGAGGTTGTAAGTGGTCACGTCTGGCTCTGGCTACAGCTCTCTTTGTGGCGCGCTTGGCAGCCCTGTACGCGTCGCGGTCTTCAGGAGATCCGGTCGCTTGCCACTTTTTAAAGAGGGCTTTCTTCTCCCTAGTCTCCCTCTGGACTGCGTCGTTCCACCACCAAGTTTCCTTGTCACATTTGCGTCCACCCTTAGACTCACCGAGCACCACCTTCGCCGCTCCAAGGATGGCCGCCTGAACTTTGTCCCAGTAATCTTGAACTGGTTCGCCTTCAGTGTCGGTGCACTTGTCACCGACAGCTGAGACGAACTCCTGGGACCTAGTTTCATCAAGCAGCCACCATCTGATGCGGCGCTGGCACCGCTCGATGCGTTTGCCTTTGGGCTTCACGCAGAGGTCCATGACAAGGAGACGGTGTTGTGCAGTAAGACTCTCACCGGGTATGACCTTGCAGTTGGCCACCTTGCCGATGCTGTGTCGCCTAGTGAGTAGGAAATCGATCTGAGTTGTACGCCTCCCGCTCTTGTAGGTGATGAGATGTTCGGGTTTCTTTTTGAAATACGTGTTCACAATGGCCAGATCGGCAGCCGCACACGTTCTGAGGATAGTTTCTCCTTCAGCGTTGCGGGTGCCGTATCCAAAACCACCATGAACACGCTCAAACTCCTCACACCTCTCACCCACATGACCGTTTAGGTCGCCGCCCAAAACGATTCCCTGTGACAACACTCCCTCGAGTTGACCCCAAAACGACATCTTATCGGCGTCGCTACAACCGGCCTGTGGCGCGTAGGCACTTATCAGGTGGGTAATAATCCCATCGATAAGCACCCTCATGATCATAAGTCGGTCGCTACAGCGTTTCATCTCCAAGATGCCGCTCTGCAGCCCCTCGGAGAGCACCACGGCCACCCCGTTCTCAACCACCAGGCGCACCCGTGTAATACAGCTTGTAGCCGTTCTGCAAGGGCCGGGCTCTGTTGCCTTTCCACCGAGTCTCCTGCAGGAACGCCACGTCCACCCTCCGCCTGGAGAGTACTTCGGCCAACTCTACCGCACGCCCAGTCAGCATGCCAATGTTCCAAGATGCGAAGCGGATTCGGGTTGGGGCTAACTTCTTTAGCCGTGCTGGCCCGACACACGGCAGCCCTAGCCCACTTGCCACAGGAGTCAGGCGGGGCTCCTGCGCGCCGTTTTGCGGCGGCGCCCTATCCCTAGCAGCATTCCTTTTCTGACTGTTTATTTTTTTTTGTTTCGGTGGGTGGCTTTTGTGGGAGCGACGCCCTCAGACCTCCCAACCCCAGAGGGGAAAGCCAGCGCCAGAGCCTCGTCCGTTAGTCAGCAGGTGCACGCACTAGCACGGGAGGTTGACTTGGGCCCCGAAGATCTTGGTGGGGCCCCTTACACCCCTTGTTATACTTAGTAATATAACATTTTACAAAATGTTATATTACTAAGTATAACTGGAGTGAAGTTGGTGGATAAAGAAAGGAACAGCGGAAAAGGGAACATTGCGGAATGACAGATGTGGTGACTAAGATAGAAAAAGGGATGCTTAGATGGTTCGGACAAGAGGAGAGGATGGCTGAAAATAGACTGACGAAGCAGATTTATGTGGGGAGAGTGAATGGGCAAACTGGCAGTCGACTTCGACATACGTATGTCAATCAAATCGAAGACCTTTTGGGAAAAGGCGAGGTCAAGAGTTAACCGGCGAGCGTGTATGAAAACACTCATTAAAGTATAAGAAGCGAAAGTGATATCGTCAAGATCGTAGCAAGTGGAAAACCTTAGTGTCTGCCTACCCCGATGAGAAACAGGTGTGATAATATGTATGTATGTATGTAAGCAATATGTTATATTACGAAATCGTACGCCCACAAATATGCCTAAAACGCGACGCATTCCGATCTTTACTTCCTGTTTTATTTATTTTATTTTTATTATAACGATGCACACCGCGAATTTATGTACTTTTTACCTTTTGATTATTATCAAAATAAAAGTCTTGACTCATTGTAACTTTTTTAACTCTATGATGTAAATATAATTTAGTGTTACCAGTTTTAATTCTCTTAAATGAGGTAATTTTTTCTTATTACCGCGATATAATTTAGTGTTACCAGATTTATTTCTCATTTTTTATTCTTTCTTAATTATTTATTTTGTCATTACTATTCCCATATGAACATTTACTAATTATTGGAATAATACAAGTATGATAATGGGAGATGACCGGTGTCATTTGTGATCCTAAAATGCCGATCCGGTTGAAGGGACAGGTCTACAAAACCATCATTAGACCCGTCCTTTTACATGGCAGTGAGACGTGGCCAATATTGGAGCGACACAAGCAGGAGCTGCGTGCCACGGAAATGAAGATACTGCGGTGGATGTGTGGAGTCACGCGGATGGACCGCGTGAGGAACTCTCGCATCCGCGGCAGCCTTCATGTCCGTGACATTGCAGACAAGTTGCAAGAGTGTCGCCTTCGTTGGTATGGTCACGTCTTGCGGCAATCGCCGGGCTACGTCGGAAACAAATGTCTGGCCATGTCAGCCCCGCCGGGTCCCGGTGAGAGGGGAAGACCCAAGAAGTGCTGGCTTGACGTCGTAAGGGATGACATGCGGGCCAATGGTCTCACTACAAGAGATGCCGACGACCGTGCGAAGTGGAGGAGAAATTGTAGGAAAGCGGACCCCGGGCGTCCCGAGACGCAACTGGGACAGACGCTCGGATGATAATGGAATAATACAAGTATGAAAAAGCGTACCGATTTTACATTGTCAACAAATTCGATATTAACAAAGTAATAAGCGCTCGTGGCCCCGCGGACTCAAGTGTTCTGTGAACGATCACCGAGTTACGCAACTTTCACTATGGCTGATCCTCGGATGGGTGACCACTTTGTGGCATTTACATTTGCGAGCGTTTCCATGCTTTGGAAGGCACGTAAAGCCGTTGGTCCCGGTTGCCATTAACATGGCAGTCGTTAAGTCAAGGCCTTATGGCCTTAGGGCTTAAAAAATTTCAACCACAGGTAGCCACAATCTGCGTGTCTATTTCAACACAGCAATGGGCTCACTACCTATTACGTGGGACACATGGTGAAAAGTGGGCATATAATATGCCTGTGCCACCCCTTCGGGAATAAGGCGTGATAGATAAATAAACAAAGTAATGAACAGGTAACCACACAGTTGTGGTAATAAGAAACAAAAAATGAACTTAAATACATATTTGATTTGGATTTTACGACTTTAAGAGAACATAATGCTTTAAAAATTTAATATAAATTTTGCATTATGTATGTAAATATGCGTATTTACTGATAAAACCTGTTGTGTTTATTTGATTAATAAGTACTTAATAAAAGTATGAAAAAGCTAATTAATATGGTTTAGGACTGTCTTTACCCCAAGAGCAGACATAGGTGTACTAATACACTCACATTTTAATACACCCACATTCCACATACACAATAAAAATTCTTCAACATTTGGCGAAATGGTAATTTTGCGAAAGGGACGTTTTACGAAACCGACATTCTGCGAAAGGGACGTTTTGTGGTCAGGGGACATTTTGCGAAAGGGACATCTGCGACGAAGCCGCCGAAATGAAAACATCTAACAAATGTCAACATTTTTCTATCAGGCGAGAGTCACTCTCACAGTCCACAAGACTATTGAAAGTGGCCTTCAAGTTAAAAGCAATCAATGTGCATATTCAGGCTCAGCTTGAAGAACTCAGGGTTGTAGGAGGGAAACAGGTGCCCCTGCAGAGTATTCTACGTTTCTATGGCGCGACAAAGTAGCTATCTTTTGAATTGTTCGGTTCTGGCGAAGATACTCTGCACCATATGAGAGTGGCACCTGCCTGGAATATGTTGTGTGGGACCAGATGACAGTTTTGAAATGGATCTCATATTTTTGCTACATAGTCATTACACTTTGGCAGCATAATTAGGTGTTAGGTTTGTTTGTTGTCCAAATTCAACCTGTACCTATCTGGATTCTGGACACTAATACAGTATTGAGGCCCCTATCCACTTTTACTCTTTTATTACATATTTTATAGTAAATATTGCCAAAACAAGTCTTTTCTTAATAAAACTTAATGTGAATTCATTATTTGGTCTAAAGGTCATTCTAATAATCTACAATGATAAATCTCTGCCATCCCTTCGGGGATAAGGCGTGACAGATAAATCTAAATAAATCAACACAATGAATCAATAAAAAAATAATAAATAAAAATCCATCACACCTTATCCCCGAAGGGGTGGCAGAGGCATATTATATGCCCACTTTTCACCGTATGGATTCCTGTCCCACGTAATAGGTGGTGAGCCCATTGCCGTGTTGAAATAGACAGACGCAGGTTGTGGCTACCTGCTGTTGAACTTTTACAAGCCGCCCAACCAGGCTTAACGACTGCCATTTTACTGGCAACCGGGACCAAGGGCTTAACATGCCTTCCGAAGCACGGAAACACTCGCAAATGTAAATGCCACAAAGTGGTCACCCATCCGAGGACCAGCCATAGTGAAAGTTGCGTAACTCAGTGATCGTTTACAGAACACTGAGACTGCGGGGCCACGAGCGCTTCGCTTTCGCGCTAAAAAAATAATAAAGTAGTTATATAATAAAAGTATACAAACCTTGCACCAATTTCTTATAAGGACAACCTAATTCCTTTAAAAATGAACTCAACTCCATAATAAACGATGTGTACTCATTGTTATCAACCATTTTATGAACAGTTTCTTCTAGATTGCATAGTGTTTTTATTTGTTGAGCTAATACAGCCACCACCTTTGTAAATCGAAAGGATTTTGCACCCTCATCTAATATCTTGGGAATTTCTAACTCATCTGCCGATAGTGTGCCATCAAGACTGCAATAGAAATGTAAGTTAAAAATATATTTTAGTTCCAGATACATACTTGCTAGGTCTGTTCTTCATATTCTTAGTTTTCAGTCTAATCACTTTTTCATAGTTACAAGGTAATAAAAATAACTTTTCCCACAGTACCTGTGGGAAAAGTCATTTTTATTACCAGTCTTTAGCAACAGGATTGTTAGAGCTTAGAACAGAAGGCGTGATATCAGCACAAAACACAAACCAATTTAAAAACAAACTAGATCAACAAGATAGCAAGAAGTGAACAATAAAATAATAATATAAATACATACATACTGTCACAAAAAGAAAAAAATGAAATATATATTTCCAAATAAGTGCATAATGGACGGAGTTTTGAGAAAATAAATAAACATAAACAATTACAGTTTTCGATTTCCAACTACTTATGTCACACAGAGTTAGAGTATGTGGCAACCATTGCTGAGGTTTTGGGTATGTATCCCGAGTTACAATGTGTGATCAGCAAATGTTGCTTTCTAAGTTATATTCTAGTTTAGGTGTTTCCAATGAATAAGATGTATTTTGAAATATATAAGTATACTTCTCAGTTATCAAAGTTACATAGCTTAAATTAACATAATTTTGGCTACAAAACCCCATGTAAAAAAATACTCAATATTTATTAATATTCTGTTATTATTCAACAGCTAATAAACAAATTATAAAAGAGGTAATATATCTACAAAAAAAAAAGAGAATTATAATTTAGCCATTAAAAATTCTGCCATTCCAAATCATTCAATGGCAATGTTGAGCCTCTGACCTAAGTACGAACACTTTTTTCTATGCTTTTCTTACATATTTGTCTATTAGTAGTAGCTTTGAACACTTTAATTCATTGTTGTTGGTTGCAATGAAAATATACAGATATGATAACAAATATGTTTGTACTTTCATAACAAATACAAAGATAATCTTTAGATATGACTGTTCGTTTATTTATGTTTGAAATATTTGAGGGAGGCTACGTATTGCCAACACCTTATGCTTCATGTATTGATCTATAGCATTACTTGCTCCGAGATGTCGAGACCGATTTCGAAGTAGTTGGGTAACACCAAGTCCCGAGGAATTTTGAAGATTAATTGGTTATATTTTCACTGTCATTGCCACTGCTCTTCCAAGGGTTTGTATTAAAGAAAATACTGCAAGATTCTTTCCGGTATCAATTAGAAGGCACATAACCTATAAAGTCTAACACGAAACTTACCCCAAATCGGTTAGTGAGTCCATTAAATCGTTTTCCATCTTGCTAAGTTCATATACAAACACGCTATTTACAAAATTTCAGCTGTTTATTTCTATTTTATCCTAAATAACCGAGCGACTATTGGATTTGATTGAACCTAATTTCTAAATGACAGCCGACTGCCGAGCCGACGCCATTCCGTTTAATTAGCGATGCGACAATACGACAATAGGCGAGTCGATTAAATCCAAATTGGAATCGAATAGTGTAACTCAGCTGGCTTCCTACCGTTTCACTCGAATTCATATACAACTTTCAACTCAACAACTAACACATAGAATAGTTATTTTTGCGGATGAGTGATAAAGGTTATAACATAATTAGGTTTAACTCAGTGCCTCCTGGCCTATTTGGTTTCTTGTCTACTTGTAATCTTCTTCGTTGTTGGACCTGGATTTCGAGTATGGAGCCCGTTTTTATTGGGCTTCTAAGAGCAACTGTTATTAACTTTTTGGCTGTGGGGACTACAGAGAATCACATAGCGAAGAGCTATCGAATTAACTAACTCGAAACTTAGAATCCTAAATCGCGATATGAGAGTTCTCGCGTTGAAGAAGATATACATGTCACTTTAAATATTTTAAATAGTAAAATGGTCTATGCAAAATAAAGATATTTTTATTTTATTTTTTATTTACAACAGCCCAACATCAACCGTTGGGCCGTGGCCCGCCAGGCGTTATCATCTTGTCTGGTTGTAGGATCCTCCCTTTATATCGGAGGAACATCTCTACACACAACACACAAGGCATTGTTGAGAGCTACAGCCTGATGACATTTTTGAAAATTAGAGTTTCTAATTACATTTTCTTACCTTTTTATTTTGTAAATATTACCCTTAGGAATAATTCTTATAGGTAGGTACCCACTATATTCATAGAATAGCTTCTACCTATAAAATGTTTATGTGTAATAGGCACAAATGGTAATAAAAAGAGTGCAATTAAGTTTCTACTCGGGGTGGCATTGATTATATTCAAAAATGACTTTTTTTTATTACTAAAGGATCCATAAGTAAATTGTTAAAAGGTTTACACTGCTTGCTTATCACTAATCACCAACTAGTATGTTTACTAGTGAGCAACCGGGTAGCGTCACAAGCTGCAACTCAACTCGGTCATTCCGCACTGTCCAGCGTGCATTCTATCCATTCTACATCTTAATCGAGAAGCCCGCTTCGAAAAGACAGTGAAACTTGTCATCACATCACTACGCTACGTGCAGAGATGTCAGTGAAAATTGCCAAGTTGTCGTACTTGTATTATTTTCTTTATTCCAGGTTTCTTATGTAAATTGTTAAAATGTTTAGGGTGCTTACTGATCACTGCCAACTAGTACCTACCCTTTAATAAGCGAGTAACCGAATAGCATCATCAGTTGCAACTCAACTCAGTCAGCCCGCGCTGTGTAGCGCGTGTTCTATCCATTCTACATCTCAATTCTGAACATGCTATATATGACCCATTAATAAAAAATCTACTCCAGTAGTTCGGATTTATAATAAAAGTGAAACTTGTTATCACATCACTACGCTACGTGCAGAGCAGTGCAGATTATGTCAGATGAAAACAGCTACATTATCATATTTGATAAACATATTCTACATATTCACTCCCTTGCTGTCTCTTGCCTATATTTTATTTAAAGGGCATTGAAATTTATTTCACATCTGCGGATGATTATTTAACAAGTAAATTAATTTTTTTGTGTATCTAAATTGATTTAGTGACTTGGCAACCCTGTGAACATTTTTGCGTTTATGTTTATACCCTTTTATATCCGATGGTCTCTTTTATACTCGAAGAAAACAAAGTAAGTATTCAAAAAGGGGAGTTTTATAAAATCCTTATCAAATAAAAAGGAAAACCTTTTCTGGCTTCATCTGATGACAAACGTGGTTTAACAGGCTTATTTAATTTATTTGTTATTTTTTTTATACCACAGAGGTGTACAAACAAGCATACGGATCACCTGATAGCTGATAGTTAGTGGTCATCGTAGCCTATGGACTTTTGCAACACTAGAGGTACAACACTCGCGCCACTGATCCATAATTTTCAACCCGATACTTATTATGGGTTATTTGTACATACAGAACTTATAATAATAGTCACCTATTATTATATGTACTGTGTTTGGACATTTGTGATAGCTTTTAAAATTCTTACCTAAATCTATGTCTCAAAGTGTTCTTACTCGACTGTACATAATACTAGTGGTTCTGTGAACCGTAGACTTCGAAGTATTTTTTTTTTATCAATTAAAAGTAAATTTAAACATTTTTTTTCGTTTTGAGCGCCACTACGAGACCATTTCCCCTCCCCTGCCTCCATTTCTCCCCCGATCGAAAAACCCCCTCGCTAGAAGCTCGCTCCCTCAGTCAATTAATTTGTCTGGTTTTAAAAAAGGGATAAAAAGAGAATCCTTCGACCAGTAATGTGTGTAAACGCATGGTGGGCCGCGGCCCATACATTAATGTTGAGCTGTTGTAAATAACCATTCATCAGCGTGAGAATTTTATTAGAACCGGGATTTGTAGTGACAACTTTTGTATCACGGTAGTGACCACTTAGTATGGATGTAGTTCGATAGCTCTTCGTTATGTGGAGCTGTAACTGTTGGCCAGATCCTTTTTATTCCAGGTTATTCATCCCACTAGGTTGGCAGACAAACAATCGACCTAATCGAAACGGACCATCGTAGCCCATGAACGTTTACAAAACCACGGGCATTACACTCGCGCTGTCTTCAGGCTGTTGCTGCCTGCCGCTGGAATTGTGAGTTCTGCCCATAATCCCTTAAACTTGGCTTAACGACTACCATATTACCGGCACCCGTTGACAATGACGAATCGGTGCCTTCCGAAGCACGAAAACACTCTGGAAATGCCGCAGAACTGATAGCAGCTCCTCATTCCTCGTGAACTTTTTCAGTATCCAGCAAGCCTTTGATCCCAAGTTATATAGTAGCCTATGTATAATGATTTCAAAGAAATTAGTAAGCTAACTTTGGGACTGAGAGCCTCGGATGAGCTCTCAGAAGGATAACCCCAGGTCTCCTGACAGATTTAGTCTGCCATAGCGGTCTCGCTTCACGGGGACTTATATTATTCATCATCTCAGCTTATTCAACGCCTACTACTAGGCATAGGCCTCGTCCAAAGATTGCCATAACGTTCGGTCTTGTGCCGCCCGCATCCAGCTCTGGCGATCTTCTCCACTGTCTACCTTGCGGGAAGGCTACCCGCTGTGCGTTTTCGGGTACGCAGCCGCCACCATTCAAGAACCTGCCCGCCTCATCGGCCATCAGCTTTACGAGCAATATGGTTTACCCAATGTAACTTAAGTGGGCGATTCTTTGTATTTCCTCGTTACTTTGAAAATATTAACTAACTAACAAACTATCTTCACGCTGTATCCCTGACGGGGTAGTCAGAGAGGACAAATCGCCAGGCTTCGCGAACCAGGCATACTTCTTTCGCTTTATACACGCACGTCTGGGTATTCGAGTACTTTTGACTTTTCCGTTTTTGAGCAATCTGCTCAGAAATAATATTAAGAAGGATAAAATATCTTCAACTGGCACCAACAAATCTTGGTAAATAGATGTCACCATCTTCTAATTTGTCCGTATTAATTTACATCTCATGATGCTAATGAGGTATTTTGCAATTATCGAAATAAAACTAGCCGGTATGGTACACATTAATATTATTGAATATTCATGTGAAACTGGTTCTGTGGTAACCAATACTCAGAATAATATTCTGATGTTTCGTTGAAACGAGTTTTTATCACAATCATAGAGATATGTAAAGTAAGCATTTTAAATCGAGCGAGCAAGCCATTGAGCTATAATGTACAACGTACACTATATATTTTTTATTTTTAGACGGAAATCAAGTAAATACCCTGAATTACAGTGACTTATCTATTCCTAATATTGCGAAGCTGAAGCGCTTGTAGTGCTGCTAACTTCACTGTGCTAATTATACTCGTAGAACACTTTCTGTAAATGAATGCTGCGTTAAGCAACTTTAGCTATTTCAGCTGGTTTTCAGATATGAATTATATTTATCGAAGTAGACTATATATAACCAGGAGAGCGGAGCAGTAGGTAATCTTAGCATTTTCATGCCTTAATGGGGAAAATTTTCATGCATTATTGTTAAATTAATAACTGTCGACGGTGGCTGGCACGGGGTTCGAGGTGTGCCATTTGCGAAGCTACATGCTCACGACATAAAAAGTAACAAAAAGAAGTAAGTACGATGTACCCAGACGTTTCCACAACTAAACCATCAATCGACCTATTTTCTTCCAATGCAGTAAATCTGAATGGCTTAAGCATTTGACAGACTCTAAGCATTACATCGTTTTAATGGGTACTTACACAAGTTTATATTTTATTTCCAATACTTAAATTACCTTAGGCAAAGTACATAAATGCCTTAGGTAACCTATATCCTTAAAGTTAAGACACGGATGTATAGTTAAAGCGTGATTTACACTGTGCTTCAGTTTGGTCGTAAGGATACTACGAGTACATTGAGTTTAGCTTAACAAAAAATAAAAGTATAATTTAAATAATTACTTAACTTTAGTGTTTACAACTTGTATTATGCATGCTAAAAGGGTACCTACTTGGCTAAAAGGCAACTTTTACATAACGACATCTAGGCCAAAATAGGCTATTTATACCATTGAATTAATATTGTACCACGTACATAGGGAAGCCACCGCCGTATATCACCAGTGCTCCGTTCAACTGTGGTGCATGAGCCACAGTTCACTGTTGCTTTCTCGCTCTTGAGCGCGTAAGTCGTATGGCTCGGGCCTGCTCGGGCGGCTCCTCCCCCAAACCCCGCGCCGCCGCGCGTGGCGCACAGATTTTGTTCGCGCTGTCTGCTCCATGTACGTAGTACAATATTAACTCAATGATTAATACCTGCAATATGGACATATACATCCGAAATACATATGAAAAATGAAAATGCGACAGTGTCGTGGGACACCAAGTAGGAACGAAGTTAAAAAAAAGAATTCTACCCTCACCCTCACCCCCTCCCCCACCCCCTCCCCCTCCCTCACCCTCACCCTCACTCTCATTACTCTCACCCCACCCTCACTAAAAGAGGGAGAAAGAGAAAGGTATTATACACTACTCGCTTGTGTATGCGACTTTCGCGCCTGCGCACGTCTCATTTAACGCTTTTATTCCACCCAATTTATTCTACCCAATTTTTTCCACCTAATTGTTTCTTACGGTTTTACTATCACATATTTTTCAGTTCGGTCGCGCAGCAAAATCCCTATCTCCTCCAAGCCTGCCATAAGGAACTTCGTTCCAATATATAGGGACCCTATATATTGTCGAGTACCAAACCTATAATAGGTTTGGTACTCGACAGTCGATGGGGCTTCGTCGAGCGATTTCGGCATCTTTCGTCTAAGTTACTTTCCTACAGCGGACGGCTGACGAGGCTGCTCCTCAATCGCGGAGGACCGAATAGTGCGTGTCGCCGCCTCTACGACGGTGTAGCATGCTCGAAGGTGCTCTACGGAGCGCCAATCTGGTCGGGCACCCTCTGCGCCAAAACAATCCTCGCTGTGGAGCCTGCGCTCGCAGCAGGGATGACGGTGCGCATTTCCCGCGATACAACGCATATACACGATAAAAAAACACATATACATCAAAATATCCTTCTAATATTATAAACGCGAATGTTTGTTACTCTTCCACGCCTCTGCGCACTGTGTGGCCGAAGTACGATAGGATTTTCACGTTTAGCTTTAAGTTAAAGGTTGAAAATTATTACGACAGTGTGATCCAAGCCTAATATATGCAAAACAACTAAGAATGCAGACATACCTAAACTAAAATACTTAACTAACAAGCAGTGGTAGTTAAACTGCTTTAAACTCAACTTTATACTTTGAGTTTAAGGCAACTTAAAGACGATGAATTTGGCTTTACGTATTTACATACTAAATAAGGTTTTTTTTAATAAATTATTCTATTATGTACAATAGAAAACAAATTAAAGTTCCTGTGGGAACGGGAAAACTTCGGGCAAAGCCGGCGTCAACTAGTTTTATATAATGTTGAGGATAGAACTCAGCTACTAACTAAATGCGCTCGTGGTCTGACTCAGTGTTCTGTAAGCGATCCCTCAACAAAGTCAAGCAACAATCGCTATAGATGGTCCTTGGATGGGTGATCACTTTGTGCAATTAACATTTGCGAGCGTTTCCGTGCTTCGGAATCCCGGTTGCCAGTACAATGGCAGTCGTTAAGCCTGGTTAAAGGCCTTATGGGCGGCTTAAAAAAATTCAACAGCAGGTCGCCACAATCTGCCCCTGTCCATTTCAACACGGCAATGGGCTCACCACCTGTTACGTGGGACAAAAATGTATACGGTGAAATGTGGGCGTTTATTATGCGTGACAATATGTATGTATGTACGAAGTCCGCCGGGTCATCTAGTCAGTAATATTTTTGAAGTGTAATGGTTTATTATTGATACACTAAACACTCCTACACTACACTGATACCAGGATCCTATCACGCTCAAGACAAGACTTAATGCAGAGAAGTATCATTACACATTCTTTACTGATACTGTAGGTATGTAAGATTATGATACAACTACATTATTATACACATGGCTGTGTAAGTTGATACCTGCGCGTACGCTTTTGCAGGTGTGCGCGTACGTTTCAACAGCGGGACTACTTGTCTAACAAAAAGGGTTCTTCAATGTTTTTGACAAATCATTTTGGTTTCTTTATTATGTCCTCTTTGGATGTGTACTCGACTCTGTAAGGTGAAAAACTAGTTTAGCGACTATATTAACCCTTAAGGGCAGGTTGGCCAAGTCGCGTAGACACCAAAACGCTTCCTCAGTCTCCGCCAAGATAGATTGACGATGTATTTTCCGCTGGCACGCCACAGTAGAAATGATTGGCAGTAGCAATCGAAATGAAACATCTCTGTTATTGTGTTGGATTTTATTATAAGTTAATGATATACTAGTTGACGCCCGCGATTCCGCCCACGTGATGAAGTTTTCTCGTTCCCGTTATCTAAAGGAACTTGTTCCCGGGATAAAAAGTAGCCTATGTGTTATTCTGATAGATAAGCTATATTATTGTAAAGTTTATTTAAATTCCATTTAGTAGTTTTTATATGTAAGTATCATCAAACATTCATACTTACAAACTTTCGCGTTTATAATATTAGTAGGAGTTAATGATGATATATTTAATAACAAATTTATGCTTTATGTACAAGTAATAAATAAAATTTCCCGTACTTATTATACTCATCTTTTTTTTTAAATAATTATATAATCAAAAAATCATAATGTTATGTCCCTGCAGCTAGTCACCGTTGTACTTCAAAACACATCTTCCGTTCGCGCTAAACTTTGACTGCCTCTGTGGCGCGGTGGGAGTGTATCCGACTGCTACGCAAGAGGTCCAGGGTTCGGTTCCCGGGTCGGAACAAATATTTGTGTGATCCACAAATGTGTGTTTCGGAGTTTGGGTGTTTCCTATGTATAATATGTATGTATTTAGAAATATATAAGTATGTTTATCAGTTATCTAGATCCCATAACACAAGCTAATATTAGCTTACTTTGGGCTAGATGGCGCTGTGTGAAAAGTGTCCCACAATATTTATCATTTATTATAAACATTCTCCCTAAGTATATAACTTCATTTAATTGCTCTAAACGTTTCCGGTTTACCCAATACTTGCTATTATTTCCTACTTTTTCTCTTTCAAATACCCAATTCTTAGTTTAACATGCAGCGAAGACTACTACTTTCATATTAGTGACTAATGCCTGAAGCTCGACTTCTGATGAGAGCATCGCTACCGCATCATCAACGTACCACAGACAATGTACTGTAAAGTTTCCAATTTTACAACACATCATAATCTTTTAACTTTTGCAGCCAACTATAAGATACACTATGAAAAACACAACCAAGGCGGACATAACACACAACAACACGTTTGACGCCCGAACAGACGTCAAAAAGAGGCGCCAGGTAAACATCTCCCTTGGTAGCACGCAAGCTTTACAGTCCGTATAAAGTGACTGTATCCCCGCAGCAGCTGGCCGTCCATACCATATCCTGCCCGGAGATGGTGTGGACGGCCAGCCAGGCCACACAGAGGAGTACCACAGAGTTTCTCTCACAACGTTATCGAATGCTTACTCCAGATCCACTAAAGCACAGAAAACCTTCGGGTTAAAATGTTGGGATTATTAATTATTAGTTACATGAAATGTTATACATTTTTTAAGGCTACTAATATAAAGAAAAATATTAATATAATAGCGCTGGTAGCCCCACTAACTCAGTTCTCTGTAAAAGATCAATGGTTTAAGAAACTATCTCGGACTTTGGATGGATGACCGCTTTGTAGCATTTTCATTTACGATTTCGTCCTTCAAAGGACACGTTAAGCTGTTTGTCCCGGTTGCTAGTAACGTTGCAATCGGCACTCGTTAAGTTAAGTGAATACCCGTTCAGCGACCTAAAAATTACAACAGCGAGTCGTCACAATCTGAGCCTGTCTCATTTGAACACAGGCATTGGGCTCACCACAATATGCCTCTGCCACACCTTCGGGGATAAATTCGTGGCTAATAAATTTATAAATAAACTTAAATCGTTAAACTTTAAGAATAAAACAAACGTCTTGGATACAATTTAAATAATTTATGCGAAGCGAAGCAAAGCTTAAATATAACAACTGTACTGATTACTTCAGCCAGTGGCAGTCGGTATGTTTAAGCTTCAGAATCTATTGATAAAATTTGTTTAGAACTAAATTGAAAGTATACGTTACACCAAAAAAAAATTGAAATTCGTTCATAGTTAGCGGAAAAATAGGTAAACTTACATTGAACAGCCCACTGGCACAGTGAATTATATAACTGCCTCCTAACCTGTGGGTACCGGGTTCAATTTTATACTACTTCCAGGGATAATTCTAACGCTTCTGTGAAGTGTACGTAGCTCATTTTATATTAAAACTCTCATATACACTACACAAAGCGAACTACGGGGGTCGCAAGATGCAGCTGGGACAGACGCTCGGATGATGATGGAATGCTTACTGCTCTGATAAATATACTGTGCCATTGCGAAGAAATAACAAGGGGAGCGCAACGAAAAAACCTGACACAGGTCCTACCTCAGTAAGCGCCAGCGCGCGACTGATTAAGCGTCAGCGGCGCGAATCTGGTATTATTTAAACATTTGTACTATAAAAATCACTGTATATAGTCAAAGTAAGCCATTATGTCTATAAATATTTAGTAGCTATAGTTGGGTATAAAAATTTCATGAAAATTATCTGTAGTTTAGATTTGGCATTGAAAAAACATTTCGAAAGGGGGCAACTTTTTTTTTTTGGTGATTGTTTTTGGTAAAAAAATATATTTATTATAATGATTTACCTCTGTGGCGCAGTGGTAGTATATGTAAGTCCTGGGTGCGAATTCCATATCGAGGAAAAAGTGCTATTGGGTTTCCCATTCCACGAGCAGCTTGGTTGGAAAGGTTGTCCCGTTTGACACTAGGCTCGCCGCTATTCCGTTGAGTGAAATATATGCGCAAAAAAAATATAAACAAATCAGGTCTCCGACATAAAATTGTTTCAAATTTAATAAGTGATTTTTATAGTATTTTCAACGCTGATTTCGGGAAATATAGTGAAAAAATCTATTACGTACATTTATTTTACAAACGGCTTACTTAGTTTTAGCTATTTTTTATCAATATTTCAGTACTGTAGTAAGTTAGAATTTTGGTTTTTAAGATCTCCACAAACTGTTATTTAGCCTAAAATACAAGTTGTTTTATGGACAATGGCTACCAGAGGATGTATAAACTCACCAGATTGCTTCTGCTACATTTGTGGTAACTATACCATTAAAAAGCTACAAAGAAACATCTCCGATTTTGTTAAAAATGTATATTTTGCCTATTTTGGTATAAAGTTATGCGATCTAGATAAGTCTTGGGCTCCACACAAAGTTTGTTCAATATGTGTTTAAGAACTGAGGCAATGGTTTCAAGGTAAAAAGCAGTCCTTACGTTATGGAATACCAATGGTTTGGAGGGAGCCCAACAATCATAGTGATGACTGTTATTTTGGTTCTTGCAACGTAGAAGGCTTCAATTTGAAAAACAAAAAGGATATTTCTTACCCTAACATTCAATCAGCCATTCGCCCTATTCCTCATGGACCTGGAGTACCAATACCCTCTCCTCCAGATTCTTTGGATGATATTTTAGATGGTCACGAGACATTGGCTCAGCAAGGT
Organism: Thumatha senex; assembly: GCA_948477245.1. Taxonomy (NCBI): domain Eukaryota; kingdom Metazoa; phylum Arthropoda; class Insecta; order Lepidoptera; family Erebidae; genus Thumatha; species Thumatha senex. The sequence goes on along the minus strand of OX419750.1, from coordinate 7,529,946 downwards.
GATAGTGACGAAGAAGACATTGGCTCAGCAAGGTGACAGTGATTGCTACGATCCTGGCACAACCGATCCCATTCCATTCTCACAATCTGAACTGAACGATTTAGTTAGAGACCTAGGTCTTCCTAAAGACTCGGCAGAAGTTTTAGGATCTAGATTGAAAGATAAAAATATGTTGGCCCCGGGTACACCCTTTTCTTGGTATCAATCAAGGGAAAAGGAATTTTTATCTTTCTTCTCTCAAGAAGATGACCTGGTATTGGTGGGAGTGATGTTCCTGGACTTATGGCACGTTTTAAAATAAAATATGCTCCTGATGAGTGGAGACTATTTATCGATTTAACAAAAAGAAGCCTTAAAGCAGTCTGACTTCTGCACAATGGCAATAAGTATGCTTCTATGCCAGTTGGACACTCGGTGCACTTAAAAGAATGTTACGAAAAAATTGAACTGGTTTTAAACAAACTCAGCTACTCAGACCACAAATGGAGACTGTGCGGGGATTTAAAAGTTATTTCAATACTGCTATTGGTCAACAAAGTACCCTTGCTTTCTCTGTGAATGGGACAGTCGAGACAGAAGGCAGCACTACATCAAAAAAGTTTGACCCTTGAGAAAACCCTTAGAAGTAGGGGTTAAAATGTTAACAGAAAAAGCCCAAAAAGGTGTTACTTCCACCACTTTACATTAAGTTGGGGCTGATGAAACAATTTGTTAAGGCTTCTTTATCGGACCAGTCATTAGAAAACTTATGAAGGATCCTAATTTTGTGGAAAAATGGAAACAAAAGAAAAGGCAGCATGCACATCCTTTAAATTAGTTGTTACCGGTTTCCTAGGAAACAACAAAGATCCAAACTACAAGACCATTGTCACAGACATGCGCGACAACTTCAAGAAGCTGGGCTGTAACATGAGCATTAAAGTTCATTTTCTCCATTCACATCTTGATTACTTCTCTGCAAACCCTGGTGATGTAAGTGAAGAGCAAGGCAAAAGATTTCACCAAGACATCAAGGAAATGGAAAGAAGATATCAGGGAAGATGGAACGTCAACATGATAGCTACTGTCATCACTCGCATAAATTACAATTTTTGTAGTAATTGCACTACTCTATGGTCATTTTTACATATTCCGATTCAATACTACTAACTTTTACACAAAACTTCGACCATTCTTCAGCTTCCATTGCTGCCACCTTTTCCATTACCCATTCAATAATGTTGTTGGTGTTCCATGTTACATTTTATACTACTCATGTAACCTTAAATAGATGGCAATAGATGCCCATGCAATTTCTATTGGATTTATATCCGGATGATATGGGGATAACCGAAGCTCGCTATGATTGTATTCCGCTAAAATTTTATTTTATTAATTTATTTACTTGCGATATTTAACATTCTTTAAATATTTTCTACCCTATGTGTGTGTATTTGGTATGTATATTAGTAAACATCACACACACAAAAAGGGTTTCAAAACGAATCATACACATAAGTACCAATTTGTTTAACCATCTGGCCTCAACAACAAATCTAGGAGTGAATCTTAATCCAGTAGAACGTGATGATTCATGTATACAGGGTAATTTGTAAAACATCAGCAACCTGCTAGGACTAGGTAGCTAACATCATAAAAAATGTATTTTGTTTTGTTTTCTAATTTAGCTTAAATTAATGAACTTATTGAATTACAGTACTACGCAACTGGCCAAAAAATCACAAGGGATGGGGGTAGGCTAGTGATACCTCCTTTGGCCTTGGCCTTTTTCAACCGCATTGATGCACGCACGTCCATCGTTCATCGAGGTACGCAGTACGTGACACAAAAAGACACCCAGGAGTTCTCTTAAGCAAATCCAAGCCGCAATATAACGCAGCTCGTGGGGTAAATGTATGATAGTATTCGTTTCGTCACTAAATGTCAAAAGTTGTAGAACAAATGTTGTTGGTCCTCCGATGTCATGCCGGACTCGAACCGTCTAAAACCACACAGTCCCCGCCTAACTGTCTATTGCCGGACGCCTCGGGTAACTCCTCGAAAAGATGTCCCAGAGTTACAAATGACCCAGTATAAGTATATAACGTAACTGTTCACAAAGGTTATTTGATATCTCTATTATATCCATACAATTTTCCAACCTTTATACACCCTTTTAAGGGATATTATCAAGCATATCCCTATTACATATTAATAACTGAATGTCATTTGTTCAGTGGTTTGAGCTGTGAGTTAATAGATTTGTCAATTTTAATTTTATTTTTTTAAGCGATTGCCCGCGGTTTCATTGGCGTAGTTTCCGTACCTGTAGGAATACGAGAATAAAATTCAGCCTAAGTTACTCCTTATAACATCAGAAATCTACCTGCTTGGAAGTAAGAAAGAAAGAAGAAATTTATTTTCAAAAAACACACAACACATGATATTTTTACATTTATCTACATTTGTATAGGTGTTATGTTGTGTGAAGTAGAAAAAAGGTTGCCTCCTCAGCTAAAATGCTGCGATGCCATATGACATGCAACGCTGGTATTCTGGAAGCACCTTAGCAGTGACCATCAACTTTTAAATATTTTATCACAAACAGACAAATACAATTACTTACAATATATAATAAAATAATAATACACAGAAACGCAGAAGATACCCACATTCATGTAACATGGTCATTAAGGATCTGTTGCATAGACGGATATAAGAAACAATAAATAAATAAATAAAGGGATAAAATGGCATCTGACAGTGACAATGAGAAATCCTATCCAATGTCTTTTGAAGAAATCGAATACATAGCGTTGCTCATATAACAACAACAAACTAAATAATATTCACTATAGAAGGGATCAGATAATTTATCACAGTTGTCGCTGCTTACCTACGAGCCCCGACCCTTATCTCAATACCAGCTCCGATCCAGTCTCTTACCTCAGAGTAAAAGCCCATTTGAAATCTTAACTATGCACTTCTTTGTTTATCTAACAGGTAAGCTTTATACTTTTTTCTGAACGAGTTTAATGTTATTAGGGCACGAAACGGCCAAGGAAGGTCGTTCCAAATACGACTAGCTGCCAACTTAAAACTACCCCGGAATGCAGCAGTTCTATGGCTTGGTGTTAACATAAGATATGTGGAACCTCTTGTTCCACATATCTATAATATTTTATATTATATATACATACTGCTTTTTGTAAGTATGTCATTCTTGAGCTGACCCCACAGCTTCCTTGGAAGTCCAGTTAACATCGATACAACCGTTTCAGAGATTAGCTATGACATATAGACAGACAGAAAAAATAGATCATTTTATCTAAGTACCGTATATAATTTTATATGCTTTTATTAAAAAGCTGTTAATTTAAAATTACAAACGGACATTTTAATTTTATATTTGAATATAACTAATAATTTTTAGCGTTAAATCCGAGACTTGAATGGTTCCCGCTGCTCTGTCGCATTTTTTTTGTCCAAACACGTTCTCTGTCCCACAAACACAGCCAGCGCAGCCTTTTCATCACAAACGATCTACTACGAATTTCCGATACTAAATACGAACAAGCACGAACTCTACAGTCGACCGCGCTGGCTGACGCGGTACACACATGTGTTACGTCCGTTGCTGCATTATTTAAAAAAGTTTACAACACATTCCGGATTCGATATATTCAAATTTTAGGAATGTGATCGGTGTCGGTCCGTTTTGAACGATCTATGTGCCATAGTATACAGTGATGTTAAATTGTGTGGATTAAAAATGGGTGTATTATTCAATTTGTTTTTATTTGTGACCGTTTTTGTGCCTTGTGTTTTTGGGCAAGAGGCTGCGACGTGCTATGGTGCTGGTAGCGTTGCTGGCGCGGCAATCGGTGCTTTCATTGCTGCACTCCTTTTGGTAGCTGCTGCATATTACCTGAGAAAACTGTATTGGAAATCGCGAAAAGGTATGTTGACAATTTTTCTTAGACCCCAACGAATATTAGGTACCTACCTGTATTTTATCTATAATTTTAATGTCGTTTACTCATCGTCTGCGTGTCTGCCAACGTAGTTTTAAATTAATGATCAAACAAAATCACGTTTACTTTTTTGTCGTCTGTGATTTGTGACCAATAACTATAGACGTAAACAATTAATAAACCGAGCGAAACAAAAACAAACACGTAATAAATCCGCGTAGGGTAGGGTAGGTAGAAGTCTCAAGTTACTGTAAAGCGTTCATTGAATTTTTATTACTTATACATGACTTATTTAATTGCTAAATATGCTATCTAGAAGCAAGATCTTGTATGTAATAAAACCATAATTGTCTGTAATTTCTCTCTTTCACTCTCAGTTTAGGGTAAACTAATCTGATTAAAAAAAATGTATTAATCTTGAAGAAGCAAAAAAGTATGCATGGATCGTGTAGCCTGGCGATCTGTCGTCGCTGACTACCCCGTCAGGGATACAGCGTGAAGGTAGAATTCCCGGTTGCATTTAACTTCTCAATCTTGGAGCCTGGGGATTTACTTTGATTGGATGTGGACAGCTATGATTTAGCTATTATTTTGGCATTGTTAGTAACTATTGGCGTCTGACCGAGGTTTCTGCGGTAGAAAACCTGTTTAAAGAACAGTAAGTCATCAAACAGTCGATACCTACTCAAATCGAGTTTCGAAACCGCGATACCTTCTAAGATAGGTAGGTATTCCAAAATAATGGCTTTGTATCACATTTTCGAATCCGATAGACGTAGATAAAACTTTCGGATGTCCATCCGGAACTTTACGAATAATTTTGCGATGTGAAATTATACACAAATTAATAGTTTTCAAATACATACCTAAGTATTTAGTTATTGATTAAGAAAGGAATCAAAAAGGTCGCTATTTATGCTTACGGCTCCGCACGCGTGGTGAAGTTTTCCCGTTACCGTTTCCCACAGGAACTTGTTCCTGGGATAAACAGTAGCCTATGTGTTATTCTGATGTGTAAGCTATATTATTGTAAAGTTTTATCAAAATCCATTCAGTACATTTTGCGTGACAGAGTAACTAACAACCATTCTCACAAACTCGCGTTTATAATATTAGTGGGATAGGTACCTACTTTTTGACGGAGCAATTTACTATACATCCATTGATATAAAACAATGCATTACTCCAGAAAGCAAAAAAAAAAAACTCAACATATAGAATACTTATGAATGTGTCACAGTCCCCGCTGCGTATCTCTACCTGCATACTACGCCGTCCCCTTTCATAGCCGTGACCTTTGTAATCAGGGAAACATTTTACGGCACCCCAAATGGACACATAAAAATCAAGGCCATTATCATCACTGCAGGTAAACCCGACAGTGTACTGTAGCTACCGTCGTCTTTTTTTTTCTTTGCTTTTTAACTCATTTGTGATCCTATCGAAATCGAATCTAACCGAACGTCTACAGTATGGGGTTCTTCAAAAGGGATCTTAGGTTTTTAAAGGATCGGTGGCGTGAGTTGCACGCGTCGCGTTCGCATGGTGTTGCAAACGTCCACAGGCTACAGTGAATACTTTCTATCAGGTAGTTCGTATGCTTATCTGCCACCTCAGTGGTATATAAAAAATCGACTAAATAACAAAAACCTTTTTTTTTTTCAATTTAAACGATAGAAAATTAATTAAACAGCAATAAATAAAAAATAGTGATTTGCAAATCATACGTATTTGTATTAGGCATAGAAATAATAAGTGCAATGTATGCTATTTTTATGATATTAGATATTTATTATACGTACTCCTACAGTTGAATGACACAGAATGCTGAACTTTCTCAATTTTCAGATTCTACCGATAGTAAGCAGCATACCGTCACATCAATCACGATAATGACCGGATTGGCGATTTACACGTCGATAGTTGATTATTTTTAACCGCGTTTCGCTTCAACACAACGAATATTTGGTTTTGCGAAAGTGGATAAATAAATAAATAAAATAAATAAATATCGTTGGGACAACTCACACAAAATGCCATCTGATTCCAAACTAAGCAGAGCTTGTACTATGGTCACCAGATAACTGATAAACATGTTTATATATTTCTAAATACAACATATTATAGATAAATAACACCCAGACACAGAATAAACCATCGTGCTCATCACACAAAGTTTTATCCTGGGTGGGAATCCTCATCACCGCGCCACAGAGGCAGTTTATTATTGATTTATTAAGATAACTAACTATCATCACGCCTTATCCCTGACGGGGTAGTCAGAGAGGTCAGATCGCCAGGCTACTCGATCTACCCATGCTTCTTTGGCTTCTTGTAGAGTCAGTTATCCTTTCATACATTCACGTCTTGGTACGTCGTATTACTTTTGACATTTTCGTCGGAGTATTTTTTACTTTTCCGTTTTTGAGCAATCTTCTCACGTGATTCTTGTATATAAGTCTAGGTCTACCCTGACTACTTCTACCCTGTACTTGAGCATAATAGTATAACTAATGCATTAATTAAACCTAGCGAGCCACATTCCTAATGTAATTGGTAATAATATTAATGCAGAGAAATACTTTACTGGCGATATTACACTTCAGTAATATAAAATATTGTTAAAAGTTATTTTGGTGTAAAAGTCACACGTTCACCTCGAATATAAACTTGTTTATAATGCGTTTTTATGAAACGAGACTTGTTTAAAAGTATAATACAATATAACTCGATGAAATCCATTCAAAGTAGGTATCATGAGTAAATATACTAGGTATTGATATTTTTACTTAAATGAAATTTATACTAGGTATGTATGACACCCCGGTGTTTCAACCGCTTAGTCACAGATCTCCTGGAAATACTGGGATTAATGTCGCCTAAGTTACTCCTTATAACATCAGCTATCAGCCAGTGAAAATCGATCCTACCGTTTCAGATATTAACCAGAAGAAACAGATAGCCCGAGAATATTTTTACAAATCGTTTTTTTGTGTAGTACCGTATAACCGTATGTTTGCTTTCATATGCATTTAGTGAAAAGTAGTTAATTTGGAATGGTAAATGAATTTTATTTCTCTAGATAACTCGATGGAGTCCATTCTATTATTCTGCGAAAGTAGAAGAAGTAAGTTTTGGCCGAGACTTACAAATGAGGACCACGTGAGCAGATTGCTCAAAAACGGAAAAGTCAAAAGGACTCGGATACCCCGACGTGCATTTATGAAGCGATTAATGAATACACAGGAAGCGGAAGAAGTATGCATGGATCGCGAAGCCTGGCGTTCTGTCCTCTCTGACTACCCTGTTAGTGATACAGCGCGAAGATAGTTTGTTTAAACTTGTCACACAGGATAGCAAAAGATGTCAGGTAACTGGCAGTGGATATTCTTTACAACGACAATTGTTACCATTCTTTGAAAACGTATTATTGTTCCGCTTTTTTTAAATAACAACACAACTACGAACGAAACCGTAGTGAATGGAGAGGTTTATTTAGACTTTTCGACAAAGCTTCTGTCTAGCAACAACATCTTTTACCAAATATATATCATTATTTACATATATCCATACTAATACTAGTTGACCCCCGCGGCTTCGCCCGTGACATATATCGAACCCCCCTTTTATTCATTTATTCCCGTCGTATATTTTACAATAATGTGGAAAATTTTGCCCGACTTGTTGATTGAATTGCCCATTTAACGAGAAAGGTTAAAGCCTTTTATATAATTACGCTACTATCCAGGAGAGCAGAGTAGTAATCATTAATGTCGAGAAATCTGGCAAATTTTCCTACATTATTGTAAAATTAATAAATGACGGGATTAAATGGATACCGGGGTTTGATTCGAAGTACCTAGGTATGTTATGGGCGAAACCGTGGGGGTCAGCTAGTAATATTATAACGCTGAAGAGTTTGTTTGTTTGAAAGCGCTAATCTTAGACAGTACTAGTACCACCCCAGGAGAGCAGAGTTAGTAATCTTAAATGTCGAGAAATCAGAAACATTTTCATACATTACTGTAAAATCAATAAACTAAAACTAAACTATCTTCACGCTGTATCCCTGACAGGGTAGTCAGAGAGGACAAAAAATAAAAAATACGTAAAATTAATAAACATCGGAATTAAATGGATGCCACAGGATTCGAAGTAAGCGAAGCCGCGGGGGTTAGCTACTCGTAGTACATCATAGGAAAGAACCATCTCTAGTGACCTACAGATCTACATCTTTAGTTTTCACCACTAGTAGGTATTAGCGCTAGGCATTCAAGCGTATCACCAACATCTACCGTAATTGATTTACAATGCACAAAGATAAACTATAATGTTTGTTTTTTTTTTGAACTATGAAGAGCATGGATATAGTAATGTTTTATTTGTTTATACTGGAAACAGTTGTTGATGGAACATGTTGTTTAATAAAAAATGCGCTTTTTTATGTATGAAGCGCTCGTGGCCCCGCTGACTCAGTGTTCTGTAAACGATCACTGCGTTAAGCGATTTCCACTATGGCTGGTCCTCGGATGGTTGACTACTTTATGGCATTTACATTTATGAACGTTTTCGTGCTTCGGACGGCACGTTAGACCATTGGTTTCGGCTTGTATAATTTCATTGGCAAAGTCGCCACAACCTGCACACATTTCAACACGGCATTGGGCTCATTACACCTGTTACATAGAACAAATATGAATACGGTGAAATGTGTGCGTATAGTATGCTTCTGCCACTCCTTTAGGTATAAAGGCATAACTGATAAATGCAATGTATTCTGATCTATAATGCAGAATAAATAATAAATAGATAAATATCATTGGGACAACTCACACAACGCCGCGCGTCGGACCAAGGTGTTCTTTTAATCCCCACCGCGAAGTTTTGCTTAAAATAAATAAATTCAGTTTTCAAGCAAAAACTCAATTTAAAACCTTCGCAAGCCATGTAATATTCTATGGTACGCGATTCCAGGGGGCCGAGTCTACTATTTTTCAATAGAAAGCCGTTCTAGTTCTATTCTATAGCGGTTCTATTGCGATTAGTCCAAAACACTAGGTAGTATACAAAAACTATTATATATTTCACAATCACACTTCTCAAGCTGCAGAATAGAGACAAAATAGCTGTTTTTAGCTATCAAAATATTAATATACATACATACATACATACATACATACTGTCACGCCTCTATCCCCTAGGTAGGCAGAGGCATACTAAACTCCCACACTTCACCGTATGCATTTTTGTCTCACGTAAAATATGAATATAGCCTACCAAAAATGCTAAAGCTACTTATAGGCGCTACACGTGTTAATAATATTCTACCGGCCGGCCGATAGAATTCTATTGGAGCGCAATTATAATAGTAGTCTACGCAAACTGTCAATCTTTTTGTCGGCTCTCTATTGAGCGACTTATATCTATTCTTCGTATGAATTAGTAGACTTGGCCCCAGGACTAGTGAAGGTTTTCATCGTACATACGTACGTACATACGTACGTACGTTCATTGTGTGTCGCCGCGACATGCCTAACAGTTATAAGCATGTCGCGGCGACACACAAATGTTCCCGCATGTCATTTCTCCTCTTATTTACGATTTCTATGACTGATTCATTACGATACAAATTATTTGGTAACATTTTGTGCCAACAATTTATCGCCATGTTGAACAGTTGCCGTCTTATTTAACTTACCTGTAACCGCCGAAGTACTGTAATTTTACATTTTTTGGGTTTTAACGAAGCATGTAATTACAGTTACTGCTATACATTAGCATCCGACAAACTCTTTTGACATACTTACATTAAAATAATGGTTTGAAATATCGGCGAGATTAATTTTTTCTTTAAAAATTAGGTTTATTTATTTTTTATATCTTAGTTGTTGATTGTAAAATATCATCACTTATGATGATGATGAATCTGGTAATAATATGATAAAATATAGAGGAATCATACTCATAAAATGACATATTTGGTTATACTCTTAAAAGAAACGATTAAAATATGGTGAAGAATTTCAACTTGCTTCGATATGGTTCGGGTAGTTCAGTGGCTAGAACATTGCCCTGGTTAGACAAAGGTCACGAGTTCAATCCCCGTCTCGAAGCAAATTGTCATTTTCACTTTATTACAAATTTATGAGAGGAATCATAACTCTGAAATGACGATTACAATACAGTTAAGAATTTCAGCTTGTTCGGGTACGGTTCTGGCATTTACGAATCACATAAACATTTGTTTCGACCCGGGATTCAAACCCGAGATCTCAGCGCAGTAGTCGCATACACTCCCATATACGCCATAGAGGCAGTCAAACTAAAATATGTAAAATGAATTCCCTTTTTCAACTTGAAGTATTTTTAAGCGGAGCTTGAAGAGGTATATTATTAGGCCGTCAACTAAAGGGATGTTAATAATGGCATTAATAGCTGCAATAGCAGTCCCTTAACTTGAATGTCGCCTTGACTTACTATCAATCTAATAAATATTTTTAAATAATTTACGTCTATCTATTTCAATACGGCAATGGACTCACCACCTGTTACGTAGGACAGGAATATACACGGTGTAAAGTGGGCGTATATATGCCTCTGCCACCGCTTCAGGGATAAGGCGTGATTGATAAAAAACAAATACAAACAAAAAAATATATTATATAAAAAAATGGCGTCGGTCTATTTCAACACGGCAATGGGCTCACCAGTTCTCTTGTTACTTGGGACAGGAATGCACACGATGAAAGGTGGACGTATTATATGCCTCTGCCACCCCTTTGCCGATAAGGCATGTTTATAAAATACAACAATTAAGTCAAATTTTATTAAAAAAAAATATCTATTCATAATACATGATACTTTCAAAAATACCACTCAATAATACCTGTTATTTATAATTAATCGCTTTTACGATCAAATCTCATCACCTCACCGCCTGCCTACCTTCTAATCCGATACATGCATGAAAGTACATGTAATTGTGTAAGCCGTAAACCGGCTTATACTACACAATATTATGGTATTTAGTCGTGGGCTTGCGTATTAACATTCCAAGTGATAAGAAATACCAGTGTCCCTGTAATTTAATCTAGTGTTGAAAGATTAATATTGACTACGATAGTTAGAAGAAAATTTAAACCTATGCTAATTATATTATTATATATATAAAATATAATAATAATATAAATAAAGCTGAAGAGTTTGTATGTTCGGTTACGCGCTAATCTGGAAACCACAGGTCGGATTTGAATATGTCGGTCGAATTTGTGTTGGAAAACCCATTTATCGAGCAAGGCGGTTATAATATATAAGAGCGGAGTAATAATCATAAATGTCGACAAATCGGGCAATTATTTATTTATTATTATAGAATTTACGAGTATAAACGACGGTGCGATGCGAAGGGAGTTTAAAGTGTGACACGGGCGAAGCTGGGTATGTGTGAAGTTAGACCCCAAATGTTCAGATAAAAAAAAAAGAGTTCTAGTCGCCCCTAAGAGTTCCGAAGTTCTTTATACTTTTTGAAGATAGTTCTATTGTTTACACAGCTCCAAAACGGTTTTAAAAATGATGAGGGGCCAACTTCCAAATTTGAATTTTTCGGACTTGTGCACAGTAAAGTATTAATCGGATCGAAAAGTGTTATTAGGATAATGTATAGAACTCTTTTGGGAGCGACTAGAAGTCTTGGCAGAAATTGAAATTTTCAAAATTATTTATATTTCTCATTATTTATTTCATGCGTCAAGGCTGGGGGCCAGCCAGATTAAAAAATATCTGAAAATGAATTTTATGATGTTCGGGTCTTTTTCCACCTCTCGACGTTTCGGCTTTATTGCAATAGCTGTGACCACGGCTATTGCAATATAAGTGCTATATGTGAGTTTAAAAACATTAAATCTTTTAAAAACCATGTACTTAAATTTGGGATTTACAATTATTACCTATTTTGTACGCAAGTAGGGTCCGGTCGGTACGTAATTTCAAACGTAAAAAATCTCCCGCCGGGCTACGTAGGTAACAAATGTCTGGCCATGTCAGCCCCGCCGGGTCCCGGTAAGAGGGGAAGACCCAAGAAGTGCTGGCTTGACGTCGTAAGGGATGACATGCGTGCCAATGGTCTCACTACAGGGGATGCCGAAGACCGTGCGAAGTGGAGGAGAAAATGTAGGAAAGCGGACCCCGGGCGTCGCGAGACGCAACGGGGACAGACGCTCGGATGATGATGATGTATAAAATTATGAATATCAAAAAAAAAAAGAACGTTTTGGAATTCAGAATAGAAATTGTTATATAATTAACGTTATTAAATTAATAAATCTGAAATAGGTACCTCTCGGTATAATGAATAGAATTTTAATTTAATCTCACGTTAGAAACTCGAATAAAAAATGGAGTTATGCTTTAAAAATATATAATCATATTGTAATACGTAAATGAATTTATTTTTCTTAAAAAATATTGTCCTACATTTCACCGTAGACACTTTTGTGGTCCTAAGTAAGATATGATAAGCCCGATGTAAAAACGGTCCGAGAATTAATCTCAACTTTGTAGGAGACTTTACTTAAGGAAAGAAGCTGTGTTTCAGGAGCTACAGCTTCTTTACTCGTAGGGCCAGCCATAGCGAAAGATTTTTGGTCAGTGATCGTGTACAGGGGGCCGAGTCTACTATTGACAAGCAGTATAAAACCAGAATCGCTGTTTTAAGCTATCAAAATGTTAGTAGACTATCAAATATGCAACTGACTAGCGGCCACTGGCGTGGTACATGCTAGTAGAATTCAATCGGCCGACCGATAGAAGTCTATTGGAGTACGATTGTAATAGTAGACTACGCAAAACTGTCAAAATTGTACCGCTGGCTTTCTATTGAGCGACGATTCGATTCTATTTCGACACGATTGAAATAGCAGACTTGGCCCCCAGAACACCATTTAAGCGGGGCTACGGGCGCTTCAAGTATTATACTAACTAATCTATACCAAGTATAAGTATCTCCTGTTATAATAGGTTTTCCTAGTCTTGTATACTTGTTCTATTTATGAATATTGAATGCACAGAGTACGGTATTTATGAAACTACCAATATAACCGATTGACCTTGTAGAGAAGTGACGCGAAATAACGTGATTTTATGAATATTAACATTAAAACAAATATTAGTGATGTGAAACTTGTGATACTGGTTTCTTACATAAACTTAACATTATTTTTTATTTATATTTTATGTATTTTATTGTGTAAAGTTTTGAAGTTTTATTGGTATACTTGTTTGGATCAGATCAAATAAAAGAAACGAGAATACAAATTGAATAATGATATCCTTATTATTTATTGTTATTCCATCAAAGAGTATTTTCGATTGGCTTTATCGTTTTAGTAACTTTATGTAATATGTACTCGTAAGTAGGTAAGTAAGCATAAAGTAATAAAAAAAAAAAAAAAAAACAATACAATGTTATAAAATAAACTTAAGATAATTTATTCACAAATAACTTTTACATTGTTTTAGACCATCTCTGCACTGTTTACAATGTTGATTGATGGCACTTGGTGGAACTTGCTACACATCTTGAACTAAAACACTTGTACTGTTCCACTTATTTATTACTTAAACCTGACCGGTGTCGCCTTACATCATTTTCAAAGGTTAGCACTCTCTGCACCATCCTAAGGGTGGACTGGTAGAAAATACCGTTAACATTAAGTTCTAGTTTGTACAAGATCTTAAATTTAAATATATTTATATTTCTTTACTGTTCAATAAATCAAAAATATAAAAGAGAATAAAAATCTTAGATACAAGGTGCAAATGCATGCATAGAGATAAGTAAGAATGTAGGTATGCATTTGAATAACATTTTCTCATAGATTTAATAAAAACAGTAGAAATGGCATGCGGGAACATTCGTGTGTCGCTGAGACATGCTCAATGTGCTCAAGATTATTAACCAACGGCGCGTTGTACAAAGAGTGTTCTTGTGATCCCCGTCGCAAAATTTGCTTAATTACAGTATTTTCATGTAAAAACTGAATTTGAAGCTTTCGAAAGCTTTGGAATATATCTATGGTACGCGGTTTCAGAACAAGTGAAGGTTTTAATCACACTTGAAACATACTTGATTGTTATAGACTGACTGCCTCAATGCCGCGGTGGGAGTGCATCCGACTGCTACGCAAGAGGTCGTGGGTTCGATTCCCACCCAGGATAAAACTTTGTGTGCTGAGCACGATGGTTTATTCTGTGTCTGGGTGTTATTTGTCTATAATATGTATGTATTTAGAAATATATAAGTATGTTTATCAGTTATCTGGTTACCATAGTACAAGCTCTATTTAGTTTAGAATCAGATGGCGTTGTGTGAGTTGTCCCAACGATATACATTTTTTTTATAGGTACCCCATTATCACTATTGCGTGAGCTACTTTAGTTTCCACTCCCCAACGTGCGAAAGAGACTTGCCTATAAGGTCTATGATAGTCATATTCCGTTATTTACTTTACCTAACTATGTAAAATGGATGAGATTAGCTCAGGACTAGATTTAACAATGATGAGACTTTCCAATATGTATGTATATGTTACGTTCAAAGATCGAAGACGCTCAGTGAGCGGAAAAATAGCTCACAACGCGTTGTGGTCACAGTAAAACATCCACATGGCGAAATTCGTGTTATGGCTCTAATGAAAACGCGCACGACGTTTTGTGGCAATCACAGAAAGACCAAATAGCGATATTCGTGTCGTGGCTGACATGCTATTCGACCTCAACGCGTTGGGGTGCACCTCTAGGTTAGGTTATGTTAGAACAGTGACCATTACCGCCACGTCCCCTCTGTATTTGTTCAACAATTCGCTATTTGGTCTTTCTGTGATTGCCACAACGCGTCGTGCGCGTTTTCATTAGAGTCATAACACGAATTTCGCCATGTGGATGTTTTACTGTGACCACAACGCGTTATGAGCTATTTTTCCGCTCACTGAGCGTATTCGATCTTTAAGCGTAACATATATATGAGCTCTAATCAGTCATTCACCAAAAAATCTACTATCTTAAGATAATACCTGACGGCAATATCGTTCTGGTTTAAAATCAAACATTTGTAATATTTCAAATAGAACGTGTGAAAGAGACGCATATTTATTAGGTTACGAAACAAGACGGCAATTATCGATTTGAAAGATTGTAGGATTATATTATGCGTGATCATGATTTATTGGCGCAATATTATAAGAATTATAGATAGGATAGGAACTTAATCTTTATTTACAAATAGCTGACGCCTGTAGCTTCGCCCGTGACACACTTCGAATCATGTGGCATCCATTCACATTTAATCCCATCGTTTAGTAATTTTACAATAATGTATTAAAAAATATTTTTCCGTACTCCTAAGTAATAGCGTGATAATATATATCGCCTATATATAGCCTCTCTCGATAATTGGGCTATCCAACACAAAAATATTTTTGCATTTCTAACCAGTAGTTTCTGATATTAGCGCATTCAACCAAACAAATAAACTCTTCAGTTTAATAAAAGGTACCTGCCTATTATTAAACTGATAATGTAAAACAATAATAATGTTTGATAATATCTATTTCAACACGGCAATGGGCTCACCACCTATTAAGTGGGACAGGAACACACATGGTGAAAAGTGGGCATATAATATATATGTCTCTGCCAACTCTTCGGGGATAAGGCGTGATAGATAAATCTAAAACATGTCGATTGACGCCACGAAATATTGTTTTCTGTTCAGTAATTGGAGCAATATTGACATTTAAATATGTAATATAAATTTATGCAAATTTGCGCCTTCGACGTTTACCTTTTAATTTAGCACGTTCAATATTTATTTTTATACCACTGACGATGCTAACAAGCGTACGGTCCACCTGATGGAAAGTGGTCACTGTAGCCTATGGACGTTTGCAACACCAGAGGTGCAGCACTCGCGCTGCCGACCCTTTATAAATCTTCCAAGACCCCTTTTGAAGAACCTCATACTGTAGACGTATACTGTAGAAGTATAAAAAATACCATTTGCTTTTTGGGGATATATTGGTGTTCACAAAGTAAATGACATTTATTAAATGGCAGTAAAATAAGAGTGGCTTGTGCTAACATAAAAATAAGCAGAAACCCAAGCGGGCATTTGGGCTAAAGCTAAAGAAATTAAACCCATTTAGTCCCTAAATTCATTTATGTACATTCACTCTATGGACAGGACGACGTATAAAAGTCATCGACTATGTAATGTAACATCAACATAAGGACACTTTTTACCTGTTACGTGGGACAAAAATGCAATCGGTGAAATGTGAGCGTGTGGTATCCGTCTGCCTACCCCTTCGGGGATAAAGGCGTGACAATATGTATGTATGTAAATTTGATACTGACCTTCATCACGTTTTTTGGTTACATATTGTTTTGAAATGAAACTTCTTATCATAAGTGAAACCTCTTTATCGACGTACCTATGAGAGGAATTTTATAGCTGTAAAAAAATGTCGTAGATACGACATTTTTTTACAGCGAGTACGAGTATTAAGAAGTTTCACTTCTTACCTGTGTACTCTGGTACACACAGCTTTTTTTAACTATTTCAGGAACTTTCCTGTTTATTGCGGTGATGTTATTTTGAATTGCAATAATAAAGAAACACGATTTTAAAATAAAAAATCTGTACTTTTGCAAGACCCCCAAAGAATGGTAAACCCGTTTTTAAGATAACGAGTAATTTTCCCTTTACACAAATGTGTCGGTCATTTTTGACTGTGATTTTGGTAAAATTGTCAAATTTTGTACGCAACATCCAGTCACTACTACTCGTACATACAAAATACCTACTCAAACTCGTTCTGAGTGCCAACCTGCTGTTATAGAAAACCGTTATTTTCTGTTAGCGGTTAATATAATACCTAGTGTTAAGTTTAAAGCAGTTTGATTTAAAACGACATATGAAAATTATAGTTAGTCAAAAGTCCCTACTCGGATACTCAGACGTACATGTATGAAGCGATTAATGAATCTACGGGAAGCGTAAGAATACATAGACCCAGAAACTTGGCGATTTGTCCTCTCTGACTACACCGTTAAGGGCACAGCGTGAAGCTAGTTAGTTTTAGTTAGTTGACTTATTAGGATAAATTCTATATCTAAATCTTGCCAAAAACTGTTTTTGGCAAAACCTAGTGCTTCGTATTTTATTGGGAGCTGGTACACTTCTTTATCCCAAGGTGGCAGATAAGGATACGGCCCACCAGATGGAAAGTGATCACCGTAGCCTATTACACATTTTGGCAACCACGAAATGTGCTACACTTGGATTACCGGCCCAGAATAGAGCAGCAATGTACCATAAGTGTTGTTATTTAAAAAAGTATTTATTAAATTCAATAAATATTATATCCTAAAAATTGAAAGTAAATTAAACTATGTAAACCGGTAGCATAAGCTTGGGTGTATAAAAAGCAAATTATGTACTTACGTCGAGAATACAGGGTCAAATCCCTTTCGAAAACATACCGACAAAATTTAATATATTGAAATAAGTAACCCAAAGCTACCTGCTATAGGTAAACCTACCTAGCGACGCAGATGGGGTCAGGAGGTCAGATGTTTGCTGCTCCTAGTCATCATCATCCGAGCGTCTGTCGCAGTTGCGTCTCGCGACGCCTGGGGTCCCCTTTCCTACGTTTTCTCCTCCACTTCGAAAGCCATCGGCATCCCCTGTAGTGAGACCATTGACACGCATGTCATCCCTTACGTCGTTAATTGCTGCTCCTATAAGCCAAATACGTAAAAATGGACTCTGGGCTCCAAATCCACATAGAATTTGAAAGTAACTGATGCTTTGACTATTAGATCTTGATTTTTTGGCTTCAAAAAGCGCTATCGCTACAGTGTACTTACAAGCAGCGAGGAGAACATTGGAATCAGTATTCATCCAATCCATAAACAAAAGAAAATAAAAAAAAGAACATAGTCATAAGTACTCGAATACCCAGACGTGCATGTATGAAGTGATTATTGAATCTGCAGGAAGCGACTGTATGCCTGTATCGTAAAGCCAAAAGCCTGTGAAAAAAATTCTCATTCGCCAATGTGCTATTCATATGGTAACCTTTTAAGAACGTATCGTACATTCATAAAAGTGTTCAACTAATTCTTTTCTTCTTGGACATAAGTCCACAGCTTCAGGGAATTTTAAGTCAAGTAATTTATGTTAATTATTAATCTTCTTCATTTACGAAGATAATTATTAATCTTTAAGGTCAAAGTTCTACTCCATTAAAACGGTGGAAACTAGCAGCTATCTGTCGAGTTTGGAAAGTAACAAGCAACATAACACTCTCCTAAACTTTATAAATAAAGAATCCAATATTTAAAAAAGTCAGCTTTTCTTACCGTTCCCGCCAAAACTCCATTGCTCTATACTTATTACCATACTTCCTTTAATCGATGACATAAGTGACATTTCGTCAATTTAGCCATAGTTAGCCATCATGCAAAAATGTTAGATCCATGACAACACATATTATTGCCAAGCTGTACGACTAAATATATTGCAAAACCATAACTTGAGAGTAGAAGGTCATCAAAGGATGTATGTCAACGGGTGAACGGTCAACCAGTTTGGTCACGTTGCTAATGGCTGATCACTGATCAATCACATCTGCAATTTATATTTGTACAAACCTGTCTTTAATTGTACATGTTTTTGATAGGCACGTGTCCGTCTTCTCTTAATTAATTTTCCTTTCTGCTTACTAACGAATCCGGTTAGGTATATTCGGTACGAAAATATTTTATGGCGTTAGGGTTGACGCAAACACAAGTATAAAATTCAGAGATAATCCTAGAACTATATAGTCAGTATTTCCTTACAAATTTTTTATCCGCAAAATGAGTGCCTCGCTTTGTCCCATCCTTGTGGGACCAACGCTTCATGGATACTACCCGTCACGTAAGTTCTATCGGAATGTGGCTGCACTAGCGCGCTGATTGGTCTTGTCTAAGTTCAAAAAGGGCATAGTGCTGGTATTTGTGAGCCTATGAACATTTGTATGAAATTGAGACACTACTGCCTATCGCTACATGCAGGAACTTGTTAACTAATATGACTTGAGCTCTTGACGGTAAATCGCGACAGGCGAATTGCTATAACTCGCACTAAGCTAACACATATCAATTCATTCATTTCACTAAGCACTCGAGCGAAAGATTAGCAGGATCTACCTGACGTGACGTGCAAGATAATATAGCAAAATTATACACTGGTGCTAATTCTGTTGTTGAGATCACTAAACTAAATTTCTCTAAAATTTTCGAAGATTTGTTAAGAGATGGCCAAATGCTATTCTGTTGTTAAGTCGAACTAAGTCGAAAAACTATCATAAATAGCTCTTAATTTGTATCTGATGTCACTAAAATTCATTTTATGTGATAAAATTGAACAAGACGTGAAAAATGTACATAGGCAGTCGAATGTAAATACATGCCGACTAACTTGTTGATTAAACAGCCTATGTACATTTTTAACGTTACAATGTTTTAAAAGTTTTCACGTTTCAAACGGTTACTAAAATTATTAAACGTCCCATTAAAATTAGACGTCACCTAAATACGTCTAATTTTAGTGAAAAGGTCTAAATTTTGTGTGACGTTAAATTTGTATCTGACAACACTAAAATTCATTATATGTGATAAAATTCAACAAAAAGTGAAAAATGTACACAGACAGTTCAATGACTAAGTTAGTCTGCATGTAAATACATGTTTTGTTGAATTTTATCACATAAAAGGCATTTTAGTGATGTTAGATACAAATTTAGTGCTGTTTATAATATCACCAAGTTTAGTTCAACGTAATAACAGAATAGCATTTGGCAATCTCTTAATAAAAATAAGAAAATTTTAGAGAAATTTAATTTAGTGCTAATTCTGTTGTTGAAACAGAATTAGCACCATTATGAGGTAGTAAGTAATATTAGCTGTGCTTAAGTTGACAACCCTAAATAAATATTTTTTCATCCCATCTATTCGAAAAGGACGACTTGATTCGCCTTTAAGTGCACCCAATGGTGATGTTTTCTATAAGAAACTTTTAGCGAGCAGTAACGAGAGGATTTAAAAGAGCGCCGTCGCCGTAAAAATATTATTTTACTCCCTTATGATGCAAATAAGGTATTATATAACTATCGTGTGCTGATACAGAGTTTTATCCAAGTTTATACTTATATGGTAGGTACGAAATTAACGAAATATAGGTACTAATAACGATTATGCAACTAATAATGACGAATTGTTAGGGTGAAATGGGGTGAAATAACCTATGCTTTTCACGATTAATTATGTCACCAGTCAGTCGATACATAAATTTTCATTGATCTTTAGGCAGTAAATTCAATAGGTATATTACTTATCTTGATGTTATTTGATTAGATAGCAGAGCCGGTCCATGTGCTTAATATTCACAAGAACAGTAACGCGGAAATACGTACATTATTGCAATAAATTATATAATATTATATAAACAGGATATTATTTCACTAATGATATGTGCGTATATTTTTTTGTTTTAGTTTCGGCATACATTCACTCACAATTCGCAACACAAAGTCAGTAAACCGAAAAATCGTATAGTTTTCTATGCATAATGTGGTACTATATTAAAATATATATTTTTGACAATCTTGAATGAAAACAATTCTTCATTATTATTATTTTAACTTACCGGTTTCGCCGTACGGCCTTTTTTAAAGGTTAACACATATATTTAAATATGAAACAAGTGTCAGGATCATTAAAATTTAATATTATAATGTAAAAAAGTAGTTAGATTCAATTTGTGTAGCAATTTCAACTAAGTACCATCAATCAACAGTACAAATAGTACAGTAATCAATCATCAATCATTTCTTCAAAATTTCTAAAAAATATTACATGTTCTTTTTCTATTCTTTAAGAAAAGCCTCGCAAGTATAACAGTGGGATGATACAGTTTCGGGTTATTCACCAACTCGACACGGGAGGCTGGACACACGTGTGATCAGTTGGTGAAACTCCAAAAAATATTATTCATGATTTCGTCATCTGGACACGCCAGGATTTTTACGCGTGTCCACATAGTGAAACTTAAATTAAATACTTTAATGTTTTCGTCAACTGGACACATGTTCATATTTTTCCCAAAATAATGACAAAGTACGGTCACGTAGATTAATTTTAAGTCGTAATCTCTGTATATATCACTTAAAGAAAAAAAATACATACATACATATTGTCACGCCTTTATCCCCGAAGGGGTAGGCAGAGGCATATTAAACGCCCACGTTTCACCATATGCACTTTCGTCCCACGTAACAGGTGGTGAGCCCATTGCCGTGTTGATAAGGACAGGCGCAGGCTGCATCGACCTGCTGTTGAAATTTTTTAAGCCGCCCATAAGGCCTTCAACTTGGCTTAACGACTGCCATGTTATTAGCAACCGGGACCAACGGCTTAACGTGCCTTCCGAAGCACGGAACTGGGGTGGGTCTAAAGGGCCGAATAAATTTAATAAAATAAACATGTGTCTATTTTAGATGCTAAATTCGGAAGAAATTTTAAACCCATGCCTTTTTAGTGAGGTGGTAACAATAAGGCTAAAAGGTCTTATGTGCTAGACACTAATTAACACGACCAATTAAAGTCCTGGTAGTCTCGGACTCTCAGAAAGAAAAAAAATAATAAATTAAAAATATTTTTTATAATAATTATGCTATGCTGATTTAATGTTGATTATTATTAGTGACATACCTTAAAAAATAAAAACAATATATTTGATTAGTTACATTGTATTTCTGAAATGTTTTTTTTATGACTCTGTGTGTACTCTATGTGATGATTTTTAGTTATTAGGTATATTTAGGTTACAATTATGTTCATCTTTATTCGTTATTTCTGTGGAACTCGAAGTGATAGTTTAAATTACACAATTACTAGGCTTTGCCCGTGACATTCTTCGAACACCCATTACATCCGACATCTCTAACCCATGCCATTTATTATTTTCAAATACTTTCATAGCAACCTTGATTCCCTATTGTCCCTAAAGGAAGAGTTTTGGCAAATTCTGAAACATGTTTTTATTTATTTTCAGAAGCAGGCATACATAGAAACTTTATATTATTATTATCAATTAAAATGAAAATTTTTCTATTGTGACACACAAGAAGGGTTTTAGGTAAAATTTTGGTAAACCGCTAAACACGTTTATCTGTAACCAGATAAAGGTATACATACTTTCATGTTTCTAACTATGAAAATTACGAAGTTTGATATGACTGTTTATAGCTTATTAATACATTTTTATAGTAAGTGCCTTCTTTTAAGGGCAGATTTTTATAAAAAATTAAGTTTCTTTTTAAGAAAAATCAGGAATTCACCTCATAATTTTATCAATATTTTAGTATTACCTCCCGTCTTTGGCCGTGGCTTACTTTAAAACTCCCTTTACATCGCTCTGACCTATTCCCTTTTTTAGTTTTCAATTATTATTATTCAAATATGTCATATATTATAAATTCTGAAACATATGTTTGTTTTTAATCATAAGCAGGTATACAAAATATGATATCCTAGTTTTGAACATGAAGGATTTCCTATATAAACTTACAAACTTTATTTCATCCCCGTAAAACCTCGATACATCCGTACATTTATTTGTAACCTGGAATAAACACCTGTTGCATCCACCAGACTTCTAATTCATGCCCCTAATAAGGTTAACACATACACACTTTGTCACACATACACACATACATATTGTACATATTGTCATACAAACTTTGCTCCCCTATTTTACATATAAATTTTTATTTCTATTTATTTATTAGTAGCAGGTATGCCAATTTTGATGTTAGTTTCTTTGAAAATGAAGAATTTCTCATTTAAATAAGAACTCCTATTATACCTTCTTATAGGTAAAATATTCAAGACCACGAAGTTCGAATAAATTTATTCGCAAGCAGAAACACGAGCACGTGATCTGATATTTCTAACTTTGATAATCTCGAACTTCTATATAACTGCTTTTTCCTTATTTTACCCCTTTAGTGAGTGCCTACATTATAAATATAGCTTACCCTATAAATTTTAACAAGGGCTTCGGCTGGGCGTTGCTTGTAAAAGAATGAGTCACCCAGTAATTTTATTAATAAAGACATCCTTTTTTTACCTTCTTATCCATTTATTTGAAATCAGGAGGAGATATGCGTAATTTCATGTTTCCAACTTTGAAAATGATGACGTTTGAAATATTTAAATATTTTCACTGATTTTATTTATGAAATCAATGAACGAAACTATTCTTAACATGACTGTACCTTTTTTCCCAAAAATTTTAGGTATGTCCAGTTAACGAAAACATTAGACTATTTAATGTAAGTTTCACTATGTGGACACGCGTATAAATCCTGGCGTGTCCAGATGACGAAATAATAAATAGTATTTTTTGGAGTTTCGCCAACTGATCACACGTGTGACCAGCCTCCCGTGTCGAGATGGAGAATAACCCCAGTTTCAGGGATGTGTGTGGTTATGGAACCTCATACAAAATGGACCCTAACTGAAAATACTACAATACAAACCTGTATCGTATGTTGAGATGATGAATAAATATAATTTTACTCTTACATGTTAAAATACTTGAATGGATTTAGAATTGGAGCACACATACATTTTAGCTTAGAGGTTTATGTTGGATTAACACATAGGCTACTTTCATCCGGTAAAAGGGTCTGGAGACCACAAAATCATGCGGATATTTCAAGTGGGTGAACACGTGTGCCGTTCACCAATTCCGCAAAATTCTGTTAGTTACTAAAAAAAACATCCAGCAAGGACTGCCTCGCAGTGGTAGTGTATGCAACTGCCGCGCTGTGGTCTCGGGTCGGAACAAATATTTGTGTCATCCACAAATGTTAGTTTCGGAGTGTGGGTGTTTCCTATGTAAAATAATGATGTATTAGCAACATATAGGTATGTATATCAGTTGTCTAGATCCCATAGTACAAGCTTATAGCTTAGTTTGGGCTAGTCGGCGCTGTGTAAAAAGTGTCCTACGCATACATTTCAATCTCTTTTCATAAAAATCTTTTTTATGACGTAAATTATTTAAATTCATGTATTTAATTAAATTGATTTACAACACACTCTTATTGAGCAAGTCGCTGCTAGCTAGATTTTTGCGAAGTTAACTGTATTAATTAAAATGTTTACATTACCATTTTAAAATCTATTATTGTTTTTCATAGGTATTAATAGAATATTACATTCATATAGACTAACATTGAGTTATAAATGTGAATTAATAATAAAAATATAATTAATTATTTATAAAACTACTCTTATTAGCGAGGTAGCAAGAAACATTATTTATTATGCCTTTATTCTTTATTTCTTTTATAATTTTAAATTATTTTTTTAATGTTAAAATTGACCTACCGTCCTTTATTATGACCAAATTCACCATACTAGTAAACAAGTCTGGAACTTATCTTTTAAATTATTGTGCACAATAGAAAACCGGAAACTAATGCTAAACCAAAAATAAATAAAAAGACACACTTTGTTTTTTTTATTTTGAACTTAAACAAAAATGGGGGTAAAGTAGACACTTTTATTAAAAAAAAGTACTTATTAGAATCTTAATTTCAAATCTGTTCTAGAAACATAAATAGAGGACAGTAAAATTTTATAATATAATTTCTTTAAAGTACCTACCTAACTTCCGCGCTTCCATGCATACATACTTGCATATATTTTAATATATTATATGAATGCGCTTGATGATCATACAGTTTAAGCTTACATATTAATTGCATGAACAGGAAAATAATTCCGACTACTTAGTTCCTGCATACCTTTCTAAGCCCGGTAAAGTAATGAATGAAACTTTACAAAATATTACAATAATTGTCACGTAATTTGTAAAAAAATCTCCTATTTGTGTCTCCCAGCGTGCGCTGTAATAACTATATGGGTTTCTCGAATATAATGTATCTTAAATAGTTCTACGAAAAAATCGCGACAACATAAACTATGTTCTCGTTAAGCGCTCGTGGCCCCGCTAACTCAGTGTTTTGTAAACGATCACTGCGTTAAGCAACTTTCGCTATAGCTGGTTCTTGAATAGGTGACCACTTTGTGGCATTTACATTTGCGAGCGTTTCTGTGCTTTGGAAGGCACGTTAGGACGTTGGTACCGGTTGCCAGTAAAATGGCAGTCGTTAAGCCAAGTTGGAGGCTTAATGGGCGACTTGAAAATTTTCAACAGCAGGTAGCCACAGCCTACGTCTGTCTATTTAAACACGGCAATGGGATCACCACCTGTTTCGTGGGACAAATATGCAGCGTACAGTATGCCTCTGCATACCCCTTTGGGGATAAAGGCATGACAATATGTATGTATATATCTATGTTAAAAGACACTAGGTTATCGTGAGTCAACTTGAAATGTTAGGGACTGTGACCACGGTCATAGAAATCGTATGTAATAACAGTTTCTACGATTTCCATAGTCCTTACCTCTCCGTCTAACGCCCGGGTGGGCACCCACTTTAGGGGATCAGTAGGAAACGGGCACAGGAAAACTTCACCACGCGGGCATAGAAGCTGGTATTTTTTTGACCTGGTGGGGCAGCCCTCCGAGATGGTTAGTCCAAGTTGGGCCCCTGTACTAGGCATCACCGGTTCTACAGGTCTCCCTGGCCGGGCGGGTCGATTCGCGCCACCCACTCTAGACGCCATTCAGCACCCGTTGGTGCATCAAATCTCGCTTCCATTTATTGAAATGATACTTGTACAGTTACATAATCTTACTGTTTAATTAGTCTTCATTTGCCAATATTAATTTTATTATAAAGTGTAAGTACTTTCTCTGTATACGTTTTCTCTACAAATAAATGACGCAACTACGTCAGGTAGTTTTGTAACGAAACATACTTTCTTCTGTAAATATAAATTCTTACAAGTTACTGCTAAATGATTTTTGTTTTATGTATGTCGGCCATCATAGCGTGCCGCTAGTATAGTAATAGCGGCACGCTATGATGGCCGTTTTGACGTTTGTCCTTTCATGAAGTTTCGTATTAATTATTATTACATTTTATTTGTAGAAATATGTGAAAACTCGACCACATTAGAAGGAATTTATACTACGGCAGAATACAGAGTCCTTATCTAAAACAAGTAAAATATCATTACTATTGTAATATGTCAAAACGGCCATCATAGCGTGGCATATAGTTGTTAAGTGCAATGAGGTTCTACAGAGAACTTCGGGACCCAGGCCAGCTTTACCTGTAAGTGGTGCACCTGCTGACTAACAGTCGAGATCATGGTGAAAAGAAAGAAATCTTTAAACTAAATCCAGTAACAACCCGTTTGGC
This sequence comes from Thumatha senex, assembly GCA_948477245.1. Lineage (NCBI taxonomy): Eukaryota > Metazoa > Arthropoda > Insecta > Lepidoptera > Erebidae > Thumatha > Thumatha senex. The sequence continues at coordinate 7,503,545 of OX419750.1, read as the reverse complement.
CAATTACCTGCCCAATATAGGGAAAGTTGGCACAGGCCAACATCTAGAAATATACTGAAATTAATGATCTTTTGATTGATTACTAGTCAAACATTTTTTCTTTTATTTTTTATCTTCTGATTGATTTCGAAGCATATTCCCAGACATTCTAAATATTGTGGGACCTTTTTTTAGACCCGCCGTCTAGCCCAAAGTAAGCTAATATAAGCTTGTGTTATGGGATCTAAACGACTGATAAACATACTTATGTATTTATAAATACATACATATTATACATAGGCAACACCCAAACTCCGACACTAACATTTGGTGGATCACACAAATATTTTCTCCGACCCGAGACCTCTTGCGCGGCAGTCCCATACACTACCACCGCGCCACCGAGGCAGTCAAATTCTAACTTCGAAACATCAAAAGCAAAAGATTAAATGGCAGTAATATTAATATCGATATTATTCGGCATAGGGTATTTATTCGTCATGCCAACTCTTTCTTTTTTATTTGAGTAAATAAAGTCTAGTTTTTTTTGTACGGTAGCACTACCGTACAGGCAGGCTTTGGCAACTTATAATAACTAGTCCTGTTTTTGCTTTCCTAGCCATTGTTTTTTTTGTACCTTAATTCTGTCTTTATTAACCCACCTTAACTGTCTTTTATATTTCTGCGGAATAACTAGGCAACCAACTATTCGACGCCAGTATATTACCTTAGTGAGGCCAACTCGCAGTCTTTAACGGCTCAAACTGTAGTTTTACGATTGTTTCCAGTTAGCACTAAAAAGAAATTAACAGATTCTAGCACATGCAAAACAACATTCCATATACCTTCTGAAATGACAAAGTGTTGTTTCCAAATGTTTGTTTTTTGTAATGGTTGTATGGCCTGGTTATTAAGACCTATAAACCAATTCTTATTTATTTCATAATTCTTCAGTCTTCTTGTTATCTAAAATGTCCCCGTCCTCTACATCATAGTCAAGTCCAGTCTAAAGCAAAGTCAGTCTCACCCCAGTATAGTAGTGGTTGTTATACTGAGGTTTTCAGTGGATATTACGCAGCAAGATGGAAAATCACATTTCACTGCATATATATCACTGTCTTTCAACACATCACGTTAACACAACTTTTATGTCCAAGAAACCACCCACACCCATTCATAAAACATGATAAATGCACTTGTTTTAAAAAATAATAAACCCAAGCGTATGGTGTCAGCCATTTTGCTGCATAAAATATGTTGTTTTCAAGTGTTAATAACGCCGCCGATAAACAAATAGATCAACAAAAACTTAATTCACTTGATGGCCTTGGCCGAACACTTCTTTTTTTTTTTCATTATTATCATAAAGTTCTAATTTAAAAATTCAAACACTTCAACAATGCTACCAATAAAAACAAAACTACAAGGATCAGTAAGGTAGCCTCTTTTTATCTATTCTCTGACCATCCTGGTCTGATTATGGATATAAAGGTGGATTATAAAAAAGCCTTTTATATCTTAGCAATGTCCGACTTGTATATCTCAAGAAACGGTACGGTCATTAGAAAATAAATATTGTTGAATATCAATTCATTGGTTAATAAAAGATTAGTTTTACCATTAGGGCTTTATATACCCCTAAGATACGCGACCGGTCTGCAACATAGGCTACATTGAAGTTTCGGTTACTAAAAGTTGGTAGTCAGCAGTGGCCCTTAATGATATGTCAGACCAGGGTGATTGACCTTAATGTAGCCAGACGATTCCGTACGGGGTTTCGTTTCGTGCTTTCCTTCTCGTCATGATCTCAACCTTTAATCAACTGGTATACCACTTGTAGGTGATGCTGGTTTGGATAAAAATCTCGGTGAGGTGAAGGTCCCATCGCACCCTAGATACAGACTTACTATGGTTCATAATTAACTTTTTTTTTTGCTTGCCCTACCCGATTTACCTCGGCCTTTGGTCCCGCGGACCCAGTGTTCTGTAAACGATCACTGCGTTAAGCAACTTTCGCTGTGGCTGGTCACGGATGGGTGACCACTTTGTGGCATTTATATTTGCGAGCGTTTCCGTGCTTCGGAAGGTACGTTAAGCCGTTAGTCCCAGTTGCCAGTAATATGTGCTAGGCTGTGGCCACAGTTGGCCACAACCTGTGTCTGTCTATTTCAACACGGCAATAGGCTCACCACCTATAACGTTTGACAGAAATACGCATGGTGAAAAGTGGGCGTATAATATGCCTCTGCCATCGGTGATAAGTCGTGATTGATAAACATAATTTACTATAATCCACTTTTACAAGGCGAAGAGCCGCTTTCGATAAAGCGCTACCAGAAATCCATTCCATCGACGGTCGGTCTTTAACATTGACCTTCTGTGAAAGTTCAAACCATACTTTCCCTTACGTAACAAATTATGATGTAGTTGTTTAACCTATGTGCTAACCGTACAGGTGAAAGTAAATGATTATGCAAATATCTTTTTGTGAAAAGTAAATATAATAGCCCAGTCATATTAGGGGTCAACCTCGGAATGAAAAATAATGAGCTGTAAATTGGTACCTATAAACCTCCTAAATATTGTCTCAAAAATCAAAAATGAAGAGATATTGATAAATAAATAAATAAATATCCATCACGCCTTATCCCCGAAGGGGTGGCAGAGGCATATTATATGCCCACTTTTCACCGTGTGGATTCCTGTCCCACGTAATAGGTGGTGAGCCCATTGCCGTGTTGAAATAGACAGACGCAGGTTGTGGCTACCTGCTGTTGAAATTTTCAAGCCGCCCATAAGGCCTTCAACCAGGCTTAACGACTGCCATTTTACTGGCTACCGGGACCAACGGCTTAACGTGCCTTCCGAAGCACGGAAACGCTCGCAAATGTAAATGCCACAAAGTGGTCAACCATCCGAGGACCAGCCATAGTGAAAGTTGCGTAACTCAGTGATCGTTTACAGAACACTGAGACCGCGAGGCCACGAGCGCTTCAAGATATTGAAGGTCTTAAAATTCGGGTTTTCGCGAGTATCTCTGTTCCTATTGCTGAAATGAGATTTGCACCTATTCTCAAACTTGTTGCAGAACGTTTCTCAATACTCAATCGACGCTTGAGGCTAGTTTTTGCCTTATAAATACTACTCTCAAGTGTATCTTGAGTATTGATAAACGTTCTGGAATACGGCCCATAGAGTATAAAACTCTCTACAACTTTTGTTTGAACTTTTTTTCATACGGTCAACCGTTTTTAGGGTAAAGCGCGAAGAGAATAAGTACTTTTAGAGGATATAAGTACTTTTAAGACCAAGTAGGCAGATTGCTAAATAACAGAAAGGTCAAAGTACTCGGATATCTAGACGAGCATGTATGAAACGATTGATGAATCGGCAGGAAGTGAAAGAAGTATACCATGGATCGCAAAGCCTGGCGATCTGTGATAGATGGTTTTACTTTTTAAATACGTTTCGGTTTTTTCGTATTCGTAGTTTCCAGCCGTGGGTTTCATTCCGACGATATGATAGTTTTACATAAAAAAATACAATGGATTTCCGCCATGCCTGATTCGATTAGTTACTTACTATTTTCAGTAACAAAGTTGTTCTCCATTCTGTGATTGTTTCATATTTTACAATTCCAGATCCTCCAGTTCAAAAACACTAGATTTTATTTTTATATTGTGGGATTCGTTTTTACACAGCGCCGTCAACTCCAAACTAATATAAGCTAATATATGCTTGTAGTTGGTATTCTATACAACTAATAAAAATACTTATCAAACTCTGATACAAACATTTGTGGATCACATAAATATTTGTTTCAATCCGAGAATCGAACCCGTGACTTCAGCGCGGCAGTCGTAAACACTACTATTTCTTATTAGGTAAAGAATGTTCTGTCGCAAAAACCAATCCTTTTAAAAAAGAACTAGCGTATATATAGTTTCGCTGGCTTGGTGAGACAAGTTGCCATATTGGGTCGAAGGTCTATCGGTCCAGACAGTATAACTGTTATATGACCACTTGCCAAACGACTTAAAACTTATTTTATTAGTCTATGGTTCTTTTTGACAAATAAAATGGCGCCACAACGATGTTCGAGGATCACTTGCTGACAAATGAGTCTCTAGCTTAAACCGATAAGTTTGAGAGGCCAAATAAAAAAATTCAAACTGGATTAATATCTTAGACTAATATAGAGATGGAAATGATTATAATAGATTCGTAGTCAACAAAAATCTATAGCTATACTAATATATAATGCTGAAGAATTTGATTGGTTGGTGGAAATAATCTCACAAACTACCTTGTTGTTCAAATTAAAAAAAAAAATTAAGGGTTCAAAGTATATAATGAACCCGCGAGGGCACCCTCACGAATCATCGCAATTTTCTTTTATTCCGTTTTTTTTTAAAATATCTATCTTCTCTCTCAGCATCTTTAAATTCTAAGATTAGCGGGAACAGACTGTATCATGACAACATTGGAAATAACTGTTATTATAATACCAGGTCGTCGCTTATAAATTCTACCAAAACGTATAAAACATTGCCCGATTTGTCGACATTTATGATAACTGCTCCGCTCTCCAGGTTAGTAGCGTGATAATATATAGCCTATAGCCTTCCTCGATTAATGGGCTATCCAACACAAAAATATTTTTTCTAGTCCGTCTAGTAGTTCTTGAGATTAGCGCATTCAACGAAACAAACCAACTCTTCAGCTTTATATATTAGTATACCGGGTGCTTCAAAAAAATGTATACACACTTTAAACTATTGTAGTTTTCCCGCTCTACAAGGCTAATGTTATATTTCTTCGCCAGGTGCAAGCATAATCGTCCCGGAATTTGTAATATCAACATGGGGGACGTACGTTTGAGTTTTGAAGAACGTAAGCAGGTTATTAAGTGGTACTGGAAGTTTGAGAATGTAAATGAAGTTCAAAGACAGTGGAGAAGGGAGTATGATACAGAACCACCTTCAAGATTAACAATTACACGCATACGAGACAAATTCGAAGTTCATGGAACAGTGTGTGATGTGCATAAAGGTCATTCAGGTCGGCCTCGAACAGCTTCGTGCATTATACGGTAATGATGATTTTTATTTTCAACAAGATGGTGCTCCGCCGCACTATCACAGGGACGTACGAGCTTACCTGGATCAAAATTTGTCGGGCAAGTGGATAGGACGCAGGGGGCCAATCGAGTTTCCAGCACGCTCTCCAGACCTTACACCACTGGATTTCTTCTTGTGGGGCACAGTAAAAGATGAGGTGTACAAACGTAAACCACGTAACCTAGACATTCTTTGGAATGAGATTCAAGCAGTGTGTAGAGAAATCTCATTGGACGTTTTGATACGATGTACAGAATCTGTGGTGACTCGTACTCAGAATTGTATTGATGCTGCAGGTCACCAATTTGAACAGTATTAACATTTGTTATTTATGTTTCATTTACATTGGACTTTCAGCTTTCTATTTTCCTGAAATTTAACTTTGTAGAACGGTATATAAATTTTCTATGGAAGTTCAAAGTGTGTATACATTTTTTTGAAGCACCCGGTAGATAACAAATAACAGATAATCCAATATATTTACTATTTGTATACTACATAAATATTTTTTGTTTGTAAACAACGGAAGTGTTGTTACCGTTGCGCTGTGGTGTATATTTAAAGTGCGATAAACTATCGATAGATATTTTCATATCATATTAATCTTCGTGTCGATGAGCTGTCATTCAGATATGTGCATCCAATTCCTTTAAATAATAAATATCGTTGGGAAAACTCACACAACGCCATCTAATTCCAAACTAAGCAGAGCTTGTACAATGGTAACCAGATAACTGATAAACATACTTATATATTTCTAAATACATACATATTATAGATAAATAACTCCCAGACACAGAATAAACCATTGTGCTCATCACCCAAAGTTTTATCCTGGGTGGGAATCGAACCCACGGCCTCTTGCGTAGCAGTCATACAGTCCCACCGCGCCACAGGGACAATCAAATTCCTTTAACTGTATTACCTACTTTCGGGTTGTTGTAAGGAGTCCCTCCAAGATCTTCGGGGCCCAAGTGACATCACCTGTTCGTACCTACGGTTACGGGGTTAGGAGGTCATACGGCAGTCGTTCCTAACAATGCCGAAAATTAAAAGCCATAGGATAGTTGCTACTATCAATAAAATAAAAGTGTACCCCGGGTCCCAAATCCAGCAGCATTAGAAGCAACTGGAAAAACACTTAAGATGAAGTATATGATAAACCTCCCTTGGGATATATTTTCTGGTGACAAATATTGTCCAGCTTGACCAAAAGCCTCGGAAATAATGATTTTAAAATCTAGACATAAAAAATTAGATAATCTTGCCATAGAAAAGTAGATGAAAAGCTTTGTTTTTTCGGTAAAATCGGTAAAATCTTCATTTATTGCCGTACTTAATTTATCGAATTAAATAAATGACGTCACGACAGTGTATCCAGCATGTGAAAATATTAATTCCATTTACGATTTTTTTTTAAATAATTCCTTTTTTATATTTGGTAATGCAAAGGACGAATCCTTGCACTCAATAACCTTTACCCACTTTTGATTTACGGTCACAGTTCGGAATTTGAAATTTGAAGCTTGTCAACAATGTTACGAACAAAAACAAAAACCCGCCTAATTGTTTTGGGAGTGGGAACGATGAATAAAAAACTCCTTCGGCATTCGAAGGACGGTGACGTCACAGTACAGGTAGGTTCAATTGCTACAGTGATATCGTCGAGCATTGGCTGCACTGATTTAAATAAATGGTCAAAATTATTTATACTCTCTTACTTAATCATAATTCAAAAGAATTCTTAATTGACTAAGTACCAAATTCAAAATATGAATAAAGTTACTTAATAAAAAGGATTTATAAATCTGCATCTGCAGGAAGTAAAAGAAGTATGTATAGATCGCGAAGCCTGGTTAGTTAGTCAGTTATAAAGTTACTCAATAGTTGCCTAGTTACAATTTTACACAAGTACACACAAGAATTACACAAATAAAACACTTGCACAAGTGTTATCATGAACGTGAACAATCAGGTTTCAAAGGCAAGGTTACAGAAGACAAATTGGTACATATATTTTATACATAGGTATAAAATATATGTTCCCATTTGTATGTGTGTTATATATACATATATATATAGGTGTTATTATTGTATTAGCTAAAGCTAATGGTTGACAACGAGCATAAAGATAAACAAAAATCGTATATAACACGTAGGTAGGTAATAAGAACCGTAACATCTATAACTATACTATAATATAAAGCTGAAGAGTTTGTTTGTTTGTTGGTATGTTTGATTTATCGAAGATGGCTATACCCTGGAGAGCGGAGCAGTAATCATAAATATCGACAAATCGGGCAAATTATTATACATTATTTTAGAATTTATGAACGGATTAAATAGGTGCGACGAGAGTTCGAAGTATGCCACGTGTCGAAGTCGTGGGTTTCACTAATAAATTGTTCTAATATTATAAACGTAAAAGTTAGTAAGAATGGATGTTTTTTACTCTTTCACGTAAAAACTACTAAATGGATTTTAATGAAACTTTACAATAATATAGCTTTTACCTCAGAATAACTCATAGGCTACTTTTTATCCCGGGAACAAGTTCCTGTGGGAAACGGGAACGGGAGAACTTCTCTACGCGGGTGAAGTAACAGGCGACAACTAGTGTTACATAATTTAATAAATATTTTATTTCGTGTGGAAGTCAATTTAATAACTTCTCTACGCGGGTGAAGTAGCAGGCGACAACTAGTGTTACATAATTTAATAAACATTTTATTTCGTGTGGAAGTCAATTTAATAACTTCTCTACGCGGGTGAAGTAGCAGGCGACAACTTAATAAACACATACATACTTTAATAATTTACATAATTTAATAAACATTTTATTTCGTGTGGAAGTCAATTTAATAACCAATTACATTATTTGTGCAAAAATCCAATTTTAGATATTTTTTTTTTATTATTTGTGCAAAAATCCAATTTTAGATATTTTTTTTGATAATTTAAGAGATGTTTAAGTTTTCGTTTTTAAGCTTGTAACGTCTTTGAAAAGAAAATTATCCCATCGTTAGTACCTATTACATCTGTAGTTTACAAATAACATTCAGACGAAACATATTATTTAATACTGCATATTATTTAGGACACATAAATGTTATACTGACTAGTATAACATTTATGTGTTTTATCGCGACAAAGAATAGATAAAATTCCACAAAGTACGTACTGTTGCTCCAATTATATGCAAGAAGCCGGAGCACTACACGTAAATACTTTTGATTTAATCTTCACTAAATAACATCGATACAAAAATTTAAAATAATTGATGCTGTAGTTGACAGCGCAATAAATTGATTAAAAATCTGCTTCAAGAGAAGATGTTTTCATTGTTTCATACGATAGCATAAAACTGAATAAAAATATAATATATTTTTCAAGCACAACATTGTTAATGAATAAATTATTTTATATGTAGACCTAAATTTCATTATTTTTGGTGTTTATTCAATATCGTTTAAAAACAATCCCATATTTTTGTTTTAGTACCTATAGTGTTTTTGAGCCCTTATAGCTATTGAATTCAATCTACTGCTAATTGTGAACTAGAAAATTTTGCGAAAGAAGTATGCATGGATCGCGAAGCCTGGAGATCTGATCTCTCTGACTACCCCGTCAGGAATACAGCGGGAAGATAGTTAGTTTAAATTTGCTGTCAGTTTATTAAGTGGTGTTCTTTTACTCACGTTACTCACTCACTCACTCAATGATAACAACACACGTGCATGGAAAACTTAAATAACCAGAAAAGGAAAACACGAAAAGTTGTTTGAATAAATAGTTACTAATTTCTCATTTACATTTTATACCTAATCATTCGACCTTCAACAACTTAATAATATCTAAAAACTCGAAAACAACATAATATTGATTGTATTGGTTAGTGGCCAATGCTTTGCGTTCTCACTAGATGCGACTATGTGGGTCACTCGTGGAATGCCACCCGGCCGGCCGCTCCCACCTGCGAGGCAGTGCGTACGAGATGAGCGCTGCCAACACTGTAAGTGTAGTACCACAGGTACCACTGATTCCAATTTCAAAATATTTCTTATTTTTATCTGTGAATGGCCTGTATTTTTCAAAGATTAGAACAAATTTTGTTCAAATTCTTAGATACGATAATATGGATCAGACGTTAGAAATTATTATAATCTATGGTCATCACAAATTTTCACTGTCATAGATTCTACGCGGGAAAATGACGGATGAGCGGACGCTTGCTGTATATTATTTTCTAAAACAATGTATTGTTTTTGTTGTTATCTTGTTTAATTTGTGGAGTGGTGGTTTCTTGGACATAAAAGTTGTGTTAACGTGCTATAGTGAAAGACAATGATATATATGCAGCGAAATGCAATTTTCTCTCTTGCCGCGAAAAGTTCACTGGCAACCTTAGTATAAGAATCACCATTATACTGAGGGCAAGGACCAGGACCTAGGACTCGACACGACATCGACAAAGACTGGACAAGACTAATTAGAAGATAGATTGAAGAAATATGATATAAAAAATAAGATTTGGCTAAAAGGTCTTTGCAACCAGGCCATAAAATATTTTTTTTTACGTGTGGAAATCCTCATGGATGCTATGCCGGACTCTTACTGACTAAAACCACACGGTGCCCTTCCATTTGTCTATGGCCAGGAGTCCCGGGTAAGCCCTTCGGGAGGATAGCCCCAGGGCTCCCAGCAGATAATATAATTATAAAAAAAAATCACTGTCAAAGTTCTACGCGGGAAAATGACGGAAGAGCGGACGCTTGCTGTATATTATTTTCTAAAACAATATTTATCTTGTTTTATGGGTGGGAGTGGTGGATTCTTGGACATAAAGTTGTGTTAACGAGCTATAGTTAAAAAAAATACACTTACTAGCAGACAGACAAGCAAATACACATTTACTTATACTAGCTGAGCTTCCCGGCATCGCCCGTTACGTGCGAAGCATGTAACCCCTGTGGCACTGATTTTATACCGTCGTTTTCTCATTGTAGGATATTGTATGTAATAAAAAGCCCGATTTTTGAATGCAATCAGTACCACTGCAATACAACTGCAAACCAACGGTGCAGTCGATGTGCAGTTTCAAGGACTTGCAATCGAACTGCTCAGTTGGTTTGCAGTTGCATTGTAGTCATAGGCACTGCCATCAAAGTGCAATGTGCAAGTGACTATGGACTCACATCACATCAAAGTTCACCGCACTAAAATAAAAATTACTGCGTCGTGAAGACATAAAATTTTTTTTTCAAATTTTTTTACCTTTGTAAAAAATTGAGTGGACGAATAGTCTAAGAAAAAATAGTGATTCTAAAATCGTAATAAAAACAAACAAATATTGTGACATGTAATGAACTTAAACAGAAGAATAGCATACTTATTACTAATCTGTACAAAATTCGAACATAAAAATTGAGAGTAGGGTACATGATATCAATTCAAATACCTACCGGAAAAACATATCACATCACCTATTGGGATATTAATATAAAAATTGTACCTAAATAATAAAATAAATATAAAATATACTACTTAATAGTTCAAATAAATACAATACTAAATAGTTCAAATACACACATCAACACGGTCTAGGGATATTTTTAAAAAAGCGAATTACTATCAATGTGTTAATTATTTATAACAACGAGTATTGGCTTCGGATTGTATTATTCCCATTTGGGAATACATCTGATTGATATGACATGTATATATTTAAAAGATACGTTATTTAATATTCTACCATTTTTTAATAATGGTTAAGGTACTTCGATTAAAATTTAAGGACTTTATGGAAAAAAATGAAGCATAGACGGAAACCGTACATGAATTAACTTTTAATTTACGAGTAAAAACTGAAAAAAATAGAAAAATCATTTAATTTGTGTTTATAAACTTGAAGTTAGTAGTCTGAGAAAGCGCCCATGATGTTCATAACACATCGGCAACGATTCGGCATGCTCAGAACAAGGTTGTCAATGTCTTGCTGCGGAATATTGTCCCATGTCCTTCTGAGGTGCGCAAAAAGTTGATCTTCTGTAGCCAGATTTTCAGGAACTTCCTTCAGAGCTCTTCTTTGCAGCATATCCCACGCATGCTCAATGGGATTTAGATCTGGCGATTGAGCAGGCCAGTCTAAGGCCCTAACATTGTGTGTATGTAACCAAGCTGCTACCGTTCTCGCCGTGTGTGCCCGGGCATTGTCGTGCATGAGCAGGAAATCTTGCCCCATTTGTGTTCTGTGGGGCAAGATTACGGGCCCCGGCACCTGTTGGACGTATCGTTCTGCCGTCATATTGCCCCGCACCCAAACGAGTTCCATCCGTCCTCCAAGACGAATTCCTGCCCAAACCATAATTGTTCCTCCTTGGTATGGGTGAACTTCCTGAGGGTTCTGAAGACGGCTCCATCGTCCAGGAACTCGCCAAACACGCGTCCTGGAAGCCGAACCTGGATTCATCCGTGAACAGCACATTGGACCATTGCTCACGGCCCCAGTCCACGTGGTTCCGAACCCATTCTAATCGTCGTCCACGATTGACTCTCCGTGAAGGTGGGACCCGGAGTGGTCTACGAGAGCGTAGATTGCTTTCATGCAGTCGCCTTCTTACAGTTTGGTCACTCACAAGCACTTGGTGTTCCACTCGCAGCCTTTGGACCAATTGAGTCGCCGTTGCATTTGGTTGAGATCGCGCAGTAATTTGCAAAAATCGGTCTTGTCTGGGGGTAGTGATGCGACTTGGCCCCCGGTGCCTCTCCGCTACTTCACCTGTGGCACGATAGCGTGTCCACAATCTTGAAATTACATTTTGGTGGGTCCCTATGGCCTCAACAACATTACGCTGAACAGACACAGCTTCCAGCATTCCCACAGCTCGTAGCATCTCCGCCCTCGTCAAATGTTGGCGTTGCATGGCTACAATACCTCAATTTTAACATTATCTTTCGTTTAAAAATGAAAAAAAAACTGTAACTAAACGTAATTCGTATTGTTTTCTAAATTTCGCACAAATGAAAATTCCCTCTCCTACACATCAAGACATTTTTATGCCACCGAAACAAAAGAATTTTCAAAAATTTGAATTTGGAATTAGTCTGAGATAAATTACAAACAAATCGGTGTATAAAGATCCCAATGCGGCCAGTACTTTTCGAGTTATTTAATTGAGTATGAAATATCCCTAGATCGTGTTGATGTGTGTATATTAGGTTTTTTTACACTTTTTTTTTTTTTTATATAATCATGTCATTAGTGTGTTGAGAATTATTATAGATTTCTTGTTGATAATTATTAGGAATAAAATAATAAAATAAAAATGATGACCCGGAGTGCAGTATCCCGTGACTTGCAACAAAAGTTCAGCCTCACTATAAAGGAACTGGAGATTTGCAAAAATCTCAATAAACAATTGCTAGAGGAACGGGATGATAGTGAAAAAGAAATATTAAATGTAATTGACAAAAACACCCAACTCAAACAAGAGTTGGCTGAGCTACATACGCAGGTCATGGAGCTCACCGTTCAGCGAGATCACCTTCAGTCAACAATGAAGGGTCTAGAAGAGTGCAGTAACACCCATGAACATGCTCTAAAACGTATTAGCATTCTAGAGTGTGAGCTGAGTGATGCTCATAACTCCATCACTCTTAGGGAAAATCTTAAAACGGTAGATCAGGCTGCCCTTTCCAACAGTCTATATAATGAGCTAATGTGTGGGAGGTCGGAGCCAGATCTTATTTGTCTTGATGAGCCCATCACCTCACACCTGATGGTTAACTCATTGAGTATTCCTATTGCAGCAATAGACAAAACTGGTCACCACTTGTTATCGAATAACACCAACACATCAATAAGATTAGTTAGTAGTAGCAGGAATAAATTAAAAAAATACATAAAACTCAATAAATTTATTTCCAAATCACAGAAACACATTAAGAAGCTTAGATTAGGAATGAACAATTATCTTAGGACTTGTAAATCAAATGTACAATTAAAACAACTAATAGAAACAAGTAAAAAACATATATACACCCAAACAGAGCAATATGAGATGGATATACATCAATTACAGACTGAAATTATGTGTTTAAATGATTCCTTGGAGTCAATAACTTTAAAATACAAAACATCACAGAAAGAAATTGGAAGCAATATTCTTGACGTTCATAAGTGTTACTTTGTGACCTAAATGAATAAAGATTTATTATTATTATTATTAATATACAATTTCAGAAAAAATATTAAATTATGAAAAACATGGGATTTCGTGACAAATCGTGCATGAATTTAGAGCATTGACGTGTTTAAAATCACATTTGTCATCTATACTATTATAAAGCTGAAGAGTTGTTTGGTTGAACGCGCTAATCTCAGGAACTACTGGTGGATTCGATTTTTTTTATGATAGATTGCCCATTTATCGAGGAAGGCTATAGGCTATATATCACCACGCTACTACCCTGGAGACCGGAGCAGTAGCCATAAATGTCGACAAATCGGGCATTCCTTATGTATTATTGTGGAATTTATAAGCGTGTAGGATAAATAAGTATGTGTATGGCTACTTTTACATCTTGGTCATCAAGTTATGAAACAATTACGAAATTAGTTCATATCACAAAAATCAGTAAGTACGTGAGATAAATTAGTATTAAAATTTTGTAAAACCTGTAAATGTCACATGTTTACACATTTCTTATCAGTTAACTGCGTTATCTGATAACGATACACGTTTATACAGTACATGCTGATTCATACAACCAAAATAGGCGGCAGCGGCACTCTTTGAATAGTAATGTAGAGCAGTGAGGTAATTCCGTTTTTTGACTTAAGTACTTCATAAATATCACTCTAATTGTGAACTTTAAATTTCAAGTATTCAGCTAGACTAGTTTCGGATATAACGGAGGTCCTTTTTAGGGTTCTGTACTTCAACAGTTAAAAAAGGAACCCTTACAAGATCACTTTCTTGTGCTTCTGTCCATCTGTCTCTCCGTGTGTCACCATTGATTTTCTCAGGAATAGGTTAACCTAGTAAGTGAAAATTTATACTAAATACTGAGGTCTATCTAGATCTCCTATCACAAGCTTATCCTACTAATATTAAAATGCGAAAGTTTGTAAGTATGAATGGATGTTTGTTACCTTTTCACGCAAAATCTACCGAATGGATTTTGATGAAACTTTACAATTATATACCTTACACATCAGAATAACACATAGGCTACTTTTTATCCCGGAAACTAGTTCCAGTGGGAAACGGGAACGGCAAAACTTCACCACGCGTGCGGAGCCGCGGGCATCAACTAGTATTACTTACTTAGGGCTAAATGGCCCTGTGTATACATGTAAATAGTTCCACAATATTTATTATTTATTAAAAGTGCATTTTAGTTCAAGTAATAGCGTCTACTTGAGTTATTTAGTCCACGTGTAGCTTTTTTTTGCTGGTATAACTCTAAACTTATTGGTGACCGCACAGTGTCAGTTTGATAGCCTATTGTTTGATTCTGACGCGGCAGGTTTTATTGTCTACTAATATTCTATGGGTAATAAAACAACTAATAACTTTATATAGTCACGTTATTGAGTATGTGTCATATAGCATATATATAATATACTAGCTGTCCCCCCGGCTTCGCCCGTGACATCCTTCGAACCTTTTTTTTTGTATTATTTGTGAATCTAAACCATCCAGGGCGCCACCCAAACGCATACAAAAATAATCATTCAAAGCCGTCTAGGAGGAGTTCAGTGACATACACACGCACACAAGAAATATATATATAAAGATATCGTAATTTATAAAGGAGAAGTAAATAACAAAAAGAAAGATTAAGAAAATATTTTATTGCTAAAACACAAGCTCATAAACGAACAACATTAGGCTGTATATACCGAGACTCTTTGCTTAAAGAAAGAAAAATGGATCACCCCAAACAACTCCAAATAATCATTACCAGATGACGTGTCAAATGTCAACTTCATCGCTGAAATAATTCCACAAGCAACCCACCCTTTGAGCATATTTCACATTATTACTTGTTTCTTTGCTGTACTCGGTAATTCTTTTTTATACTTCGGGAGCGAGTGCTGTTCGACTTCCCCAACCCTATATGGCGTCAGCGTCGCTGCCTCGTTCGCCTTAAAATGCCGCTTTTGGCATTTTAAGGAGCTCGGTCACAGCTTTTGGCTTCTAAAATGCTGCTAAGTCGTCGGTTGCCAATACTAAAAAAGCTAGTCTGTGGAGGCCCTTAGATCTTTGAAACTACTCAACAGATTTATGCGATTCAAGAGGAAGGTTTATATGTAGGTATAATACATGCATATTGGTATCCACATTGCACCCTTGCAAAGCCGAATCGGGTCGATAGTACATGATAAATAATTATTGCATGTGATCGTTTACAGAATACTAAACAAGCGGGGCTACGGGCTCAAATCAAAATATTAATAAACTCAAATAGTAAACCAAAACTACTTAACCCAAATAAATAGCCTATACAACATTGAACATACGCTTTATAAGGTAGAACGTCTTGCATCTGTGACTTGAATATTAAACTTCAGAAAAAAAGGTCACAAAAATAGAAGCCATTGGCATTCAGAGCGCGAATACTGCCTGATACAGTTGGGCATAATTCAAACAGGTGTCTGGCTTGCTATGTCTATAAAAAGGTTATACAATACAACGATGAATGGTCTTAACTCATACCTCCTTTAATCATCCGAGCGTCTGTGCCAGTTGCGTCTCGTGACGCCTGGGGTCCGCAGTCCTACTTCTTCTGCTCCTCTTCGCACATTCGTCGGCATCCCCTTGTAGTGAGACCATTGCATATTATTTAATCTTACATTCATCAGTCATTACAGGTATTATCGTATTATCTCTTACGACCAAAGACTACAATAGTATTACGACGTCAAGTTAGTCTTTCTTTGGTAAAAAATAGTAGTAAATAATGGGAGCGCCACTGTCCTACCTATTCGTAAGGCAATTCGTTAAAAAGTGTCTTTCTTTTATTTGTATTGTTTTTTCACTACTTCATAATATCAATGACATAAGTTTATTTTTACTACTGCTTAATATCAATGACATAAGTGTCGTTTTGACAGCGTTATGGCAATATAGCCAGTATACAAAAATGTACGCCACAAGAACAAATTATATTGTATACAAAAATGTGAGTTTCATTTCAAGATTTTTTTTGCGTAACTGTACCTATGCTTATTAAAAAAATTAAAAATTTATTTCTTAAACATATAATATTATTCGTCTCGTTTGTTAATTAAATAGCCTAGCATAGAATAATCGTTATTCCAATTTTGTAATAAAAGTTGCATGTCCAGTGAAAGTCTAAAAGATTGCGCTACTCGGTTTCAGATCGACTTAGTTTTGATATCTAGCATTAATCCCTACCTAGAGATGTTGCGTGAGAACTCTTCATAAACCTGAAAAAGTAGCGTTAGTATTCAAAAAATTATGCTTATATTCCTGATCAGACAGTGATCAGGACTGTAGAAGATCCCCATATTCTAGCTCCATAAAGCTGGCAGTGGAAAGTCAGCAAAAATGACTAAGATTTTCACGTGAATTTGTAGCTAAATAGTTGCTAATTAGTTGCTGCAAAACCGATTTTGTAGCTCTAACCGATTTCCCAAAAATCGAGTTACTGCTATCTTAACGATAAGCTAGCAGTAAAATCCCGAAATCAGGGTTAAATGAAACGACTAATCGGACAAAATTTGTTGCTAATTTGTAGCTGAAAAACGACGTCACAAAAAGGTCAAAAAAGTTAAAATCGGCCGACGGTAGAGACCGGTCACTAATGATCACTGTCCCAGCAACCTCAATGCACGGTTCTTATTGACATCGGGTAGTTGTTCTATATTCTAGATGTTAAACGTTATGTAATGGCCTGTTGTCTCTTTGACAGATATAGGTACATATAAATTCGATAAAAAGTCCGAATAGCCAGTATAGTGGCTAGATGGCAATTGTTTTATACCGCTGAGGTGGCAGATAAGCTGGCCCACCTGATAGAAAGTGGTCACCTTTAGCCTATGGACGTTTGCAGCACCAGAGGTGCGGCACTCGCGGATGAATAGGAACTCCCAATCCCAATATTATATCAAAGAACCAATGGCCAAATGCGTTCGAAGTTTTATAGCACGAATTGAAGCATATCAAGTCTAGCAGTGAACGGTATGTAATTGGTTGGATTTCATTGATAAATTTATTCAATGACGAATGAAGTGTTTGTAAACAAGTATGTACATGTGTATTGCGTTAACTATGCTAACATCCTTTGCCCGTAATGAAAACAACTTGTCTCTGAAATTGGTGTATGTATTTCAGACTGAAGTGAGAACGTTCAATGATAATTATTATTTAAGTAGTTAATTACTATCTAGTTGGCATAATTCACGATGATTTAATGTTAGTCTAAACTATTATGCATCTCATTTCCTGTAAACAGTACCTAACAATTATTATTTTTATTTTCATACTTTTTGTAACAATGTTGAAAATCGCCAAAAACTTAGATTATACCTATATCTTAGATTGGCTCCATTTATATCTTCTTAGGTAAAAATATCTAGACTAAACAGTTCCGACCTATAAAGCACGGAGCCCGTCTCCCATGCTGATTGTTTGGGTACCTACTGCTTCTTTTTATTTCATTCACTGCTGACGCTGTTTTTAATTTTCGAGGCAGTGATAATACACAGTACATCCTCGAAATGATTCATACATCTTCTTAAAACATTTACACACAATATTTATAATAAAAAAGGACATCGTCACAGCAGACTCATCTTGCAGTCACACCGGACGTACCTACCAAGAGTGTTTTCCATACAATAGATGGCGCACGCTCCCATGAAGTTGAATGCCTAAAGATTAAAGTGTTTAGTAACTCCTCAGAACGGATATTAAACAATCTGAATAATAATTATAATCTGAGATGTGTTTGGACACTGACTGAGATTAAATCAAAATCTTTCATCGTTTCATCATCGTAAAAGACTTGTTCTCAGTAATTAAAGCCCTCGCTTCGGAGCCCGGGGTCTTCATTACGTTTTTCCTGCCATTTGTTTACCGACATTGTATTGTAAGGTATTCATACATTGGTTGAAATTCACATTAAGCCTTCATTTATTTAAAACTTAATGTGTAATTGTGTCTATCATTATGAAATGAAATCTGGACTAGTACACATAACTATTATTGAAGTGTGTGAGTCCAAATTTCGCACAAAGATGGACGTACTGCATTTTCTTCTAGTCAAAGTGAGCGTGCTACAGAGTAAATGAAATAACTTGACGAGATATCTATCAATCAATCAAATCCGCCTATCAAAGTCCATTGCTAGTCGTAGGCCTCTCCCAATTTCAATTGGAAAGTGTGATTGACCATACTGTACTACGCTGGTTATATAGGTTGGTACAGGGCTTTGTTTCATTTCTCCACGAAGTAGTCCGTTATTCAGCAGGTGCACAACTCGCAGGCTGCGTATTTTTTGGTACCTACATTCTACATGTTAAACGCATTTAGGCACCTCGATATTTCGTGTAGACTGTGGGCTTGGAAGTTTAGTCTAAGAGTCTGGAGTATTTTAGTAACCACCTCGATGTGCCATCTCGCCTTAATCAGGCCGCGGGAGAAGTCAGAGGTTAATTTACCCAGTTGCCGGCCAGGTTGACTTCATCTCCGAAGATGTTGGCTTTCGTAAACTCTCAGTTGCTCTTTTTTGACTCTTCAGAATAAATAAGGTCATCCGCAATAAACACGAAGCTAAACAAAACAAAAACATAAAACAAACAAGGCTTACCACTTACACCGGGTCTGTTTATTCTTAACGGGAGACATCGTGACACAATCATCTTGACTATTAAGTAACTACACGACTCACATGATTTCTAACGAACACATTTGCAAATGGCGATAAATGAATTGCGACACCGTGGCCTTCACTGTACCGTCTTGGAGGTTTTAAATGTGATAAACAAGTTTGTTGATCCTATGTTTTTTCTGAAAAGCCTTCAACACCTTAACCCAACTATTTTGGTGTTATGGTAAAGTCTATTTTGAAAATCCTCGTTGTGTAAGGGGCCCCTACCAAGATATACTATATACTGTACAACGGTCTGTGCTCTGAGGAATTGTTTGATATGATGCCCACAGCTACCTTCTATCATCGCACTACTCGCCAAGACAGGGTGTTCCTCCTCACACATTGCGTCAGGGTCGGCAGCGCGAGTGCTGCACCTCTGGTGTTGCAAACGTCCATAGGCTACGGTGACCATTTTCCACCAGGTGGGTCGTATGCTTGTCTGCCACCTTAGTGGTTTAAAAATAATTATGATGACTAACGGACGAGGCAGCTCTTACAGGTTTGGGAGGTCAGAAGGCAGTCACTCCCAACAGTGCCAAAAATTACTAAACGATAGCTACTCCTAGCAGCTAAATAAAAGTGGACCCCAGGCTTTAAATCTAGTTAGGGTTTGGAAGCAACGTAATAAATGTTCAGTACATCACAATAGGAGATAGTGATCATAAACGGTTATGGTGGTTTAGGCAGTAGGCAGGCATGTAGTTAATGTACTCACTATAAAGGGACAGTGGGAAGTGAAGAGAAAATAGTATAAATGCGGAGCCCAGGGTCACAATTGATACAACGACGATGATTAGTTCTAAAGAACAGCAAACAAACCCGTTTATCTTGTCACTATATTATTGATTTCTTGAATCCATCTCCTTTGAATAACTTAAAACATAAAACAGTGATGTTAATGATAACAAACGAGATGGATTACGAAGTCATTTGAAGGACAAACAGAGCAAACATAAAAACATGTTACAAGATTATTTTCGTTTCTTTGTCAATGTTGAAATCAATGCGTTTTTTTCTTCTTATTACTGTGTTTGCAATGGAAAAAAGTAAACTATAAGATGTTGAAGCGCTCGTGGCCCCGCGGTCTCAGTGTTCTGTAAACGATCACTGAGTTACGAAACTTTCACTATGGCTGGTTCTCGAATGGGTGACCACTTTGTGGCATTTACATTAGCGAGCGTTTCCGTGCTTCGGAAGGCACGTTAAGCCGTTGGTCCCGGTTGCCAGTAAAATGGCAGTCTTTAAGCCTGGTTGAAGGCCTTATGGGCGGCTTAAAAAAATTCAACAGCAGGTAGCCACAACCTGCGTCTGTCTATTTCAACACGGCAACGGGATCACCACCTATTACGTGGGACAGGAATCCACACGGTGAAAAGTGGGCATATAATATACCTCTGCCACAACTTCGGGGATAAGGAGTGATGGATTTATTTATTAAACAAGCTATATTTATTCTGAAGGTAAATTATCAGGAAAACCTTTCTACAATCGTTTTCAATAACATGCGATCAGATTTTAGGAAATAACTCTAAATTCACATGAATCTAAGTGAATGTAAAATTAATTTTAATAACGACTGCTACACATGCTTAGTAATTGTCAGTAACATACCTACATTTATTTGTGTATTTTTTATAATTGATTTCTTATCATTGGAATAAGTCTTTTGTCCTGACAGCGTAGAGTTTACTTGATGGTAATATGGGTGTTTCGGTCTGTAGTATAAAAGTATAATTTTACTAGGAAATAGTATATTATCTGTAACTCTACTACCGTTACACTTATTTTTACGGTCCATTGGAATAGTTACCCAAACAAGCTCAGAGGACACAAAAAAATTGCACAAAGCATTCGACATGGTTTACCACTACTGATGAGATTTGCATTAACTATTATTTTGATTATTTTAGACAACGTATAAGATGTAACAAAAATATGTAATTTATTTTTCATGTTATACACACACCGGCACAATTAGCGAAACATAAAAAAAAACGTGTGGCACTCGGAGACTGCCGCGGTAAAGCTATTGCAAAAGCATACCTATGTTTTTCTTTGATATTAATTCAAGTTACACTAAAAAAAAACAAAAAAAAACATCCCCTCCCTCACCCTCACTCCTCACCCCAACCTCACTCTCATAGTCACCCTCATTCTCACCCTCACACTCACTATCATCACGTCTCGATCCGTGCGAGCTTCGTACAATCGTACCATAAAATATATGTACATACACGTTAAGCCAACGCTCGGCCGTGCTCGGTGAACTTCGTGTGACCTCGGGTCTTAGGTTTTTTGTGTTACGGAATTTCTTGATTAAAGCCCGCTCAAAGCCCGTGATAAAAACTATACCGTGATAAATGCTAAATATTTTTCAAAACAATTTTATTTTAAAAACCAATAAACGCCATTCGCTGTTATAAATAAAATGCCATATTTTAAAATTAAAAGGTACTTTGTTTGGTGCAATTTAATTGAGAAAATTAAACATTACGGAAAAACAAAATTCTTGATTTTTAAGGTGTCTAAAAAAATTTAAAAAAACATTTAAAACATTTTATTTTTCATTGGAATAAAGGATAAATCAGTATCGACTATTTCCTCCACGTGCCCTTATCAAAGTTTCTACCCGTCTTGGCATGCTAAGAATGATGTTGTCTATCGTTTCTTGGGAAAGTGTCTGCTATTCCTCCGATACGGCATTTCGCAGTTGATCCAAAGTCACAGGAGCTGGTATTCTGGATTTCACCCCACGTTTTAGTAAGTCCCAGACATATTCAATCGGATTCATGTCTGGTGACCTTGCTGGCCACTCCATTACTGCGATGTTCACATGATTAAGGTACTCGCGAGTTCGCAGTGCGGTATGAGACCGAGCATTATCTTGCATCAACACAAAGCCGTCACTGATAAAGGGGGCAAAAGGTACCAAGTTTTCTTCAAGAACTCCCTTATGTATCGATCAGCAGTCAGACTCCCTCTATCGAACACCACTAAGTCCGTGCGAGCTCCCAAACATATCCCCCCCAAACCATTGTGGACCCTCCGCCGTATGCTACGGTAGTTTCAAAATTTAACTGATTGTGTCGTTCCCATTCACGTCTCCATAATCTTTGACGTCCATCAATTTGATTTAAAAGAATTCTACACTCATCACTGAACAAACTCACAAAATATTCAACACATCACTGAACGAAATATTTAGCATTTTTCTTATGTTCCGCTAATTGTGCCGGTATGTGTATGTTGTCTAAAATAAATACGCTTTTTTTTAAGGTCTTTCTGTGTTATGATTCTATCTTAGGATTGTTTTCATTAATACTAGTTACTTTACGTGTACGTCCGCTTTGTCGGCTAATTGGTCAGCGTGTGTATCTATATTAATAGTAATCTTGTTTATTTATTAAATTTTTAAAACTCGTTATTTAGTACTTTGGCGGATTTTAGCTTAAATCAAGGGGCAGGTGAAAACAAAAACGAGATGGTCTCATTTTTGTGAAGCCGGTACAAATTTAACGAAGTGTATGATTAAATAAAATTAAATGAATACAATTACTAAATAAAATATATCTGAACAATATAAACGTACAATTTACTTATATATATTGAGATGAATTCCTGATAGATGATACTTCGAAACTAAGCCTAAAAATCCAGAGAATGGGTTCGACGATACAAATTGAAAAGATGAAGTCAAGTAAGGAGGAGAGTAATTAATGACTAAAGAAGTAGTAGTACATCAGCGTATCTTACGGCGATGATTGATAGGCAACAAATTAAGTTCAGAACGGAAAGAATATACTCGTTCGATTTTGCGGGCCTTCCATAGTAAGTTCCTTTATCGCAATCCCCCGCACTAGATTACCTCTAGCCTATGTTTTAACAATAAGTACTAAATTTGTAATTACTCCTATTGCTTTTTCAATTCCCAATATAAACTCTAATCAGAACTGTGTCAAGTCAACGTACAATTAACATGTTATTTAACTGCAATACAACGTTAATGTCTTTAGAAAACGAACGCATTCAGAATAATACAAATACAATGATATACAAAGATGTTCTTGAGTGTATTGGAAGAATTCCAACCACAGCTGATTGAATGCGCGATCATGTGGCGTACCGCAAGGTCGTTTGTTGGTACCCGCCATTTCACAACAGCTTACATACTTATACTTAAATGAATGATTAAGTGTACTATAACCTTGAACAGGTGGAGTCGTAAAGATTAATTTACAGTTGTTTGGATACGGTTAATTGAATCGAGTAATGAAGTTGAATGTGCAAGAAACTTTAGAGTACGACGTACTTTCAGACTACTCTTATATTTCATTGTCATATTTGTGTCAATGACATAAGAGGGGAACGACTTTACGTCACTAATTAAATTTAATGTTGTAACATCTGTCTAATATATTGTCGGCTATTTAATAGATTGGCAAATAAGATATTTATAAATAAATAAATAAATATTGTTGGGACAACTCACACAATGCCATCTGATTCCACACTAAGCAGAGCTTGTACTATAGTAACCAGATTACTGATAAACATACTACAACACCCAGATACAGAATAAACCATCGTGCTCATCACACAAAGTGAGAATCTAACCCACGACCTCTTGCGTAGCAGTCGGATGCACTCCCACCGCGCCACAGAGGCAGTCAAAGAGATTTGGAAAACGAAATCGTAACTTTATTATAAATTCAACATCATTTGTGTTCTGATAACGTTTAAAAGATGGGGATATAGACATAGGTATCAATCATATCTTCAAACTCCATCAACGTTACTAAAACACAATCGCTATTGAGTAGAGTTCATAACCCCACCACACCTCGGTTTCCACTATCCACAATCGCTCAATTGTTATACGGAGAGATTCCAAAACAAACATCGGCCGCAGAATCACGACATTCAAAATTAAATTGTCGTCCTTGGTAATAAAGCACAATGTGGCGTAATAATTTGGTATAGTATAGGACAATAAACAAGGTATCATCGTGCTTCGGAGCCATAAAAGCCTGTGACAATGACATCACCTGCTTCAGAGACTGACTTAGGCAAGAGTATTTGAGGCCATTAATATTCCTCAGGCGTAATACGATGTTAAAGGTTTTTCTCTGTGTATGTATTCTATATATAACCTTTTTATTGCCTTTGGCTGTATAGTGGTTGTATTATTGCATTAAATGTCATGCTTACTCAACAGTTTATTTTTGAAAATGGTGAGAATTATATATTTGATAATATTTTTTATGAGGTAACTAATTGTGTAACTAATTCGATCTTTTTGTTTCAGGTAAATGAAAGAGTGATGAATTTAAAACCACATCTCTGTACGAGTACGTAGATTGATGGTAACATGATTATTTATTTTTTCGACAGTAAAATCTTTAGTATAATTTCTTATTGAAGTGAAACTTTTTCATCGACGTTAAGAGAAATGTTATAGCTGTAAAAAAATCGTCACGTCTTTCGGTTACGGCGCCATGTTGTTTTGATGTGAAACTTCTTTATCATACGCAATCTTTTTTATCGACGTATGAGAGATTTTTTTAAAAACCTTAGAGTACGACGTACTTGTAAATGTGGGCATATAATATGCCTGTGTGATATGCCTTATCCCCGAAAGGGTGGCGTACGGTACTGCGTGATAGATAAATAAAATAGAGAAATATTATAACTGTAAAAAAATGTCTTGAAGAAGTTTCATTTCTTACATGTGTACTCTGGTACACACACATATATTTTCTAGTAAAAAATCTTATAATAAAAAGTAAGTAAAAAAAATACCTCCAGATTGGCTTTAAAATAACACGCCAGATGGATGAAAAATTTAAAAACAAGGCGATGAGTGAAATATCTACGAGTATTCATATAAGCACATTGTTCTCAAGTTTGTTTAATCTATGGTTGTGACATCATCTACAAAATTTATCTCATCAACTGGCTTTGCACAGATTGCGGATGCTAATTCAATTACCTATATAGAAATTAGTAAGTTTTAAAATTAGCGAGTTCTTTAGAGGTTATAAATGGACTAATTAAGACCTCTTTGAGATTACAACCTTGGTTATTTTTATTTTGAAATTCACAATTTTGGTACCTTTAGTTTTCAAATCAAATCGACTTCTAAGTTGGTTATTTCTTTGTTTATTTGGTTAAACGCGCTAATTTCGGGAACGGTTGGAATGAATTTTATTTTTTCTGTTGGTTATCCCATTTATCGAGAAATGCTAAATATATCATCACGCTACTACCCAGGGGAGCAAAGTTGTTATCATAATTATCAAGAAATTGGACACATTTTCATACATTTTAGTAAAATTAATAAAAGACACGTTTATATGGATGCCACGCTGTATGTTTCTCAATAACTTTGTTATAGATTCATTCATGTGGTTTTCGTTGCTTTTATATACCTATAGTTCCATTTCGGAAATGCCGCAGTTTACACAACATTAATCACACTACATTGATAATTATACGCGGAATCAATTAATACCAATTGGCTTATTATATTACATACAGGATATATCAGAAGGGAAATGCACCTGTCTGTCGAAATAGTCATTTACGAGCGGTGATTTATATGTTACGATAGCAATTAAAACTATAATCGCTAATCACGTGCTGTATAGTAGCTGAATTACAGTTATGCATATACTCAAAATAACTTTTAAGTTACCTGTGCTCATATATTCTAATATATAAAGCTGAAGAGTGGGTTTGTTTGTTTGCATGTGTGTTTGGTTAAACGCTCTAATCTCAGGAACTACTGGTTCGATTTAAAAAAATATTTTTGTGTTTGATAACCCATTTATCAAAGAAGGCTATAGGCTATATATCATCACGCTACTACCCTGGAGAGCGGAGCAGTTATCATAAATGTTAACAAATCGATCAAAGTTTCTAACATTATTATAAAGGTTATATAAAGAAATTTTGCGAATATGTTTTCTCTAGAACGCACTGAATTTCTGTTCCACAACCAAAGCTATGGTTTGAATGAGTTTTGAGTGACCTTCTCCAAAATTTGGGTGATTTACAAGAAAAAAATTATGTGTGTGTACCAGAGTATTTTTTTACAGCTATAAAATATCTCTCATACGTCGATAAAGAAGTTTCACTTATGATAAAGAAGTTTCACTTCAAAACAACATGGCGAGTAACCAAAAAACGTGACAGTTTTTTTTACAGCTATAATTGTTCTCTCAACGTCGATAAAGAAGTTTCACTACTATAATCTCGTACATAGATTAAATCAAGAAAGTAGTCACTTAAACTATTTAGGCATTTTAGAGATAAATCGAATTTCCTGTGCATTGTTAATTCTACTTAAACCTCGGTAAATTAGCGTAAAGTTGAGGTCAAGGTAACTGACCTTCGAATTAATTGAAAAAGAAATAATTACTAGTTACTTAATAGCTTTTTATTCACTGCATCTAATTAATCTAAATCTATACTAATATTATAAAGCTGAAGAGTTTGTTTGTTTGATTGAATGCGCTAATACCAGGAACTACTGGTCGGATTTGAAAAGTTCTTTTTGTATTAGATGGCCTATTTATCGAGGAAGGGTCTAGGCTATATGTATATCATCACACTACTACCCTGGAGAGCGGAGTAGTAATAATAAATGTCAACAATCGGTTAAATTGTTATGCATTATTGCAGAATTTGTAAGCGATGGGATTAAATAGGTGCGACGGGAGTTCGAAGTATGTCACGGGCGAAGTCGGGGGGGTCACCTAGTTGTTTTTATAAGTAAAAATAAATAAATAAATATCCATCACGCCTTATCCCCGAAGGGGTGGCAGAGGCATATTATATGCCCACTTTTCACCGTGTGGATTCCTGTCCCACGTAATAGGTGGTGAGCCCATTGCCGTGTTGAAATAGACAGACGCAGGTTGTGGATACCTGCTGTTGAAATTTTCAAGCCGCCCATAAGGCCTTCAACCAGGCTTAACGACTGCCATTTTACTGGCAACCGGGACCAACAGCTTAACGTGCCTTCCGAAGCACGGAAACGCTCGCAAATGTAAATTCCACAAAGTGGTCACCCATCCGAGTACCAGCCATAGTGAAAGTTGCGTAACTCAGTGATCGTTTACGGAACACTGAGACTGCGGGGCCACGAGCGCTTCTTTTTATAAGTATGGTAGAACATCGGCACAATGTCTAATAAAATAAAATATTGTTGTGGTGCCATTTCATCGGTTTGTCGCATAAATATCACAAAATATCTATTTTAAATTGAAAACCGACCAGCATTCATAACACAATGGCGAACAGTATTACGTGATGTCAAATAAATAAAGAAAACAATGTACTTACCTACTACCAATTTTCACAACGATAAGCCGTAATGCACCGCAATGTTATTCCAAAGAAATCATTCAGGTTAGACTCGCGTCACGTGGCGTATCGAATTTATTACTCAACCATAGACAACAATTACTTAACATTCCCGCCATTACGAGTCAGCTGTCGATTCAAGATGGCGGATCGCTGGCTGTGAAATATGGCGACGACGACGACCGGTTAGTTCCTTACAGCATTTAATCTAGGTTAGTTCGATTTACATCGACTGATCAAAATATAGATATCGTGTGCCAATTAATTTACTTAAATTCATTGACTTTGGAACGACTTTTTTGTATTATTACACAGTAAATGTTGATTAGGTACATTAACAATGTAATAGTAAAGTTCTGCTAAAGGTCATTGCTATTACTTATTCTGCAAATGTGTAATATTGTTTAGGCCTCAGCAATTTACAGTTGTATTGTATACCTACTGTTGGTAACTGTTGATTAAATGATAAGTGTACTAACTATGCTGGATTTCAAACACAGTAGGTACTGCTTAGCCCGTATCTGGCAGTTTTTCCATGCATATTTCCCATACTAACTTGTTCCCGGGCTAAAATCTTTAACAGCGCTATTCAAGGTGTTAGCTATCTGTATACGAAATTTCAGCTAAATTAGTTTAGGGTTTAAGAGTAGTTACTTTATCAAGCCTTAAGCCATGCACAGTATCCATCCATCATGGAACTTCAGTGAAGTTCCAGTAGAAGAGTGTCTTGGAACCCGCATCGAAATTAATCAGAAGATGATTTGAAGGAGTTGGCTTCGCCCGAGACATACTTCATCTTCTGTCGCACCTATTTAATCCCGTCGCCTATAAACTCCACAATAATGCATAAAAATTTGCCCGATTGGTCGTCATTTATGACTACTGCTCCGCTCGCCAGCGTAGTAGCGTGATGATATATAGCCTATAGCCTTCCTCGATAAATGGGCTATCTAACACGAAAATAATTTTTCAAATCAGACCAGTAGTTCCTGAGATTAGCGCGTTCTATCAAACAAACAAACTCTTCTGCTTGATATATTAAGTATAGATTACATTGATTAATGTTTATTATAGGTGCAGTAAAGGAGTGTTAGCAACCATTGTATTTTTTATTTATTTATGGCGCGCCATTATTTAAACTGATTATCCGTTTATGTTCAGAAATGTGTGTCACTTGATTAGCAAGTTTGCTCACCTTATATGTCCGATTTATAAGGATTACTTACATTGGTTTTACCAACAGTGTTGAAAATGAGGACGACCCATAAAATTCTAGGTGATAAAATTCAAGAATTTGACCAGACGTTATGTCCTAGATTCTTCGCGGCACCTTCAAAAAAAGGAGATATGTCACATTCGATTTCGAAGTGTCAATCATTGGTAATCCATATACTCCATATTTATAAAGCTATATTCTAAGGGTCACCAAAGACTAGCCATTGGTTCCGGATCACTATCCTCAACCAAACCGTCAGTAAAAGTGGGTCCCCAGGTGGGGACCAGCATTTCGTTTTATGCTTACTTTTCTAAAATATTTTGCTATGTTTTCAAATCGTATCTCTGCACCATCTGCATCATATATTTTTATTTAATATATAGTGGGACGAATCCCACTTTTACTCTCATTACTGTGAATCCTGTAAACCAGGATCTACTACAATGACCAAGACCAGAAAAGTTACACCAAGCTCGTGCTCGTAAAGTCCAAAATAACTTTAAGTGTTTTGGAACTCTCATCCAAATTAATTAGAAGATAAAATTGACTATAGAAAGTAACTCCACTTCTCTTCTTTGTACAGCGGGAAACCAGGAAGGCATCACCGTATTGAAGATAATTCCAGGGGGCTGAATCTACTATTTTAATCGTGTCGAAATAGAATCGAAATCGTCGCTTAATAGAAAGCCACTGGTACAATTTTGTAAATTTTTCTTAATAAATAATATATATCCATCACGCCTTATCCCCGACGGGGTGGCAGAGGCATATTATATGCCCACTTTTCATCGTGTGGATTCCTGTCCCACGTAATAGGTGGTGAGCCCATTGCCGTGTTGAAATAGACAGACGCTGGCTGTGGCTACCTGCTGTTAAAATTTTTTTAAGCCGCCCATAAGGCCTTCAACCAGGCTTAACGACTGCCATTTTACTGGCAACCGGGACCAACGGCTTAACGTGCCTTCCGAAGCACGGAAACGCTCGCAAATGTAAATGCCACAAAGTGGTCACCCATCCGATGACCAGCCATAGTGAAAGTTGCGTACCTCTGTGATCGTTTACCGAACACTGAGACCGCGGGGCCACGAGCGCTTCAGTAGTATCGTACTCCAATAATAGACTTCTATCGGTCGGCCGATAGAATTCTACTAACACGTACCGCGCCAGTGGCCGCTAGTCAGTTGCATTTTTGATAGTCTACTAACATTTTGACAGCTAAACAAAGCGATTCTGGTTCTATTGTACGGATTGTCAATAGTAGACTCAGCCCACAGATTGTTACGAAGTCCGCCTTATGCTGAAGAGTAAATAAATATAGTGACACACTTTTTATACAGCGCTATCTACCCCAAACTAAGCTTTAAGCTTGTGCTATGGGATCTAGACGACTGATAAACATACTTATATATTTCTATATACATATTACACCTTGGGTGTTTCCTACCCAAACTTCGAAACAAACATTTGTGGATGACACAAATATTTATTACGACCCGGGAATCGAACCCGGGACCTCGGCACCACCAAGGCAGGCAAGAGTTTGAAATAAATACCAAAAAATCAGTACCTACGAGAACAGCTGCCGAATTTCTACTTCTTTTCTAAAACAAAAACTAGTCTGTGAAATCCAATCAATGAATTTATAATTCATCATGAAGTCAACGATTTACGACTTCCATATTTCTAAAACGTTAAATCGTTTACTGTTAACTTTAATTAACGATTAAAAATACACAATTGTAATAGAAAATAATTAAACGCTACCAGGCAGTCGTAGAAGTAATAACGCGTTCTGTTATATGTTTGTTTTTTAGATATAGTTTCTCGTCAATTATAATATAAGACAACGTTACTCTTGCCTACAGAAATCCAATTAAAAAGGTTTCATTTACAATTGCGATATTGTATATGAATACAAATATTAGTTTGTTTATCAATCACGTCGTATCCCCGAAAAGGTGGCAAAAGCATATTATACGCCCACTTTTCACCGTGTGTTTTCCTGTCCCACGTAATAGGTGGTTAGCTCATTGCCGTGTTGAAATAGACATACGCAGGTTGTGGATACCTGCT
Organism: Thumatha senex; assembly: GCA_948477245.1. Lineage (NCBI taxonomy): Eukaryota > Metazoa > Arthropoda > Insecta > Lepidoptera > Erebidae > Thumatha > Thumatha senex. The sequence continues at coordinate 7,472,885 of OX419750.1, read as the reverse complement.
GTTGAAATTTTTCAAGTATAAGCGACGGCTTAACGTGCGTTTCGATGCACGGAAACACTCACAAATTTAATGCCACAAATGCCGGTATTGCCGCGCTGAGATCCCTGTCGATTCTCGGGTCGGAAACATTTGTGTGATTTACTAGTGTTTATTCCGAAGTTTGTGTGTTTCCTATGTATAATTTGTATGTATTTAGAAATATATAAGTATGTGTATCGTATCACTTGTCTAAATAAATGTAAAAAATTACCCATAATGAGACGCTCTCTAACAACTAAGCAGTTATTTGTTTTAAATATTTCAAAACGGTGTATTCTACGCGTAGTAAAACATGCATTTCATGAATTTATTTACAGCACAGAACAAAACCGTTCCGTTCTGTTCTCGCAGTATACCGTTCCTAAAACAATGATCACCAAAACAAATATGGTGGTTGTTTGTTGACCTGTTCAACCTCGTCCACGGAACCTGTTCTGAGGCATCTACTTTCCAATGCGCGGGCGCATTTTACTAGTGTAAACGTACACTCTTACGCGATCGTTAAAATCGGAAAGAAGTTGTGAGAAACTATTGCTGTTTTATAAAGGAATGTGGATTTATCTTATGGAATAACAAGATACGCTCGTAGCCCTTCTAACTCAGTATTCTATAAACGGTCTCTGCTTTAAGTAACTTTCGCTATGGCTGGTCCTTGGCTGGGTGACCGCTCTATAGCAATGGCCTTACCAACTGTTACGTGGGACAGAAATACATTATGCCTATGCTGTGCATATACCTCTGCCTACCTATTCTGGAATAAAGGCGTGACAATACATGCTTGGCTAACGTACAGTAAGCCCAAATACCACATCAAAATTTAGAGATGACGTCCAGCAATGGATAATAAATGGATCCAAATGGATCTCAGAAGTCTTTTGCGGACAAATGCTGCGAAGTCTCGTTCTTTCTCTTGACGAAGGTTCTATAAAAGAAACGACTTATCACTTAAATTAATTATTGTATAACTACCTACAGACATACCAACTGGCTGTTCCAATTACCGTGATGCTATTAAACAATCAACAGCTGTTCGCACTCTTCTCACGGTACGATCTAGAAGAACAACAGTCCTTGGTCTTAATAAGTTTCCAAACAGATTATATAATAGACGCAGTCATGAAATGGCGGAAAAAATTGTGGGAATTGACCTCGATTGTGTATTTTGAGGAACATTTGAAGAATATGGATAAATATTCTGTTGTAAAGATGTTCAGAGAAACTTGGGGAAATATTTAGAGCAACTGTGGAGGTTTCTCAGACCCAAAGGCTCATAGACCCAGGCATAGTCTGCTATTTCAATCGTATCGAAATAGAAGCAAAATCGTCGCTCAATAGAAAGCTACCGGTACAATTTTGGCAGTTTTTCGTAGTCTACTATTAAAATCGTACTCAAATAGACTTCTAACGGTCGGCCGATTGAATTCTACTAGCACGTACAGCGCCAGTTGCCGCTAGTCCGTTGTATGATTGATAGATCGTTTAATGAAAGCTGAAAATTTTTACTTCGACTTACATTGCTTCGACGATATATTTTTTTTAAAATAACTAAATCTGTTTGCGTCTTCGCTCACGTGGTAATTATCTTCACGTTGTATCCCAGACGCGGTAGTAACAGAGGTCAGATCGCCAGGTCTCCCGATCCATGAATACTTCTTTCGCTTACTACAGTTTCATTAATCCTTTTTATACATGCACGTATTGGTATTCGACTACCTTTTACCTTTCCGTTTTTGAGCTATCTGCTGACATGGTCTTTGGTACAAAGATAAATGGGCGTCTAGGTGTTTAAGTATGTTTGTATGAGTACCTGATAAAAATAATTTATTTGCGATCTCAGCGATTACATAGCAAACAACACTCGTTCACATAATTATATGAGGCACGTCAACAATCTTCAGCTAAAGGTGAGTATGGACTTGAATATTTTGACGAGCTCGATGCTCGCTGCTGGTTATTGTGGTGGCTCCCCCAGGACTCCCAGCCACTTGACTTAGACCCACTGAAGAGAGACCTACTGGATTTCGGCGTGGTATCACATCATTTCGTTGAAAAACCTCGTCACCTGCGTTCGTGCTTTACTCAATTAACTTGTATAAAACAACCTTATTTTAAAAAAATGAGGTTGTTATGTTACCCTCTAGTCGTCCGTCAAATGTTCTGTTACATGTAATCCAATCTATACGTGCCTTCAGATTTCATTAAGCAAGTTTTTCCCAACATCATTACCTATACTACGTATCTCGTGCAGTTAGCCAAGATTATTTATCCCCCTCTCGTCTGTATAACATTCCTGTCTGTGTATCTCGATCATTATCTCTCTAATTACTTTACATCTTCATTTGTAATTAACACTTAACAACTCCACAGCAAATGTTCTATACTTTTGACTAGATGACCCACAGCTTCGCCCTTGGAATATTTCGACCTCCCGTCGCACCTATTTCATCCCGTCGCTTATAAACTATACAATGATGCATAAAAATTTGCCCGATTTGTCGACATTTATGACTACTGCTCTGCTCCCCAGTGTAGTAGCGTAATGATATATAGCCTATAGCCTTCTTCGATAAATGGGCTATCTAACACAAAAATATTTTTTCAAGTCCGACCAGTGGTTCCTGAGATTAGCGCGTTCAACCAAACAAACAAACAAACTCTTCAGCTTTATAATATTAGTATAGATTGACGCAGTAAAAGTCAAGAACCTTCCCAAAATAAATTAGGAACGACCCGTCGCATTCTAGTAGGGGATATAAGTTGATTTGATGGACCTTATATGGATTTATTTAATTATAGAGAAATTTAAAATATTGTCACTTCTCTTTGGTTTTTTGTAATAAATAATTATTACAAATAAATATTGAATTCAATAAATTTACTGTTAATTTTACAAAAATATGTCAATTGCTTTACTGTTAATTTAGAGTAAAGGAATCGACATTATTTTGCCATTAATCAATTAGATACTGATACTATATATACTTGCAATATATGATAGTAGCAAAAGTGAGCCGAGAACACTAGTAATCCTTCCGAGGACTTAGCCGGACGGTCCTAAGTGGCATACAGCTAGTAAGAATCCCATGTGGTTTTAGTAGGTTCGAGTCCGATATAAAATTCGCGAGGTTTTCCACAAGTTAAATAAATAGCTGTATCCCTCTACAACCTAATGAAACTCCTGGAATTGTACAGAGTTTCAGTGAGCTCCTTTCTGGAATGTTGATAATTAAGAAAATCCAAAAGCAATTCAAATTCAATTTAATTTAGGTCACACAATTTCAACATACCTCGGTTGTTTTTGTCACCAAAATAACAGTTACACTAACAATATTAGAAAATGGCAATGTGTGAAAACCTATTAGGTGTCAGGTGTTAGGAACGAACAATACAGTGAAAGTTACTTGTGACCCAGTGTTGCAGAAGCATGCAATAGTGTTAAGTGTAAAGTGCTACAGAGCAAGGAATCAATGTCAATCGTGCCCGCTGTAATAGTACTGTATCCTACTCAATATCTGTCTATACTCTATATACGAATTACATAAACTTTACATTTTGACTTTTGGCGGGAAGAGTGTCAAGTGCGGACGCTTGCTGTTTATTATTTTCTAAAACTAGTACATTTATCTTGTTTTATGTGCGCGGGAGTGGTGGTTTCTTGGACATAAAAGTTGTGTTAACGTGCTATAGTGAAAGACAATGATATATATGCAGTGAAATTATATTTTCTCTCTTGTCGCGAAAAGTCCACTGAAAACCCCAGTATAAGAATCACCATTTTACTGAGAGCAAGGACCAGGATCTAGGACTGAGGACACGACATCGACAAAGACTGGACAGGACTAATTAGAAGATAAGATTGAAGAAATATGGTATAAAAAATAAGATTTGGCTAGAAGGTCTTTGTAACCAGTTTGTTTGCCCGTTCCCGTTTCCCATAGGAATTTGTCCCCGGGATAAAAAGTAGCCTATGTGTTATTCTGATGTGTAAGCTATATTATTGTAAAGTTTCGTTAAAATCCATTTAGTAGATTTTGCGTGAAAAAGTAACAAACATCCATACTTACAAACTTTCGCGTTTATAATATTAGTAGAATTTTTAAATTTATACTAATATATAAACCTGAAGAGTTTGTTTTGTAGAACGCGCTAATCTCAGGAAATACTGATCAAATTCGAAAAAATGTTTTGTGTTGGATAGCCCATTTATCGAGGAAGGTTTATATCATCACGCTATTACCCTGAAGAGCGGAGCAGTAGTCATAAATGTGAACAAATCGGGCATAAGTTTATACGTTGTTGTAAAATTTATAAAGGGCGGTATTAAATAGGTGCGACGGGAGGTCACGGGCAAAGCTGTGGGGGTCAGCAGTTCTTAAAACCAACGTGTCAGGGGGGGTCACCATATAAGAGGGGGGGGGGGATAAGGCGTGATTGTATGCAACTGACAGGATTTTCGCATACAGTTTGACATAAACTTGACTTGCAGTCTTAGGTCCGTATTCCAGAACGTTTCTCAAAAATCAATCAACGCTTGAGAGTAGTATTTATAAGGCAAAAACTAGCCTCAAGCGTTGATTGAGTATTGAGAAACGTTCTGGAATACGGACCTTAGTATCACTTTCGTCTCTATTACGCGCGAGCGAGACGGAGCGAACAATATTTCTTGCTCTGTGGTAAGTGCAGACTCAATACCGTAAGGTGTAATCAATGGCTCATTGAAAGGAGAAAATTGAATAGAAAACATTGTGCTCAACGTGTATGACGATGACGACATATTCTTTTGTTTAGCCTTGACATGCCCTTGAAGTAGAATTCTTTGCGTTTCGTGTGAACTGGAGATAATTTACATGTTTAGACGTTTTTGCCACTTATATGATTGAATTCAATAAACATAGATTACCTTCTAAGTAATTAATAATTTGATTCAACCTTAAAACTATAAATATATTATCTGACCCGCCCAGCTTCGCCCGCGACATACTTCGAATCCCGTGGCACCCATTTAATTCCGTCGTTCATTAATTTCACAATAATGTGAAATGTACATTTTCCAAATTAGTTGGTTACTTCTTCGCTCTCCAGTACACTCACCCGGTCGAATTAAGGTTACACAAAATTAGTTTTTTGCGCATTATTTTGATTTTGCCATATCTCCTAAGATATTCATTTAATTTGCCAGGTGTAAAGGGACAAAATAATCTTCATGAAATGCTGAAGGTAACTAACATATTAAAAATTATAAGGAATAATAATGTTTTTATGTAATTAGCCTTCAAATTACCGCTATATAATTGCTGGTTTTTTAAATTATTAAAATGGATATAGTATGTTATTTTAAGGGGATTAGGTAAACATATACCGTCGCGAACTTTTTCGTAGACTTATGTTAGATACACAATTTCAGCATACATTATTTTGTTATATCTCAATGGGTTTAGGCATCGTATTCGTTAAGCAGCTGGTGTTAGAGATGTAATACTATTTTGTATCTTTAAAATAAAATAAAAAATATTCTAGGTACCTAAATGATGCCGTCATCCTGATGCTGTTTGTTGAATAGAATGATCTTATGAGATAAATAAATTCTCATCGTAAATATGACATTGACTCTGACTCACACAAGGATACGTGCCAAGACAATGCGTCAAGTCATGAACTCAAATATTGCTTCCTTACGATGGAACTTCTCATGAAGTTCTGGTTGTTTAATAGGTCTAGTTCTCACTAAAACTAAATATCTTCACGTTGTATCGATAATGTGAAATCTTTCATCCTTCACCTTCAATCAACCAATCAGATCAGCCTATCTTAGTTTACTGATGGACGCAAGGCTCATCCAAACGTTTTGGGAGGGTAATTTGCTACCAGACGGGTTTATACAGGGTTTAAAGGAGAGAAAGAGTCAGGGTAGGTCGAGACTTGAATATAAAGTGTGAAATTTTAGACAGGATGTTTGAGTAGTTCTGTAAATATTTGGGGTCGGATACCGCGGCGGAATTATGCAATAACTGTTAACAGTTATTTAATTATATAAGTCTAGATAAAATGTATACAGGCTATATTACACAGTATATAAACAGTTACTTTATTACGTACGCAAGCTAAAAAATATTATTTACGAATGTATTAGAGGCTATTAAAGTAAAGAAGATAATTGTTTTGCAGTTTAAGCTAGAAGTTCATTCTGAACTAGGCTGCAAGTAGAAGTTGTACCCGATAGAATAAGCAACTGGAACGATACAGTTACTATAATAAATATCCATCACGCCTTATCCCCGAAGGGGTGGCAGAGGCATATTATGTGCCCACCTTTCACCGTGTGGATTCCTGTCCCACGTAATAGATGGTGGGCCCTTTGCCGTGTTGAAATAGACAGACGCAGGTTGTGGCTACCTGCTGTTGAAATTTTTAAGCCGCCCATAAGGCCTTAAACCAGGCTTAACGACTGCCATTTTACTGGCAACCGGGACCAACGGCTTAACGTGCCATCCAAAGCACGGAAACGCTCGCAAATGTTAATGCCACAAAGTGGTCGCCCATCCGAGTACCAGCCATAGTGAAAGTTGCGTAACTCAGTGATCGTTTACAGAACACTGAGACCGCGGAGCCACGAGCGCTTCAGGCGTGATAGTATACTACTAATATTATAAATGTGAAAGATTGTATGGGTATGTGGATGGATTTTTGTTACTCTTGTTGCTGGAAAAACTACACGATGGATTTTAATGAAATTTTACTTAGCTTCGTAGTGATATTGGAACTTATCCCACCCGCATTCCCATTACTGTGACTCCTGTAAACCAGGATCTACAGCAATGGCCAAGACCACAAAAGTTACACTGAGCTTTATCTCGGTGAAGTCCCAGGAGAAGTTAACATGTCTTGGAATCCGCAACGAAATTAATCAGAAGATAGTTTGAGTAAGTTGGAAAAAGAACGTAACGATTCTTTCCTCCTTTGCAAAGCGGGAGACCTGGAAAGCAACTAAGTGTAAATCCTTATAGAAAAAGGGAATCAAGGGTAGCATCGTAGTGATAGCAGAATAGGACAAAGGCTTCTTTTTATCCCTGAAAATAGTTCTTGTGTGAAACTGGAACGGGAAAACTTCACCACGACATACACCATATGATCTTATGAAAAATATGTATATTTTTTATACCACAGAGATGGTAGACCAGGGCCCACCTGATCGAAAGTGATCACCGTAGCATATACTCGTACATGTATGCAACACCAGAGGTGCTGCAACCGCACTGCCCCCTGCAATAATCTTCTAAGACCCCTTTTGAAGAACTCCCATACTGCAGACGTTCGGGAAAACCCGAGCAGGGAGCTCATTCCACAATCTAAGTATTTGTACTTTATCACACTGAATTGGTACTATCTGTAATGATGATGATGTACAAATGCGGTTTAGTCGGGTTCAACTGAGACGTATATACCCGTGGGGTTTTCCAAATGTATTAAAAAAGAAAACAAATAAAAAGTTTGACGTCACACCGACAGGTACAGTTAACCTCAAAAGTTGATTAACACAATCTAAAGTTTCAGAATAGATTTGTCAATGAAGTTTGTTCTTATTTATGTTAAATTGTTTAAAAACATTGAAAAACTGTTTAAAATAGTCAGAACGTGATATACTAGATTCATTGTTTTAGATTTAGTATTTGTAGATGATATACAACACTAGCCAAACGGGTTGGTATAGTTTTGTTTTGAGTTGCACTTCGAGTAAAATAAGTTTAATAACTAGTTCTACTGAATAGTTCTACGATAAAACTAGTAAGACTTTATTTCCCATTAGTTTATTACAACAAAATGATGAGCAGAATTGAAACAAAATCTAGTTATCATTCTACTAATTCGGGCAAAATTTACTCTTTTACGCAAAATTTACTGATTATCTATATAGCATCAGAATAACACATAGGCTATTCTTTAGCCCGGGAACTAGTTCCTGTGGGAAGCGGTAACGGGAAAACTTCACCACGCGTGCGGAGCCGCGGGCGTCAGCTAGTTAAAGACCAGGGGGCCGAATCTACTATTTTGCAATAAAATGTCGTTCTATTTCTATTTCATATCGATTCCATAGCGGTTGGTTTAAAACTAGGTAGCCTATAAATCTATTACAGTTGCACACAAGCAGAATAGAACCAGACTAGTTATTTTTAGCTGTCAAAATATCAGTGACAAATACAACTTATGAGCGGCCACTGGCGCGCTACGTATTAGGGATTCTATCGGCCGGCCGATAGGATTCTATTAAAGTGCGATCGTAAATAGTGGAACTATGGAAACTGTCAAATTGTGACGTCGGCGTTTTATTGAAGGACGATTTCGATTCTGTTTTAACACTATTGACTAGCAGACTCGGGCCCCAGCACTGCCTCTAAAATTGCAAATTGAGTATTGAATAACTATTTTCCTCTAGCCTTGTAATTAGCAAAGCTTGCGTCATTTATCTACCAAAATTATTACTTACTGCACTATGAATAGCGCCCACGCTGTAAGGTTGATGACACTGACAGGAGTGGCAACTGTCAATGTTTTGACAAGACTCTGAGTTAAGGGGAGGTGTACATTATGGATAAAAGGTCACCAAAATGGCGGCACTCGCAATGTGTGTGATGGAAATTATGGATGATCTGTCTTTCGTAATATAATTAGAGTACTAAATAGAATCTTATAGAAAATTAATTTTAATATTTGAAGTTATCTAGAATAACTCTAAATCTGTAGTCACTAACCTGGTCAAAACTTAAGCTAGCTATTTATTTTATGTTAAAGGGTTTAGTCACTAAGTGATTTGTTTTGGGCTAGATGGCGCTGTCTTAAAAAATGTCCAACAATATTTTAAAAAAGTGATTATGTTGGCCAAATTAAATTAAATTCATTATTCACTAGAGCTAGTAAACTCGGTCCTGTGTATAGCTCTCCGTCGCCATTTCCCCCATTAAATTTTGATATCACGTTAATAACTGGAAATAGTTTCCAAGTATTAAATAATCAATCATAGTACAAATATATTTTAACAATCAAATTCACAAAACCTGCTCTTAGCATTACATTCACGCCCGACACCATTGTCAAGTTGCAAGGCATTGCTTATGTGCAAATTAGTTTGAACATTAACTGATTTGAATGCATGTTGCGTTGTGAAATTATTGATAATTATTCATATTCGTTCCGAAATGACGTAATTTTGAAGTATAATTTTATGATTTTGTTTATTTGAAAATTACCGACGCGGCGAATTTTAGATTCAGCTAAATCTTCTTCGAAATAATTTTGTAAAATAACTAATATCTATTCTCTATACCATAATTGTAATGTGTAAAGCAACAAATTGTCTATAAATCATAGTACACGGTTATAGGTTAGTTTTTGTTGGAGGTATCGGAAAAATAAGACGTCTGATAGCTTTCAACGAAAACGCTGCAATGTATGGTGGAATTATGTATCTAATATGTATAAGTCTAAAAAAGTTCGCAACGGTTTATGTCTATCTCTTAAGGATAACATACTATATCCATTTTATTACACTAAAAACCAGCAATTATAAAGCGGTAATTTGAAGGCTATTTACTCAAATATGTTATTAATCCTTATCAATTTTTAATAAGTTAGATGGCTTCAGCATTTCATGAAGATTACTTTGTCGCTTTACACCTTGCAAATAAAATGAATATCTTAGGAGATATAGCAAAATCAAAATAATGCGCAAAGTATTTTTCGTGTAACCGTAGAACGACCAGGCGTGCGGGGGCGTACTGGAGAGCGAAGAAGTAATTAATTAATTTGGAAAATGTTGAGACATTATTTATTCTAAAATTAATAAACGACGGGATTAAATGGTTGCCACGGGGTTCGAAGATGGTCACGAGTCACAAGGCCGGGCGGTTCAGCTTCAACAAAGAAATAAGTTCCATTCTGAAGCAATTTGGGTGTAATGGGCCCCAACCAAGAAAACTTGGGCCACGGAGATCTACCTTAATTTAGATGTGATTTGAACGTTTAAATTGCGATATTTGGCATTGTTTAGAGCGACTCGTGGCCCCGCGGTCTCAGTGTTCTGTAAACGATCACTGCGTTAAGCTGGTCCTCGGATGGGCACTTTGTGGCATTTACATTTGGGAGCGTTTCCGTGCTTCGGAAGGCACCATAAGCCGTTGGTCTCGGTTGCCAGTAACATGGCAGTCGTTAAGCCCAGCTAAAAGCCTTATGCGCCTTGAAAAATTTCAACAGCAGGTCGCCACAACCTGCGCCTGTTCATTTCAACACGGCAATGGGCTCACCACCTGTTACGTGAGACAAAAGTGCATACAGTGACATGTGGGCGTATAGTTTGCCTCTGTCTACCCCTTCAGGGATAAAGACGTGACGTATATATTAGAGCGACTGCCGATTGACCTCCCAATTCCGTAAGGTCACTCGGGCCTCGGGGATCTTGACGGGTTCCTTACATCGTAAGTAAAATTGCTATAACACAAACTGTATAAAAGAATAATTAACCATGCTCAATAAACCAGCGAGAATGTTATGATAATCTCGATAAACGCAGTAAGTACGTATTAAGTAATCTATGACTAGCTCAGGCTCTACTGCTTGCATTGAATTGAATGGCGTAACGCCCTTGAATTAAACCGCGTGATTTAGCTATTTGTTACAACTTTATCTAAATGTCACAGTAAAAAAGATTGTCTTGAATAACTTCCTTTTGTTCACCTGTTTGTTTAATATTGTTTACAAATCTTAGGAACTAGTGGTCCGAATTGAAAAATATTTGTGTTGGATAGTTCATTATCGAGGAAGGCCATAATATAACATCACGCTACTATTCAAGAGAGCGGAGCAGTAATGATAAAAGTCAACAAATCGGGCGAAATTTTCATACATTATTGTAAAGGTAATAAATGTATGCGACGGGCATTCAAAGTATGTCACGGGCAGAAGTCTGAGTTCTTAAAAAAATACAGATTTTTAAATTCGTTATAAAAAGTACCGGAGACGTGCATGAGTGAAAATTAATGAATTTGCATGAAACTAAATATACTGCATGGATCGCGAAGCTTGGCGATATGTGTTCTCTGACTGGGGTAGTCTTTATATCTCTATTTTCTACATACCCCGCAGCGTGAAGTTAGATAGTAGTGGACGGAAAAAGACGTGAAAATTTCACGCACGCCTCACGCCCCAAAGAAGCGGGATTACACCCGATCCCGCGTGAGGCCGCGGTGGTAGCCAAAGTCTGCCGGGAGCACTGGGACCTCTTTCCGAGGAGTTACCCGGGACGTCCGGCAATGGAAAGTTAGGCAGGGGCCTTGTGGTTTCGAGTCCGGCACGACATCCGAAGGTATTTCCACACGTTAAAACTTGTACAGGAGAAAATCTATAACAATTTTGTATTTCGGATTAAAATTCCAACAGCTAGGACAGATGTTACACATTCTCTAATACAATATCTATAGTCTGAACTCTACCCATACATCTATACAGCTAAATAAAATTAAAGTGTTTGTTTGTAGTTCCAAATTCATCATCATCATCCGAGCGTCTGTCCCAGTTGCGTCTCGCGACGCCCGGGGTCCGCTTTCCTACATTTTCTCCTCCACTTCGCACGGTCGTCGGCATCCCCTGTAGTGAGACCATTGGCACGCATGTCATCCCTTACGACGTCAAGCCAGCACTTCTTGGGTCTTCCCCTCTTACCGGGACCCGGCGGGGCTGACATGGCTAGACATTTGTTACCTACATAGCCCGGCGGTTGCCGCAAGACGTGACCATACCAACGAAGGCGACACTCTTGCAACTTGTCTGCAATGTCACGGACGTGAAGGCTGCCGCGGATGCGAGAGTTCCTCACGCGGTCCATCCGCGTGACTCCACACATCCACCGCAGCATCTTCATTTTCGTGACACGCAGCTCCTGCTTGTGTCGCTCCAATATCGGCCACGTCTCACTGCCATGTAAAAGGACAGGTCTTATAATTGTTTTGTAGACCTGTCCCTTCAACCGGATCGGCATTTTAGGGTCACAAATGACACCGGTCATCTCCCACCATTTGGCCCATGCGGCAGCAATGCGTGACTTGACATCGCAATCGATGTCACTGGACGTGTGAAAAACAGATCCCAGGTATTTAACCTGGTCCGTGCGCTCGACCAAATCACCGCCTATGCGGACGGATGTGGGATCTGTCGAGTTTAGTGCCAAGTACTCGGTCTTCGCCACATTTAGTTTCAGACCGCCGTTCTCAAGCGTCTCCTTCCACGCCTTTACACGTCGCACCAATCTGCCCCTGTCCGCGTCTGCCAGCGCAATATCGTCAGCATACATGAGCAACCATGGAGGCTGCTCATGCGGGTTTCTGATGCTGTCCGACAATTCGTCTAATATTACACTGAACAGAAGCAGACTAAGGACAGAACCCTGGTGTACCCCGACGGTGATGGGGAAGGGTTTCGTGTTGCCAACAGCAGTCCGAACCATTGAATCGGAGTCACAGTACATGTCCCGGATAGTGTCAATATAGACCTCTGGAACTCCTTTGGACCGCAGTGCCCACCAGATCATCTCACGAGGAACACAGTCGAAGGCCTTCTGCATATCTAGAAACAAACAGTGCAGAGGCGTGTTCTTCGACCTGTATTTCTCTGCGACAACCCTCAGGTCAAAAACAGGGTCCGTGGTCCCATGACCAGGGCGAAACCCATATTGACACTCCGAGAGAGTACACTCCTGCCGGATCCGAGAGTCTATAATCCTCTCGAAGATCTTCATGGTGTGGGACATCACCTTAACTGCGTCGTTCCACCACCAAGTTTTCTTGTCACATTTGCGTCCACCCTTAGACTCACCGAGCACCACCTTCGCTGCTCCAAGGATGGCCGCCTGAACTTTGTCCCAGTAATCTTGAACTGGTTCGCCTTCAGTGTCGGTGCACTTGTCACCGACAGCTGAGACGAGCTCCTGGGACCTAGTTTCATCAAGCAGCCACCATCTGATGCGGTGCTGGCACCGCTGGATGCGTTTGCCTTTAGGCTTCACGCAGAGGTCCATGACAAGGAGACGGTGTTGTGCAGTAAGACTCTCACCGGGTATGACCTTGCAGTTGGCCACCTTGCCGATGCTGTGTCGCCTAGTGAGTAGGAAATCGATCTGAGTTGTACGCCTCCCGCTCTTGTAGGTGATGAGATGTTCGGATTTCTTTTTGAAATACGTGTTCACAATGGCCAGATCGGCAGCCGCACACGTTCTGAGGATAGTTTCTCCTTCAGCGTTGCGGGTACCGTATCCAAAACCACCATGAACACGCTCAAACTCCTCACACCTCTCACCCACATGACCGTTTAGGTCGCCGCCCAAAACGATTCCCTGTGACAACGGAATGCTCCGAAGCACTCCCTCGAGTTGGCCCCAAAACGACATCTTATCGGCGTCGCTACAACCGGCCTGTGGCGCGTAGGCACTTATCAGGTGGGTAATAATACCATCGATAAGCACCCTCACGATCATAAGCCGGTCGCTACAGCGTTTCACCTCCAAGATGCCGCTCTGCAGCCCTTCGGAGAGCACCACGGCCACCCCGTTCTCCCCACCAGGCGCACCCGTGTAGTACAGCTTGTAGCCTTACTGCAAAGGCCGGGCTCTGTTGCCCTTCCACCGAGTCTCCTGCAGGAACGCCACGTCCACCCTCCGCCTGGAGAGTACTTCGGCCAACTCTACCGCACGCCCAGTCAGCGTGCCAATATTCCAAGATGCGAAGCGGATTCGGGTTGGGGCTAACTTCTTTAGCCGTGCTGGCCCGACACACGGCAGCCCTAGCCCACTTGCCACAGGAGTCGGGCGGGGCTACTGCGCGCCGTTTTGCGGCGGCGCCCTATCCCTAGCAGCTTTCCTATTGTACTTTACCATTGTGTTTTGGCGGGTGGCTTTTATGGGAGCGACGCCCTCAGACCTCCCAACCCCAGAGGGGAAAGCCAGCGCCAGAGCCTCGTCCGTTAATCAGCAGGTGCACGCACTAGCACGGAAGGTTGACTTGGGCCCAGAAGATCTTGGTGGGACCCCTTACACCCCTTACACCAAGTAGTTCCAAATTAACAGCGTTTTATTAAATGAAAATATGCACTTATGCCCACGGCTATCTTCTATCATCGCACCGCTCGCCATAGACAGGGTGTATACCCTCACACTTTGCGTCCGGAGCGCACGCATACGGTTAGGTCCGATAGAGGTTTTATTCCGCGTACGCTTAGATTGTGGAATGAACTCCCTGCCTGGGGTTTCCCGAACATCTACCTAGTATGGGGTTCTTCAAAAGGGATCTTGGAAGGTTTATCTTTATAAACCAGGCCGGGTCGGCAGCGCGAGTGCTGGTGTTACAAACGTCCATAGGCTACGGTGACCACTTTCCATGAGGTGGGCCGTATGCTTGTCTGCCACCTCAGTGGTATAAAAAAAAACATGAAAAAATCTACTTCATCAACTTTTATCCATCTCTGGTCCTGCTAATCGGTTAAGGCATTTTAACGGGACTTTCACCGGCAGATATCTGATGTTTTAAAGAGTAATTTAAGCTTCATTTTATCCCCGTATTCCCACAGGAACGAGCACTACGCGGGTGGAAACCGCGGGGCGTCAGCTAGAGCATAAGATCCTACTAATATTATAAATGCGAAAGTTTGTAAGAATGGATGTTTATTACTCTTTCACGTAAAATCTACTGACTGGATTTTTTATGATACCTTACAATACCTTTATGATACTTTACTGTAGCCTTACAATAGGCTACATTTTATCCCGGGAACAAGTTCCTGTGGGAAACAGGAACGGGAAAACATTTCTATGTGTCAACTAGTAATATAATAATACTCCCCAGTAAAAACAAAACTACAAATGTAGGCTTTTTGTCAAGTATTTTTGATATGATAGTCACGTTTTGAAAGGTAAAAAATACTTCAAATAGCCATTAGGCTATCAAGGCCATGACCATAAAAACATGTTAATAAAATTGATTCGATAACAATATTTACTTTTTAAACAGTTGATGACACTGACTTAGATCTAAGATTTTTTCATCTACTAGCTAACTTCTGCCCGTCACATACTTTGAATGCCCGTCGCGTATACATTTATTCCTGTCGTTTATTACTTTTACAGTAATGTATGAAAATTTGCCCGATTTGTTGACATTTATCATTACTGCTCCGGTTTCTTGAGTAGTAGCGTGATGTTATATTGTAACCTTCCTCGATAAATGGACTATCCAACACAAAAAGAAAACTTTCAATTCGGACCACTAGTTCCTAAGAGTAGCTCGTTCAACCAAATTTATTCTAATTTTTTCAAAGTCTTATAACTCTTCAATGCACGAAAACAACTAACAATTCCTAGAAAGACAACTGAAATTACTTACCTAACAATCACACATCAACAAGTAAAAAAAAAAAACGTATGTCTCGTGAAAGTGTCGACCCAGTTCGACACATCCGATCTCTACCGAAAGCAAGAGTTGATAATTATGTGTGAAATAGCAGGCTATGAAACCTGTCATTTATTCTAGGCCAAATGGTAGTTTATCTTTGCTTGTCATAAATAAATATTGATGCATTTAAAGCCATTATGTTTACTAGCAGTCTACAATAACACTTAGACAATTGAGAACAGTGGCCTGTATTACTAATCTTTTAAAATTCAAAGCGTAGTTCTTTTTAATGACCAAAGTCAAATCGCTCAAAATGGTAGATAGCTTTGAGCTGAATAAAGACTTTGCTCTAAAAAAAGTGTTACCAAAAATAACTGGTATAACTGACATTTTAATTTAGTAACACTTAAATTGTGTGCAAAACAGAAATATTTTTATTCATGTAGACCATTTTAGGAACTTATGAATAGTCAGGACAATAATTATAAATGAAAGTGATACTAGTTGCCAGTTCCAAGGGCAGCTTACCGTTCATGGAAAAGAATGTGGCAAGAAACTCCATGGATGCTCTTTTAAAATGTAGGTATGGCTTACAATAATTAATGTGCGTGCAAGGAGTCCACAAAGATTTCCAAGGTCCAAGTGACCACACCTGCTAGCGGTACGTTAACATGTGAGATTTAATGGCCTGGTTACTAAGACCTTAAAGCCAAATCTTTATTCATATTTTTTCAATCTTCTTTCTTATTTTCTAAAATGTCCCCGTCCACTACGTCTTAGTCAAGGTCAGTCTCACCCTAGTATAATAGTGGTTGTTATACTGAAGTTTTCAGTGGATTTTACGCGGCAAGAAAGATAAACGCATTTCACTGCATATATATCACTGTCTTTCACTATAGCACGTTAACACAACTTTTATGTCCAAGATACCACCACTCCCGCACATAAAGCAAGATAAATGCACTAGTTTTAGAAAATAATATACGCAAGCGTCCGCTCTTATCATTTTCCCGCTTAGAATCCCCGACTAACAGACGAAGCAACTACGCAGGCGCTCTTACGGGGTTGGGAGGTCAGACGGCAGTCGCTCCCAAGAATGTCGAAAACTTAAAGCCATATAGATAGTAGCTCCGAGCTGTCTAATAAAAGTAAACCCCAGACTCACACTCAAATTGTGTCAAAGCCTTTCTTTTATTGCTACCGTTACTGTATTCATCCGTCCGACCCGCACAAAATTATCATTTATGAATATGATCAACAATTCCTACTCCATTGACCCAGTCCAATGTTGGATGGACGAACAATTTTATACTCATTCGATTATTCGCTCTTGAGCACCATGCCTAATAATTTATCTAAGTGAAAACGAGCTTTAGTACCGTACACAGCTAGGTACGTAGCTACCTGATTGCCGCGCACTAATTAAAAAAGTAATTACTGTTACTTACACTTAGAGAAAAAAAATTGATGTGTTCGATGTTTGAATGACGCGCGTAGCCTAGTTCTTTAACATTATTGTATCTCATATTATGCGCCAGTGACTACGCCCTAAAATACAATAAACAAACAGTTTTACTTAGAACTAGCGACTTTTGGCGCCAATATTAGCAATGGGGCATGTTTGTCGTATATTAATTTCCAAATCTAGTGTAAAATTCGTGTTTTTGTGTTTAATAATGGTGGAATATTATACATAGAGTTCGTAAATGTGCATTAGTTATGGAAAGTGATATATTTCAATGAATAGCGGTGTTTGTTTTTTGTGTTAGTCTCAAATTTCCATAAAAAGCTGCAATAAGGGACCCACTGACCAGGACCGGGACCTAGGACTGATAACTTGACATCGACAACGGACTAGCTAGACATGACCAAAAACTAAGAAAATATAAATACTGAAGACCAAGCTGTATGAACAAAGTTTCCTTTGCCTGCCCAAGATGGGCGAAGACAACCAACAACAACAACAACAACTTAGAACTAGGGGACTTTTGGCGGGAAGAGTGTCAAGTGCGGACGCTAACTGTATATTATTTTCTAAAACTAGTGCATTTATCTTGTTTTATGTGCGGAAGTGGTGCTTTCTTGGACATAAAAGTTGTGTTAACGTGCTATAGTGAAAGACAATGATATATTTGCAGTGAAATGCTATTTTCTCTCTTGCCGTGAAAAGTTCACTGAAAACCTCAGTATAAGAATCACCATTATACTGAGGGCAAGGAACAGGACCTAGGACTGAGGACACGACATCGACAAAGACTGGACAGGACTAATTAGAAGATAAGATTGAAGAAATATGATATAAAAAATAAGATTTGGCTAAAAGGTCTTCGTAACCAGGCCATAAAATAATTATTAATAAAAACACTTAGAACTAGCTGACCCCTGCGACTTCGTACGTGAGATATTTGGAAACACCGTCACAATATAATGTATGAAAATTTGCCCGATTTGTTGACATTTATGATTACTTCTCCGCTCTCCATGATAGTAGCCTTTCTCGATTAATTTCATATCCAACACAAACATTCTTTTTTATTTTCGTTCCTAAAATTAGCGCCTTTCACCAAACAAACAAATTCATATTAGAAGAGACAAGGGTACGGTATAAATCCAAAATTTTTAATTCTATGCACGGGTATACTCCACTTCTCAGGTTCTATGGTATCCATGGAAATTAGTACAGGTTGAAAACGTATTTATTAATTAGACTTTTGATTGGGACTAATCCCACTCACATTGCCATTACTGTGACTCCTGTAAACCCGGATCTTCAGATATGACCAAAATAAAAAAAAAAAAATGAATGACAGGAATCCACACGGTGAAAAGTGGGCATATAATATGCCTCTGTCACCCCTTCGGGGATAAGGCGTGATGGATATTTTTTTTCAAAAAAAATTACACCGAGCTCGATTTCGGTGAAATGTCTTGAAACCCGCATCGAATTTAATCAGAAGCAATTTGAAGGAGTTATTAATTAGACTATTGGTTTGTGTGCATGCAGCAGTGGACTGCGATAGGTTGATTTGTCATACGTTACTTCCCAAGATCTTCGGACTACACTTCTCGCTGTGACATAGATGAGGCTAATATCTGAGGCCCACCTCAACCTGTATGCTCGTTTCAAATCAGCAATAGGCTTACGTGGATCCAACTTCAAATACAACTGTTGAAGTCTGCGTGTATACTATCCACCTGCCTACCCTTTCAGGGAAAAAGCGTGTAAGCAACCATAAACTAACCTAATCATTTTTTGTCAACAGGAAAGCACCTAGTGTTCTCAACCGACCCTGAATCCGTCAAGGATGAGTTTGCATTCGACAACCCTGGATTCAGAAACGAAGAACGTAATGCCTGGCAACATGAGGCCCCTACTTTGCCGCTCTCTGGCAAAGGTCAACCGGGTCTGCATGTGGAGTTCACAAAGCCTGAGCAGAGCAAGGATGATTCACATTTGCAGGTGAGCTTGTCTCCTTCGTTAGACATCAAGCTAGCTGACGATGAACTGTGTACTTTCTTCGAATGGAAATGCATTGGAAAACAAATTGCATATTAATCTGGTGTTTTTTTTTAATGACAAAATCTAATAATAGTTTATAATTGGTAAATTGAATTTGATAAATATTTCAAGATCTAAGGTCCACCGTCAAAAAACTTGCATTCAAGTAAAATATTGCGCATCCAATTTTACTCCGCCGTCTAGCGAGCGAGAAAATCTAGAAGTCCTAAATAGCCTCGAGATAGACGATTTACACACGAAAAAAAATAGAAAGGGTAATTGTTCCACGATTCTTTACTGTAACACGATCACCAGACGGGTTGGTACAGGGTTTAGTGTAGAATTGTTCTTCTCTTCACCACGACATAGTCCGCTAGTCAGTTGGTGCACCACTTACCCCATATGACAAATAATCAACGCGCAGTACATAGCTACTTGCATCGATATGCGTTACATATATCATCACGCTACTACCCAAAGGAGCAAATTTTTAATATATTATTATTAAAAATTCAGTGTAATGTGATCAGAAAGGACAGATCGCCAGGTTTCGCGATCCATGCATACTTCTGTGACTGCCTCTGTAGCGCGGTGGGACTGTATTCGACTGCTAAGCAAGAGGTCGTGGGTTCGATTCCCACCTAGGATAAAACTTTGAGTGATGAGCACGATGGTTTATTCGGTGTCTGGGTGTTATTTATCTATAATATGTATGTATTTAGAAATATATAAATATGTTTATCAGTTATCTGGTTACCATAGTACAAGCTCTGCTTACTTTGGAATCAGATGGCGTTTTGTGGGTTGTCCCAACGATATTATTTATTCTTTCACTTCCTGCAGATTCATTTATCGTTTGTACATGTCATGCTCGTTTGGGTATCCGAGTATGACCTTTCAATCAAGAGCAATCTGCTCACGTGGTTTTCATATGTAAAAAAATATAAAGGACGGACTTAAATAAGTGTCACGGGGATTTGAAGTATGTTACGGATGAAACCGCTATTCTCAACTTGTTTAAAGATAACATCAGTTTCTATACATACAATAATCATCGCAGTGATCGCATGCATCGGGCCGGGACGGGATTATCCCACACCGTCCCTGTTGCCCCCGCAGTAGGGATGACGGTGCGTAAAGGCATTCCCCGCGAAAACAAAAAAAAAAAGAACATACAATAATTATTACACTTACCTAACATTCAAATAAAACTATTAACACACCAAAACTAATCTTCAATAGAAGCTAAGTCTCACGAACCTTCCTACAACGACAGTATATATATTGCGTAATACTTTACGCACAGTTAGCATACATTTTGTGATATAGTTACGTATACTATATGTTATATAATACCTGTTGTTTTAAAATTCATGCATTCTTTATAATAATACTAGTTGTACACCACGGCTTTGTTCGATAGACTCCGGAACCCTATTACAGTACTCGTGCAGTAATTTAACAATAATGTATACAAGTCTGCTGGATTCGTTGACATTTATGAGTATAGCTCCGCGCCTAGTTGTTATAGCGTAATTTTATGTCACTTATAGCTTTCTCCAATACATACATACATATTGTCACGCCTTTATTCCCGATGGGGTAGGCAGAGGCATACTATACGCTCACATTTGTAGAAAAAAAAGGAATTCAGAAGCTTAGGAAAATAATATGGGCAAAGAAATTATTATGTATGGGACATGGAATTATTGTTGATTTTGTACATAAAGAAATAGTAATAAATATAGTAACATGATATAGACAATGGTCTCAAACAAAGCGGACCCCGGGCGTCGCTAGACGCAACTGGGACTGACGCTCGGATGATGATGATGATAGTAACATGATATAGACTAAACGAATATTCTACATATTGTTAGAGTAAATAAATAAGGAAACAGAAATATAAATATCACTATTATTCGATGCTAGTAATATAGGAATAGATGTAGGCAGTGGGATAGAGGTTGAAATTTAGGAAGAAAATAATTAAGAATCATACTTGGGGAAAAAGGGCTTGAAAAATTTCAACAGCAAGTCGCCACAGCCTGTGCCTGTCCATTTCAACACGGCAATGGGCTCACCACCTGTTAAGTGGGACAAAAAATGCATACGATAAAATGTGGTCGTATAGTATGACTCTGCCTACGCCTTCGGGGATAAAGGCGTGACAATATATATGTACGTATGTATGATAGGTAAATAATACCCCCAAATGCTGAGAATCATGTTTTTGTTTCTGGCTATAAACAAAACGTCATACTTTCTGAGGCCTTGTATACGCTCCCCAAAACTATCAAACGATACAACTCAATCCAATTGAGTATAAAAATAGCACAGTAATAAACTAAATTGACTTTATCAAGAGCCATTCGGGAAAGATATACGGCGACCGAAAATGTCGGGTAATCCGAACTTCATTATTATTTATTTATCTATCACGTCTTATCTCCGAAGGGGTGGCAGAGGCATACATATTGTATGCCCACTTTTCACCATGTGTATTCCTGTCCACGTAATAGGTGGTGAACCCATTACCGTGTTGAAATAGACAGACGCAGGTTGTGGCTACCTGCTGTTGAAATTTTTCAAGCCGCCCATAAGGCATTCAACTTGACTTAACGACTGTCATGTTACTGGCAACCGGGACCAACGGTTTAACGTGCCTTACGAAGCACGAAACTTCATTATTAAACTTCATAATTCTGTTCTGTCTGCTCAGTTCTGCCTTGGTCTGCCATTATTGCCCTTTAAAAAATGGTCGTAGGTTGGTAGGTTGATAAATACTTACACAAAATATAGGAAGCATTTTTGGATTTTTTTATATTATTATACAACTACCTACTGTATAGTTTTCCTTCTGTCAGTCATGACCTAGTCCCTTAATTAAATGGTGCAACACTTATAGATGATACTGACTTCGGCACCAAATATCGCAGAAACACTGTCTCGAAATTAAATTAGGAGAGGCCACGGCCAATAATGGACTTCGATAGGATAAATAAATTGAAAAAAGTTGAAATTCTTCACTATATTTTAATCCTCATTTTGACGAATAAATAAAAAAATAAATAAATAAATAAAAAAAAGAATAAAAAAGTTAGCATACTAATTCCTTCAAAAATTATCCATAGATTGAGTGGAGTCCATCGCATCAATGTTTAAAAATTGTTGTAACACTGTTCATTTATAATATAAGAGGTGTTCAAGCCCCGTCCTGAACCAAGTTGTCTTTTTTCACTTTAATCTATACTTGTATTATAAAGCTGAAGAGTTTGTTTGTTTGTATGTTTGTTTGTTTGGTTGTACGCGTTAATCTCAAAAACTACTGGTCGTATTTGAAAAAAAATTTTTGTGTTCGATAGCCCATTTATCGAGGAAGGCTATAGGCTATATATCACACACTACTCTGGAGAGCGGAGCATTATTCATAAAGGGAGTTCGAAGCATGTCACGGGCGAAGCCGGGGGGGGTAATAATAAAATAATGTTTTAATTCAAACTAGTAGGTAGTTCCTAGCGCCTTCAACTAAACATACTCTTCAGATTTATAATATTAGTAAAGAAATTAAAGAAACCATTAGAAACTTTGCAGTTGCATTCTACGCAACGGCGCACATCTATCACCACACGCAGATCTGTCGTGGTAATTTGGTAGACATTAGATTCTACGCAGATATGGTCGGAATGTTATTGTCAGGAACTTTTTCCTTCTTTAAGCGCACATGTCTAGCTACACTAGCGAGCTAGCTAGCAAGCTTAATGAAAGAAAGAAAGAAAAATAATTTATTGCAAATAGCATAACGTACTTTAAATTAAAAAGAAAAAATAAAAAAAAAACAAATTCATTCTGACGACAAGGCTGTATGGACTGGACTTAGTTTCATATGCCTGCCCAAAGTGGGCGAAGACAAATAACAACTTCTACAATGTCTTTGACATCAACCATGTGCCAAATTTTGCAGGTTATCCGGCCTATTAATGACAAATTTGAATAAATTATTACGTGGCATTATTTATTACTATTATTTATTATTTTTTACTATATAAGTGTGGACCGCCTTGCTAAACTCCAACCAAATCCACACTGAGTTATTGGCGGAACAACAGTATCGTCATATGAACAAAAAAAAAAAATTTTGATAATTTATTACGTGGCAGCAAGTGTTGAAACTCAGCAAATACTGTAAGATGGCACTTGTCCATCACAGCACTGATCTTCCGTTCATCCATACGAATGACATCCGACGCCGGTAAGCAGACGTACAATAATAAATATTGACAGAACAGTAAGTTAAACTAATATGGTCGGAATGTTATTGTCAGGAACTTTTTCCTTCTTAGCGCACATGACTGGCTACAGCGAGCTAGCAAGCTCCATCTCTTTTAAACTTTGATCCAGCGCGAACTACAAGAGATAAGCTGCATCAGCTGACTGGTCCATCTTGTTTTTCGTGTAAGTTAATCCACATACTTAGTGTAGATCGCCAAAGTACCTAAACCTAACTAAACTATCTAACCTATTTCAAGTTCAGAACTATGGTGGCTTGCTCCTTTATCTTGAATCTTAATTCTTAAAATACCATTGTAATATCAAAACGCGATCTTTCGGCGACAGGACTTTAGGGAACATACTGAATACCTGACTTCCTCGACGTAGTTCGTTATTTAAACCCTACATACATACCATTATTATTGGGGGCTATTTACATAAGGAGTACGGCCTGTATTTATCTAAGTGAATAGGCGCCGCAGCGAGCCTTTTGTCATGAGAAGATACTAACAGATGTGTGTTTGGTAGCACTTTTAAACATTATCAATTGAAAAACTTCATTTATCGAAGAAGGCTATATATCATCACGCTACTACCCATGAGAGCGGATTAGTAATGATACTCGTAAATGTCAAGAATTGGACAAAAAGAAAGTCATGTTAGTTACACTATTTATAACTCAACAACGGCTGTACAGATTTGACTGAAAAGCTGTACAGTGTGGTGGGGAGGTAGCTTAGAGCCAGAAGACGGACATAGGCTATTTTTATCCCTGCGGGAAACGGAAAGACTTCTCTACGCGGTTGAAACCGCGGGCTTCAACCAGTTATCATATAAAATCAATAAACGGTACCACGGTGCCACGGTAGTTCGAAGTATGTCACGGGCGAAGCCGTGAGGATCAGCTAGTAATATAAAATTTAGAAGATAGATGTATAATACAAACATTACTAAGCTAATACGTAATGTATATATAACACATTAGTAACGCTTTCGTACCACGAACCACGACTCTACATTTACCTGTGCTGTTTTTAAGGTTCCGTACCCAAGGTTAAAAAAAGGAACACTATTACTAAGACTCATGTCTTACTGTCTGTCCGTCGGTCACCAGGATGTATATCTTAAACCGTGTTTTTTATACGAGGAGAGATCCGCTTACACACTACCTAGTGCTGGCTAGCAATGGGCTAGTGTGGATTCGCCCAGCCCCTGTACGTGGTGGTATTGGGAATACCCACTTAAACTCCTAGGCTACCTTTCTGCCCTAATAGAGGTGTTTTGGGACCTGTTAAACTGATCAAAACATCTCATGAACCGTGTCGTGCAACGCCCTGATGCATTCGTACGACCTTCTTGTTAGCTCTTGATAAGCTCTTGATAAATGATAACACTTTGATGGTTATATGATATATATATATATTTGCGAGTAACATTCTTAGAAGGTCGGCAGCGCGAGTGCTGCACCTCTGGTCTTGCAAACGTCCATAGGCTACGGAGGTCACTTTCCTGATGGAATGGTGGGCCGTATGCTTGTCTGCCACCTCAGTGGTATTAAACAAAAACAGTGAGTCAAACTTGAAAATAGACTATTTATAACTACGTAAGTTACTTATTAACTACAATGTGTTTTGCTGACGCGTTGACAAGACGGTCATTGCACCGTACAAACCGTGATAGCTAGACAGTAGAAAATTTTCACAGATGATGTATTTCTGTTACATATATAACAACAAATACTAAAAACAGAATAAAATAAATTTTTAATCCGCCTCCCATACAACAAACGTCAAACGTGATGGTTTTCCTGAAATTGGCTCGATATTAATAACAGCTGACAGTCGGTTTAAATATTCATCGAATTTTTAGTTGTACATTCACTTTACAAATAAATAAATAGATTAAAATAAAATATAGGCAGGCTCCCATACAAAACTCATGTTTTTTTTTTTTTTTTTTTTTTTTTTTTGCCGTTTTTATAGATAATGTTACGGAACCCTTGGTGCGTCAGTCTGACTCGTACTTGACCGGTTTTTTAATACATACACATAGACATATCGTCACGCCTTAATCCCCGAAAGGGTAGGCAGAGGCATACTATACGCCCACATTTCACCGTATGCACTTTTGTCCCACGGCAATGGGCTCACCTGTTAGGTGGTGAGGCCATTGCCGTGTTGAAATGGACAGGTGCTGGTTGCGGCGACATGCTGTTGAAAATTTTCAAGCTTATACACACGACACATATAATTTTAATACAGGGCATATACGCGATGTACAACGGGAAATTTACGTTCCATTTTTGAAATGTCGGAAAAGAGAACTTGAGAAAGGAGGAATGAAGATATATAAATAGAATATTTAAAAAATGTGACCGTGATAACAACTTAAGTATTTTTTTTTTAAATTGTTTTATATCTGTAGGTCGGTCGGGCTGTGTGATATTTGTCTGTTTATTTCGGCTAATCTCCGTAACGACTGAACCGATTTTAACGGGATTTTCACTAGCAGATAGCTGATGGAATGTAGCCTAAGCAGTATCTTAGGCTACATTTCATCCCCGTATTGCCACGAAAACGGTCAATACGTGGGTGAAACCGGGGGCGTCTGATAGTAATACATATAATAAACACATGCTAACACAAGCCCTGTAAGTACAATTTGATTCTGCATTCCAATGCAAGTAGTTACAAATTGATCTGGTCCGGATTTGCCAGGCGTGAACTGGTTTCTAGAACGTACCAATGCGCAATGAATACTTAGTTGGATTTGTAAACAAGTGTCTTGCATTTTGCAACTCCTTTACACGATTTGGAATTTCAGAATCACGCGTGGTGAAGCTTTTCCGTTCCCGTTTCCCACAGAATCTTGTTCCCATGATAAAAAGTAGCCTATGTGTTATTCTGATGTGTAAGAATATTATTGTAAAGTTTCATTAAAATCCATTCAGTCGATTTTGCGTGAAAGAGTATCAAACATCCATACTTACAAACTACCGCGTTTATAATATTAGTAGGCTTTTTAAAATAAATAAAAATAAAATAAAAATATCTTTATTTTGCATAGACCATTTTAACGGCGCTTACAAAATGTCATACACTATTTAAAATATTTAAAGCGACCACCGGTTCGGAACGCGGCCCACCTGAGAAGAACCGGCAAGAAACTTAGGAAGGCTTTTTTTTGATGGCCTATTTACAATTTAATATTATTTCACTTTGCCAGCAGATCATTTCCAGGCGTCCCTGTCCTGCAAATAGTCTGTAACGGAGTAAAAACCTTTTTCACAAAGCTTGTTTTTAATAAACTTTTTAAATTTATTTAATGGTAAATTTCTCAGGTCACAGGGAAGCCTGTTGTAAAAGCGTATACAGTTACCCTGGTTTTAATCATTTATATAAATCAATATTGTGGGACGTTTATTTTTACGCAGCGCCATCTAGCCCAATTGCCTAAGCTAGATCCCATAAAAATCGGAAAATCGATTTTTACAATTTCAATGGTTGATCCCGTGTATTTTTTGTCTAAAGAGGTAAGACGTGCTTGGTGATAATGTCGAAAATATATAATCGAAAATGTTATTAATCTTTATTAAAAAAAACTTTTATTTAATGTCCTAAAAGAATAATTCTCAGGATTTTTTTTCATTTGATAGCCATATAATTGTGTGTTTCACCACGTCGGTTACAAATATTTTGTAAAAAATGATTCAGCTCAAGATATCTGCTTCGAAGTTGCATAGTTCCACCCCAAAGAAGATAAGGCAAGTTAATAAAAAGCTTTACGGTAGCGAAACCTGGGTATGTCAGCATATGCATGAAAGTAAATTGAATGCTGTGGAGATGCGATCACTTCGAAAATTGTGCGACGTAACTTTCGCAGACCGATTACGTAACGAAGTGATACGCAGTATGGCAGGTTTGAATGAAAGTGTCAGCGTTAAGGTAGAAAAGGGCGTGCTCCATTGGTTTGGACACGTCCATCAAATGAAAGAGGATCGATTGACTAAAAATATACATTGTGCGAAAATAGAGGTTAGAAGGAGACAGGGTAGGCCGAGACTAACATATGAAGACCACGTGAGCAGATTGCTCAAAAACGGAAAAGTCAAAAGTTCTCGGATACCCAGACGTGCGTGTATGCAGCGATTGATGAATCTACAAGAAGCGAAAGAAGTATGCATGGATCACGAAGCCTGGCGATCCGTCCTCTTTGACTATCCCGTCAGGTATTCAGCATGAAGGTATTTAGTTAGTTAGTTTTAAAAAGCTAAACCAGAGGTGCCTCTAATAACGAATGCAATTTGAACTATCTCGGTTAAGTGCCACAGCCAAACCCTCACTTTGAAGCCCGGAGACTGTTTATTTACTCATACTTTACGACTAAATCCTCAAAGCGATAAGCAGAAACATACTTATACGCCTACATTTTAACGTATATGTACTTTTGTCCCACGAAACAACTGATGAGCCCATTGCCGTGCTGAAATGAACAAGTGCAGGTTTGTTGCGACCTGCTATTTATTTTTTAAGGATAAGGCCTTTAACTTGGATAAACGACTGTCATGTTACTGGCAACCATGATACCAATGGCTTAACGTAACATCCGAAGGACGGATACGCTAGGAAAATGAAAAGGAATGAAAGAATTAATTAATTAATCGTTAATTCGACACTCCTCCGGGAGATTGTGATGGACAGCACATCTAGTCCCCCGCGGAAAGCCTCTTATTGGGGCATTCCCTTAGCCGGGCCACGTTGAATAGCCCTCAGGCCTATCCTACGGTTGGGAAGGTGGAACTCCGCGGGGTTTAGTGGGTAGGTCCCGAGGGCCGGGAGCCCCACACACCTTGTGGAATGACGGTGTGTAAAAGCGATCCCGGCGTCAAAAGAAAACATATGAGAACCAGATATAGTGAAAGATCTGCTCA
Organism: Thumatha senex; assembly: GCA_948477245.1. Classification (NCBI taxonomy): domain Eukaryota; kingdom Metazoa; phylum Arthropoda; class Insecta; order Lepidoptera; family Erebidae; genus Thumatha; species Thumatha senex. Next base: position 7,444,720 of record OX419750.1, on the reverse strand, counting down.
GTGATAGTTTACAGAACACTGAGTTAGAGTAGGGATACGAGCGCTGAGCTGTGGCTGAAAGGCAATGCTAGTTGGTCACCCTACTCACTACGCTACCATCATCAGACTTAATAACCTGATCAATAAATAATAATCAGTAACGAAATAAAATTTGTAATTAAAAAAAAAATCAGGTTAATCGTTTAATCACATCACGTGTAAGATTCAATTTAAAACAAGAATCGATTATTATCTAACTAATGTCAAAACATTTTAATTCTATTACTCTTAATTTATTTCGTATGCACCAAGGTTATGATATCATACAGCCTAGATTACATCTAATACCGTTTAAACTGTGATAAACTCGTTTATACGATCATTAACTTTATCTCGTAGACAACGGAATATTCCAGCCATTAAAACAAAATTATAACAACTATATTTAGACGAACCAAAACCTACCTTATACCAATAATAAAATCATCTGTTTATCACCCAATTGTTCACCGAATCATCAGCCAATTGATTTCCACCGCTTAGTCCTATTATTGAAGAATGGAGAAAAATCCCGAACGTTGAAAAAATATTCCAAGTTACGTCACCAGTTGCGATTATGTTTTTGAGATTTTCCTCCCATTTGTCATTGCAACGAAGCCAGTGGTGATGATTTGGATATTATGTCCCATTTGTTACGTCAAATCTATGTATATGAAGGCTGTACAAGTTATTAATTGAACACTAGCAGAACCAAACAAATTAGTAGGTAGTCTAATGTAAAGATACATAAGTAGCATAAGTTTCTTGGTCTAATGCGCATTATTTTTTTTATTGAAACCTGTCATTCTTGTCAATTCCGGTTCCCACAGCTGTCAGGAGATCTGACAAAACAATATCTTTGTCTATGGTTTTAATGGACTATTTGACGCTTGTAACTTGAAGGTCATCTAATACATAAATGGGCGGATGTTTCGACGTAGATTTTTTGAATTTGTTATTTATTATGTGGGTTCGATATGTTGTGTGCGTTGCACAACACTTCCATCAAAAGGCGCCACCTCTACTAGTTTTTCCCAGACGTTCGTGAACGATTGAGAATATTCTGGGTTGAGGATCAACCTCCAGCCAGAATATGCCACTGTGTTGCTCAATTTCTTACAGGACATGGTAACTTTAGGAGCAAATTACATTCGTTTAAGCTAGTGGAGTCACCGTTCTGTCAGTGTTCAACTGCTGATGACAAATATGATCAGACCGCCCATCATATACTTTGGGAGTGTAGCATTTGGCAAAACGAGCGATATAATATGCTTAATTGTTTACAAGTAACATCGGGAGTAGTTTACTATGCGGATCTCGTGGCATCGACGGTGAATTTTCGTGCTTTTAAACGTTTCTGCATACATATTACTGGAATCAAACATAGCTCACATAGGACCCATACTATATCTACTATTACCGTGGTGCTTCCCTATTTCTATAGGATTTACACCTAGTTGCTTTCCAGGTCTCCCGCTTTTCAAAGGAGGGAAGGGGCATTACGTTCTTTTCCTACTTCCTCACATTATCTTCTGATTAATTTCGTTGCGGGTTCGAAGACATGCTAACTTCTCCTGGGACTTCACCGAGATCGAGCTCGGTGTAACTTTTCTGGTGTTTTGATCATTGCTGTAGATCCTGGTTTACAGGAGTCACAGTAATGAGAATGAGGGTGGGATTAGTCCCATTAAAATGTCTTAATCATTGTAGAACTAACAGATCATAAAAGTTTAATATATTTCGATGATTCTTAAACTATAATGAACTTTAACGGCGAACTGACTAGTCCCCACAATTAACAGCCACTTGTAAAGGTTCCGATTCATATTCAATCCGAATCGAATCTTAATGTCTATCGGATTCGAAAACGTGATTAATATAGCTACAGCAGACTGAATAGTATCTGTAATAAGTAATGAACCTGGTCACAATTTTTTAACACCTAGAAATCTTCACGAATGCCAAAATTCATGTGTTGCTGCGACATGCTCAACGCGCTCAAGATTATTCCCAAACTGTGCATCGGGCAAAGAGTGTTCATTGATCCCTACTGCGCAGTTTGCTTGCTTTTGACGTTGAGAGGGTAGGCTGTGGGAAAAAATTAGGATGACTTACGCACAGAGATGAAGGAAAGGTGCATTTACAAGAACATGAGCATTTATTAAGCAAATTTAACGTTATATAAATCGATGAGAAGGTAGGAATTTAGAAATTAAGTAAGCTAAGAAGATAATAGAAGAGGGGTAGGCTCGGTAGGCGAAATCGTTTAGACGTGTCTTGAGATAAAGTGGGAGACGTCACCTTGTCGAGCAACTGCAGCAGAGAAGTGGCAGAGGCACTGCGGAGGACGTAAGGTCGCGGAGGCAAAGGATTTTTTCGTACTTGATTGTAGAGCATGTCGCGGCGACACATGAATGTTCCCTAATGCTATTTCTCCTGTTATTACAATTTCTATGGTTATGCTGGACTCGAAACCTATTAAAACCCACACTGTTCCTACTGATCCGTCTAGCAGTAATTTCTTAGAAAGGTGTCTCAGAGTATTTATATATTTCAGAGACTAATTATATTCTTATATCCTTAAATCGCGTTTTCTAAGTAGGAATAAACTTTCCGAAGATTTGTTGAATGTTTCCACTGTCCGTTGACCGAAGTATCCCTAGCAGCCAATCAAATTGAATCTTGGACTGAAAATTTAAACAATAGACTTAGCCATAAGACTATCTTCAGACCTAATAGCATCCTTAGTACCTACTACTGCCAGACCACACATTCTCATAACAAATTCTGTTAAATCGTGCATTCTATTTAACCCTTACCACATCTATGACGCCATTCTGGTAATCACATTTCCTCTTCAATATTCTGGTGAACGTAGTCTGAATATAAATGAGATAATTATCTTAACAACAAACACTTTAACGCATGCACGACACCTTGCCTGCCTCACCGATGATGTCATTCTAACCTCACACCATCACACGTAACTACCAATAATATACCTGCAGTGATTTTATCACACAAACACCAGGCTGTATAGATTGTATGACATTGCCTGTCATTTGATAAATAAAAAAATAATTTTAGTTGCTGTTTTGTTTTCTTTTTATTTTGTTACTGATGTGACTTGGTATATGCAACTGGCGATTATGTTCTTTTTTAAAAGCTAAATTCATTGATAGTCTGTGGTGGCCCTTAAAGATTTTGCACGGAAAGTTCTCGGAAAGCAGACGCGTACTGTATTTTTCAAAACTAGTGCAATAATCTTGTTTTATGTGTATAAATGGTAGTTTTTTTAGCCATAGAAGTTGTGTAACCGTGCTATAGTGAAAGACAGTGGTATATTGCAGGTAAATGCAATTTTACATCTTGCTGCGCAAATTCCACTGAAAGCCTCAATAATCAGGCCATAAAACAATTACATAAAAATATTAGCATGGGCCAGATTACCGTGTTCAAAAATAGAATAGATATAAAAAAAATACAGTTATAGGTAAGGACCTCAATCAAAAGCTCGGGGTACAGACGAAGATAATTATGAAGTAGGCTTAGAGAGAAGGTTAGCAGATCAAACTGCACTCCGACTATGGGTGGGATGAACAAAATTAAAATTATTTTAGAGGGCCGAGTCTGCTATTTCTATCGTGTTGACATAGAATCGAAATCGTCGCTCAATAGAAAGCCACCTGTACAATTTTACAGTTTTACGTAGTCTACTATTACAATAGTACTCCAATGGACTTCTATCGGTCGACCGATTGAATTCTACTAACACGTACCGTGCCAGTGGCAGCTAGTCAGTTGCAATTTTGATAGTCTACTAAAATTTTGACAGTTAGAAACAGCGATTCTGGTTCTATTCTACGGCTTGTCAATAGTAGACTCGGCCCCAGGCTTAGTGGTCTAAGCCCCTAGGTTAATAACTGGTAACTAAACCTTTACACACTTGTTCACAGCGAGCTCGAATACGCCGCGTGAAGCTATGGGCTCGGGACTTCACCGGTTTAGGCTTCAAATGTGGTGGCGGCGCAAGGGATGGCGTGATCGTTCACTCGGTGCTCAGAAGTGGACCCGCTGCTGCAGCCAAATTGCAACCAGGTATTCAACTTAATCAATACGTATAATAGGTTAACTGTCTTCACGCTGTATCCCTGACGATCCATGCATATTTCTTTCACTTCCTGTAGATTCGTTAATCGCTTAATACATGCACCTCTGGGTATCCCAGTACTTTTGACTTTTCCGTTTTTGAGCATCAAGCAATCTGCTCATGTGGTCTTAATATGTAAGTCTCGGCCTACCCTGACCCCTTCTGCCCTCTACTTTCGCACAATATATATTCTTCGTCAATCGTTCCTCACTCATTCGTTGAACGTGGCCAAACCAACGGAGCACGCCCTTTTTCAGCTTAACGCTGACACTTTCATTTTAACCTGCCATATTGCGTATCACATCGTCACGTATTCGGTCGGCCAAGGTTATCCCGCACAATTTAATACGTATAATTTATATTACTATAGTTGATGTTTAAGTTTGTTTGTTTGAACGCGCTAATCTCATGAACTACTGGTCCTATTTGTTCTATTTGTCTTAGATAGCCCATTATTTTCTTATCACTCCTGCCATTAACTCCGAAGGGGTGGCAGAGACATACATTTGACTGCCTCGGTGGCGTAAGTGTTAGCATGTATACGACTGCCGCGTTCAGGTCCCGGGTTCGAATCCCGGTTCGGAACAAATATTTGTGTGATCCACAAATGTTTGCCTCGAAGTTTGGGCTATATAACATCACGCTACAACCCGGGAGAGCGGAGCAGTAATCATAAATGTTAATTGCCACTAAGTTAGATAATGGACATACCATTATACTTCATCTGAAGTACGTCACGGCCGAAACCGCGGGGGTCAGCTAATGGACATCTTTAAACTCCTCAATCTCGCCCTTTTAGAAGCGCCTTGATAATACCGTAAATAAATATTTTCAAAGTTTTATTACGTAAATTATTGTAAATGCCAAAAGCATTAGACACTTGACATTTAAAAAGGGGGGACTTTTTCCAAAAAAAACAACGATATTAGCAAAATGTCATGTATTTGCCAACGGATAATAAAATTATGGGTGAAATCTCCACTCCTAGATGTCGTATTATCATAATTGGTATCATTTATGGTGATTAAATCAGCTTTATATGAATGGTAGAAAAATTTCTACCATGGTATGGTATGAAAAAATTCTTACAGGCAGACAGTTAAGTTATAGTTTTGTGACATTACGTCATATTCAAAGTGAAGCCCTGGTAAAAAAATAATACATTCACACCTTTACCCCGAAGGGGTGGCAGAGGCATACTATACACGTCGGTAGCGTAAATGGTAGCGTGTATACGACTACCGCGCTGAGGTTCTCGGGTCCGATATTCTTTCGGAGTTTGGGTGTTTCCTATAAATGATATGTATGTATTTAGGAGTATGTTTATCAATTGACTAGATCCCATACCACAAGCTTTGTGTTGGTGTGGGGTGGTGACCCCATTCCCCTGTTGTACATGAACAGGATCCGGTTGTGGCGACTTGCTGTTGAAATTTTTCAAATCGCCATTCATCCACCACAGCGCTCAACCATCTGAGGACCAGGCCAGCCTTAGCAAAACTTACTTAACGCAGTGGTCGTGTATTGAACACTGAGTAAGAGGGACTACAAGCGCTTCTTAAAAAAATAATACCCCAGTCTGACTATATTTTCGAATTTCTCTTTAATATGTAATTATTTCAAATTTCAGGTGACAAGATAAAAAGTATCAAGATCGAATTCACGGGTACTCCTTTGGATGATGCAGTAGGCATCTTGTCTCTTGCATCACCGTACCCTGTAGAACTGGAGCTGATCGAAGGAGGGAGAGCAAGTGGGGCGGGGAGGGGGGTCCAACATCCCCTGCTGAAGCGCGCCGGGTCTACCAGCGATGTTAGCACGGTGAGCGTAGTTCGAATTCTCTAGAACTATACTAGCGGCTCGCTATGATGGCCGTTTTGACATATTACAATAGTGATGAAATTTTACTTGTTTTACATAAGTTTCTACAGGGTATAAATGCCCTCTAATGTAGTCGACTATTCACATATTTCTACAAATAAAATCAAATTACAATTAATAAGAAACTTCATGAAAATATAAACGTCAAAACGGCCATCATAGCGTGCCGCTAATATAGTAAAACTTATTCCCACTAAGTTCTATGAACTGCCTCGATGTAAGTGGTAGAGTATGCGATTTTCTCCGTCATCTTGGGTCGGAACAAATATTGGTGAGACAAATGTTTCGATTCTATACTACAAGCTTGTCCATCCAGCCATTGCTTTTTCGCGCAAATTAAGCTAATAAATATGAGCTTCATTTGAACTAGATGGCGTTATTTGACAATGTTCCAAAGTATTTATTTTTTATTAAAATAAAATGATGAGTAGTCTCACTAGTTCTTTCATAGAACTATTCAATAGAAAATAATGGAAGTATGAACTTAACGAATAATCCATCTTCGAGGCCTAAGTCAGACTTACAAGGGGTGCATCTGCTGATAACAAACTGACGAGGGCATGACGTAGACAAGAAAAATTCGAAATAAAACTATATAGATATAAAACAAGCGCGCGGCACAGTCTCCCTTCACACAGTCGCATAACACTATAAACAATATCACTTACTTTTATTGTATGCTTTCAAGATATCCCTTGCCAATCAAACACGCAATGGAATGCAGAACTTGCGATAAACGTTCAAATATTGCGGAAACTTGGAGACACAGGTTCGCATAGGAAACGCTGCGTTCGCCATGTCTCTTTAGTTAAGATATCTATGCTCTGTACCGACCCGTCTGGTCAGCGTGGTACAAGAAGACCAATAACTTTCGAAGGGTGATTGGTCTTACCAGTCCAGCAATGGACTGTTTTTAGGCTGGGGGCCGAGTCTACTATTGACAAACCGTAGAACCAGAATCGCTGTTTTTAACTGTCAAAATGTTAGTAGACAATCAAAAATGCGGCCACTGGCGCGGTACGTGTTAGTAGAATTCTATCGGCCGACCGATGGTCTATTGGAGTACGACTGTAATAGTAGACTACGAAAAACTATTAAAATGGTACCGGTGGATTTCTATTGAGCGACAATTTCGATTCTATTTCGACACGTTTGAAATAGCAGACTCGGACCCCGGATTTGATGATTGACTCACCTGCGCTTGTCTATTTCAACACGGTAATTGGCTCACCACCTGAGACAAAAATGCATATGGTGAAATGTGAGCTTATAGTATCTGTCTGCCTAACCTTTCTGGGATAAAGGTGTGAGCATATGTAGGGTATGTAGTAAATGGTAGGGGGTATGTAGAGGCATATTAAACTTCACCACGCAGGCGGAGCTCGAACATTTACAAACAAGCATACACATTTACAATATTAGTATTTAGTATTATGGATAATTGAGGGAAGTTTATCATATAGAAGCAATTAGTGTTGTGTTATCGATATTAACAATGAGTGTTTGGAATGCAATGAGTAAAGCTATGCGCTGGAATGCCTCGGTTGTATTGTTACTGTCACAAAACAATGTCGGCTTTGTGTCAGATATTACGAGTAATCTATACTAATATTAAAACGCGGAAGAGTTTATTTGTTTGTTTGGTTAAACACGCTAATCTCAGGAACTACTGGTCGGATCTGAAAAAATATTTTTGTGTTAGGCCCATTTATCGAGGAAGGCTATAGGCTATATATAATTACGCTACTACACTACACACGAAGCGCTCGTGGCCCCGCGGTCTTAGTGTTCGGTAAACGATCACTGAGGTACGCAACTTTCACTATGGCTGGTCGTCGGATGGGTGACCACTTTGTGGCATTTACATTTGCGAGCGTTTCCGTGCTTCGGAAGGCACGTTAAGCCGTTGGTCCCGGTTGCCAGTAAAATGGCGGTCGTTAAGCCTGGTTGAAGGCCTTATAGGCGGCTTAAAAAAAATTCAACAGCAGGTAGCCACAACCTGCGTCTGTCTATTTCAACACGGCAATGGGCTCACCACCTATTACGTGGGACAGGAATCCACACGGTGAAAAGTGGGCATATAATATGCCTCTGCCACCCCTTCGGGGATAAGGCGTGATGGATATTTATTTTTATTTTTACGCTACTACACTGGGGAGAAGAACAGTAGTCACAAATGTCGACAAATCGGGCAAATTTTTATGCATCATTGTATAGTTTATAAGCCACGGGATAAAATAGGTGCGACGGGCGGTCGAAATATTCCACGGGTGAAGCTGTGGGGGTCATCTAGTGATAAATATTTACGCATGTTTACGGCACCACTGATCCTTATTATATTCATTTTTATTAAACCGCTCGTAGCTCCACTAACTCAGTGTTCTGTAAACGATCACTGAGTTATGCAAATTTTGCTATGGTTGGTCCTTGGATGGGTGACCACTATGTGAAGAAACACTTCTGAAGGCACGTTAAGCCGTTGGTCCCGGTTGCCAGTAAAATGCAAAATGGCAGTCGGCAAAGTGGCCCAGTTGAAGGTCTTATGAGCGTCTTGAAAAATTTCAACTAGAGGTCGCCACAAACTGCGCCTGTCCATTTCAATACGGCATTGGACAAAAATGTATACGGTGTAATGTGGGTGAATAGTATGCCTCTGCCTACCCCTTCGGGGATAAAGGCGTGACAATATGTATGAAAATAGGTAAGCGAAAACTTCACACGCGGGCGTGTTCGTGATCGTCTTTTTAGATAAATATATTCGGAATCGTCGCAGCTTAAGACAGCTGCGATAAACTAATCTAATGTAAAAAAAAATGTTCTTGTGGTTACCAATGGTGTCGTAAAATACTCAAATTATTATGGATTCCTATTTTTATTTCAGCTCGAGAAAGAAGCGAAGCTGTTGCACCCGCCCAGGTCACCTAATACCTCAAATTCCAACAATTCCACCCTGGAGACCAAACAAAGCAAATCAGGCATCAAGAAGATGATATCAGATAAAATTATCACTTCTACTACCCTCGAAAGGGCGAAGAGAGAAAGAAAAGAAGGCACTACTACTTTGGAGAGAGAAAATGAGAAGAACACCAAATTAGCTAACAAGTCCAGACATTCTGACATTCCTTCAGCTTTAAACAAACCGGACAAAATCAAAAACAGACTCTCAACTGGCAGTGATATACAAATTATTCAGCCAGAGAATGGAATAGCAACCCAATATCTCATGGAACATGCAGAGGTACAAAAACGCGAATATGATCCGAAAAGGGGAATGAAATTCGGCATAAGAGTATTACCGCCGAATGTGCCTGATGACGGCGTTTTAAAACATAAAAGTATTGAAAACGGTACACTGACTACTAATATTGGCACAGTTGTTGTAGAGAAAAAATCTATTGATGAAATAGATAAACCCGAACCGCAGAGACCGGCACCCACTGCGCATATTAAACACGAAAATGAAATTGAATATAAAAAACCAGTAGTTGCCAAAAGGAGAGAAAAGATGGCTCCGCCGATACCGAATGCCCGAGTAAAGTCTAACGACTCGGATACTACTGTTAGTCTAGAAACATCAAGAACTTCAGACTCATCAAAATCTCTGGAAACGTCAAAGTCTCTTGAAATATCGAAATCTATTGAAACATCAAAACTATCTGAAACATCTCTTACAACTTTTGCCAGAACTGATCTGAATTCGAGTGGAATTAAGAGAGATGAAAATGGAATTCCTCAAGAACTGCCACAGCATATGCTAGACGCTGCCAAAGCGGCTCGAACAAATAGAAAGAGTTCTACTGAATTTATTTTTGAAAAAGAAAAATCTGACCATAAAAAAGAGGAAGCACCCAAACCTAAGAAATCTAAAGGCAAGGCTCCTTCTCCACCTGATCTTGAAAGGAACAAAACAGACGACAGTATACTTGAACAACTTAAGAGAGTAACAGAATTCTTAAGCAGTGAAAAACACCACTCAAGTTTATTATACGATGATTCCACTATATCAAGCAGATCTGACGGTTCAATTGTTACCCAAATAAATACGTCGACTCCCAAAGTTAATAAAACTAAGAGTACATCACGTCTTGAAGAGTCCATTAACTTCAGTCAAGACGATATTGATGATATTGTGTCAAAACCATTTAAAAAAGAAAGTGATTCGCTAAACAATTACTTTGAAGATTCCAAATCTATTGTATCTTCAAACCAAGATGTACACTCTGTGAGATCCTTTAACCACAGCGATAAAAGCGACAAGGGATCCACTACTATTGAACTGAATAATAGTGATATTACTATACATAGCTCTCCCACGAATGAGACACTCCGCTCAGTGTCTGACACCGCATCAATCTTAGATGAACATGAACGAAAAGCAGCCTCATTAGGAGACCTATCTAGGTTTGAATTGAGATCTAAGACAAACATACAGTCTACAGGTACCCTAGAAAGAGCCCAAAGTCTAGATATTTCTGCTGAAGACGCAGAAATAGAAGAGGCCACATTATCTCCTAAAAAGAGAAAAGCTATGTCCGTAGTCGAAACTTCTTTCTTTGACAGCTCTGCTCAAGATGTACCTGATGACATGATAGATTCCGAAACAGGAGTTGTAATTAAACATAAAGAACCCCGTTTAAGTCTTAATATCGCCAAAACATCTGCAATGGAAGGTCTAAATACTTTCCAAAGAAATCGTCTCAAGAAGGCTTCAGAGTTTGGTAACTTAGAAGACGCCATTGTGAAAGGTTCAAACAGCTCAGTGGAGTCCGATAAGAATGAAGAAAATATTCAAACGAAGCCAAAAGAATTTGAGTTATACAAAGAGACAGAGCACGAAACTTCCGATCATTTGGCCAGAAGAATAATGGACGAAAATATGAAAGTACATTTAAAACTTGTGTCAGAATTTGCAAAATCAACTTCAGATGGTAGTAACATGAGTTCTTTGGATAGCACACAAGAATTGCAACCAGTAGCTGAAAAGCCGTCTATCACGTCGACGAAATATGAAGAGAAATTGAGCATGGCTTATGACACGAATATTCCAGATGATCTGAAAGTATCCCGCAGTACATACGCAAACAGTTTAGAGAGACCCAAATCAGATATGATGAAAAAATTACTTGCTAAAAATCCAATTTTGAATGTGCACATTGACCAAAATGAAGAAATACGCAAACGTGAAGCCAGTACGAGTAAGGAAACTACTCAACTGACAGATACACTCAAATCTGCTCTACATCAACCAGATATCGTAAACTTTGATCTTAAAATGAGCACTAAAACTGAAAAAGTGCGCGATTATGATGACTTCGTCAGTAATATCAGAGTAGGCTCCAACAACAGTTTAAAACATACTAAAAAACTTGAAAGTTTCTCAACCTCGGAATGGACGGAACCCAAAGACAAGACCAATATTGTAACAATAACTACAGAAAAGATTGAACCAGTTGTCGAGAAAAGAAAAACTTATACTAAGTCCATTGAAATTGGTGAACCTAACATAAGAATGATGCCACCTGATGTTCTTGAGGGTATTAGAAGGAGACATGATGAGAGGGAAAGGACACTGTATATGGAACCAGCAAATATGTCAATTACTATGACTCAAGAGCCTGCGCAGAAAACTGTAACAGTTAACGTTACTGAGGACGATTTCGGCAATAAAGTTATCACTCAAAACGTAGAAAAGATTTCAACTAAATACATCACCACAAAATCTGAAGTGCCTTTACAAGTTGAGCAAATAAGCTTCGGTATTATGAGAGGAGGACAAGTAGATACGGTGAAGCTAGAAGAAGGCGAAGTTATAGATATTGATGCCAGAGTTTTAGACGAAATCAAAAGAAAGAATCCTAACCTGCATTTCACAACCGACGAACCCGCATTTACAAGAACAGAAACTATCATATTAAATACTACAGAAATGGATGAAGCACAAGCTAAAGCGTTAATGGAAAAACTTAAAAACGATCCAGATTTCATGTCACAGAAAAGTCCAGAGGAATTATCAAAAATGGGAATCAGGATTGTTAAGGATTTAGAAGACGTGCAAACGACGAGTCGGGACGCAGTTGAGCTTACTAAAACCAGATACACAATAAATTCTTCAGAAATTAAAAAAGTTGAAAAGGAACGTAAAGATTTCGATAACAAAAGAGACCATATTACTGAAATACAAGTAGTAACGCCACGAACAGAGAAAATACAAAAACAGAAAGAGAGTAAAGATAAAATATCTAGCAGACAGAGGGCGCCACCTTTGTATACAGAACCTCCTTTATCTTACGAACTAGATATTGAGTTGCTAAACGATTTTATACACAATGAAAGACATTTTTCAGCTAAACAACAAGCTGACGCAAAACGAACGAAGCATGTTTCGAACGAACCAAAGAAACGTCATTCTGATTTCGACTTACCAAGAAACAGTCACATTAAATTCCGTACAGCAACCTACGAATCTCCAAAAGGAACAATAGTGACTAGCACAGATCTAGAAAACCGTAGATTATCGCAATTGGATCAAATGCAGCTACGATCACCGGAACCGCTAGTGTCTGCCGCAAAACCGTCTATTTCAACAAAGCCGAGCAATATACCGGTGAAAGCGGAAAAGGGAAAACAGACGGTTAGTGTTGTGTCGTCAAAAATACCGGTTTTTACAACTCAAAAGTCGTTTAGTCAAGAGAATTTGACTGAAACTAAATTTACTTTACCACGGTCGCCACCGCCGTCGTTTAGTAGCTCTGGGAATATTTCAATAACATCGATTAAAAGCAGCTCTAAGAGTCCTAGCGGTGGGAAATTGTAAATTTTCAACATGAAATGTCTTCTGAAATAAAAAAAAATATCATTTGTAAGAAAATTATTGTAATTCTAAGTGTTATTCTATCCTTTGTTATAGGGTATAGTAATGTTGATAGGTCTACAGTTAAACGAGAGTCGAGCGTAATGTACAATTTGCTTGAATACAAATTTATAATTGATATGCTTGATTTAAAGATTTTTTTACTGTAATCCTTCACTATACGTTTCTTATCGTTGTAATATTTCCTTATTTCTGTACGAAACCGAGAATTGAATAAAGTGAAATAGCACGCTTAGATCAACAATGACACAACTCAAAATAATGAAATTCCAAATATTGGTTGTATTGAATTTAAGTTACTTTACACTGTACTTACTTTAAAACTTTACTTGTCTTTTTCTAGATGTGTCAATTACGATCTTAAAATTAAATATTTCTTACTTACCAATTACAGAACAAACTCTTGTGTCACATAAAACAAGGTATTTTGAGTTGTGTCAGTATAAATCTAAAAGAAATGTTTAACTATTGCCTTATTTCTACAGTAATCCGGCGATTTAAGGTTATTTTTTGTATATAATGAAATACATCTTAAGTTAAACTGGACAGGATTATTATCACAAACTCAATGTGATAATAGGTCTATTATCACTAAAGTGATGTGATAATGATAATAGAATATTGTATAACGAATACAAATTGTATCATCTGATAATAATTGTATAAAATCTGAAGTATATTCTTGTTTTATAGTTAAGTATAAAGTACTTAAATAGAATAGTTCTCCTAAAGTGTCTTATTAAGTGCCAGATATATTATTGTTAATAAAATACTTGTATTTGTATTTTGTAATACTTCAAATATTTGTATTAAAATATCATTCCAAATGTGCCTTGTGTAATACTAAAATATTATATAAATAAATATTATTCTGTTCGTAGGTTGTGAAAATATTATTCGAATAAGTATTTAATTTTATGTCACAATACAATTTGTATCACAAATGAAATAAACCATTTGATATTGTATAATTAAATAATATTATTTTATTAATACTTACTTTTTATTACCATTTGACATTCCGTCCGAAAGTATTACCAATATTGAATAGTAACATTATGATAAGTATTTTTTTTGTTAAAATAATTAAGTTGAAGCGTTTAAATGCAGAAAAAATATTCTGAGCCATTTTATTTGCTAGTTTTAATTTATTAACAATATTTTTTTGTTATAGGTTTGTGTCGACGTAAAAATAAAGGTTTAATGAAACTAACGTGTTATTATCACAGTTACAAATTTGTATTTTTTATCTGATGTATAATAAAATAAATAGGCATTAAATATTTTTACGTGTTTTATTTGACACCTATGTGACAACAGAATAAATCATTGCGTCACATAAAGCGATCTATTTTGAGTTATGTCAGTATTGGTTTAAAAGAAATGTCTATCGCCTTAGTTAAGTGGCACTCTGACTTTAGTTGATGCGATGAGGCCCTAAAGAGGTCTTTGTGGTCAAAGTCTGTATCACCTGCGGGTGGTGCACCACCTGCAAAGTTGAAAACAAATTCCTGAACATACACTATGGCTAGCGTAGCACATAAAGGTCAGCTGGTCAATCTCCCTCCTAAAATGATTGGGAGAGGCCTACGTCCAACTGCAGACTGCGCCACAGACATATTAGACAGTAAGCAGACCCAACGTTAGCGAAAAATAGCGTAGCCTATTACACACACATAGACAGGTAGCTTCGCTATTTCTGGTGATTTCATGATAATGAAACTTCATCACTGTATGCACAACACCTTTTTGTATATTTTTTGTCTACTTTTGTAGCATTTTACAATAATTTTATGCAATATTTTCACTTCGACACATAAATCTTTGATTTAAGGACGCTCTTCGCCAATCGAGGGTCGGGATTTCCATAGAATTATATAGTAAGCGATGCTCCACAACCTTGAAAAAAATCACACAGCTAGCCAATGAATGTTACTTGGTCTTCCAACATTCGAATTGAAGATAATGTATATGGATAGTTGTAAAAAAAAAAACAGAAAATCACTAAAAACGTGTAAATCGCACTCCCGTATTTCCATAACTGAGTCGAATACGTACCTTTATCACGTTACTCTGGTCAGGAATGTACGTCATTATGGTGTCAAATAAATATTGTATAATATTTGCAACTGTCATGTTCACAGGTTAATTATCTTATTTAGAAAGATGCGATCCCTGTGGAGTTTCTTTGACTGATATCAAATGTGCAAAAAAAGTACCACATATAACCACTTAACCGAGGAAAATATTCCCACCTGATTCTTACGGAAAAACGTGTCCACTCAAACAAAGTCGTGGGCACAAGTTAGTATGTATGTTAACATAACAATTTTTATATTTGGTAACAAAATCCAAAGTTACAATTTAGTTGGCAAGTCAAAGTCCGTCGAACCACTGTGCATACGTACATGTGTGCGTGTGCGGTGCGCGAGCGAGATCGTTGTGTGAGTAGCACTAAAAACCTAAACTTCGCACGACGCGACTCCGAAACGGCCCCTTAAAGATGACAGCGGCGGCGGTTGTTAGGTATTACAAGTTTGTAGCTGTCAAAGTGTGAGTTGGCTACACAGGAATAACATAGATAGCTTTATACAACAAATGGCAAGAGTGAAAAGGATGAAGTATTGTTCCATAAGCAAAGGGATATGTTTGGTTTGATTACTCTTGTACGTCTGTGTTTTACCACCTTTTCCAGCTCTTAAGTTAAGGTCCACTTTTATAACATTAAATACACAAAAAGTAGTCCCTTTGAGCAGAACTCAAATACGAATGACAAAACCAATATAGGTACATGATGATATACCTACTTATTATTTGACTTGGGTGTACGGACTCCCAACATAATCTCCGGGGTCCAAGTGACAGTACCTGCTGTATACAAGCTGACTTGACGAGGCAACGGCGCAACGTTGACATTAAGGGGTTAGGTCACGCCAGTCGCACCCAACAATACCGAAAATCAAAAGCCAAATAATAACTGCTCTTAGCAGTCAAACAGAAGTAAACTCCAGGCCCTAAATCCAGCTAGGATTTGATAACAAGTGGGAATACACTAAGATAAATAGATGATATACTTTTTATTTAAAACTTAGTGACCCCCACGACTTCGCCTGTGACATACTTCGAACTCCCGTCGCATCTATTTTATCCCCTCGCTTATAAATTCTACAATAATGTATAAAAAAATGCCAGGGTAGTAGCGTATGATATATTGCCTATACCTTTCCTCGATAAATGGGCTTTCCAAGATTTTTTCAAATCCGACCAGTAGTTCCTGAGCTTAGCGCGTTTAACCAAACAAACAAACAAACTCTTCAGCTTTATATATTAGTGTAGATAGCTGCAATGGTGCAAAGGCGCTCTATATAGTTCTTTAGGAGCCATACCATCATCATCTGCAATGCAAGTACACTAAAGATGTGGCGAATAGAGGAGATTCTCGTTACAAAACCTCAGACGAATATGTTTTGTCACTGCGGTACTTTAGAGTACCGAATACGGCCAAATACGTTTATAAGTTGTGAAAGCATCCATAGACAAATGAGTTCACTACACAGGATGCCGAAGATCCTGCGAAGTGGAAGGGAAAATGTAGGTAGCAGACTCGAGCGCGCAAGATGCAACTGGGGGTAATGATTTACTCCGAAACGAGTATATCTGTCAGAGAAACAAGAGTAGTCGACAGAGAACGCAGAGAAGGTAAGCTAGTTAAAGTGACAAAAGGCTTTCGACGTCTGTAGAGAGAAGGCCGATGGAGCAAACGAATTTGGTAGTGGAGACCGCGCCACGTCATACGTACGTACGGTAGGACAAACCCAGATGGACCGACGACCTGGAAAAGGTTGCAGCGAGGGAGGGACTAGATGCGAAAGGCGCTGAATCGTGTGTAGCGGCGTGAATTAATAGAGGCCAGGCCAGTATGTCTAAAAAGGTATACATCAATCTATGATTTGAACTAGACACATAGCTTCTTTTTTTTTTGTAATTATTTTATGGCCTGGTTACTAAGACCTTTAACCAAATCTTAACACATATTTTTTCAATCTTCTTTTTTATTATCTAAAATGTCCCCGTCCTCCACGTCTTAGTCAAATCTATCTTAAGTCAAGGTCAGTCTCACCTTAGTAGGTATAATAGTAGTTATTATACTGAGGTTTTCAGTGGATTTTACGCGACAAGATAGAAAATCGCATTTCACTGCATATTGTAATGTATGTGTACTTACGTTAAATCTTTTATTATTCATTTTCTCAAATTATTTGCATGGCCATTATCTGTAGCATTCTAGGAATGCCTTTATATTTCGAAAGTTTTTAATGTTTGTTTACCTTTTGTAATTTTTAATGTCAGTTAATGACAAGCCTAGGTTTTATTTTTAATTCATTGTTAGAGCTGCCAGTAGGTTAGGTTGTATAGATATTAGACCTTATTATAAATTTATATTCATAAAAATATGTTTAGAATTGAATTGTTTAAATTTTGAAATGCTCTGTAAAAGAAGGGAGCCGGGGCCGTCAAATTAGTCTACTTTTGGTACACCTTGAGAGGAGGTGCTGGAATAAGTGCTGAGTGTGAGGGTTGTGCCCTCCAGAAATAGTGAAGTGATGGTCTGCAGTGTTGTGTGCTATTAACCGGCTCTGTGAAAGACGCCGACCGCTCGTTAGTTTCAGCCCTCTACCTGCCTGAATTCGCGACCAGCTTCTCCGAGGTCGGCGACGTGGAGGCCTTGAGGGGATTTGAGGCCCCCTTCTCAGCGACGTGGAGGCCTACTCGAGGCCCCCCTTCCTAGCAACGTGGAGGCCTACTCGAGGCCCCATCTTAGCGGCTGTTCTTGAAGAATCAAGACCTCAATTTACTCCCGGCTTTCCTTGGTTTTATTTTCTTAACATTTTTATATTATATTAAATCAACTTTACCTTTTCTCCTTTTTCTTTTACTTTTCCTTTTAAGCCAGGACTCCTCCAGTCCTGGTGATAGCTTTCTCCTTAACTTTACCTTTTTCCCCTCCCGGAAAATAGTATCGTTACAATATATATCATTCTCTTTCACTATAGCACGTTAACACAACTTTTATATCCAAGAAACCACCACTCCCGCACATAAAACAAGATAAATGCACTAGTTTTAGAAAATAATAGACAACAAGCGTCTGCACTTGTCAATGTTCCCGCGTAAAGTCACACATGGTTTCAATTTTGTCAGTTTAAATTTTGTCGGTACTCCCGCTGTTTCTGATCGTGGAAGACTCTGGACTACGTGTTTTGACGAAAATTGGAAGATTCCTACGTCCAGTCATTACTGCATAGGTAGATTTGAAATTTGTACTTACTTAAATAAAATACAAAAATATTTTTTGATTTGTTATTTATTTCGTTTATGAATATGTTCTTTATCATTAAACTGACATATCTATTTTCTTCACCTTTCGAATTACAAGATTTATTTGAATACAACAAGTTTGTTTTGACTTGAATCAAAATAGGCACACAGTCGGTGTGCCATTGGTGCCACCAGAAGATAACCTTGAACCATGAACAAAACTCTCGTTGAAGTCAAGTAATAAACCCAACCATTTTGCAAAAGCTGTATTTTCTAAAAAAATTGGATATCCTGCAATAGGTACCTACTCAAGCAGCAAGTAAAAAGTTACATGTTGTAAAAATAAAAGTAAGTAAATATCCATCACGCCTTATCCCCGAAGGGGTGGCAGAGGCATATTATATGCCCACTTTTCACCGTGTGGATTCCTGTACCACGTAATAGGTGGTGAGCCCATTGCCGTGTTGAAATGTACAGACGCAGGTTGTGGGTACCTGCTGTTGAATTTTTTCAAGCCGCCCATAAGGCCTTCAACCAGGCTTAACGACTGCCATTATACTGGCAACCGGGACCAACGACTTAACGTGCCTTCCGAAGCACGGAAACGCTCGCAAATGTAAATGCCACAAAGTGGTCACCCATCCGAGGACCAGCCATAGTGAAAGTTGCGTAACTCAGTGATCGTTTACAGAACACTGAGACCGCGGGGCCACGAGCGCTTCTTCTGTTGTAAAAATACTGTAACTGTATACCAAATTTCCGATCAATCGGACTTGTGAATTTAAGTGAGATGCCTTTCTTATAGGAAGTTAGCTGATGATCTTCAAAATTTAGAACAGCAAAGTTAAATACCATTTCGGATATTTTTTTCTGAATCTACATCAAAATTAAGGAAGGCACGTTAAGCCGTTGGTCCCGGTTGCCAGTAACATGACAGTCGTAACACCTGACAAATGAAAACTATAATTAAATCTGTAAGCGCAATAATATCGATCATTATAATCGACTTTATCGAATATTTTTAGTTATGTTGCACCATGGCGCAATACTTCACACATCATTTTTTATAAACTAAGCAACTACTCATATTTTATATACTACTCGGGACTTCACGCGAAACAATTTTGACCTTACATTCACCGACGTTTCGAGCGCGTTGCAGCGCCCGTGGTCGCGGCTGGACTGGTCCAGCTGGACCAGTAGTATATAAAATATGAGTATAAACCGCGAAAGTTTAAAAATAACATAAGCAACTACTGCCGTAACAAAGTATGTTCATATAGACAGATGACATTTTTTAGATTTGTATTTTTAAAAGAATTTTTCGCTTTTTTCGCAATCTGTTTTCACACGTGTCATAAAGGAACCGTTACACACGCACTGATTTTCCCGTGTAATTCGTATTGATTTTTCGTATGTTTATCAACAATTTCATGCTTCGTACATTGATTGTTAGTATATTTATAGAAGCATAAATTATAAATACATACACGCCTTTTTATCGAACGTAGAGTAGGCACAGATGTACCTACCATAACACTTATACTTCACCATTAGTATTTTATCCGACATAATATATTAGGCATGTTTTATATACTACTCGGGACTTCACGCGAAACAATTTTGACCTTACATTCACCGACGTTTCGAGCGCGTTACAGCGCCCGTGGTCGCGGCTGGACTGGTCCAGCTGGACCAGTAGTATATAAAATATGAGTATAAACCGCGAAAGTTTAAAAATAACATAAGCAACTACTGCCGTAACAAAGTATGTTCATATAGACAGATGACATTTTTTAGATTTGTATTTTTAAAAGGATTTTTCGCTTTTTTCGCAATCTGTTTTCACACGTGTCATAAAGGAACCGTTACACACGCACTGATTTTCCCGTGTAATTTGTATTGATTTTTCGTATGTTTATCAACAATTTCATGCTTCGTACATTGATTGTTAGTATATTTATAGAAGCATAAACTATAAATACATACACGCCTTTTTATCGAACGTAGAGTAGGCACAGATGTACCTACCATAACACTTATACTTCACCATTAGTATTTTATCCGACATAATATATTAGGCATGTTTTATATACTACTCGGGACTTCACGCGAAACAAAATTCTACTTACATTCACCGACGATTCGAACGCGTTGCAGCGTCCGTGATCGGACCAGTCCAGACGCGACCACGGACGAATTATAAAACCGCGAAAGTTTAAAAATAAAATAAGGCATGACTGAAATTTTCAATTTAAATTGTGTAGTAGGTACCGTGCGCTAAGCATCTTACGGTAGGTACGGTACGGACAGTCCTACGATGAGTGAGCGCTTGTGGCATTGCCACCGAGTGCACGTTAATCCGTTAGCCCCGGTTGCCAGTAACATGATAGTCGATAAATTTCAACAGCATGTAGCCACAAGTCGCACCTGTCCATTACAACTTGGCAATATTGCCTCACCACCTGTTACGTGTTACAAATCTGAATACAAGTTGCCTGTAAGCTAGGACGATTCCTGTAAGAGATTGCCTTGTGCGATAAGGCCGCCAATTGTATACCGATAAGTATTTTATTGTAATTCATCATTACTGGTGTACAATAAAGAGATAAATCAATCAATCTGATCAAATATATTAACATGTGGACGTATGTCTCTACCTACACCTTCTGGGATAATAACTGTGATTAATAAGTAATAGAGAGATGGTCTCTTTCGAAATAACTACGCATATTGAAAATAATAACAAATTTGCATGTTAAAATTCTACTAATCGACCATGAAATTGAATTGTAATGCCAATTAACTTCAGTCATAACTGTAAAAGTCCGTTTCCAATGGAGTGGAAATATATATTTTATGCGTATATTAAATAATGAAAGCTTTTGAAATAGTTTTTCTATTCGATACAGTTGGTGAGTCTGTGTTCAAATCCGATTCTATATCTAGTAACTACCTGGGGGCCAAGTCTACTAATTCAATCGCGTCAGAAGAGAATAGAAATCGTTGCTCAATAGAGTCGACAGAAAAAATTGACAGTTTTCGTAGTCCAAAAAGTGCGCTCTATCGGCCGGCCGATAGAAAATTATTAACACGTGTAGCGGAAGTATTAATATTTTGATAGCTAAAAACAGCTATTTTGTCTCTATTCTGCAGCTTGAGAAGTGTGATTGTGAAATATATAATAGTTTTATAAGACTAGAACCGCTATAGAATAGAACTAGAACGGCTTTCTATTGGAAAATTGTAGACTCGGCCCCCTGGTATCTAGGAGGTGTAAGAGGCCTACCAAGGTCTAAAGGGCCCAACGACCTTATCTTCTAGAAACGGTGCACTTGCTGACTAAAGGACGAAGCAACGACTCCGGCGCCTTTATGGGTTGGAAGGTCAGAACACACCCGCTATCAACATAGCAGCAAATCAAAAGCTGCTCCTAGCAGTCAAATAACAAATGTGAATTCGTCGTATTTGCTTTCTGCAAAATAAGAACATTACAAAGAAGTGAAGTGTGTAAAAAAGATGGAAGAATGGAAACAAGACGTCAGATTTGACTGCCTCTGTGGCGCAGTGGGAGTGTATCCGACTGCAAAGCAAGAGGTCGATTTCCACCCAGGATGAAACTTTGTGTGACGAGCACGGTGTTTTATTCTGTGTCTGGGTGTTATTTATCTATAATACGTATGTATTTAGAAATATATAAGTATGATTATCAGTTATCTGGTTACTATAGTATAAGCTCTGCCTATTTGAATCAGATGGCGTTGCGTGAGTTGTGCCAACGACATATTAATATTTGTATCTCGTCTTGCGTGGCGTAACATATATGGAGTATGGTGAATAACTAACACTAACATATATCGTATCGCTACTGTGCCTGATACATCTCAACATTTACCTATCGATCAGTGTTCTCTCCCATTCCTGTCTGGTAGGTACCGAATTACTAAATTCAATGGTCTATGATCCTCTTGTGAACGCACAGCATCTTCTACATTTAATAAAGTAACATAAATAAGTTGTATGTGAACAATTGATCAAATTTAAAGATAACCATTTCACCCTGATATTTCAGCGGCTTTAATATCTGAGCAAACTGCTGTGCAGCAGTCTCCAAAAGTTGTAACCACAGAGACGCCATTACCTCAGCGTCCTCAGCATAATATACCGAAGCCAGCAGTCACGCCATCTCTCGCCAAGTGCAAGAACTGCAGTAAACTGGATCAGTCTGATAGTAATTGTTTAGCGTGCAACGATGATGCAGAAACCACTACTAAAGAAAACAAGGTGAATGTTACTAGATCTTTAGGCTGAATGAAGAGTAATCTAAAGCGTCGACTGTCCTGTGTACCTACTTACACTAAACAAAACAGATAAGTAAGTATGCTGGCAAC
This sequence comes from Thumatha senex, assembly GCA_948477245.1. Lineage (NCBI taxonomy): Eukaryota > Metazoa > Arthropoda > Insecta > Lepidoptera > Erebidae > Thumatha > Thumatha senex. The sequence goes on along the minus strand of OX419750.1, from coordinate 7,422,090 downwards.
AAAACAATAAACAAGCTGAATCTGAGATCAGCCTACAACCGTTTTTTGTTTTTTAATTATTTTATGGCCTGGTTACTAAGACCTTTTAGCCAAATCTTAATTCATATTTCTTAAATCATCTTCCTTATTATCTAAAATGTCCCCGTCCTCTACGTCTTAGTTAGTTTAGTCTAAGTGAAGGTTATTTTCAACCCAGTATAATAGTGGTTGTTATACTGAAGGATTATACGCGGCAAGAAAGAAAATCACATTTCACTGCATATATATCACTGTCTTTCACTACGTTAACACAAATTTATGTCCAAGAAACTACCACTCCCGCACATAAAACAAGATAAACGCACTAGTTTTAGAAAATAATATAAAGCAAGCGTCCGCTCTTGTCATTTTTCCCACGTTTGTTTCATGTTTCCCACAATGACTATGTTGCTTGTCATATGAAAAAACAGAACGGTCTCTGCATTTTTGGCTCGAACACAAAAAATGGCGCACAGTTGTCGTAAATTATATTCCAAAACTAGTGTATAGCTATAGATAGTATTTAAAATGGTGCCTCATTGAAGAGCTTCAAAAGAGTGAAGGACAGTGATATGTTCAGTGAACAGTGTTTTTATGTTAGTCCCAAATCTCCATGTAAAGTAAAGCTTCCATCTCTTTATTGGTACGGGTCCACAGAACTTAGTAATGGCCTATATGGGCCTATAATGCTTCAGAGCATGTGAATTAATATAAATAGTAGGTATAATTTAAATATTAAAGTGGAAAAATTTTCAGTCACGAGCTGGACTCGAACCAGCATCTTCTGGTTCAACGCACCAGACGCGTTACCAACTACACCACCGTGACCTGCTCGTAACTGACGAATTAATCCACCTCTTAGGTAGGTTAGTTTAGTAGATATAATGTTAATTGAACAACTATTTGAAATGTCTAACAATTTCACTAAATAAAATTGACCTTAGAAGGGGATCCGGGTATGCGGCACCCATCGAAAGTCAAATGGCGGCTGACGGTTGACCAGACTACTAGGCCCCACGTATTCTAGCCCCGTTAATAAAGGCCAAATGCCACGCCAAAAAAAAACAACAGGTGTGGATAGTAGATAGTAATATAATATAAGTATTTTGAAATCTCAACACTGAGCAAAGTGCCGAGTGTTGAGAGAATTCTTGACCAGTATAGGGACGTTTTCGTGTTTCCCTTCTCTAAAATCTTCAGTTCCCTAAGTGATAGGCGTTAATAACCATCTCTGAGACTGAAAGTCTAAGGTCCGTATTCCAGAACGTTTCTCAGTACTCAATTGACGCTTGAGAGTAGATTTTATAAGATACTTATTAAAGCTTTTTTCCAGCCATTACCGGATACAGACCCTGACTTACTAAGCTGTACGTATTGGCAAGAAGTATGTATTCAAGATTGTTCAACCAAAACAACCAAAAACTCAATAATAGACTTCGAGGATTACGAAATGTATAAATGTGAGAATGATTGCAAAGAACATTGGTATTGTCCACTTGAAAAGTTTGATAACTACGTGAAAAACCGCAGAGTTCTGGGAAGACGTTCGTTTCAAAGTCTAAATTATGACTGAAGCAATTTAGAGAAGAGAAAAGAAAAGAAGAGATAGTACTAAGCCGAAATCTGGGTAAATTATTGCCTGAATCTTTACACAGAAAAATTAAATTAAATGACATATTTTTATAAAGTATTGTTTTCTAAATAAACTTAAAAATAAATATTCTTAATATAAATATTCGTTAACCTTACGTTTTTTTTAAATTATATGATTATAACTTCACAATTCTATAAACCTACGCTTATTGTTTACACAGTGACGTAAACAGAGTGACGTAGGTAGTCATTATTGGATTTTTACTCCGTAAAAATCCATCCATTTTAACTCCACTGGTACGGGAAAAATGACATTGACACACAGTCTACAGGTCGCATTTTTCATCGGATCTGCATGCAACTTGGCATGGGAAATCCTTGATGTAGACAACAACTTTTAGCGAGGGGGTTTTTCGATCGGGTGGGAAATGGAGGCAGGGGAGGGGAAATGGTCCCGTAGTGGTTGGCAAGAGCGCTCAAAAAGAAAAAATAATGCTTTTTTTTTAGTCAACGGTTTACAGAACCATTACCATTAACCATGTTTTTTTAACTTATTTTGCTTTTCGATTTGTATGTACAACAAACCCCATACAAATCTTATAAATCAAGGGTCATAAAAATCTGCTTTCTTGACTTTAATTTTACTTTGACAACATGTAACTTCAACACTTCTTTATTTTGATAATACAAGTATATAGTTTAAAACAATTTCATTTTTGTCACAAATTCAATATCGAAAAAAATAATAGTTTAATCAAAAGTAGGTATTCAAGGTTTGGTGTTGCTATCTTTGAAAATGAAGAATCTCCAATATAAACTTAGAACCCCTTTTTACAATTATACAAAACCACGAAACACGTGTCCATTTATTGGTAACCAGATATACGTGTACGTAATTTTATGTTTCTAACTTTGAAAATTACAACCTTCCATGCAACCACTTATCCCTTATTTTACTCCCTTAGAGGTGATATTCTGAAATCCTTTCATATTGGGTGACTTTATTAAAAAGGTAGCTTACTTGTTATAATAGTGAATGGGCGTTGATTATATGAATGAGTTGACCCCGTTATTTTATGAATGATGCGCAACCTTTAATTTATCTCGATAGTACGTCAGCATCCCCTGTAGTGAGAGTTTGACCCTTGACGGATTTGCATATAATCTCTTACGACGTCAAGCCTGTATTTCTTGGTTCTTCCGTTTTTACCAGGTAACTTAACATGCGTATTATTTATATCTTTTGATTACTTGGTCAAAATTAATTAAAATCAATAAACACGTTTTAGGATTTTCCAAAATTCTACCCTTAAGTGTGTAAAATAGGGGACGAAAGTTTGAATGCAAAAAAATTTAAACTAATTAGGGGTTTAAACTAATAAGGTTAAAGGGTTGGGGGACAGAGTGTTGCAACAGAGATTCAAAGTTGAGTGTAGCTGGGAGACACTATGTTTTACCTCTAAGTGGGTAAAATAGGGTAGGATAGGATTTATATGGAAAATTCTACATTTTCAAAGTCTACACATAATTTCGTATTCATCCTTTGTCTTAAAATAAATAAACCCGTTTTTCTGGAGTTCTGAAAATGCTAGCCATAAGGGTGTAAAATAGGGGATCAAGTTCGTATAACAGTATTTGAATACTTGTAAGGTTCAAACGTGTGAGGTTCAAAGAATGTTACGAGCAAAGCCGGGGCATAACTAGTATATTAATATACGAGAATATTTTCTATCTTTACATCTCACAATGTATCGCTGACAAGACGTTAGAGAAAACAAATCACCAGTTTTCACGGTCCATGCGCACTTTCGCTTCCTGCACTGTACAGAACCATAAAAATCAATGCCTATGGCCATAAACATTTACCCAATTCAAGATTCGATTCTACAATCGGACTTAGGTCCGTATTCCAGAACGTTTCTTAATACTGAATCAACGCTTGAGATTTTGCCATATAAAATCTACTCTCAAGTGTTTCTTGAGTACTTAGTGATAAACGTTTTGGAATACGACCGTTAGTGTACACATTGCCCCTTAATGCCACCATGATAAAAAGCACGCGGTGGTACTACTGTCTGAAGCCATAATACTTACTGTATATGTATATTATTATTACACGCGTCTACATAACAACAAAGACTAGTGCTTGCCCATTAGTTAAAATTCATCTATATCATTCACTTCTTCTCCATATAAATATTAACTAAAAAATTTCACACTCATTTTTCAGTGCAATTTTCTTAAAAAGGTTACAAATTTTTCGTAAATAAATTTTTGTTCTTAAATTAGCGCAGTAAACTTCACATCAGTATAACATTAAAAAAAGAAGGGGCTAATCATTATGGTTGCAAAATGTATTATTTTCAATTACAAACCCATGAAATGCATTCGAGACACAGTTTGAAAAAATTTACAAAAACACATCAGACAATTATTGAAATTAATGATTAAGTACTTAGTTTAATCTGAAATCTCTAGTCAACTATTAGACTTTACAGTATAGTTTTGAGCTTAGGAATAATTTCTAAATTAATATGAAAACGTTTTTTACAATTGTATTAGTAATCTATATTGTAAGTATCACATAAGTATATTTTATTTTTCATGTTAGCAACACTTCTAGAAGGTGTTCCATTAAGGGGTTCAACCTAAAAGCTGAAAAATGTTTGACGAAATAAATAATAAATAATATTTAAAAAATAAATAATCTGTTGTGCGAAGACAGTAAGCGTGTGTGAGATTCCCGATTTTCTGGTCTACCCACTAAAACCCTGTGGCCTACCTCAGCAGAGAGGAGGAACACCAGCAACGCATAAGTTGCTTCTGGGGTCCTGCTTACCATAGCCCATGTATGGGACACGTCACCCCGGGTGGGTCGCAATCCCGCCTCACACTATCAAACAATAAGGCGAAAACTGCGCCCTTCCTAGACTACACAAATTATCACACCTGGCTGTGTTCACTTGCAGCTACCCCAGATTGGTGGTTAGGAAGTTAGCGGGTGCCATCGCCTCTTCTACACCGCCGTCTTCAAAATCCATCTGCCAGTGAACATCACGGCTAAGGAAATGCTCCAAGATAAGATTCTCCTCAGTGGGCCAGATGTGCTGCCTCTCACGATCTCCCGAAGAAGTCAGCCTATGCCTGCTGCCCGCCCTCAAATGTCTCTCTTACAAATGGTAGTTAAAAGTGGTGCATCTCACGAATGTTAAAAAATTGTCTATTGTATTGCAAATGGCTAAAAGTTGTGTTTCTACTTTTATAGAAAGAAGTAGGGGTCATAAACCATCTCGTCCTGCCCTGGGTACGCCCATGGCCGGAAGTTATTTAATTTTTCAATTAATTTAGTCAATTCATATAGTAAATTTATGAATACTTACCGACTGCGCCACTCACAGGACCGATAACTTTATCTTGCTTATGAAAATTTGCATATTTTGATTTTAAATAGGTGGCTATTGAAGCAAATATTACGAAGGATAAATTGGCAGATGTTAACAGTTCAGAAGACGACCTCATTGATGATATGAATATTAATGGTAACGAGTCATTGTTTTCAGCAGTCGTATTTATGAAAGTAAGTTTCATTTATGTTATAATATTCAAGTATATGTATTTGTATATGTATATTCATGTTTTAAAAGCTATGATTTACAAGAACGATAACAAGATATAAATCAATATACATATCCATAGGATAACAAAATCAATACAGATAAATAGAATTGAAGTGTTTGTTTGTAATTCCAAATTAATAGCTTTTAACTAAAAGCATACGAAAGTAGAAAAACATTGTTAAAGTAAAATAACACCCAGACACAGAATAAACCATCGTGCTCCTCACACAAAGTTTTATCCTGGGTGGGAATCGAACCTCTTGCGTAGCAGTTGGATTCACTCCCACCGTGCCACAGAGTCAATATTTTTTGTATATAAATATTAATAAACGCTTAAATAGTCATACCGTACTAATTTTAATGTATCTTACATTACGTTACTTATTACGTTGCAGAAAAATAAGGTGAATGAAGAAATAACTTTAGACTCGGATGAAGACAAAAAGCCGGATTCTGCGCCACTTGTTGTTGAAGATAGAATAGAACAAAATAGAGCCACAAACTCCTTCAGTGATGAAGAAGACAACAAAACCTATGAGAATGACACAGACAATGAAGAACTAGATGGTCATTTGCGAAAAAGGCCGTGGAGAGGATGTTTGAAAAAAGGTTCTAAAGTCTGTAGGAAGGCTTGTAAAACAGCTGTAAAAGATGCCTGCGCGTATCATGATTGTAAAAAGAGAATAAAAACTGCGTTAAAGAAAGAATGTAAAAGAAGTTGCAAGAGATACTTCTTAGATGATTAATATAAACTTGTTTAATACAGTTTGTGGTTTGAATTCTAAAAGATCTATACTAATATATAAAGCTGAAGAGCTAGTTTGTTTGTTTGGGTGAACGCGCTAACCTCAGGAACTACTGGTCGGATTAGAAAAATATCTTTGGTTGTTGGATAGCCCATTTTTCGAGGAAGGCTATCGGCTATACATCATTACGCTACTATCCTGAAGAGCGGAGCAGTAACCAAAAATGTCGACAAATCGGGCAAATTTGTATGCATTATTGTACAATGTGATTGTACAGTGACGGGATTAAATAGGTGCGACGGGAGTTCGAAGTATGTCACGGGTGAAGCCTATTTATGTATTTAAATAGGAAATGAAATCCTTCTACATCTTCACATTTTTATACGAGTGGACTTTATTATACTCTGTCATTTTCTTTTTACCCATGCCAAATATCCTTTAGTTTCAATAATATAATGACAAAGGCTTAAATTAAAATGAAAATCTCTATAGAACTCATTTTAATTTTAGAAAATGTTACTGCCAAGATCATTGTTTATTAAAACAAAAGTAAACAGTGTTCTTAATTTACGGAATACGGAATTGTAAATCACAGTTCTTTTTACATTCACGTTTTAACCATGATTTTGCTCTTGATGTACACTTGCGCTTATTGCAGACAGCTTTATAGGCTCTCCGACATGTCGTCCTACAAGATTTTCTAGCATTTTTAAAACAATTCTGAAAATTTCTACTTCTTCTAAGAATATGTAGAACAGCGCTGGAACTGTCTTCTACACTAGACCGTTCTTCAGTTTCACCTTCAGAAGATTCTATAGACACGTCATAACGATGTTTGTCTATCTTTTTCGCTTCACTTATTTCTTTTGCCTAGAAAAAAACGAACGAGGCTACAGAAGTCGCATCATATAGGACATTAAAACATATTTTCTAACAATGAAATTATAGAAGCTGTGTGGGCATGGCACCATCACATAGCACAGCGATCTCTCCGCTACCGCGCGCGCTCATTGGTGAAATTTAATAGCGCGCGCCTGCCCTCTTTTACTCTTCATCTTCCAATCTATCCGGGTTTGGAATCTGGGATCCATTTCATTTGGCTATTTGTAGTTGATAATACTTTCCCAATTCCCAACCCAGTATCGTTGATCTGCCTCGTTCGTTAAGCACCAGGTACACCAATAACATGTGTATTGCTTGCCCCACAAAAGACTATGCTAAGTTATTCAAGAGGAATTATATCAGTAGATAAGAACGAGCGAGACAAAACTATAGATTCAGATTTTAAGTTACAGCTTAGTACTAGAAAACATTACTGAACCGACTATCCATTTAAATAAAGAAAGCGTAATATCTGAACTAAAACTGCTTATATACATATAAGTAGTACATATAGATACCAATATACAAATATAACCATATAGTAATATCACTTACGACGTAAAACAATATAAATACAATTGCAAGGCAATTCATATCAACGATTTAGCGTTTCGTCTTATGTGCAGCATTTGAATTTGTACACCACAGTATTCGACAAAATATAACTGCAAGGAGTTCATCAATTTCACGATTGCCTGTTTTTGTATTTGTAACTAAACATATTCGTACAATTATTTGTTACATTATTTAATGTGAAAACAGTATACCACTGAATTTTTATAAAAACTTGTTAGAATTTTATTGTAAGTGTTGCAATTCCAAATAACAAGAAATGAAATAAAAATAAAAAGCGTTTTTCGTTTACTTATTATTTACGAGTTGCATTGAAAGAGAAGTAATTATCTTGACCAGAGCAGTCATTCATTCAAATCAGTCATCGGGAATATTTGGAATAATTAATAGGATATTGGGAAGGTCATTTTTCAAACAGATATAGATAGATAGATATTTGATACAGGGTTTCTTTCAAGTTTCCAACTTTTCACCTCGACCATGTTTGTTAGTCAACAGGTGTACCACACGCAGATGAGGCTGGCTTGGACCCTGAAGATCTGGTTTCATCATACCAGAGCAATAGTTTTAGAATTCAAAGTCAAAAATTATCAAATTTATCAATGATAAACTATTCATATCTTTAATCCTGAGACAAACGATCTAGGAATGTTCGTGGGAACAAGATCCTTGGGAGGAATGGGACTTTGTTTAGCAGTGTTGAACTGATTAACTCAACGACAAATAGATTTATTTATATTTCATTAGCTTCATCATTGATTTCACCCCAATGGTTATATTTTTCCACAGAAAACCCACCTCTTGGACTCTTTCCAACATATCCATCAATTTTCATCATATTTCAACCAATGTACACAAAACCTTGACAACATACCTAAAACTTCCCAGTGAATCACTCCATCTATTTGAGAAACTCGTATGACAATAGGTTCTAAAGTTTTAAGGTATATCCCTAACAGACGTACATACCTACTTATTTTATAATGATACGGTGTCACCCGTAGTTCCCGTCCACATAAGAATAAAGACATAAAATGTAACCTAAGTTACTCCTGATAACATCACCTATCTGCCAGTGAAAGTCCGTTTCAGAGATTAGCCCTAACAAACAGAGAGATAGAGAAAAATATTCAACTTGATTTTTTATATAGTTTCTTTATATATTTCTATCAGTTCTTTTGAATATGTGCAATTTACTAAACCCAAACTGATTATAACACAGTGCTACTTCATGGCTGTACCTATGTGACGAGCCGGTTATAATTATCTTTGAACGGAATCCTAACGAGCTTTAGTCGACAACCCTGGTAATTCTTGCTTATTGTTTGTGGGTCAACCCTTTTCTGTATAGACTGACTGCCTCGGTGGCGCAGTGGTAGTGTATGCGACTGCCGCGCTAAGGTACCGGGCTTGATTTCCGGGTCTGTTGGTTGTGCCAACAACCAATGTGGTTTCAGAATTTAGGTGTATCCTATGTATGATATGTATGTATTTAGAAATATTTAATGTTATCTAGATTCCATAGTACAAGCTTATAGCTTAGTTTGGGCTGTTAGTTAACTTAGTTGGCGCTGTGTAAAAATGGCCCCAATATTTAAGCGTAACAGGTTCCTAAATGTGAACTGTTGTCGCTGCCACACGACGCTTATAAAGAACGTGGATTGTTCTGAAATACCTGACCCCTAATGCGTCTTTTAGTCCTTGAGTGATTGCTCAACCTTACCTGTAACTTTTCCTTCCTCACAGAATTTTCAAATGCTGTTTTTTTTTCATAACTTTATGTCGCTTTAGGGCTTAAATTCATGGTTTACACCGTGACATACTTCGAACACCCCATCAAAATTATTCCCATTTTAAAACCATCGATGATCATTAATCATAATGTATGAAAATTTGCCGATTTGTTAATATATATCTTACTACTCGTTCAACTAAACAAACAACCACTTCAGATAAACATAATTAAGGTTTGTATTCTGTGTTATGTCTCTGTTTAAACGACGACGCATAACGAGGGGTGTTATAAGTGTGATGTCGATGTCGGTGTGTGTGTCTGTCTGTAACATCGTAGCTATCAAACGGATAGACCTATTTCGATGCGGTTATTTTCATGTAAAAGTAATTTTCAGGTATGTTTGGTAAATATCGGTTCAGCAGTGTAAGAGTATCTGCTCTTTTCCAAAATGATGGAAGCCATTTTTGGTATACACCGTTCGTAATCGTATGATTACTCGATTAATTACTTAACGGGTGCCAGTATAATCGTTAAAATTCAATTATTGGATAACTTCGACCTAATGCTGCAACCGGAATAGTTTTCAGAGAACCCGACTCTCCGAAAACTCACAGCAGACATATGGGTTCAATGGTAAGGGTTAAGGGTTGTTCCTTAAACTAAATCTTTTAATTTTTTTATTTAATCTTGTGTTAGAATGTGTTTACTTCTGTTAATTTAATAATAATAATTAAACGGAAAGGTCAAAAGTACTCGGATACCCAGACGTGCGTGTATGAAGCGATTGATGAATCTTGAAGAAGCGAAAGAAGAATGCATGGATCGCGAAGCCTGGCGATCTGTCCTCTCTGACTACCCCGTCAGGGATACAGCGTGAAGATAGTTAGTTAGTTTTAGTTAAACCGAAATCGACATTATTCTATTTTTCAGTACTATAGTTACTTGAATGAAACGTTCTCCTACATCTTTTTTTGCATTCATATCTCAAATCTCTTTTAGCGTGAGAAGAACACTTTAAACGTCGACAAACATCTGTGTAAGCGTCTCGGCAAGCTTTGCGACATTTAAAGTTTGCCCTTTTGCCGAGGCAGGAAAGCCAACGATTTTTTGAGCGGTATCTACTTCTATCTTCTGAGTCACTATCTGAACTCTGACTACTATCACTGCTGTCACTACTACTATACCATCCTGACCTACCAATATTATAATTGTGACTTTTATCACCGTCACTTAATAAAATTTCTGCTTTAGAAAAATCATCATCCAGAATTTCATCTTGATCTTTGTTCTTAGTCATATTTCCTTTCTTCTTTAAATGTAATGGGACATCAAAATTTTTCTTAAACGTGAACTGATCATAATTATCAGGTTTATTTTTATCAATGTTGACATTTACTTCTCTCCTAGGTTGCACACGCGTTCGGTTGTTTATACTTTTATGTTTAGCATTTTCCTTGTTTTTTTCCTTTTGGTTTCCATTTTCAATATTCTTCAGCAAGTCATCGATAATTCCAATTTCTATAAGTTCTGGTTTTGATACACTAGAATCTTTAGACTTGGTTTTAATATTATCATTTTTATTTACTCGTAACAATTTAGACAGTGAAAACTCTTTGCTTATATCTAGAGGTCTCTGTTTATTTTCACGTTTATTATCTTCCATATCAGATACAGTTAATGTAAACAGTTGTTTCCGGGGATTAAATGGATTGACCTTTTTTTTATTTATTTTCGAATTGTCAATCAACTTCAATTCGTTTGGTATGCTCATATCAATAGACGCCACAGGAATAGTGATCTCTAAAGAGTGTTTTGATATTTTTGGTTTAGAGTTTTTATCATTTGGTACAATAGATGGTTCTGTGATTTGATCATCTGTTTTTGATCCAGGATGCATATGATGACCGTTGTTATGTTGATCGTACTTCATCTTATTTTGAGGGGCATTAGGGTTTCTGTTTATCTTTTCTTTATGCTTTTTAGGCTTATCATACAATGAAACTTTAAATGTATTTTGATACTTTTTCTTTGCTTGAATAATTTTGGAAAAGAATTTCATATTTTGCGTATCTAATTCATCTGATACATCTTCAAGAGGTTTCACGTGCTTCCTTTTTATTTTAGCCTTTTGCAATTCTGAATCAGACGAAATTTGCGTTACTTCAGTTGTTCTTCTGGTTACCGATGGTGTATTGTGTTTATTAAGCTTATTATAATATGAAACATTTTTTCTTCTATCACGTTTTGTTTTCATTAATTTATTCTTTTTAGAATAAAAGTGGGCAATTGATGTACTCTCTACATCAGACATTTTATTGTTTTCTTGAGAAATGTCAGGTTCAAAGTCAGATATTTGGGTAATATTGAGAGGACTTTCAGTCAGTGATGATAACTTGTGTTTATGACGCTTACTTTCTTTACCATTTAATATGAATTCGGCAGTGGTAGCGTAATTCTTTCCACTAACGTTCATATTTAAATTAAAATCACTGTTTACATGAGGATATCTTTTGTATTTTGGTTTATAGTTTGGTACTTTTGATGTATTATGAAACTTATATCGCTCATAGTCAAGTTCTGTGTTTGGCTGACGCATTGTTTTAACATGTGAATTAAATTTATCCCTTATTATTCCTGGGTCTCGATTATTGCTGGCTGTACGAATATTTTGCTGCATTTTGAATCGATTATTCTTTTTTTGTCTAGTAGCTCTCGATACGTCAGGAATTAGCATTCCTACACGATCCTTTGTGAAACCAGGATCCTCCAATGATATACTGCTGCTTGAAGTACCTGATTCATACTGAAAAATAAAACACGGTCGTAGGTAAATGCAAGTTGTGATGTCTGTTTGTGTATTGTATCATGTCTGTATACATGTGCATATTATCATGTTCTGGAGCCTTGTTATTTCTTATATGGACTTTATATATGTCTGTAAGGAAACGAGTTTTCAGAAAATCATAAAGTGTATAATGTGGCATTTCACAATGGGAAAAAACTAAAATATAACGCGCAAATTAAGTAGTCTTAACTAATTATCATTCCAAACAAGTATTAACCGAGTCTTATACGATGAACTCTCTCATGAACCAAGAATTCAAGAATCAATGGCCGTTAAAGTCTTAGGGTTTTCAAGGATGTGTGGGTAGTGTTCCACTGCAGTAATCTGGATGGCTGGAAAATATCGCGAGGATCTTCTAGATGATCTATACTTCGTAAATAGGAGTCTGTTGGCTAATGAGTTTTAGAAAAAATATATTTGTCGATATGAATAGGATCATTTTGAAGTAACTTTTAAGCAATTCATAAGTGATTTAGGGAAAGATAAATAAAAAAAGAAAAATATCTCTTAATCGTTTTATCTCAAAGCATAATTACTACAGCTCAAATTACCATGAGCAACAAGCTTTTTCGATTGTGACTCCGAGTATTATAACTTCTTAAGTTATCAGTAATTGTGTCTAGGTCTTGCAATTCATTAAGTTTATAGGTAGCGTTCATTCTGTGCTCATTCCGTTTTATCAAATTACTTAATAATTGTATGAAAATACTCCTTGGTTCGTCATTTTTTAAAATACTTTTACGTTTTTCTGCTGCCAATGCCTGTTCGGATGAGAAACATGTTTTAAACTAATCCTTAGCTCAAAGCTTAAGCTATCATGGATAGCTGGATGGAAGCTATATATTGAAGATTCAATTTGCAGTAAGCTGATTATTATTGCAGAAAATATCTCGCGGTAATATATATTGATGGACATTATTTTATAATTTCTAACAGATATCATTTCTATAAAAATCTCGTGTCATTGTGTTTGTGGTTGCACTTAACCTTCGAAACGGCTTGACGACTTTAATATTTTTTTATTTTTTGGTAGTTATTTAAATAACATTTTAACGATAAGGTCCTTTTATATAAATGTATTATTGTATTAAGTATATTAATGTTCAATAACAATTATTTACTTTTTTCTTTTCTGAATTAGGTATTTACTTATCCTGGACATTATTATCCTTTTATAGGATCTACAATACACTCTGATCAGCTTCTCCAACTGTTCACTTTCTGATGTCATGAAATTATCTTTATTCATGTAGGTCACAAAGTAACACTTATGAACGTCAAGATGATTGCTTCTAAATTTACATTTACTGCCAGATTCGCAGAGCAATAGGAAGAGCCTGAGAAAGAAACTGGCTATAAAAATCAAGGTTACTCTTTTCTAATAACCAGTAATTACATTAGTTTTATTTATATGTATATGATATTTGAACAAATTATATAGTAATGAATTTATACAAAACAAACAAATTAAAAATCAAATTAAGTGCTATTCTAGAATAGAATAGAATAAACTTTATTGCACATCAATAACAAACACTCATGTTTAAAGGTTACAGTCTTAAAAATTTACAAAGGGCAGCCTTATCGCTAAAGAGCAATCTCTTACAGGCAACCTTTGAATGGAGAAGATTGTCAAGGATCACTTGGGAAATGGGTAGCAATTAGTGTTTTAAATTTTATATGGAACATGAATAACCATATATATAATCTATATATATAAAAATGAAACCCGTTTTACGTTGTCACGACATAGCATGAAAACGGCTTGACCGATTTAAAAAAATATTTTTGTATTGGATAGCCCATTTATCGAGGAAGGTTCTTAGCTATATATCATCACGCCACTATACAGGAGAGCGGAGCAGTAATCATAAACGTCAACAAATCGGGAAAACTTTTATACATTTTTGGAAAAGTAATAAGCGACGGGATTAAATGGGTGCCACGGGGTTGGAAGTATGTCGCGGGCGAAGCCGCGCGGGTCAGCTAGTATAAAATAAAATAATAGTTAAATAATAATAAGAGTTACCAGTTCTAAGGGCAGCCTAACCTTTATGAAGAAAAAACTAGCAAGCAACTACATGGATGTTCTTTTAAAACGTAGGTATGGCTTACAATTATAAACTTACATTGTTTTTTGGAGTTATGTGAGAACAGTCGACTAAACTTAGTTTGCCTTAAATTTAAATAATGTTATTTGTGAAAATTGCTATAACAGCTATGAGCTGACCAGTCCCAATAGACGGGCAGAGGAACCTGTTCACGGGTATGACGCATATCAGCCATAGCCCTACTCAAACATATTATAGAGAATAAAATGACCCGATACATACGCCACCACTGCCAGGACACTTAAAAGAGCATGACATACTTAAACTGCACATCAATAATCATGTCAATTTTAAAAATGGTAATTGTAACACACTTACCACTGCCCAAAATCGTCTATGAGAAAATGGCATGTTGGATTATGGCATGTTGGATTATTCCATTCCCAGTCTCAAGAATACACAAACTCAACTTACGCAAAAATACATCAAATGGTCTCTACAAGTTATTTTTTCTACGACATTATCGTCCTACACACTTTCATTTCCTGACTCGAAATAGATCTATATCACTTCATTGTGACTTGCTACCAGACCGCAAAAGTATTATTATTCTGAAGTTCTAGAGGCTTTGTCTAACTCTGAAATAAATCTATCATTTGTCATTAATATGCTTAGGCCATTTAACTATGTCGTTACCTTTAGTTTTTAGTTAGTTTTACTGGTCACTAGCTGACTCGTTAAACGTTGAATTGCCATAAAAACAGACAACCTTATCACAAAAAAATAGCTTATCAAAGAAACAACTTTCCTACAAAAATTTACAAAATATCATTAAATTCAAGCCGATTCGTAGGAGTTCGATAAAAACAAGAGCGAAATTATTATATATATCAGCCTAGCGGACCTGGCAAACATTGTTTTGCCGTATACTTGTATATCCTACCAACTACAAGGCCTTAATCTCAGATCTACCAAATACCAAATATAAACAAAAAACATCCGTAAAAATCGATCAAACCGTTTCGGAGTTTCAATAACAGACACTTTGATCCGAGATTTTTATATATTGTTGTTTCAAATATATTTATTAAAAAAAGATACATACTTACTTCACATATCAGCACAGTAAAATATATGTAAACAGCTATTTTTGTACGCATTGTAAATTGTTATTTTATAATTGAATTGGCGACATTTTCTTTAAGGTTTTTGTGTTGTAAACTCCAAACGTATTTGATTGAATCGCACAATATTTGCCTATAAAATGAATCTAGACGGAAATAAAGAAAATAATCGAATCACATCAAATAAGAGAGATATTTTGATGTTTTTACATTCGGTTTAGTGAGTGGCCAGTTTAGAATGTCACTAGGTTGTGAATTCTTGGTTTAATGATCTTTATTATTTTAGAAAATAAGAATAAGCTTATCCATGCAGGGCATTAAGGGACACCGCAGACTATTAACTTTCAGAGTTGCGAGAAGCGGGATTAACTAGAAATCATTATAGCTGTAAGACCTTTTTGGTGTTATGTCATTGTGGTAGCCCTTATCTTTATTCTGAGAAACAAGAAATTTAACAAAAGTAAAGAGAAAAGTGTAAATGTGTTTGCAATAAATAATATTTTCTTCTTATCATCTTCCTTCATCTTCACCATTGTTTTATATGGTAATTAGATGTAAAAGTTTGTAAAGCTGTTTGTTACTAATTACGCTATACTCCCAGAAACAATTTGGTTGAAATTTGGTATGTAGTAATTAGACTAATTAGCTATTAACACCTTGGATTAAGTTCCTGTGGTGAACGTGTAAGGGAAAACTTCGGGAAAACGGAAAAGTATTATACAATCTAAAATTTGCTTTTTCTTTATTGATTTTAATCACATATACTCATTGCTATATTAAAAAAATAAGAATGCTAAAAAAAATTACAGGCTCATTATCCTCTATAAAAATCAGTACGTTCAAAAAGTATATTGCATTAAAGTTTGCAATCACGACCGATTCGTTTAATCGTCTTTTTAGGACATAGGCCGGCAGCCTCACAAGCTGTCTTGAATTTTTGTTTGCAAAACTGTGTACACTTGTTGACGAATTGTGGTGAACAGAGTTCTTTCAATTCGGCAGTAGGATGACCTTGACCTTTTTCGTATAATTTCTCACTTTCCTCATTTGTGATTGGAATGTTCGTTCGCCTCTTAACTTCCTCAAAATCCTGTAAGAATAATCATTTACATTATGGCCGTATAGGAACGTTGACAAGATCTTTGGGGTTTAAGTTAACCTCACCTATTAGACGCAGAATACTCGGCTGAGGACAATTGTCACGTTAGAACGCCAGTTGATGTTGTAATGCTATCATTACTGTGGATCTGTATCCACAGAGAGAGACAGATACACAGATTCTGAGCCATTCTGAGATTCAGAGCTCCTGGAGAGACAGATCCACATATTACACCCAGATTGGGATGAACGTCATCACGCTTGACACAATCGGATCCTATAATCTTCCACGGGACATCTTTCCGAGGAGTCACCTGGGCAACTACCAAGCACACGGTCTCTGCCTAACAGTCTATATATATCATAGACTGTTAGGCAGAGACCGTGTGCTTTTAGCCGGAGCGAGTCTGGCATGACATCCGAGGGGATTTACACACTTTAATAAAATCCTATAATCTTCCACAAGAGTGGTCCAAAGACTTAACCCTGCAGAACGCCACACAACATCGGACGGTATCCAATAGTTATAGGCTCTCTCCTCAGACAAGGCGATGCGCTCTTACAAAAAAACCGTAAAATCTGTCCCCAACAGCCTCAAGTGGATAAGTATTCCATGGTAAAGTAGGGACTCACTGGTATTGACGAATATCAGAGTATTGAACATGTTCGCGATATCCAATGACACCACTAACCTAACAGTAATACATCAATGGGCTTAGTTGATTATGAGTTTGATTGCGTCGGTGGCGCAGTGGTAGTGTAAGCGACTGCCGTTACTTGGGTGTCAGGTTCGAAGCTCGAGTCTTAACAAATATAAGAGGTCTCTACAACTGTTTGTTTCGGAGTCAGTGTGATTTATATGCACGTTTTTATTTAGAAATTTATAAGTTAGGTAGTTAATTAGCTGTTTAGATCCCATAATACGCACTTATAGATGTTATAGAAGAAAAATGTCTCTGCCGATATACCTAGTCAAGAAAAAACGGGTTTGGAGGTCAACTAAGCTCGCGAACTAAAGGTCAATTGACCACGACGCCTTAAAATATCCTAAAACATAATATGTAGGTTATAAGTAAGTACTTACCTCACTTTCTTGTATCTGCCACTTGCGGGTGTCAGGCGTTTCTACTGAATCATAATAATCACCAAACGGCAATCGATTCCTGGTCAGCATGTAGTCTTGTAAGTTACCAATCTTGCGTATAGCGTCCACACGCTCCTCATTCACACTCACGATAGTTTTCAGAAGGTTGGCAAAATTAGTAATAGATTGGCCATCTGCTTGTATTTTTATATTTTTTTGTTCTTGATTACTAAAAGCAGCCTACGAATGTGAAACAAACTGTTAAAATAATGTATTTTTAATAGTTTTTAAAATTTAAGGTTAAATAGGGCGTTGATATTTTAAGGGATTTCGGAAACGGCTACTATTATGTTACCCGGTATGGGCGTTGTTTGTTACAAATTAAGAAAAACAGATTTTGGGTAAAAAGTACGTTAACTCAGTGTTCTGCAAAAATCACTGCGTTAAGCAACTTTCGCTGTGGCTGGTACTCAGATGGATGACTACTTTGTGGCATTTCTATTTACGAGGATTTTTGTGCTTCGGAAGGCACATTAAGCCGTAGGTCCTGGGTGCCAGGAACGAGGCAGTCGTTAAGCCAAATTCAAGGCCTTATGTGCGCTTGTAAATTTTCAACATCAAAAAATAACGAAGATTGTATTGAAAGTAGGTAATACCTTTAATATTACTTAATAATTTATTTATTATATTAACCATGACTAATAAGTAATTACTTTTATTTCTAATTTACCTTAGCATAATTTAGGATAATGATACAAAAAACAAAATTATCGATAATCATTTCAAATTTAAAACACCATTATTCAACCGTAAAGTCGCACATTCAATGTATTAAAAACTAAATAAGTACCTACATACCAACAATCAGAAAGGTGCTTACGTAGAATGGTTTATCTACAATTATGATTGAATATTAATATGACAAGCGCGCATATTTAGCTAACATGTTCGATTATAATAGAATTTCAACACATCAGTGTTTAGAACCTAATATCAATTAGGTTTTAAAAAGCGTTATATAAAATTGTAAACTGCGTGATAATTTACGTGCACCGCCATCTTGTGATGATGAAGCAAACTATTTTTTGCTACAATTCCTGTCTTGCGTTTTGAAAGTTACATACATACATATTGTCACGCCTTTATTTCGAAAGGGTAGGCAGAGGCATACTATACGCCCACCATTTACCTTATACATTTTTGTCACACGTAACAGGTAGTGAGCCCATTGCAGTGTTGAAATGGACAGGCGCAGGCTTTGGCGACTTACTGTTGAAAAAGGTAGATCGGTAGGGCACCAAGTATTTCAGTAGGTATCCAGCATGGCATCCATGAGGATTTCCACACAAACAAATATATATGATTTCTAATAAAGTGAAAAAAAAGACAAGTTGGTTCGATACGGGGATTGAACCCGTGACCTTTGCCTAACCAGGGCAATGTTGAGCTGAACTACCCGAACCGTACCGAAACACGTTAATTCTTCAACTACTTAACAACTTTAATACCACAGAACAGTGTTACAACCAATTTTAAACATTGATGCGACGGACTCCTCTCAATCTATGGATAAGTTTTAAAACAATTAGTATGCCAACTTTCAAATATTTTTTTATTATGTCTTGGTTCAAGACGGGGATTGAACCCGTGACCTTTGCCTAACCAGGGCAATGTTCTAGACACTGAACTACCCGAAACGTACCGAAACAATGATGATGAAAATGAGTCCGTCGCAGAGGCGGCTCTAGCCCTTGTGGCGCCAGTGTGCCACCAGTAGCCTGGCGCCCCTTAGTAGGAGCGGGGTCAAAATGGAATACTTACAGTTATATTTTCATAAAAATATCGGGTGCAAATTAACATAACATAACATACTTTCACGCCTTTATCACCGAAGGGGTAGGCAGAGGCGTACTATACGCCCCCGTTTCACCGTATGTTTTGCTTTTTTTGTCCCACTTAACAGGTGATGAGCCCATTGCCGTGTTGAAATGGACAGGTGCAGGTTGTGGCGACCTGCTGTTGAAATTTTTCAAACCGCCCATAAGGCATTCAACTGGCTTAACGACTGCCATGTTACTGGCAACCGGCACCAACGGCTTAACGTGTCTTCCGAAGCACGGTAATAAATACTACAAAGTGGTCACCCATCCGAGGACCAGCCATAGTGAAAGTTGCTTAACGCAGTGATCGTTTAAAGAACACTAAGTCCGCGGGGACACGAGCGCTTACAACAATAAAAAATCACAACTTTGTAATGCTTTTAATTTAAAACTATAATATCTTACAGGACGCTAGTACACACAAATCTTTTTACAAAAGACTAGATACACACACACAAATGTTTTTACAAAATAAAAACTTTTGGAGCTTTGCATTAGCGAAATCTTTAACAATGTCACTGACTTCAATTTTGATTTCATGTTCAATACTTATTAACGATAAATTTGTCAATCTACTTTGCGACAATGTTGATCTTAGATAGTTTTTAATTATTTTTAGTTTAGAAAATGACCTTTCGCTGTGTGATACCGTGACTGGAAGTGTGAGGTAAATCCTCAAGGCTGTGGTCAGATTTGGAAATACTGAAATCAATTTATTCGTAAACAAGTAATTAAACTATTCAACGGCGTAGTGGAATCATCAATAAACATCGGTAATAATTCGATTTCATTAAAGAGCTCGAACTTTTCCACATCTGAAGAGTCAGCTTGGCAAAGTTTATTTTCTAAATTAGAACAATGTGCTTTTTTTGTATCCGAGTCCAAATCCTTGCAGTGTGTCAATTTTTGAAGAAATGAAAAATGTACATTATTTTGATTGAGAAGTTCACACCGTTCGTCGAACTTAGTAATAGTGGTGTCTAATAAATAGTAGTAAAAATTTACTTTACAATGTGTTTTCGCGTCTGTGATCGGTTCATCCTCCGCCTCATAATTAAAAATCCTTTTTCGAGCGCGAGGATGTGCATGTGTGGGAAATTCTGCTATTGCCTCGACTTCTTCCGCTACGGTTTTAGCGCTGTTAAGGAGCTTTTCAAGCTGTTAAGGGACATGTTTGACAAAGTAACTAAGATGGCAACATTGGGAAAAAATTATGAAGAAGTGTCTATTAGGAGAAAAATTAAATTAAATCTGGGGAAATTTACGACAAAGTAGCTAGAACGATAACATTGATCATATCCGATGCGGATCGAGGCGGACTCAATTAATAATAATTATGTCCGCCGGATTGCTCTACAGACGGTAAGATTTGGTCGGGCGGCCAATCAAATCCGCTGTCTGGTCGGATCAAATCTGGCCGTGTGTTAGGGCTTTTATAGCGTTAACACACGTTCAGATTTGGTCTGCCGGACCTCGACAGATCTGATCCGCCGAGTCCGCCGACCAAATCTGTTGTCGCAACAGACGACCGGATCAGACCGCACCGGACGACCAGACAGGGTGTACAGATTAGGGGCTTTTTCCCTATTCTGGGGTAAATTTTTTTTTTAAGGAATTTTTGGAAATAAGTATATTATTTTATATGCTTTTAGTGAAAAGCTGCAAATTTGAATTACACACACACACATTTCAATTTTACTTATCTATGTAGATAACTGGTATGCATAGTATTCCTCTACATAGAGTAAATAAACACTACGTTATGTATTAACGTAGCTCTTTTTTCTTTCTGGCAAAAAAAATATGAAAAAGCAATTTTTGGGGAAAGGTAAAATCGGTACTGGGGACATTTTTGACAAAGTAACTAAGATGGCAACATTGGGAAAAAAATTATGAAAAAGTGTCTATTTGGAGAAAAATTAAATTAAATCTGGGGAAATTTACGACAAAGTAGCTAGAACGACAACATTGATCATATCCGATGCGGATCGAGGCGGACTCAATTAATAATAATTATGTCCGCCGGACTGCTCTACAGACGGTAAGATTTGGTCGGGCGGCCAATCAAATCCGCTGTCTGGTCGGATCAAATCCGGTCGTGTGTTAGGGCTGTTATAGAGCTAACACACGTACGGATTTGGTCTGCCGGACCTCGACAGATTTGATCCGCCGACCAAATCTGTTGTCGCAACAGACGACCGGATCAGACCGCACCGGACGACCAGACAGGGTGTTCAGATTAGGGGCTTTTTCACTATTCTAGGGTAAAATTATTTTTTTCAAGCTACTTTTGTGGAAATGAAAAGTTTCTAATAAAGTATATTATTTTATATGCATTTAGTGAAAAGCTGCAAATTTGAAATTACACACACATTTCAATTTTACTTATCTATGTAGATAACTGGTATGCAGTATTCCTCTACATAGAGTAAATGAACACTACGTTATGTATTAACGTAGCTCTTTTTTCTTTCTGGCAAAAAATGTATGAAAAAGTAATTTTTTGGGGAAAGGTAAAATCGGTACTGGGGACATTTTTGACAAAGTAACTAAGATGGCAACATTGGGAAAAAAAATATGAAAAAGTGTCTATATGGAGAAAAATTAAATTAAATCTGGGGAAATTTACTACAAAGTAGCTAGAACGACAACATTGATCATATCCGATGCGGATCGAGGCGGACTCAATTAATAATAATTATGTCCGCCGGACTGCTCTACAGACGGTAAGATTTGGTCGGGCGACCAATCAAATCCGGTCGTGTGTTAGGACTTTAAACAGTAAAAAAAAATTGCGTCACTCGCACAGAAAGCCTTTGAAAATTACCGCCACAGCGTCCCTTGCTATTTGAATTTTTAGTCATTCTAATACAGCTGAGTTAGCAATGATGATCGGCGTTTTTTCAAACGAGTCACACACGCCTTTGACAGTGATGCGACAGTACTCCAATATAATCTTTAATTATCTGTTTTAAGGCTGATTTCACGTTGAAATAAAAGTAATTGTGTAGTTTAGGTAAAGACGCAACTTGTGGTGGCGCGCTTGCTTTGCTACATCAGCCGAAAGGCCGGCAGGGTCTTTGATTGAGTGCGCCGCCGGTTCCGCAAGCGACGACGTACGCATCTTTAGAGGTGAGATGCGAGAGCGCTCGGCGCCGGCGCCGCGTTTAAGCTATTGCATAGCATACCTTTGTTTTTCTTCAAGATAAAACTAAAAAAAACACACACTCATTATCATCACGTTTCGATCCGTGCGAGCTTCGTACAATCGTACCATATAATATTTGTACATACACAGACATACACGTTAAGCCAAAGCTCGGCCGTGCTCGGTGAACTTCGTGTGACCTCGTCTCGACCTTCGTCTTAGGTTTTTTTCCTTACGGAATATCTTGATTAAAGCCCACTCAAAGCCCGCGATAAAAACTATGCAATAGCTTAAAAACTATACGATACATACTATCTGCCAAGCACCCCGTAACTCCTCGGTAACTTAAGAAACGATATTATATTAGTACACTCCTTTTTATTTACCTTCATAAATTAAATGCTGCGGAGATACGATAACTTCAAAAATTATGCAGCGTTGGCTGAACGATTACGTTACGAAGTGATACGCAATATGGTAAGTTTGAAAGTGTCAGTAATAAGGTGGAAAAGTGCGTGCTGAAAGGGTAGAAGTCAAGGTAAACCATGACTTACATATGAAGACCAAGTTAGCAGGTTGCTCAAAAACGGAAAGGTCTAAAGTAGGTACCTACTTGGATACCCAGACGTGCATATGTATGAAGCGATTAATGAATCTGCAGGAAACGAAAGATCAAAGAAGTAGATATGCAAAGACCACGGAGGCTAGCAATGGCCTTTCTGATTTCCCCTTCAGGGATACAGCGTGAAGATAAGTTTTTTTATTTACCCTCAAGCTTCTTGACTTTTGTGAAACGTTCTGAGGTCGTTTGTCTAATGAATACATCGATGGCACACTAAAATATGATGATATAATGATTTCGTAGGGTACATAGACAATTAAATAACTTATATACGATTATTTTTATTACATAATGTAAAATACAACAGTCCATCATCATCCGAGCGTCTGTCCCAGTTGCATCTCGCGACGTCTGGGGTCCACTTTCCTACTATTTCTCCTCGACTTCGCACGGTCGTCGGCATCCCCTGTAGTGAGACCATTGGCAGGCATGTCATCCTTTACGACGTCAAGCCAGCACTTCTTGGGTCTTCCCCTCTTACCGGGACCCGGCGGGGCCGACATGGCCAGACATTTATTTCCAACGTAGGCTAGGTTGCCGCAAGACGTGACCATACTTTCACTTACTCTGCCTATCCTATTGCCATGTTGAAATAAACTAGGATAGGCTTTACTACCTGCATTAAAATTTTTCAAGCCGTCCATAACACCACCGTCGAACAACTTAATATGCCTTTCTGTGCTTTATATGTATGAACATGGAAATGCCATACACGGTAACATATCTCAAGACACACCATAGCTGAAGATGCTTAACACTATCATTTTTAACAGAATACTGAGCTAATGGAGGCAACAAGTACTTTTAATGTCCTATAAATAATATAACCCTATAATTTTAATCACATAATATACATACATTTACATTTTAAAAAGTAAATGCAATTTACATTGCAGACATTCGAATAAAGAATCATAATGAGTAAAAAAGGTGCCAACAACACATTCCACAAAGCTTTTACACAATTCAATAACTTTATTCCAACTTTTATTTGTGGAAATCATTACTGTTACAAGAATGTAAAATTATCAAAAATGTTTATTTATATTTACAACATGAACAAAATTAACTGTTGAAAACGATACAATGTGAATTAAAGTTAATAGGCTGTTAGTATATCTAAAAAAAAAAATTTTTGTCATACAAACCCACACATACACACTACCTTATAGTTCACTATGAGTATCAATCTACTAAAAAGAATTTACACTTTCTCAAGTTATTTTTGTTTATGGGTTTGTAATTTATCAGTATCACATTATTATCATCATAATAAGTGATGAGCCGGTTATCCTTACCTGTATCCATGGGAGAAAAAATATCAGTATCCATCCGTATCTGCGGATCTTGAAACCCATTATCCATACACAGATCCATATCCACAAATATAGATTTTTAATTTATCTATCACACCTTATCTCAGATGGGGTGGCAGAGGCATATTATATGCCCACTTTTCACCATGTGTATTCCTGTCCAACATAATAGGTGGTGAGCCACCAGACAGGTTATGGCTCCCTGCTTTTAAAATTTTTCAAGCCACCCTTAAGGCCTTCAACTTGACTTAACGACTGCCAACCTGTTACTGGCAACCGGGACTTAAGGTGCCTTCCAAAGCACGAAAACGCTCACAAATGTAAATGCCACAAAGAACTAGTCATATTGAAAGTTGCAAAACTCAGTAATCGTTTACAGAACACCGTAACGGGGCAACGAGCACTTCAATAATATAGTTACTTATATACAGTGAGAAAGTATATTTTAACAATCCAGCACATCACTAATCATAACATACATCAACTGCATAATGTTGATTCACAACACTTGTGATATCTCTATCGCTATCAAACTGTTTCATTATTATTAACTAAAACTTAACTGACAAAATATATATTTTTAACATTATGTAGAGCTTTGTCTATAGTTCTTTGTGTCCAATATTTTTTTACCACACATAGCACAGATCCCTTTCTTGTATGCACAAGCTTGACAGTAGTGTGATCCAACTTGGTGTACCTTGGTTCGGCATATCCTGAAAATAAATAATAAACATTATAATTACACTTTGCAACTTTCTTATTTTATAAATGGTTATTTGGTACTGTCAACTTCTCACCTGTAAGTGGGTTGATGAAATGGAAAATGCCAATGGAAAGGGAGACTATGTGACTGAATTTGTTGGCAATCAAATTAATGCATCATTATAATTGCATTTAGAAAGAGATGCTCTCAAAGATTATAACCTAGTAAGATATACAAAATGTGCTCAAATTAGATATAATAACTAATAATGTAGAAGTTATACCTATCATGTTAGAGACGGTTTGAATAGAAAATATTTTAGTCTAGTACTCACCTCAAATGTAGATAAAGAAGTCTTATAATCTGACATACAATTGGTCAGTTTTTAAACAAAACTAAATTAATAGTGTGGCTTGTTTTAGGAAGAATAAAGTGCTGTTACAGTAAGTGTGTTTGAAATGGTACGGTATAGTTATCAAACAGTTTTAATAAATATTAATGCATTATAAACATATTACCTGCACTCATGAAATTTTGCTGTGTACGGATTAAATCGTCCCTTTTTCGCTGTAAGAGCTTTATTTTCGCCAACTTTTCTGCCTCCAGATTCCACAGTGTTTCTGGCGCCGGTCTTCCACGGGTCTGGGGTTATTACGCGACCTAACTTCTTTTCACATTTTTCGCAAACCATTTTTATCAATGTTCTTCTTCAGTAATCTTAAATAGTTTAAATGTAGAAGACACAACAAGATTTCAATTATTTAATGACTCTTGTGTTCCTAACAGCAAATTCAATGTTTGTGTTAATTTATTTATTACCTACTCCGAAATATTTGTGATAGCGTGCTAGCTTAGCTAATGTCCATCAAACAGCCAAAACCAAACTATACTATATAATGGAAATAATAACACAAATAACAACACAACACCGACAACCGACACGAACGTCACTCAATCGTCAATTTTTTTTTAGTTTTCTTCGCCCTTCTTGGGCAGGCAAAGGAAACTTAGTCCATA
This sequence comes from Thumatha senex, assembly GCA_948477245.1. Classification (NCBI taxonomy): domain Eukaryota; kingdom Metazoa; phylum Arthropoda; class Insecta; order Lepidoptera; family Erebidae; genus Thumatha; species Thumatha senex. The sequence goes on along the minus strand of OX419750.1, from coordinate 7,396,035 downwards.
CAGCCTAGTCTTCAATATTTATTTTTCTTGTTATTATGTTTTAGTCCTGTCTAGTCGTTTGTCGATGTCAAGTCCTCAGTCCTAGGTCCTAGTCCGTGCCCCAATAAGGCAGTGGATCCCTTATTGCACTTTGGAAATTTGACACTATCACAAACAACACCGCTATTCTTTGCAATATATCACTTTCGTTCACTAATGCACTTTTCCGAACTCTTTATGTATAATATTCCACCATTATTAAACACAAAAACACGAATTTTACACTAGTTTTTGAAAATAATATACAACAAACGTGCGTCACCGCTCGCGTTGGCGCCAAACCTCCTCGTAAATTTTTTATTGCTGTTTCGTCCATCATCGTGTTTTTTTTATTAATTATTTAATGGCCTGGTTTCTAAGACCTTTTAGCCAAATCTTATTTTTTCAATCTTATCTTCTAATTAGTCCTGTCTAGTCAATGTCGTGTCCTCATTGTCCGTCCTGGTCCTTGCCCTCAGTATAATGGTGATTCTTATACTAAGGTTGTCAGTGGACGTTTCGCGGCATGAGAGAAAATAGCATTTCACTGCATATATATCATTGTCTTTCACTATAGCACGTTAACACAACTTTTATGTCCAAGAAACCACCACTCCCGCACATAAAACAAGATAAATGCACTAGTTTTAGAAAATAATATAAAGCAAGCGTCCGCACTTGTCACTCTTCCCGCCAAATGTCTCCTCCATCATCGTGGGTAGTGGGTAGGCCAAAGAGTATAATAAGTAATTGGGGTAGGCCAAGGAAACTTATCTTTAACACAAATTTTCTTAGTATTTAGATTTAGTCATGACTAACCTGACATACTAGAACATTAATTTGATTCCTTCAATTATAATAGACTAGCTAAAGCCCGCGGCTCCACTCGCGTAAAATTTGGTTATTGCACAAAAAGTGTTTGCCGTGGGAATTAGATGTTGTTGTGAAATTCTGAAATAAGTATAACTTAAATTCTAACTGAAAGCCCTCACACAAGTTTTTTGGATATTATTTTAAAATTGACTGATTTCCATACTAACTTTCAGAAGCTATGTTATCCCTTTAGGGGTGGAATTTAAAAAAAAATCGACTTTGTCCCTTCATAAAAGAATCTACGTGCAAAACTTTTCAAGTTTCTAGGTCCAACGGTACGGCTGGGCGTTGGGGATCACCAGTGAGTCAGGACTTTGCATTATAAACATTAAGATAAAATAATCATGACTAAAAAAATTTGCACAATAAGCGGGCTTGGCTTTATCGTACGTTCCGTATTCAATTTCACTACGGAACTGGACGTCACTAGAGGTCTCAACACCAAGGATCACGATCGATACTAATGGATATTTAGAGATAAACCCTGGAATTGTGGAAGGTCTTTCTTAGCGGTAAATACACAAACTTGAGTCTTGATAGGGTTAAATTGGGCATGATTTAGGGCCGAATTCAAGAACGTTTATCAATACTCAAGATACGAGTACACTTGAGAGTAAATTTTATAAGGCAAAATCTAGCCTCAAGCGTCGATTGATTAACAAACATTCTGGAATACGGCCCTTAGTCTACCCCAATCAGGACGTATGGTCACGTTAGTCATGACAAAGACAGGCGTAAGAAAGGTGACATGGTTTTGTCATAATTACATACATACTAAAAAAAAATTCAAGAAAAAACTAACCTTTTTATCTTCTAATTAGTAGTGAAGGAGGTGTTTGGGGTTACAAAGGGACCAAAAATCTCATTATTTTCAAGGTCAGACGCACCGTTTTAGAGATATGGCAAACAATGTGTAAAAGTTGGTTAGGTAAGTATGGAGCCGCTTGTGTACGATAAACCATAGGTTAAATTAGTATTGCCACCAACAACGCAAAAGCCCTATTACCAATACTAAATGGGTCCAATTCGCGAAATATTCACATGTCTCGATAAACCTACATAACCGCCCAACATTATACTAAGTTTCAACTTCATATAAAATCAATCACAAATTGCCCAAGTCTCGTTTCTATACAAAAGCGTTAATTTTTTCCCAAGTCCTAGCTCCTTATAATATATATATATCACTATTCCTACCTACTCTCCCAACTTTCTTCCTCGGCAATTATTTATATTATATTTATTTATTTATATATGCATTTTGTCCCAAATAACAGGTGAGCCCATTGCCTTATTGAAATCTAAAAAAACCTACATATTTGCAGTTATCACAATTGTAAATCTCAGAAGCCACAACGACAAAGCGCGTAAAGATATTATACCATCAAATTACAAGTACATCAATATTTATTAGTTTATTAGCTATTGACAATTTTTAAATCAACCGCATAATACACACATCAACACGGTCTAGGGATATTTCATACTCAATTAAATAACTCAAAAAGTACTGGCCGCATTGGGATCTTTTATACACCGATTTGTTTGTAATTTATCTCAGACTAATTCCAAATTCAAATTTTTGAAAATTCTTTTGTTTCGGTGGCATAAAAATGTGTGATGTGTAGGAGAGGGAATTTTCACTTGTGCGAAATTTAGAAAACAATACGAATTACGTTTAGTTACAGTATTTTTTCATTTTTAAACGAAAGATAAAGTTAAAATTGAGGTATTGTAGCCATGCAACGCCAACATTTGACGAGGGCGGAGATGTTACGAGCTGTGGGAATGCTGGAAGCTGGGTCTGTTCAGCGTAATGTTGCTAAGGCCATAGGGACCCACCAAAATGTAATTTCAAGATTGTGGACACGCTATCGTGCCACAGGTGAAGTAGCGGAGAGGCACCGGGGGCCAAGTCGCATCACTACCCCCAGACAAGACCGATTTTTGCAAATTACTGCGCGAGCTCAACCAAATGCAACGGCGACTCAATTGGTCCAAAGGCTGCGAGTGGAACACCAAGTGCTTGTGAGTGACCAAACTGTAAGAAGGCGACTGCATGAAAGTACGCTCTCGTAGACCACTCCGGGTCCCACCTTTACGGAGAGGCAATCGTGGATGACGATTAGAATGGGTTCGGAACCACGTGGACTGGGGCCGTGAGCAATGGTCCAATGTGCTGTTCACGGATGAATCCAGGTTCGGCTTCCATCCAGATTCACGAAGGACGCGTGTTTGGCGAGTTCCTGGACGATGGAGCCGTCTTCAGAACCCTCAGGAAGTTCACCCATACCAAGGAGGAACAATTATGGTTGGGGCAGGAATTCGTCTTGGAGGACGGACGGATCTCGTTTGGGTGCGGGGCAATATGACGGCAGAACGATACGTCCAACAGGTGCTGGGGCCCGTAATCTTGCCCCACAGAACACAAATTGGGCAAGATTTCCTGCTCATGCACGACAATGCCCGGGCACACACGGCGAGAACGGTAGCAGCTTGGTTACATACACACAATGTTAGGGCCTTAGACTGGCCTGCTCAGTCGCCAGATCTAAATCCCATTGAGCATGCGTGGGATATGCTGCAAAGAAGAGCTCTGAAGGAAGTTCCTGAAAATCTGGCTACAGAAGATCAACTTTTTGCGCACCTCAGAAGGACATGGGACAATATTCCGCAGCAAGACATTGACAACCTTGTTCTGAGCATGCCGAATCGTTGCCGATGTGTTATGAACATCATGGGCGCTTTCTCAGACTACTAACTTCAAGTTTATAAACACAAATTAAATGATTTTTCTATTTTTTTCAGTTTTTACTCATAAATTAAAAGTTAATTCATGTACGGTTTCCGTCTATGCTTCATTTTTTTCCATAAAATCCTGAAATTTTAATCGAAGTACCTTAACCATTATTAAAAAATGGTAGAATATTAAATAACGTATCTTTTAAATATATACATGTCATATAAATAATTAACACATTGATAATAATTCGCTTTTTTAAAAATATCCCTAGACAGTGTTGATGTGTGTAGTTGCTTTTCATCAAAACTTCATATAGCCGAATGCGGTTGCTAAAGAGATGCGCTTTAGCAACCGCTATCGGCAAAGTCAACGAGTTGCTTTGAAAACTAAACTAAAACTAACTATCTTCACGCTGTATCCCTGACGGGGTAGTCAGAGAGGACAGATCGTCAGGCGCGATCCATACATACTTTTTTCGCTTCTTCGAGATTCTTGAATCGCTTCATACACGCACGTCTGGGTATCCGAATGCTTTTGACCTTTCCGTTTTTGAGCAATCTGCTCAACAAAAAAAAAACGAAAACTAAAACTTTTTGCTTTGAAAACGATTTAAGTTATAAATTTGAAGTCCATTATGCTTAGATAATAACAATTTCACGTGTTTATAGGACTCTCGGTACGAAAGCAGCTGTCAAATTCGAATCATAATGAATATCGCATCTATGACGTCATTTCAGTTGCCCACTGAACTTAGGTAATACCAAAATTGAATTTTGACAGCTGATTGGCGCAGATCGCAATCAAACTGATATCCATTTTATTTATATAATACCACTGCCGGACGGAAGGGTCCTGTACCAAAGTACATAAATAATTTATATTTGTACCTACTGTGCCTGTACCCTCAAGCCTGACCGCCGGGACCCTGTACCGGTCACCATCAGGGTTGCCACATGGTTCAGATCAAAAAACATTTCCTATTAAAGGGTCCTTTGATTTTTTTAAGGTAAATTTCTCAGAAATTAATTTTTGTGTAAATTTGTCGAAGTTGTTGACAAGTGCAGAAAATTACCTAACTGGGATTTTCTGAGGGTGAATATATAGATAAGACACAACGTAAACCTTAAAAATTATATTTATTATTAGGTACCTACTAGTACAACTTTGTAGCAACTTTTTTTTATTTCTAATTTTATAATGAAAGTCTGTGCATGTTTCAAACTTCAAATTACAGAGAATACATAGTTCTGCTTTCACCATTTCGAAACTCAGTTTGTTTCGAGGGTCAGACTATAAATGATTCATATGGCTGAAAACGCGTTCAACATAGGCATTGCTGCATGGAAGCGCCATTATCCTTTTGATATTTTTTTTAGTGTTTGGCGTTTCCTCTCCGTTCAAAAACGTTTTCCTCGAATACGAACATTTGGACGAAGACGAAGAAGCTTGATCTTTATATTGTTCCAAGGATTTTTAGAATACGGATCTCTTACTATAAACAATTTTTATCAATAAATTCTTCAATACCTTTGACGCTTTCAGATATTTTTCGTACGTAGGAATTACCTTTCTGACATCTACGTAACTAAAAACCTTAAACGGAGAGTTTTCGTAGTAAAACCACTTTTTAAGGTAGTCTTCGGCTCTTTGGTAAGCTATAAGATCATCCTTCTAGCAACAACGCGGCGTAAAAATTTTAAAGGATTTGAAATAGCAAAACAGTAAATAAATTTTTTGATGTTTGACTTTAGTAAAAATACCGAACCACTCATACTTCGGTATTTTTGTCATACCGAACACCGAACACGGGGCTGAAATACCGAACAGTTCGGTAAAAAACCGAACACCTGGCAATCCTAGTCACCATCCGACACGACGATTGACATCGAGATTTCGCGCGATGGGGGGTTTAGTAGTTTAGCTTAGTGAGGTGGTTATAGTACGCAGAATATTATATATAACTGGGACAAAGCACCGTTAACCTTGTTTCCGGCAGCTGCCCGCCGTTCTACATCCGAATCACATCTTCCATCCGCGCTAAACATACTCCCTAAATACACAATTTCATTCACTTGCTCTAGTCGTTCCTGGTTTACCCTAATCTCGCATTTGGTTCTTACGTCATCTCTTTCAAATACTAGAACCTAAGTTTTACTTGCATTCAAGCGAAGACCCTTACTTTCACTCTCCTCTTTCATATTAGTGACTAATGCCTGAAGGTCGGCTTCTGATGAGGCCATGAGCACTGCATCATCAGCGTACAGCAGACAGTTTACTTTAAAGTCACCCAAATTCACACCCATATCACAATCTTTCAACTTCTGCAGGCAACTGTCCAGATACACTATGAACAGCCAGGCTGACATGACACAACCCTGTTTGACGCCTGTACAGACATCAAAAAGAGGTGACACATCCCCCCTACTCGCACGCAAGCCTTACAGTCTCTATAAAGCGACCATATTGCCCGCAGTAGCGAACCGTCCAAACCATATCAGGGCAGCAAATCCCACAAAGTTTCTCTCACAACGTTATCAAATGCTTTCTCCAGATCCACAAAAGCTCAGAAAACCTTCTGGCTAATAGTCAGAAACTTCTCCGCAATCATGCGGAGAGAAAACACTTGATCCATGCAACCTCTTCCACGCCGGAATCCGCATTGAGCCCCCCATAAATACCTTTCAGACTTTTCTTGCATTCTTGCCGTTTTAACCTTTGCATACACTTTACTAGCTAAGCTGACCAAGCTGATCGCCCTGTAGCTGGAGCAGTTTAGGCGCGAGCCTTTCCCTTTGTAAATAGGTACTACAACTGCTATTCGCCAGTCATCCGGGACCTCACCCGTCCGCCAGCACAAGTTGCATAACAGACATAGTGTGTCCCAGACGCGCGACCCACCGTACTTGATCATCTCAGCAGTAACACTGTCTTTTCCCGCAGCCTTACCACATTTCATACTTCTTATCGCTTGTTCAATTTCTTTTATACTAATGACTCCCATGACATCGGGATCCAGAGCATCGAAGTGAGCTCTACTTCCCGATGTGGCATCTCTGTCTTTTCTTGTATACATCTTTCCATAATATTCACTCCATCTCTTCAGGACGTCAGTTTGGTCTGTTAGGACGTCATTGTTAACACTTCTCACTACTAACATTGACGTCGCCAAGCATTTCGGCTGTGGTCTGATCCCAGCTCAGCGCCCCGATAAACCCTTGTGTCCATCACTTGTTTACGGAGCCGACTATCCATTAGGAATAGATCTATCATGCTTCTCTTTGACTTACATCTTCTCGTATACATATGAATTTCTTTGTGGTTGAACATTGTGTTCGCCACAAACAAATCCTTATCCTTACAAAATGCCAGTATAAGCTTGCCAGCGTCGTTCACCCTTTTATCCCCATACTTCCCGAGTACCGACACAAAACCATCGCGAGCGGTACCCTCCCATCCATTCAAGTCTCCACATACTATAAGTCTTTCATTTCTTTCTATCACATTTAGAGCTTCTCTCATACTCTCCCAGAAGTCCTCTAGCTCACTCGCGTTCGACGAAGATACTGGCGCATAAGCAGCTACCAGAAAAATCTTCGTCAAACCAAGTTTTAGACGGATCCAGAGGATTCTGGGACCTACCAGTTTGTACTCATACATACCGGAGGCCAATCGCGTGGACAACAAAAGTCCAACCCCCCGTCTGCCATGCTCGCTCTCTGGTACTCCAGACTATAGCGCGAGCACCCCACCCGGGAGCTCCACGACTTCGCTGCTCTTGCGCTTGGTCTCTGTCAAGCACACTACATCTAACTTTCTCTCATTCATAACATCCATCAACTCATTCATCTTATCTGCCATTCCTCCCCTAACATTCCAAGCAGCTACCCTGCACTCCGTCCTCTACTTCCCGCCGTGTCGGGCCGCGCGTGTAGGGTGGCGGTCCCCTACGCCGCTTTGGCTCACACTTTTCGCACCAGCGGGGACGAACTGGTGCGCGTCGCCTCGGGGGCACGCCCTAGCAGTATTCGCCCTGGTGGCACTCGTGTCGGAGTAGAATTGCAGCCGTAGCTGGCAGGGATGGCGACGTGCACGCTTCTACTCTTCATCCCCTATTTCAATATTACCTGCCATTAGCAAAATTTTTGAAAAAATTTTATTGCAACAACTACAAGCTCATTTTAATTCAAATATGCTACTACATAAAGAGCAGTATGGGTTCACAAGGGGTCGTTGTGACACTTCTGAATAATATATATGACGCCTGGGAGAATATACAAGATGCTATTGGTGTATTCTGCGATCTCTCCAAAGCATTTGATTGCGTTGTTAACACTTCTCACTACTAACATTGACGTCGCCAAGCATTTCGGCTGTGGTCTGATCCCAGCTCAGCGCCCCGATAAACCCTTGTGTCCATCACTTGTTTACGGAGCCGACTATCCATTAGGAATAGATCTATCATGCTTCTCTTTGACTTACATCTTCTCGTATACATATGAATTTCTTTGTGGTTGAACATTGTGTTCGCCACAAACAAATCCTTATCCTTACAAAATGCCAGTATAAGCTTGCCAGCGTCGTTCACCCTTTTATCCCCATACTTCCCGAGTACCGACACAAAACCATCGCGAGCGGTACCCTCCCATCCATTCAAGTCTCCACATACTATAAGTCTTTCATTTCTTTCTATCACATTTAGAGCTTCTCTCATACTCTCCCAGAAGTCCTCTAGCTCACTCGCGTTCGACGAAGATACTGGCGCATAAGCAGCTACCAGAAAAATCTTCGTCAAACCAAGTTTTAGACGGATCCAGAGGATTCTGGGACCTACCAGTTTGTACTCATACATACCGGAGGCCAATCGCGTGGACAACAAAAGTCCAACCCCCCGTCTGCCATGCTCGCTCTCTGGTACTCCAGACTATAGCGCGAGCACCCCACCCGGGAGCTCCACGACTTCGCTGCTCTTGCGCTTGGTCTCTGTCAAGCACACTACATCTAACTTTCTCTCATTCATAACATCCATCAACTCATTCATCTTATCTGCCATTCCTCCCCTAACATTCCAAGCAGCTACCCTGCACTCCGTCCTCTACTTCCCGCCGTGTCGGGCCGCGCGTGTAGGGTGGCGGTCCCCTACGCCGCTTTGGCTCACACTTTTCGCACCAGCGGGGACGAACTGGTGCGCGTCGCCTCGGGGGCACGCCCTAGCAGTATTCGCCCTGGTGGCACTCGTGTCGGAGTAGAATTGCAGCCGTAGCTGGCAGGGATGGCGACGTGCACGCTTCTACTCTTCATCCCCTATTTCAATATTACCTGCCATTAGCAAAATTTTTGAAAAAAATTTATTGCAACAACTACAAGCTCATTTTAATTCAAATATGCTACTACATAAAGAGCAGTATGGGTTCACAAGGGGTCGTTGTGACACTTCTGAATAATATATATGACGCCTGGGAGAATATACAAGATGCTATTGGTGTATTCTGCGATCTCTCCAAAGCATTTGATTGCGTTGAACATAAAACACTATTGCGATAACTTTTTTATTATGGTATCAAAGACTCTGCACTGGACCTTGTTGCCTCCTACTTAAATGATCGGATACAACATGTTGATGTTAATGTAATTCGCTCCTCTGGAGCATCTGTAGCTATGGGCGTACCGCAGGGATCAATTCTAGGTCCGTTTCTATTTTTAATTTATATTAACGATCTGCCATTCTATATACAGAACTTGTGCGACATTGTTCTATTTGCTGATGATACGTCACTTATTTTTAAAGTAGATCGTACGCTTACTGATTTTAACTACGTAAATAGTTCACTTGCCCAAGTTGTAGATTGGTTTACGACCAATAATTTGCTACTAAACGCTAAGACGGCAATGGGCTCACCACCTATTACGTGGGACAGGAATCCACACGGTGAAAAGTGGGCATATAATATGCCTCTGCCACCCCTTCGGGGATAAGGCGTGATGGATATTTATTTATTTTTATTTATTTTACTAAACGCTAAGAAGACAAAATGTATCAGATTTAGCATGCCTAATGTCAGGAATTGCGGTACAAATATAATATTGAACGGTGATACCGTTAATATTGTAGAATCAACTGTATTTTTGGGGATCACTTTAGATAGCAAACAGCAGTGAAACGCCCAAATAACGTGTCTTGCAGGTAAACTCAGCTCGGCAGCCTTTGCCGTTAGTAAAGTCAGGCAGCTCACTGATGTAGAAACTGCCAGGCTAGTATACTTTGGTTATTTTCATAGTTTTGTCTTACGGCATTTTGCTGTAAAGCAGCTGATTTACAGGTAATTTTTGTACTCCAGAAGAGAGCTATACGTGCAATATATAAATTGAGTGCTAGAGTGTCTCTTAGAGAGAAATTTAAAGAAATTGGCATTTTAACGGTTGCATCACAGTATATATTTGCAAATATCATGTTAGTTAAACAGAACATATATTTATATAATAGACACAGTGACATACATTCGATAAATACTAGAAATAAGCATAAATTAATTGGAACGCATCATCGTTTACAAAAGGACTCTTTTGCTCACGACTCTTTTGCAGGAATTGGCGTACGCCTTTATAATAAAATTCCTTTAGACATTATGAACCTGCCGTTACATAAATTTAAGGCGGAAATTAAGACGCACCTCTTGAAAAGGGCTTATTACACAATTAATGATTATTTGAATGATAAAAATAAATGGAAATGTGTTGCTTGCTCTTCGCTTGAGCTATTTAGGATTCGAATGAATCTTGTGTTATATTATCTACTTGTCTTGAATCTGCATATATATGTTGTATTTTGTACATTATTTTTTTTTACATTCTCCAGTATAAATATTTTGAAATGCCAGGCAACTAAAGGTATGGCTGCGTTTAGTCCCGGTAATAACTAATATACATAATTTAGTGTAATTTGACTTTGTTATTGTGTGAGCACTATGTAGACTTATTTAATATTTTGAAATTGACATGATAGTTGCTGTGTAGTTTTTGGGTATGTCATGCTTGCCTAAGTGCCCTGGCAGTGGTGGCGTATGTCTCGTGTCGCCTTGTTCCCTACAATACGGTTGAGTAAGGCGATGGCTGATATATGCGTCATACCCGTGAACGGGTGCCGTCTGTTGGGACTGGTCAGCTCATAGCTGTTATAGCAATTGTTACAAATAATATTATTTAAATTTAAGGCAAACTAAGTTTAGTTGACTGTTCTCACATAAATTCAAAGGAACTATGTAAGTGTAATTTTAATGAACACAACATTTATTTTGTTCTTTTTTTTTGTAAAACTTCATTACTGTATAATTGGTCAAATATCATGTTAATCAAACTGTGTTAAATGGCGGTTAGAAAAGAGTGGCCATGAGTTTTATTGCCAGGTTCTTCCTCTGGCTCTACCTATTGCTTTGCGAATCTGGCAGTAAATGTAAATGTAGAAGCAGTAATCTTGACGTTCATAAGTGTTACTTTGTGACCTACATGAATAAAGATTTTTGATTCTTTGATTTGATTCGTTTATTCTGAAAGGGCGTAGAAATGGTTAGCAAGTGGTTGGATTTTATAGCTTCCCACCGGCAAATAATCAGTTTAGTAAACATCTGCAATGATTTTATTTCCTTGTAAAAAGCTACTTGCTTGACATCAGTAGCAAAATTAGTAAGGCTATCAGCATTGCAGATTTTATTTTCCTATTGATTACTGGAAATATTGACTTCATTGTTCATATTATACATTTGTCACACCTTTATACCCGTAGGGGTAGACAGAGGCATACTATACGCCCACTGTTCACCGTATGCATTTTTGTCCCACGTAACAGGTGGTGAGCCCATTGCCGTGTTTGTTCATATTAATTACACGAAAATTATCTTCAAACTGCAGTATATTGCGTTCTGAAAGTTTAAGTAAAGAGGTAACATCAATTTTAGTTTCATTTTCAGTATTATTGTCATAATCGTGTCTTTCATTAGTTTTATTGTATTTTTTATTATTGTTTTGGCGTATTGTACGCCTCTTCGGGGATAAAGGCGTGAAAGTGTGTGTGTGTGTGTGTGTGTTATGCTTTCTTAATTTTTTAGCGGAAACTGGAAACATATCAGGGAAAAATGGGTATATTTTTTCTTATCTTGTTTTTATTCGTATAATAGTTCTAATGTCCTGAGTTTCAAATAGAAGCTGTGTCAGGTAAAACCGCCCTATTTTAAGCAGTTGCTTGTCTTTGCCGGCTTCGTACAATTGACAAGCCATATTTTAATAAATATAGCTAGTCAATTGCATTTTGCAGTATGAAGATTTCATAATCTTCATACTGCAAAATGTTTTTCACTAAATATAGTGCTCGATATTCAATTGATTTAGAATATTTTCGAGATATGAAAGATCTATATATTCTTTTTCATTGTTTATAGTAATACTACTCATATTAACCTGTGAAGTCCGTCGCGAAGAATTTTGAACTTCATTAAGAATTTTCAGTTGCGTCCCAATTAACCCTGATTCCAGCATCCACATGCTGCTTTTTATTTAAAATTTTCCTGTATATTTCAGTATTGTCCGATGGCACTTCTTCAGTATATTTGTCATTACTTTGTCGAGTAACTATAAATGGTCTAATTACATCGCTATTCTTAATTTTGCTTTTTATTATATTGTAAACATAATATTACCCTTCATTATAATATTAACCTTCATTTATATTTTGGTTTGTTTTCAATAGTCCTTCCACTTTTGATTTCTTTAGATGTAACGTGTCTTGTGGTTCAGTGTCGGAACTATGCAAAAATGATTTGTATAAGTTATCAAAATTATATTCTGATAGCGTATTATACTAGAACGACGCTTAGATTGTCGTTTAATGTTTGAAGAAGAATGGTGGACTTTTAAGTCTCGCTTTCTTTAATATGAATAATTGAGGACCATATGAATCGCTATTAAGAATAAAAACTGAGTTGTTTCTCTTAGCCGAATTCCTAATTAATAATAATAATTCTTTAATTCAGATAAAATCCAAAGTAAATGTGAACAAATAAAAACAATTGAAATAAATGATATCTACAAAAAATAATATTTAAAAGATTTAATTTTTTTTATGATTTATAGTTTAACATATTTAAACATACTAATTTATTTTTGTTAAATCAAATACAATGTCAATTTAATAAATATTTACATGTCAAATTCAAATAACCCGCCACTGACCGCTCCCGGTATATAATAAATCCTTTTATAAAAAAATCCTTATATTTACTGAGATTGTTGTTTATATGCCTTTGTTCTTTTCGACCAATTTTGGAATCTGTCATGACCATCATATTACTGAAGTAGTGCTCATTAGGCGTGCGTGATACTGCCTGTTTTTGATTACGCTTAACTGAATTATTTTTTTCATTATTTGATGTTCTTAAAGTATCGTCATGTTGACAATCACGTAGGTCCATAAATCGTTCAATGCTCGTTCGTAGTGTAATTAGAAATTTACGATTTGCATATTTTACGCAGGACTCTTCGGTACGGACATAAGTTTTTTTCCGCAGCCTAGACCTTTTCTTCTTAGATTTATTTTTTGGCTTCCGTCTTAATATTGAAGAAGATGATCCACCTTTCAGAAGATGAGCGTCTCTGTATAATCTTGGATGATAAGTCCTGCGATTAAATTTATTACGCATTTTAGAACACTTATGTAATGGCATTCTACCCCTATTAAATATGTCCGATGGTTCAGTTTCGTCAACTATAGATTTGTCTACAACATATGAATCATGAAAATGACGACTTGATACAGGTCCTTGATGAGATGGTGACCCTCCTCTTAATAACGCCTTGCCTCTTAACAATCCAGTGTCGTAATCGCCGTGACATTTGGCATTATCTAAATAATTTTTATACGACAAAGCAATGGATGAGAATAGATTATCTTGATTTGTTTGTTTACAATCTACATCTGCAGCTTCATAATCTGGTTTAAAGTTCTCTAGGATCATTTCTTTTACTTTTTCGAGCGCGTTGTCTGTACCAAGGAACTTTTTTATTTTTTTTAGGACTTCACTAATCTTATCATGTTTTTTTTCTTGTTTGGTTACTACTTCTTTAATGGGATGCTTCTTTTGATGCTCCAAATATGCTCCAACTATAACTGCTATATTATGCAAGGCTGGGTCATTTAACGATTCATTTGTATTAATGTACTTGGACAAGGTGGCCCACATGTTTTTAAGGTTTTCATTGTATTTTTTACATGTATCTGGATCTTGAGTATAACCTGCTTGTGTATCTCTTTTGTAACGTTGCTTGTAGGCCCCATATCTAACCTGAGAAGAGAAATAATTGCCAAATTACAATCTGACGTGATGATATCCGAAATGCAAAGGAATCTGTATTTTATTTTATAGATCTAAACTAGATGGTACAGTCCCAATTAGAGCTTTGTTTACTTAATTGTAAGTATGTCGTATATCAAATGTTGCTGAGAGTTTTTGTGGTCTTAATACATCCAGATGGATAGGTCCTAGTAGTGAGGTTCTAATTCATCATAGTGCATACATAATGTGATTTGCACTAACTAAAAATTATTTATTGTTATAATAGAAATATTAATGTGATTTTAGTCGTTTTAAAATTCTACTACTCCATTGGGTCTATCCAGCTAATGGTAGGATACCGCTCAATCAATCAAAAATCAATATAATCAGCCTATACCAGTCCACTGCTAGACGTAGGCCTCTCCCAATTTACGCCACAATACACGGTCCTGCGCCTTCCGGTTCAGCAACCCTGCAACCTTTTCCAGGTCGTCGGTCAATCTGGAGATACCGCTCGTCAATGGCAATAAGATTTTTAACCATGATAATACATAGTTTGTATATATGTAAGGGTACCACTCCTTGATATCCGATGTCCAAGCGACTTTATCTGCTAATGGCGCATTTGCTGATTAACGGACGAGGTTCGGTGCCCTTCCACAGTTGGGAGGTCAAACGGCAGTCGCCTTCTGAGCCGATATTTAAAAGTCAAGCGATAGCTGCTCCTGGTAGCTAAATAAAAGTAAACCCCATGCTTCAAATCTAAGGTAATTGGAAACAATTGGGAAAACACATAGCATCAAGAAGAATATATGTCTATCTTAAATAATTTACTATAAAAATTTTGCCTGCATTAAAACCACATATGACCCATCAAAATTTAAAACTACGTTAATTATAAATAATATCGAGTTTATTTAAAATATAAATTATACATTTTTGTGTATACGTTACATATCATATATGTTGACAATTCCTGCAATACTACAGGCATTGTGTTTGATTATATTTAAATAATAATTGTCTTGTAATTTTTTCCATATCGTCCTACCTTTGCTTTTTCTTCTCTGCCTTTCGATTTGGAGGAATCCAATATACGCTTTATTAAACTTATCATCTTTTGGTAATAAACTGCAGATTTTTCCTTAGCGGTGTCAATCCAATCACCACCGGTGCGATATAGAGCGTTTAGTTTCGAGTCATGTTCAAGTTGCTTTACAATACGTGTTAACATCTTATTGAATTTGTCAACTTTATGTTTTTTTGACGAATTATGTCCATAGGGTCGATTGTTATAGTTGTTAAGTTCATTTTCACCATTTGAGTCATCTAGTAAGTCCAGAACAACAATTTCGTCACTGGGTAAACTGTTAAGCAATAAATTATTATTATTATTTATATCGTGCTGCATTGAACCATCCTTCACATTTTCGGAATCTACATACGTTGGTGGTGCATTTCCTACATATGGCGTTACACCTGATAGCTCAGATGATTCGGAATTAACATTTTCATAATCGTTGTTCTTGATTCTATTTTTTTCTACAAGATGCTGATATTTATTTATTTTAGATTTTGTCTTTCTTATTTTTTCGCGATTCTGTTTAGACGACCGATTAATAATCATGGACCTTTGTGAGATTGGGTATGAATTGACTTCAGCGGCCAACATTTCTTCTAATGGTAGCTGATCAAGGCTTATGATTTTAAAATCTTCATAATTATTTAGTATATCATCTTTAGCTTCTTCTTCTGCCCAAGAAGATCTTAGTGCGTCAATCTTCTCCATAAGAGCTTTTGATGTGGTGCATTTCTGTAAAATATAACGGAATTAATTTACGAGTCCTGCCTTTTTGCCATAGAAACACACAAGCACACCGTTTGATGTTGATGAAGCCTGCTATCGCTACTAATTGGTTTTATAATTGATGAAAATATGGGAGTATTTTCATGCACTGCATTTAAACTAAATTGATCGTATAAATAATTTGTGTTGTAATTTGTGTACCTAAATTGGGATTACCGTGTCTTTAAATTTCCTACACAGTGACACTTACCGCAGAAATTTTTGTGACACCACAAATTAATAAAATAGCCAACAAAACTATTTTCATTGTGTACATTAAGTGCCGAATGAGCAGAAACTACATTATAGTTGAAACCGTACTTCTCTGATAAATATCAAATCGATATTTATGCAAATATATGTTTACGAAATCACTTTAATAGCAACTATATAAGATTTATCTTCATTCTAATCGACTTCACAAATTAATCATTGTAAGTGTTGGTCACCGATTATTTCTTACATGATCAATTACATGTCTCATTATAAATGGTACCCGTGGAAATCCAAGACGTGGTATATTTTAGGCATGCTTTTAGATATTTAATATAAATGGTTTGAAGTGCGATGGAGGCCTACCGAGAATTTCAATCTATCTGCAAGTGATGCTTGTGACATTCTAACTAACAAAGTCATGGCGACGAGCAAAACCCTGTAACAACCAGTCTGGCCAGTGTGTTAGGGTTTCACCTTTCCAAAATTCAATTAGAAGGTCCAACTGTGGATACCATAGGCTGATTTGGCTATACACTAGGATCTACAGCAATAGCCAAGACCAGAAAAGTTCTCGGTGAAGTCGCAGGAGAAGTTAGAATGTATTAGAACCCGCATCGAAATTAATCAGAAGATAATTTGAGAGAGTTGGAAAAATTACAGTACATCACTTTCCTTCTTTGCAAGAAGGAAAGTGATGTACTTTACTGTACTGCCTGTTTTGCCTTTACACCTAGTTCATCCTATAGAAAAAAGGAAGCATCACAGTAATAACATATTACGGGTCATATGTGAGCTATGATTTATTCCAATAATATGTATGGCAGAAACGTCTAAAAGCACTAAAATTCACTCCAGATGCCACGAGATCCGCATCCGCAGCTTTTCCCGATGTTTCTAGTAAACTGCTTTGCACATTATATCGGTCGTTTCGCAAAACGCTGTACTTACTTCCAGAGGAAAAGTTTTAGAGTTATTTCATTCTTTCCCCACCCTCACCCAGCATGTTCCTAGAACTTTATAAGATCCACAGTCCACCTTGTATAAAGCCTCGACAACTTTTCGACCCCGCCAACTGTTTGTTCTATGACCAATGTATCCCATAGTCACTTAAAACGAGCAATTCTCTGGACTTTGTATGTGATCCCGGTTCTCTTTCTAATTTTGGATTTTATCATGAAGTGACTCTCCGAGCACAGTCCTCTACATTTACCTCTGTGCTAGGACAATTTAACTATTAGTGGTTATATCGTTCTAGTCACTGTGTGATAGCAAGATACGCGTGTATAACTCAAAGGCTATTTCTCATTGCCGTTAGGCAACAGGCATACATATTGTTCAACAACTTTACTGACACGATTTGTGTTCGTGTGTGTTGATTGTTTTCAGATCTTATTCCCTTTGGTTATCCCTAGGTTATCATAATTGAAAACTTAACTTACCTCTCAACCTCTCAAATCAAAGCAATATTGATGTTATTTGTGCTAACGGCGACTATAGGATAGGGAGACTGACAAAACCTAGATAGAGTTTAAGTGTGTGGAGAAACGAAAAGAGGCAGTAGTAATAAGCGTGATGCATGGTGGAATGAGGAAGTGAAAGAAGCAGTTCGAATGAAGAAGAAAGCATGGCTAGACTACTTAGCCTCGCGGAATGATTTTAATATGAAAGAGAGATACAAGCTGCAGAAAGTTAACACGAAGGCACTGATAGAAGAAGCTCGTGAAAGGTGCAGAATGCAAGCGGATGAAAGGTTGTCGTCCAATTTCCGGGATAATGCCAAGCTCTTCTGGAAAGAGGTAGGCAAGACCCGGAGTTGTTCGACAATCTGCAGTATGAATAAAGTGCTTAGTGTTAACAATGACGTCCTAACAGACCAAAGTGACGTCCTGCAGAGATGGAGTGAATATTATGGAGAGACGTATGCAAGAAAAGACAGCGATGCCACATCGGGAAGTGGAGCTCACTTCGATGCTCCGGATCCCGATGTCATTGAAGTCATTAGTATGAAAGAAATAGAACAAGCAATAAGAAGTATGAAATGTGGTAAGGCTGCGGGAAAAGACAGAGTTACTGCTGAGATGATCAAGTACGGTGGGTCGCGTGTCTGGGACACACTATGTCTGTTATGCAACTTGTGCTGGCGGACGGGTGAGGTCCCAGATGACTGGCGAGTAGCAGTTGTAGTACCTATTTACAAAAGGAAAGGCTCGCGCCTAAACTGCTCCAGCTACAGGGCGATCAGCTTGGTCAGCTTAGCTAGTAAGGTGTATGCAAAGGTTATAACGGCACGAATGCAAGAAAAGTCTGAAAGGTATTTATGGGAGGCTCAATGCGAATTCCGACGTGGAAGAGGTTGCATCGATCAAGTTTTTTCTCTCCGCATGATCGCGGAAAAGTTTCTGGCACTTAGCCAGAAGGTTTTCTGCGCTTTTGTGGATCTAGAGAAAGCATTTGATAACGTTGTGAGAGAAACGCTGTGGGACTTGCTGCCAGGATATGGTGTGGACGGCTCGCTACTACGGGCAATACAGTCGCTTTATAGGGACTGTAAGGCTTGCGTGCGAGTAGGGGAGGATGTGTCACCTCTTTTTGATGTCTGTACAGGCGTGAAACAGGGATGTGTCATGTCCGCCTGGCTGTTCATAGTGTATCTAGACAGTTACCTGCAGAAGTTGAAAGATTTTAATATGGGTGTGAATTTGGGTGATTTTACAGTAAACTGTCTGCTGTACGCTGATGATGCGGTCCTCATGGCCTCATCAGAAGCTGACCTACAGGCATTAGTCACTAATATGAAAGAGGGGTGTGAAAGTAAGAGTCTCCGCTTGAATGCAAGTAAAACTAAGGTTCTAGTATTTGAAAGAGGTAACGTAAGAACTTAATGCGAGATTAGGGTAAACCAGGAACGTCTAGAGCAAGTGAATGAAATTGTGTATTAAGGAAGTATGTTTAGCGCGGATGGAAGATGTGATTCGGATGTAGAACGGCGAGTAGCTGCCGGAAACAAAGTTAACGGTGCTTTGTCTCAGTTAGTAAAGCGACAAAGCATCGTAAAAGAAGCACGAATGGCGATTCATAACGCAGTGCTAGTGCCAACTTTGCTTTACGCTAGTGAAACCTGGGTATGTCAGCAGATGCATGAAAGTAAATTGAATGCTGTGGAGATGCGATCACTTCGAAAATTGTGCGGCGTTACCTTGGCCGACCGAATACGTAACGAAGTGATACGCAATATGGCAGGTTTGAATGAAAGTGTCAGCGTTAAGCTGGAAAAGGGCGTGCTCCGTTGGTTTGGACACGTCCAACGAATGAGTGAGAAACGATTGACGAAGAATATATATTGTTCAAAAGTAGAGGGTAGAAGGATTCAGGGAAGGATAAGAGACTTACATATGAAGACCACGTGAGCAGATTGCTCAAAAACGGAAAGGTCAAAAGTACTCGGATACCCAGACGTGCGTGTATGAAGCGATTGATGAATCTCGAAGAAGCGAAAGAAGTATGCATGGATCGCGAAGCCTGGCGGGCTGTCCTCTCTGACTACCCCGTCAGGGATACAGCGTGAAGATAGTTAGTTAGTTAGTTTTCAGTATAATATTACTATCTGTCCATGTAACGGTGAGTGACGAGTCATCGAGTTCGGGCAAAAAAATTATATACAGTCTTCGACTTTCAAAACTGTATTTTACTTTGTATTAGTATTGTGGGACATTTTTTTACATTTTTTATTGCAAGAGGCACATTCAAGATCTCCTAGGGCTAAGAACTTCCGAAAAACCATGCATCTGCTGACTAACGTTGCATATTTCAAAGAAAAGAGGCATAGTAACATGGATTTTAAAGACCGTCCGAAGAGAAAAGAAAGAGTACTGGACTTCGCAGCGAAGGTTTCAAATGCATTTGCATTACATTTAAAAAAAAATCTTAACCGAGTTTCCACTTCATTGTTAGTAACAGCCATCTGTCATGGTTTTTCAACCACCTACACCATAAACTTGACAGTAAATCAGTAGTTTTATATGAATTCGCATAAAAATAGTTTGCATAACAGAGGTTTTGAGCAGATGATACTTGAATATTTATTCTGGAGCCCAGTTTCTACTTGCTTACCTTAACTAGTTGGTCCTTGCCATGATTTTCCAATTACCAGCAGTAAAACTTTGACAGTCCATCAGCAAGTACTCCACCTTGCAGGTAAGTTTGGTATACATGCACCCATTTCCCCCCATTTGCAATATATCGATCAAGACAATTCTATTTTGCAGTGTTTACTTGTTGTCCAGCCTGGTTGAGTAACATAAAATTCCCGGCAGCTTCCACACCTTATATTACGTTCGTACGTAAAATTGCTTTTGTTGAGGGAAAAATAACAGACATTATGGATATTAATTTATTATTATGGATATAACTTTACACTTATCGTGTAAAGTTCATATTTCAATTGCCTACTTTAACAGTATTTATTAACAGAAATTTATTGTAAGACACTATCCATTCATATCTCTATTAAACATTTTTTAAGAATTTGGCAATTCTATATTTTACGTTTAATTTTGTTCTTCAACTAACAACAAAAGCTATCTACAAGATTAAAATCTAGCACATATACGTATAACATAAGCATTAATAACAAATAATTGCACGAATAATACAAACTTAATTTTAAAAAAATTGCTAACTTTGACTAGATAATTTATCAATTTGTGTTTTTCTGCTGCCATTCTGTTGGAGAATCTTTTGTTTTTGTGGTGTGTTCTTATTGGTTTTGCTTTCTTGAGCATAGTTAACAGTGTTATAAGCCTGTTCATCTACTTTACTATCACTTTGAACGATTGATCCTTCTTGATATGCTGTTGGATTCTGATCAGTTTGATATTCTTGTGTGTATTGTGATGTTTCATAATTCTGGTCACTTTCATAGTTAGTATTTGGTTGATAATTTTCATATTGTTGATCATATTGAGCATTTGGATCAGTATATTGTTGAGAATACTGCTCATAGTTCTCATATTGTTGTTGTTCTGTGTAAGGTTGTTCATAGTTTTGATCATACTGGTTCTGATATTGAGGGTCAACGGCTTGTTGAGTGGCTTCATTATTTTCCTCATACTCATAATTTTGATTTTCATATTCCTGTGCTGGTTCAACGTCCATAGGGTTTTCAACTTCTTGGTTGATTTCCTTTACTGCTCTTTGTTCTATTTCATCTATTTCATCAAATTCTGTATCTTTGTAATGTTCAGCAAGTTTGTCATCATAAGTGTTATTTTTTTCATCATTAAAATTGTCCATTTCATGTTTAATTTGTTCAGGAGCATGGTCGTTGTTTATTCCTGAAGCTTCGTTGGAATGAAGTCGCTTGATAGTGGGGAGTGCTGTGATTGGTCCGACTGGTTCAACCGAGGGCTGTCCGGGGGGCTCAGCTCCGGGATGGTCTCGTCCGCTATTGGACGAGGGACGTCGGCTATTTCTATCTGATGTGGTCGAGTGCGTGGGATGTGCTAGAAAGAATATGAAGTCAATTGCATAAAATGAGTATGTAAATATTATTTTGGAAAATTGGTTTTCTTCCAAAGCGATATTCTGGGATATCGGGCTATAACGAGATCCTTGGCATCCGAGTCAGCCTCACCTGCAAATAGTGCACCTAATGACTAGTAGAGGACAAAAAAAATCAATAATTGGGAGAGGCCTACTAACGTGCAGTTGTGTAGACTGCGATGAGTTTGATTAACTGATCTTTTGTGATATTGGATCGAAGTAAAAGCATGTCTATAGCTACTATCAGTAATTTTGAAATATCATTACTGCTTCTTATAAGTAGTTATTTCATACCTTGGTAAGCGCTAGGTGTTTGCGGTGGTTGTAAGGAGAGCGTTAGGCCATTTACTTGATGCTGCAGAGTGGCCAGTTCTTGCCTGCACACACACACACACACACACGTCAAAGCACACACAAACCACACAACATAACATAATTAAACACCAAGCCAAATTAATCAAGTAATTTATCCAGTAAACATAATATTTACAATATGTTAAGAAAACCCTGTACGATTCGTGAAGGTATTGGTAGGTATCGAGATGTGATTTTAATCGTGTAATCCTTTATAGAAATTAAGCTAATAATATAAATTATAAAAATAATAACATTAAGCCATATTTGTAAAATTATATTAATGATATTAATAACGAGTGCAATTAACACAAGAGATTCAGTATATAAATTATCAAAAGAACTACAATATGCTCTTAAGAATCTTAAAATCTAAGACAAAGATAATGAGAGTATTCGTCAGTCAGTCAGTTAGGTCATAAGATAATTTATTTTTAAGAGCAATAATTATGACAATTTTTTATATATTTTTTAATTTCATGTGTTAAAGCAAGTTGGTTCATATAAGTTTACTCTTATAAAAGGTGATTACGATATACTGAAGAATTTCAACTTGTCTAGGTTAAATTTTATATCTCACTCTGTCTGTGGTCAGAGTGTTGCTCTTGATGTCTTTTCAATATTAATAAACATTTATATTACGTTAGATAACAGTTTGTATATCAAATTTGACTTAATATAGTTTATTATATGCAAACAAATGCTAGTGGATATCGCAGTCAGAAGATTCTATTACCAGTATGTTTATTATTGTATTTATTTTTTTACCTATTCTACCTTTTATCTACTCTGATACTATAATACAAAGATTATAAAACTGATAACAAAATTCTTATGACAAACATTACGTACAGGCCAAAACTAATTAAAAAAAAGTTTAATTACGATACAGGTCTTGTATGGACACCTGTATCATAATATAACTTTTTAATCATAACGATACACCTATACAACCTCCAGCTGGACCAAGGAGGTAGAACCTCTACTTAAAAAAAAAAAAGGTTTCAATCATTGGTTTCAATGAACGAGTCCGCGACGCAAGCGCGCATGCGCAAACAATGTTTGCGCCTTGGCGCCAACATTTGACATTTAAAAAATAAATTTGTTGCTATATTCATCATTTTATTTGCAATATTGTTTTACATATTATACGAGAGTTGATAAAGTAGTGTATGACACTGTACATAACTTGGTCTTATAACACTCGTGTGATACTATAAAAAAACTCATGTTATAAGAACCCTTATTATGCAACAGTATCATAAACTACTATTACCTATTTTAGTGCCATCGTTTATCAATTCATCTACTAGGTGACAAAACTAAAGATGTTCCTTGCAATTGAATTGTCTGTAGTGCTATATTTTACGGTAAGTATAAAAATAATATCACACACAGCTAAAAAGGAAAAATTTACAACGAAAACTGAAGTAGCATTATCAAATAATGTATTTCAAAAGTTTTAGCCTTTATACTTAACAAACCAGCATCATTAAATTAATCTCGTCAAACTCATCAGGATGATATAGCACACGGATAATCATATTTGAATTTTCATGTTTTTTTTTAAACAGACTATTCATTTTTTTTGTTGTTTTCGCCCATCTTGGACAGGCAAAGGACACTTAGTCCATACAGCCTAGTCTTCAGTATGTATTATATTCTTGTAATTTTGTTTTAGTCCTGTCTAATCGTTTGTCGATGTCAAGTCCTCAGTCCTAGGTCCTAGTCCGTGTCCCAATAAGGCAGTGGATCCCTTATTGCGGCTATCTATGGAAATTTGGCACTAACACAAACAACACCGCTATTCTTTGCAAAATATCACTTTCGTTCACTAATGCACTTTTCCGAACTCTTTATGTAAAATATTCCACCTTTATTAAACACAAAAACACGAATTTTACACTAGTTTTTGAATATAAAAACCTCACAGACTATTCAATTGCATGATATTGGTCAGCTCCTGAACCCTTAAATTCTACCAAACACATGCATAATATTGCCAGCTATGAAAAACATGCAATCTAATAGGATGCCTGTTTAGACAGCCTTTAAAAAATCATTGCATTCGCTTACTTACATACCTTAAGCGGATCAACGTCAGAATCGCTGATTCTATCGATCGATAGATCACTTAGATTTCTCGTCAAACTACCAATATCATCTCTCAAGTCATTTAAGCTATCTGTTCTTCTAAATCTATATCTATAAGTAGTGTTAGGAGTGGATGTATAGTAGGTGCGCTCTAGATCGTAAGAGGCCCGACTATTCGGGTAGCCACTCAGTGGTGTGTAGCTTCGGTAAGGTGTAATGATAGTCGTGCAATACTTCTTATGGGAGCACCATAAGTTTCTAAGTTTTCTCATTAGTTCAGCGTTCCTGCAAAGCAATTGTGTTTTGTCTGCTCTGAAATGGAAATTTGTGAGTGAATTTTGGTGAAGACTAAAGTTGCAACTATAGAAAAACTCAATTCTTGGTTATTTCGGTCTTTTTTTTAAAGCAATTTCTTATATCTTTATTAAAAAAGGGACTCCTTATATATTTTTAATACTTTCTACAATTTGCAACATATTTGTATTAGTTACTTTAACGTTAAAATTATCAAGGATAACCAGATTTGAGCAAATTGAATTTCAAGATATAAACGGTCAATGTATAGTATATTAAAGTCAATATTATTTTATAAACTACTTTATTACATGGTACAACTTCATTACCCATTTAAAGTCATAATTTTGTAATTTGTCACAACATCGACGAATAAACATGAATACTTAAATTGAATTAAACGCAAAAGTAACAATAAGCAGTAAATATCACATCTACATTGCACATTTTTTTCTTAAATTAATACACTGATAGCATTACTTGTCATATCGGAAAACATTTCAAAGCTGTTTACAATTTTATCATGGTCAAATTTGCAAATATTTACAAAAGTAATAAATTAAACATAGATATTGTGTTGTTATCCACAAAATTGATAATATTGAAGATATTTTAATAAATCAGAATTTCTTTATTCACTGTCTGAATTGACTACCAGTGCTCCTTAAATCTAATCTAGGCTTAGCTAACCGTACTATCTGTATACATCATTTGGATACTCAATTCAGTACTCAGTCCA
Source organism: Thumatha senex (assembly GCA_948477245.1). NCBI lineage: Eukaryota > Metazoa > Arthropoda > Insecta > Lepidoptera > Erebidae > Thumatha > Thumatha senex. The sequence continues at coordinate 7,370,998 of OX419750.1, read as the reverse complement.
TTTCAAGACGCTTAATTTATTTTTTTCATCTATCCCATCATTTTGTTTATCACAGCATTTTATTCATCTATCCCATCATTTTGTTTATCACTTTTGTCAACAGTTTCCTTTTGAACTGTAGTTTCCTCAACGATATCATTATCACCAGCTACTCTTTCTATTGCTTTTTCGATAATTTCTGCATCATTATGTTCATCACTTTCATCTTTTGTTTCTTTTTGATGGGTAGTTTCTTCTAAGATATCGTTAACTCTAGTTTCGTGTTCCATTGAATTTTGCATATTTTTTGTAGATTCTTTTTCTCCATCTTCGCATTGTTCAATATTTGTAGGTATTTTTTCATCATTTGTTATAGAAACTACGTTAACTGTATCGTTCTTTAATTCATTTGATGTAACTGTGGTTGTAGGGTTTTGGGCCTATTATTTAAATCACCCGCCAACCGCAATGCTTACGCGCCATCGCCCGACGCGAACCGCGTAGTTCCGCAGTCAAGCCGCGCGGCGCACACTGCGCAGCGCCACCGTCGCAAAAAATTCGAGCGCTCAACCGGCACGCGCTCCGCGCAAAAATTATAAAAAACAGAAGAATACCAGCAAGATCCTTAAATAAATCGGTTATTCGTCGACCCTAACTAATTGTGCACCCTCCGAATTGATTGGACCGTCCCGGGACATCGAGGTCTACCCAGGCGCAGAGCTGGTCGAGGAGGCGGGTAAGTGGGGCCCAAAGCCATTTATTTTCAAGGGATCTAACTTAAATTCATATCCTGAGCTATCAGACAATACAGTGGTATTAACTTTCTGTGATTCATTGGGGATTTCACTTTTGTGAGCAATTTCACTATGTTTTTCATCTTCCTGAATAACTTTAGCATCGCTAATCGGTTCTTCTATAATTTCTACCGTCTTGTTCAGAATATGAACGTTATTATCTGAAACTTCCATACTAATACTATTATCAACTCCTTTATATTCATCGGTCTGCACTATCACTTTTTCTACCTTAGCTTCTCGTCTTTTTCTTTCCTTCCTAGACTTAGGTATCAGTTTCACACTTATGTCAACTTTAATTGGCTCCTTTTTCTCCCGTAAAAAGGGCTGTTGTATCATAAGAGGTAGGTTGTAGATTTTCTCTCCTTTGTTGTTAGCGAGATCCTGATTGGTCGTCAATGGGCCGACGATGATTGGCGGGTATCTATTCGACGAATCGGACTCTTTTTCGGAGCGGCGTTTGGAACGGTGACCTCGATCGCGAGATGTTGAACGGTCGCGCTGTGTTCTGATTGGTTCGTCTGAACGGCCGCGACTCTGCGCTCTGCCTGTTACCAATAAAAACACAGCACGACGTTAGGATACTTTAAATGGGTAATGATACGGAATAATAAACTTTAAAATTGGTGATTATATTATAAAATAGTGCTATAAATCATGCTATTAGACTTGAAATTGTTCGTACTTGTGCCTACGATTTGCGTCGTCGAGCTTGTCTGTGAGCAAACGACATTCGCCGGTGAGTTTCTCCATCAGACTGTTTTGTGATTGTATCATGGACTCCAACTCAGCCACCGTTTTAGCTGTGGAACCAAATGTTCTAGCTTTAACTCTAATCTGTGGGGAATACTTCAGGGCACGTTTCAAACAATCTGATGAATAAACCATTGAAAGTTAAGAAATAATAAAGCCCTTTCATACCACTATAGATCTACATGCAACGCAAGAAAAGGTAAAATGTGAATGTTTTGAAATAAAAGATCCCAATATTGTATGCAGAATCTCTCAAAACATCAACAGTTTACCTATTAAATGAGATAACGTCCAGAAATTTTTAATAGGTTTCAACGTAAAGGGTTTCAGAAAGCTATTTTTAATAAGTCCTTACGTACCGTGTTTATTTTCCATGGATTCCATCATCGTTGAGAATTCTTTATCTTTTTTATTCTTCTCCGGCGATATTGGAGTCAAATTCTTCATTGTTTGCTGCGAAAATACATTCATTAATCACAACATAATCTCAAAAAAGTATTAAACTTCAAATATTTATTTCGATGAGCGCAGAGTTTTTACCTCTTTCTCAAGATTTGCGATTTGTTCAGACAAACGTAAATTCTCTCGGCGTGAGTGAACTAAATCTGCGTCAGCACGGTCCAAGCGTTGACGAAGAGATTGTATCTAGAAGGATTAAAACATAATAATGAAACTGTATCACTACACTTTTTAAGACAATTTCTTTTAGTGTAGCAGATTCTTTAAGAGTGTGAAAGTCGTAAGTCATTCGCTCAAAGCATTTGGTTGATTCAACACATTATTGTTTACCAGAAATACAAGTACACAATAACGATTTACATTTTACAGTCCGTTTAATTTACTATGTGTTTTAGTTTTAGCAGTTATGATTTTAGATTCCCCATATTTTAAGGCAATGTTATTTATGATGTATGTGTCAAATAAAAAATACTACTTGTAAATTTTATTACCTCAGAGTTGAGTCTATTAGCTTCATGTTTGGCTTGCCTTTGATGTCGTTCTATTGCGAGGCGAGCGCTAGCCAATTCTTCTTCAAGGGAAGCTTTTTCGGCATTAGCTTGGGCTAAATCAGCTTGCAAAGAAGCTGAAACCAAATTTATATTGTAAATGATGTAAGTTTTGATGTTTCGGACGAGTAGATTGACGGAACAAATTTTGGTGGCGAATGTTAATATACAAGCTGGTGGGTACTAGTTTGATCAGATCCGAATAGAGCTTATGAAGTGAAATAAAAGATTGAAACTCAAAGTTCCAAAATAAGATTAATAATAATTCCATTGGTTATGGGATGGTAAACGTGGTCGGTTGGTACACTATCTATTATACAGTGTAATTATGTATGTGGGTGGAATACATACACATTTTATTCTTAAGTTCCATCTTCAGATCGTCAATAGCTGAATTCTTCATGGAGATCTCGCGCTTCAGTTCATTTTCCTCGCGACGTTGACGTTCCAAGTCCAACTGTTTAATATAATGTTAAATCAATTTTTTTTTAACTATTTCTTAAAATATGGTCAGGATGATTAAACTGATTTTGACAAGAATTTCTCCAGCGGGTAACAGATTTTCTAATAGGTTATTCTTCAAATGTCCGTTATAGAAATCCAAGACCATAAAAAGCAGTGATTGACCGAATGAAACATAGATACAATTTGGCTTGTATATGGAAAGAAAGAAAATTTTTCATCATTTCTTTCTTACTCTTAAAAGGTATTATGAGGAGTCGAAGTAAGTATGTTGCGGATGAAAAGTAATAAGTATACATTAAAACTTAAAGTGGGATACATTAAAACTACTTGATTCACAAGAGTCTAAAAGCTACTAAAACTTTTTAACATAATGAAATAAGACGAGATCAAGCCGAAACATATGGTAATTTTACGCAAATTTCTGTCTAGTTTTACTATCTCATGTTGTATATGATACTAACTTGTAATTTAGCGACGTTATCATACTGTGCAGCAAGATCATGTTGGAGTTCGTCAAAATGAGCGTTGTAACGTTGTTCCGCGGCACTGCGCTCTTGTATGGCTCGCCGAGCACCTTCACCAGTTATTTCACGAATTTTGTTGCGCTCTTTCGCTAATTCATCCTAAAAATTATAAAACACATTCAGCAGATATTTCAGAGTTGGACTAGGCAAGTTGAGATCATCTCCCTGTAATAAGTCTCTGGTGATAGTATTTTTAAAGCCTACCTTGAGTCGTCTGACTTCAGTTTCCAAATTATTCCGTTCATCCCTGAGCTGATGTTCTACCACATCTGAGCCACGCTTGTACCTGCCATCATCGTCTCGTTGTTCCAAGCTCAGCTTTAACTTTGATATTTGAGATTCCAGTGAGGATTTATCCCTGGTGAAATGTCAGGTACTCAGAAATGTTCATTATAAAGACGGAATGGAGCAGAAAAAAATAAAAGAAGAATAATGAGACGAAAGAAAGAAGACATAAAATTCACAGTAGTAACTGAAATTGAATCTGTTAAAAAGAGAAGTAGGAGTAGGCAGTAACGAATATTAGCGAATTAAAGTTCTTAGCAATTGATATTTACTTACTCTTAAATGTCTCACAAATCATTTTATGAGTAACAGGCGTTGCTTAGATACTATTTTGGAATAAGTGTACTTATTTTGAAACAATATCTGAGGAGAGAAATTTCTTAAGAGATTACCTCTGCAAGTTGTCGATCTGCCGCTTAAACCCGTCAAGGCAAGTTGAGTCAACAAGCCCAGAGGCAAGTTTTCGCTTATTCTCATTATTTTCGTCCTGTGAAATTGTATCAAAACATTTTTAAAGTATTACACAGTTGTGAATGTGAAAGTTTCTGAAGATGTTTGAATGTTTGTTAGATAGCTATTTTGTTTACACTTGACTCGCTTCATTTCAATAAATAAGTAATATTTTAAGACTATTTTATCGCCCATAACACCCTCACCTGAACTTTTTTCAAGTCAATCTTAGCTTGAGTCAGCTGTGCCTCCAACTCAGCTATGCGCGACTCGAACACGATGTTGGGACCTTCCAATTTGGTGGAACGGGATTTGGTCGATTTCCTTGCTTTTGATGGTGTTATCTAGTGAAAATAATTAGTAGAACTCTAAGTTATGTTAGAGAGTGTAAAGGCTAAATGTTTCGTTTTCAAGACCACCTGAGAACAAGTTGATCTTTTCACTACATGTAGTTTAGTGAAAAGGGCAAGCAAGTGTTTAGTGAAGGCCTTCAGTTGCAGCTTTCATATAAAAAGGTATTAATAAAATATCACTTAGCGTGCTAATAATAATATCTTTTCTTTCGACTATTCCACTTCTAGTCTTTGGTATCCTTACCTTATTATCACTATCCAATCCAGTACTATCACCTAGTTCATCCAGTTCATCGCTTTCAGAACCATTGTAGGAGTGGAACATGCGTGAAATTAGCTTGTTCTTCTGCGCCTCGTGAAGATGTTCGTTCTCAGATATAACTTCTTTTACTTTGCCGAGCAGGTTGTTGAGTTCATCCTGAGAGAGATTTGATTTGACGATCAGATGGCAAGAAACAATTGCACCTGACTAACACTCTGTCGGACCGTAAACATACTTCCACTGGAGTGTTGAATAGGATTCTGACTGATGAGATACATACCCTGCAATACTGGCTTTCTCTCTCCAATTGCTCGATATACTCTTCTTGTTTCTGGATGAAGTTAATCACATCAGGGTTAGTACCGCCGCTTAAATCCGCACCAGCTGAGCTGGCGCTGGTTTGGAGAGGTGGAGCTGGAAACATAATCAACATTATTTAGTGCTAAGTTGTCGATATGTTATTATTTAACAGAGAGTTTGTACATATATTTTAATATATATATATATATATACATTATGACTGCCTCTGTGGCGCGGTGCGAGTGCATCCGACTGCTACGCAAGAGGTCGTGGGTTCGATTCCCACCCTGGATAAAACTTTGTGTGATGAGCACGATGGTTTATTTTGTGTCTGGGTGTTATTTATCTATAATATGTATGTATTTAGAAATATATAAGTATGTTTATCAGTTATCTAGATCCCATAACACAAGCTAATATTAGCTTACTTTGGGCTAGATGGCGCTGTGTGAAAAGGGTCCCAAAATATATTTATTTATTTATATTAATAATGTGTACTGCATTTGATAATTGCAGACCTTATGTCACTCAGGTAATTTCTTACAGGCAACCTTTGGATGAAGACTTTATGGTGACAACCAAAGAAACTTTACAGAATGTATATTTATGAGGGTCCGCTTTTGTTAATAGATATCATGCCATTTAGCAGCATTGGGATTTGGCAAGTCTCTAGTCTATACCTATGTCCTCAACCAAGACAGTGAAATCTAGATCAATCCGTCCCTTATTCCCGTTGACAGACTTCCTTCCCATATCTGAAGTTTATGCATATATGGTATACCCTTAACCTAAGTCCCAAACAGAGACACTTGTCAGTGTCTACTGCATAGTGCGCCAAAGTTTACATTTTAAGTAAGTGTAGGCTTTTTTCCCCCAAAATCAGTTTTTTATTATTTATCAGTTACTGATCTTGCGATTCCCGCAAAATTTTGGCTTGTACAAATTTAATACATATTCACAAGAAAGCCTAACTTTTTTATGAATTTAATCTCAGAATTTATCCCAGCGTTTTGACGGGAAGAAAGATGATCTTACCCCACCTTTCTGATATACATATGATATACATACTATATATAAATCTTATACTATAGTATAAGATGTACTACATGTACATGTACTACATGTACATACTTGTATGCTTATTTATTTATTTATATATCAATCAATCACGCCTTATTCCCTAAGGCGTGGCAGAGGCGTATTATACGCCCTTAATTTACCGTGTGCATTCGTGTCCCACGTAATAGGTGTAAGATAAGGTAAAGATATATAATGTATGTTACTAACCGGGCGTAGTGGGATGGTGTGGTGTATAATTATTCAAGCTATCGGCATACAACGTTGTATACTTGGCCGTGAGCCTCGGTCTTGACTTGTACTCAGCCAGGGTGTATGGGCTTGTATACTTTTTATCCACATCACCGTCAGATTCATCCAGGTTCTTGATTGAGGCTGAACCGCCATAGCTTCGGACCTAGACGAAAATGTATTATATTTTCTTAAACAATTAAACTAGTCTGTTCATCTCACTGCTCTATACACATAACACATAAAACACACCGCAGAAGCTAGTTTTAATATCGGTACTCTTTTACAACAAGATTCCCAGTGACCTGATAAATTTTTGACTGCCTCTGTGGCGCGGTGGGAGTGCATCCGACTGCTACGCAAGAGGTCGTGGGTTCGATTCCCACCCAGGATAAAACTTTGTGTGATGAGCACGATGGTTTATTCTGTGTCTGGGTGTTATTTATCTATAATATGTATGTATTTAAAAATATATAAGTATGTTTAACAGTTATCTAGATCTCATAACACAAGCTAATATTAGCTTACTTTGGGCTAGATGACGCCGTGTGACAAGTGTCCCACAATATTTAAAAAAAAAAAAAAAAAAAAAAAAAAAAAAAAAATTACCATTAAATAAATTTAAAAACTTAATTAAAAAGAAGCTTTGTGGCATAGGTTATTACTCTGTTAAAGACTACTTTGTTTGCAGGACAGGGACGCCTAGAAATGATCTGCTGGCAAAGTGAAATAATATTAAATTATGAATAGTATTGTTTTTTTCTTTGTTCTTTCTTTCTTTCAATATGGCCATAAAAAAAGCCTTTCTAAGTTTCTTGCCGGTTCTTCTCAGGTGAGCCGCGTTCTACACCGGTGGTTTTTCAATACTCAATCAACACTTGAGGCTAGATTTTGTCTTATAAATACTACTCTCAAGCGTTGATTGAATATTGAGAAACGTTCTGGAATACGGGCCTAAATCTTGTGACTTGGACCGTGTCCGAACGCTGGACGTCGCGAATCGCGATGCAGCTCAAATCAAATGCAGCAAACAAAAACTTCGATATATTAAAAAGTTTTACTTTGAATGTGCCCTGAACATCGGAATCGCGCATTTTAGCGACTTATTCCTTTTCAAACATAAGATTTGGGGAGATATCTTATTAGACTAAAGAAGTATCATTTTTTTCTCAGAACATGTACTAGAGTTATATTTTTACGCACGTAGGTAGATACGTACAGACATACAGTCACCCTTTTTTATAACTTTATATATAATAAAAAAAAAATACATATACATATATATAGTTCCTATCCTATCCAATATTTTAATCCGGGAATATAAAATTAGCTTTGTCATTGTTCGAAGAGTTTCGAGGCACGCAATCATGTGCACTTGTGCAGGGGCGTTTAGGTACTCCGTACTCAACATATTTATCACAGATTTGTGTTACAGTATCAAATAATGTACTTAGGTCACGATGAGTCATACATTCTATCCACTGATTTTTGATGGTACGTAAATGTTAGTTTTAGTTGGAGAGCTAGCTGTAATTTTCACAAGGAATTTCATACCGGCTGAATCTATTCATAACAACAATAGTTATTTACCAATACATAACAGATGTGACCGTCACGTTAGTCAGTCTGGTAGTGGTGGAACCAGCAGTTATAGCATGTCGAAGTTGTAAAAAAATTATACTAAGTACGAGTTATTTTATACCGTATAAAAATTTGTACGGAGATTATTTTTAACTGAAAAACCGGTCAAAATCGAATCGAACTCGTGTGCAAAACGTGTACCACCATGCTAAAATTTGAGGTAAGTGCCAATTAAACTAGACCTCAAACTATGTAAGCGCCCATACAACTCAGAGATTTATGTTAATTGTGGGACTCACCTTTATTTTGGAATTTTCATTTTTTTCAAAAGGTCTTACAGCACAAATAAATGTATTTGTGCTATAAGCTATAATATAACCTTTTACGTAAAGCTGGTGACAGATTTTTGGATATTCACGTCAGGAATATTAACAAAAAAATAATAATGATACGATTTTCTTTTAAGCTATTGTATAGTTTTTATCGCGGGCTTTGAACGCGGCCGTAACGAAAAAACCTAACACCCGAGCTCACACGAACTTCACCGAGCACGGCCGAGCGTTTGCTTAACGTGTATGTATATAATACGACTGTACGAAGCTCGCACGGATCGAGACGAGCTGTAAAAATAATATATAAGTTATATAGATTAATAATCTATATTTATATAAAATTCAATGTCTTAAAATTATTATTATAATTTTATAACTCGAGAACGGGCTCACCTATCCAGGCTGTTTAGGCTTTGTTCGGACTATTTAGTAGATGGTTTATGTGAAGTTTGCACAAAATCGGTCGAGTGGTTTTTCATTTATCACATTTTTGTAACAAATCTCTTAAGTTTTTTTTTTTTTTTTTTTTTTTTTGTCGCGGGGAATGCGTTTACGCGCCGTCAACCCTGCTTCGGGGGCAGCACGGATGGTGTGTGGGACTCCCGGCCCTTTGGGGGCCGTCCTACCCACTAAACCCCGCGGTGTTCCACCTTCTTCCCAACCGGGTCGCAGGATAGGCCTGAGGGCTATTCACTTCGACCCGGCTAAGGGAATGCCCCAAGATGAGGCTCTCCTCGGGGGGTCAGATGTGCTGTCCCCCACGATCTCCCGGAGGAGATTAGTTTGTGCCCGCTTTAGCCGTCCCCAAACGTCCCCGTGAGAACAGAGAGCGGTGGAGAGCGATCGAGCGGGCACTTGAAGGCACCCCGGAACACGAGGGGTGCCAGCCGCCTGATGGCCATTGTGAACGGGGTCCCCCGACCTTCCGTCCACGGCCATTATCTAGTCTGCGGCGATCCGGGACTACACCCGGCGCCGCCCTCGCAATTGCCGGCGGGACGGGAGCGTGCGTCCTGCTCGCTCCCGAACCCGCAGGTCCTCTCTTTTTGCCGCCATCACCTCGCTGGCGAAGGAGGCGACGGCGGCCCAGCATTGTCGGCTGCCGGCCATGGCTTGCACCACGGCCGGCAGCGACAAATCCATCCCAACAATGCCCCTGAGGGCATTGCGAGGCCCGTCCCAAGCCGCACACACGGCGAGCGTATGCTCCGCCGTGACAAATCTCTTAAGTGGCGCTAGCGAAGTTTTTCGGGTCAGATAATAGTGTTATAAATAAATAATTAAAATTGCATAAGTTGATAAATAATGCTATGCAAAAGCTTTACCGCAACAGTCCCCGAGTGCCCCACGTTTTTTTTTTGGTTAATTAATAATATAAGAAGTTACAATTGTCTACAATATTTTATGACTACAGCTTCATCAAAATAAACGGATTTTACGAAAAAAATGTATTACTCACACTTGGGGCATAGTTGCCTGATAAGAAGTACCTCAGTTTGGACACCGCCTCTTTGTAAGCCAATTCTGTATAATCCGGTATTCTTTTTAATCCATACTCGTTCATCTTGCTCGGACGCCTATTTAAATAATTCGTATAATACATAATTAATAACAGTTAATAAACAGTAAAAATTAACGATTAACAAAAACCATTTTTAAAATTCGAAATAAAAAGAATGTAAGAAATAATATTTAAATTTCATATTTAGAACTAGTGTTGCGCATTGCGCTTTTCTATCGAGTGCGGGGATTTTAGAATACGTATCGATTAACCAACGCCGTTGCTATAGTAACCGTTGTTATGGTAAACATAGTACGCCTAGCAACACGGTAGGGACTTTGTTGGAATAAAATTAAATAACGATTATTATTATTATGTAATTACAGCAACAGTAGAATAACACACTGAACACAAAAATACCAAATTGCTAATCCTTTATTAATTTTGACATGGTGGTTAAAATATGGCGGTGTAATTTGTGTTTTATTTGAACTCTCAATAATATTAATACCGGGAGTTGTAGAGTAAATCATCGAGTATTTTCAGAAAATAATCGTAAGCTATTGTTGAGGTGAATCGATGTCCTTTTGTCAAAGAACACTGATGCCCGTTGCAACATTTTTTTTAAATATCTACTAACCGACTAATAACTTTAACCGGGAATAAATATTCTGCGTTTTTTTCCAGATCAAAACCTATTTAATTACCAAATTTCAGCCTAAACAGTCCACTCATTGTTGCGTGATTCGTATACAACATACACATAGACGAAAATTCTAAGAATTGCTCTTTGAAGTCTTTTGTCTTTGTGTGAAGACCCCATAATTATGTTTTTCAATATCGACAGAAATCGCCTTATCTAAATATTTTTAGTATTTCATCAAAAATTAAAAATTAAACTAAAATAAAATTGATTCTTCAAATAAAGAAGGTAGAAAATATTCTCACATCCTTAAAACAGTAAAAAATAAATCAGAATGCCATGTAAGCCGTGTGAGACGTGACTAAGATCCTTATCTTAATTAGATGAAAGGCGGCAATAACTTTACTTTCTGCTTAAAAACTTCGTAGAAACATGATATAGAAATTTAAAAGAAAAATATGTACATAATACGCAGAATAAATATAAATTTTCAAAGTTTTTTCATTCGATGCATGCCAATAAGCAAACAAAATAATGTTCCCACCTTAAAGATTTTTTAATCAAGTTGGTCAAATTTACTTGCCGTATTTTTGTCCGTTTCAATTTCCCGCTCATTTCTTTATCGGAACCGACACTGGAACCACTCTTCATTCTGAACCCTGATGTCTTCGGTTTCGTTATGTAACTTGTCGAACCCATAAATACCTATCACTTAACAAGCCTACTAAATTTACTATTTGTATGCAAAAAATATGATAATTTATAACACTCAGATTGTATTAAAATGATAATTCTGCAATAGGAGTAGCTTTGGCTCTCTGGGATGAGGATACGATAAGAATCTATAAAATCAAATTTTCAAATTTCGAATTCATCGCGCGCGCTGTCGCCAATAGATAGACTAAGAAGGAATGATTTTTCGAATAAAGAGCTTTTGAACTTCCTTGTGTTTTGTCTCATTTGCACGCAATGTGCTGTTTGCATGCTTGTTTTAATGCGATAAAAGTTTTCTTTTAGGATCGATTGTGTGCATCGCTAGGCAGAGAGCTGACACTTGATTTTGTATCGTAGCGTAATCGTTATTTTTATTATTACGGGTTTGTACTCTCTCTAAAAAGAAATAAAATAGTTAAAGAGGTAATCATTTTTTTCACTCATCATCGCCCCATAATTCTGTTTTGTCAGTCTATTTTCATCTTTTCCATGTGTAAATAATGATGAACGAATCGCACTACCCGTAACGAACTATAAAAAAAGTTCCATAATTTTTTATCAATTTTAAACTCTAATCTCAGGATCTAATTTTCCGAATTGAAAAAAATATTTTTGTGTTGGAAAGGCAATTAATCAAGGAAGGTTAAAGCTATTTATTATCACGTTATAACCCAGGAGAGAGGAGCAGTAATTTGCAAAACCCGATAAGTTTGTCAAATAAGTACCAGAGATATTGTTTTTAAGAACCCAGTCTGTCCTCCACCAGCTAAATGGTTGTTGCTGTTACCATCTGTGCATTAGTTGCTTCCTGACACGACTGACTGTACCTCCGCTTCAAAGATTCCTTTTGAAAAAATCACTTTATATATAAATTTAACCAAAAAAAAGTTGCTACCTACTTTATATCTCAACCTCCTTGACTAGGCGACAGGCAGTGTCTTGCGTGCATCAAAGACAAAGTAATAAAGTTTTGGAGGGAAAAAACGTTTACGATCACGCGACAAACATCGCGGGACCACAAATCATGAACGTTAACCTAACGTTCATAATCATCGCTTCCATGGTATTTATTTAGTTATGTCAGGATTTTTGGTTAAAAGATGAAATTTATTTTGTTTTTTATTAATGTACTAACGTACTAACCTAACCTAACTATGGTTGTTTTTGTTTTTTTTTAAGTAAAGGAATGATGAAAGCATACTACACACATTAGATAAACTTACACAATGTACCTACGGTTGAACAAGGCGACATTGTAAGCGAGTTTTGTGTACTACAGAACCCTAAAAGACTCTTTATCGTAATCTTACCCGGTCTCATGTGATCAGAATAAAGATCTTACGCCGCACCCTGGAACCTATTCCATCTTCCTGTAATAGAGACACTCTACTCCACCATACAATCGATTTGGAACATAGTTTTTGGAATGTGTGGAAATGCCCGTGGATTTTATGCCAGAATTCACCAGAAAAAGATGTCTAGCGTCGGGCACCCGGGAAACTGCTCGGCAAGGTTTCTGGGTGCCCGGGTGTTTCTGACAGACTTTGGCTACCACCGCGGCTTATCCCGCTTCTTTGGGGTTGGTTCGGGTGTTATCCTACTTCTTGTTGCGTGAGTTGTGCGTCAAATTCTCACGTTACGCTGCCGTCTTGGGTTTGCTTCAGTAAGAATGGCGAGCAGCCCACCCGCCGTCTTCAAGCCCCCGGTTAGTACATAATTTCATTACAGGAGTACAGGCTCTTTTAATAGGATGTGCTAATATAATTATCTTCAATAGGTACCTAATTCTGTATTGATTGAGAATATATATTCTCTTATGTCATGTGTGGTGTGAAAGTTAAAAAAAAAACTAAAAAAAACTAACTATCTTCACGATGTATAAATGAAGGGGTAGTCTAGTGTGAAAGTTAAAAAAAAGAATGTTTATTTGTATCTAACAATTTACAATAAATATTTTATTAAACATTTCTCTCTCTATTTTTATAAATGAATACCTATAGGTCCCAAGTATGATGTTGTCTTCCGTACCGACACCAAAATTTACGCAATCAACATCGCGTGACTATACCTGAAGGAATATTTAAAAAACTACGCCGCGCCGACATTTTGGTTTAGTGATTTTGCATTTGCATGTCCGTTGACGAAAGATCGCAATTATATTTGGTAGGTAAGTTGTTTGTTTATATTCTTTTTTTGGGTTCCTTAGTAAAAGAGTCATTCTTAAAATTTCGCCATATCTGTCTGTATGTATAGTCTAGCTCAGAAACTCTTAGTACCTACTAGAAAACTATAATTTGCTCGATAAGTGTCTAAAAAAAAAGAGGTCGGGGGACCCTGAGTTGTAATAATAATGATGAACGAATCGCACTACCCGTAACGAACTATAAAAAAAGTTCCAAAAATTTTTATCAATTTTAATCTCTAATCTCAGGATCTAATGGTCCGAATAGAAAAAATATTTTTGTGTTGGAAAGGCAATTAATCAAGGAAGGTTAAAGCTATTTACTATCACGTTATAACCCAGGAGAGAGGAGTAGTAATTTGCTAAACCCGATAAGTTTGTCAAATAAGTACTAGATATATTGTTTTTAAGAACCCAGTCTGTCCGCCGCCAGCTAAATGGTTGTTGCTGCATGTATAATACCCTCAGTAGGTACTACGATATAATGTATGAAAAGGTTAAAAGAAACTGATAAGTTTACGAGTAAAAGTCGATCGACTGATAAAATAAACTTCTCAAAGTACAACAAATTTAAAGGTAAATAAAAATGTGCAAGTTACCTAAGCTGCGGAACTTGACTTTGAGCGTGGCCCGACACGCATATGACATGTTTAATGCATTGCAATGGGGCTGATGGATTCCAAGGAGGTGCACCGCTAAGCACAGCATCTCAAAATAAGTAGAAGGCCTGTTAGCACAGGTATTGAGTCGATTATCGTTTGGATTTTAATTTTGGCATCGCAAGGAGCAACTGCAGTCTCTGTCAACCAAGGGAGGATTTGTGTACGATGGAGCGTATCGCCTTCACCGCCTTCTCGCTCGGCTCTGAGTTCCGACGATGACGCCTCCATTTGAGCAGGAGACTGACAGAGGAAGGAGTGTCAACCCCATTTTTAAGGGTGCCTGAGTCGCTTTCTCGTCCGTTTGGTCAGCAGGTGCACCAAAAGCAGGTGAGGTCGCTTATGCCCTGTGCCCGATCTAAGTCGGACACTTTACACTTACTATAACGGTTTTACATAAATATATAACCGATAGAGAACCGATAGGAACCATAGAGACCGTATTTAAAGTTGAGTATACACTGCTTCTCATAAACAATGCTGAATGTTTTCCAGAGGCATATCAATTTTTCAATTTAAATTGGGAAGTATTGGCGCGCATTAAAACACAGCTTAAGTATTATAGATTTTATTAGTAAAAAAAATAATACTAAAACAATCATCTCTACTTTTTGGTGTTAGTAGCCACACAACGAAAACTCCCAAATAAAAATTAAAACAAAAATAATAATAAATAGTTTTAAGTAGATCAAATTTATTGCAAGTTAATAATAATTTCCATTTAAAATACTTGTTTAATATGACAATGGCACTTTTTTCGAATAAATACAATAGCAAAATAAGCATTCCACAGATTATTTATATTATACATACACATAAGTATGTGCGTGGTGATGTCTTTGCCAAAATATTGTCTATGGCACGATAATAACAAAGCTAAAGTTAGATATTGTTTAAATATTTACAAGAATATAAAATTAACATTTATCTTAATTAAAATTTTATAAAAACCGACATTATATTTATTACGTTGTCGGTTTTTTACATAAATATGACAAAAGAATAAATTTAAGCTAAATGTAATCTAGATTTACGACGACCTTACAGTATTTGAGTACAAAACAGACGGAATCATCTTACAAGTCTTATTAATTTATGTTAAGGATCACTTATCAATGTTTGCACATACAGGTATCACACGCTTTCAAAATTGATATTAATTATACATTCGATTTCAATAAATTCATTACAGTACAGCAATTTTGCTATCGTTAAACCGAAGTACTGTATACAACAGTACTTCGGTTTTGTATTACCGCGTATTTCGTCTACCTTATTTATATACCCATATTTAACTGCACTGCATTTCTTTCTATAAGTTTGCATGAATGTTGCCTTTGCGTGCGTCTTGGCTGAATAGTGTGTGAATGACGCTAGCCTATATGTACAGTAAGCCTGCTTGTAACTACTAGCAACTTTCTATCGTATAAAATAATGAGCCGCCACTGATTTCTACGGTTACGTAAATTAATTTAAGACTTATTGAACCCTTGAAATGAATGACAACATTCACAATATAATAAGGTCCCAAACTTCAGTAAGTGGTTGACTCTAGACATGTATTAACAATATTAACTCTAAATGTCTTCAGTTTGCTAAATGATAATCCTCCTTGGGCGAGTCCCAAACTAAAGTGGCCGCAATCGATAGACTACTATCTATATCAGAAGACTATTTTGCGAAGTCAACTAGTTCGTCATCACTAGTGGCACCGCCCGCATTCATAAAAAGTATCGTATTTCATTTTGTAATTGACATAAATGACGTTTTGACGGCATTTTAACAATGTAGCCAGCAAGCATAAATAATAATTCCATAACTAGATGTTTTTTTCAAGTTGTATTACAGTATAACTAGAACGGTTTACTCAGCTAAATTTAAAAGTTACAGGCCGTAAAATCGTAGTATAAATGCATAAATATCACTATTTATAAGCTCATTGAAATTTATTGACAACCTGCTTCACCCAACTACCTTTTTCGCATTCAATTTCAGATTTATGTTCAGTGCTATTTCTATTAGGAATGTTTGGATCAGTACTGGTGTTTGGTGCAGTTTCTTTTACACCAATGTCGCTGACACTTCTCTCAAATGTGGCTACTTTCGTTGTAATTGACTTCGGGTTTGTTGCTTGTATAGGCATTTTCGGTTTCGGATTTTGTTTACCTTGAATTTTAGACATTTTTTCAATTTCCATTCGCCTCTCCAAGACAGATTTCGTTGATTTCGGTTTTTCTAATATTGATCTTTGTTCTACAACATTAGGTTTCAATTTTCTTGTGGCCGAATCTAAGCTAGCCCTTTCGAAACTTAGCCTTTTCATCTGAATGTTACCTTGAGGATTTAACTTACCGTCAGGTGTATCTTCTTGAATTAATTTTGTTTCCGAAGACGTCATACTCTCAGTTTTAACAACGTTGTCATATACTTTGCGCTTTTCATTGACGCTACAAGAGTTTGATCCCAATGATTGTGTGTAGTTGGAGTTTCTTTTGATTGTTTTTAAATTTACAGATTCAGAAGATGAAGATTGTTCTGCAGTTTTCGATAAAGTTTTAATTACACTTTTATTTGTTGGATTTGATGTTGATGGTATACGAGTTATTTTAGGTTTAGCCGGTACTGGCGGAGCTACTTTTGGTCTAATATTAACAGATTTTTTGGTACTGTTCACACATTCTACGTTAGAAGTTTTATTAGATGTGACTATAACACGTGTCTGAGTAGTTGTATGTTCATTGACACTTTGCTGAGATTTAAGCGTAGTTTTTCTTTTTATACTCTCTACTCTGGTAACTTTACTATTTTTATTTATAACCTCATCTTTAATTACAGGACCCTTTGTATCTTCACTGTCCTCTTGATCAGAATAAACAGCAGAATCTCTGAAAACATCTTCATCAGTCACTTGTTCGATCTTTTCAAACGACTTTTCGTAATAACTGTCATCTGCATTATTTTGAAGATTATAATCAGGCGATATGTTTTTCTTTGTTGTAGTATTTATTTTAGTTACAGGTTCTTGGTAAACTCCTTCACTTGATGACGTAACGAAAGATGAATTGGAAAATAGGCTATCAGGTCTAACAGAATTTTTATTGATAAGTACATTAACCTTTTTAAGTGTTGTAGTTTTATCGTACACTAAAGTAGTAGGATCAACGTAATCTGATTGAGCTATTCTTGCACCTAAATGTTTACTTCCCTGCATATAAATAGGCAACTTATACAGGCTTTGATAGGAACTGTTGTTGGATTTCGTAGGTGAACCTGTTGAATTTGATCCATTGTTCCCTATACTTACACTTTTATCATACCTAGGGCGGCGTATTTCAGCCTTTTGATTGATATTACCGCAACTTAAAGACAATTCTTCTAAATTGTTTTTCTCAACTTGACTTTCAGTCATAGTCGTGTTTTCACAAACACTTTTACTTAATACGTCATTTTTTACTGAATAAACTATAGTCGATACTGATGGACTAACATCTGTTGATGTTACAACTACTTTTATGTCACTTTTTATAAAGCTGTTATCCTCACTCTCTTGAACTTTGTTTACGGTTTCGGTTTTAGTTTGGTTGTCATCAATATGCTCATCTCCAATAATATTCCTGAATCTTTGCAAAAGATTTCTGGAATAACTCCTTGGATTAAGTGCAGATCGTTTTTCGGGACTTTTAATATCCGATTTAATGCTATCGGGGCTACTTTGATCATTGGCATTTATTTCACCTTCATCGCTGTTTTTGTTTGGCGTTCTGTTTTTAAAACGATTAAGAACATTTTTCAGTGATAGCATATTTGAAGTCGGTTTATATATTTTATGTTCTGGATGGATAACTTCCATATTATTCGTTTTCGTATCATCATTTTTTTCCAACGTCAACACTTCACATGACGATGTAGTTGAAACATTCAAATTTGGTTGCGAGATAGTTAAATTTTCATTTTTGTTATTATCAAAGCCCATTTCTTCAAAGTTATTCTTATAACATCTATCAATTTCTTCTTCTAGCTCTAAAGTTGATTGACTAATATTTTGCACAAAATCAACTTCGTTAGTTTTAGATTTGTTAAATTTAAGTATATCTCCTTCGCTCATATCATCATAACTTATTTCACTTTGATCCGAGGCAATTGTATATGGCCGGTCTGTGCTCATTACTTTTCCCTCTCTATTTAAATACGTCTTGTTACTGCTATTCGGCTTACACTTGAAGGTGGATAAATTTTCTTCAGTGTTATTTGTGATTACTTGAAAACTTCGAGGTAAGGAACCCGACTTTCTGTCTCTAGATACGTTGAAGTGTTCTTTCTGCCTGCTTAACCATATTTCGGGAGTATTTGGACTTTGTTGATCAGGACTCATTGGCAAATAGTCACTGGATAGTTCATTCGGAATTTCTTTCTTCCTTCTACATACCTCCACTAACGTATCATAAACATTTTCATCCATTATAACATCAACTGGTGATCTTTTTTGTTCCATTGTAACGTAGTCGTCCGAGGATATCTTTTTCGAAACTTTTTCTGGTGATCTTACGGGAATATCATATATACCTTCGGCATCACGCAATTTATTCAGTTTGTCAAAAGAAAGGTAAACATAGTCTGAATCTGGGCCACCATATTTATTACCTTCAGTTTCGAGGCTACTAACATTTCGAGATGGAAATTTATTTGAATTATTTATATGCTTACTCTTATCTATATTGTGCAAACTTTCACCTACCCTGTTTTCTATTCTTAAAGTTTCATAAATATGGTCCTCGATGCTTTCATCATTCAAATCTGTTCTAGAACTGGTTGTTGTATTATCTTCCTCTAAGTTATTTTGTTCTACATCTAAATCTTGTGATAACTGTCGTCCATATTTTGATTTCAATTTATTAGATTCTAAATTTTTTACCAAATTATTTGTCTCGGGACTTGAATGAGATTTCATAAATAATTGATGTCGTCTTTGTGCGCTATTTCTCAACTGCTGTTTTTTAACCAACTTTTGGAATTCACGATTTTGCATTAGCAACTGAGAAATAATTTGTTCCAGAGGTTGTTCAGCGTCTTCACAACTTTCTGCTACATCAACATGTTTTATGTCAGATTCATTTACTTTATCTTCTATTTCTGAGGCTTCGTTAATAACTTTTTGTTTATTTAAGTACTTTACTTTCTCCAATTCATTCTTTTTAAAGGAATCCGTTTTCTCTATTAACTTTTTGTATGTTTCCTCATCAATATCTTCATCTTTACTTATCGTTTCAGGTACGGGATTATGTTTGTCTTTAGGTTTATCAAAGTTAAGGCTGTCATTCGATTCTGATATATGCAGAATATTTTCTGCAGAAACATCAGTAGAAAAATCTGTGTAAAATTTAGCCGTGGTATCAGATCCAAGACGCAATCCTTTAGCTCGATTTTTCTTTATTTTAGAAATCTTTTTTGGTATATTTTTAGTATTGTACATTCTTATTTCTACAGCCGGTTTTGTTAGTCCGACTCGCTTACTGATATCTAGTTCTGAATCTGATATCATTGTTCCATCAGGTGTTCTCGTTTTCTTACTAACTTTATTTGTACCACAATTTTTACATTCAAATTCTATTTTTTCATTACCTCTTATTTCGGATTTTTCCATGTCATTGTCCTGAGATTTCTTTGCAATTATACCTATCATATTTTGTTGTAGTCCCGGTTCAGATTTTCTTCTCCAAGTTCCTATTTTTGATAACCTAGATCTTTGCGGATCATCTTTTGATTTTGACCTTAAATTATTTACATTAGTTTTCTCATTATCAATACATCTAGATCTTCTACTGTTTAAAGTATTATAAGTACTATTAGAATCCGTAACAGCAATATTTTCTTTGATTTTGGCGCATTTAAGACAAGTCTTGTTAATTTTTCGAACGCTACATAGTGTATTATTATCGTTAAGATCCTCTTTACTCTTATTATTATCAGTATAACCAATAATATTATCAGACGAATGGTAACCCCTTGTTTTATTCAATGAACACCCTAATTCTTTGCTGAAACTTTCTTGTGAAGATTTGAAATCAGAACATTTGCAACTAGATTGCTTTTTTAGTCCTAAGCGTTCAGAGCTACCTGAGTCGATATAATGTAACGATCTATCACATTCCGGACATTTATCTGCAAGATCACTGTCATTATGTCTACAACTACATTTGTCTTCCCTCTTAGTTTTACCTACTTCTGTTTCACAGTCAGAACAAAGATCTATGTAACAATTTTCACATGTATAATCAATGCCCTTTTCAGCAGATACTTGAGGACAATCGCACTCGTGATTTTCAGCTCTGGAACTTGGTACGGTATATTTCCTATTGGCTTTCTTTAATCTCCCTCGAATCCCGCTTTCGAAAGACTTACGTCTATCTCTGTCTAATTTTCTTTTTTCTAAATACTCTGGTGCTGATAGTTGTTTTCTCATTGAAGCTTGAGTGATAAGGTTGTGAGATTTCTCTGCTAAAATATCATCTGAAATAAAGAAAATAATATTGTTAAGCTAATATTTTCTAAACATTTAAGCACTCTTTTATCTAAGACGTCATCAATATCATTATTATCCGTAACTAGATCATTATTTCTATAGAGTATCTCTTTATAATGAGTTAATTTTACATTAAATCGAATCGAATCGAATCTTTAAGAACACTTTCTTTTTTTAATGGTGAATGGTTACAGATCATTTTGTTTAACTCACCGTCTGTTTTATTCTGCCCAAGTTCCATCACCAGTTGTCTTGCATGAGACGGTATCACAGCATTGTAGTTTTCTAGTATTACCTATAATGATAAATAGTTGTGTGTTAATATTTAATACATTATCTATCAATGATATAGATAGGTTACCTAAAGAACAGACCCCATAAAAAAATGTAAGTGACTCATGGATAGGTATAATCATAAATTTAAATACCTACACTGTATGAGACATGAAGGAGTTCAGCATAATTTAAGTTATTAGGAGCGAATAAGATGCATGTTACTAAAATTTCTATCGTGAAGGTGAAAAAAGTTCCCACAATATATAATTAAATATTGTGGGAACTTTTTTAACATAGCGCCATCTATTCCAAACAATGCTTATAGAAACTTTTGATATGAGATCTAGACAAGTGATAGATTTACCTATTTATTTCTAAACAGGAAACATCCAAACTCC
Source organism: Thumatha senex (assembly GCA_948477245.1). Classification (NCBI taxonomy): domain Eukaryota; kingdom Metazoa; phylum Arthropoda; class Insecta; order Lepidoptera; family Erebidae; genus Thumatha; species Thumatha senex. The sequence continues at coordinate 7,349,712 of OX419750.1, read as the reverse complement.
AAAACATATATATGTGGAACATAAAAATATTTGTTTCGGCCCGGGATTTGAACCCGAAACCTCAGCACGGCAGTCGTATACATACCAATTACACAATTTATTCAGCTTATTGTACAAAACAGCACTCACTCTTTTTAGTAATAAGGTCCACTCTCGTTTGTGCCGCGGTGAGCGCGCCTGCAATGTGAGCTGCGCCCTTGGCGCGTCCCAAGGGATGACGTGGAAGGATAGCGGCGCACCGGCTATCGCCTCCACTAGCATCATGTTGTTGCACTGTAAAACAAAAAAGAATATATAAGTCTTAGTTATTTGAGCAGACTTCCATTTACACTTCCGTGACAGTGAATGTGACTGTTGCGATATTGCAATGGCAGCATTAGCGTTCTTCTAGCTATATGTACTTATAGTTTTATACAAATGTGCTATAATCTGCTAAAATTTTAAAATTTGGCGTTGTGTTTAAAATGAGCAAAGATTTAATTCAGCGCATTTATTAGCGAATAAGATTTTACAATAATGCTTTTACTCACACGAGGTAAGAGAAAGATAAAATATATAAATATAAGTGAAAAAGGTACGAAAATCAAAAGACTACCTACAAATTAGGTATATCAAAAAAATAATATGATTATTACTAAAATTAAATCAGTTGGTCCCAGCATAAAACCCTGCAAGACTAAAAACTCGATACGAATACGCAATAACTTCACAGGTGCCCGGACTCGATACTGAAAAGTTTATCGAAATAAACTACGACAGCAGATAGCAACAAAATGGCGTGCTTACTTTACATAAAGTAGAGAAACTTATGGTAAAGTCAGCCAAATGCTTGCTATAGAACGAACAAAAAAATGCCCTCGCAAATATTGTTTTTTTTTAAGTTACAGGACTTTAAAAAAAACAATGGTCTGGAGGCATGGGTCGCACATTATAAAACATTTTTTCGAGATCCTCTCCATAGAGTATGTGATGCATCCGACGCCGAAAAGATAAGCTCATGGAAAAGTAAGACGTTTCAATTTATAAGTAATGCGTATTCCGAAAGAAATTTTGTTTCATTTAAAATGTAAGCTCACCATAATATGCGTCTTGTAGGCAAGAATACCGTCCTCCCTATTTTTGGTGACGAGCAGCATCTTGTCGAAGAGAAAGGCGTGACGCATCGCCTTCGCGCCGAATACTCTGTGAACAAACGTTGGCGAGATTAGAAGACATACTAGCCATATGTTCACTGACTTCACTCATATTTTAGAGACTGTCACCAGTATTCTCTTCTTTTTTATTTTCTTTCTTCGATTACACTTTTATTGGTCTGAGAGTAGACACTATTGTTAGTAAATTATAGAAATCGTTAGCTTTTTCATCAAAGACGTATGTATTATAAGGTCAACAACGCTTTCTAGAAATCAGAACAATTGCGGATTTGTGCTAAATTAAAAAAAAAACAACATACCTAAATGTCCCTTCGGCGCACAACTCTCCGTAAGTAGTTAAGTCCGGACCATTCCAACCGTAGAGGAGTGACTGGATTTCCTGTCAAAAAGATATCGTTGATATAATGAAATCATGACAAAAAGATACTCCTTAATAAAAAGGACATATGATTACAATCTGAATTCAACTTTGATGTAACAAGATCTCTAGCATCCTAATAAACCTCATCTGCAGATTATGGTGCACTGACGTTGTTTAAATCTGGTAGTTACATACATATACATCATTACGCCGGACTCCCATCGGGGTAGGCATAGACTATAGCTTTCCACTTGCTCAGTCAAAGTCAAAGTTTTTTATTTGCTTAAAACAGGTTCGTTAAGGTTCTTATATTAAAAACAATGTTCTCTGTTTTGTTAACTTACATTAAAATGCAAATTTTGTATTAAGAAATTAGCAGCTACGTATCAGCCACTTACGCAAATTCTTACACATGCTTTTTGTTGGTCCTTTGCTATGATCCTAACATACAACTTTCGCTTCTTCTACTTTCATTAGTGTTTTCATATACGTTCGCCGGTTAAGGGTATTCCAAAGTCTACCCCTAGCAGTTTGCCTATTTACTCACGTCACATAAATCTGCTTTAACAGCTATTCATCCATTCTCTCTTCTATTCTTTCCTTCCTTTTTCTATCTTAGACACTACATCTTCTTACATCTTCTGTCATACTCATACCACAATCATGTTGTACTTTTCCATTTCATTTTTCATTCCATCAACTTCAGTCTAGCTTTACTTAGCAGACCTCTCATCTGGTGAAAGTGTTTTTTTTTAAAGTGCTTGTTTGTTTGTTTGTTGCTGTTCATTGTTTTCGTGGTTTTTGTTATTTTTAATGCAATGTACGTACATGTGAAGACTATGACATGTATAGTTTGTTTATCAATCACGCCTTATCCCCAAAGGGGTGGCAGAGGCATATTATACGCCCACTTTTCACCGCGTACTTATATACCTGTCCCACGTAATAGGTGGTAAGCCCATTGCTGTGTTAAAATAGATAGAGGCAGGTTGTGGCTACCTGCTGTTGAATTTTTTCAAGCTGCCCGTAAGGCCTTCAATTTGACTTAACGACTGCCATGTTACTGGCAACCAGGACCAACGGCTTAGCGTGCCTTCGGAAGTACGGAAACGCTCGCAAATGTAAATGCCACAAAGTGATCATCCATCTGAGATCAGCTATAGCGATGTGACGCAGTGATCGTTTACATTGAATCAGCGGGGCGACGAGCGTTATATAGTTAACCTGTGCTTTTAACTATAAAAACATTTTCTTTCTTTTTTTCTAGATTAAAAAATAGTTAAAACACAGTAGCCAATCAAAGTCAAGTTAAACTCAAGGATCTTACCTGTACCCTGACGGCATGTTCGTGTCTCCGCTTCATGTCATCGATGTGTTGAGCGATGCCCGTCATCTTCAGCAAGGCGTACTCCGTCTCACGAGATGCACACTGCTTCACCACGTTCTGCAATTATATAGCAAGTAGCTGGATTATCATAGTGGTAAACATGTCATTCTATGACTTTTTATGGGATTAAGCCGATACCAAAAATAATACGAGTTTGTAATCGGTAATGTCTCAAAAAACGTTAAAATGTCTTGACACCAGCATTGCAATTATTTTGTAAATAAATTAGAGTAGTTAGAAAAATAAATTTGATAGTTATATCTTATTGTTGCGCTAATAGAGAGAAAAAAAAAACAAACCTGCAATAATAAATGATACTTCAATATTCTCTGCACAGGCTTCAGCAAGTACGAGGCTAACGGCAGGAGGTGACCGAGCTCCAGCTGTCTCTCTCTAAACTCTCTTGCGCTTTGAGGCTCCGAAGCTAGAGCTGCGAGCCTCTCCATAGTGCGAGGGTACCCGGTACAGTAAGAAGTGTAGACTGAGAATCCAGTGGTATTGTTGACAAAACATCGGGCAATGCTGGTAGCGTCTAATTGGCAGGTATTCAACTCGGCACAGAGAGATCTGAAACGTAAATATTACATTTGATGTATTTTGGCTGGTTGTAACCGAGTCAGATGATGATGGGAAGCCTGACGGGGTAGTCAGATAGGACAGATCACCAGGCTTCACCATCCATGCATACTTCTTTCGCTTTTAGCGGAATACTTAATTGCTTCATACATACACGCCTGGTTATCTTTCTGTTTTTGAGCAATCTGCCCAGGTCCTTATATGTCCTGTCTTCTTCTACCCTCTAATTAAAAAAAAGAATATTATGAAATTTCTGTATAGTGCAAAGATCTTATAAATATTTGTAAGTATAAGGTTTTTGCTATAGCGTAAGCAGACATGTCGGTAGTAAATCATCCTTCGTTTTCTTGAACTATATACTCGTACATGGAAGTAGGAAATAAGTGATTACAACAAATTTCTTTTAATTCTGGATTAGAGAGTAATATCACTTTCGCTATAAATATATTTTTCAGACCAACGTCACATAGAAAAGCGAATTAAACGTGCATAAGCTCTTTCTTGCTATGACACTTTTTGAAAAACATTACGACCATAAATATGAGCGATAGCTATTATACTTGTAGTTCAAGAAAGCCTATGCTGCTTCGGCGCCGGAACACACATACAGAGTGACAGAAAATGGATTGTTATAGGCATGTAATTACCGTATAGTATAGTTTCATATGCATTTAGTTAGATTAAAGGAAGTTACTGCTTGTTGGAATTCAATTTTATTTATTTGTATAAATGTATGAGTATGTTATAATCAAATATTTTATTTATTATTTAAATGGCGCTTTTAGTTCTCAGATACGTATGTAATTTAACGCGTAGTGATGCGCCGCAGGGCTTTTTGTTAAAACACAACAGATTAACAAAATATTAAAATTATAAATATAAGTGAAAGCGTAATATATTATTATATTATTGACAGATTTATAGCATAGCATTAGAAAGCATATATCCCGTCGGCAGGTCATAAAGAACGTAGGAATAGTATAATTATTTTATTTTATGTTACTGTGTCAATACACCTACACAGATATTCTATATTTGAAATGCGTATGTATTGTATGAATAAAGTTGCTTTCAACTTTATGAGGATTCAAAACCTTCTATTCCAACTTTAAAATTATCGCGTTCCATACCACATTTATTTAATGTTTTTGTTGCAAACATTTCTATTTTTTTGTCAATTTTCTTTCTGTTGTGACCACTGCCATGAAACTGTTCAACCTTGCCGAAAGTATACGCCCCACATTTCACCGTAATAATTTGAGTCCCCCGTAACTAAAAAATAGACAGGCGAAGGATGTGGTTCACCTGTTGTTGAAACTTTTCAAGCTAAACTTATGGGCATCGATTAATAAATAATTTTTAATCATATAGGTCACAAAATCACATATCGAGTATTTGCAGTAAGAAATATAATAAAACAAGCTTGTGTCGACCAGGGGGCCGAGTCTACTATTGACAAGCCGTAGAATAGAACCAGAATCGCTGTTTTTAGCTGTTAGTAGACTATCAAAAATGCAACTGACTAGCGGCCACTGGCGCGGTACGTGTTAGTAGAATTTTATCGGCCGACTGATAGAAGTCTATTGGAGACTGGAGTACGATTGTAATAGTAGACTACGAAAAACTGTCTAAATTGTACCAGTGGTTTTCTATCGAGCGACGATTTCGATTCAATTTTGACACGATTGAAATAGCAGACTGGGCCCCCAGGTAACCTAAACGAAAGCTAGCCTTATTGTTTTTGTACCATAACACATTGAGACGTGACCTAACAAAGGGAACAGCTGCAGTTATTGCTCTTTTAGTTTTATTATCGCATGGGAAATGCGCGCGAGCAAATTCGAATTTCGTTTTGAATGGAATAAGTTAGTAAACCGCGACGCAGACTTATGAAGGCATCATTGTACCATCTAGGAAAATAAATTAAACAGTTTGACATAATTCTAAAATTGGTCTGGTTATTATTTCCCAAAGGGAAGTGTCTGATGGAAACTTCATGACGAACGTCATTATAATACGAACAAATTCCGAAGACATTTTCATTTGACTTTCGTCAAATGTACATAACTTAAAACTTGAAAAAAAAACAAATGTACTAGATGAAAAGAGAGGGACGCACACCCTCTCTTTTACGCAGAGTTGACCCTCGATTCGTTAATCCTAACGCACAACGGTCAAGGATAACTACTTATTGTAACGGAGGAATGACGAACCGAACTCGTACCTATTCGGTAACATAACCCTTCAGAATTTAAACTGTAATGGTCATACACATTACTAAAATATTGATTGTCGGGATATTTACCACGTCTACTTTCATTCGCGAGTATCCGATATTTCGGCACAGTTGCAAGCGCAATCATCCGTGATCATGTCTTCAATCACTAATATTTTAGTAATTACCCTTCAGATTGTTCATAATGTGCAATTTTCCGATTTGCACAGAGCGAAACAGTAATCATAAATGTCAACAAATCGTGTAAATTTTCATGCAGTAGATATTTCGTAAAATAAATAAATGACGTGATGACGAATAGGTGCCACGACATTCGAAATACGTTAAAGGCAAAGTCGGGGTTGGCTTGTTATGCTGATAAATATATTCGGATGCCACTTCTAGTATGATTATTTTGGTCAAACATCACTTCCTGTTAAGTTTGTGTAACAAAACATAGCAGAGTCATATTATCACCGTGTGTATTCCTGTTCCACGTAATAGGTGTTGAGCCCAATGCCATGTTGAAATAGAAAGACGCAGGTTGTGGCTACATGCTGTTGAAATTTTTCAAGCCTTGAAATTTTACCACTTGGGACCAATGGCTTAACGTGCCTTCCGAAGCACGGAAACGCTGGCAAATGTAAATGCCACAAAGTGGTCACCCATCTGTGACCAGCCATAGCCTTTTAGCCTCTAAAGCAGTGTTTGTTTACAGAACACTGAGTTGCGGAGCCACGAGCGCTTTGACTCATACTACTATCTCAGTGCTATTACATCCCGTGAACTGAGCGCAAATAGTTTGAACAAAAAAAATCTATTACAGCAGTAATTTAAAGTAAAACATTGATTCTTTTGTATACTTTTAACTCCCATGACCTTCAGATTAAATAATTTATTAAATTACTTTAAAATTGTCGAAGTATTCACACGATTTACAAAACAATAGGTGTGTGTCTTAGACTTGTGAAACTTCCGTAAACCGTTTTTTGTTTTATTATATTTATTATTATATTTACTTAATGGGGATGAAGAGTAGAAGCGTGCACGTCGCCATCCCTGCCAGCTACGGCTGCAATTCTACTCCAACACGAGTGCCACCAGGACGAATAATGCTAGGGCGTGCCCCCGAGGCGACGTTCGTCCCCGCTGGTGCGAAAAGTGTGTGCCAGAGTGGCGTAGGGGACCGCCACCCTACACGCGCGGCCCGACACGGCGGGAAGTGGAGGACAGAGTGCAGGGTAGCTGCGTGGAATGTTAGGGGAGGAATGACAGATAAGATGAATGAGTTGATGGATGTTATGAATGAGAGAAAGTTAGATGTAGTGTGCTTGACAGAGACCAAGCGCAAGGGCAGCGAAGTCTTGGAGCTCCTGGATGGTGTGCTCGCGCTTTGGTCTGGAGTACCAGAGAGCGAGCATGGCAGTCGGGGGGTTGGAATTTCGCTGTCCTGGCGATTGGTCTCCGGTATGTATGAGTACAAACTGGTAGGTCCTAGAATCCTCTGGATCCGTGTAAAACTTGGTTTGACGAAGATTTTCCTGGTAGCTGCTTACGCGCCAGTATCTTCGTCGAACGCGAGTGAGCTAGAGGACTTCTGGGAGAGTATGAGAGAATCTCTAAATGTGATAGAAGGAAATGAAAGACTTATAGTATGTGGAGACTTGAATGGATGGGTGGGTACCGCTCGCGATGGTTTTGAGTCGGTACTCGGGAAGTATGGGGATAAAAGGGAGAACGACGCTGGCAAGATAATACTGGCATTTTGTAAGGAAAAGGATTTGTTTGTGGCGAACACAATGTACAACCTCAAACAAATTCATATGTATACGAGGAGATGTAAGTCAAAGAGAAGCATGATAGATCTATTCCTAATGGATAGTCGGCTCCGTAAACAGATGATGGGATCATCGCTGAGCTGGGATCAGACCACTACCTAGTCATAACTAGGATTAGGGGTCTGTTCGCGGGTTGGCGTTATCGTACCGAGTGTCCTGAACCTGAGCCGACTTATAGCATCAAAAGCTGGAAGCTGCAGGATGCATCCATTAGGGATAAATATAAAGAAAGGGTAGCCGAAAAGCTTGGCGACGTCAATGTAAGTAGTGAGAATGTGGAAAGTGTATGGCAGAACCTTATGGATAGTATGGTAAATGCCGCTGTGGAAGTGTGTGGAGAAACGAAAAGAGGCAGTAGTAATAAGCGTGATGCATGGTGGAATGAGGAAGTGAAAGAAGCAGTTGGAATGAAGAAGAAAGCATGGCTAGACTACTTAGCCTCGCGGAATGATTTTAATATGAAAGAGAGATACAAGCTGCAGAAAGTTAACACGAAGGCACTGATAGAAGAAGCTCGTGAAAGGTGCAGAATGAAAGCGGATGAAAGATTGTCGTCCAATTTCCGGGATAATGCCAAGCTCTTCTGGAAAGAGGTAGGCAAGACCCGGAGTTGTTCGGCTATCTGCAGTATGAATAAAGTGCTTAGTGTTAACAATGACATCCTAACAGACCAAACTGACGTCCTGCAGAGATGGAGTGAATATTATGGAAAGATGTATGCAAGAAAAGACAGAGATGCCACATCGGAAAGTGGAGCTCACTTCGATGCTCCGGATCCCGATGACATTGAAGTCATTAGTATGAAAGAAATAGAACAAGCGATAAGAAGTATGAAATGTGGTAAGGCTGCGGGAAAAACAGAGTTACTGCTGAGTTGATCAAGTACTGTGGGTCGCGCGTCTGGGACACACTATGTCTGTTATGCAACTTGTGAGGACGGGTGAGGTCCCAGATGACTGGCGAGTAGCAGTTGTAGTACCTATTTACAAAGGGAAAGGATCGCGCCTAAACTGCTCCAGCTACAGGGCGATCAGCTTGGTCAGCTTAGCTAGTAAGGTGTATGCAAAGGTTATAACGGCACGAATGCAAGAAAAGTCTGAAAGGGATTTATGGGAGGCTCAATGCGGATTCCGACGTGGAAGAGGTTGCATGGATCAAGTGTTTTCTCTCCGCATGATCGCGAAAAAGTTTCTGGCTGTTAGCCAGAAGGTTTTCTGCGCTTTTGTGGATCTAGAGAAAGCATTTGATAACGTTGTGAGAGAAAAGCTGTGGGACTTGCTGCCCGGATATGGTGTGGACGGCTCACTACTGCGGGCAATACAGTCGCTTTATAGGGACTGTAAGGCTTGCGTGCGAGTAGGGGGGAAGTGTCACCTCTTTTTGATGTCTGTACCGGCGTCAAACAGGGATGTGTCATGTCCGCCTGGCTGTTCAAAGTGTATCTGAACAGTTGCCTGCAGAAGTTGAAAGATTTTAATATGGGTGTGAATTTGGGTGACTTTACAGTAAATTGTCTGCTGTACGCTGATGATGCGGTGCTCATGGCCACATCAGAAGCCGACCTTCAGGCATTAGTCACTAATATGAAAGAGGAGTGTGAAAGTAAGGGTCTTCGCTTGGATGCAAGTGAAACTAAGGTTCTAGTATTTGAAAAAGGTGACGTAAGAACTAAATGCGAGATTAGGGTAAACCAGGAACGTCTAGAGCAAGTGAATGAAATTGTGTATTTAGCAAGTATGTTGAGCGCGGATGGAAGATGTGATTCGGATGTAGAACGGCGAGTAGCTGTCGGAAACAAGGTTAACGGTGCTTTGTCCCAGTTAGTAAAGCGACAAAGCATCGTAAAAGAAGGACGAATGGCGATTCATAACGCAGTGCTAGTGCAACTTTGCTTTACGGTAGTGAAACCTGGGTATGTCAGCAGATGCATGAAAGTAAATTGAATGCTGTGGAGATGCGATCACTTCAAAAATTGTGCGGCATACGCAATAAGGCAGGTTTGAATGAAAGTGTCAGCGTTAAGCTGGAAAAGGGCGTGCTCCGTTGGTTTGGACACGTCCAACGAATGAGTGAGGAACGATTGACGAAGAATAAATATTAAATTTTTAATAAATTTTTAATAAAGTGGAAAAAGACAATTTGATTCGAGACAGGGATTGAACCTGTGACCTTTGCCTAACCAGGGCTAAATATTGTTCAAAAGTAGAGGGTAGAAGGAGTCAGGGAAGGCCGAGACTTACATATGAAGACCACGTGAGCAGATTGCTCAAAAACGGAAAGGTCAAAAGTACTCGGATACCCAGACGTGCGTGTATGAAGCGATTGATGAATCTCGAAGAAGCGAAAGAAGTATGCATGGATCGCGAAGCCTGGCGATCGGTCCTCTCTGACTACCCCGTCAGGGATACAGCGTGAAGATAGTTAGTTAGTCATATTTACTTAAAATATGGTATTTGAAACTGATGTTATTCGTTGAATAAGATATATTTGGATTAATTATAATAAAATGCAAAACAATTTTTTTTAATAGTTTTGTATGCTTCTTACCCATTATAAATAATAACTGTAATGCATATGTACGTCTTAAATTAAAAATAAAAATATCCGTCTATCTGTTTGTACCAGGTAATCTCTGAAACGAACGGCAAGACTTATTATAACGGAATTTTCACTGGCAGATAACTATGTTACAGGGTACTCCTTGTTAGCTTGTTGCCACTCAGGCTGCATTTTATCCCCGTATTTCCATTGGAACGGGAACTACGCGAGGGAAACCACGGAGCGTCTGCTAGTAAAAAATATAAACCCTTTTTGATCTAACTGAATGAAGGTCCTATCTTTGTCTCACTTCTTCATTGAACGTTAAAACGGGACAGCCAATTTAGCATCCATTTGCATTACATCCTTTTGACTAGTCCCCTAAACCGAAAGCACCCATATGGAGGGTGTTAAAATAACAGCGAGGGTAGATTCCAAGAGGGTACACTTTTACTACAGACCAAGGAATATTGCTCGTTCCCTCTCGCTCGCGCTATTATAGAGACAAATGTTATAATATTACCGCGTGCCAAGTTTATGACAGGCTGTAGGCGAAAGAAGCATAAGCAGCTTGAAAAAAGCCCGCCACAATTTGCACCTGTCCTTTTCAACATGGCAATGGGCTCACTACCGGTTATGCAGGAAAATTGCATACTGTGAAATGTGGCCATATACTATGCCTACCCTTTTGGCGATAAAGGCGTGACAATATGTATGTATGTAATTACACGGGCCGCGCGTGCAACTAGATTATCCCCTACGAAAAGTCGCTCAACACGCCAAAAGAAGTTTTCACTTCAAAAATGGCGCCCAACGAATCTAGCATCAAATATCAAAGCGGTATAAAATAAATGTTACCTGTTAAAACCGTAGATGTGTTCAATATTATTGAAGAGTTCCGATAATTGCTCGTCCGAGAATGTCACCTCTCTTCGCCACACGTGCAGGTAGCCCTAAAACAAAGGAGAACTTATGAAAACATAGGAACAGAACCAAGAACACTATAAAATACTACACTTATAACGCTGAAGAGTTTGTTTGTTGGAAGAAACGCGCTAATTTCAGAAACTACTGCTTCAAATTGATGAATTCTTTTTGTGTTGGATAGCTCATTTATGAAGGCTACATGTGATCACGCTACTATCCAGATCGAAGTAGTAAAGATAAATGTCAACAAATCAGGAAAATGTTCATAAATTATTGTAATATTTATTAAGGACGAGATTAAATAAGTGCCTCAGGTCTCGCCTGTGACATACTTCGAGCAAGTTACAGATATTTTTCACAAAGTCTTATATTTCTTTATTGCATTTCCTTTACTGAAGTTATATTGAAGTGAAACTTCTTTATCGATATTGAGAGAAATTTTATAGCTGTAATAAAAAATCGTCACGTTTTTCGGTTACGCGCAATGTTGTTTTGAAGTGAAACTTCCTGACATAAGTGAAACTTCTTTATCGACGTATGAGAGAAACTTCATAGCTATAAAAAATGTCGTAAAGAAGTTTCACTTCTTACCTGTATATTTTAGTACTCGCACATTTTTTTTTCTTTTATTATTCTAATCCAAAACCAGTATTCAAAGCTAGTTATGAAACTAATACTTCATTATACTGATAATTTTAGTCCAAACAAGGTTCTACCTTGTTTGTAACCATACAGTTACGTGTAAGTTACAAAGACGTGTTATGTAAACGCAGTGTCTAATTGTTGTAATTTTTAAGCAAATCCGTGACTGGTATTGGTCGCCTTTTAATTTCCGGGTTTGGCAACACTAACGGTATTATTACTATTTATGGAGTTTGCGCGGAATCTTGGAAAATGGCCCGGCTCGCTATGTATTATTTTGCAAAACTAGTGCAATTACCTTGTTTAATGAGTAAAAATGGTAGTTTCTTAGACATAAAAGTTGTGTAATCGTGCTATAGTGAAAGACAGTGATATATTGCCGTGAAAAGCTATTTTTCAACTTGTTGAACGCCTCAATAACGTTCTACCACGTTATTGCAAGGACACAAGACCTATAACTGGACTTGACAGCGACAAAGGACTGGACAGGACTAAATTAGAAGATAAGATAGAAAAAATATGATATAAAAATAAGATTGGCAACTAGGTCTTTGTAACCAGACCATAAAATAATTATAAAAAAAAATACTATTTATGGATTGTGCGCGGGAATTTGGTGGATAGTGGACGCTTGCTGTATATAGTTTTCTGAAACTAGTGCATTAATGTTGTTTTATGTTTAAAAATGGTAAATTCTTAGACATAAAAGTTGTGTCATGGTGCTATAGTGAAAGAAATTGATATATGGCAGTGAAATGAGATTTCACATCTATTCGCGCAAATTCCACTAAAAATGTAGTAACGTAACGTAACGTAAAAATCTAGTAGGTACTTTACTGGATCAAGACTGACTTTCAATAAAGACAATAATTGACCAAGACGTAGAAGAGGAATATAAAAATAAATGGCATTTAGCTAAAACGTCTTAATAAGCAGGCTATAAAATAATTATAATTTAAAAATATTACTATGTTATCGCTCAAGGACAAGGCAATTTACAGGCCTTAATTAGTAAAGTCACTGTCTCACTCTAAAAACGTTTTAAAAAAACATAGATTTTAGTAAGATCCCTTCGTCATCTCAAAAGTGAGTGATTTTCAAAATTTTAAACCATCTCGAACACATTGGCTTTCAAACAGAAAAATCAGCATTCCAAATTGGTACATTACTCCGGGAGCCATGATGTCACAGACAGATACAGGATAAATTTATAACACCTTGCGTTCTGTCAGGGTCAAAATTTGGCACTTTCTTTGAGATATATCAATAAATTCTCAAAATAAATATCATGCTTTTAGAGTAAAAATGGCAATAACTGAGAATTTATTGTCAGTATTTTGATAAAACGTCATTGTTTTTTTTAAATATGTCATACTTTAGCAGTTAGGATCTAATTTGTATGTAAATACCATCGGTACCTTTTGACGAAAATTTCGGTTTCAATAACCAAAGATAGATAGAAATATTTACCTACGACATTGAACTATCTGTCACAAGTTAAAAATTCTACTGTTTATCTATGGTAGCGATCTATGTTTAACTAAAGATAGAATAGGACTTTTTGGCGCGAAGATGAGCAGTGACGCACGTTTGTCGTATATTATTTTCAAAAACTAGTGTAAAATTCGTGTTTTTGTGTTTAATAATGGTGGGAATATTATACATAAAGAGTTCGGAAGTGCATTAGTTAAAGAAAGTGATATATTGCAATGAATAGCGGTGTTGTTTGTGTTAGTGCCAAATTTCCATACAGAGCTGCAATAAGGGATCCACTGCCTTATTGGAGCACGGACTAGGACCTAGGACTGAGGACTTGACATCGACAAACGACTAGACAGGACTAAAACAAGAAAATAATAAATACTAATGACTAGGCTGTATGGACTATGTTTCCTTTGCCTGCCCAAGATGGGCGAAGACAACTAAAAAAAAAAACAGAATATTGAAACCGGCCATTAGTAAGCAATACTGTACTGTACATCTACCGGCAGTTGACAGATAGGTACATCACATAACACCCCCGGATATTCCGCGGGTCAACAAATCGGGTAAATGTTCATACATTATCGTAAACGACGGACTAAAATTGGTGCCACGAGAGTTCAAACTATGTCACGGGCAAAGCCACGGGGCTCATCTAGTTTTAGTCTCAAACGTTTCCATAGACATTGTACCGTTGTTAACCACATTTGTGGTCAACATTGAGCCACAACAGACCACAACACTCGGAGTAGATTGAGTATTGTTCACCAGAGTGTAGCTAGGTACTCGCATAGTTCGCAACTAAAGAGAATTTTCAAATAAGTTACATGAAGCTATTTATAAAAGCGGCGTTGTTTAATTTCTTTCATTTCATCAAGTTAAAAACGTTTATGTCGTACTCAATTTAGGTATATAATTCGAACAACTTACTTTCAACAAAAATACTCAATATATATTTAAATACCCTATACTTAGCGCTGATGTATAATTATATTGGAATGGAAACAAAAAAACATATCGTTCTTCATGTAGGTCACAAAGTAATACTTTATGAACGTCAAGATTATTGCTTTTACATTTACATTTACTGCCAGATTCGTAAAGCAATAGGTGAAGCCTGAAGAAGAACCTGGATTTTTTAACAAATAAGACGTGCATGTTTGAAACGATTAAAGAATCTGCAACTGACTGACGCCAACAGGGATATAACATGAATAAATAAATAAATATTGTTGGGACAACTCACACAACGCCATCTGATTCCACACTAAGCAAAGCTTGTACTATGGTAACCAGATAACTGATAAACATACTTATATATTTCTAAATACATACATATTATAGATAAACAACACCCAGACACGGAATAAACCATCGTGCTCATCACACAAAGTTTTATTCTGGGTGGGAATCGAACCCACGACCTCTTGCGTAGCAGTCGGATGCACTCCCACCGCGCCACAGAGGCAGTCAATATTTATATAGATATTAACAAATTCAACAAATAGTAACTAGGTTTTTATTTTTTAAATTAACGGAGGAAGCAATGACTTGGGATTTGAAGTTCAGAAGGCAGTCGCTCCCAAAAATGCCAAAAATAAAAAGTCTAAGTCTAAAGATAGCTTTTTTAACGTGTGGAAATTCCCTCGGATGTAATGCCGGACTCGAATCGACTAAAACCACACGGTCCCTGCCTGACTGTCTATTGCCGGACGCTCCGGGTAACTCCTCGGAAAGATGTCTGAGGAGTTACCCGTACTGTGATTCCTGTGATTGTAACGAAAGCTGCTTCTAGCAATTCAATAAAATCCTAGTAGGGTTTGGATACATCAGGGAAAACACTTAAAGATAAAGACAAAGAACTAAAGTTTTTATACGTCTGCAAGTGCTCAATGGTGTCACTAACCTCAGGACATCTTATGAACTAGGCAAGATCCACGCGATTTTCATCTTCTCCATCATATAATGGAGATGATTGTATAAACATTACTATATTTAGATAAGTAATATATTAAACAAGTTGTTTGTGTGCGTGTTCTTCCATTCCATATTTAGAGCAAATTTCTAAAACAAATTAAAAGGATATCAGAAAAATGGTTGTTACACACTGGGTGTAAATGCCTTTATATATTCTGTTAAAATATTGTACTCCATACTATGTGCTATGAGTATACTAGCTTACTCGGTAAACCCTGTTCTACCATTATTAAAACAAAAAAAGATATATTCTCATACCTAACAGATATATTTAAAAATTGAAAATTATATTTGTCTTTTATATTTCGGAGAAGTTCTTTTACAAACACTGTGACACGAGAATTTACCAAAGTATAATGCTGATCCGGCAATGTTCTACGATATAAATGACCAAAGAACAGTAATTAAGATATACTGTCATCCTTCTTTTTAACATGTAAAAAATGCTTCCGTGGGGATGATATGCCCGACTTGAACCGATTATTCTCATACATCATTATCACTACATATTATAAAACTAAGTCGCTTTTCGCTTTCTGTCCTTGTATGTATGCTTAGATCTTTAAAACTACGCTACGAATTACAATGCGGTTTTTTTTTATTGTTAGAGTGATTCATAAGAAAGGTTTTTATATATAATTTGTTAAGTTTTTGTATACATTGACTAAATTATTACGAAATTTGTTGGGGATGTCGGAAAAAATACGCCGTCTGGGAGTTTTAAACGAAAACGCTGCCTAAACTCTTTGAAATATAACAAAATAATGTATTGTGCAATTGTGTATCCAAAGTAGGTCAACAAAAAGTTCGCGACGGTGTATGTCTATCTTTTAAGGATTACATACTATATCCATTTTAATACTTTAAAAAACCATCAATTATGAAGCGGTAATTTGAGGGCTATTTACACAAATATACTATTAATCGTTATAATTTTTACTACGTTAGTTGGCTTCAGCATTTAATGAAGATTATTTTGTCCCTTAACACCTTGCAAATTAAATAAAAATCTTACGAGTTATATCAAATTCAAAATAATGCGCTCTCCAAATTAATTCAAAAGAAATTAATTTGGAGAGCGGAGAATTAATAAACGAATTTTGAAAATGTTCATACATTATTGTGAAATTAATAAACGACGGGATTAAATGGGTACCACGGGGGTTCGAAGTATGTCACGGGCGAAGCCGGGCGGGACAGCTAGTAGTAAATTTATATTTTTTTAAATTATTAAAATTTTAATAATGGCTGGTCGTCGGATGGGTGACCACTTTGTGGCATTTACATTTGCGAGCGTTTCCGTGCTTCGGAAGGCACGTTAAGCCGTTGGTCCCGGTTGCCAGTAAAATGGCAGTCGTTAAGCCTGGTTGAAGGCCTTATAGGCGGCTTAAAAAAATTTCAACAGCAGGTAGCCACAACCTGCGTCTGTCTATTTCAACACGGCAATGGGCTCACCACCTATTACGTGGGACAGAAATCCACACGGTGAAAAGTGGGCATATAATATGCCTCTGCCACCCCTTCGGGGATAAGGCGTGATGGATATTTTTAAAATTTTTTTAGCAGCCACCCGCGATTCGTGATTCAGCTTGGCCTTCGGCCGCTGAACTGCGAGTGGTACCGCCCCTGTCCATAAAATTGTGCCATCTGGCACATTCTCAGTGCCTGCACCGTATTACAACTACTTTACAGAAAACCTTAACAAATCTTCGTCGTGAATCACTCGTATCTATTTGTTAAACTTTCATGATAATCCGTTCAAAAGTTTTAAGTTTATCGCGAACAGAGAGATAGAACCGGAGTTTGATTTATAATATTTAAGAATTAGGTGAGTTTCTCATACTATTGTAACTTGCCGTTTATGATTGGTGTGATGTCACCTTTATGACGAAATACAATGACATTGACAGTCAATGCTTCCGCTAACCGGTGTTACGAGTTGAGTGGCCTAACTAGTCCAATACTCTATTGCTTACGCAACTCGTGAACACGTGAGTCAATTTGACTCATCAATGGCATTTACTTTTTGTCTAGCTCCCTTTATTTGTGTTCCGACAAGAGGCCTCGTCCTTTGATCAGCAGATGCACCAGCTGAAGTGTGAGGTCGACTTGGGCCCCAGAGATTTTACACCCATTAATGACTTAAAATAAAAGTTGTTTGGTAGAAACCGCTTTATACGAAAATGCCGCCCATTATACTGTTCCCGCTGATTACATTTTCAATGTAATTACAAATGTATTTCCTGGTGTACACTAAAGTGTAAATAAATAAACAATTATTACATAAGTGTACCTCAGGCCTTGCTTGTAGCCAGGTCGGCTCGTGCGCAGCTCAGTCTTAGAAAGTCTGATAACCAGATAAGTGTATCACGAGCCTTACCTTATTAGGTATCCTAACCTAAACGGATAGGTGTAAGCAGAGATATAATATAAAATGCGGTAACTGTGGACGATTCAAATTACTTATTACGTAAGCATAAAGAAAGGTCATTGCTTTGCTTTTTTTGATGATTCGGGAATATAATGTGTGTAAAATTTCCTAATTTTAAGCGACAAAGCATCGTAAAAGAAGCACGAATGGCGATTCATAACGCAGTGCTAGTGCCAACTTTGCTTTACGGTAGTGAAACCTGGGTATGTCAGCAGATGCATGAAAGTAAATTGAATGCTGTGGAGATGCGATCACTTCGAAAATTGTGCGGCGTTACCTTGGCCGACCGAATACGTAACGAAGTGATACGCAATATGGCAGGTTTGAATGAAAGTGTCAGCGTTAAGCTGGAAAAGGGCGTGCTCCGTTGGTTTGGACACGTCCAACGAATGAGTGAGGAACGATTGACGAAGAATATATATTGTTCAAAAGTAGAGGGTAGAAGGAGTCAGCGAAGGCCGAGACTTACATATGAAGACCACGTGAGCAGATTGCTCAAAAACGGAAAGGTCAAAAGTACTCGGATACCCAGACGTGCGTGTATGAAGCGATTGATGAATCTCGAAGAAGCGAAAGAAGTATGCATGGATCGCGAAGCCTGGCGATCTGTCCTCTCTGACTACCCCGTCAGGGATACAGCGTGAAGATAGTTAGTTAGTTTTAGTTTAAAATTTCCTAGTCTTGATAACGGCTTATCATTTTACTAATTATAAATTAGTGGTCTCAGCGAGCTTTATATCACCAAAAAAAGAAGCCTTAATTAAGAGCACCGTAGAAAATGTGTGAGATAAATAAGTAATTTTTATCAATCACGATTTTAACCCCGAAGGAGTGGCAGAGGCATATTATAAGCCCACATTTAACCGTGTTCACTTTTGTCCCACGTAACAGGCGGTGAGCCCATTGCCGTGTTGAAATGGACAAGGTCATGTAGTGGCGAAATGCTGTTAAAACTTTTCATTCTGCTGACTGACAGACTGCCATGTTACTGGTAACTTGGGCCAACGGCTTAACGTACCGTCCAAAGCACATAATTATTTCATTCATTCAGACTTTATTTTTGATTGTGCTGTATTTTCAACTTGTTTTCTTTATTGTGCTTCCTTTGCCTGTCTAAAATAGGTAAGCTAACAAATAACAACAACGTCTTTTACCTTCTTTTGACTCAAAGCTAAAGTAACATCACAACGATAAAGTCTTTTACCAACACAGAATTTTTGGTGGTCCAAGTCCATTAGCTTAATAATAAAAAAATATCCATAAAATCGTTGATTTTATATCTAAATCGTATCAATTCGGCAGTGTGCACTGGCCTCAAATACATAACGGTATCGCCCACTCGCCCTACAAATAGAATTGCATTTTTATGATGGCATAGTAAAATATTTTGATAGTTCAGCCTACGTGGTACTACTCTGGAGGTGTAAGAAGTGTTAATACAAGAAAACTGATGATATTTATGGTTATTATTGTCGAAAAATGTGCCCTGCGGCTTTCCCCGTATGATAAGGTAGCTACACACGCTGTACCGTTCAAACTGAACCGATACTCGGAATGTGTGTATGATAAAAACTGTGCTGTTCTGGCTATATGGCTGTACGATAAAACTGTACAATTAAATCGTAGCGATTTTTCTAAGGAATGTATACCATTATAATAAAAAAAGTATACAGGGAAACGCTCGTAAAGCGAATAATGACATAAATGATCAGCTATTCAGGACTGACCAGAGCTTAAAAATGAGCCAGAGGGGTAAGAGCGCTTCAAAATTATTGTATGCTACATGTGAAGACGTTTCTACACTAGCGGCACGCATGATGGCCGTTCATTTCACATTTTCGTGTCAGGAAAATAATATATTTCAGATTGATATAAATAATATGAATATGAAAAATATAAATATGAAGCGCTCGTGGCCCCGCGGTCTCAGTGTTCGGTAAACGATCACTGAGGTGCGCAACTTTCACTATGGCTGGTCATCGGATGGGTGACCACTTTGTGGCATTTACATTTGCGAGCGTTTCCGTGCTTCGGAAGGCACGTTAAGCCGTTGGTCCCGGTTGCCAGTAAAATGGCAGTCGTTAAGCCTGGTTAAAGGCCTTATAGGCGGCTTAAAAAAATTCAACAGCAGGTAGACATAGCCTGCGTCTGTCTATTTCAACACGGCAATGGGCTCACCACCTATTATGTGGGACAGGAATCCACACGGTGAAAAGTGGGCATATAATATGCTGCCACCCCTTCGGGGATAAGGCGTGATGGATATTTATTTATTTTATTTATTTTATATAAATAAAAAATACCCTAATGGCTTAAAACAAAAAAAAATAAGTAAGGTATTTTATTTCATAATTTTTTATTCCATTATTGTTATATGTCAAACGGCCATCATAGTGTGCCGCTAGTATAGTTTGAGAGCCTTCTAAGTTCATGTTATGTGATCGTGAGTTCGTAAGTGCATAGTAATTTTACCTTAATGCGTATTTGACAGCTAATATTATATTTATAACTTCATTAAACATCACTAAACATCCGCTACGCACACGGATATCCACTTATAACTGCATTACATCAAGCCCACGTGCCATGCACGCCCAGCAGTTATAACTGGATAAGGTGTGCACTATGTGTATAAGATATAGCGATTTTATGATGATTTGTGTTTACATTTCAATTTGCGTTATTTCTGCGGTGAACTGATTCATAAACAAATCTAGTAAAACTAATTATGTATTCTTTCGAATTAAATCAACAGTAGTTCCTTATTTTGTAAGCTACCTCAAAGTATACCTTCAAATATGACTTTTTCAAAGAGTGCTGATCCGATTTGGACAAAGCTTTTTGCTATCAAATGCTTAATTTAATGGTCACGAATTATTTAATCAACAATTATAAATAATATAAAGGTGAAAGTTTGTGAGTGTGAATGTTTGTTACACGCTCAAACAGTAGGCCCAAGTTCGATAAAATTTGGTTTTGAGGTAACTGACAATCTGGGTTTATACACTGCCTAGTTTTTATCCCAGGAACAGATTTCTCAAAATTCTGGTTCGAGAAAACTTCTCTCCGTGTTGAAAGAGACAAAACGGTTACACGTCTCAGGATCGACTACAGGTTAAGATGCTCAATATAGTGATTGTAAGCAGCCCTATCAAGATCTACGTAGCCCAAGCGACCTTTCCTGCTAGCTGCATCTGCTGAGTAACAGACGATTCTTTGACGCAAATGGGGTTGGGAGGTCAGTCGGCAGTCGCTCTTAACAATGCCAAAAAACAAATCAAACGTTAGCTGTTCCTATCTATCTATCTATCTTCACGCTGTATCCCTTACGGGGTAGTCAGAGAAGACAGATCGCCAGGCTTCGCGATCTATGCATACTTCTTTCGCTTCCTACAGATTCATTAATCGCTTCATACATGCACGTCTGGGTATCCGAGTACTTTTGACTTTTTCGTTTTTAAGCAATCTACTCACGTGGTCATCATACGTAAGTCTCGACCGACATTGACTCCTTCTACCCTCTACTTTCACACAATATATATTCTTCGTCAATCGTTCCTCACTCATTCGTTGGACATGTCCAAACCAACGGAACACGTCTTTTTCCAGCTTAACGCTGACACTTTCATTCAAACCTACCATATTGCGTATAACTTCGTAGCTGCTTCTAGCAGTCAAATAAAAGTAGACAGGCTCCAAATCCAGGAAGGGTTTGTAAGCAACCGGGAACGCACTAAGAAGAAACTCAACGTTTACAGAATAATAAGCTAGCGGGGCGACGAGAGTTTTTCAGAATCAATCTTATCAATAAAATCTCTACCGCTTGTAACTCGAAACCGCTGTCACAGAAAGGTACGCCTGCGCGCTTATCATTGAAAATCTCTCTAATACGTACTTTCGATTATGAAATCAACTGCGAGGCAATATTAATCACAAATTATATACGTAGATGGGTCGTGAACCCACGTGAATTACAGGTTTATTAGTTCATGAACCCACTTGAATAAGAGGTTTATTTAAAACTAGCAGAACCCCGCGGCTTCACCCGTGACATATTTAATACCGTCGTTTATTACTCGGTACAGATTATTTAAGTTGATTTATTCAAAATGTCTACACAAGTCAAGTTGCAATCTTAAAATTAAAAAGCAAGTGAATAAAAATTTGTCTTTGGGGAGTTTGTGTAGCGCGGGAAGATGTGATTCGGATGTAGAAGGCTTTCAGAAAGAGAGTTATAGGTGCTTTATCGCTGTTGGTAAAGCGACAAAGTATCGAAGCAAAACACGCCTCGTGATTCACAACGCAGTGCTAGTGCCAACGTAGCTTTCCGGTATTGAAACCTGGGTATGTCAGATATGAGTCAAAGTAAATTGAATGCTGTAGAGATAGGATCACTTCAGGAATGAAAAAGGTTTTTACTCCGTTACAGACTATTTGCAGGACAGGGACGCCTGGAAATGATCTGCTGGCAAAGTGAAATAATATTAAATTGTAAATAGGCCATCAAAAAAAAAGCCTTCCTAAGTTTCTTGCCGGTTCTTCTCAGGTGGGCCGCGTTCCGAACCGGTGGTCGCTTTAAATATTTTAAATAGTGTATGACATTTTGTAAGCGCCGTTAAAATGGTCTATGCAAAATAAAGATATTTTTATTTTTTATTTTATTTTAATAAGCAATATGACAGGGGGCCGAGTCTACTATTTTCCAATAGAATGCCGTTCTACTTCTACAGCGGTTAGACTAGAACTTTCTGTAGAACTGTAGAATAGAACTTTCTACAGCGGTTCTATTGCGATTAGTCCAAAACTACCTAGAACTAAAACTATTATATATTTCACAATCACACTTCTCAAGCAATAGAGACAAAACAGCTGTTTTAGCTATCAAAATATTAATTTAGACAACCAAAAATGCAAATTAAGATCTACTTACTAGCGCTAAATGTGTTTATAACAATATATCGGCCGGCCGATAGAATTCTATTGGAGCGCAATGAGGGTTTTTTGAAATGTTCCCCGTGAGATGGCAGCGCTGTAACGTCAGGTCCAACTACCTGTCAAAACACATACACGATTTATATTTTTCGATCATTTTTTTGGTTTATTTATTCTTAAAAACGTTACAAACGGAATATTGTTTTCCAAAATGCCACAGTGTTGTGCAGTGCCTATGTGTGCAAATAAAAAAGGAGGCCTCTCTTTTTGAGCTCAATCTTCAGTTCGGCAACCTTTCTTTGGCCGTAATCCATAATAAAATCAATAACACTTCCAAATACATAAAATTTTACTAAAATAATAATACGTTCGGTAAGATTCTGTGCTATCTGACAGCTGTTTGGACCTGACGCATACGAAGCGCCGCCTGGCGGCAGAAAAAGTATCGAAAACCCTCATTGTAATAGTGGACTACAAAAATTGACAATTTTTCTGTCGGCTCTCTACGACGATTTCTATTCTCTTCTAATGCTATTGAATTAGTAGACTTGGCCTCCAGGTTTGAATAATAGTGTCAGCATTAAGCTGGAAAAGGCGTGCTCCGTTGGTTTGGATGCTTCCAACGAATGAGTGAGATACGATTGACGAAGAATATATATTGTGCCAAAGTAGAGGGTAGAAAGAGTAGGCCGATTTTCTACGAAGACCACGTGAGCAGATTTCTCAACAACGGAAAGGTCAAATGTATTCGGATACCCAGATGAGCACGTATGAAACGATTAATAAATCTGCAGGAAGCGAAAGTATGGATCGCGAAGCCTGGCGATCTGTCCTCTCTGACTACCCCGTCAGGTAACTTGCAATCAAACAGACTGTAGCCAAGTAATTTAGTACTAGATGACCCCCTTCGGCTTTGCCCGTGACATACTTGGAACTCCCGTTGCACCTATTTAATCCCGTCGCTTATAAATTCTACAATAATGTATAAAAAATTACCCGATTTGTCGACATTTATGACTGCTGCTCCGCTCTCCAGGGTATTAGCGTAATTATATATAGCATATAGCCTTCCTCGATCTAATGGTCTATCAAATACAAAAATAAATTTACAAATCCGTCCAAAAGTTCCTGAGCTTAGCGCATTAAACCTAACAAACAAACTCTTCAGCTTTATAATATTAGTATAAATTGTGGTTATAAAGTAGAATATTAGTGTATTAGTTGACGCCCGCGTAGTGAAGTTTCCCGTTCCCATATCCCACAGGAACTTTTTCCCGGGATAAAAAGTAGCCTATGTGTTATTATGGTGTGTAAGCTATATTATTGTAAAGTTTCATTAAAATTCATACAGTCGTTTTTACGTGAAGGAGTAATAAACATCCATTCTTACAAACTTTAGCATTTATAATACTAGTAGGATACCTTATTGATTAGAAGTAAGCACCTTGATATGAGAAAGTTCACGTAAAATATGTCACAATTGTAATTTAATCGTTAAACATTTTAAATGGACGCAGGTGTGTTAATTGCGATTTATGTACAGTTTGCAGTTTTATGGAGCACTTTAATGATATACTGTGTGTGCAAGCTATGATTGTAGTTACATTTTGAAAAGGAATTATATTTCTACATTTCTCATATTTTTTTAAGAAGCGCTCGTGGCCTCGCGGTCTCAGTGTTCTGTAAACGATCACTGTGTTACGAAACTTTCACTATGGCTGGTCCTCGGATGGGTGACCACTTTGTGGCATTTACATTTGCGAGCGTTTTCGTGCTTCGGAAGGCACGTTAAGCCGTTGGTCCCGGTTGCCAGTAAAATGGCAGTCGTTAAGCCTGGTTGAAGGCCTTATGGGCGGCTTGAAAATTTCAACAGCAGGTAGCCACAACCTGCGTCTGTCTATTTCAACACGGCAATGGGCTCACCACCTATTACGTGGGACAGGAATCCATACGGTGAAAAGTGGGCATATAATATGCCTCTGCCACCCCTTCGGGGATAAGGCGTGATGGATATTTATTTATATTTTTTTTTTTATTTTTTTTAATAAAGTGTAAAACGAGACTGGGATTGAACCCGTGACCTTTACCTTTACTACTTTACCTAACCAGGGCAATGTTCTAGCCACTGAACTACCCGAACCGTATCGAACCAAGTCGAAATTCTCCACCATATTTTAATCGTCATTTTATTAAAAATTTAAGTTTGTGGTGACTAAATCGAGGAGGTGATTATTACCCTAAATGAATTGGGATATAATCATTGAAGCGCTCGTGGCCCTGCCGACTCAGTGTTCTGTATACGATCACTGCGTTAAGCAACTTTTGCTATGGCTCACGGATGAGTGACCACTTTGTGGCATTTACATTTGCGAGCATTTCCGTGCTTCGGAAGACACGTTAAGCCGTTGGTCCCGGTTGCCAGTAACATGGCAGTCGTTAAGTCAAGTTGAAGGCTTTTGAATTTAAAAATTTAATATAATAGGGCATATAATATGCCTCTGCCACCCCTTCGGGGATAAGGCGTGATGGATATTTATTTTTTATTTATTTATTTAGAAATATATAAGTATGTATATTAGTTGTCTAGATCCCATATAACTTTACACGGCTAATATTAGCTTGCTTTGGGCTAGATAGCGCTGTGTGAAAAGTGTCCTACAATATGTTTTTTTTTCTTAAGCCCTTGGGCCAGACCGCACAGTAAGCCCTTCACCTACTATGTCCAATTTTAAACTGGAGAAGCGTATGGGCGTATATTATTATTATTCAGAGTATCGAGTCGTAGATTGCGTTATGTATGCATTTAAACATCTTTATATCTGAACGCAGTCATAATGAATGCAACTATACATTGTCGAAACACGTATTTTTAAAGGTAGCAACCCACTCGTCGTTTTTGAATTATAAATACGTGCCCATGCTTCGATTTAAAAATAGAATACAACGGGCACGCTTTCATTGATTCCATTTTGTTTACATTTATTTATAAACTTTGTATTACAAATATTAAAGTTTGCATGGATGTTTATTACTCTTACACGCAAAAACTACTAAATGGATAATATAAAATTTTACAGTAACCTATACCAATATATAACGCTGAAGAGTATGTTTGTTTGGTTGGTTGAAGGCGCTAATCCCAGGAACTACTTATCGGATTTGTAAATTATTTTTGTGTTTGTTAGACCATTTATTGATATCAAGGATAGGCTATAAGCTATTTATTATCACGCTATGACCCTGGAGTGCGGAGCATTAATTATAAATGTAGACAAATCGGGTAAATTGTTATGCATTATTGTAGAAATTCAATATAAAAAAAAAAATTGTAATTTATATTAGTTTTTCGTGTAAGTTCTAGGCTTCTGAAAAATAACATTTATTTATTTTTTTACCGACTTTTTCGTGTTTATACCAATATATCAGTTCTGCTCTGGCAGCGCGAACGTTGGTGGATAAGCGACAGGATTAAATAAGTGCGACGCCGGGAGTTCGAAGTATGTCACGGGCGAAGCCGGGCGGGTCACCTAGTTCCGATATAAAATCACAAAGAAAATGACTTTGTTTTAGACTGATAGTTAAATAAGTAACAGTATAAAAACAAAGCCATTTTTTATAGCTTGCAATAACATAAAATAACAGACCTGTTTCTTTATTATCGACAATAATGTTGTTTGACTTCGTTTCAAAAGAAACTGTGTGGCAATCTGTGTATTTTATGAATTTACATAATAAAGATGCACGAATGACACCGAGAAGTGTAGGCAGAGAATTTTAATGTTAAATTGATAACAGCAGGCAATATGTAAAATATATCTATGTATTTGAAAATGTGAAAGTATATCTCATTCAGGTTATATTTTCATGGTTAAAGCGTTAGGAGACATATAAAACTCTGTAGTGGATAAGTACGGTCAGCACTATCTAAAATCAATAGATTTAAATCTAAAATCTTAATATAGAATTCAGTATAATATATGAATAAAGAAACACAAATTAGTGAAGGACGATTGACGAAGAATATTTACTGTATGAAAGAAGTGGGTAGAAAGAGTTAGTGTACACCGAAGAGAACGAGACTTCCCGAACAACACGGGCGGGATAGAGATGTCATCCTCACACTGTGGAAACAATTGTGCCCAGAACCGAAAGAATTCGCAGGTCTTTCTTGTGTCACACCATAAAAGCATGGAACTCTCTGCTGGCGCACGTGTTTCCCTCCTTATACAATCCTGAGTCCTTTAGGAGAAGCGTGAAATAATTTCTGGGCCGTCAACCTGAGGGTCGCAATCGGGGTCCTACCGGCTGGGATAGCGGCCCTCAGTC
Organism: Thumatha senex; assembly: GCA_948477245.1. Taxonomy (NCBI): domain Eukaryota; kingdom Metazoa; phylum Arthropoda; class Insecta; order Lepidoptera; family Erebidae; genus Thumatha; species Thumatha senex. The sequence goes on along the minus strand of OX419750.1, from coordinate 7,322,926 downwards.
ACGGATCGGTTTCTCTGCTTTCCATCAGGCGGGCGGCGCCATTTTGATGTGTCAAACATAAAAAAGAGAAAAAAAAGACGAAGATCACTTGAGTAGATTGCTCAAAACGGAAAGGTTAACCTTAGTGCCCGTATACCCAGACGTATAAAACGATCAATGAATCTGTAGGAAGCGAAAGTAATATGAATGAATCGCGAAGCCTGGCTATCAGTCTTCTCTGACTACGCCGTCACGGATACAGCGTGAAGATAAATAGATAGTTGACATATATGTGCTATTTCAACTAGTTATAATTTGTTCAGCAATTTGACATAAATAAAAACAAACAAAAAAGTTTCATGCCTAAATTGCAATGACCGAGACCAGAAAAGTTACACCGGGCTCGAACTTGGTAATGTCCCAAAAATTTGTGTCTTGGAACTCGCATCAAAATAAATCAGAAGATAAATTGAGGATCTTGGAAAGATAATAACTCCACTTTTTTTGCAAAGTAGCCTCCAAAATTGCTTGGACAGTTGAATACGAGTATTAACAATTGAAAATATGAACAACATATCGTTATTTACGCATTCGCTAATACTGCTAAAATTAAGGTGAATCAACACAAATGATTGATAAATGAAAAACGCAACGTAATGATGAATGAAAAACTGATAAATAGCTATATATTTACAACTAGCTCCGTGGCTTCGCCCGTGAGTTACTTTGTGGGGTACAAAGTAAGTCACGGGCGAAGCCGGCACCAATTTATTTCCATTGTTTATTAATTTTACATTGATGTATGATAATTTGCCCGATATGTTGACATTTATGATTACTACTACGCCCTCCTGGTTAATAGCGATCGCCTTTCTCGATAAATGAGCTATTACACAGAAAATAATTTATCAATTCGAACCAGTTATTCCTGAGATTAGCGCAGTGAACAAAACAAACTGCTTAGATTTATATTTTTAGTAAAGGGGCTATTACAAACTGTTACCTACCCTTGTCAGGTCTGATCCTGACGTTAGATGCCTATGGTCGCTTTAAATATTTTAAATAGTGTATGACATTTTGTAAGCGCCGTTAAAATGGTCTATGCAAAATAAAGATATTTTAATTTTTTATTTTTATTTTTATTTTATGATAAAAAATAAATAAATATCCATCACGCCTTATCCCCGAAGGGGTGGCAGAGGCATATTATATGCCCACTTTTCACCGTGTGGATTCCTGTCCCACGTAATAGGTGGTGAGCCCATTGCCGTGTTGAAATAGACAGACGCAGGTTGTGGCTACCTGCTGTTGAAATTTTTTAAGCCGCCTATAAGGCCTTCAACCAGGCTTAACGACTGCCATTTTACTGGCAACCGGGACCAACGGCTTAACGTGCCTTCCGAAGCACGGAAACGCTCGCAAATGTAAATGCCACAAAGTGGTCACCCATCCGAGGACCAGCCATAGTGAAAGTTGCGTACCTCAGTGATCGTTTACCGAACACTGAGACCGCGGGACCACGAGCGCTTCATTATATTTTATGATCATTTATAGAACTGAGTAAGCGAGACAACGCTACGTAAATTATATCAAGCCAAATAAGGATAACTAGTACAAATTGTTACGGTCTCGTAATTGCTAAACAAGGACAAAAAATAAAACACCGCATTATACTGTCTATCATCAACCCCCCATATTAGGGAGACCCGTTAACAAACGTCCCACGGACCGTTTGAGATCTTCTATACTTAATAAATTCTAGGCAATTACAAGAATTAACTACATAAAAGTGTACATCTCTTGTAGGTAATCATCCCTAAGAAATAAACCAATATAGATGGCTCTACCATTAATTCAGTAAAATAAGTAAAAATAATATGAATAGATAAAAAATACGAAATATGAAAGAAGCGCTCGCGGCCCCGCGGACTCACTGTTCTGTAAACGATCACTGAGTTACGCAACTTTCACTATGGATGGTCCTCGGATGGGTGACCACTTTGTGGCATTTACATTTGCGAGCGTTTCCGTGCTTTGAAAGGCACGTTAAGCTCTTGGTCCCGGTTGCCAGTAACATGGCAGTCATTAAGTCAAGTTGAAGGCCTTATGGGCGGCTTGAAAAATTTCAACAGCAGGTAGCCACAACCTGTGTCTGCCTATTTCAACGCGGCAATGGGCTCACCACATATTACGTGGGACAGGAATATAAATTGTGAATAGTGGGCATACAATATGTTTGCCTCTGCCTACCCTTCGGGGATAAGGCGTGATAGATGTTATGTTTTCACGCAAAATCTACGAATTGATTTTCATGAAATTTTACAGTAACATTAGCTTATAGTATATCAGAGTAGAATAGAATAGAATATAGGTAGAATAAAATATACTAACTAAACTAACTATCTTCACGCTGTATCCCTGACGGGGTAGTCAGAGAGGACAGATTGCCAGGCTTCGCGATCCATACATACTTCTTTCGCTTCTTCGAGATTCATCAATCGCTTCATACACGCTCGTTGGGTATCCGAGTACTTTTGACCTTTCTGGGTATCCGAGTACTTTTGACCTATATAGGCTACTTTATATAAAATATAGGCTACTTTATATTTCGGCAACAAGTTCCCATGTGCAACGGGAACGGAAAAACTACTACACAGGCGGAATCACGGGCATCAACAAGTAATTACAAAATAGTACTTGCATTGCAATTTCAGTAGCCAAGAACTAGGTCATAGGTCGCACGCGATGGTTTCATAAATAATGGAAATATGCTTAGTGAATACAAGAATTATAGCGGTTTTTTTACAATTATATTTAAACTAGGTGACCCCCATGACATACTTCGAACTCCCGTCGCACCTATTTAATCCCGTCGCTTATAAATTCTACAATGATGCATTAAAATTTGCCCGATTTATCGACATTTATGATTACTACTCCGCTCTCCAGGGAAGCAGCGTGATGATATATAGCCTATAGCCCTCCTCGACAAATGGGCTATCTAACACAAAAATATTTTTTCAAATCCGACCAGTACTTTTTGAGATTAGCGCATTCAACCAAAGAAACAAACTCTTTAGATAGCTACTTGAAGGAAAGCACAATTTTACCATGTTAAAAAAATAAGGTTTCTTATTTTGGCCACCTTTGTTAACGTTGTTCCTGAGATTAGCGCGTTCAACCAAACAAATGCTTCAGCTTTATGTTTTAGTTTAGATTTTTTTTAAATATCTTATTTATCTATCACGCCTTATACCCAAAGCGGAGGCAGATGCATATTATGACCCCCTCTTTTCACCATGTGTATTCCTGTCCCACGTAATAGGTGGTAAGCCCATTGCCGTATTGAAATGGACAGCCGCAGGTTGAGACGACCTGCTGTTGAAGTCTGTCAAGTCAATTTAACTCACCCATAAGGCCTTCAACTGGGCTTAACGATTGTCATGTTGCAGGCAACCGGGACCAACTGTTTAATGTGCCTTCCGAAGCACGGTAACGCTCGCAAATGTAAATGCCACAAAGTGGTCACCCATCCGAGGACCGGCCATGGTGAAATTTGCTTAACGCAGTGATCGTTTACAGAACACTGAGTCCGCGAACCAACGAGCGCTTCTATTAGTATAGATTTTTTCAAAATCTCTTTATTCTGTAGTTTAAATTTTCTTTGGTCAAGATATTTGAATAAAGATCTTGAAGAAAGACAATTTAAACTAGTTCACTGCGTAAAATTGCACAACCAATGGCTGCAGGTAGCACCAATATGACCGGATCTGGATGTTGTAATGGGTTCGCATCTGAAATTTCAAAGAGATGTCGGAAACGCAACGAACATTCGATTGAAATAGGAGCATTCTACTCGTAGTATATTTAGCTTTCAATATCCTTGTTTTTCTTTAGAGCTATAGTATACTTACTTTTGTATATTTAAATTTTTAGGTTACGCGCCATGTTGTTTTCAAGTGAAACTTCTTTATTTTATGCGAATCTTCGCTATCGACTTATGAGAGAAATATGTTAGCTCTAAAAAAATGTCAGAAGTTTCACTTTTTACCTTCTACGATATTATTTTTTTATAAAAGTGAAAAAAAATACAAATCTACTGAGAAAGTGTAGGCGTGGAATTCACTTCTGCTCCTTAAGGGATATAAACCTGATTCCAATCAAAGATATTTAAAATAATAATCAAATAGTAATCTTACCTCCACGACCTGCCGAAGGTCTTCAACGTAGACGTTCTCGGTCTGGATTATCTCAGCGCATACTCGTTCCAACTGCGACAACCCGGGCATTTCGTCGACCAGCTGAGCTGTGAGAACCGAAGATGTAAAATTAATGGAGGACCCTCGTTTCCGAAGAAGTGATACAAGCGAAACTTAACGTTAAGTTGATAATATCAGTGTTGGGTAAGATTCCTTCACCTGCAAGAGATGCACAAATTTTGTGGCTGGCAAGGATATGGATGGATTTCATAAGTTTTTGAAGAAATTACTTATGCTACGTTTTTATATAAACTTTGCCTAACCAGTTCAATGCTCTAATCACTGAGTATTTTTTTATTAGGGCTTATCCTACCCACATTCCCATTACTGACTGTGACTCCTGTAAACCAGGATTTACAGCAATGACCAAGACCACAAAAGTTACACCGAACTCAATCTCGGTGAAGTCCCAGGAGAAGTAAACATGTCTTGGAACCCGCAACGAAATTAATCAGAAGATAATTTAAGAAAGTTGGAAGAAGAACGCTTTAACCACTGAGCTACCAGATCCATGAGTCGGATGGAAAAACTTTAACAGCAGATGGCCAAAACCTGCCCCTGTTCACTTGAACTTGGCAATAGTCTCACCGCCTATAACGTGAGACAATAATAATTATACCTAGTGAATAATTGGCGTTTATCTCTGCGTACTCCTTCGGGGTATAAGGCGCAACTATATGTATGTATGTAATAGTTTAGGTTCAGTTTATATTGTACGATGATATCACTATTATGCTAGCACGCACACGGTTAGGTCCGATAGAGGCTTTATTCCGCGTACGCTTAGATTGTGGAATGAACTCCCTGTCTGGGTTTTCCCGAACGTCTACAGTATGGGGTTCTTCAAAAGGGGTCTTAGAAGGTTTATAAAGGGTCGGTAGCGCGAGTGCTGCACCTCTGGTGTTGCAAACGTATATAGGCTACGGTGACCACTTTTCATCAGGTACGATTGTCTGCCACCTCAGTGGTATAAAAAATACTGTTTCAAGCACAGAGCAAGAAATCGATGTCACTCGCAGTCTACTAGAGACTATTACTCGATTCTATATTAATTTCATAGAACCAAGAATATCAAAAGGTGTCACCTTTTACTACAGACGAATGTCAGGTACCTGTAAGGCCACGTATGCGATTTACGCCCGATACGCTGTTTTAACACGTGGTAATATTATTTATTTCGTCTGCATTAGGTCGCGAGCGAAGGGTGCCCCCCTTCGCTCGCGTCATTCCTTGTACTATGATTTCAAGATTCACTATTTTAGTTAGTAACTCAATAGTATAAAATTATTTTAAAAACATTTAACTTACGTGTCGCGTCCACCGAATTTCTTTCTTCTGACACACTTTCAGTCATAGCTCCAGCATTATTCATGAAACTATTGCTGCCATTAGCTGAAGTCATGTCAGCATCGCTGTGATCATCCAGACTTTCTATCGAAGCTAAATATGCTGAATTTACTCCTTTGTTTTGCACTCCACTACTCGATGTCGAACTTGAGGAAGCGATAGAACTCATCGATAACGGCCTTGAAACTTCAACCACTGGAGAATTTAATCTTATAACCTCCTTCTCACATTTAAGATTACCCGTAGAACTTACAGCTTCAGGGCAAGGAATTGATTTTGATAAAAATTTCGGTGGGCTCTCAGTCTTATTTATAAAGTCTTTGCGGTGTAAACTATTTGTACCATCGGTGACAATTGGTATTTTTTCTGGTGATTCCTTTGGAGGACTTTGTTTTAAAGGAGAAACATCTTTCGAAGATAATTTTGTATCGAATTCTCTATCGTTGGAAGTAATAGAAAGCTCGATAGATTGATCTATGTAGGGTAAAGATAGTGACTCAAAAGCTGTTTTATTGTTTACTGGGACATCGTAGATAGCTGGTCTATTATTCGTTGGTACATCATACGTTTGATCATCGTCTATTTTAAACTCAGGCTTTAAAGATGGTTTAAGAGATTCATTATCCTCGCTTTTAGACTTATTTAAGTTTTTAGCTACACATGGTTGATCGTAAATTTCCACTGAAGGTAAAATTTTCACTCCAGATTGTGAAATCTTCGATGTAGCACCTACTAGTGGAATATTAGATTTTCTCATTGATGTTCTACCTATATTTGCGGTCTTTTTTTGAAATTTTAAAGTTGTCACTTCAGAGGAAGAAAGCATTCTTTTAACGTTTGGCGAGAGATTATCAAAAGCTGTTTCCGAAACCTGCTTTGTTTCTTTAAAAGTTCTTTGTACTTTATTAACTGGGATATCGTTTACGTTACACTTATTAACTTCATCACTTACACTTTCTTTATCACTTTTAGTTCGCATAGCATATAAAGAACTTTTATTATAATTTGAGATAGGTAGTTTCACACCTCCCGTCATCGTAGTTGGAGCTTGTTCGACTTTTGATATGTTTATTTCTTTTGATACCTTTTCAGGAAGTCCTGGAGGATCATTTCTAGCATCTTTTGCAGTTTCTAATCGACATGTTTCTGGTTTAAGACTTTTTTCAGGTTCGAGTAGTGAATCGTATATTCCTATGAGCGTCGGAGTCAGATCTGTTGTACTACCTGTAACAGAAGAAAAAGTATATAAGTCAAGTCATTAAGGATTTTTTATTTCTAAACTGTGACTTCAGTCGCGTGTGTCGACTAGTTAGTTATAAGCTTGGTGATATATTATTTGAAATAGTCTAGTGGGCAATGGGACAACATTCATCAAAGAGAACGTCACTATCTCTCATATGTTCATTGCAATCTGAATCTTTATTACTCAAGACGGTATAAGCAGTACTAATTCGTACAAATGATGTGATACTTTGTAAATTAATGTATTTTAGAATCTATAGTCTATAATATATAAAGCTGAAGAGTTTGTTTATTTGTTTGTTTGAACGCACTAATTTCAGAAACTACTGGTCTATTTATTCTGCCTATTTATCGATGAAGGCTATTGGCTAAACAACATCACGCTATTACTCGGAAGAGCGGATCAGAAATCAAAAATTACGAATAATAGGGCAAATTTTCATAAATTTTTGTATAATGTAAAAGCGACAATATTAAATGGATGCGACGAAGGTTCAAAATATTTCACGGGCGAAGCCGCGATGGTCAGCTAGTCTTATAGATAACTACATACTACACAATAAACGATTAAATAAATTGAATCATTTAATGCTTGTAAAATAAAATTATACGTCAAGAGCTCATAAAGTATAAATAAGCTTATTAAAATTTCGTAAGAGTCTTTTGCAAAGCTTTCAATAGCTTTACCGATGAGAAATATAAATGTGGTATTATTAAGAACTGCTACTAGTTTTTGATAAATCGGATTAACACCATTTAAGAATTCAATGAATGTGGGAATCTATCAAAACTGAATGTTATTAAATTAACTACCATTTGTATGACAATCCAAAGAGACAAAGTCTGATGCATTGAAGATTTATTTATACATATAATAAAATTGAAGTGTCTGTTTCTAATTCCAAATTAACAATTTTTCATTAAACGCATATATGAAAGTATATACAGCACTTACTATTCTCGTAAAAAATAATACAATTTTTTATGGTGAATAATCACTGAACGGCTGGATCGATTTTAACGGAACTTTCACGAGCAGATAGCTGATGTTATAAGGAGTAAATTAGGCTACATTTTATTCCCGTATTCCCACGGAAACAGGCACTAAGCTAGTAAAACCGCTATAATATATTTTTACAGATCGGTGTGTCTTCAAATGACCGTAATATTATACAGATGTTTATTTCGTTATCGCGATATGAAAGAACATCAAATTGAACTAATTGATACTATACTGCACTAAAGTATAAGTTCAGATAACATAACTCGTAACAGCCTATAGTTAGGGTGACCAACTATTTAAGTTACGGTAGGACTTTATAAAGAATATCATAAACGGGACTTGATCTTATCTATACAAATATTATAAAACTGAAGAATTTAGATGAACGCGCTAATCTAAGGAAATTATGGTTCGAATTGAAAAAAAAAATTAGTTGAATAGCCCATTTATCAAAGACTATAGGCTAAATATCATCACGCTACTACCCTGGAGAGCGGAAAAGACAAATGTCAACAAATCGGGCAACAAATTTGCATACATTATTATAATTTTAATAAACGACGGGATTAAAAGTGTGGGAAAAACCGCGGTTAGAATCTAGTCATTTACTATGATATAACATTTAATTGCTATTGGCTTTATGGTAGTAGTAGTATTACGGAAGAAAGGGAAAGTAATAATCACAAAATATTGCAGTAAATATTCCACACCTGCTTAAAACGTTACATGAGTATTCTTAATATTAATTTTGATTCCTTTTAAGATTTCCATAAAAAAATTTATAAACGACTTCAAAAATGGAGGAAGATGAGAACTCGATTTTATTGATTTTACTCATAGAACAATTTAAAAAACGTATGCATTATATATGCATTCGTCCCACGTAATAGGCGGTGAGCCCATTGCCGTTATATTATTATATATATATATGATAATGTAAAAAGTAATAAATAATAATGAAAAATGCAAAATTAAACCCAAATATTTGCTAGAATAGCGGTCATTAAATTGGTTCTCGGGGTCGAAGCATGTTCAAAGCCTGATTATGTAACAAAAAAAAACCCACAACACAATATACCTACTCACTGGAGTTAGGTGCAATATGTAATTTGACCTAACTCCATATTAGCATTGTATTGTTTCCTTAAATATTTGCACAAATGTATTTTAGTTTTGCCTACATTTTACCTAATATTTTAAACTTATTTGTTTGTAGTTTGTCTAGTGATGACGGACAGTGATATACCTCTATTGTTGTGTAAAAATGTTATCACATAAGTGACAAGTGTCTTTCGTGATAATAAAGATCTATAAACCTAAAAAACTCTCGAACGGGGACAATTATAACATTTTTAGACGGCAAAATTAATAAAGTATGATTAATAATAAAAACAACCAATAGAGAGTGGGGCACTATTATTAAGTTTCGTCCACGAGAAAATATCGTAGAGCTGGCATAGGCTGTGAACAGATTCACATAAACTCGTAAATCGGGATTTTCCGCATAAATCGGTATAGTATGGTAATATGAACATTCTTGAAAACACAAGAACATAATATTCATAGATATGAAAATCAATTTTATCGCTGTCCGAGTTAAGTTGTTGCTTTTTTTGTAACCTTTCCATTTTAGTTCTGAAATTGTATCTGTTTGGATTTGCATCATAAAAATATCTGGAAATGTGTATTTTATAAAAGTTGTGGATAACAAATGCTAACATTTTGGAGTATTAACTTAAATTTTATCGTACTAACTTAAATTTTATCATTATTGTTAAATCAATCAATCAAATCAAAAGTCAATAATTTTACAAAATAATATAAAAAGGCAGCTTGTTTGTTTAAACATTTTAATCATAAGAACTACTCATTCGATTCACACTCATCATCACACTTTTTTCAAGCAAGGGTTGATGCCACCAAACACGTACGGAAGTTCCGTACGTCAAAAAGAAAAAACAAGCCCTTACGGCCGTATTACAGAACGGTTCTCAATACTCAAGTAACGCTTAAGCCTAGTTTTCGCCTTAAAATACTACTCTCAAGTGTTTCTTGAGTAACGTTCTGGAATATGGCCCTTATAGGATCACATTGTTGTCTATCCATCCGTCCATCCGTCTGTCTGTCAAGGAGGTTATCTTGGGAATATGTCATATGTAATAGTAACGAGTTGAAATTAAAACTATTTACTCAGGTCTATGGTGTGGTGAAGCTTTGAAAAAATTAAACTTTTAAGTCAATGTGAAAAATAGTTATGGCCATAGACGACATAAAACGTATCTTTACGAAAACCTCGATGAGAGAGACGCGCAATTGTCCGGTTTTTTAATACATCCTCTAATTACTACAGTCAAATGGTAGGCATGTGACAGATAGCGAATGGGGGCCTTTTTTTTACACTGCGTCGTCTAGCCCAATGTAAGCTAATATAAGCTTGTGTTATGGGATCTAGACAACTGATATACATACTAATATATTTTTCTAAATACATACATATTATACATAGGAAACACCCAATCTCCGATACAAACATTTGTGGATCACGCAAATATTTGATCCGACTCGGGAAACGAACCCGGGACCTCAGTCGCGGCAGTCGCATGCACTACCACTGCGCCACCGAGGCAGTATGTGATTTTCGCCTTCATTTTGACGTAAACGTATCACGCGGTACTATTATTTTACTTTGTCTGTTCTTTCTATTATGACTGCCTTGGTGGCGCGGTGGTTGTGTATGCCGCGACTGAGGTACCAAATTCGGTCCCCGGGTCGGCACAAATATTTGTGTGATTCACTTGGTTTCGGGGTTTGGGTGTTTCCTATGTATAAAATGTATGTATTTAGAAATATATGAGTATGTATATCAGTTGTCTAGATTCTATAGTACAAGCTTATAGCTTAGTTTGGGCTATATGGCGCTGTGTGAAAAGTGTCCCACCATGGGCGTACCCAGGTTCTGGGCCAGGGGGGGGGGCAAATCCGATTTTCCTAAGAGCATAAAGCGCTCGTAGCCCCACTAACTCAGTGTTCTGTAAACGATCACTGCGTTAAGCAACTGTCGCTATGGCTGGTTACGGGTGGGTGACCACTTTGTGGTATTTCCGTTTACTAGCGTTTCCGTGCTTTGGAAGGTACGCTAAGCCGTTGATCCCGGTTGCCAGTTACATGGCAGTCGTGAGCCAAGTTGAAGTTCTTATTAAAAGAATTCAAAAGCTGGCAGTCACAACCTGTGTCTGTCTATTTAAACACGGCGGAGAAAAATGCTTACTGTGAAGTCTATCTGGTACGACCATAATCTATCTTTTTAAGAACATTTAGAAGTTTTTTTTTTTACTTTTATCTACAAAAGTAGAGGACATGAGCCGAATCCAGGGGGTTGCAGCTGCCCCCCTCTGCCCCCCCCCCCCTCCACCCCAAGGTACGCCCATGTGTCCCACAATATTTATTTATTTCGTCTCTATTAGGTGCGAGCGAGAGAGAGCATCAGTCCTTGCTGTGTGGTGAACACTCAATAATGCCATGCTCTTATGACGTTTTTGGCTTATCTCAATATCGTATTGATTACTACCGATACAGGATGTGCTCATGTCATATAACAGAATCACTTACATCGTCCATCGTAAGATTCAATGCCCATAGTGAACGGAAATGAACTATTGAGAGGGCGAAGATCACTGGCACATGTGAAGACACTAGATGACATAATACAGAGGTGTTAATACCACCATAGCTTGTTCAATTTATTTAATATTAAAGGACTGCGTGTAATTTCGTTATCTCACAAACTTCTTTTCCCGAGGAAATAAAATGATAAGAAATAATGAGGAACATATTTTCGTGGCACCATCTAGCCCAAATTAATCGCATATACGCTTGTGCTATGGGTTCTAGATAACGGATAAACATATATGTCTCTAAATAATATATGTATTAAACATAGAAAACAACCAAAACCCTAAACAAACATTTCCGAATCAATTAAAATTTTTTTCCGACCCTAAATACGAACCTGAGACCTCAGCAAGGCAGTCGCATACACTAGCACTGCGCCACTGCGGTAGTTCAAAAAGTGTCTGTCTGTGTACCAGTGAAATTACTGACAAGGAACTTCCTTTCTACATGATATGACTTTTAGGAGAAATATCATGTAGAAACGAATATGGCATATGATATGAACTCATAGGAGCGCCATGTGTACAGTCAGTACGATTCTAACATTCCCACCGCATTAACAGCCCTTTCTGACGGAATCTGTCAACAGTCCCTGACTTAGACAACAATCCAGTTATAAAAAAGCATTGTTTACGTGATTACCGTATAACCTCTATCTCTCTGTATCTGTGCCTACCTTCAGCAGCATTTTTTTTAACGTGTGGAAATGCTCATGTTTGCTATGCCGGACTCTTACCGACTAAAACCACACGGCGCCCTTCCATTTGTCTATGGCCAGGAGTCCCGACCTTAGGCAGCATAGAAACGCTCGTAAATATAAATGTCACAAATGGTTATTTATACTGTTGATTGATGTCATTTGTGGAATTTGCTACACATCTATAAAGCTAAACATCTATAGAGCTAATATTATAAAGCTAAAGAGTTTGTTTGTTTGGTTAAACGCACTATTCTCAAGAACTACAAAACTTTTTGTGTTAGATAGTTGTGTTAGATATCGAGGAAGGCTATTGGCTATAAGCCATCACGCTACTACCCTGGAGAGTGGAGCAGTAGTCATAACGACATTTATGACTACCAAATAATAATCGGGCAAATTTTATGCATTATTCTAGAATTTATAAGCGACGGGATTAAATTGATTTGGTCGTTTTCGACTTACAGCATTCACAAATGATATTGAGATGACCATAAATATACTTGATTTAGCCGGCATTTTAATTTTAAAAACGTCGCCTTAAGACGTAAAGAGGTGGATTAATTCGTCAGTTACGAGCAGGTCACGGTGGTGTAGTTGGTAAACTACAATCTGGTGCGTTAAACCAGAAGACGCCGGTTCGAGTCCTACTCATGACCGAAAAAAGATTTCCACTTAAAAAAAAATACTTTAGAAAAAGTTAGTATACTAATTGCTTTTCAAAATTGTTTCTAATTAAAAAATATTTAAATAGCTATGTCACAAATGGTAATTCAGCTCAGGACTCACCGTTGCGTAAGATATGGGAGTGATCATGATGATTAAACATTCACAGAACACTGAAGCTACAAGCGCATCAGTATTATAAGTGAAGCAGCTCTTTAAATATCCACACCGGTATTGCATGAGTCAGTGTTGCTACGACACGTAACGCTAAGCTAACACACACCACCATTCATCGCTTACAACTTTTGGTACACACTAATTACCTACGTGTATTTAGGTAAGTGGAATTTAAAAATACTTTTACTATTTACAAGACATTTTAAAACGTCAATTATTATGTTTGTTATTCAAAATTGGTTACTTGAGATAAGTGATTATGAGAGTAAATTTTACCGTTTTTATTCGTCGTGCTAGCCATCTGTAAGTAAAGTCTGTGTAGATTTGTCTCCTATATAGTGACGATGACACTGCAATCAGCAAGTTCTACAATGTCTCAAAACCTTGTATGCTTATACTGCGTTTACACTCTCGCGCAAATATTTCTTCCATCCGGGAATCGAAAACGGGACCTCAGCGCGGTAGACACATGCACTACCACTGCGTCACCGATTCTACTAGAACACCGAGCTCTAAAACATCTATCCAACCGGGAATGTACGCTAAAATCATTGAGGATAGTGTTCAATCAAATTAATAACTAATATTGAGGTACTATATCCAAGCGCCTGAGTCATAGTTCACCTACAATGTTGTTATTAAAATTCTCTAGAATATTTTCCACCTGAGTCACTTCTTCAGGACATGCTTGTATCCTGAGTAACAACAAAAACTTGGCAAGAACGAACCGAAATGAACATCTCGTTCCGTACATTCGGAAGCCTGATAAGTAAATTTATTAGTCATTGCGTTTTTAAATATACATACATACTTGATTTCTTTGGTAAACTATTTGCTTTACGCATTATTTACTACTAGCTATGCCTCAATAATTCGCCTTAGGCGGTAAACCGCATCCTACGTATCCTTGTGTCACGGGCGAAATAGCGTGACACAGCTAATATTAGTCAATGTTAATTATTTTTAATATATTAGAACTATATATAAAAAAATACTTATTATATTGAGGAAGGATTTGTTAGTAAGTTATCGATAAACTCTAGAATTACAAAACCGATTTTATAAATTCTTTAATCATTGGAGTGCCAAGTAATTCTAAGTAAAATAGACGATGTATCATTATGATTATTATCATAGATATATTACCCAAGAGAATAGAACAGGATTAATAACTAATACTACCTAATAATAAACTATCCAACACAAAAAATAAAATATATTCGAATCCTGGGATAAGCACGTTCAACTAAAGTAATAAACTTTTCAGCTTTATAATATTAGTGTAGTTTTACGTATTTTATTATTGAACCCTAAAAACATGTAAATGCAAGGAATCCTTTGTTTGTGTGCTAAACATTCAGATTATACGCTTCGAGCGGAACAAATGTTTAAACATATACTGCAGGCATAGTTTATGATAAACAGCTTGGGAACTCGCGAGGGTTTTACTTATTAGAGTTCATTAAAAAATAAAAATCTGCTTGAAGCGCTCGTAGCCTCACTAACTCAGTGTTCTGTAAACGATCAGAACGTTGAGCAATTTTCGCATTTCACACCAGCGTTTCGCCCAGCCATTTGGCCCAGTTGCCAGTAACATGGCAGTCATTAGACCAACTTACGAGCAAAGGCCTTATAGGCTTGAAAAATGTCAACAGCATCCACAACCTGCGCCTGTTCATTTAAACACGGCAATGGCCGCACCGCACTACCTGTAATGAAGGACAATAATGCTTACGCTGGAATGTGTGCGTATGTTTTGTTATTTTCTATTGTTTAATAAAACTTTATTGTAATGTAATTGTCTTTTATATGTTTCACAAAAATCACAAGCGTACATCCCTTTACATTATTTTATAAAATTATTTTATGGCCTGGTTACTAAGACCTTTTAGCCAAATCTTAATTCATATTTCTTCAATCTTCTTTCTTATTATCTATAATGTCCCCGTCCTCTACGTCTTAGTCAAGTCTAGTCTTAAGCCAAGGTCAGTCTCAATCCAGTATAATGGTAGTTGTTATACTGAGGTTTTCAGTGGGGTTTACGCGGCAAAATAGAAAATAGCATTCCACTGCATATATAGCATTGTCTTTCACTATACCACGTTAACACAACTTTTATGTCCAAGAAACCACCACTCCCGCACATAAAACAAGATGAAAAATGTACTAGTTTTAGAAAATAATATGCAGCAAGCGTCAGCACTTTTCTTTTCAACAAAACAGAACCAAAGACAAGAAGAATTACCACAGATTAAAAATGAAAACCATAGATTCGGATGGGTGGGCATTGATCCTCAACATGTTATGCCTCTGCCACCCCTGATAATGTGATTTGAAAAATAAAATACTTTCTTTCTTTCTATAAAAGCGTGACTAATAAAATATATTTTGTTGGCCAAAACTAATAACGGAAAGCAATAGCGACATTTAGCGAATTTTGTGTCTGTTAACCTCATTAAGTACTTTTACTTTTTCTGTTCGCTTATTCATACTTTAAAAACATTTAGCCAAGCCATTTTCCCTGAAATGGTACAGAAAGGTATCCACTATATGTCTACATTTCAATAGTTGTAATTTTCGTATCTTTCTACTTAATATTATAAATGCGTATGGATTGTATGTTTATTACACTTTCACGCAAAAACTACAAAATGGATTTAGATAAAACTTTACAATAGTATAGCTTACACATCAGAATAACACATAGGCTACTTTTTATCCCGGGAACAAGTTCTGTGGGAAACGAGACCTGGAAAATTTCACCAAACGTGCGGAGCCGGGGCGTCAACTAGTATTTCTATAATCCTTCTGTAAAAACTGTCAAAATGTGGACGATTAAGCCATTACTGCTTACCCATGTAATATGTAGATTACACACATAGGCTTGTCTAACTAAAACACGTAATCGATCCGTCAAATTAATTAACTTGCTTCTATAATCGATCGAATATATTCAGCAGTACGGTCAGGAACGAAAGTCGTTTAGTATAATAGGAATTTTAAATTAATATTTAATAATAATGTGTGTGTGACTAGTTGACGCCCGCGGCTCCACACGCGCGGTTTAGATTTTCCGTTACGTTTCCTACAGGAACTTTTTCCCGGGGTAAAAAGTAGTCTATGTGTTATTCTGGTGTGTAAGCTTGTAACGTTACTATTTTCCGGGAGGGGAAAAAGGTAAAGTTTAGGAGAAAACTATCACCAGGACTGGAGGAGTCCCGGCTTAAAAGGAAAAGTAAAAGAAAAAAAAGGAAAAGGTAAAGTTAATTTAATAAATGTTAAAAAATATAAATTTAAAGCCAGGGAAACCGGGGGTAAATAAAGGTCTTAAAGGTTTCTTTAAAAGAGCAGGTTATCAGCATACGTCGCTAAGAAGGGGCCTCGAGTAGGCCTCCCGTTGCCATGAAGGGGCCTCAAGTAAGGCCTCCACGTCGCTATGAAGGGGCCTCCATTCAGGCCTCCACGTCGCCGACCTCGGAGAAGCAGGTCGCGGTAAATCAAAGCAGGCAGAGGGCTGAAAGTAACCAGCCGTCGGCGTCACAAGCCAAAGCAGACAATAACTTTATTATTTCAGAGGGCACAACCCTCTCACTCAGCACTATTCCTCAGAACCTCATCACAAGGCAAGCACCAAAAGTAGACTGATTTGACGGCCCCGGCCCCCTTCTTTTACAGATTGTTTAGCATTTCAAAATTTAAACAATATTCTATAACATAAAAATAATTATTTATAACAAGGTCTAATACCTATACAACCAAACCTACTGGCAGCTCTAGCAATAAATTAGAAATAACACCAAGGCTTGTCATTATCTGACATTACAAAAGCTAAACAAACATTAATAGATCACTAGAAAATCTAAATATTTTGAAATATAAAGGTCTAGGAATGCTACAGACCATGCAGATAATTTGAGAGAACATATAATAAAACATTTAATTAAAAAAGTAAGTAAAAAATGTTACATTACAAGCTATATATTATTATAAGGTTTCATCAAAATCCATTTAGTGGATTTTGCGTGAAAGAGTAACAAACGTCCATACTTACAAACTTTCGTGTTTATAATATTAGTAGGATAGCGCTGGATGCAAGGGGCCCCATCAAGATATTCGGCGCACCCCTAGCAGCCTCACCTGCTACCCACCGACTGAGGCAACCATGCAAGCGCCTTTACGGGGTTTGAAGGTGTGACAGTAGGCGCTCCTGAGCATGCCGACAAAATGGCAAACGATAACTGCTACTGTAGCCAAATAAAAGTACCCAGCTTCCCAATTTTGGTAGAGTTTTAAAAAACGATTACGAAGAAAAAGAGATTTGTCGCGCATTTGTGCGCGCGTCATTTTTTATCGATGTATGCAGTACGTGACGAAAAGAAGACCCAGGAGTTACCTTAAGAGAATCCAAGACCGAAAACTTATTATGCATCTCTAGGGTTTTATGTATGATAGTACTCACTTCGTAACGAATTGCCAAAAGTCGTAGAACAAAAGTTGTTGGTTATGACCTTGACTATCCACTCATAGCAGGTTATTGGTGTTTTACAAATGAGGGGTCATTTCGAATCAATTCAGAATTCAAATTCAAACAGTCAATTTAGAATTGTGTTAATCTATTTCTGAGTATGTCTACAGGGCTGTCTGTACCTGTGACAGTCACTACGCAACCGGTCCACAACAATACGCATACCTTGAACTGGTAACCTTTCGCGGCCTACATTTTCAGCGCATGTTCCATAAAATAAATATCCATCACGCCTTATCCCCGAAGGGGTGGCAGAGGCATATTATGTGCCCACTTTTCACCGTGTGGATTCCTGTTCCACGTAATAGGTGGTGAGGCCATTGCCGTGTTGAAATAGACAGACGCAGGTTGTGGCTACCTGCTGTTGAAATTTTTTAAGCCGCCCATAAGACCTTCAACCAGGCTTAACGACTGCCATTTTACTGGCAACCGGGACCAACGGCTTAACGTGCCTTCCGAAGAACGGAAACGCTCGCAAATGTAAATGCCACAGAGTGGTCACCCATCCGAAGACCAGCCATAGTGAAAGTTGCGTAACTCAGTGATCGTTTACAGAACACTGAGACCGCGGGGCCACGAGCTTATTATGTTCCAAAATACAGTTTTAGAGCTAACGATACGACAACGACAGGATAACGTGACGGATATTGAAACTCAGTGTAAGGAGTAGACCAATGTCGAGATCATGTTGTAACTAGCTATTACGAAATTACGAAAGTATGTTTATACGGTAAAACAATTTTACGATAAATCCAACCGCATCACAATTCTGGAAGTAGGTCTTTTTCCAATTTCGTCAGAACACAGGGTTCTGT
Source organism: Thumatha senex (assembly GCA_948477245.1). Lineage (NCBI taxonomy): Eukaryota > Metazoa > Arthropoda > Insecta > Lepidoptera > Erebidae > Thumatha > Thumatha senex. Next base: position 7,304,544 of record OX419750.1, on the reverse strand, counting down.
GTTTTCTACAACTATCCCCTCCCCGCTATCTTTTCTACGTCTCGGTTCTTTTGGCTGTCTTCACTCGTGAACTCCGGACTCCAAAATATAGCTCCATCCACTAATATTGTTAGGTATTTTTAATAAAAATCATGTCGGGTAATATAAAGGTTTTGGCCAGAAGCTAAATGCTGTTTAAATGACAATCGTTTTGAAAATCCCATTGAAGAAAACAATTATGTTACAGCCGTTTTACACTTTTGTGTTGACATTCTTGCCGCGCTATGACACTTGACAGGCTGACAATTTCCTCAGATGTCATTGCCTTTGTCTGTGTGGCAGTGATGACAACAATCTGGAGTTTGAGCGGGAATCTGAATTATGGTGAACTCTGTTTTTTGAAATAAAAATGGTGACTTCGCAAATATAAGAATTTCGATGACGTGCAGTAGTGCAAAACAAAATTATAAAATGCGATTTCTCTTGTTACCTACCCAACAAATTTCACAGAAACTTCAGTAACGCTTACACCACTTTACTGAGGCGGGAATGGACTGATTTTGATTTAAGACTGTACTTGACTAAAACATAGAACACGAGGATTATAATTTGGAAGTTTGAAACTTTGTAAGAAATATTCTTATACGAAAATACTACATTCTTATGATGGTTTTAAAGCCGAAACGTCAAAGAGTTCGGAGTTAAATAACACAACAACATTTATTATTGCAAAATGAACGGTTTCTGACATATAAATTTCGGGTTAGTCCGACTAGTGTTGGGCCTAACGGAGTGTACATTCTGTACATTTTCCAACGTGGTGTAATTTAGGGTTTTAGGCCTTTTTCAAATATTCTTATACGAAAATACTACATTCTTATGATGGTTTTAAAGCCGAAACGTCAAAGAGTTCGGAGTTCAATAACACAACAACATTTATTATTGCAAAATGAACGGTTTCTGATATATAAATTTCGGGTTAGTCCGACTAGTGTTGGGCCTAACGGAGTGTACATTCTGTACATTTTCCAACGTGGTGTAATTTAGGGTTTTAGGCCTTTTTCAAGAGGTGTACTCTTGAAAAAGGCTTTAATAACCGAAACTAGTCGGGCTATCCCGAAATTTACACGTGAGTAAAACCGTTTTGTCAGTAATAATGAAACAACGAAAGTTTGTATCAATTTTGAAACTTGTAAACACAGTAGTAGGTATTTTTTTAAATTCATTTTAAAACGTCGCTATAAAAAGAAAATTAATGATTAATGATAATTAAATAGGTACCTACATTACTTAAAAGTTGTCGGTACAGTTAAACATTAATTTGTAATTAACTGTACAAAAACTAATTTATTTTGACGATTTGCAACTTTTTGTTGAAGTGTTTGAAAAGTTTGTGTATGAACTCAAGTGTTCTGTAAACGATCACTAAGTTAAGCATCTTTCGCTATGGCTGGTCTCAAATGGATGACCGCTTTATGGTTTCCATTTACGAGGCACATTAAGCCGTTGGTCTCGGTTGCCAGTAACATGGAAGTCGTTAAGTCTGTGCCTGTTTATTTCAACACGTGGTACAAATATGTCTATACCCTATGCCTATGACTCAAATATCAGAGGTGAGCAGCTATCCGAATATCCCAGTTAAAACAAACCTGTACATCATGAACAGAGGCACAGAACCTACATTCGTAACGTCATGGTCTCAAACAATGGGTCTGACAAACGTTTTTTACTTTAAATGCCAAATAAATCTACAAAAAAATACGAGAAAAACTGTGTTTTTACTTTTTTTATATTTCAAATAATGGCTGAAATATTTACGTTCAAAGTGCGTATAACGCAGGTGACCGCATACGTCACATCACTACACATTCAACAGTCGCGCTCTCGTTCGCACCCGAACGCCGCGCCGCGCCTTGTCGCAGTCAGTGTTACGTTGTGGGGACCAGAACTCGAAAGACTTCGCAAGGGCCTCAGAACTCTTTTCAACCGGGCTAAAAATTCCAGAATCTCAACAGACTAGGAAAATTGTAAAATAGCACAATCTCACTACAAGAAGCGAATTAGATTCCGGAGGACAAAGGCCTGGCGCAATTTTTGTAGTGATATAAACTCAACAAACAAAGCCGCAAGGTTAAAGAAAGTCCTAGCCAAGGGCAACTTAAACCTTTTAGGAACCCTAAAAAGGGAGAACGGCACTTACACAAGCACAGATTCTGAAACCACCGCAGTACTACTTTAAACACACTTTCCTGGCTGTCAGATTATTAATGACTACGAGTGGTCAGACAATCATTACTGCACACCAACAAAACAACAATGGGAAGCTGCGAGCAAGATAGTGACTAAGCAAATCTGCGGGTATCGACGGCATTTTCCCGGCACTACTTCAGTGGCAATCCAACGTAGTCATCAAACACCTAGTACCAATATTTAGGGCCTGCATAGGTCACAAATACATACCCAAACCATGGCGAGAAGCAAAAGTAGTTTTCCTGCCAAAACCAGGAAGGGAGGACTATACACAAGCCAAATCCTTCAGACCTATTAGTCTAACGTCTACGTCGTTCTTCTAAAAACACTAGAGAGACTAGTAGACCGACACCTAAGGGATAGAATACTGATTAGTAGACCACTACATCCCCAACAGCATGCATACAGGAAGGGCAGATCGACAGATTCAGCACTACATATGGTGGTGCACAAAATTGAAACTGCCTTCACAAATCGTGAATGACGTGAAAAAGTGATTGACGTGGTAGGCAATTTAGTATTTCAAAACTCGAGGCATTTAATCATATTATAGATTAGAGGTACATAACTACATAGGAAACAATCAAAACTCGAAACAAATATTTGCGGATCTTACGATACCTTATGACTTTGCAGATGTGACAATTTGATAAAGTGGACAAGACATTATTTTGCTTTTTTTTTTTGAACATTTTTTTTTAAACCGCGCCGTCTAGCCCATATTAAGCTAATATAAGCTTGTGTTATGGGATCTAGACGACTGATAAACATACTTATATATTTCTAAATACATAAGTATTGTATTATACATAGGAAAACAAACAATTGTGGAACAAACAAACATTTTTTCGACCTAAGAATCGAACCCAGTACCTCAGTCGCGGCAGTCGCATATACTACCACTGCGCCACCGAGGCAGTCAAAATTGTTGTTGTTCTAGATGTGTTTTAGCTTCTTAAAAGCTACTAAATCACTGGTTGCCGATTTTATACTATATAGTGTGCGGTGGCCCTTAGATCTATAATAACACGCTAATGAATTTGTCAAAACCTTATACCAGCAGTCTCGATCGATCAAAATATAACTATGACAAAAATTCTCCAATAAAACCAAACATGGGTGGTCGATTTGTCACGCCGTTTCGTCACCTCCCATCATTTACGAGGTGACATCGCGGCAAGACGCTAATGGGACGACGTGGCCACAAATAAATTTCATGACGGATTTAACCGGGCTTATGTCTAGAACGCGGAAGACACGCTACTCTCTTTGGTCAGGCGTCTTTGAGAAGCTCGGTGTGAAATTGACACAAATCGCTGATAAGTGCAACAGTAAGCACTTTGACAACTCGCTGATATTAGTGTCAGTACCTAATTGGTACTACGGCGAGGTGGGAGTGTATCCGACGGCTACGCAAGTGGTCGTGGGTTCGTTTCTCACCCAGGATTAAACTTTGTGTGATGAGCAAGATGGTTTATTCTGTGTCTGAGTGTTATTTATCTATAATATTTATGTATTTAGTAATATATAAGTAAGTTTATCAGTTTTCTGGTTACCATATTACAGGCTCTGCTTAATTTGGAATCAGATGGCGTTGTGTGAGTTGTCCCAACGATATTTATTTTATTTATTTACTGCGGTTTATTGGAGAATTTGTTACAACACCTTACTTGATACATTATCTAAAGTAGCTAAACAAATTGATTTAACAGGTGATTAGAAAAGAGTTACCATGAGTTTTTATTGCTAGGTTCTTTTCTCACAGGCCAGATCACAACCTATTGCCCCGCGAAACTGGCAGTAAATGTAGAAGCAATTGTAAGTACCAAAATTCTTAAAAAAAATATTTATGTTCTTTCACGGCAATGGGCTCACCAGCTGTTAACGTCGGACAAAATGCATACGGTGAAATGTGGGCGTATAGTATGCCTCTGCTTACCCCTTTGAGGATAAAGGCGTGCCAATATGTATGTATGTAAATTTATGAAAAATTACTTTTTTTTAATTTTCAACCTTCTTTGACGATTTTAAATAAAATAAATAAATATCCATCACGCCTTATCCCCGAAGGGGTGGCAGAGGCATATTATATGCCCACTTTTCACCGTGTGGATTCCTGTCCCACGTAATAGGTGGTGAGCCCATTGCCGTGTTGAAATAGACAGACGCAGGTTGTGGCTACCTGCTGTTGAAAATTTTTAAGCCGCCTATAAGGCCTTCAACCAGGCTTAACGACCGCCATTTTACTGGCAACCGGGACCAACGGCTTAACGTGCCTTCCGAAGCACGGAAACGCTCGCAAATGTAAATGCCACAAAGTGGTCACCCATCCGACGACCAGCCATAGTGAAAGTTGCGTACCTCAGTGATCGTTTACCGAACACTGAGACCGCGGGGCCACGAGGGCTTCACGATTTTATGAAAATATTTTATTAATTTGGATTAAAAATCAAAATTATTATAGCTGTAAGTAGTATCTGTACATATTTTAATATTTATAAGTAGCTTAATTCTTTTTTCTAGCTGTTATTGTTTCCAAGATATCTCGATTTTAGTTAATTAGGTCATAGGTTAATTACGAAAAATTTAGTAATCAAAAAATCGGGACATTCAATTGGTTGATAAGTGTAACTTTATGGCGTACATGAATTAAGATATATTCATTTTTTTGTAGATAGTTTTGAATGTACGGGTAAACTGTACATTTGCATGCATATAGATAATATGCAAGTTAGCACAACCCGACAATGTGATTAAGTATTAAAGCAAGGTGTAGGGGCTCTCCCCATACATTGAAGACTGATCAGTTCTCTGAATCGTATTTTTAAGCTCTTAGGCCCGTATTCCAGAACGTTTATCAATACTCAATCGACGCTTGAGAGTAGATTTTATAAGGCAAATGCAGCATTGAGAAACGTTCTGGAATACTGACCTTAAATCGTGTAGTGACTTTTCGATGCCTTGTTCAATGATCGTCTGAAATTTAAAGAATGGCTGAGAAGGAAATGGGTACATCACATCAACTGTGTGCAAAATATGGCATAATAACAATATAAATAATTGTTACGTAATTTAAAAAAAAATGTGGGTTTACCAGAGTACACAAGTAAGAATTGAAACTTCTTTACGACGTTTTTTTACAGTAAAATTTCTCACATCAGCGATAAAGAAGTTTCATTTATAATACAGAAGTTTCACTTCAAAACAACATGGCGCGTAACAGCAAAACGTGACGATTTTTCTTTACAGCTATAAAATTTATCTCAACGTCGATAAAGAAGTTTTACTTCATAAAAGGTATTAAAAAAACTACCCAAAAGACCGCAAGTAAGGTATCCAATTCATAAGTTAAATTCGAACACACGTTATGAAAGAATACAATTTGGAAAGTTATCTTAATCTTATCTTAATCTTAATAATATTATAAATGTGAAAGTTTGTATGGATGTTTGTTACTCTTTCACGTAAAAACTATCGAATAGATTTTAATGATAACTGACAGTAATATAGCTGATACATTAGAATAACACATAGGCTACTTTTTATCCCGGGTACAAGTTCCTGTGGGAAACGGGAACGGGAAAACTTCTCTACGCGGGCAAAGCCGCGGCCGTTAACTAGAACGTTATATTTATCGAGTTAATAAATTAAATGCCGTAAGTGCACGGTTCAAAGCTATGAACCACTTGAAATACCATAAGATCCACTCGTATTTGTATATTCAATATATTAAAATTAAAATACCGCTGCAAGGAATACAATGTTGTTTTGTGTCGTCGCTCTACTATGTATGGAACTCGATTGATCGACTATATTGATATACTAGTTGACGCCTGCGGCTATATATAATTATCATGCAAAAAAATTACTAACTTTATACTAGAGCAGATTAAGTTTATTACTTAGGAAAAAAGTAGTTAAAAATCATTAAAAACCATTTTGAAAGCAATTAGTATGCCAACTTTCTCTAAATTTTAATTTGTATTTGGTGGTGTAGTTGGTAACGCGTCTGATGCGTCAAACCAGAAGAAGCTGATTCGAGTTCAGCTCGAGACCGAAAAATTTTTTGCACTATTAAGTTACTTTAAAAATCACTTATTAATCATAACTTCTTAATTCCAACGAAATTAAAATGCTCTTTTAAGCCTTCCTAAACTGAATTTATCAGTCACGCCTTATCCCCAAAGTAATGGCAGAGACATATACGCCCACATTCCACCGTGTGTATTCCCGTACATTAAAAGATGATGAATTTTCTCAATATTTCGGAAAAAAATATGCCTTTCCTGAGATAAACTATTTAAAAAAATCTTTTTATGTTGGATAACCTATTTATCGATGAAGGCTATAGGCTGAATGAAACTGAAGGGAAAATGTGGGATGTGCAAGCAGGATTTATGAAAGGAAGAGGATGCACGGATCAGGTCTTTTCCTTACGATGCGTAATTGAAAAACTTTTGGCGAAGAGTCAAAAAGTTTATTGCGCATTCGTAGACTTGGAAAAGGCCTATGATAGAGTGGTGAGGAATGAACTGTGGTCAACATTGTCCATGTATGGAGTAAGCAGCAACTTGATACGAGCACTGAAATCTCTATATGAGGGATCCAGTGCTTGTGTCAGAATCAACGGAGCTTGCACAGACTTTTTTCACATCGAAAAAGGTGTGAGACAGGGTTATGTAGCGTCACCGTGGCTGTTTAACCCATACATTGACAGTTGCTTGAAAGAACTGCAAGAAAGTGCGTATGGTCTAAAAATGACTGATCTGACTATCAAATGTCTTCTTTACGCTGATGATCAGGTAATACTTGCATCGTCAGCGGACGAGTTTTAGTTGATGATTAATATTATGCATGATGCGCTGAAAGGCAAAGGAATGAAAGTGAATGTAAATAAGACGAAAGTAATGGTTTTTGAAAGAGAGAAAAACATGACAGATTGCTTGATATTTGTGGAAGGAAAAAGAGTGGAACAAGTGAAAGAATTTATATACCTAGGCTCAAAATTTGCGAGTGATGGAAAGTGTGATGATGACATTGAAAGAAGGGTTTTGGCTGGCAATCAAGTGAATGGAGCAATGTACACCTTTATGGGCACCCAGAACGTGTCTAAAAAGGCAAGACTGGCTGTGCATAGAGGAGTGCTTGTCCCTACACTAACAAATGGCAGTGAAAGTTGGGTATGGCAGAAGAAGCATAGGAGTAAAATTAATGCAGTAGAAATGAGGAGTCTGAGAAGTAAAGCTGGAGTGAAATTGATAGATAAAGAAAGGAACAGCGTGATAAAGGAACATTGCGGTATGACAGAAGACGTAGTGACTAAGATAGAAAAAGGGATGCTTAGATGGTTTGGACACGTGGAGAGGATGGATGAAAATAGACTGACGAAGAAAATTTATGCGGTGAGAGTAAATGGGCAAACTGGTAAGGGTCGACCTCGACGTACATATACCGATCAAATTGAAGATCTTTTGACAAAAGGCCAGGTCAAGAGTACCCTTAATCGGCGAGCGTATATGAAAACAATTATGAAAGTTGCCTACCCCGATGGGAGACAGGCGTGATGATATGCTATACGCTATATCATCACGCTACTACCCTGGTAATCCGGCAAATTTGTATGCTTTATTGTACCTAGAATTTATAAGCGACGGTATTACATGGGTGCGACGGGAGTTCGAAGTATGTGATGATACGAATAGTATATGATAATACGAAAGAAGTACCCTAACACCATACGCCATGAGCGTATTGCTCCAAAACCTTTCCCACAGTTCAAAACATTACCGTTTTGAGCTAAGCGCATATTAGTGAACAGAGACTCATACATTTGAGAATGGGATTTAAAGCACACTTGTTCCAATTTTCGTTCACCGTTATTAGAAGATCTAGTACGTACCGACTAATACACGCTTGAGATAAATATCCATCACGCCTTATACCCGAAGGGGTGGCAGAGGCATATTATATGCCCACTTTTCACCGTGTGGATTTACCTGTCTCACGTAATAGGTGGTGAGCCCATTGCCGTGTTGAAATAGACAGACGCAGATTGTGACTACCTGCTGTTGAAATTTTTCATGCCGCCCATAAGGCATTCAACCAGGCTTAACGACTGCCATTTTACTGGCAACCGGGACCAACGACTTAACGTGCCTTCCGAAGCACGGAAACGCTCGCAAATGTAAATGCCACAAAGTGGTCACCCATCCGAGGACCAGCCATAGTGAAAGTTGCGTAACTCAGTGATCGTTTACAGAACACTGAGACCGCGGGGCCACGAGCGCTTCTGGATTCGAACGCTTGAGATAAACATTTTGTTAGATAATATATAGATCATAATGGTCTCACTACAGGGGATGCCGATGACCGTGCGAAGTGGAGGAGAAAATGTAGGAAAGCGGACCCCGGGCGTCGCGAGACGCAACTGGGACAGACGCTCGGATGATGATGAATATATAGATCATAATAAACAGATTACATTGCTTACTAAATAATGTAAGTAGTGTGTAAGTAATAAATAAGCATCGACTGCCTCAGTGGCGTAGTGGTAGTGTATGCGACTGCCGCGACTGAGGTCCAGGGATCGATTCCTGGGTCGGAAATAATATTTGTGATCCACAAGTATTTGTTTCGGAGTTTGGGTGTTTCCTATGTATAATATGTATGTTTTTAGATATATATAGGTATGTTTATCAATCGTTAAAGCTAAATTATGTCTTGTCACATTAGCAAATAGTCAGATCTGTAAATATTTCTTTCGAGGCTTGGTTGTTTCTTATGTACCTAATGCATATGATATGTATGTATTTTGTTTGTAACGTGTATGTTTAGAAATATACATATAAGTATTTTGATAATTCGTCACGATACCATAATAAACCTAAACTAACTATCTTCACGCTGTATCCCTAAAACAATAAAAAAAAATAAAAAAACAAAAAAACAAACTATAAAAAACAATTTAAACAATAAAAATAAAAATAATATATTAATTTAAAATAATGTAAACAATTTTGAAAAGCAATTAGTATGCTAACGTTTACTAAATTTAAATTTTAAGGTAGAAATATTTTTCAGGGTCGAGCTGGACTCTCGATCTTCTGGTTCAACGGACCAGACGCGTTTACGAACTACGCCAACGAGACCTACTCGAAATGAAGAAATTATCCACCATCGACCGGCACTTAGCAAAGTTGCACGGTACGAATGTATGGAATTGCATGTATAATCATTCGATTTGTGATGACACATGCCCCTAAACATTAGAAACAATTTTGAAAAGGTAATTAATATGCTAACTTTTTCTAAATTTAAAATTTGTTGCCTTAAGACGTAAAGAGGTGGATTAATTCGTCAGTTCCTATCAAGCTTGTAGAAAGATGGCGCTGTGTAAAAAATGTTTCTCAATATTTAAGAAAAGAAAATAAAACAACTGCACATAAAAAAACTGCTACATAAAAAGTTTGATTATGCATGAACCATAATAAAAAAGTTGATTTCGTAACTAAGTATGTAATTTCTACGTAATCACAACCAGGCATATATCAGTACCAAGCAGTATTCACCTATGTTTACTCGACCCGGGTACTGAACCTATGACCTCTGATGCCGAACAAGGCACTTAGACACAATATGCTGCGATTAAAAGTAAGTACATGTCATAATAGCATATCATGAAAGTGAAAGTACGCTTCTATAAGGACAACTTACAAGCATAGACAATGAGATGGGCGTGCTCTTTGGTATTTGGTTTATGATAGACTGATAGAGCAATAGATTACTAACTAGCTATGGTCAGGGGTTTTGGCGGGGAACTCTAAACATGGCGCACGGTTGCCTTAGATTATTTTGAAAAACTAGTGTACCTATCATTTGCGTTTTGTGTTTTTAAAATAGTGGATAGACTTAAAGAGTAAAAAAATATGCATGACAATGGGACACTGATATGTGTGTATGTCTTACAAATCTCTCATTGAAAAAATGACAAAAAAATGGCGACCTGACGTTGTTGTTGTTTTATTCGTCCAAAGGACAGGCGAAGGTATTCAAAGACGACGTGACTGTTAGAAACCAGAGGTTTTAACTGTTGGCACTACCAATAAAACCTCTTGGAAGTAAACTTCCACGAGGATTGACTGCAAGGTGAAGTAGAAATATCTGGAATAGATTCAAAAATACACGTTTACGATTGTTGAATATCATAGTACTGTCAAAATAACTACGTATATTAATGATACACAAAGGTTTATTAAATTTGATATAATTAATTAATTAAATCAATGATAAGACTGCAATACATAGAGAATAATTCTACTAAAACAAGTAAAAAATAAAAAACTTTAACTAAGTTATGACAGTAGCTTCACGTCAATCAATACCTCGTAATAGCTTGTACTAGTATGTAATATTACCTACATCAATTTACGTTCGTGCTTTTTTAGGTCCGTAGAAATGGCATATTTTTATACCTCCTGTATATAAATATGGAAATCGAGAGTTTCGTTTGTATCTAGTACGAACGAAACCACATCCGAATACAACTTTCATTTAATAAATATTTCAAAAATGATATATAAATATTTCAAATCATACTTTTCATTAAATAAAATATTCGATTTGGCGGCAACGAACATCTGTTGATTTTCTCGCGTCATGAAGGCGCCGGCGCAATATGCGGCGCCATCGCTCAAAGACCTCATTAGAACAAGCTATAGTTAGTGTATATAATTTAATTTTACTCAGATTTACCATAGATTTAGTAAAGAAATAGACATTGTTCCTGAGAATTATAAGTGACGATTTTATGATATAAGAATTTCTTTGGGAGTAAAAAAAAATTCTAATACTATGGTATTAGAATTTTTTTAAATAGTATTTTTTTATTAGTAGAATTTTTCTTTTATCTTAAAGTGACATTTAAGTTTATACATGTGTTTATACAATGACATATGTTGCTTGAACAAACCAAAATGCTTCGTCAAACCTGTATGCCCTCGAAAGGAATTCCATACAACCCTGTCTAGCCTGGAAACTGCATGTTGCTAAGAGCACCAGCTTTGGCGCTTTACCTTAATTTCCAAAAAGGATAAAATTATGTTTCCTATCAGCAGCAAGTTTCTGTGGAAACATCGAGGAGTGTACACGTGTCCACATTTTATATAAACGACTTTTAATCAAGTCTTTTTATGCATCTAACATAATAAAGAGCACCTGCGTTGGCGCTTTAACTTAATTTTTAAAATAGGGACAAATCTCTTCCAATCTCTTCTCCTATCAGTTCCTATAAGTTTCTGTGGAACCATCGAGGAGTGTACGTGTCCACTTTTTATATAAACGACTTTTAATCAAGTCTTTTTATTCATCTAACATAATTAAGAACAGGTTAGTTAGCACATTTCTTACAAGATAAACATATGGCACGGGACTGCTTTCACACAACCTACGTGGAAGATTGTAGCGACCAAGATGGCGACGAAAAAAAAACAGTAACTGCAAGAAAAAGCGGCAAACTATAGGTTTTCTATTAATAGTGAAAGACGGCTATTGGGAGAAACTTCCGTGTTCTTTATTTAAATATAACATTAGAAGAATCAAAAATGAAACCTCTTTAATGAAAATTAACTAATCCAACGAGAACAGTTTATATAGCTAACACTTAGATAAAGCAATTTCAAACGAACCCCTTTTTAGGAAGTTTATACATTAAAACCATTAATAAATTCGAGCACTATTAAACGCAACAAGACACGCGATGCAAACTAAGGACTCGGAAAAGAGTTTTTCTTTTTATATCAAAGCACAATGGCATAATGTACAATTTTGGATTAAAATTTCTAATCAGTGTTATTTTATTTACTTTGCCAAATAAAGCCATAATACAAAGACTATTATGGGTTTAGTTCGAATTCAATGGTATATCTATTATTTTTTTCATATAAAAGTACAAAGGCACAATTTACCTTTATCTAAATAAGTAAATAAATATAAAATAAATAAAAATACAATCTAGATAAAAAAAAATTAGAAATGTTTTATTTATTTTTCCAATTAGAGCTATAATGATCTTTTTGTATTAGCATTGTCGTAGGTGGAAGGCAATACACGTAAGTATTATTTGAAATTTCCGGACCATTATTTATTGAAATCTTAGCTTTTAACCTATATCAATTCCCATTGGCGAATAGAGGGTAAAACCTTATAATTACTATTACAAATATACAATTAATTCAATTACTACAAAGAATCTAGTCGTCGACTAGTCTGAGTAATCTAACAGTAAACTAAACGTGTACGTAGGACTGCATTCGTGAATATTCAACATGGTACTGAGCGACAGTGTAACTAAATTCTTCACATTCCCATTAAATGACGTCGTTTCTTATATTTCCATAAAGAGTATATAAACCCCGAGAGGGTATAGATATAAGATAGAGATATATCCAGAATTTACGAATTTATCTAATACCTACAATAAAAAGAAATGTACAAAAATGTTTAAATTCTGAAACAATGGAATGAAATAGTATATTATAGATTAAATACTATAATTAATTATTATATTTACGGCCAGGGCGCCATTTTGAATCCAGAGTGAAGTGAAGGATTCTAGAGTAGAATCCCGAGCAAAGCGATGGATTCTCGCTCTCCTATGAGACATATGAGATACTCTAAATAAATAATGTGAAAGTATACTTTAGAAGAAACAAATAAAAGTAAGACGTTGTCGAACAATTACAAACTAATATTGATACACACTAACACAATTTTCGTTATAAATGGTGTAACTAACATTATTTCACGTCTATGACTTCAGCATATTTAAATAAGTCTCCGACTTAAACCACCTCAAACCTAAGCTTTTTTGATGTGTTACTCGTTTACAATAAATAGGTACTTGTTAGGTGTACTTGTTATCATTTAGCAAATTAGCAGTATAGTGTTTGTTAAACTAACTATGTCGGCATATGCATATTTGACACAGATTCGTAAAACGCATGACAATCAAACAAGAAATGACTCATTGATGATAACAGCTTCATTCTGTTATACAACCTCGTTTCATCAAAATAAAACGACCGGTCGTTCAAAGATAATAATATCTCTATGACTTTTTTCTCTATAGAAATTGGATACTGGCATAAAATATTGGGAGTTTGCGCGGTAATTTCTTCGATGACGCACGATTGCTATATATTACTTTTAAAACGAAATATGTTTAGTGCATTTATATTGTGTTATGTGTAAAAATTATAGACTCTTATAAAAGTTGTGTCTGTATTATAGTGAAAGATCATAATATCGCAGTGCAATGCGATTTTACATTTTGCTGTGCAAATTACACTGAAGGCATTACAATAACGCTTCTACAAGTTATTGGGTCAACAAAGACTGACTTAACTCTACTCTATACTTGACTAAGACGTCGAAGACGATATTAGATAATAAGAAAACTAAGAAGAAATATGAAATAAATAAGATTTGGCTAAAAGGTTTTAGTAACCAGGCCATGAAATAATAATAAAAAAACAGATAATTCCGTAACTGTTCGAAAATTAAATTAAAAACGAAATGTCTGCATACTGTTGGGTTAGAGTTTATTTGTTAATTTGTTCTCATTCGTCGCGACTTTTATTAGTTATGGCAATAAACTTGGCTTCGAATAACTGTTGTTTTAGTATGAACACACACAATGCATGATGAAATGGAAAATACCGTTTTTGTAAATGAAGGAAGCTGGTTATCAATACAAGTACGTACTTGGCTTATTATTACGAAGAATTTTATGAGACAACTAAATTTTAATATTGTATTTATTGAAGTCAGACTCATAACTATGTATACCTCATTGATGACTCAGTCCAAGCCTAGTATCACATTATTTCAATTTTTTTGCAAGACGTCGGCATGATGTAAAAATTTCACGCATGCCTCATGATGTAAAAATGCCCGGCAGACTTTGGCTACCACCGCGGCCTCACCTAGGGCTCGGGTGTTATCCCGCTTTTTTGGCATCTTTCCGAGGAGTTACCCGGGGCGTCCGGCAATAGACAGATAGGCAGGGACCGTGTGGTTTTAGTCGGTTCGAGTCCGGCCGGCATGAGAGCCAAGGGGATTTCTACACGTAAAAAAAATGTAAACCACTGATATTCTATTTCATCTTGTTACTCTTTCACACAAAAACTACTGGGTGGATTTTGATAAAATTTTACAATAATATAGCTAACACATCAGAATAACACATACGCTACTTTCTATCCCGGGATCAAGTTCCTGTGGGAAATGGGAACGGAAAACTTCTCTACACGGGCGTCAACTTCTGTATTACATTTTAAAAAATAAACAGAATTACCACGATTTCATACAGTTCATTGGTAGGCAAGGAGAAAGCGCCATTTCATCCTCCACTTACATAAATACATATTGTCTCGCCTTTATCCCGGAAGGTAGGCAGAGGCGTACTATACGCCCACATTTCACCGTATGCATTTTTTGTGCCACGTAACAGATGTTGAGCCCATTGCCGTGTTAAAATGGAAAGGCGCAGGCTGTGGCGACCTGTTGTTTAAATTTTCAAGCCTAAACCAACCCAAGGCCTTCAACCAGGCTTAACGAGTGCTAACGGGACCAACTGCTTAACGTGCCTTCCGAAGCACGGAAACGCTCGCAAATGTAAATTCCACAAAGTGGTCATCCATCCAAGGACCATCTATAGCGCATGTTGCCTAACGCAAATAAAACGACCAAGTGTTCAAGAACACTCAGTCAGCGGGGCCACGAGCGCTTCTCCACTTCAGTCAATTAATTTATAATTTAAATACTTATTAAAAACTGAATTTAATAAAAATGTGTGATAAAACTACTACTAGAATACTTTTGAAATAAAAAACCACATCTACTTCGGTTCACCCATTTTTTTCTTGGGTTTTCCTAGCTTGAGGATTTTGACAGTGTTAAGCAATTAAAATCTTTCGTTTTCACTTTTTCTCGTTTCTCGTTATTTGTTCCTGTTTTGTTGTGAAGTCTTTATTTTACGAAAATATGAAACTTCATTTATAAAAGAAATTAAGTTACGTATATTTTTAAATCTTGAAATGTTTATTAATGAAGCAAAGCCTCAGGCATGAGCCAATGAATTATAAAGTATGATTTTTAATCTAGATAGGTAATTATAATCAATCAATTTAATCAATAGCGAAACCAGCTCGCCTTGTAATAAAGACTGGCCTTTTATTTAATTACCTAGACTGCCTACATATGATGCTTAAGCATACTTTCTATTAAAACTATTTTAGTTGGTGACATTTAACACAAGGCATGATATTTAGGCGAAGCAAAGAACATCCTATTGTGAGAAAGTAGAGGGTAGAAGGAGTCAGAGTAGAACGAGACTTACATACGAAGACCACGTGAGCAGATTGCTCAACAATGGAAAGATCTGGATCGAAAAGGTAACCCACAATATTTACTTGATAAACCTTACCGGTTTCGCCTCACGGCATTCTCAAAGGCACACAATATGACAACTCTGAGTTGTTTGTATTGAAAATGTGTAGCAAGTTCCACCAAGTGCCATCAATCAACAGTATAAATCATAACCCAGACGTGGTTGTATGAAATGATTGATGAATCTGCAAGAAGTGTAAGAAGTATGCATAGATCGCGAAGTCTGGCTCTTCTGATTAGCCCATCAGGGATACAGTGTGAACATAAGTAGTTTAAAAGTTTAGTTATATAGTAAAGTTATATAGATAGTTAGTTAAGTTTTCACCTTTAACCGCCGTACTCAGTTGGTTCGTGATCATGGCGCGTACAACAGAGTCCGAAATATCAGAAACACAAAATATCACTTGGTAAGAATGTCGTTAACTCTAATACTAATGAGGTACCTACCTACTTTGGCATATGCAATATTAGTACAGTAGTGTAAACAAAGTATATATAATATGTCTTTGAAATTTCTGTGATGGCTGCTATTGCCCAGAGTTCCAGACTTAATCAAATATACATACATACATTTTAACACGCCTGATTCCCTCAGGGTAGGCAGAGACTGTGATTTTCCACTTGCTGCGATTATGACATACCTTGCTTCTTCTGCATTCATGAGTGTTTTCATACACGCTCGCCGGTTAAGGGTTAACTCTTGACCTGGCCTTTTTTCAAAAGATCTTCGATTTGATTGACGTACGTCGAGGTCGACCCATAGTCAAATATATGGAGGTGTATGGGCCCCACCAAGATCTATGGAGCCCAGGCGACCTGATAGCGATGCAACTGTTGACTAAAGGATTAGGCAATGACGCAGGTTAATGGGGTTGGGAGGTCTGTCGGCAGTCGCTACTCGCTCCCAACCATGCCGAAAATCAAAAGTCAAACGATAGCTGCTTCTAGCAGTAATATAAACATAGACCCTGGGCTCCAAATGCATGTATAATTTGAGTTGTTAAAAATATATGTGTCCCGGCAGAATGTAACGTAAACGTACTATCAATCCTCACGATTAAACTGTCTAGACGATTTGTTGTTGATTGTCTTCGCCCATCTTGGGCAGGCAAAAGAAACTTGGTCCATACAGCCTGATCTTCAGAATTTATATTTTCTTAGTATTTAGTCATGTCTAGTCCTTTGTCGATGTCAAGTCCTTAGTCCTAGGTCCTGGTCCTTGCCCCAATAAGGCAGTGGATTCCTTATTGCAGCTTTCTATGGAAATTTGGCCATTTGTGTCAGTTATGCACATTTCCGAACTCTTTGTGTATAGTATTCCACCATTATTCAACAAAAAAACACTAGTTTTAGAAAAAAATATACTATACGACAAACGTGTGCTATTGCTAATTTTGGCGCCAAAAGCCCCTGTCTAGACGAGTCGGTGAACTGTATGAAAAAAAACATTACATAGGTTGTGATTTGTGATATTAATAAAGATTAGAATAGATTTGTTTATCAATATCTAATTCTTAGATAATATAATGTACGCTAATGTACACGTCATTCGATAAACAAGCGTAAATATATTTCAAAACAAATCAAACATACGCCTGTGTGTCTAGTAAACCAGAATGTTTGGAAACAAAAGTGACTCATTATAGTAAGACAAAGTTATTCCTGCTGTCGATTTATAGACGAACTAAATTCAAAAAGAGAACATCAGTCAGACCTGATGTGACAGTGGCGCCCTCCTTACTCGAAGGAATAAATTTGTCGTTGGCTAGAAGCGAATTATCTTATCAGTGTCTTTGCGTCCTTAATATGAAAGGCATACGATTGAAAGTTCAATGATAATTGAGCAGGATGTCATGATACATAGTTCCGAGGTTTAATGTCATCGTACGATAATAATAATTGCTGTTGTATTTTACTACTACCTATGCTATGTTGTACGAAAGATTTATGCATTTAAATATAGGGCGATTAAAATTACGTGATTGCGTTTTCGGTGTTTTAAAATAAACATGTGTACAAAGACAAATTACTCACTACAGTGAAAAAAAAATAAGAGACCAAATGAAAGACTTTTAAAAAAGGAAATATAATCGAAAAAATTAAAGAGTAATTAAAATAAAAAGGGGTCATTCATTCATCGGTCCAAGAGAATGGAATGTTGAATATTATTGATAGAATAATAATGTCGAACTTTTGGCGCGAAGATGAGCAGTGACCCACGTTTGTCGTATATTATTTTCAAAAACTAGTGTAAAATTCGTGTTTTTGTGTTTAATAATGGTGAAATATTATACATAAAGAGTTCGAAAGTGCATTAGTTAAAGAAAGTGATAGATTGCAATGAATAGCGGTGTTGTTTGTGTTAAATAAAAATAAATAAATATCCATCACGCCTTATCCCCGAAGGGGTGGCAGAGGCATATTATATGCCCACTTTTCACCGTGTGGATTCCTGTTTGATTGTTGTTTGTGTTAGTGCCAAATTTCCATAGAGAGCTGCAATAAGGGATCCACTGCCTTATTGGGACACGGACTAGAACCTAGGATGAGGACTTGACATCGACAAACGTCTAGACAGGACTAAAACAAAATAACAAGAAAATATTAAATACTGAAGACTAGTCTGTATGGACTAAGTTTCCTTTGCCTGCCCAAGATGGGCGAAGACAACTAAAAAAAAAAAAAGAATAATAATGTCATTCGCTCTTTAAACGACAAACAAAAGAGTTGTTAATAGATATGGTAATACTCACATATGTATACTAGGTATTTTCATACTTATTTTTTTTCTTACAAAAGTATTAAATTTCTCATATTTTGCAATTATTATTCAATCAAGGTTGCCCTTTAAGAATTTGCTCACAGCTAGCTGCCATTTGTAGACTTTTATGCACTGTGATTTTTAGTACTTTTATTTTGGTGTACAATAAAGTTTCACACTGCCTTATTCTGTCACCACACCTCTCTAAGAGGTTTTAATCAATTAGGAATGATTAAATTAAAAATGCTGCCAAGGTAATATGAAATGTCAAGGCATACGTCCAGATTATATCTTCATTTACATTTATTTTAATTCACTTCACACATAAACCGTTTAAAGTAACGTTTGAATTTTTACGTTGGCAATAAAGAATCAAATTAGTAAATGCAACCGCACATTTACATATTGTAGTTAAGTGTTTATTTTAAATTTCGAATATTCTAACAACGTTCTAAAACGTACTAGCTATCTTAATATCTTTAACATCATATTTTAGATCTTTTTCTATGATATGTAAGTACTCATAATCTTTTTCTTGATTCCCTGTCAGGAACATTATATAGAGATTCAATTACTGATGTGGACGTATATGCCATGATATCAACTGATACTTGCATGTCGTACTTACTACGATACGAAAAGTGTAAAAAGAATAATAATTTCAAATTATGTACCTATATCGATAATCTATATTTTTTATTATGTTTACACGGGGTTTTTTATCTCACCAGGAAGGTGAGATGGGTATGTTGGACTCGTACAAACTAAAACTTTGTAAAAAGACAACCTCTGCTTTTCGATTCTCAATACTGACCAGGCAGAGGAGCCTACAGTACTACAGTGAAGAGAATCTTTGCCAGAACTGAGTGATGCAAAAAATCCGTACCCTGTCGAACCATAGAAACTTGTAAAGCTCTACAGCTTCGTCGCAGAATGTCCATTTCGCAAAAATGTTCCCTACACGGTAAATAGTTCCCTAAAAAGAAAAGGGACATTTTGCGAACAGGATATTCTGCTACGAAGCCGGCTTTACTAACGCACGTATTTTTCTCTTCTTCAAGCGGAGCGTGAAAAGGCACATCAATGGGTCGCCGACTTGGGTGGGTCCAGAACTGTCATTTAGTCTTGTGGACTGTGACGGATGTGTGGATCGAGCGACATAATTTTGGAAAGCTAAATACTTTAAAAAAAAATGTGTGTGTGTACTTATGTACACGCGTTGGAATTTATACTGCTTTAGTCCAATAAGATTTCATCACATATACCACAACTCTTTGTTTGTAACAGGAATGATAAATTAGTAAGCAAAAAACAATATCAAAAGAATGAAAACTACTTTGAATGAAGTTATAAGCTGTCATGGAAACACTTATCAGCTAACTTCAGGGTGTTTAATAGTTGTCATGGAAACACTTATCAGCTAACTTCATGGTGTCGATTTCTCACGTCGGACTGCGCGCGTATCGTAAAAATTTACTCTCATATTTTTTTCCAAATGCGCCAAGAGAAGTATATCTTCTAAAATTAAAGATATTTCGAAGCAAGTACCTGAATGTCAGTTACTATTTGCATAGAACAATATATCTAATACCCTCGCCCGCCCAGGTCGTTAATATCGGTCCCCCTCGGGGTTGTTGCAACAGTCATAGACAATAGACCGATGACATAGTGCCGTGCCAATAAGGAAGTTCTCTACCGTTTATGTAAACTTCATGATACCTGATATGATAATAATGGTTAGCTTCGTTTGTACTTGATTGTTGTTGTTTTGTTTAGGGAAGTGAAGAAATGAGCCGGTATTACTTTAGTAGGTTAATAAGATTAAAAGTCGGTACAAATGAAATACCAGAATTAAATAATTATAAATAATCTGTTAAGTCGAATTTAATTTGCATATGATTTCTGCACTTAATAAACAGCTTAATTTATTATTTTATTTTAATGTAATTTAGGAAAAACATGTCTGCAATCTGCACGCAATGAACACCGTTGTAGTATAAAATGCAAACTATAAGTTGTTTTTTATTTAATAATCTACATTCAACAATGGTAAATAATTCAAAATAGGAAACGCGCATGTTTTTAACAAAGGCTACAATTTCTCAAATTGTAGCTTCTGTTAAAAAACTCAATAAAAATAAAGATTTGCACAAAATCTGAAGTACTTCACTGAATACACTAGTGTAGAACCATTGATCAACTAATTAATTTGTGCGTTCAGTAATATTAATAAATTAAAATGAGGTGACGCAATTGTATTCTTCTAAACAACATATATTTATATATATACATATATGTAGGTATATGTATGTAAACATACTTTATTATGACCGTGAGATTGAGACATTTGCCATTGATTTTAAAATTCCGGTTAATTTTTTTTTAATATAACGATGATTAATTGTGAATTTCTTTGATTAGATTAGATATTTTTTTTATTTATATCTAATTGGGCTTACTAAGGCCATCGAGGTGCATTGAGAAGGTAATTTTTTAAGCCAATTTAAGAGGTATATGGTTGCACATTTTATAATAAAAAATTCAATGAACAAAAGTATGGCATGCATAACTAACAAAAACGTATATAAATAATCATTTTTATTCTAAGCATTAGTAAAAATGTTTTTGAACTCACACGAGTTGTGCTATGGATTTTATGTTTTTCGGGTCTTTTTCGCGTATTAAGTAACATAACTTTTGCTCACCTTAGCTTCTACTCGTGAAACGTCGAGAGGTAAGCAAAAGTTATGATATTACGCAAAACAACCGAACAATATAAAATGCATATTAGTTAAAATGTTACTTTCAATTTGTAGTACCTTGTCAATATTAGATAGCAGTATTTTTTTATTGGTAAAATTTTCTGACGTAGAAATATCCTTATTTTTTTTAATCTATGGTTTCAAGTTCAATGGTCTAAGAATGAGACTTTTGGCGGGAAGAGTGACAAGTGACTGTATATTATTTTCAGTATAGTGCATTTATCTTGTTTTATGTGCGGAAGTGGTGGTTTCTTGGACATAAAAGTTGTGTTAACGTGCTATAGTGAAAGACAATGATATATATGCAGTGAAATGCTATTTTCTCTCTTGCCGAGAAAAGTCCACTGAAACCCTCAGTATAAGAATCACCATTATACTGGGGGCAAGGACCAGGTCCTAGGACTGAGGACACGAAATCGACAACGACTGGACAGGACTAATTAGAAGATAAGATTAAAGAAATATGGTATAAAAAATAAGATTTGGCTAAAAGGTCTTTGTAACCAGTCCATTAAATAATTATTAAAAAAAAGGTTTAAGAATGATCTTTGATCTCCTAGAGTAGGTACCTAGCAAGTAAAGTTAATCTTCAGAAGGTTCCAAGGATTCTGCACTTGAGGCCATGGTTGGAATTTAATATTAATGGCATGAGTCATTCCAACCACCATTGTGTCAATAGTAATGAGAATTAAATGATTTTTTTTTAAGTGATGAAATTATTCAATCGCTCTCAAGCTCAGAATCTATATTGCCAGTCAATATACATCATTATAATATTCTTACCGCGTAATCGCGTTCCGTCAAGTGTCTTAGGTCCGTATTCCAGAACGTTTTTCAATACTTAATCAACGCTTGAGAGTAGATTTTGTATAAGGCAAAAACTAGCCTCATGCGTTGATTGAGTATTGAGAAACGTTCTGGAATACGGACCTTAGATGACGTCATGTGGGAGCGTACTACACTATGTATGTTTATTCTTTTTTATTACGCAGGCCATGATGTCATTACTCAGCCTACAAATACGACAACAATTTTTCCCGATTTGATTTTATTGTAAACAAAGAATAAAATCAGATGGCAGTAACAAAGGATAAACGCAAACGCAGCTGGTAACTTTATTATCAGCGTATCATTAAATAAAATAAAGAAATAACAGGACAGGGACCACTCACACAACGCCATCTGATTCCAAACTAAGCAGAGCTTGTACTATGGAAACCAGATAACTGATAAACATACTTATATATTTTTAAATACATACATATCATAGATAAATAACACCCAGACACATAATAAACCATCGTGCTCATCACACAAAGTATTATCCTAGGTGAGAATAGAACCCACGACCTCTTGCGTAGCAGTCGGATACACTCCCACCGCGCCACAGAGGCAGTTCAATTATTAGCCACTATTTCTATTAAGCGTTGATTGACCTAATTAATTTTATAGGGCCTTAATTTTTAAATTAATAGTAATAGACACAAATAGTATTAGACACCCTTTGCAATAAAAATGGTGCTATAGATAATATCAGTAGATACATTACTTACTTACGTGTTTAAATCCAATTTACATAGAAGTTATACATTACGGCAAAAATGACTAACCCTTTATTCTTCTAATAATAACTCATAAGCATGTTTCTGGAATACCTATATTCTCCTCGCAGACAAGTTTTTAATATTAGTAAAGGTTTTGAGTTGATTAGACTAAAAATGTTTATTAGGTATATTTCTATGATTATAAACATTCAAGTGAAGATTCATGTGTAAACAGCACTTCAATGATACCCCCCAACGTGCTTTGTTAAGATTTGATATTTTTTAGATTTTAATCTATATCTACATCATATTTTTAAGAACTCATTCATTAAAAATAACCATATCTGGAATTTGGAAGTTGGGACCATAACCTGTCCAACCATCTCAAATAAAACCTTAATTTTAACTTAGTACCTACTTACTTTAGTATTCTAAATATTCTGTGTTATTGATTTTTACTAATTGGCAGAAAAAATTAAAAAATATATCAATGGATATCAGCCTTTTTACGATTTCAATTCTTTTTTATTCTTTTAAAATTATTGTCTTACGTAGAGACAGACCGCTCTACGTTTTGCTAATAAAATTTCTGATTCATTATTACTTGAATCTCATGCTATACGGATTATTTAAAAAACAAACATACCGTAAAAAGTAGTATCTATGTATTTATTATGTACTTACTTATTCTATGGCAAGTAATATTAAATCCGAGCAACACCACTAATATCCAAACACAGTATTCAATATAACAATCCACTATTCCACGCACTATTCAAAATTAGAACGAACTGAAACTGAATATAATAATTATGCACATGTCAACACACGCAGAGTTGATAAAAAAAAATAAAAATAAAAATAAAAATGGCGACGTGCACTACTTGCCCGCTACTAAGTTGGGCGAGCAACTGACGCGCGCGATGAATCACAAACGAAGCAAAATAATACCAATTAAACACCACTACAGAATTGTATTTACGTAATAATATTAATTCTGCTATGGCATTTTAAACCTTAAATCATAGAATTAAGAATAAACGTGGATAGGTTGACACAATGTATTGCTTTATTTTGTACTTAAGAGTAAAAATCGTGACTGTATTTTATGGTGACGTGTTAACCAGTTAGATGAATGAAATATAACCAAGAGCTTACCAAGATTTACGGTCATTCGTAACTCATAACATGAACATTCTAAGCTCCTATGGGAAAACTCATTTACCAAATAATCGATCGAGTCGGGCTTAGGAAATTGAAACGGTCGAAATTTATTAAAAAAATAATAGAAAGACGTTACTGGATATAATTCGTCTACTTACTTACTTTGACGTATAATAGACCGGAATTTTTTTTTAAATATTTATTGAGCTGACGCACATTTATTCCAATTTTAATCATTCAATACAATGATGTAGTCATCGGAATAGTGAATCGATACTTCCGTCATTTACTTAAACTATAAAAGTTCTCTCATCTTGCGTAAATTCTTTTAGTTTCAAAGTTTCAAACCGCTAGGAGCAATTATAATTTAACCTTTTTATGTTCAACTTAGTAACGCTTAAAATAAATAGCTAACATAACAGAACTTTATGTTGGACTGCCGAAACATACGGGCGTAGGTCAAATCACTTGAGTTGAAACCAGTTTGGCAGAATTTTGAAGAAAGCGCCTTATTACGCATATGTAACTACTGTTATACATGACCTACATCCCGATAACACAAAAGTTACGAGATTTTATTGCTTTTATACCATGGCGGTAGTAAATAATAATGCTTCTGGTAACACACAAAGAGATGTAACTTTAGGGTGCTTCTTTTGAAAAACTAACATTGGTTAGTTATTCCTTATCCTTGGGGTATAAAATTATAATTATGCTTCGCAATGATGTCATTTCCTTAAAGATCTCTTAGAGCTCCTTTGTACGTCTACATTTAATAAACATTTGTGCATACATACATACATATTGTCACGTCTTTATCCCCGAAGGGGTAGGCAGAGGCATACTATTCGACCACATTTTACCATATTTGTATTTTTGTCCCACGTAACAGGTGGTGAGCCCATTGCTGTGTTGGAATTGACAGACGCAGGCTGTGGCGACCTGCTGTTTAAATTTTTCAAGCCGCCCATAAGACCTTCAACTTGGCTTAACGACTGCCATTTTACTGGCAACCGTTACCAACGTCTTTGCCATAGCGAAAGTTGCTTAACGCACTGATCGTTTTACAGAACTCTGAGCTACCGGGCCACGAGCGCTTCATTATTCATCATCATTTGTGCATACTATCTTTTATTAATTTCCCGAGTGAAGCCAAAAATGCCTCTCCTTTTAAAATCAGAAGCATAGATCCACCGAAATCACTGACGATTACCGGCGGGTGTAAGAGGCCCCCACCAAGATCTTCGGGGCCCCAGCGACCTCTCCTGCTAGCGGTGCACCTGCTGACTAATAGACAAGTTCACGACGCAAGCTTTACGGAATTGAGAGGTCAGACGGCAGTTGCTCCCCGAAAACAAAACCCAAGCGATAGCTGCTTCTTGCAACAAATTTAAAGTGAAACTCAGGCTGCAAATCCAGATAGGGTTTTGAAGGCAACCGGGAAAACACTATTAAGATGAAGAAGAAGAATATCCGCCGAAAAGCATTATTTTTAAGTGAAATTTTCTTTTATTGCAGTACGCATATTTTTAGTTGAGATAAAATCTCTGGACTGGCGACACCGTTACCGAGACGCAGCTATAGTGTGTGCATACAAAAGTTTTGAAGTATTAGATTGATAATTTCGAACTCAGTTATCTACCTTCGGTAGCTCAGTCGGTAGAGCGGTGGACTGTAGATTGTAATAAATTGGAATCCATAGATAGCTGGTTCAAATCCGGCTCGAAGGAACCCTTTTTGAGTATTTAAACACAGTCAAATTATAACTATAGTGCTTTTAACACGATTATTACTTTTATTCCTAAAGTAATTAGGTTTCATCATGGTACCCATCCATCTTAAAAATGTCTAACGCGCCAAAATAAGTTTTTACTTCTGTCGCCATTCCCGGAGTGCAACCTGTATTTTTATTTTAAATAAAGTATAGTGACATTTTAGACGAGGAATGAATAATTGAATCATATTTAAAATGTAAGGATCTACCGAAAGAATTCATTGTCCTGATAAACAAATATTAAAAAAACTCCGGCAGTGCCGACAGAAGTGAAAACAAAATTTATTAATAATTTATTTATTTAGACGCGTTCGCGGTCTGTTATATGTGCATATATGCACACACTATGGCTGCGTATCGTAACGGTGTCGCGAGACCAGAGATATTATCTCATCTAAAAATATGCGTACAGCGCTAAATGAAGATTTCACTTCAAAATATTAATAAATTATTATTTTTGTTTATACCTAAACTAAATATAATTAAATACAATAGGAAAATATGTGCATTAGTTTTGAAATGATGGGCTCCATACATTCAACGACAGTTTTTATTTATTTAATCTTGAAATACCGGATATCGACACTTCAATTAGCCAAGCGCTTCAATTGAATCCAATACAACCTTGGCATACTTTATAATTTTAGAAAACATTATTGGCAGTCCAATCAAAACTTTTGAAAATAAACCTCATATTGATTTAACGAGATATTTCAAGTATAACCTTCGTAAATCTATACACGATTTTAACGAGACTTATACTATAGCAGATAGCTGATGTTATAAAGAATAACTAAAGCTAAATTTTATCCCGTTATTCCCACGGAAACGGAAACTATGCGGGTAAAACCACGAGGCGTGTGACGGTATAATAATATATTACCAATAGTTGGTTTGGACACGTCCAATGAATGAGTGAGGAACGATGAACGAAGAAGATATATTGTGCGAAAGTAGAGGGTACAAGAAGTCAGGGTAGGCCGAGACTTACATATGAGAATCACGTGATCAGATTGCTCAAAAACGGAAAAGTCAAAAGTACTAGTATACTCAGGCGTGCATGTATGAAGCGATTGATGAATCTGCAAGAAGCGAAAGAAGTATGCATTGATCGTAAAGCCCATCTGTCCTCTCTGACTACCCCGTCAGGGATATAGCATGAAGATAGTTAGTTACAAATAGTTAATCACGATTTCAACTTGAGAGGTTGTAGCAAGGTTGTCTAGAAAATTATCCGCACCCACGCTTCTAGTGGCTCATCGTATCGCCTCGTATTGATTTAAGACACAATACCCGTCGAGGAAAAAAATGAGGATAGGAAGTCTCAAGGTTCTTTTGTCAACCTTGGTTCAAATTCAATGCACTGCGTCTCTAATTTTGTAATATGACAATTATTTTGTTAATCAAGTAATAGATGGAAGTGGGAAGTCACTGGAGGTCAAAGATGTTGCTGAAATAGGTTTATATCTATATCAGAAAGTACTATAAGTTTATTGTTTATAATAATATTATAAAGCTTATGAGTTCGTTTGTTTGGTTGGTTGAACGCGCTAATCTCAGGAGCTACTGGTCGGACATGAAATATTATTTACATCTCTCATATTCGGTAGTGGGTCCTTATTACCCCCAAATGGGGCTTGTAGGTGACCAATTAGCGCTCTAGGGTAATAATGTAGCTAGAAAAGCCCTAGGGCGATAAGTAATTAAAAAAAAAATTCACTCTTTCAAAAAGTTTGCGTACATCTAACCATCATCCTGGCAATAGACATCATGCATTCAGCCCAATAACAAAAGAGGTCGCTTGCCTTGTGAGGTAAGTAGAAAAAAACCGGCATTACAAGAATAAAACATTTTATTAGTTAAAATTTATAGTGAACTGAGAACAATTTTAAAAGTTTTCTATTCCCGCTGGGTTCATCTTATTTTTTTTAATTTTTTCAAGAACGAATTTGAGCTTCGCCGTTCGATATTTAAAATTGATGACTTTTATACTCACACTAAGACAAGGCTGAATAGCGTCAGCCTTGTCTTCGTTCTTGAAAAAAATAATTTTTAAAAAAGATGAAAAAAGGCGGGAATAGAACGAACTATCGAACCCTCGAACTATCTCGGGCTGCAATTGATGCCTTACAGCCCTTGGCTTCTAATGTACTATTTCATGTTGGATAGCCTATTTATCTATATAGACTTCAATTCAATGCATTGCGTCTCTAATTCTGTAATGTGACAATAATTTAGCTAATCAAGTAATAGAGGGAAGTGGGAATTCGCTGGCAGTGACGTGCACAAGGATTTCGGATAGGGTATGCATGCCCTAACTACGCGAAATCCCCGCGAGATATGTAGCGCTGACTCAGTGTTCTGTAAACGATCACTGCGTTAAGCAACTTTCGCTATGGCTGGTCACGGATGGGTGTGCCCTTTGTGTCATTTCTATTTACGAGTGTTTCCGTGCTTTAGAAGGCACCTTAAACCGTTGGCTGGCTTAACGACTGCCATGTTACCGGCAACCGGTGCCAGTTACATGGCAGTCGTCAAACCAAGTATGAAGGCCTTATGGGCGATTTTATAATTTCAACAGCAGGTAGCCATAACCTGCGTCTCTCTATTTCATCACGGCAATGGGTTCACCACCTATTACGTGACACAGGAGTACATACGGTGTAAATTGGGCGTATAATATGCCTCTGCTTGCCTTCCGGGATAAGGCGTGATTAATAAACATAAATGTAAAGGTTTGGATGGATGGATGTTTGTTGTGTAAAAACAGCAACGGATTGCATTGAAACTTGGTATGTAGATAGCTAGAGACCTGGATTAACATATCTACTTATTATCCTAATGTAGCCACGTTAACAGAAACGACATGAGACAAACCGCAGGCGCTGCTAGCTGTAATATTTTTAAAATAACTAACACACAATACTGAAAAAAATACTGAAAAATCGTTTGGTTTTCGAAACTCTTTCAAAAGTTTGGAAAGAATAAGATTAAGTACATGTGCTGAACACCAAACATACGTCGTGAGTGGGCATTTTTGTCTTATTTTGCTTTGAACTCCATTAACCTCAGAAGATAAAACTGACGCACCATCGTAAACTGAGCAACTACTTTATTTAGGCAATTTAATTCCTCTAAAACGTTGATAATAATCGAGCTTAAAGTGACAGCTCTCGGATCAGAACTAACATCGATCTATTATTTCTGAGTCGCGAAAATATCTTAAACAAATACTAACTATTCGCGACAGCTGACATCCGGAGATTCGTCAACAAGGTTTAGGACTGTTAACAGCAACAAAATCAGATTGTGTTATTTATTTTTTATCTCATTATACATTACAGACGCGACGCTAGAAATCACATCATTTTGAGTTCTATTCGACAACCCCGTAAATGAGCTACCAGATGTCGATTGTAAATGAGTTTCTAAATTACCGTCATATTTAGCTAACAGATCTACAAGTTCCAAAAAATTACCTTTATTATATGATGAAGCGTGATAGTCCTCGGATGGGTGACCACTTTGTGGCATTTACATTTGCGAGCGTTTCCGGGTTGCCAGTAAAATGGCAGTCGTTAAGCCTGGTTGAATGCCTTATATGGGCGGCATGAAAATTTTCAACAGCAGGTAGCCACAACCTGCGTCTGTCTATTTCAACACGGCAATGGGCTCACCACCTATTACGTGGGACAGAAATCCACAAGGTGAAAAGTGGTCATATAATATGCCTCTGCCACCCCTTTGGGGATAAGGCATGATGGATATTTATTTTTTATTTTTTTTAAGAAGCGTGTTCATCATGACCACGAAAAGCTAATTCTTGTTTACCGAGAAGGCAAACTCCGTCTATCAATCGTTTAAAAATATTTCTATTCCTATCAACTTTTGCGTTGTGCCTATCAACGTCTAATTTGAACTGTCTATTCAAACTAGACTCTATTCTACCTTTTCCAAAAATTTGAACCTTTAAAAAAGGAATCTATATGTTTTTCCGACAAATCGTGTTTAGCAACCGCTTTGTAAAAAATATTTAAATCTGAACTAACTTAACTATCTTCACGCTGTATCCCTGACGGGGTAGTCAGAGAGGACAGATCGCCAGGCTTCGCGATCCATGCATACTTCTTTCGCTTTTTCGAGATTCATCAATCGCTTCATACACGCACGTCTGGGTATCCGAGTACTTTTGACCTTTCCGTTTTTGAGCAATCTGCTCACGTGGTCTTCATATGTCAGTCTCGGCCTACCCTGACCTCTTCTACCCTCTGCTTTCGCACAATATATATTCTTCGTCAATCGTTCCTCACTCATTCGTTGGACGTGTCCAAACCAACGGAGCACGCCCTTTTCCAGCTTAACGCTGACACTTTCATTCAAACCTGCCATATTGCGTATCACTTGGTTACGTATTCGGTCGGCCAAGGTAACGCCGCACAGTTTTCGAAGTGATCGCATCTCCACAGCATTCAATTTACTTTCATACATCTGCTGACATACCCAGGTTTCGCTACCGTAAAGCAGAGTTGGCACTAACACTGAATACCCGATATAAGACCAAAAATTATTTTTATCTTGTTTTGAAAATAATATACAAGGAAAACAAAATAATTTATTTGTGTGTACACAGCCCGCTAGCCAGTTATAATTTTCGTAATACTTTTTATTAAAATGACGTATGATATTACTTTTTTTTTAATTAGATTCAAATCGCGAACAGAACGTCCTCTGACAATAATATTGTATTTTTCATCAAACGACAACGTCGAGAAAACACGAGTTTTTAATTTATTTAAACATGTGTGTTTAAATAAATTACAGCACACATTACCAGCACAGCACAGATCTCACAGCTATAATTTTCCATAATTCACAGCAATTCTAGTAAACTAAGTAATTAATCAATTAAAAAAAAAATTATTAATTATTAAAAAAAAAACAAAAATGTCGGCGTGACGGAGTGATAAAATTTTATTCGCTCGTTAAAAGCTCGAATAATAAATTGAATTGTATTTATATCAATTTGTCATATCCGTCTGTGTTCGGCTGCATACGCTGTAAAAAAGATCAGGACTCTAACAGATGTGGATACGGCTAGAATGGTTTACTTCAGCTATTTTCATAGTATTATGTCTTACGGTATTCTCCTTTGGGGGAGTGCTGCAGATTTAAATATTATTTTTGTTCTACAAAAGCGGGCTGTACGCGCTATTTATAATTTGGGCCCCAGAGTTTCTCTCCGAGAAAAATTCAAAGAAGTGAATATTCTAACCGTACCATCACAATACATTTTTGCCAATCTTATGTATGTCCAGAAAAATCTATCACAGTTTTCTAAACTCTGTGATAAACATAATATAAACACTAGAAATAAAAATAATCTTTCAGTCCACCACAGTCGACTACATAAGATTGGCGATTCTTTCCAGGGTAACTGTATACGCTTTTACAACAAGCTTCCCTGTGACCTGAGAAATTTACCTTTTAATAAATTTAAAAAGTTTATTAAAAACAAGCTTTGTGAAAAAGGTTTTTACTCCGTTACAGACTATTTGCAGGACAGGGACGCCTGGAAATGATCTGCTGGCAAAATGAAATAATATTAAATTGTAAATAGGCCATCAAAAAAAAAGCCTTCCTAAGTTTCTTGCCGGTTCTTCTCAGGTGGGCCGCGTTCCGAATCGGTGGTCGCTTTAAATATTTTAAATAGTGTATGACATTTTGTAAGCGCCGTTAAAATGGTCTATGCAAAATAAAGAAATTTTTATTTATTTATTTATCTACGACAGTGTCAAATTAGTTATTTAAATCAGATATGATAACAGAAATAACCAAAAAATGTTGTGTAGACGTGTTTGTATAGACGTGAAACGCTGGATAGCTACGGCTATTTGACAAGATACAACCAAACGAAATCGGAGATCAAGTACCTACAAAGACCTACAACGATTGTACTTACATCTTAGACAGAGTACGACTCACATATTTTTACGTAATTTTACGGATTAAACGTCGCGTCGCTGCGTCGTAAAGAAAATTTAATCTGAAGAACCTGCGTCTGTCTATTTCAACACGGCAATGGGCTCACCACCTATTACGTGGGACAGGAATCCACACGGTGAAAAGTGGGCATATAATATGCCTCTGCCACCCCTTCGGGGATAAGGCGTGATGGATATATATAGTGTTCTTTGTGATTGTGGTGTATTTTTTTTGCTAATTTAAGTATTTTTATTTAGTGTATGTTGTATATACCTACTCGGATGAACTCATGCATTGTCTGTGACAAAACCTTTTCTTCGCTCAGAGGCTTACATATCCACCAGTCACGTACTCATCAGGTTCGTATATTACATTCACAATCCATTTCATCTTCAAACACAGGCTTTGTATCGCAACAACCAACTGTATCACATTATCCTATTACCTTACACACTCTCCTCAGTCAGCTTAAACAGTCTACCCCATTAATAAAAAGGATACCGCGTGGAGCTAGATGTTCGGTTGCTGAGGCTTTAACCAACACAATCTCCAAATGTATTAAATTTAATGATACTCCATCCTGGCATAATTTGCTCACTTTCTCATACTCAAATCTACATGTGGTAAATGATTCCACCAATAACATTTCATTAACGCAAAAAATTAAAAATAATGTTGCAAATAATCCTTTGCTCTCTTCCGCTCCAGCTCCCAAATCACGAGGACAACTTTTTAACATTACACGAAAAATTGAAGAGAAAATTTACGATGGCGATCTCAAAGGTGCTACGCGGCTTTTATTCTGTAATGATACATTAGCACCTGATACACCGGAGACCATAGCTGCACTGAGGTCCAAGCATCCACCAGGCCCTTCCACTCCACTTTTTGTTGACCCACCTTCTGATCCTCAGACTTGTATCCAGGCTTCGCAAAAAGACATTGTAGCAGCTCTTGCATCATTTCCTAAAGGGTCTGCTTCCGGTTTAGATGGCATCTCTCCGCAGCACCTTATAGACCTTACATGCCATGAAACTGGTATTGCTGGCGAACGTCTCGTTGTTGCCCTCACTAAATTGGTAAACTTATGCTGCTGGGAGATGTCTGTCAAGACGTAACTGCTGTCTTATATGGAGCCAATCTAATAGCCCTCACAAAAAAAGATGGTGGTGTGCGCCCTATAGCGGTGGGTTCTACCTTTCGTCGTTTAGCTGCGTTTGTGTCCGACTATCTCGCTCCATGTTGCAGACCCTCTTTGAACCCGTTCAGGTTGGCTTTGGCACCCGCGGAGGCTGTGAAGCGGCAGTTCATGCTGTTCGCACCTTTGCACAGACCGATGAATGCGAGGTTCTTTTAAAATTAGACGTTAAAAATGCCTTTAATTCGGTTAATCGGGACGCCTTGCTAAATAAAATTAATTTACATGTTCCTGAAATCTATAATTTCTTACTTCAGTGTTACCACTGCCCTTCTAAATTAATTCACAAGAGTAACGAAATCCTTTCAGCCGTGGGTTGTCAGCAAGGTGATCCCCTTGGTCCAGCTATATTTAGTTTGGTTATAAATTCTATAATTCATAATTTAAATTCAAAATTAAATATTTGGTATCTCGATGATGGGACCTTAGGTGGTGATTCACAGACTGTTCTTGCAGATTTAACTTTAATAATAGACAAATTTAACACTATTGGTTTGCATTTAAATTTTAATAAATGAGAATTATTTATTTCAGACAAAATCAACACATCCTTAGTTTCTCAAATTCATCAAAATTTTAACCAAGTTTGCCCAAATATTAAACTCTTATCTAAGAACAGCCTATATCTCCTGGGATCTCCCATTTTCGATGACGCCATTCCTCATCTCTTAGGAGAGTTGGTAACAAAATTCAATCAATATTCAGACCGCATTGTCAAAATTAGTAGTCACTGCGCTTTGTTTATCCTTAAATTCTGCTTATTTGTGCCCAAATTTACTTACTTGCACCGTTGCTGCCCTATTTGGAAATTTCCTAATCTGATGTTACCCATTGAAAATGTTTTAAAATCCCAAATTGAAACTATTCTGAATATTCATCTCAATGAGCAAGCATGGTCCCAAGCTTCCTTACCTATAAGGTTCGGTGGTTTGGGGACCCGAAAAATTTCTAGTATAGCTTTACCAGCATTCCTGTCTTCGATTTTCAGCACTCGTGACCTCATAGGTAAAGTCTTAAAGGCTCCTACAGCCTCAAACTGTGAGATTGCGAGTCTGGACGAAGCTTTGAATGCTTGGCTAGCTGGACCAAGTCCAAATTTACCCCCGACGCTCAAAAAGCAAAGGGCCTGGGACACAATAGCTTCTTCTGCTTTTTTCAATACTCTTATTGAAAACTCTTCCGGTACTAATCGAGCAAGGCTTTTAGCTGTATCTCGATCAGAGTCTGGGCAATGGCTTCACGCCTTTCCTTCTCCGAACACTGGCACCTTCATTGATCCCACTACACTCCGCATAGCAGTTTGTCTCCGGTTGGGTGCTGATGTGTGCATTGAACACTCTTGTGTATCGTGCGGAGCTTATGTGAGCCACCTTGGACATCATGGGCTTGCCTGTTCTTTTGCCGCTGGCCGTCACTCCCGTCACGCTGCACTAAATTATATCCTGAGACGAGCCCTTGTCAGTATAAATGTCCCCGCGGTCTTAAAACCGCAAATTATACGAGATGATGGTAAGCGGCCCGACGGGATGTCTTTAGTACCCTGGAGAATGGGACGTGCACTAGTATGGGATGCCACTTGCACCGATACTCTTGCAACGTCCTATCACCCGGCTACTAGCAAAAAAGCAAGCGCTGCGGCAAATCTTCGCGAGCGGCTGAAGGTTGGCAAGTACAGTTGTCTCGGTACCCAATATGAATTCATTCCATTTGGTGTCGAGACACTAGGTCCATGGGGTCGCGGCGCACATGGTCTTTTTACGGCTTTAAGTAAGCGTCTGAGGGAAGAAACTGGCGATCCTCGTGCAGGTAGTTTTCTCGCGCAAAGGCTTTCCATAGCTATTCAGCGTGGGAATGCTGCCTGCATCATGGGTACCCTACCGAGGGGACCCAGTCTAAATTTTAATAAATAGGTTAGGTAGTTTTTTTTTTTATTTAGGTATAGTTTTAATTGTTTTTTTAACTAAGATTTATGTTAAATCATATTATATATGCCAATAAATATATTATTTTCATAGTAATTAATTATTAATTAGATATCAAACACGGCGCTTAAATTCACTCGACAGCTCTTTGTAGTGAAACAATATTTTAATTACAAATGGCGTATTCATATTATACTACCTAAAAAAATAGATCTATATTCGAAACAACTATTATATTTTTGACAACTACTTAAATATGTCGCTTTATACTCAGAGGCAGTGCTTCCTCCGCGACTCATAATTTCGCACACAATTGTAAAATTGACACACACATACAAATGATTTGCACTATAAAAATATGATTACCAAAAGCATACATCAGCTTTGCATAAATCTGCGCGCAGCGCTGCTAGTCGCAGTCGCGATACGATTCGCCGATAAGGCACTGACCTCCATACATACTGCTAGGTGTTAGGTTAGTAGTTCCCTAAAATACTAATAGATGGCAATAAAAAAAAATTAATTGTATAGGGAATTATTTATTTATACAACTTGTAGTATTGGGATTGTGGGCTAGGGTATGCAGTGCTTATTTGCTTCTATGGACCGCACGCGCCTGGTCGCTGGAGGTTAAAGATGTTGCTGAAATAGGTTTATGTCTATTTCAGAAAGTACCTTAAGTTCATTATCTATGCTAACAATATTAAGCTGAAGAGTTTGTTTGTTTGGTTGATCGCGGTAATCTCAAGAACTGGTTCGATTTTATTTAATTTTGTGTAGAATAGTCCATTTATCGAGGAAGGCTATAGGCTATACATCATCACTTTACTACCCAGGAAAGCGGAGCAGTAATCATAAATGTCAACAAATAGAGAAACATTTCATACATTTCTGAAAAGTAAAAGCGATGTGATCAAATGGATGCGACGGGGGTTCAAAATATGACACGGGCGAAGGGGTTTGCTAGTAAAAAATAAAATCACTGTGTGTACAGTTAGGTACAGTCAGCAATTAAAATCTTTACAAATTTAAATATAGAATATAATATATCATGATACATACCTTTTCGAAACACTGTACACTGTTCTAAAAAAATGGACATAAATAAGCATAGACAATTTCACAAATCTCGTCAAATCATCACCATTTTAGTCAGCTGCGAAGTCATAAGGGATTATGAAAACTGCATAATTCAAGCAGTTACAAGTATTTATTTATTTATTTATCTATCACGCCTTATCCCCGAAGGGGTGGCAGAGGCATACATATTTTATGCCTTCTTTTTACCATGTGTATTCCTGTACCAACTAATAGGTGGTGAGACCATAGCCGTGTTGAAATAGACAGATGCAGGTTGTGACTACCTGCTGTTGAAATTTTTCAAGCCGCCCATAAGACCTTCAACTTGACTTAACGAC
This sequence comes from Thumatha senex, assembly GCA_948477245.1. Classification (NCBI taxonomy): domain Eukaryota; kingdom Metazoa; phylum Arthropoda; class Insecta; order Lepidoptera; family Erebidae; genus Thumatha; species Thumatha senex. Next base: position 7,268,344 of record OX419750.1, on the reverse strand, counting down.
TGCCATGTTACTGGCAACCCGGACCAACGGCTTAACGTGCCTTACGAAGCACGGAAACGCTCGCAAATGTTAATGCCACAAAGTGTTCACCCATTATTTTTATTTAGTTTATTATTTTATTTATTTTATTTTATTTTTTATTAATGGTATACAAAATAGTACTTATGCCTGAATAATTAAAAACAGTCGCAAAATACCGCCAATTATTAAAGAACGCCCAAAATTCAAAGTACTAAGCCTTGTTTTATTAAAAAATGAATGCACAAGAAACGCATTGACTAAACGCGGTGAGAGTGCATTGACCCCTTGTCATATCGCACTGAGAGCTGTGCGAGATTCGATAAATCTATACGATTTATAGATACTGGTGTTTGTCGTGTAGTTCGATAATTTCGTTCGTAATTTGTAATGCCTTTGCATCTTATATTGAGAGTGCGAAATTATTTTTTGGTACTACTTCAAAGTTACTCTGTGTACTATAATTTATACGCTGAGAGAGTCTTCCTTAATCTCGTCGCAATTGAATCAGGTTTGGGATACCATTACTGGGTAAAGGTCTTTTGCGAATGGGTTGGAATTCATCTCGAGTACTTACCTCATTTTCATGGAGCTACCACAAAAATAAGATTTTGAAGCAACTGAAAAACGCTAATATAAAGAAAATAGTGGTAATTGAATTAATACTTTTTTCCCACATACATTTATTAAAAGCTATGTCGTTCTTTGTTTTTCTTGACAAAGTCCCAGTTCCATTTTCTTGTATTAATATTTTTTTAATAGAGCTCTTAGGGCCGTATTCCAGAACGTTTATCAATACTCAAGGAACACTAGTGAGTAGGTAGTATGTATAAGGCAAAAACTAGCCTCAAGCGTCGATTGAGTATTGAGAATGGTTCTGGAATACGGCCCTAACAATATTAAATACGTTTTCAGCTTCTTTTTCAAAAAAATAAACAGTAAATAAAAGCCTTGTCGATATTTTGCCCTCCCTATAATACAAAGAGTACATAAAATAAAAGCGAAGTCATAATATCCTGCGCCTGCGCCGGCGGCGTCGGCGTCCACACGTGTTACACGATAATCGTCGCACTGCCTGCATCTCACTACAATGACTGATCTACATTTAGAATAGTTCATCATTAAGTTCATTTCGTTCAAAACCATTTGCGTTATCACTAAATGTATTTTTTTATTTTAATTATGACCACGTGAGCACATTGCTCATAAACGGAAAGGTCATAAGTACTCGGACTCCCAGACGTGCATGTATGAAACGATTAATGAATCTGCAGGAAGCGAAAGAAGTATGAATGGATCGCGATGCCTGGCGATGGCCTGTCTAAGATAGACCCTGTATACAGAAGATAGTTAGTATTATAATCTATTTGAAAAAGTTGAGGTACAACGTACCAGCATTATAATGTTTATAATTATTAATTTCAAAATTAAAACTAACCTCTACTCAAAGCTCAGTTTTGCTTGGGGTTTTCCGAACGTCTATGGTATAGGGTTATTCAAAAGGGGTCTTAGATGGTTTTTACAGGGCAGCGTGAGTACCACACCTCTGGTGTTGCATACGTCCATAGGCTACTGTGATGACTACTTTCCATCAGGTGGTACCGTATGCTTGCCTACAACCTCATATGATATAAATAAAACAATCAGTGTTACAATATTACTAAAGTGTGCGTTAGAAGTTATACTTCTTTGGCGTAACAAGATAAAATCTTATTAAAAATTGTATCTTTCGCTTTATCCTATGTTTGTAGAAAAAACTAAAATGTTAACTATAGCTAACTTCAGGGTGTTTGAAAACTACTTTGAGTGTAGTTATAAGTTGTCATGGAAACACTTATCAGCTAACTCCATGGTGTCGGTTTTTCGTGACGGTGTGCGCGCGAATCTTTAAAAAATTAACGAGCCAAAAGAAGTATAGCTTCAAAAATATCTTGTAAATCATGACTACAGTAATACACATCAATTCATGACCCGCTTATTTTATTACGAGGGTTCACTTAACCGAGACTGGCTCGCAGCGTAAGAAATAATATTGAAAACATACACATTACAACTGGGCCATCAAGATAAGGCTTAGCTCAGCTAACGGTTAAGGAATGGTTATCATTCGAGCTATGATCTGCCACTGTGTTGAATAATTTAATCACATCTATCATGTTTATGGATGAGCACTTCCAAATACATCCTTGTATTTAATGTCTTGTTGTGTGACAGTGTTCTATTTCTCATAGTATTGAGTGTAATTAAATTATTTTATAACGGTTCATAAATAATAAGTTGTTATATTTATTTTATTTACATTATGATGTGTATCTTTAAGTATAATTATTGCGTTTACTTATGTTATAATTATACAGTTATAATCTGTCCAGTCGTTTGGTGTGGATGAAACCGACACCCTAGATTAACACATAGCCTACTTTTTATCTAGGGAACAGGTTCCGCCGGCCGGTCTCACAAAGTAGTTTTTTATATTTTATTTGGCGCTAGGTAAGTTCCACCATAATGCATTACAATTTGCCCAAATAGTCGACATTTATGACTACTGCTCCGCTCTCCAGAGAAGTATCGTGAGCCTCGACAAATGGGCTATCTGACTCAACAATATTTTTTCAAATGCAACCAGATGTTCCTGAGATTAGCGCGTTCAACAATACAAACAAACAAACTCTTCAGCTTTATAATATTAGTATAGATTTGTTTTCCAGCATTGTTAACAGCAACTGCCATCTTACCTCCAGCTTCAAGTGAGAGCAATGGTAGCAGATGCGGTGAGGTCGTTTGGCCCCGGTAATCTTAATGAAAAATTTTCATCTAATTATAATAACTAAACTATCTGTACCCTGTATCCCTTACGGGGTAGTCAGAGAGGACAGATCGCCAGGCTTCGCGATCCATGCATACTTCTTTCGCTTCTTCAAGATTCATCAATCATCAAATCCGACCACTTTTGACATAATTAAACATTTAGACAAAATTTTAATTATAATATCAGATATCAAGATTTCAACGTCACATCCCTAGTCATAATACAAAAAAGTAGAAAGCTCAAATGCATGGTGTCAAAACAAACAATCACACCGTATTATGTTACTATTAACGGCCATATGGTTCGTGTGTGGACCATGACTAGGATGACACATTAAACTAACAGTGTATTTTTTATTATCTACACATTTTTTAAAATATTTTATTAAATTTAACATATACAAAATAAGTTTTGAGTGTTAGTTTATTTAAATTGAAAATAAAAAAAATAGTTGCAACTTTTTTACACATCGCTATCTGACCCAAAGTAGCTTACTTTGTGCCGGATAGCGTTGTGTTATGAGATCTAGACCGCTGATAAACTTATATATTTCTAAATACATATATTATACATAGCAAACACCCAAACTCCGAAACAAACATTTGAGGATCAACTATTATTGTTCTGACCCGGGATTTTTTCGTGGCAATACCACTACCACTTACGCCCCCGAAGTATTCAAGTAAGCTACTTTTTTACAACAAATATTGTTTGTTTAACTTCGAGTAACTATTTCGACTTAAACCGAAATGAAAAAATGAAACCAGAATATAAATACCAAGTCGACCAACGGATCCTTTCGACTGTGTAATTCGGGATGAACGCGCCCCGCTGGCGGTAATAATTCTAACTTTATCTTTCATCGGAATTCCTAGTCGTAATTTTTAGTTGAACGCAATGGATTGACAGTTCTGGCATTCAATGACATTATTGCCACATACCTTAAAAATCTTTATTTACAACAAATTATTAAATAACCTTAAAATATGAAAATTTAAAATATATTAATATAAGGAGTCCCTTTAGGCAAGGTTCCGAAGATACTGGCAGCGTTCCCCCTTTGAATAGCTAAACTAATTCTTTGGCCGAGGTAGCTGCCAGCTCTTCGGTCTCCTGTGATGTAAAAATTAAAAAAAAAACATTCGAGTGATATTATTTTAAGATTTTTCCATGTAATGTAGGACCACGAAAGTTTTTCGCATAACAATCGATCTGTAGACTATTAAAGAATACAATTACATATATATATATATATATATATATATGCATCTTGTAAAAAATATTACATACAACTTATAGGTATCTACTATAAACTTTATCACTCTAACTACAAAAATAGGGAAAGAAATATAAATTAACCATAAAAATCCGGAGAAGCGCGAGTTGGATTTATATTTTAAACTCAGACAAGGCTATCAAACAGACCTATATTGTAGTCTTATGGCGCCAAAACCGAACGCAGCAATTATCACTTGTGCCGCGTAAATATTCTCTAATTAGGAACGCACATTGCTCAATGCGAAAGAACCAATAATTAATGACGTCATCATTTAAAAAGTAACATTTTATACATACTGCCATGTAAAAAGACTGTCCTAATTATAGGTTTAAAGACCTCTTCAACATAACCGACATTTTTAACGTTTTCTTTTAGGTTTAAGCGTAGAGGTAAATAATAACATAAATGAGAACAAAATCAATAGCATCGACTATAATTACTATGAAATTGGTTTTCCCTGACTACCGATAAAATAGTGTGGCAGTTCCTTGTATAACGCAACACCGACAAAAGTGACAATCTCACTTTCAAACGTCCCCGCCGAGAGTGAAACTATTCCCTGTTCTAGCAAATACCCCGGGGCACTAAGGTATTCAATTCTCAGACAACAGTTGTGTACACCGCTTTATGAATACAAAGTTACATAATCAGTTGTATGAACCGGCCAGTCATTCTAAAGACGCCCTAAAAGTATTCAAATATTCAAACGAGAGAATGAAAATTGAAAATACTTATATGTTATGTATATAATGTTTTTTTTTCACCCTTAAAAGCCACCGCATAGTGCCTTCTTTGAGTATCCGCAACCGGTGACTTTGAGACAGTCGACGCTGAGTTTAGGCGCGTTTTGCTTGAAAAGTGATTGAGTTCTGGCATTTTAAGTAAGAAGGAGCTCTCTTCTAAAATGCTACTCGCTACTAAGCAGTTTCGGATACTAAAAGAAACTAGACTGCGGAGTCCTTGTAGTGGGTCCCAAATATCTCGGTAAAGTCCCATCGCACCCATTCTATTCTACCCTTGTAAACGTAAATAACTCTTAACAACTTTACCTATAGGTTACAACACGGATTTTCTCCTAACACGTACCTAAGTAACTAATTTATTTAACACTAGCTGTCCCGCCCGGCTTCGCCCGTGACATACTTCGAACCCCGTGGCACCCATTTAATCCCGTTGTTTAATAATTTCACATTCACAATAATGTATAAACATTTTCCAAATTCATTGATTACTTCTCCGCTCTCCAGTACCTAGGTACCTACCGACTACGCCCGCACGGCCCGGTCGAATTAAATAATTTTTATTGCGTTTTATTTTAAATCTGCGATAACTCGTAAGATATTCATTTAATTTGCAAGGTATAAAGGGAATAAATAATCTTCATGAAATGCTGAAGCCAACTAACGTTGTAAAAATGATAAAGATTAATTATAATAATTTGTGTAAATAGCCTTCAAATTACCACTTTATAATCGTTGTTTTTTTTAAAGTATTAAAATGGATATAGTATGTTATTCTCAAGAGATAGGTATATGTCGTCGCGGACTTTTTTGTAGACCTTTATAAGATACACAATTGCACCATACATTATTTTGTTATATATCCAAGGGTTTAGGCAGCGTTTTTGTTGAAAGCTCCCAGACGGCTTATTTTTTCCGACATCCCCAACAAATAACGTTATAATTTGGTAAATATATACAAAAATTTTACAAATTATACATAAAAACCTTCTACGAGAATCACTCTAACTATTAAAAAAAACCGTATCGTAATCCGTTGCGTAGTTTTAAAGATCTAAGCATACATAGGGACAGACAGCGAAAAGCGACTTTGTTTTATAATATGCAGTGATAATAACCTGAGATTATATAAACACGTATGTTTATATAATCTATCTATATATATAAAAATGAAACCCGTTTTCCGTTGTCACGACATAGAATGAAAACGGCTTGACCGATTTGAAAAATTCTTTTTGTATTAGATAGCCCATTTATTGAGGAAGGTTCTTAGCTATATATCATCACGCCACTACACGGGAGAGCGGAGCAGTAATCATAAATATCAACAAATCGGGGAAAATTTCATACATTTTTGGAAAAGTAATAAGCGCCGGGATTAAATGGGTGCCGTGAGGTTCGAAGTATGTCACGGGCGAAGCCGGGCGGGACAGCTAGTCTAAGATAATAACCGTTAAACTCTTTAATAATCTGCCAGTCATATTGGATCGCCATGACATTTACATAAGCAAATCCCGCGGTACGTCAAAGTAATGTTGCCACTCGTAAAAATAAAGTTCGCAGTGTTGCCAACGGCAGAGTTATTGTCTGCCTGGGCGGTCCTTTGAATTATGGGAGAGCTTTTTGAATTATTTGCTTCAGAGATGCTATCTGGTTGAAGAGCGGTGTGACATTTGTGGGCTTTAAATATTTATATTGCTTTGTTTTTATAACAAAGCAAACTATTTATGTAATTTATTATAAATTTAATTTATTTATACTTTACATAGCAAAGTATGTAGAGATACATTATTATGAGTAAGGATTTTGAAGCACATTTTTTAGTCTCTCATAGTCTACATGATAATTGACAGTGGCCCTTAAGTAAGCGGCTCAATCTTGTGCCTCTTCACACTCCACTTGAAGAACCCAGGCTTGTAAGAGAACCGAAACACGTGCCCTGACGGAACATTCCTAGTTTCCCTGGTTCGACAGAAAAACGATCTTTGGAATCGAATTATACATTCTCTGCACTGTATGTGAGTGGCACGTGTTGTTCGGGATCGAAAAGGAGAGGGTGGGATCAGGTTGAAGAGCTCTTCAGAACACTCTCCGAGGTATATTCGGTATAATGCAGTCAAGGACGCACACATTTCCAACTTTACTCGTATTTTAAACAAATTAACTGTGTATTGTTTTTAAAGGTTCTCTTGTCTGTGTGTATGTTCAAAAGTCTGTCTGTCTGTCACGACCATTTTTCTCACGAACGTGTGGAGGAATCAAGCTGAAATTTATATCAAATACTCAAGTCTAGTATCTGATATCTGTGAATAAATCAAACTTCTAGGCCATCGCAATCAAAAGATACCGCCGATTATGACGTAAATTTCCGCTAATTTTCGTAAACTCAGAATCCTGAAATTTGATACGAGGGAACGTACAATAGATAAAGGAAAAATTTCAAAATATGAAAAAAAAGTGGAAAATTAAGAGGTGTACTCCCATACATACATAGAATTACCAATTAACATAGACCTCTGAGTTGTAGGTGTGGGTTGATACAATTCGGAGGTCTAGCTTCATTGGCGTTCGACTAAAATAACTCACTATTTTTTTACCGAACCCTCGGTGCACGAGTTCGACTCGTGCTTGACCGGTTTTTTTTTAATGGCAATCGTTAAACATTCCTGCCAGTGACTTATTAAGGTCAGGCTGTAAAATAATTTTGATATGGGCTTATTTACACGTATATGGACAAGTGAATAGTCACAACAAGTAAATTGCCTTATTACCCACACCCATTACGTAGGTATAACTAACATAAAAAGGATTTTCGTTGATATTAATAGGCAGCCAGAATACATTTACCCACACTAACATATTCTTCTTCACATCTATAATTTTAACACTTGTACTATTTAACATTATTTATTATTAACTTTAATATTTCGATTTCACCTATCAAATTAAATAAAGATCATTTCAAAAATTATTACCTGTCATAGAGAAAAATAGCTAAGCAAGCAGTTTTTTTAACTCATTACAAAAGTGTGAATATTATTGCATACGTGCTTCATGTTTTTTATTATGTGATAAACGTTGATATTATCTACAATACAATACCTAAATGACTATTTTAATAGCCCCAAGATTGTGTCGAATTAACGAAAGTCATATTTTAAATATGGGCTCACCACCTATTATGTGGGACAGGAATACACATGGTGAAAAGTGGGCATATAATATGCCTCTGCCACCCTTTCGGGGATAAGGCGTGATAGATAAATAATATTTAAATTACAGTAGCCCCTGAAGCTTGTCACCTAAAATTGTAGTTTTGGTATCGTTTTATTATAATCTCAACATTAAGAAAATATAAGGTAAATAAAACAAAAAGATCCATATTGCAAAAATATATTATTATTTTACACCAAGGATTGGCATGTATTTCCTGTGTAAAAACACATTACAAAGGAGAATATTCTGTTTCTATCATTAAATTCATTTCGAAAAATATTTACGGTACATCGGTAGGTGCATTTTTTTATTCCTCTAAACTTCAAATATGTTCGAAATGAAATATTCACCCAAGAAATCATCATCATCTGTAATCAGATTATGTAAAATATGCAGATAAGACAGATGACACTTAATATTAATTAATAGCAAAATTTTAATCTCTTTGGAACAATTAAAGAGGCAAAGTCTATAAATCTACATGAGCGAAACTTTGGATTAAGTTAAGTAAAAAAAATACTTGCTAAAAATTTTTTGCAAGAATTTTAACTTATTCCAAAGTTTCCCGTAAAATCATAATATTTAGAGTACGATTAAAACACAATCCTTCTAAATGAAGGGAGCAAATTAAAATAGTTTTTATAACAGTTTTTAACTTCCCCATTCCTATTGTATCCAGTCACAGTTTTCTTTTACTGTAATATTTAGGCAATCTAAAATAAAAACGCCCGGTTTAAAATTGTAACACTACAATTCTCACTTGAAAAATCGATATCAAAAATGATTTGAAAGACAGCTCTGACTCGCGTTGACAGTTTACGGTGAGAAACTAAAATGGCCACGATCATGCATTGCTACGACGCCACGTTTTTTGTTGCCAAAACTAAGTAGAATAAATATATTGTTGTCTTTTTTACATACTCTTTTTATAGATACAAGTAAGATAAAGCAAGATGACTATAAGTTTATAAGTACAATGTCCATTTAGATCATTTTGTATTACCGATAGTTCATTTAGTTAGAACAACATGTAATCTCCATAATGATTTAGTTCTTAAAAGTGCCGCTTGAATATGAAGATGTGTGGTAATCGCATATGACTATTGCACATTATTCCTTTGCTTCACGTACAAAATGGGCAAAGGAAATGAATATACATAATCGCACTAAGATTTTTAGTTTATAGAAAATTGTAGAATCTATAATAAAAGATATTAATATTTAAAACATCCATCTTATATCCTTTGCCCACTGTAAAAACAACACTTTAAAATATTGAATACAAAACAAATTGAATAAATTTATTTAAATATGTACCATAATTATTCACGCCCATTTTATGATGATTAATTTATGATAATAAAGGAGACATTAGTATTATAATTTGCTTACAGTCCGTCTTAGGAATAGTATGTGGGTAGAATTATATTAATTTTTAATGTGTTGTGTTGTTACTTATAAACAATGTAGAGTTGGGACTTAGATGGATATATTTCGGCAAATAAGATTAATAAGCGCTTAGACTAATAATAATACTAGTTATTATTAGTCTAAGAATAAGAGTCTTACACAATGGGACACCATATTTGTTATTGTTCTTTATTTTGTAATTGTTTTATGGCATGGTTACTAAGACCTTTTAGCAAAATTATATTCATTTCATGTTTCTTCAATCATCTACACTAATATTATAAAGAGGAAAACTTTGTTTATTTGTTTGTAATGAATAGGCTCAAAAATTACTGTACCGATTTTAAAAATTCTTTCACCATTTTAAAGCTACATTATCCACGAGTAACATAGGCTATATATATTGGAAAAAATAGGGTTCCGTAAGATATTAGGGTTTTTCGGACACAAGGTGTAAAAAATTAACCAGAAAAGTTACTTATTTTGCGTACGCTGCCTAAACTATAAAAGATAGATCCATAAAATGTTCTAATTAATTGTAGATTTTATAAATATCTACAAAAAAGTCCGCGACACACTATACCTATCTATGTCGAGTGAGGCACAACACCCATTTTTTTTTTAATCTTGAATTTTTGGGACTACATTTAAACGCGTTTATTTTACTCATGCTATTAATCCTTATCAAAATAAATTATTTCATCACAAAGTACAGGTTATGTAGATAATATTTACATATTTCGACCAGGCCGTGCGGGCTTAGGTACTGGAGAGCGAAGAAGTAATCAACGAATTCGGAAATCTTCATACATTATTGTGAAATTAATAAACGACGGGGTTGAATGGGTGCCATGGGGTTCGAAGTATGTCACGGGCGAAGCCGGGCGGGACAGCTAGTTTTATTATATAAAACGTCTTTGTCTTCTACGTCGTAGTCAAGTTTAGTCTAAGTCAAGTTCAGTCTTACCCTTGTATAGTAGTGATTGCTATACTGAGGTTTTCAGTGGATTTTACGCGGTAAGATATATAATCGCATTTCACTGCATATTTAACACTGTTTTTCACTATAGCACGTTAACAAAACTTTTATGTACAAGAAACCACCGCTCCCACACTTTATGTGTGGGAGCGGTGGTACAAGATAAATGCACTAGTTTTACAAAATAATATATAGCAAGCGTATGCTGCTGCCATTTTCCCACCAAAATCCTCGTTATTGTTCATATAGCGCCCATAAGTGTGTAAAAGGTCTTCCAAAGCGACCTCATCTGCAAGCGGTGTTATATCCAAAAAATTATGTGTATGTAAAATCACTATATGTATATCAATAACTAATGTAAAATTATTTCCAGCAAAATATTTTAAAGAATTAGGGCAACCAGGAAAGTTATGCAAAAATTTCCTTTGCGTGTAAAGGAAACGTAAATTCCATAGGCAGAGTATTTTCTATAATAAATGACTGGATTAAGTTTCCAGTTGTAATGATGTTAAGCTTTAACGTAAATATGCGTATTAAAGTATTATTTTCCTATGTGAAAACTCTCAGGAAATTATTTTTACACTAGCGGACGCCCTGCAGTTTCACCCGTGTAGTCCCTGTTCCCGTGGGAATACGGGGATAAAATATAGCCTAGCTACACCTTGTAACATCAGCTATCTGCCAGTGAAAATCCCGTTCAAATAGGTCCAGCCGTTCCAAAGGCAATGTGGCAGTGTTAGGGGACCTGTTAAGTGGGACAGGAATGCACGCGGTAAAATGTGAGCGTATGATATACTTCTGCCACCCCTTTGGGGATAAAGGATTGAGGTGAGTGATTAACTAATTATATTTTGTCAAAATTGTCTAATCCACATAAGATAATTAGATGGCTGTTTGACAGGTTTAGTTTCTTTTCACCAGCCTTCGTCTTCAATTTTGACTAACAATTTATGAACTACTTATTAGTTGACTTTAATTATTAGTTGACGCCCGCGGCCGCGTGGTGAAGTTTTTCCGTTCCTACAGGAACTTGTTCCCGGGATAAAAAGTAGCATATGTGTTATTCTGTAGATTTTGTGTGAAAGAGTAACAAACATCCATATTTACAAACTTTCGCGTTTATAATATTAGTAGGATTAAATAAAACTCGTGACCGTAGTGTGAATGTCAACAGCTAACCTTAATTAATGTATTAAGAGCATTAATTCGGACATTTGCATCGCTCCCCAGAACTATCCCACGCATTTGATCACAGAGCCAATAGACCTACCTTTTTTTTTCTTTTTGTACTTTCTCAGTTTAAGGATTTTGCCGGAGTCAAGTCAAAATCTTTTTAGTTAATTTTTTTTCGAGTGTTTTTATTTTATTTTATTTTATTAAACACAATACAGATTACAACTATTACAATACACAATATGAAATCACATGGTGCAGATCTGAATAATAATCCTCTACATAAATAAAAACGAGGGCAAAACACTGCCTTGGGGATTCACGTGATAATTACTAATTTTTATTCTAAAATAAAAATAATATAAAAAGTAAATGAAAATGTAACTAATAATTCCAACTACTGGGCGTGGAATAAAGGACACCTTTGAGCTGTTCAATGTATGCTGCTATCTTAGGAGTAAATATATCAAGAGAAGCATCTTTTTTAGCTAAATCATTATACTGTCGAGCCATCCTAACAATAGGGTTAAAGTATGATGTTGTTTTTATGTATATGTAGTGCAAAAAGACTCGTCTGATTTGACCTTCGCGCGCTGTATCTTGTGTTAAAAATCACTTGAGAGAGCAAATAAGGAGTATCAAGTATAGAATGAACTATTTTATAGAGATAAAGGGATTCGATGTACTCACGACGGGTCTCCAACTTCTGTACGTTAAATCTGGTAAGCCTATTCTCGTAACTAAGACTGCGAATGTTGCGACCCAATTGTTGACGATAGCACATAATACGCAAACACCTTCTCTGAATCCTCTCGATTCTATCTATGTGCACCCTGTAGTACGGTGACCAAATTGAGCTGCCATATTCCAAAGTTCCCCTAACAAGTGCAAAAAATAGAAACAGTAGTGTCTGAGGGTTCCTTAATGCTATCGTGGATCTAAGAACAAACCCAAGGAGTAGATGGGCTTTTTCTGTTATGCGTTCATAGTGTGCTCTAAACGACAGTCCATTGTCGATACCCAAATCAATTGCCGCACCAGACTTCCTCAGAACCTGACCACCAATTGTGTTTTTCAATTCATAAACGATAGGATTACGCTTGTTGGTGAACGTTATGCTAAAGCACTTACTGATGTTCAGAATCATATGATTTGTCTTACACCAGTTCGAAATAATCCTAAGTTCATTTTGTAACAAATCACAATCAGTAGTACTCGAAATGGCATTGAATACCTTTAGGTCATCAGCATAAATGCAAACATTCACATGATAAACACTCAATAAGATCGTTCATGAAGATGATGAATAGAAGAGGCCCCAAATGTGACCCCTGCGGTACACCAGAAGTAACTTGTATTGGGGATGAGAAGAATCCCTTAAGAGTGACTAACTGACTCCTCTTACTGAGATAAGATGTCATCCATCGGAGCAAGCTACCGTAAATGCCATAAGAAGCCAACTTTGCGCAGAGTAGTGTGTGATTGACTCTATCGAACGCCTTTGAAAAATCCGTAGACAGAGTCAACCTGCCCTCCAATAGCAAATCTCTTGCATAGATAATCCTTGTATACCAAAAGATTCGAGACCGTGGATCGACCCTTGACAAAGCCATGCTGTTTTTCGGATATAAAAGGCTTTAGATAGTTATACAACTGGTCATACACCAATGATTCAAACAGTTTAGCCAAACAAGACAAAATACTTATTGGTCTATAATTTTCACATCGGGTCTTATCTGCACTCTTGAAGATTGGCATAATATGCCGTCTTCCATCGCTTCGGAAATACTCCACAGACAAGAGATTTATTAAATAATGATTAAGAATGTTAATTAAAAATGTTAAGTCGAAACTATAAAATCTTCTTTATATATAAGAGACTACCAGACCCGCACAACTTTGTTAGCGCCACTTAAGACAGAGAAACAGGATTTTAGAAACAAAAATTTTTCTTATATATCTTTTTTTTTTCGATAAAATGTATCCTATGTTACTTCTAATTATTCCAAGAATATGTGTACAAAAAAAAAACGGTAAAACTTATATGCATTATTGTAGAATTTACAAGCGACGGGAGTAAATAGCACTATTTGACAGGAGTTCAACGTATGTCTCGGGCGAAGGTGTGGGGGGGTCACCTAGTTGTATATATTCATAACGCTAGGTAATTAAAACTTGTGAGATCATCGTGATAAGGTATTGCTAATTAATGTAATTACTGGCGGTTAAAAAGAGTGGCCATGAATTGTATTGCCAGGTTGTTCCTCAGGCTCTACCTATTGCTTTGCGAATCTGGCAATAAATGTAGAAGCAGTAATCTTGACGTTCATAAGTGTTACTTTGTGACCTACATGAATAAAGAATTTTAATTTCATTTCATTATTCTGTCTAACTTATTTTGCGAGCATTAGAGCGTATATGAATTTCTTGAATTGAATCTATACTGGTTGGATCAGTTATGATTATTTGGTGGCTAGGAGCAACTATCGTTTGGCTGTTAGCTACCTTCAGGGCGCCTGCGTCGTTGCCTCACCGACACCATGATACTATCATCATCATCCGAGCATCTGTCCCACTTGCGTCTCGCGACGTCCGGTGTCCGCTTTCCTACATGTTCTCCTCCACTTCGCACGGTCGTCGGCATCCCCTGTAGCGAGACAATTGGCACGTAAGTCATCCCTTACGATATCAAACCAGCACCTCTTGGGTCTTCCCCTCTTACCGGGACATAGTTCCCCACGTAGCCCCGCCGTTGCCGCACTGCCACCATATACTACACTAACTTAATAATATTTTCGTTTTAATAACAATTTAATATGTCATAGATCATGACACCTTTGTATTGGCACATGCGTTGGCGATTAAATTTATCGCTTTATATGCACCAGGTAATACAGCCCACAGATAATATAGACATTATGAGTGAAAGTCATAGAGCGTCGATATTGTCATTAATCTGCGCAGCTACTTCAACGATACGCTGTCATCGGCACATAATTACATATCGGTAGCCTTTATAGAAGTTTCTATGGAAAGCATGGTTAACCTACAATTTTATAGCCTCTTCATAAAATTAATTACAACGAGTTTAGAATGTGTTGTTACAAAGTCTGAAAAGGTAGTTAGGTTTTTTTTTAAAATACTTTTTTTTTGTCGTGGTTATATTTAGGCGCTTATTTTAAACTGAAAACTCTCTGACTCGCTCTAAATAGGCACAATGATATAATAACAAAAACGATTCAAACTGCTATCGAATAAAGAAATACATAGAGACGCAGCTTCTACAGGATTACTACGACAAATCCGATTAGTATATTATCAGAAGGTATCATCAATTCTTAAAACTATGCATTCGTTAATCAAACTCACATTTCCAATTATGTTCTATCTCGATAACCAAAGCGCCAGATCATTAAGACAAATGGATCGCAATTACGACACAATGCTATAAACACACATAATCACACAGTTCAATTTAAAGCGAGTCATATTGTCATTGAACTTGAGTGAGAGAGTGAAAGTTTTATTTTTTAACGAACGGCCATCTATGGTCAATGGTACTACATCGATTTGACAGCGCAATGAAAGTACTTTATTGAAATGGATCTATTTCACAATGACACAACTGTCACTGCGTACAAAAAAAATAATAGATAATTTATGGACATTGTAATGTCATCTGTATTTGAACTTGAATTTGGAATAATATTTATAGAGAGGTGGACCGAAGAGCTAAGAATATTAGACGAATGTACACTCTCAGGTACTAACGACGACTCGACGTAGAAAAGCATTTTAGCAGAAAGGCTAGCCTATTGCTTTTGATTGTTGTATATATACATGACACATGTTAGTGTTGTCTGCGATACGACACACTCATTCCTTTCTTTGAGATGATGGTTCAGTCACCACTAACAATGCTAAACTGTTGAATAAGACGTAATGATTCTTATATTCATTCATTCTCATACTCTTTGAACTCGAAGCCTGTATGAACCGAGGTTCTTTGCCTGCCCAAGATTAGGGCGTAATACATTTTTTTTAAATTAGGTTTTACATACTCTTTGAACTCGAAGCATAAACTAACTGGAAGCCTGTATAAGCCGAGGCTCTTTTGCCTGACCAAGATTAGGGCGAAGATTAAAAAGCTCTCTGACCTCGAACGTCAAAGTCATCCTGTTACAATATGGTTCGTCCCGGTCTTTTGGCGGGAGAGTGACAAGTGCGGACGCTTGCTGTATATTATTTTCTAAAACTAGTGCATTTATCTTGTTTTATGTGTGGGAGTGGTGGTTTCTTGAACATAAAAGTTGTGTTAACGTGCTATAGTGATAGACAATGATATATATGCAGTGAAATGCTATTTTCTCTCTTGACGCGAAAAGTCCACTGGAAACCTCAGTATAAGAATCACCATTATACTGAGGGCAAGGACAAGGACCTAGGACAGAGGACTCGACATCGACAAAGACTGGACAGGACTAAATACTAAGAAAATATAATTACCGAAGACTAGGTTGTATGGCCAAAGTTTCCTTTGCCTGCCAAACATGGGCGAGGACAACCAAAAAAAAAATGGTTCGTCCGAAAATGGCGCTATTACTTAACACAGAAAGTGAAAAGTTGTAAATGAAATTAAGTGGAATAGATGCGTCTAATATGGAGTCATTGTACAATAAGAGGCGACGATGCCTTTGTCAGCTGAAACGGCGACGTAACCGATTAAAGCGATAAACTAAATGTGAAACATCGATAACACTTTCATCGTGTCCAAAATAGAATCGAAATCGTCGCTCAATAGAAAGCCACCGGTACAATTTCTATAGTTTTTTGTAGTCTACTATTACACTCGTACTCCAATAGACTTCTATCGGTCGGCCGATAGAATTCTACTAACACGTGCCGCGACAGTAGCCGCTAGTCAGTTGCATTTTTGTTAGTCTACTAACATTTTGACAGCTAAAAACAGCGATTCTGGTTCTATTCTACGGCTTGTCAATAGTAGACACTGCCCCCTGTAAGAATGTGTCCTTTTTTCCAGTAAAATTATATTTTCGTACTGCTAGCAGTAAAAAGCCAGCTGGCATGTAAAAAGATTGCGCTAAAAATCTTGTCAAGCCATCTCACCCCCTTTAATCATTAATAAAATTCCTCTGTCAGTCTTTCGTTTATAGATTTCTAAAAGAACTTAAACTATAAATTTACACATACTTCGAAGTATTATTACTACGATGAACGTGTAACAGAAAATATTAATCCTCAAGTATGTGTTTTCAACCATGCAGTATTCTGCCACACACTTTACTACAAGGCGGTATAACTATCGCAACTCGTCCGACGGGATGCCACCAGCCTGTTGACGGCACACGGAAACAGGTACTGAACAATTTTCTCTACAACCTTGACTTGTAACTCTTTTAAGGACGTTTACAACAAGAGATATTGCGTGCTGATTGATGATTACATTAAAAAAAAACAAGATTGCTGGCCAGCGGACCGCTTAACAGAAGAAGTAGAAGTCGTAGTTGTTTATGGTTTGAATGTTCTCGAAGTGACTGATTTGTTCCATTTGCAGTTATTAATGCAACGTGTAAACAATAAATAATTATAATTATGTATAATTAGCTGAACCCAGCGACTTCGCCCGTGACTTCGAAACTCAAATCTCATCCATTTCATCCAATCGTGTATAAGTTTTACAGTAATCTATGAAAATTTACCCGATTTGTTGACAATTATGATAATAGTAGCGTGATATATAAACTAGCTTTTCTGAATAAATGGCTGAAACCTTGAGTATTATTTTTATTTATCTATATTGGCTTCCGTGACTTTCCAATTTTTTTCCAGAGCCTGGTCTATCACTCTATCCTTTACGTACCTACTCTGTATCCAGAAAGAAACTAATTAAAAAACTAACCTATGTGAATGTTTGGTACCGGTTTGAGCTTCGGTTATCGTTGAATCACCAACGATAGCCGAAGCTCACCACTATTGAAATCCACTTGTTATTCAAACGTATTCCAATTATCGATTACCACCAGACGAGAACATGTTGAAATCCGTTCCTGAGATTGGTTACAGTATTTCTTCAGGTAACTGGTCGACCTTGATCGTGCAATCGATGCGATATACATTGATCGATTTGAGCGTTCTCACTGCTCCTATACTTACACGATTGGACATAACCATTGTATTATTTTTAACATTCTACGGCCATCGATCAGTACTAGTAGGTGTTGATTGATGGTTCATCGACTATAACCCTAAATTGTCATGGTCGAATGTTCACATTCAACGGAGGCCTGTCGAGGAATATTGGTACTGTTTATGATCAAATAAACTGGTATTATGTTTCTTAAGTGTACTATTTCATGAATGTAAGCTACAGTTGACTTGACTAGGATCTTTAGATTTTTAAACAACTAATCGAATCAGGCGTCACATGGCGGAAATCCATTGTAAAACTATAATTATTTTTTATTTTCATCTTTATTTTGCAATATTTCGCTTTTTAAATGTCTTTGCAAAAGCTTTTGCTGCCAAGCTGTCTTGATAACGTCTGCTTAAGACCTCGTATCCACGATTACGTGTGCCAAGTGCTAACTAAATCTTTGTATACACTGTATACAGCATTAGTGGAGTGTTAAAACTGGACAAAATAGAGTGATTAGCACCGCGGGCAATCTTCTAAGAAAGTAGTCGTGGGCAGAGTCCAACGCAAAGTTGGAGGTTCCACGCAATATTGCCACCTGCCCGGTGGCAAAGGCAGCGAAGTGCCTAAACGCATTCTTCCACATCCAAAAAAAATCAGTAGGTATCAGTTTCAAGGGCCTCGCGTCTTTTAAAGCACACCTTCGAATAGAGTGGAGGGAAAAGGACCTCCTATAGTTTACCTGCTCTTTACTACCTCTACTTTCGGAACTTTCGAAAAGGACACCATCTGGCTATCTGACCCCAAGAGGTGAACCCCATCCTAGATAGCGAAATGACTAACCGATCGATCAATCTAAATCGATTATGTGTT
Source organism: Thumatha senex (assembly GCA_948477245.1). Classification (NCBI taxonomy): domain Eukaryota; kingdom Metazoa; phylum Arthropoda; class Insecta; order Lepidoptera; family Erebidae; genus Thumatha; species Thumatha senex. The sequence continues at coordinate 7,249,693 of OX419750.1, read as the reverse complement.
CATTTAGAAAATAATGTAGTTGAAACGCAATGCACAATCTTTATTCATGTAGGTCACAAAGTAACACTTATGAACGTCAAATTTACTGCTTCTACATTTACATTTACTGCCAGATTCGCAAAGCAATTTGTAGAGCCAGAGGAAGAACCTGGCAATAAAACTCATGGCATGCATGAAAAGTCTCTAAAGATTAGGTTCTCCATACTTTTTCCTCGATATACAAAGAACAGAGAACTGTGAAAAAAATTCAGACTACATTACAGTCCCCGCCTACCTGATTTTACTAGACCTAGTTTGATTGTAGGCTAGTCCGTATCGAAGTTGTATCCATTCAGAACAAGCCTGACATCTGATTTACTTAGAACATAATGCGCAAAGCGTGAAGTCTGATAGTAGCGGCCCGCTATTATCATTCAAGTTGCGCGGCCGTGGGCGGACTTGATCTGCTTGTTCTGTAGGGTTCGATACACGCAGACAAGACTCAGTAAGACTGCTACAATTTTGTTCTTTAAGAATTTATGTTAAGACTTGTCATTATCACATCACCCATCCCAAAGCTGCGTGTAGATAATTACCTGTAAACAAAAGAAACATAATATAATATTAGGTGCTATAATATTCTATCATATCTAATAATCTATATTCAATATGAAAACGGTTTTACTATGTCTTAAAAAGTTGTAAGAAATAGCAATATGTAGATGAACTGGGACCCTAAGCATGTATTTCTAACTTAGGTATAGTACATGAAATACCACAATTTTTTAAAATAATTTGGAGTGTGAGTTGTCCCAACGATATTTATTTATTTATTATCGTAGCGAAGAAATCAAACTTCTAAACCGAAACCAGTTTCAAAACCGCAAGTGGTAACAACTTCAAAATCGTCTATGTACGTGTTCATGGTGTCCTGAATCGAATGCCGCAAACCATTTGTCTCTATCTTTTATGGTTCCTGCGGATTTGTACAGACGGACAGACTGAGCTGTTTTATAAGATTTTTTGTCATATTGTGTGCCTTTGAGAATGCCGTGAGGCGAAACCGTTAAGGTTTATCAAGTAAATATTGTGGAATAGTACAAGTGTTATTATTGAAAATGTGTAGCAAGTTCCACCAAGTGCCATCAATCAACAGTATAAATTATCTGTTTTATAAGTCTTTTCTTAACTTTAGGGTTTAGAAAGCTCTGGGAAATCTTTCCGAGGAGTTACCCGGGGCGTCCGGCAATAGACAGTTAGGTTCGTATGGTTTTAGCCGGTTCGAGTCTGGCATGACAACTGAGAGGATTTCCACACGTAAAGAAGAAAAAAAAAGAAAATGTGTTTAGAAGTCTATAAGCAGTGCTACAAGCGCTATCAGATTTAGTAAGGACGTTAATCCACTGAGCCTAACTGACCCATTGATATCTATAATACATTTTTCAACGGTGTCCACAACCGGTGTCCGTTACACCTAGTTATGTCAAAGCCTTTCTACATCGGGATTGTTGCTCTCAATATAAATGTGTACTGGTTTCTTGTCAATCGCACTTACAAACGACATTACATTTATTACCGAGGCGAAATGTCCATGACATCTACCTATATTTTCATCAAACTGCGTATTATTCTTATTATAATAAAACAAAATCGTCAACCGCGTCTGTCTGTTCACAATTAACTTAAAGATGTGTGTTTTTGTAGATAGTAGGCCTTAGTCAGCAGGTGAGGTCGCTTGGGCCTGTTGATCTTGATGGGAAGTAGAAACACCCTAAATAACGAAAAATGTAACACCAGTACTTAAATTCAACAGTCATGTATTACAATATCTGGCGAGGGTTTTTACAAGTCTTACAAACATGTCGAACATATCGAACATGTCAATGTATCAGTCAGCTGGTCTTGTCAAACCTGCCGAATTTCACTCGCCAGCTCGCCACGCGACTTTAGTGAAGGTAAAAGTTAAACTAGTTTTTACACCGATGAACACTTGTAATAATTTCGATTATGGTGGCTTATAATGTTCTACGTGTTTATGTTGCAGTCTTTTACTGCCTAAGACTTTATAAAGCACTATTCTAGTCTAGTTTTGCAGTAATTAATGTCTTATTCTTTAAATTATAAAGGTTAAAATGTCATACACTTTTATGTGACCTATGACGAATAAATATTTATCAATTAGGTTTATGTCATTACTATGCATCTCTTTCAGCTAAGTCTAATATGAACCTTGTTGTAATTTTCGATGACTAGCAAACTAAAAAAGTGGTACACTACTTACTTGGCAGACCGTACGGCTATGTTGGAAGGATTATAGCGGGTATTGCGTGTATTATCTATCTATATCTAAACTAATAGGTATATAAATCTCTAACTATACTAATCTGTAATGCTAAAGAGTTGGTATGATGATGAATCATCATACCAACTCTTTAGAATTTCTGGTTCGAAATATTTTTTTTTTGTTTTGGATAGCCCTAATAGCCCATTCATCGAGGAATGCTTGGGTAACGCTCTAATCACTTTTATTACTAATCATACTTACTTACTTAATAATCTTATTACTACTAATTCCGTTCTTCGTTCTTTCGTTAGTAATTATAAATGTTGATAAACTGGTCAAATCCGGTCGTTAGTAAATTCAACAATGACGTTGAAAATTTGCCCGATTTGTCGACATTTATGATTACTGCTCCGCTCTCATGTGATCCCGTGATGATACATAGCCTTCTCGATAAATGGGCTATCCAACACAAAACAAATTTTTCAATTCCGACCAGTAGTTTCTGAGATTAGTGCGGTCAACTAATTAAGCTCTTGAGCTACTTATATAGTACCTATTTTAGTATAGATACCTTGAGCTAGACGGCGTTATGTAAAATAAATTACACACAATACAATTTTTTTTATACCACTGAGGTGGCTGACAAGCGTACGGCCCACCTGATGGAAAGTGGTCACCTTAGCCTATGGACGTTTGCAACACCAGAGGTGCAGACCGCGCTGCCGACCCTTTATAAACCTTCTAAAACCTCTTTTGAAGAACCCCATACTGTAGACCGCACGCAAAGTGTGAGAGTGAACACCTGTCTATAATAATAAATAATAATAATAATAATAAATTGTGGGACACTTTTCACACAGCGCCATCTAGCCCAAAGTAAGCTAATATTAGCTTGTGTTATGGGATCTAGATAACTGATAAACATACTTATATATTTCTAAATACATACATATTATAGATAAATAACACCCAGACACAGAATAAACCATCGTGCTCGTAAACATATTTATAGTGCAGCATGCAAATATATTAGTTTCGTTACAGATTTAGCTAAGCTGCAGTTTTGCCAAACGTAACCTTTTTTCTGTAAACGACGAGTAATGTAAAACCGTATTCGTTGGCTCAATTCATGTAGTCAGAGATGTCCTTCAATCAATTACTTAGTACATTATTAAATCTCACAGTCATTTATCTTGCTCAAATCTGACACACATTACGTAATAACCTTCGTATAACATTACTACTTTATTGTACTTCGGAGTCAGTAAGTACCTGAGCCAAGTTATAGAGTTACATCAATTCACACACAGGTAGGTACTAACTTATAATTAACCATCTTCACGCTGGTTGTATATCTGACGGAGTGGTCAGATAGGACAGATCGCCAGGCTACGCCATCCATGCATACTTCTTTCTCTTCCTGCAGATTCATTAATCGCTTCATATATAATAAAATAAAATAAAATAAAAATATCTTTATTTTGCATAGACCATTTTAACGGCGTTTACAAAATGTCATACCCTATTTAAAATATTTAAAGCGACCACCGGTTCGGAACGCGGCCCACCTGAGAAGAACCGGCAAGAAACTTAGGAAGGCTTTTTTTTGATGGCCTATTTACAATTTAATATTATTTCACTTTGCCAGCAGATCATTTCCAGGCGTCCCTGTCCTGCAAATAGTCTGTAACGGAGTAAAAACCTTTTTCACAAAGCTTGCTTTTAATAAACTTTTTAAATTTATTTAAAGGTAAATTTCTCAGGTCACAGGGAAGCTTGTTGTAAAAGCGTATACAGTTACCCTGGAAAGAATCGCCAATCTTATGTAGTCGACTGTGGTGGACTGAAAGATTATTTTTATTTCTAGTGTTTATATTATGTTTATCACAGAGTTTAGAAAACTGTGATAGATTTTTCTGGACATACATAAGATTGGCAAAAATGTATTGTGATGGTACGGTTAGAATATTTACTTCTTTGAATTTTTCTCGGAGAGAAACTCTGGGGCCCAAATTATAAATAGCGCGTACAGCTCGCTTTTGTAGAACAAAAATAATATTTAAATCTGCAGCACTCCCCCAAAGGAGAATACCGTAAGACATAATACTATGAAAATAGCTGAAGTAAACCATTCTAGCCGTATCCACATCTGTTAGAGTCCTGATCTTTTTTACAGCGTATGCAGCCGAACTTAATCTAGAGGCTGTCTTTTCTATGTGTGGGCCGTCTGCATATTGGCATCAATAGTTATACCTAGGAACACAGTTGATTCTACAAACTCTAACACTTGTCCATTCAGTTGAACATTGGCCGCAACTTGTTTTACATTTGGTAGAGTAAATTTTATACATTTAGTTTTATTTTCATTAAGGCAAAGATTATTTGAGCTGAACCAATGAACTACTCTTGCAATTGCATTGTTTACATCGTCATAGTTATCTAATTGTCTTTTAATTTTAAAAATTAATGAGGTGTCATCTGCAAACAAAACAATCCTATTCCTGTCCCCTACATAAAATGGTAAATCATTAATATAAATGAGGAACAAGAATGGCCCAAGTATCGAGCCTTGCGGCACACCCATTGTAACCATGGATCCTACAGAACGTGTACCATTAATATCGACCCTCTGTATTCTATTGTTCAAATATGAAGACAGAAGGTCGAGAGCTTTGCCTCTTATTCCATAGTGGTGTAGTTTCCTGCACAGCGTTTCATGTTGAACGCAATCAAAAGCTTTTGATAGATCGCAAAATATACCTAATGCATCGTGCTTGTCTTCCCATGCTTCATGAATACATTTTAATAACTCAACACCAGCATCGGAAGTTGAGCGCCCATTCGTAAACCCAAATTGATTCGCATGGAGTATTTTATGACTATTAAAATGGGATAGCATTTGATTCAAGATTATTTTTTCAAATACTTTGCTCAAAGTTGGCAGCACTGACACTGGTCGGAAATTAGACGGCTCTGTAGCGCTGCCAGTCTTGAACAAGGGAACGACTTTGCTGTGTTTCATTAAATCAGGAAATGTACCACTAGAAACACAGTCATTAAACACAGTTGCTAGATGGGGCGCAATTACCTCAATTATACATGATGCAGTTTTGACCGATAATCCCCAAAGGTCCGCGGTTTTCTTAATTTTGATACATTTAAATGTTTTTACAATGTCCTGAGCACAAATATCTGTGAATACAAATGCATCCCTGCAACAAAGAACAGATTCTTCTAATAAAAGTTCAGTGGAACTAGAAGATGCTTGGAGAGATTTTGTTGTCAATATAGGTACATTTTTGAAAAAATGTTCAAACTCCGTCGCCACTTCCAGGTCCCCTGTAACATGGCAACCATTTACTTTTAAGTGGAAATCCCTTTCAGTCACTAAAGATCTACCGCATTCAGAGTTAATGATGTTCCAAGTCATTTTTATTTTATTTACAGAATTAGAAATTTTATTTTTAATGAAGTTTGACTTAGCAAGATGACACATTTGTTTAAATATCTTTGAATAATTTTTAACATATTCCTGAAAGGTTTGCCTAAAATTATATGATTTTTCTGAATATAATTCAAATAATTTATTTCTACTTTTAAAGATACCTGGTGTTGCCCAGTCACTGAAAACAGGACGACCACCAATCTGTAGAGTTTTTGAGGTAAAAACTTTGCCAAACTCATCATTAATCAAATTAAATAAGTGTTTATATGACTGGTCTACACAAGTAAAGTTAGGTCGATATGGTAATCTCTTTAATACATTTTCTTTAAAATTATTCAAACGACTTTGGTTAATTGGTACATATTTAATTTGTTTTTTGCTGACTTTGTTACTACTTTTAGGAAATTTTATCCATTGGCCACGATGATCTGACTCCACAGGATCCACAATACCTTTATCTATAGGTTTAATATCAGTAAAAATATTATCAATACATTTTGCACTGGTGGCTGTACGCACGTCTTGGTATCCTGGTACTTTTGACCTTTCCGTTTTTGAGCAATCTGCTCACGTGGTCTTCATATGTAAGTCTCGGCCTACCCTGACTCCTTCTACCCTCTACTTTCGCACAAAATATATTCTACATCAATCGTTCCTTACTCAGTACACACAACGAACAAGTACTAAACTGTATTAAACACAAAAGATCAAAATTATTGACGCCTTACTGCCATTCAAGAATACTTATAACTTTACCAGTCACGTGTTTATATCCGAAGGCGTAGGCAGAGGCATACTTAAACACCTACATTTAAACGTATACATTTTTGTCCCGTGTAACAGGTTGTGAGCCCGTTGCCTTGTTGAAATGAACAAGCGCGGTTTATGTCGACCTGCTGTTGACATTTTTATGAAATTTTCAAGCCGCCCATAAGGCTTTCTACTTGTTTTGGTGAGTTTAACAGGTCCCACAACACCCAGTTATCCACCCACACTCCATTAGGGCAGAAAGGTAGCCGAGGAGTTTTAGTAGGTATTCCCAGTACCACCACGATCAGGTGAGGGCGACCCTCACACAAGCTCAAAGAAAGTTCCTTAATAACATTGGAGTTAATATTGTACTTACGTAGTACAATATTAACTCAATGCTTAGTAAAGTCTTTATTCGCTCGCACAATACAAGAGACATAGACATATTGTCATGCCTTTATCCCCGAAGGGGTAGGCAGAGGCACACTACACGCCCACATCTCACCTTTGTCCCACGTAACAGGTGGTGAGCCCATTGCCGTGTTCAAATGGATAGGCGCAGGTTGTGGCGACATGCTGTTAAAAATTTTCAAGCCGATCATAAGGCCTTCAACTCGGCTTAACAACTGCCATGTTCCTGGCAACCGGGACCAACGGCTTAACGTGTCTTCCGAAGCACGGAAACGCTCGCAAATGTAAATGCCACAAAGTAGTCACCTATCCGAGGACCAGCCATTGTGAAAGTTGCTTAACGCAGTGATCGTTTACAGAATACTGAGTCCGCCGCGCCACGAGCGCTTCTTGCTAAATGCTCTATTCCAAATATATGCTGCAAGCAAAGCAGTACTTACTGCATGCGACTAGGTCACTCTTCGGAAATAAGATAGAGAATCCTAATCCTACCTGATGAATACATTATAGCTGTATACGATTGTATCGTACCTACAAATATGGCGAGCATGTTTGTCAAATAGCCGATGTTATGCATATCTGTGAGCACGTGTTGCCAACCAGTAGATTCAACACGCACATGATTAATAGACTTCAGAATGAGGTAATGTCTCAGATATAATGGAATCATTGTGATGTCCAGGTGTGCATCAAACGATTGTATTATTTTGCTATAAGCGGAAGACCTACTGTTCTACCAGTAAGTAATATTGATTCCAGGAATCTAATAGGGCCGTGTCTGCAATAGATTCCGTGTTCTGTGATTGATTAAAATCTCCGTTACCCTAGTCCATGACCCTAGTTATTGATTTAGCCCTTGACCCTAGTCTTTGACCTTGACCTTATCGTTGACCCTTGTCCTTAAACCTACTCCTTGACCCTTTTTTTATCCATTAACAGTAAACTGTCGAAAAGCTATAGCTTCCCTCGTTTTTAGTCGAGGGATAAAAAAATAAATAGTGTGACATAGATTCCGTGTTCTGTGATTGACTACAATCTCTGTTACCCTATTCCATGACCCTTGTTCTTGACCTTAGTCCTTGACCCTAGTCCTTGACCATTGTCGTTGACCCTACTCCTTGACTCTTTTTTTATCCATCAACAGATAACTGTCGAAAAGCTATAACTTCCTTCGTTATCTGTCGAGGGATAAAAAAATACTAAAAGAAACACGCTGATACACATAACCTGTGTATCTGCGTGTCTGTGTATGACTATGTATCTGTCTGTGGCATTATAGCTCGTGAACGGGTGCGCCAATTTTGATGCGAACTTTTTGATCAAGGTGGTATTTTAAAGATCACTTCCTAAGTTGATGAAGGAATCTCACTAAAATCCATAAGTCAGATTGATCTGAAATTTGGTATACCTACCGTTACTTTGATACAGAAACTAGCTGCTGCATCAAGCCTTTTACGGGTTACCCAACTCCTCAGAAAATTACAGCATTATAAGCATGTTTTGGGGTTATAAGAACCGGTACTTACCCGTGGTACATTCATACTACCGGTGGTTCTACTGGTAGGTAGGTAGGTAGGTACCACGGTTTTTTTTTTTGCCCGTAGTACTACTATCATATCTGGTAGTACCACGGGAGATTTTATGTTACCCCTGGCATATCTTTAGACTGTCAATTTAAGTCATTGTTAAAACTGTCTGACCAATGCGTTCCTCCTTTAGGATTCGGGGCAGGATTAGCGTTCGAATTATGGTATATATATCGTAACCCATTATGGCGGATTACATTAAATTATTATTTGTCATTTCAATATTAAACGTAGACATAAAGTGTCTTTTAATAATCGCCATATTACATCTTCAAAGTCGTGCGCATTGTGTTAGAAGAGAATAACGTTATAATTCTCATTCAGAACATGTTGCTTATGAAATAATCATTAGGTACACTTGGTGCCGCAGAAAATAGTCCGAGAGGAAATGGACAAGGTGGCAAATAATTACGGCGTGTCGTTACGATAAGAATTAAAAAATTAATGGTCAAAACATATTAGCAAAAGTCTTTAGCACTACTTGGAATAATAAGCTTGTAGAATTGCAACAAAAAATGTAATCTTCTAAGTTATGGCATTGATTACGAATGCCAACTCAACAACTAGAATGTGTAAAACCTCTCCAATCCATCCAATAGTAATTAATGATTCAGATCAATATATATATACCTAAATTAAACTCTCATTTTTTTAGTATAAAGGAGAGTTTAATGTCCTTCTTAGTACGTCAGGGATGCGTGAAGATAGTAAATACTAACTTACTATTATCACGCTGCATCCCTGACGTACTGAAAGTGGACAGATCGCCAGGCTTCGCGATCCATGCATACTTATTTCGCTTCCTGCAGATGCATTCAAACACGTTTCGGTATCCGAGTACTTTTGACCTTTCCATACCTGCAACGTTTAACAATTCCGCTTATCCAGGGGGCCGAGTCCACTATTGACAAGCTGTAGAATAGAACCAGAATCGCTGTTTTTAGCTGTCGAAATGTTAGTAGACTATCAAAAATGCAACTTACTAGCGGCCACTGGCGCGGTATGTGTTAGTAGAATTCTATCGGCCGACCGATAGAATTCTACTAACACGGACGTAAGTAAGTCTATTGGAGTACGATTGTAATAGTAGACTACGAAAAACTGTCAAAATTGTACCGGTGGCTTTGTATTGAGCGAAGATTTCAATTTTATTTCAACACGATTGATATAGCAGACTCGGTCTACAGATTACAATAACTACCATAGGTCATATGATATTTATAAATGCCTTTCATAGAATACAACAACACATTTGTTTATTTTTCTAAGCAAACGGACTATAAATATTCCACGTGATTAAAACAACATTATCGTATTATTTACATACCGCAGACAACTCTATATCTTATGCGTATCGTTTACAATATTGCGGAATAAACCTCATCTACTTTTGTTGGTACACAAAGACGCCAGAACACATTGGAACTGACAAGTCATTTGAATATTCAACACCATATTTGACAAACTATGTAATCTGTGCTGGTTTGAATAATAGCAGCTGTTAACATAGTGATTTTAATGTATTTACTTATTTACTAGCTGGCCCCCAAGGCTTTGCCCGTGACATACTTCGAAGGCTGTGACATACTTCGAAAATCCTAAGGGCCTTAGTTTCTGCGGATATCCTGTGCTTGCTTGAGCCGCCTGGCCTGAGCAGGACTAATGGCAGGAGACCGGATGGTATGACTTTGGTGCCGTGGAGGGGCGGCAAATGTCTTGTCTAGGATGCCACGTGCGTGAGCACTGTTGCTCCCAACCAACTCAGTCGTACGGTCCGTTCTCCGGCCGCTGCGGCCGAGGACGCTGCTTCTGGGAAGAGACTCAAGTACGAGCCGTTGCTGAGTCGGTATCACTTTTGCACCAGGTACGGTAAGGCTTTTCGAATAAAAATTGACAGATGTATTATTAATACTGGATTTGTGACCATGTTTAATTTATAACTTAATATTAAATGCTCGTGGCCCCGCGGTCTCAGTGTTCTGTAAACGATCACTGAGTTACGCAACTTTCAGTATGGCTGGTCCTCGGATGGGTTACCACTTTGTGGCATTTATATTTGCGAGCGTTTCCGTGGTTCGGAAGGCACGTTAAGCCGTTGGTCCCGGTTGCCAGTAAAATGGTAGTCGTTAAGCCTGGTTGAAGGCCTTATGGGCGGTTTGAAAATTTCAACAGCAGGTAACCACAACCTGCGTCTGTCTATTTTCAACACGGCAATGGGCTCACCACCTATCACGTGGGACAGGAATCCACACAGTGAAAAGTGGGCATATAATAAAAAAAAAATAAAAATAAAAATAATAAAATCATAAATAATTATGTAATACATCTACATAATTATTTATGATTTTACTTAGATATACCATGTCAACAGTTGGACATTTATTTAATAAAATAAGTTTTAGTATTAGGTATTTACCTATGAAATTGCCGATTTGTATAAAAAAAATTTAACGTTTTTTTTTTAATTTTTTTTTTTGTATTAATCGAAGTAATCATCCATGCAGTCAATGCATCTTTGCCAACGCAGTGGCAGTTTATTGATGTCTTTCTTAAAGAAATCAGCTGGACGGGAGGCAACCAATTCTTCAAAGGCATTTTGTACTGCCTTATCCAAATTCTGGAAAAGTAGTAGTCTGTAGGCGCAAGGTCTGGTGAGCTGGGCGGTAACGGAGAGCTTCCAACCCCAGCTCTTGCAACTTGGAGACCGTCTGCTGTGCAGTACGAGGTCGCGCGTTGTCGTGCAGGAGCAGCGGAGACGACCGATTGACCAATGCTGGTTGGAGATATGCCTGCTTCTCCATCATTGTGTTCATTTCTTCACAGTACACATGTGCAGTAATGCTCATCCCGTTAGGTTAGCTGTGATGAATCACACCGGCGGCGCTAGACCACAAAACAATGACCATCACTTTTATAGGGGTAAGTTTTCGTTTAGGGCATTGTTTAGTTGCTGAACTAGGATCCAATCAAATTGCTGAGCGCTTGCGGTTATCAAACAGAATCCATTTTTCATCGCAGGTAACAATGCTGTTCAAAATTTCTTCATTTATGTGTCTGTTGAGCACTGCAAGGCACGTCTCGACGCGTACTTTGCGCTGGCGATCATTGATTTCGTGGGGCACCCATTTGTCAAGCTTTTTTTCCTTGCCAATTTGACGCAAATGGACCAATATTGTTTTGACGCTAACGTCGAAATCTGCTACTAATTCAGCCGTAGATTGTGTATCATCAGCTTTCAGAATCGCCTTTAATTCGTCATTGTCAACCAAAGCCTTTGGACGACCGCGAGGTTCATTTTTCAGGTCGAAATTTCCAGAACGGAAGCGAGCAAAGCAATAACAGGTGGTGCGTTGGTTTGTAGTGTTAGCTCCGTAAACGTCGTTGATGTTGCGTGCCGCTTGTGTGTGTACTCGAATTTTTAACGTATCTATAATGACGAAAAACATTGAAATGCGATGAAAACGTAACACTAATCAACAAACAAATGACTACTTATGGATAAGAATTCCATGTTTTTGAATTAAAATTAATTTGAAATTAGTATTCTTAGCCAAACAAAAATTCATTTGATTTGAAAGACCTGTACTGCAGAACGGCAATTTCATAAGTTAAGACCTATTATATAGCCTTCCTCGCTAAATGGGCTATGCAACACAACAAAAAATAATATTTTTTTAAATTCGTACCTGTAGTTTTTGATATTATCGCTTTTAAACAAACAAATTCTTCAGTTTTGTAATATTAGTACAGATTAAAACCTATCAGTACACATTTTCATGACCAGCAGTGTAACAGGTTTAAAGGTATCGTGGCATATCAAAAAGTCTAAGACCTAATATGTACTGAATAATGGAACACTTGGACTCTGGCTTTTGGATCTGTTTTAATACAGTTCTTCAATGTACACACCTTTCTCACGATTACAAGAATAAATGGCACTGTAATTCTCGGGAGCATGACTAACTCACTCACTCACTTAAGTCAGTACGCGTGGTTTATAACAATATAAGTAACCCGCCCTTCACTATCAAAGCGCAGAAATCAGATGACTTCTAAACCGAAACCAGTTTCAAAAGACGCAACTACTTAGTACATAAATACACACATATTGTCACGCCTTTATCCCCGAAGGGGTAGGCAGAGGCATACTGTACGCCCACATTTTATTGTAAACATTTTTGTACCACGTAACAGGTGGTAAGCCCATTGCCATGTTGAAATGGACAGGCGTAGACTGTGGCGACCTGCTGTTGAAATTTTTCAAGCCCATAAAATGGGACCAAAGGCTTAACGTGCCTTCCAAAACACGGAAACGCTCGCAAATGTAAATACCACAAAGTGGTCACCCATCCAAGGACCACCTATAGCGAAAAAGAACACCGAACACACGAGCGCAACTGGAAGAAACTTCAAAATCGCCTATGCACTTATTCATGGTGTCCAGAATAAAAAACCGTTTGTCTCTATTTCTTATGGTTCCTGAGAACTTGATGCGCACAGACGGACAGATAGACTAAGTCGTTTTATAAGTTTTCTAAACTTTAGGCTTCAGAAGTCTTATAGAAATTACGGCATTGAAACGTCTCGAGTTCTCATCCTACTAATATTATAAACGCGAAAGTTTGTAAGTATGGATGGATTTTTGATACTCTTTCACGCAAAATCTAAAGAATGGATTTTGATGAAACTTTATAATAATATAGCTTACACATCAGAATAACACATAGGCTACTTTTTATCCCGGGATCAAGTTCCTGTGGGTAACAAGAACGGGAAAACTTCACCACTCGTGCGGAGATGCGGGCGTCAACTAGTAGAACATAATAAGTTAATTTGTAAATGCTATTGCGTTTTGTTTATCGCTACTTATGTGTATGTGGTATTTTCATTTTAATTTAAGACCGATTTCATACTTTAGAAGGTATATTAAACCGTTGGTTACGGATAAAAACGTCCATTAACTACGGTGATCACTTTCCGTGGGCTTACAGTGATCACTTGTCCTATACCTTAGTAGTATAAAAAAGATATCTTAAAAACTCCTTCTTTATCTTTAATCTTTCTTTACCTTAGTGGATTCCCAGTTACTTCCAAACTTTAACGGGATTAGGAGACTGGGGTCCACTTATATTTGGCTGATAGAGCAGCTATCGTTGAAAACAAATCAGTCACACGTACATTAAGTGTAAACATAGTGTATCGTGTTCTATTACTTATATTCGATTTATGTGAAAACATATTAGACTTTATCACTTATTACGTACATATTTTTTTATACCACTGAGTTGGCAGATAAGCGTACGGGCCACCTGATGGAAGGTGGTCACCGTGGCCTATGGACGTTTGCAACATTAGAGGTGCAGCACTCGCGCTGCCGACCCTTTATAAATCTTCTAAGACCCCTTTCGAAGAACCTCATACTGTAGACGTTCGTGCGATAATATAAGGTAGCCGTGAGCATCATATCAAACAACTCCTCAGAGCATAGACCGTTGTACAGGCGATAGAACACGCATAAGGAGGCAAAGTCTCTCCTGTTAGGGGTTCTTATAATTTTTAGGGTTCCGTACGCAAAGGGTAAAACGGTACCCTAGTACTAAGACTCCGCTGTCCGCTCGTCTGCCCGTCGGTCACCAAGCTGTATCTCATAAACCGTGATAGTTTGATGTTTTTTTTTATAATTATTTTATGGCTTGGTTACGAAGACCTTTTAGCCAAATCTTATTTTTTAAATCATATTTTTTCAATCAAAATAGAAGATAATCTAATTAGTCCTGTCCAGTCTTTGTCGATCTCGTGTCCTCAGTCCTAGGTCCTGGTCCTTGCCCTCAGTATAATGGTGATTCTTATACTGAGGTTTTCAGTGGACTTTTCGCAGCAAGAGAGAAAATAGCATTTCACTGCATATATATCATTGTCTTTCACTATAGCACGTTAACACAACTTTTATGTCCAAGAAACCTCCACTTGCGCACATAAAACAAGATAAATTCACTAGTTTTAGAAAATAATATACAGCAAGCGTCCGCACTTGACACTCTTCCCGCCAAAAGTCTTCGTAAAAGATAGACCGTTGAAGTTCTCACAGATAATTTATTTCTGTTGCCGCTATAACAACATACATACATGTTTGTATGTTGTTATAGCGGCAACAGAAATAAAACAGAAATACTATTACAACAAATAGTAAAAACAGAGTAAAATTAATATTAAAGTGGGGCTCACTTACAACAGATTTTCTTTTTCGTTTTTGAAGTGCTACTTCTTTTGGCGCGTTAGGGAAAAATTATGAGACTAAATTTTTACGATGCGAGCGCACACCGTCACTAAAATCCGACTCCCTGAAGTTAGCTGATAAGTTTCCATGACAACTTTTAGGTACATTCAAAGAAGTTTTCAAAAACCCCGAAGTTAGCTATAGTCAACATTTTAGTTTTTTGTACAAACGTAGGATGAGGCGAAAGATAACATTTTTAAATAGATTTTTATCTTGTTACGACAAAGAAGTATAACTTCTAACGCGTGTACATAAGTACACACACACACACACACACACACACACACACACACACACACACAGAGAGAGAGAGAGAGAGAGACACACACTTTTTTATAGATAAGGGTACGGAACTCTTCGTTCGCAAGTCCGACTCGCACTTAGTCGGTATTTTATTTTATTAAAAAGATATCTATGACTGACACCTAGAAGTGCATGTATGAAGAGATTAATTAATCTGCCGGAGGCAAAAGAAGTATGCATGGATCGCGAAGCCTTGGGAACTACCTCGTCAGGGATACAGCGTGAAGATAGATAAATGGAAAAAACACAATCGATTTAGAAAATAATCGACTAAATATTTAATTGCGTTAGAGCTGGCCCTGTGGTCGATAATGTCATTGAACTTGAACTCGGCTCAATTAGGGTGGCGCTCCTCTACATTACAATGGTTCCGCTTTGGCGCCATTCTGGATTCGATCAATAAAGTGTAGTATTGGATTATGGTACGAACACTTCATAAAAAGGTTTTTTGTATATTCATAGTGCAGCATACAAGTATAATATATTCTCAATTCGGCTTGTGACAGTGTTTTTTATCTTTTTAAATTTATGGACAATCTCATGTGCACATATCCTATGCGCCTCACGATTCAAACCTATCTACTTATATAAATTACTAGTTGACGCCCGCGGCTTCGCCCGCGTAGAGAAGTTTTAACTTTTCCGTTTCAAAAAAAAAAAAAAAAAAGTAGCCTATGTGTTATTTCGATGTATATATAATCTATGTTATTGTTAAGTTTCATCAAAATTAATTTAGTAGATTTTGCATGAAAGAGTAACAAACATCCATACAAACATTCACATTTATAATATCATTAAGATTTCGTTGTAAATTTTTTTCACCATTACATTTTTGTGTTACTATGTAGTAGGTATGTTACTAACTAGCAATTTATAAAACTACTAGTTGACACCCTCGGCACCGCACGCGTAGTGATGTTTTCCCGTTCCCGTTTCCCACAGAAACTTGTTCCCGGGATAAAAAGTAGCCTATGTGTTATTCTGATTTGTAAGCTATATTATTGTAAAGTTTCATCCAATTACCATCCATCCATCCATCCATTTAGTAGATTTTGCGTGAAAGAGTAACAAACATCCATTCCTACAAGCATTCGCAATTATAATATTAGTAGAATCTTCACGCTCTATCTCAGACGAGTAGTCAGGCATACTTCTTCCGTTTCCTGCAAATTCATTGATCGTTTCATACATGCACGTCTGGGTATCCGAGACTAGTATGTAATTTGAACAGTAAAACACAGGAAAATTGGGCGTTTAATATGCCTCTGCCACCCCTTGGGGGATAAGGCTTGATTGATAAACGTGTCATTTGAATATGAACGAAATATAATAAATTTAGCATCAATAATAAGTAACATTTAAGCATACATAAATAAAATCATAGACTTAAAAACCATGCAATGAGAAGAATAACTTTACTCGTATTGTTAATATATTTTCGAAAGCAACACATTTAAATATTAGAATTCCGTGTTAATGCATCGACATAAATCCGAGCCACGTTTAGGAATTAATTCTAAAACGATCATAACAATACATCTCCAAATGATTTTGATTATTTTAATGAAATTTAATCATAATTCACTCGCGAAGAGGTTATGGGCCTTTCTATGAACTAGAAGATTGTAGAAAGCGGGACATATTGTCAACCAATCTATCAGTCAGTCTATTGATTTACGAAGGTAGAACCCAATTTACGCCTTAACACATAGTTCTGCTCATTTCGCACCCAGTCCCTCTCATACAACCAAAGTCCTTTCGTACAACCAAACGTGTCAGGACTTCAGGAGACTTCACCCTTTACTCATAAGATTACACTAACTCCTACAGACGAAGAGTACCATGGCATTCGTTAAGCCAAGGCCATGGGCATGAAAATTTTCAACAGCAGGGGGCCGATTCTACTATTGCAAGCCGTAGAATCGAACAAGATTCGCTGTTTTTAGCTGTCAAAATGATAGAAGACTATCAAAAATCGGCCGACCTATAGAAGTCTATTGGAGTACGATTGTAAACGTAATCTACGAAATACTGTCAAAATTGTACCGGTGGCTTTCTGTTGAGCGACGATTTCGACACAATTGAAATAGCAGACTCGGCCCCCTGGTCGCCACAACCTGCATCTGTCTATTTCAACACGGCAATGGGCTCACCACCTGTTACGGGGGATAAAAATGCTTACAGTGAAATGTGGGCGTATATAAAGATGTACTCCCACACAGTGTAAAGTGAAAAGGAGATGTATGTAGTCTTCCTTACTCTTTACGAGCCGATTGCTATTATCGTATTATTCCAAGGTTACCTCTGTTTAATGATGTTTTTGCCAAGTTGTAAATAAATAATTTTGTTTTCTTTTATTTATTTTGATTGTAGAAGGAATTTTATTTTTCTATCACGCCTTATCCCCGAAGGGGTGGCAGAGGCATATTATATGCCAACTTTTCACTATGTCTATTCCTGCCCCACGTAATAGGTGGTAAGCCCATTGCCGTGTTAAAATATACAGACAAAAACCCTTCAACTTGACTTAACGACTGTCATGTTACTGGCAACCGGGACGGTAAATGCCACAAAGTGGTCACTCATCCGAGGACCAGCCATAGTGAAAGTGGCGTAACTCAGTGATCGTGTACAGAACACTGAGTTCGCGGGGCCACGAGCGCTTCTGCAGAAGGAAGAATAAAAAATATTTCCTTTTTTTTTAAATAAAAAGTAATTCAGAATACAATGACCAGTGAATGCTGTGAAAACCTGGTGAACTTATAATACAAGGTCAACAACTATTATGGACCTACGAATCTACTAGACATTAATCCCTAAAAAAGCCTCTCAATCGCAACATGACGTAATCAGAGGTAAGTGAACTTCTGTTCACGACAAATTATAGCAACGAAGGTAATGTAAGAATTATTATTATGTAGTAATGTTATGAATATATATCAGTCCGACATAAGTTCTATTAAATTCGCAGGAGCGGCGATGTACACCTTGACTAACGGACAAACGAAGGCACTCTTACGAGGTTGGGACTTGAGAGGTCTGGCGGCAGTCGCTTCCAAGAATGCCGAAAAACAAAGGCAAACGATAGCTGCTACAGATTCTCATTCCAGGGGGCCGAGTCTACTACTTATTTTCCAATGAACAAACGATTTCTATTCTTTTCAGATGCGATTGAATTAGTAGACTAGGCCTCCAGGTAGGGTTTGGAAAGCTCGCCCAGAGTAACTAGGGTCGCATATTGGGGCGATGCGACTTATTAAGGTGAACCTGAGGAAGGTGATACCACGGTGTGGACGAGGATGTCGTCAATAGGCTATCACACCTCATACTGTATCTAGTGATATGGGGTGGAACTGCATCACCCCCATGGGCGTTGTTAAACACGCCGAGATGTGCTCCAGTCACGGAGCATAGAAGGGAGAACTCCAGAAGCCGCTGATGCGTTCCTGGGGTTCCTCCCATTTTGCCAATGTTGGCCGCTTTATTTTTTTTTTTAGGTAGGGTTTGGCTACTAGAAATATGCGTTCATAAAAAGAAGAGAGGTAAGATTTAATTCTATGATTAAATGGTGTAAGGGACCCCACCAAAATCTTCGCTCAAGCCAACCTCAGCTGCAAAACTTTTATTTCATACCACTGAGATGACAGCCAAGCATACGGCCTACCTGATGGAAAGGGGTCACCGTAGCCTATGGCTTTGCAATACCATAGGTGCGGCAATCGAGTTGCCGACTCTAAAATGGGTATAGTGACTACTTCTGACCTATCCTGCGGCTCAGTAGAAGCGAGACGGAACATCGTGATGGTTTGGTGAGTGATCTGGCTTAACTTCAGGACTGGAAGTCAGAAACGAAGCCAAATTACTAAAATGGCGAAAGATAGTAAGCAGAAAAACCATGAATACTAATCGCAAGTCACTTAATTCCTACGTAGGAACCAATGTGTACAATGTACATACATACATACAAACATACATGTAAAATAATTGCACCACCAAAAACATAACCTTTCTTTTACTCACAAATTACTTATTATAGTTATTCAAGATTGGCTACTTGTTACTTTAATGGCTAAATCAGTAGCTTAATGGCCAAAAAGTCGACCGTTGACCTTACAAGTCCATTCACCATTCAGTTATGAAACAACTCTATGGGTGCGTTGCGTACCTTCTGGCCATAGATATATAAATCAATAGATATGATGTTTGTGGTAAGTTCTTATACCTCATTGACACATTCGCGCGAGCCACGAGACAAGCTGCGAGACGAGCCGCGAGCTCGAATGTAAATGTACCATAATACTGCGTATACACTCGCGGCTCGCAGCTCGTCTCGTGGCTGGCGCGAGAGTGTAAATGAGGTATTAGAGTCAGCCTAGTATGAGTAAGTACCTACTACAGTGATGTTGATGATTACAACTGCTTATGACCAAATGAAAATATAGCAACGTATGCCACTGCCTACCCCTTCGGGGTAAATGCGTGACAACATGTATGAAAAAAGACACCGCTGTGAATAATACTACTACCGCTACTCTACAAACAGTTCTTCTTGCGTACCATGGACACGTCAATTCTGTGCTGCGTTATGGTCTACTGTTGTGGGAAAACTCAACTGATGCCACTCGGGCATTTTTAGCCCAGAAAAGGTGCATCAGAGCTATAGCAGGTATCCCGCCGTACCAGTCTTGCAAACCATACTTTAAAAAATACAAGATACTTTCACTGCCGGGTATGTACGTCTTTGAAGTAAGCGTATTTGTTAAAACAAATCCTAATTTATTTAAAAAAGCTAAAGATATATATCCACGTAGCACGCGTGACAGCGATAGACTGGTTCTTGACTTTACACCAAGAACCACACTTTTCCAAAAAAACTGCTACGCCATGTGCATAAAAATTTATAATAGGGTACCGTTGGTTATAAAAATATAACCCGTTAAAAAATTTAAGGTCAAATTAAAAATATGGTTAATTGAAAAAAATATATACAGCATCAATGACTTTTTAAATGAAAAGTAATTTCTGATATGGTTGTCATTTGTATTGTCACAAGGATTAGACAAATTATTTTATATTATTTAAATTTTGTGTAGCTTGTATTTTATTTATTATATTTGACGTGACATTTAGCAAAACATTTACTTAATTTTATATTAATTGACGTTAGTTGGTAAAGATTATGTTTATTTAGCAATAAGGTTTGCATGTCAGAAAAGAACTGATGGAGTGTGTGTTCAAATTCATTATAACAATTACAGCTTATGTACCATACTTCCGCAAATAAATAAATTTCAATTTCAATTTCAATTCAATAATATTAATAAAGGTAAGTCTTGTTCTAGACATACACATTTTTTTCTTTTTGGAGTAAATTGTTTATAATTTTTGCCTTTTTTTGCAAGCGGTACTTTAACTATTTCAAAAATCATCTAAATGCTATTCTTATTCGAATGACACCTCAATCATAATTATCGGAAACTGAGAAAAATGTTTGACTTAAATAGCACTTTGTTGACTAGATTACAAAACCTTGTCATAAAAAGCTTTTTTGTTTGTCAATGATGCATACACTCATACATGCGTTTCAAAACATTACTTCATATTGTTGTTAGACATGAGTTATCGCTTATCTCTCTTCCGTTTTTAATTCATCTCAGAATAATACAGAAAGGTATTTACGAAATTCTCATGTAGTAAACACACGGTTAGTTTCAGTCACGAGTGGCTGCCAGTATTTACTCATCTACTCTATATTATCTCTGGTTCCGGGGCATGAATGCCGCGAATCTCCTATTTGAATTTCGAATACACAACACACACCGCAAATAGCCGCGCTAAAGCTTATACAATCGTAGTATCTTTAACGAGGGCTTTGGCCGCGAGAATAAATAGAAATACTGTTATTGTACCTTGTTTGGACTGAGCACTGCATCGTGGAAATCTTCATTACGTTATTACTAGACTTTGCTAACTTCGTGATTCCAACGTTATAGATTTATATTTCAAAAATAATAATTTACAATACTGTGATTATACTTTATTATCTCTGGCACTACTTCTAGGACGATTTAACCACATCGTCCTAGCGCTACTTTACTTACTAACTTAGCACAGACTTCAACATTTATCTGTCACGCCTTATTCCCGAAGGGCTGGCAGAGGCATATTATATGCCCACTTTCACCATATGTATTTCTGTCCTACGTAATAGGTGGTGAGCCCATTGCCGTGGTGAAATAGACAGACGCAGGTTGTGGCTACCTGCTGTTGAAATTTTTCAAGCCGCCTTTAAGGCCCTCAACGTGACTTAATGACTGCCATGTTACTGGCAACCGGGACCAACGGCTTAACGTGCCTTCGGAAGCACGGAAGGCGCGTTAAGGCTTCAACATACGTAATAATATGACTTCTCATCGGCAGCTCCAGGGCAGGTCTGTGAATTATTCTTTTTTTTCGATAATTCGTACCTAATTGGCCAAATGTCAATTCTCGTAACGCTAATTATTTTAAAAAAAGTTTGGTATCTACTTTTTTATTTCTTTAGTGAATGTGTCAACTACAACTTTGAAGTACTTTAAAACTTTGTACTTCGAAAACTTTTACTATCTTTGTTGTTTAAGCTTTGCTGCTTCCGGTGCACATTCTGCTTAGGCCGGAAGACACATGTTAGGATTATATGAGTATCATTATTATATAGCACGTATCATTATGAAAAAGTGAACAGTAGTAACAGAAGGTACCTATAGGAATTAACTCTGACATAATCTGTACCCATGGTTTTGATGGAAAAACAGTTTATCAGAAAAAGATGGTTTGTTCTCTGTTCAACGTACAAAAAAATCGTTTTCAAGCGTGAATCGGGCTCGCATCTTCCTTACAGAGAGATGTGTTTTGATTTATCACGCTTGAAATTTCTGAAATATTTCATCTTATAGGTCTTGGGACGGTATTATGATAATATAGTCAGTACATAGCTTTTCAAAATTATTGGAAACCTACATAGCGGCATAAAATTTCGTTTCATAATCCATAGTTATTACTTTGGATTTTGCTCTGACCTACAAGTAGAAATAAAACAGAAAACGATTAGTTTTTCTTTCCAACGGAATGCTGAACTAAATTTTTTCAAGCTAAAACTAACTTTAACCCAAGGCACGAAGCTTTAAAACTAGCGTTTCAATAAATCGTATACAACCAAAACAATGAACGCTTACATTAAATCCTATTTTAAGAATACCATATTTATAGACCCCTTGAACTTCAGTAAACTCATTGAGGTTCGTTCCTTATTTAACTGGGCGTTAGATGTAAGGTTTTCAAATTCAGAATCTCGCCGTTCTACATAATCTATGGTAACCATTTATAGTCTGTGAACTTTAAATCATGGCTCTAAGGTCTTTGTAACCAGGCCATATAACCACTAATACAGGCGAATACAGGCGTGGTTTCGGAAAAACATGAAATGTCCAACGCAATGTATTTTGCCGCGGCAAATTACGTTCCGTTACCCCTGAGTAATATACTTTTTCTCTAGTAAGAGGGGTGTTTAGTAATAAATCAATCCCACCGCAGTAAACTAATCCCTATGGCGTACGTTTTATTTTGTCCAGTGTGTTTTCATTAGGTTTTGAGAGGGTGAAACGGCCACAATCCCATGTAGTGCTCGTGTTTGCTTTAAATGCATTTAGCGGCTATAAATTAACATTTATTACATGTTAAAATGATTAAAACACATAACTGTTGCATGCGCCATAAATTACACAATACTGAAAGGGTCAAATTGAAGTTTATAACATATCCGTCTCTTTTTTTATTAGATTGCTTTTAATTTTTCTTGAACCGGGCTTAGGGTCTTTAATATTTTTACATTTCTCGAGATCGAGACACGTCTCTTTTCCCCATAAATATCTATACCCTTTTTATATATCAAACCGTGAAAAGTTATAGTGATCCCCAGACACAGAGAGCCTGTATCACAGTTGTTGAGGCTATTACAATCAACGCTCAAGTTTAGGGCCTAGAAATATTAACGTCCCGCTTAAAGGTCTGAGAGTTTCAGCAATAGGCAAACACAGGTATCATCGGTAAAGATCTCCAAGAATTACGGCATAAAAGAGTTTCATACAAATCGGTTCAACGTTTGATTTGATTTGTATTTATAACTTTTTGCCATCCGCACCAAGTAAAGAACTACACTACAACTGTATAAATTCTTGTCCTATGTCTCATACTATGACAATAGAATAATAATTATCAATTCCTTACCTCATGTCTCATCTTGATTAAAATCAAAGACAATATCAGGTAGGTAGGTATGTAGGTACTATGACAGACAAACACAATAACGTTCTTAGGGCCGTATTTAACACCGGTATGTACGTCATCTTTAGACATGTGAAAGGCTGACGAACGAATGAACTTTTAAAATTCGAATTGAACGCGCTAATCTCAGAAACTACTGGTCGTATATGATTTTTTTGTGTTGGATAGCCCATTCCTCGAGGATGGCTATAAGTTATTATCATCACGCTACTAAACTGGGGAGCGGAGCAATAATCATAAATCTCGACAAATCGGGTAATTTTTTATGCACTATTGTAAATAGGTGCGACGAGAGTTCGAAGTATGACACGGGCGAAGCCGTGGGGGTTCACCTAGTTTGAAATAAAGATAGATCGTAATGACATAGAGGAGGGTAGTTGACGTAAAGGCGTAAATAATTTGCTTAGAGTTTAATATATAATATTTAAGTGATTTATTAATGAATTAATTTATTATTATAATTTTTTATACATTAATTGTTATGGTGAAATTGTACAAGTAATAATCAACACCTGCCAGAAAGTGTTATATCAATTCTGTAATACTTCACAAATTTATAACAACATCTTTGTTTCATCATGTCTGTTGAGATGTTACAGTCATCATTGGCGCAGCTGACGGAGTCTTTTAATGCCAGGATGGCTAATTTTGAGGCAGATCTGCCGAAAACACATAATGCTCCTGCAGTCACAACATCGGCACTGGCTACAGAGTTTGGTTTATTTAAGATGTTTGTGAAAGACACTTTAAATACACTACAGCGTCAAATTGAAGTGTTAGCATTCCAGGTTGATTCAATGGAGATGCGCACACGAAGAAAAATGCTTCTTTTTCATGGTGTGCAGGAACAGCCAAAGGAACAGCTTGCAGAACGGGTGGTAAATATGGTCAGGGAGCACTTGAACCTGCCTGACATTACAACTAATGACATCAGACGATGTCATAGAATGGGTCGATCAGTGGGTAATGGTAAATCCAGGACCATCATAATTAAGTTTCACACTGTTGCTTGCAGGGATCGAATTTGGTTTGCTAAAACAAAATTTAAGGGTACAGATTTTGTGGTATCAGAGTTTCTTACGAAACAAAGACATTTAGTCTTTACAGCAGCCAGAGAACGTTTTGGTATGGCTCAGTGTTGGACCCGGGAAGGCACAGTTTATATTAATGCAAATGGTACAAGGCATCCGGTGGCATCACTTGCTGAGTTAAACAAAATACCTGGCCCAGCTGATGAACAGAGGTCTGACAAGCCTACGGCATCTGGAAAAACTGCAGTTAAGTCCAAACGCACTATACACAAGAAGTAGATTTATTAGTTTTATTTATGCTTTATAATCAGTATGTCATGTTATTCTTCTTTGCATAATTTCTTTTTCTAAGTTCAATGGTCCGGGCTAACTGTCGGTATCGCTTCGATACATATATATATATATATATATATATATATTTTTGTTTTTAATTATCTCATGAATGATCAAATTATAATGCTTATTTATTTGTAATTGGGGCGGTATTGTTAGTTGAATATGCTCAACATACTTTAGATTAACCTGATATAATGCTTGTCACTTGAGTATGTAGTTGCTCTATTGAATATGAACTTGTAGATGTTTTTTTTTCTTTTTGTGAGAGATTAATTTAACATCATTTCAGTAAAATAAATAGAACTACAT
This sequence comes from Thumatha senex, assembly GCA_948477245.1. Taxonomy (NCBI): domain Eukaryota; kingdom Metazoa; phylum Arthropoda; class Insecta; order Lepidoptera; family Erebidae; genus Thumatha; species Thumatha senex. Next base: position 7,224,660 of record OX419750.1, on the reverse strand, counting down.
TTTCACTGAATGAAACAGAACCAGCCAAGCAGATCAATTGTCATTGTCATTACGTTATATTCTATTTTATTTATTTATTATTATTTTATGGCCTGGTTACTAAGACTTTTTAGCCAAGTCTTATTTTTTGTATAGTATTTCTTCAATATTATCTTCTAATTTGGTCCTGTCTAGTCTTTGTCGATGTCGAGTCCTCAGTCCTAGGTCCTGGTCCTTGCCTTCAGTATAATGGTGGTTCTTATACTGAGGTTTTTCAGTGGACTTTAGGCGAAAAGGCAATGAAACCCCAGTAATGCAATGGAATCCTTACTGTAACTTTTAGGAGATTTGGCACTTACACAAAGAACACCGTTGTTCACTAGAGCATATCATTGTTCTCTACTTATACGCATTTTCGTACCCTCTATGTATTATAAAGACAAAATACGAATTGTTCACTAATTTTGGAAAATGATATACGACAACTGTTCACTATGTGTACAGTGTATATTGGCGCAATGAGTCCATTTGTTAACATCAAATATCAACTATGTCAAATTCTTTTGAATGCTCTAATAGAAGGGCAAATGAGTTATGTCCATATAGCTGTATTAAAATTTTTTTTTTTAATAAATCTAGTCTCTGTTACCTAGATTAAGTACCTATAGTTAGTATCTGCAATGTTTTTGTTGAAATTTGAGCTGATTTCTTTGCTTTGTGTAGTTTAGTGCTATAATAGTGTCTATTTGGACTAGTACCACTTCAGCACACTTAATAAGTAGCCTACTTACCTAGCTTATTTGTTTTGTCTCTTTAAATTCTATTATAGTGACAGTGTAAGCCCGGACTCATTCGTATTTGCATGCTAGTTAATTTACATAGTGTAGTATTTTAGTGTAATACAATATATGTATAAAACAGTAATGGCACAACTGGCGGGTGTATTTTTCCCCTACGCATAGCTTGGTTGGTAACCAACTAGGTAAAAATATATTGTTATTTATAGACACCATATTATATATATATATTTTTTTTTTTTATATTTTTTTTTTTTTATATATACATATTTATAATTAGTATTTGTAGGTTACTATAGTACTTATAATGTTAGACAGCGATGACAGTGATCATTTTACATCAGCTAGTAGCAACAGTGATGATGATGACAGTTTTGTGAGTCTTAATTCACTGTCTGAAAGTCTTGGTGCACTTTTTTCTGATGTTCTCAAGTATTTTAATGTCGTTCATCTTAACACCCAGAGCCTTCCGGCACATTTTCCCGATATGCTGGCCAGCTTCGACTCTAAGCACTTACATGCAATTTTAGTTTCTGAGACTTGGCTAAGATCATTTCTTCCCTCGACCATGTATCAAATCCCAGGGTTTAAACTCATAAGAAATGATCGAGGCGTTGATACTGTTGGTGGTGGTGTTGCAATTTATCTGCGAGATTATTTTTCGCACAGAGTGCTCAGTGTTTCACCGCAGCCGCCACTTCCAAATGCCGGGGAACATATCTTTATAGAGCTGGAGAGAGAATCTTAGTGTGGTTCAAACACTAAGATTCTCTTAGGTGTATACTACAGTGCTTCATTGCATGTGAATTATTTTGAGTCTTTTGAAGATATACTCGTTAACCTATTGCCTTCCTATCCACATACTATCATCATGGGTGACTTTAACACCTGTCTTTTAAAACAGGATTCTCGAAGTGCTTCTCTAACCGCTATTACGCATTCTACCAATCTTTCTATTCTTCCTCTTAATGCTACTCATCACGTTCCTGGTTGTAGACCCTCTCTTCTTGACCTTATCCTAGTATCTTCAGCAAATCATGTTGTTAAACATGGTCAACTTGCTGCAAATGCTTTTTCATGTCATGATTTGCTCTTCCTCTCCTATAAAGTCCGTCCGCCAAGGGCAAGATCTAAATTTATCATGCAACGTAATTTTGGTGGTATGAACTTGGATGCACTGCGTGGGGATGCTGAGGATATAGACTGGTCTTTACTGTTGGCTTCAGACTCTATGGACAGTAAAATAGATATTTTTAGTAATACCATCATGCAGCTATATGACAAACATGCACCAATAAAGCGAATGAAGATAAAACATGCACCTGCTCCTTGGCTTACTGACAAAATTAGAAACCTCATGCAGAGAAAAGTTGCTGCCAAAAGAAAGGTAAACGCGAAGCCTAGCGACATGAATCGTGAAAAATATATTTTAATCCGAAATCGCTGCAATAAAGAGTGTAGAGATGCTCAACGCCAATACATTCATAAGTCTGTTCAAAACGGAGATCCAGCTAAGGTCTGGAAGTTTCTTAAAACTCTGGGAGTTGGAAAAGCACAACATAGTGCCATTCCAAAGGATTTTAACATTGATTTACTTAATCAACATTTTGCTGCCTCGTCCAGCTTTAATGCGAACATAAAGGCAAATACTTTAAGATTTCTTTCATCTATTCCAATGCCCAATTATTCACCATTTGTATTGAATCAATTTTCGGCTTGTGATGTTAAGAAAAGCATTCTAGGAATCACATCCAATGCAGTTGGAAGTGACTGTATTAGCAGGAACATGATCCTTCCTATTCTGGACCAAATTCTTCCAACAATCTGCCACATCCTTAATTATTCTATACTTAGTAGTACCTTTCCAACAGATTGGAAAGATGCTCAAATCATTCCCCTACCTAAAAAACCTAATCCTGTGTCTTATTCTGATTTTCGCCCTATATCTATTCTCCCTTTCTTGTCTAAGGTTCTTGAGCGCCTTGTTCACAACCAACTCTGCTCATTTCTTACCAACAATAAATTACTTAACCCTTATCAATCTGGGTTCCGTTCTGGTCATAGCACAACCACAGCTCTGGTGAATATCACAGATGATATTAGATCTGGGATGGAGGGTGGAAAGCTGACTGTACTAGCACTACTCGATTTTTCGAATGCTTTCAATACGGTAGATTTTGATGTTCTGCTGGGAATTCTAGGCACGCTTAACATATCTCCACCGATAATCGATTGGTTTCGTAGTTACCTGTGTGGTCGCCGACAATGTATAAGTATAGAGGATGCTCGCTCGTTTTGGTGTAATATATCGGTCGGTGTACCCCAGGGTGGCGTTCTGTCTCCATTACTATTCGCAATTTTTATAAATTCTATCTCCGATCAACTTCTCTCTCACTATCATCTTTATGCAGACGATCTTCAGATTTACTATCAAGCATCGCTAGATCAATTGACAGAGGCCATAAATTGTATCAACAGGGATCTAGGCCGTATTTCTGATTGGAGTAATCGTTATGGACTTACATTAAATCCAATAAAGACTCAAATCATAATTATAGGTAGTCCCAGGAGAATCTGTCAAATACAATGGCCGCAACTGCCTCAAATTATGTTAAATGGTACAACGATACCAATTAACAGGACAGTTAAGAATCTTGGTATTCTTCTGGACGCTGAATGGTCCTGGGGGCCACAGTTGCATGAGGTAAGTCGGAAATTATTTGCTTCAGCAGGGTCATTGAGACGATTGCGTAATTTTCTGCCTACTGCCACCAAAATTGCGCTTGCAAATTCTATCCTGCTTCCTATCCTGGACTATGCTGATGCCAGCTACTTAGATCTCACAGAAAATCAGTACAATAAACTTGAGTGTCTCCAGAATTTTTGCATACGGTTCATATTTGGTTTGCGAAAATATGACCATGTTTCCGAATTTCGTCAACAACTCAAGTGGTTACCAATACGACTTCGCCGGGATGCTCATATCCTTTCATTGCTGTATAATGTGATGTTTAACCCTTCGGCACCTTTCTATCTTAAGGAAAGATTCGAGTTTCTCCGTGACTCGCATTCGAAGTGCTTGAGATCATCAGGAAATTTGACGCTAAAGGTGCCCATGCATTCAACATCGTTCTTTGATGATTCCTTCACTGTGCAGGCGATACGCCTATGGAATGCATTGCCGGTTGAAATTAGACGTGCTCAAACGCTGTCCGGTTTTAAATGTAAGGTAAAAGATCATTACCTTAAAATAAACAATTAATTTATCTAGCTATCCGTTAAGTCTTTACTACATATGTATTCGCTTTCATTAATATTTTTATTGTATTTGTAAGTACTTATATGTATTGTATGTATGAATATTTGTATGTATACATGTATATGGGTGTAATAGATTTATATATTTATGTATATTTATTTTCTTTAGCAGTAAGCATTATTTTGTCACTATCGCTATGCCTAGTACGCCATAAACTATCATTTTAGATTTCTAAAACCCAAATTCTTCCTATGGTTGTCTGGAAGAGATCGCTATAAGCGATAAGACCGCCCATTGTACATAGATTTAATTTAGTAGTATATTTCTTATAAGACTTGATATGGAGTACAATAAAGTGTTTTCTATTCTATTCTATGATGTCGACACTATCAAATAAAGATTCGGAAGTTAGCTGCAGAGGCAGTCGTAAAGTTGTACCATTATATACGTCAGAGGGTGCCGGCTATCGACCCGCCGCCACGACCTAGCCCAATATACACGCCAAGGGTGACATAACAGATATGTACGATATAAAAATAGTAAACGACAAGAAAACTCCTTTGTAATAAAAAAAAATCGAACTTGGAACGTACCGCCATTGGAGTCAAGTTAAATATCAAGAAATTTAGTGCTAAATTATTCTAAGTTCTAATTCTGAAAAATAACTACAGAATTGAATGAACACAAACCAGTTTTATTCTTAAAGAACTGGTTTATGATTTAGTAATTTACATTTTATAATTCCATGGCGTTTATTTTAAGTCCATAAGACGTGAATGATTTCGCCAAATGAAGATACAATGCAGTTGTAAATTAAGAATCGTCTGGGTTGAAATAAAAGCATAATTATTTGTCTGGACTCAGACAGAGTCGCTTGTTTCAAATTTAACTGAGGCGGCAAGATTATGACTAAAAGGTTTGCTTGTCCAATGACATCCTTTTCAGAGAATTCTTTGTGCTTGCGTGAGGTCAATTTTCAGTTGTTTTGTCAGTCATAAATAAATGAATTTATGACAAATGTCAAAGCAAAAGAATTATCGTTTTTTCTGTTAAGTCCATCCATATGTACGTTAATTTGCTATACATTTGCAATGCTACAGTCACAAAAACCAGATAATATTTATAAACTATAATGGGACAAGGACTCAAGACTGGACTTGAGAAAGACAAGGGACTTAAGACTGAACTAGACTAGGACCAAGTATGATATGATATAATATAATATGATACTTGGTCCTAGGAACTAGATGAATATTAAGTAAACCCCAATGATCAAGAGTTGGTAGTATGGCTTTATGGCAACAACCGCTGTCATTAAACCAACATACACACGAATTCACTCTCGGGTGAATTCTTTTCGCCAATTCTTGAACATGACGCATGGTTACCGTATTTTATTTTCTAAAACTAGTGTATAATTCCTGATTTTGGGTTTAATAATGGTGGCTTATGATACATAAAGTGTTCGAAAATATGCTTGACTGAAGGAAAGTGAAATGTTGCAGTGCATAGCAGTGTTATTTGTGTTAGTGACAAATCTCCACAGAAAGCTACAGTAAAGGGCCTACTGCTTTACTAGGGTAAGGACACAGGACCTAGGACTTTGGACTCCACATCGATAAAGGACTAGACATAACTAAAACTAAATAATAAGAAAATATAAATACTAGAGATTAAGCTGTATGGACTAAGTTTCTTTGCCTGCCCATGATAGGCAAAGACAACTAAGAACAACAACAACAACGAATTCACTCTCAAACCGTTAATTTGCTAAAACATGCAAAAGTGAAGACAATCCTACAAACATTGAACAAAGAGCGAAACACACATTTTGCCAAACCTTGACAGCCCTGCACCTTATCTTTCCACGCCCGCGATAATAAAATCCCTCATTTGTTCGTAGGAGTTTGTATCGATCAGCCCCACAGCCCTAATACGTTATCAACACGCCCGTTTGAAATACGGGGTCCATTGAGAGATGATTGGGAGTAGTTTGTTAAGGGTATTGAACTTCAATTAGAAACTTAAGTTACTAGATACCTATTATTCTGTAAATTCAATACTAGATTGTCTGTTTATAGTCACACCATAATAGGTGACGCCCCGGCTTCGCCCGTGACTTACTTCGATCTTACGTCGCACCTATTATATCCCGTCGCTTATAAATTTTACAATAATGCATAAAAAAATTTGCCCGACTTGTGGACATGTATATGATTACTGCTCCGCTCTCCAGGGTAGTAGCGTGATAATTTATAGCTTAACCTTCCTTGATAAATGGGCTATCCAACACATAAAGATTTTTTTTAAATTCGTAATGTAGTTGCTGAGATTAGCGCGTTCAACCAAACAAACAAACTCTTCGGCTCTATAATGTTAATAAAGATAGAACCCGTAATATTACATTCTATTGCTTTCCTGTTGTTTTTATTTACAAAGGAGGACTTTCTTTCCAACTCTCTTTATTTCTTTTCAAATCAGAGTTTCCTTCCAAATCTTCTGATTAATTTCGATGCGGGTTCGAATTCGAAGACCTTCTAACATCTCTTGGAAGTTTACTGAGTTCGAGCTTCGTGTTTTCTGGTCTTGATCATTGCTACAGATTCTGATTTACAAGAGCCACAATAATGGAAGTGGGGTTGTGAGTAATCAAATAAAAATCTGTATATTTGTTAGTGTGAGGCATCCCTAAGTTTTTTTTTTCTAAAATAAACAGAAGACCATGACTATGACGCTATACCTCCACAATAAATAAAATATAAAAAACCACAGGACAATGAAAGAAAATTTATACTTACAATTTTTATCTTTTCTAAAAGTGCATTTTGTTTCTAAATGCATTTCTCGTGAACCTTGGCCTCTAGCCAAGGTTGGCAAAATCTTTAGCTTCGATGTAACCTCAGCCATTATATGCAAAACCTTAAACTTCCCTGCTTTCTGAACCTTATAAAACAGGCAGCGAATAGCGAGGAGGTCTCTCTACACTGGTTTGTTATTATATTAAACATATGAGAATCACCTCCCTGTCTAGACAATCGTCTGTGTTCCGGCGCATGCGTACTGCACTTTTATTTACATAACAATAAAATTTTACAGCAGGAATTGTGCAATAAAGTTAGAAGTTTAAAAACCACACGCATCTTCTCGGTTGCATTTTTATCCTGAATCTATAACTATAGGTACTTATATTATAAATCTGAAGAGTTTTGTGAAGCGTGAAAGAGTAACAAACATCCATACTTACAATGCGCGTTTATAATATTAGTAGGAAGTATGAATGAGAATACGGGGATAAAGTATGTAGCATTACTCTTAATAACATATCTATCTGCCAGTAAGGCCATATAAACTCGATCCAGCCGTTAACAAATAAGCTGGAACGAACAGACAGACAAATATTTTTTTTATATTAGTACCGTAAATACATTCATTATGCATTGAGTGAAAAGCTGTTAATATTGGATTACAAACAGACTTATAAATTTTATGCATACTTGACTTGACTTCTTTATAATTTTGAATTTATACTTTTGACTGCCTTGGTGGCGCAGTGGTAGTTTCTACTGCTACGCTGAGGTCCCGGATTCGATTCCCTGGTCGAATTAAATATTTGTATGATCCACAAATGTTAGTTTCGAAGTTTGGGTGTTTCCTATGTATAAAATGTAGGTATTAAAAACTATATAAATACCTTTGTCTATCAGTTGTCTAGATCCCATACCCCAGCTTATATTAGCTTTTTTTTATACCACTAAGGTGGCAGACAGGCCCACCTGATGGAAAGTGGTCACCGTAGCCTATGGACGTTTGCACCACCAGAGGTGCAGCACTAGCGCTGCCGACCCTTTAAAAACCTTCTAAGACCCCTTTTGATGCTGCTTAATTTTTTGTAAAAAAATGCCGCACAATATTTATTTATTATATGGAGAATTCACAGCTGCACTCAGACAGGGCTCACATACAAAGATTGCTCACACAACCGGCTTGTCAACATCTGTACCTTATGAGAACTCGCATCCATAAATATTAACGGAAAATAGTACTGTTGAGATCCTAATCACTTTAATATGCATTTGACGTCATAGCGTGCGAGGGAGACATAATGAAGCGCTATCTTAGTGTTTATATAACCGATCACTGAAGCAACTTTAGCTGGTCCTGAGATGGGTGACCGCTTTCTGGAATTTCCATTTACGAGTGTTTCCGTGCTTCGTAAGGCACGTTAAGCCGTTGGTCACGGTTACCAGTAAGACGAATGAATGAACGAATGAGATATTTATTCGACACGCACAAACTCAACAAACAACAAAGAGAGCCCTCAAGAATTGTCTTGTTTTTAATAAGAAAATTGTTTTTTTTTTTTTTTTACTTAGGTAAGATAACATATATAATTATTCACAGTGTAAACATAAACCCTTCCAGGTTTTACCGTACACTGCAGCTACTTTAACATTTGTTTCTGAATTATTTGTTACTACATATATTATTTAAACATACACATACAATCGCATGTCGCGTTGGTTCATACAAAAACCTTCATAACTAAAGTACATTTTAAACTACGACTTACTAACCGCCACACACTTCCGTGACGGTCAGACCCAATATATTCAACAAAATATTCCTATGATGTGGGTAAATAATAAAAGATCGCACACTCACTGTCCTTTGTCTGTTCATTCCAACAGTACAATAAAAAAGTACAGCATGTTCTCTTTTTGTGTTAATGTTAACAAAAATACAAAACGAAAAACATGACTAAAGATTGTAATCACTACTCCTTGATTGATCTAAGAAATATTCTTTAAGTTTGTATTTGATATTTTTTTTTGTTAGCTCACTTTTTAGTTTATCGGGAAGCTTATTAATTAAATCAGGTATGACATATTTTAGTCTTAATTTACCATAATTATTGGTAAAGACGGGTGTTATAAGATTTTTGTATGTTACGCAGCGTCATATTGGGCTTAGTATTGTATTTGCGAATATTTTCATTAAAGTATTGCTCGCATAATAACGTGTATTTTACTTTTTCGTGTATGGGTATAACCCTACAGTAAGGGAATAGATTGGAGTAATTTGTTTCAGATTGCTTCTTAATTTTACTTGCGACAATTTTTTTTAATAATCTTAATTGTAGTGTATATATTTTATTCAGGTGAGTCTTATAGGTTCGTCCATAGCTGCTCAATCCATAAGACACTATAGATTCACAAAGTGCATTATACAATGCCATCAGTATATTGTAAGGTACTTTTTGAGTTAAAAGCACTATTTTCGCAAAAATCGCACGTAATTTGTCACAAACATGTTTTATATGTTCATTCCATTTAATACGGTCATCTATAACAAGTCCTAGATAGGTGTGCTTCGATACAACTTCTATACATTCACATCTACATGGGTTTTGTTGGTTTGAGTGTAAACATATATGTGTGTGGGCAATAAGCTTTGGTTTATATAACTTCCTATTTTGGCTAGAACTAATGTATTGTATAGGCTAGTAATAATGATTATAGATAGAAATATAAAACTGAAAAATAGGACTAATGACGAAACTAAATATTTTTTTATAAAAGATTTGGCTAGGCTGTATGGCTAACGCCTTTGCCTATCCGAAGATGGATGAATGTTACTACTACTCAAAGTTCTAATAAAAATTATAGAGCTTACAAAAAATGTGCGCCCCTGAAAAGGTCAGTCGTCATCTCAGCTCAAGCTGCACTATGATAAAGTTGGTCGTTCGAAGCCAAGATTATAGCCTAATGGACGGCTTTAAAAAAATAAAAAATTCACAGTCAGAATCAAGATTACCCATTTAAAAACAATACAAGAAAAATATTTGAGTTCGTTAGAGTTCGTTATATAAAACATTCACGTGCTCTATGAGCTTACTAAATTGTATTTTTAAAATCTTTTTTTTAAACACCGCAGTTTGCAAAATAATATTGTTTATTACAACTTGTACTTGTACTCTTATCAAAAGCACATTACATATAGTACTCTATCATGTTTATAGTGGTATTTTAACTAGTATATCTAATCAGAATTGCAGTTTGATAAGATAATGAGGCCGTTCATGTCCCCCAGGTTGACAAAGTGATTGCAGCTAATTAATTAATTAATTTTTGTTTGTAAAGTGGGTGACAAACTCACCGACTCACACAACCCGTAGGCGTAATTATATGTATGTACTAGTAGACGACCGCGGCTCCGCACGCGTGGTGAAGTTTTCTCGTTCCCGTTACCTACAGGAACTTGTTCCCGGGATAAAAAGTAGCCTATGTGTTATTCTGATGTGTAAGCTATATTATTGTAGTTTCATCAAAATCCATTCATTATATTTTGCATGGAAGAGTTACAAACATTCATCCATACTTACAAATTTCGCGTTTATAATATTAGTAGGATTATGTACGGAAGTTCTCATAATATCATAGGAACCATAGCCAAAAAGACAAGAGGTTTTCATCAGGTTATGTTCCCTTTAAGAGTTGCCTCATTCGGTTGACACTTTACCTCATTACAAACAAACAGCTAAAACATTTCCATATACGTAGATCCGCAGTTTTGCAAGTTTAATATACCATTAATGGGTACAGCAACTCTTATGAATGTAATTGTTTAAAGTAGGATTGTATTGTAGCATCATGTAATGGCCGTTTTGTACATTTAATGCTGAATTTATAGCCATCTGAAGCTTCTAACATTTGGTATAAATCACAGAAGAATTTACGTAAACCTCTGTCAGCCGTATATTTCTACAAATGGTCTTTGATTTAAGTAAATAATGGTTAGAAATAAATAAAGTTTGTTTGTTAGTAATATGTATTTAAATACTTAACAGGCGCTTACTAAATGCACTATACGAATACTAATATTATAAAGCTGAAGAGTTTGTTTGTTTGGTTGAAGCGCTAATCTCAGGAACACAGGTCGAATTAAAAAAAGTTTATTGAGTTAATTAGCCTATTATCGAAGAAGGTTATAGTCTATATATCATCACGCTACTACCCCGGAGAGCGGAGCAGTAGTCATAAATATCGACAAATCGGGGCAAAATTTTATGCATTTATTGTGTGCGTTTCGATGGCTCCGCCACGGTGTCCAATCAAAAAAAACACTCCGTCAAAAATTTGTCGAAATTTGTCAAAACCGAATGCAACAAACCAAAAATTTGTGAGGGTTTAAAGTTGGCCGCGCGAACGTAACGTGGAGGATTGTCCACGCGGTGTAACAATCACCATGTCATGAATTAAAAATCTTTGCAGATCAGTACTGAAATATTTAAAAAAATTAATAATTATAAATTGATTTCTAAAATCACCTATCAGTCTCGCCTATGGCCTCAAAGGGGTAGGCAAAGACATCCTATACGCGCCCATTTCACTTTCTGCATTTTTTTCTATATTTATCTAATATATAAACTTCTCGTGTTGCGGTGTTTGTTATCGAACTCCTCCGAAACGGCTTGACCGATTATTATTAAATTTCATATGTATATTTGATAGATCTGATAATCGGTCGTAATCTATTTTTCATACCCCTTAGTTATAAGGGTAGGGTGGTCCCACCCCAAATGCTTTATTTTATTTTTGAACAATATTTTTTTCCTTTTTTTGATGTGGCATTAAAAATACATATATAACCCAAATCTAATTTTCTCTTCCTTTAGAATTGTAATTTAAATTCGTACGCCACACTCTATTTCTCTCTCTGCCTCTTACGAAGTTGCACGGGTCAGCTAGTGCATACATGTCTATGTATGCACAATAAGACGGTTCTTCTTAGGTGGGCCGCGTTCCGAACCGGTGGTCACTTTAAAAATATTAAATTTATCCTTAGATCTAGTGTTTACATTTTTTAGGCGCCGTTAAAATGGTCAATGCAAAATAAAGACATTTTTATATTTAGTGTAATGTGAGCTCGACAAATGGAAGTGCGATTATTGCTGGTGTGACTAAACTACTGCGACTCACCAGTTTGAATGCACGCTTGTGCGACACACTGAAGCTCGACATCATGATGGTGTGGCAAAGGTGTATGTCCAAATTATATCGAAATTATTGTCACCCTGGTAGAACATCTTATGAGACATTATTCTTTTTGATTTAACACGAGTTGTAAACTGTTTGGAGGGTAAAACAATACGCCATTATAATGAGGCTACTATGCCGAATAAATGGAAGTTCACACCAAAATCCTAGCAGTAATAGGTAGGGAGATATGAGCCTACAAAGTAGCGTTTCGTTCGCGGGGCCACGGACTTTCTGTTTTGGACTCTCCTGTTTAACAAAACTTTAGTAGTATTTATTGCTTTCATTAGTTTCGACTAATTAAGATCCTTCTTCTTGTGTAAATTTTACTACAAGAAATCGTAAGGTTTAAAAAATAATCAACATTATAGAAACAACGAGTGGAGGATTGCGCGGCCAACTTTAAACCCTAATATCTTCTTTATTTCTACTTTGACAAATTTTTGGTTTATTGCATTCGGTTTTGACAAATATCGCTAAATTTTTGACGGAGTGCTTTTTTTGATTGGACCCCGTGGCGAAACTATCGAAACGCACACCATTTATTAGGTGCGACGGGAGTTCGGAGTATGTCACGGGCGAAGCCGGGGGATTGTCACCTAGTTACTAATATCCGTGCATTAATCCCAGTGGCTTTCAAAACCTGCATTCTACTGTGGCCCACTTCTCATTATACCCAATTCTGAATCTTTTAATCTAAAGCGCTTGTAGCTCATGAACTCAGTGTTCTGTAAACGATCACAGCGTTAACCAACATTCGCTATGGCTACTCCTCAGATGGGTGACCGCTTAGTGGCATTTTATTTGCTTCGGTAGGTACGTTAACATGACAAACGTTCAACCAAGTTATAGGCCTAATGGGTGCTTGAAAACTTCACTTCAACAAGGCGATGGGCTCACCACTAGATACATGGTACAAAATGCTTGCGATAAAATGAGGGCGTTTGGTATGGCCTCTATCATTCTTTCGGGGATAAAGGCGTGACTGTTAACATACTTAATTACACCATACTATACTATCTTCACGATGTATCCCTGACGGGGTAGTCAGAGAGGACAGACCGCCAGGCTTCACGATCCATGCATACTTCTTTCGCTTCTTGCAGATTCATCAATCGCTTCATACATGCACGTCTGGGTATCCGAGTACTTTTGACTTCACCGTTTTTGAGCAATCTTATTTATAACTAACTATCTTCACGCTGTATCCCTGACGGGGTAGTCAGAGAGGACAGATCGCCAGGCTTCGCGATCCATGCATACTTCTTTCGCTTCTCCGAGATTCATCAATCGCTTCATACACGCACGTCTGGGTATCCGAATACTTTTGACCTTTCCGTTTTTGAGCAATCTGCTCACGTGGTCTTCATATGTAAGTCTCGGCCTACCCTGACTTCTTCTACCCTCTGCTTTCGCACAATATATATTCTTCGTCAATCGTTCCTCACCCATTCGTTGGACGTGTCCAAACCAACGGAGCACGCCCTTTTCCAGCTTAACGCTGACACTTTCATTCAAACCTGCCATATTGCGTATCACTTCGTTACGTATTCGGTCGGCCAAGGTAACGCCGCACAATTTTCGAAGTGATCGCATCTCCACAGCATTCAATTTACTTTCATGCATCTGCTGACATACCCAGGTTTTGCTACCGTAAAGCAAAGTTGGCACTAGCACTGCGTTATGAATCGCCAGTCGTGCTTCTTTTACGATGCTTTGTCGCTTTACTAATTGGGACAAAGCACCGTTAACTCTGTTTCCGGCAGATACTCGCCGTTCTACATCAGAATCACATCTTCCATCCGCACTAAACATACTCCCTAAATAGACAATTTCATTCACTTGCTCTAGACGTTCCTGGTTTACCCTAATCTCACATTTAGTTCTCCAGATCCACAAAAGCGCAGAACACCTTGTGGCTAATAGCCAGAAACTTCTCCGCGATCATGCGCAGAGAATACACTTGATCCATGCAACCTCTTCCACGTCGGTATCCGTCGAAATCTTAATTATGACCCTAATTTATTAGTTTTCCAACTAATTATTAGATTTTCAAAAAAAATTGATCCACACTTGATCCATGCAACCACTTCCACGTCGGTATCCGTCGAAATCTTAATTATGACCCTAATTTATTAGTTTTTCAACTAATTATTAGATTTTCAAAAAAAATTTAAATAATGTCGGTTTGTTTACATTTATGATCTTTGCCTTGCACTTATTGGTCATAACACGATCTTAATAAATGGGCTACCGAACGCTAACATTTTTTTTCAATTGAACCTAGTAGTAGTTTTTCTACCTATTTATTTTGGAGAGCGCCTTTATAACCACGCAATCGACTATTAAGTACATGTACTTATTTCACAGTTGTTTGATTAGCTAAATGATCGCTCTCCGCACATCATGTCTTGTGAAAACGCGTAACGTACTTGACAGTACAATTTCGTATTTTATTGCACAACATTTACACCGGTTCTCGCTGACTGCAACATATTTAAACGCATATTATAATGCAGTCAACAAAAGTGAACACCAGAATGCTAAGTAAAAATAAAACGTCTTTAAAAATATAGCTAGCTTGTTTATGTATGGTGTTCGATATTCAAATAGATATTTGAAGAACATGATCAAGAAATGATTTGGTCTCCACAGAGCAATTTAACTTTACTCCAGATAGTAATTTAAATTCAAAGAGGTTTTTTTTTTTTTTTTTTATTATTGCTAATGGCATGGCTACTTAGGCCTTTGTGCCATATCTTCATTTGGATAATTTGGATACTTTTTTGTTTTATGCTGCATTGATTAACAACATTTCTTCAGGAATCCAAGTCTCTACAGGACTGTTTCATATTTTTCCAATAGTGTTCTTTATATATCTGTATATAGGCAAAAAACAGCTTTTCTTTTGAAGTAGAACATGAAGCTGGCGGGCCTCGTTATTTTTGACATATTCATTGATGTCACTGGCTAATAGCAAACGTTGAAGGTTATATTTTTCACAGGAATAAATTATATGTTCTAAAGTTCCGGGCTGTTTGTAACAGCTAGTGCATGTTTGATCTTCCACTATGTTAAATCTGGCCAAATGTGCGGGTGTGGCGTTATGCCCGAACCGGAGTCTATTGATTATTGTAATAAAATCTCGACTTGCGATCTTGAGATCATAGTACCATGGCTTAGTGGGTAAGTCTGTTTGGATACTTCCATACCATTTGCCTTTATATTCTTGGTCCTTTTTCCAAAAACTGTACCACAACTCTGTAACACTCTCCTTAATGTCATTATAGCAATCTGTGAATGGGATATTAACACTGGTACTTAAATCTATACAATTAACGGCTCTGCGTGCAACATCATCAACAATTTCATTCCCAGTTATTCCCTTATGTGATGGAACCCACATAAAGAATGTTTCTGTTCCTTTACAGCTAAGTTGAAATAAGATTAATTTAATTTTAAAGAGAATATAGTTTGATTTACATCTAATATTTACACCTTTTAAGCTTTCAATTACACTAAGTGAATCAGTAAGGATAAGAATCTTTTTACAAGAATCTAAATGATAAATATGTTTTAGTGACCTTAAAACAGCATATGCCTCTGCAGAAAAGACACTACACTTGTTGTTTAGGGTAAAACTTTGTACAAATTTAATTTGAGGGTCGTAAATAGCACTGCGAACATGAGAATTTCCTTTGCTACCATCAGTGTACATTTTATAATAATCTCTATTGTGGTCTAAAAAATATAGGAGTTCTTTATTAGTACAAACAGAGGCATCAATTGTTTTGAGTTGTTGATATAGTACATTGAACTGAATAGAATAACATGGCCAAACAGAATTAGTGTAAATTTGGAGATATTTATTTTTGACTTGCAGAAGAATTTGGGAGAGATCTCGACAATGATGCTGAAGAGAATTCTGACTAGAAACTTCAGGAGCATTGAAATGAGTAAGGTAAGGCAACACTTTGTTAATAACTAATTGATCATTGGAGGATATCAATTTTATACAAAAACGTTGAGCTAAGAGTAACCTACGGAATTGAAGTGGCATTATTGATGCTTCAACTTCCATAGCTCTGATAGGTGTTGAGCACATGGCACCAGTTATAATTCTAAGAGCCTTATTTTGTATAATATCTAGTCTATTTACAAAGTTACTATTAATATAGGCTAAACAACTATAGTCAAAATGACTTCTAACAATGGATATGTACAAATTTGTTAGTGTTTTAGGATCAGCCCCCCATGATACTCCAGCTAGATAACGAAGGATATTAAGGCTTTTTAAGGAATTTTGAGCTATGTACTTCATATGATGCTCAAATGAAAGATTACTGTCAATAATTACACCTAAAAATTTGTGTCTACTTACTTGTGGAATAATTTCATTCCCATACTTTATAAATATCGAATTTACAGCATCTGGTCCAATACTTAAAACTGTACTTTTGCTTGTATTTATTTTAAGATCAAGGAGACTATAATATGTTTTTAATTTCATTAGAGCATCATTCAAAATACATGCTGCTAAATCAATATCTCTATGCTTGCAATATATTACAAGATCATCAGCAAATTGAAGGATCTTGACTTCATTATTAGTTATATATTTACAAATTTGACTAGTGTACAAATTATAGAGTAAAGGAGATAACACTGCTCCTTGCATCGTGCCTTTTGATGTAGTTCTAGGGCCATGCATAATATTATTGTGTCTAACGAATAAAGTTCTATTACTTAAAAAGTCATATATCCATTTACACAAGATTCCTGGAATGCCAAGTTCTGTCAAAATTTTTATCAGTATAGATGGTTGAACACTATCAAATGCCCCTTGTACATCTAAGAAAGCACATATGACATTATATTTACTATTTTTTGCATATTTTAGATCTGAAATGAGTGATACAAAGCTGTTAGCACAACTACGTCCTCGTCTGAAGCCATACTGTATATCTGGAATGATACTATTTGATTCAATAAACCAGTCTAACCTAGCTTTAATCATAGTTTCAAATATTTTCCCCATGCAAGATGATAATGAGATTGGTCGATATGAATCTGGATTCTCAGGAGGTTTATCTGTTTTAAGGATGGGAATCACACACTGGGTTTTCCATGTCTCAGGAATACATTTTTTAAGCCATAAGTTATTAAGTATTTCTAAAAACAGTATCTGAATCGATTTATGTAGATTTTTAATTAGTATATATGGTAGTTCATCTAAGCCGGGTTTTGAATCCTTACGTGAACTTAAAGAGACAAGAAATTCATGAAGCGAGAACTTTTCTAGAAGAAATTTCGTATTTTCATTATCATTATGCATGTTGAAATATGTTTGTAAGTTAGAGACTACTAGCCCTTTATCTGTTAATTTATCTAAGAAGGCGTCAATGAATTCATCTGAATAAGACCGATTATTAATCTTCCGATTATGTTTAAACATTTTGATTTGTTTCCAGATTGTACTTATAGGTGTAGTTCTATTAAAACTATTGCATAAAGTATTCCAACCATTTTTCTTTTCCTCAGCAATTACTCGTTTTTTAAGAGCATCTAACCTTTTGTAACTTATAAAATTTTCAATAGTGGGATTATTCCTATAATATTTTAATGCCTCATATGAGTTCATGACACTCTGTCTGCACTTATCATTCCACCAGGGTGCAGGTAGTTTGGTTTTGTAGTTGGAAGTTCTGATAAACTTTGGTATGCAAACAGTTTTCAAGGAACTAAGTTGTTCACAAAAAGAGTTGTATGTTTCTAAAGGGTTCTCACTATCTACTGTTATATCACTGAAATACTCTTTGGAAAGTTCGCAAAATTTCGTCCAATCAGTTTTCTTGTATAGGTATTTTTCAATGGGTGGGTTTATTTTGTATTGATCAATATTAAGTGATATAGTAGTGATTGTGGGAAAATGATAACTACCCATATTATTGTCATAAACTGACCATTCAGACAAGGGTGCGATACAAGGACTAGTAAAGGTGACATCTATAGCTGATGGGTTACGAGATGGATAAGGAAGTGTAGTGTACCTACCATCATTAAGGATGCATAAATTAGAATCATCTATAATATCGTAAAGTTGTAGTCCACGACTTTTTGTGGCTATACAGCCCATGGCTATATGGTGGGCATTAAAATCCCCACTTACAAAAATAGGTTTTGGTAATAAATTAATTAAATTTCTTAATCTATCCAGTCTTATATGTTTACTACTAGGTGGACAGTAAACACATAAAATGGAAAGTGTTCCAAGTTCAGTTGAAAGTGAAATAGCTATGTTCTGTATTTCCTCATAAAAAGTAGTGTGTAACTGTTTATATTTCAAGTAAGGTTTGATCAATATTGCAACACCTCCATGCTCATTCTTAGCATTGCAAAAGTGTAAATTGTAATTTGGGATACTAAATGATTTGCTATCTTTAAACCAAGTTTCATTTAAAAGGCAAATATCTATGTTTTCCTGTCTTAAAAAGTCTATTAGTAAGGGTTTTTTGTTGTATGCACTTTGTATATTATATTGTGCTATTTTTAAGTGTGATTGTTGTGAGTTGTAATTATCCATAAAGTTAGGAAAGGTGTTTGTGTAACATTTCTTTAATTGTTTTATTATTAATTGGTGTGGTGTCAACCTTGTTACTAATATCTAAAATTATACGAATAATTGCTGAAGTTAAGTCAGCGTTACTTAATAATTGGTCTTTAAGACTCATCTCTTTTGATGGGGATTGTACAGTATTTACAGAAGTTATACTACGGTTAATGTTAGAATTAGAGCTAGATACAGAACTTAAGCTACGGTTAATGTTAGAATTAGAGTTAGATTTAGAGACATTGTGTATGGTATTCTTATTAAAACTATCTTTAATAATTTGTTTTTTATTGGCGGATTCAGCAATTGTGGGGAAGTCCTGGTGATATTTCTTTACATCTGTTACTTTTGAATATGTTATTTTATTACGTTTTTCTAAGATTTTATTAATTTTAACTGGACATGATTTGGACACTGCCACATGAGGTCCACTGCAGTTTGCGCAGCAAAGCTCATTTGGCTTGTCACAGTCTGTGTAGAGATGTTCACCCCCACAGCTGCTGCATCGCTGTTTTCGGTTACACACTCTTGCAGAGTGGTTGAATTTTAAACATTTGTAACATTGTTGTAAAGGGGGAATATATTCAAAGACTCTATAGGAGAACAAGTCATATTGTACGGAATCAGGTAGAGTGTTCGATAAGAATGTTAAACTAACAGTCTGTAATGGCACTCGTTGCGGGCCTACTTTCTTGGTAAACCGTCGCACTGCTATAATTTCAAAGTAAGATGATAATTTCGTGTACAGCTCTTTATTGGAAATGTTTGTAGGGACGAAGCGTATGACTCCGGTTCTCTCAGTTAGGGCTGCTGGTATGAATGCTCTTAGTTTATATTTGTTTAAAAAGGTAGAATTGGCCAAAAAGTTATTCGCTGTATTCGCTAGTTTAAAATGAACAACTAGTTTAGTGGCGTTTACCCTTTGTAGAGACACCACACCCTTTATCTCTGTGGTAAAAATATGGTTCAGGTAGATCGGGCTTTTATTACCGATTCTATCTTTTTTGTCTTCTGATTCTACAAACACTTTAAAATCGGTATTCGTAGAGATTTCAGGATATAATCTTATATACGAGGGTTTAAAATACGGTAAGTAGCTTGTACTTTCCTGTGGTTCTTGTTGTTTGTCGCCAAGAGGTCTCTTGGTCACTCTCTTTAAACTAGGACCATCCGCTGGCTCCTCCTCGTTGCCATCCATTTTTATATTGTTTAGTAGATAGGTAAGTTATAAAATACCTAAAAAGAACGAATATTTTCAATAAAATATTTAATGAAAATTTTTGTTCGAACCACCTCGGTTGAATTTCCCGCCTAGAAAAAACTTCAAAGAGGTTCGGATGCCACTTCCACAGATATAGAAGAGTAAGCAGATCAAACATTTTTCATATAAACAGGTAGCTTAATCCAGGGTCGCATTCAGCTATCATATCATGTCATTTTAATATCTTTCATAATTTATGTTTATTAACCAAACATCTTGTTGGTATCCTTAGGAAACCTAAAACAATTTTAACGTAATTAATTGAATCGGGCACTACATTTAGCTTGACTTTGGATATTGAAATTGCAAACAATTTGCTGAACTGAATTCGTCCCCATGCCGTAACAGTACAAAATGTATGTAAATTAACAAAAATCTTAGATATAGATGACGATAGCGACCAAACGGCTTATGGAACAGATGCTATGAACCATATATTAACAACTTTTCAAGTGTTCGTCTATTAAAATCACCATTTTTGAATAAAAATCTTAGAATAATAACACGTAATCGTAACTAAAACATCAATTACCTGTGAAAAGTTATTCCTGGTGATTTCTTGTGACTGGAGCGGAGCTATCACAACATTTTACACAACACTTCACCATGTTTTTTATACTTTTATAACCTTTATTCAAATATATATACACAATATTTTCCCTTCGGCACAAAACACTAACAAATTCCTGATTCAAAAATGGCGGCAATAATTGAAATTATGTAGAAAATTAGGCTACGCGCTGTTCGCTGTCTATGTGTGAGTTACATGTCGCTACACATGACAAAAAAAGAAAGCGTTATACAAGAAATAAAAAGAGTGAAAAGGATGAAGTATTACACCATAAACAAAAGAAAATGTTTGATCTGCTTACTCTTCTAAATCTGTGGCCACTTCGCTGTATATGGAATGTACATGGGTGGAAGTAGTGAATAATTAAACATAGAAGATTCGACAACGGTGAAATCTATAACTCAGTTGAACGCAGCTTTTATGTTGCTTTCTAAACTCCACAGACAGTTCCAGTAAAATTCCCACTGCTTTACTGGAGGTACCCGTGAATTTTGAACAAACCTGTACATGAATATTCTGTTCTATCCCTAAACGAAGAATGTCCCCTAAATGAAGAAGATTCATACTATAGAACGAAAAACGAGAAACATTTATATAACAAGAGATTCAAATTACTTGCTCTGGCATTGCTCAAGCCGGAGAAAGCCCGAGAAAAACAAAACTTTAAATTTGGTATTCTTAAAGTAGATTGTTTAGTTCTGGCAAGTTTTTACGCGGGAACATTGACAAGTGCGTGCAATTCTTGCTGTATATTAATTTCTAAAACTAGTGCATTTATCTTGTTTTATGTGCGGGAGTGGTGATTTCTTGGACATAAAAGTTGTGTTGACGGGCTATAGTGAAAGACAATGATATATATGCAGTGAGAAGCTATTTTCAATCTAGCCGCGTAAAATCCACTAAAATCCTCAGTATAAGAACCACCATTATACTGAAGCCAAGGACCAGGATCTAGGACTGAGGACTCGACATCGACAAAGTGCCGAGACACGACTACATTTAAATTATAAGAAAATATAAACACTAAAGACAAGGTTGTATGGACTAAGTTTCCTTTGCCGGCTCAAGATGTGCGAAGACAACTAACAATAACAACAACAATTAGTTCTGGCAAGGAAGCCAGCCGATGTTACGGTACATATTTGAAAATAAATTACTATACAAATAGTGTTTTCATTGAAAAAATGTTTTCAGTTGCTTTGATTCTCATTTTCCAAGCGAGCCTTCGATCATCACAATATCATCAATCAAATAGGCCTATCACAGTCCGTTGCTGAACTTAGACCTAAATATCATTAAAGCTATACAATATACTTTTTACAATATAAGTGCTTACTATAGAAAAATAAGTTTAAAATTCATATTTCTGATTCTAACGCACAGTAACAAAATTTAGGACGAATGATAGGTCATTGTTATGGAACAAGTTGACGATTTGACTATACAGTGGAGTCGTCAACTCATCCCATAACAAAGTGGTATCATAGGCACTACAAGCGAGTTGACAACTCTACTCAAAACAAAGTGCGATCATTGCGATGATTATAATGATTCCTACTATTGCTAACCGACTTCAGGACATTCAGGAGAAGGTTCTAAATTCGATTGGTATATATTTTTTAATTTGTATATGTTACTGTTAAAACAAGTTTTTAGATAGAATGCGTTATTCCTAGTTAGAACTAGTTTTGCTCATATCGAATATCAGTTAAAACTAGCTCTTACTAGACAAAACGCGTTTTTCCGACGCGAGTCAATTAAAACTGTATCACTGTATGACCTATTTTACAAATAAAAATAAATTATAGCACAGGGGGGTCGCCGTTTTAACTTAACCTAACCTAATAAAATCGGTGGAGTAGTCTCGAGTTGCCTACAGACAACATATTTAATGGTTTTTGGTGGTAATTCATTATATGGCTTTTCATCGGAGTCTTAATCAAAATTATGGTATCAAAATATATATTTTAAACGATAGACCCTAATGATATTCGATATATTATTACGAAGTGATACGCAATATGGCAGGTTTGAATGAAAGTGTCAGCGTTAAGCTGGAAAAGGGCGTGCTCCGTTGGTTTGGACACGTCCAACGAATGAGTGAGGAACGATTGACGAAGAATATATATTGTTCAAAAGTAGAGGGTAGAAGGAGTCAGGGAAGGCCGAGACTTACATATGAAGACCACGTGAGCAGATTGCTCAAAAACGGAAAGGTCAAAAGTACTCGGATACCCAGACGTGCGTGTATGAAGCGATTGATGAATCTCGGAGAAGCGAAAGAAGTATGCATGGATCGCGAAGCCTGGCGATCTGTCCTCTCTGACTACCCCGTCAGGGATACAGCGTGAAGATAGTTAGTTTAGATATTCGATTAAATAAACGTTTCGTTTTCTTGATTTCAATCCCAAATTAGTTTTTCTAGTGCTAGTTTTAACTACAGATCGATCTGACAACTAATTTTAACTGAGTAATTCCAGTTTTAACAAAGGCATTAAGTAAAACTAGTTTTAACTAGGGAAAACGAGTTCTAACGAAAAATGCGTTTTAACTGTGACATAATATAAACACCGATTAGATAGAGTATACTGCGATTTGTGATCCGATTTACTTGATTCTTCTTTACTTTGATGCGTAATTGTTGCCATTCGGTCCCATTAAAATTTGACAGTGTTTGACCTACTAGTTTTAATTTTTTTATTATGTACCTTTAAATAAAAGTTTCTTTTAAAAATTAATTTTTAACTATTATTTTAAAGTGAGTACCGAAAGATTTCGTAAATCTTTCATATGTCGCACCATAAAAGCATGGAACTCTCTGCCAGCGCACGTGTTTCCTTCCTCTTACAATCCTGGGTGGTTAAGAGAACGTGAAAAGATTTCGTAAATCTTTCGTATATCGCACCATAAAAGCATGGAACTCTCTGCCAGCGCACGTGTTTCCTCTTACAATCCTGGGTGGTTAAGAGAACGTGAAATAGGTATATATTTGTGGACCGTCAAGATGAGGGTCGCTATCGGAGCCCTGCGGGTTGATATAGCAGCCCCAAACACGGGTCGTCGTCTTTGCTTACCGAAAGGCGGGCGACGCCATTTTGATGTGCCACTTAAAAAAATCAAAGAAGAGTGCAATCATCGCGCTCTTTGCATGACAAATTCACACGATACTTTTACAGCTTTTCTCCAATTACTCAAGATAAACGTCTGATAAGTATCGTAGACGTTTGTAGAATATAAAACGCCACATGCTCTTATGGTTAAACCATCAGTTTAAATAAGAACTGCTTTCATATTATCAATATTCTTAGTAAGATTCGTGTTTAAATGGTAATCGGCAAAAGGATCTCGTTTTTACACTTATACATATTTGAATAATGTATATAGTTGAGGTCCCACGACTATATTTGCAAGTTCTTTGTTTCCTTATTTGACGAAAGAGAGTTTAGATTCGCCCACTATAATTATATTCTTTCAAATTTCTACTTCTTAATTGTTCGTACATTTAAACTCCCGAGGCGAGCCTCATATTGGGGCATTCTCTTAGGCAGGTCGCTGTGAATATCTTTCAGGCCTATCCTGCGACCTGGTTGCAAAGAAGGTGGAACACCGCGGGATTTAGTGGGTAGGACGGCCCCCAAAGGCCGGGGAGCTCCACGCACTGTTCCTGGTTCCTAGTATGACGACGAGTTTCCTCTCATTCCCCGCGTCGACAAAAAATAACTCATAATTGTTGCTTCTGTCAGTCTGGGTAGATAACATAGTGTACTTGTAGACGCTTCAGTCTCTCAAATACAGTTGTGTTTGAGAGACACGCGCCTTTGTTTAACAACATTAATAACTAACTCCTTCGAGATCGCGGGACAAGCATCATCATCTCGTCTATGAAAACTAAACCGTAATGTGCTTTTACTTTAGTGAATATCTTTCAAGACAAATGGTTTTAGGCTGTGCAATAAGCAAACAGTCTTGATCTTCGTCTTACGACCTTGTATCCTTAGAGCTGGAAGTCCCACACAAAGCCGTCCTGCTGTTCCCGCCTAAAGGTTTTTCATTCCAATGTACACCACGTACAAAAGTATAAACTAAAACACCACGTACTAACATACATACAAACATACATATCGTCACGCCTGTCTCCCATCGGGGTAGGCAGAGACTATGGCTTTCCACTTGCTACGATCCTGGCATACAACTTTCGCTTCTTCCACTTTTATAAGTGTTTTCATATACTCACGCCGGTTAAGGGTACTCTTGACCTGACCTTTTTCCAAAATGTCTTCTATTTGATTGACATATGTACGTCGAGGTCGCCCCTTACCAGTTTGCCCACTCACTCTCTTCTGATAAATCTGTTTCGTTAGTCTACTTTCATCCATCCTCTCCACGTGTCCGAACCATCTAAGCATACCTTTTTCTATCTTAGTCACTACATCTTCTACCATACCGCAATGTTCCCTTATTACACTGTTCCTTTCTTTGTCCATCAATTTCACTCCAGCTATACTCTGCAGACTTCTCATTTCCACTGCATTAATTTTACTTCTATGCTTCTTCTGCCACACCTAACTTTCACTGCCATACATAAGTGTAGGAACAAGTACTCCTCTATGCACAGTCAGTCTTGCCTTCTCAGACACGTTCTGACTGCTCATAAAGGTGTACATGGCTCCATTCACTTGATTTCCAGCCAAAACTCTTTGTTCAATGTCACAATCACACTTTCCATCTCTCACAAATTTTGAATCTAAATATACAAATTCTTTTACCTGTTCCACTCGTTTTCCTTCATACTTTCCTCTCTTTCAAAAACATTTAACCTTTACATTTACTTTCATTCCTTTGCTTTTAAGCGCATCATGCATAATGTTAACCATCAACTGCAACTCCTCCGCCGATAATGCCAGTATTACCTGATCATCAGCGTATAGGAGGCATTTGACAGTCAGTTCATTCATTTTCAACACCATACGCACTCTCTTGCAGTTCTTTCAAACAACTGTCCATGTATAGGTTGAACAGCGCCGGTGACGCTACACAACCCTGTCTCACACCTTTTTCGATGTTAAAAAAGTCTGTTCAAGCTCCGTTGATCCTGATACAAGCATTGGAGAGCCCTGATAGAGAGATTTCAGTGCTCGTATCAAGTGACTGCTTACTCCATACTTGGCCAGAGTTGTCCATAGTTCTTGCCTCACCTTCATAGGCCTTTTCCTTTTTTTTTTGTTGTATAATCTGCGATCAGTCCTTGATTATGAGCGGATCTGGATGTCACATCGCTTGAGGCGTTTTTGGTAACTGACATTAATTAGCTCAGAAGCTAGTACGTTAGGATGGTTCCTTAACCGGTTCTTATACTTTTGAGCTAAGAGCCTTATTTCCTCCTTTACTGTGTTGACCTGTAGTGCTCATGTATTTCAGCATTTGTGACAAACCATGGCGTGTTGGCTAAGTTTCTGAGGATACCGTTCTGCACTCTTTGCATGATGGTTAGGTTAGAGTTGCATGCGCTTCCCCAGAGTTGGAGTCCGTAGGTCCATATTGGCTTCAAGATGGTTTTGTAGATGAGCAGCTTGTTGTCCATGGACAAGATCGAGTTGCGCGCCATTAGCCAGTACATGTTTCTGTACCGCAGGTTGAGTTCATCTCTTTTTGTTTTGATGTGTTTCTTCCATGTCAACCTGCGATCCAGATGCATGCCGAGGTATTTGATGGTATCACATTGTGAAAGGTCATTGTTTCCCATATAAACCTTTGGACAATTGCCCTTTCTCAAGGTGAAGGTGATGTGTGTAGAATTTAGTGGTACTCGCCCTAATTCTCCATTTTTGAAGCCAGTCGTTAATATTATTAAGGCTATTCTGTACTGTAGCAGATGCCATCTCAGGGTCTCTGTTGCTTGCTAGTACAGAAGTATCGTCAGCAAATGTAGCGGTGGTAACATTATGTGATTCAGGAAAGTCTGATGTGTATATTGTGTACAGCACCGTGCCCAACACATACCCCTGCGGAACTCCTGCTTTTATGTTATGGAAGTCTGAAAGTTCATCATCCACTCTGACCTGGAAAATGCGGTCAGAAAGGTAGGATTCCATTAGAAGGTAAACGCTGTGTGGAAGAACTTTTCTGAGCTTACAGAGTAGACCGTTGTGCCAAACCCTATCAAATGCCTGCTGCACGTCCAAGAATACTGCTGTACGCCAAAAAATTTTCGGCTATGCATCGTAAGGAAGAGACCTGATCCGTGCATCCCCTTCCTTTCATTAATCCTGCTTGTACATCCCACATTTTCCCTTCAGTTTCATTCATCACTATTTTTATCAAAACTTTTGCATGCTAAGCAAGCTTATGCCGCGGTAGTTTTTGCACTCTTGCTGTGACCCTTTTCCATTGTAAAGCGGCACGATGACAGCCTTGTACCAATCTCCTGGCACGCTGCCTCTCCTCCAGCAAAGATTAAAAAGGCGGTACAGCTGGCAAGCTACCACGCTTTCAGCATCCGACAGAAATCCTATCAAATCCAATCCACTTCATTCATTCTTTTCCATTTTTACATCCTCATCCGTTGCCCTCTGCATTCTTTGATTGACCTTAGAAGTCAGCCATTCCCACCATGCCTTCTTCTTGTCGGACAATGCTTTCATGACTTCTGCACACATTCTCTTCACCTTACATCCTTGGCTCCTTTTATTTACCCCACACACTTCCACCGCAACTTCCACTAGACCTTCCTTAAGCGTTTTCCATATTTCTTCAATCTCACGTACTTCATCTAAATTTTTAAATTTCTTACTCAATTTACTCACGAATCCTTCTTTAATGCTCATTTCTTGCAAATTTTCGACTTTTATGCGGTCTAGTACACTTACAGGTTCACACACACGATGCCGCTGTTGTAACAGACCTCTTACTCGGCTGATAACCAAGAAGTGATCTGTATCAATCCCGGCACCGCGGTATGCCCACTTTCTTTCTTAGTCTTGCATCTACAATCACAAAATCAATCATATTCTGTGGTTTCCCTCTTGTCTAGTATACAAATGGATCTGTTTGTGGTTAAATATGGTGTTAGGCACCACAAGATATCTCTCAAAACATACTTCAAGCAAACTCTCACCTTTTTCATTCACTCGTTCGTCACCAAACTTGCCCAATACACTTTCATATCCATCACGCTTCACTCCAACCCAACCATTAAAATCACCTAACATTACAATTCTCTTGTTCCGTTTGCATTTACTCAGAATATCGCTCACATTCTCCCAAAATGCCTGTGCACTTTGGTCTCTTGAAGATCGGCGCCAAAGTCCAACCTTCAACCTCAACCAAAGGAGTCTTGGGCTCACACATTCATTCATTCTTGCGGACAGTAGAACACCGACACCCTGGCTCGCTGTGCTGGTTGAGGCTACACCTGACCAGTAGGCTGTATAGGGTCCATGTATAGTGGTGTTACATCCTTTCCTCTTTGTTTCATTCACACACAAAACATCAAGTCGTCTTTCTCGCATCATTTCGCAAACCTCAC
Organism: Thumatha senex; assembly: GCA_948477245.1. Classification (NCBI taxonomy): domain Eukaryota; kingdom Metazoa; phylum Arthropoda; class Insecta; order Lepidoptera; family Erebidae; genus Thumatha; species Thumatha senex. The sequence continues at coordinate 7,196,622 of OX419750.1, read as the reverse complement.
CAATTTTGTTTTTTTTTCCTCCTCTAACATTCAATGTAGCAAAGTGGCTATCCCTAGCCCACTTTCCGCCTCGATGGGAGACGAGACGTGACGGGTTGCGAACCACATCATCGCCAATCAAATAGAAAAAAAAAAAAAAAAAAACATTTCAATATCCATAGCGTTCCCACGAGTGGCAAGGGCAATTCAAAGTCCGCCTAGACAGAGCCCCGCTTGTCTAGGTAAGGCTAGCCTTATTCTGGGGTCGCCCGGTCCCAGGGCAGTCAGGCACGTTACGACTAGGCTCGCCCCTAGCCATGCAGCTCATCGGCACGGCAACTTTGACTTGGCGGAGAAAGGATGGGATGAGGATAAGGTAGGAAAAGGATTAGAAGGTAAGAAAAAGGATGAGATAGGAAAGGGCCTAGGATAGGGTAATTTTGTCTGAACCTTCTGTATTCCAAACCCATAAAATATCCAGCAGCCAGGACAGTTGTTAAACGCTTTATTATCTCTGCAGTCCGAGCATACTGCAGTCCGAGCGTACCACGTACTACAAACTACTTTAATTACCTACTCCTTATCAAACGTAAATTTTAATTAATTTTTCAATCAGGCACGATTTATATGTTCGCTTTTTAAAAATAGACGACATAATTAGGGCAGCATGGCGGCTAACTCCAACGTTTACACAGATAAATAATCCAATATGGCGCGAATATGTTGCAACTTGCAAGTCTTGTAACTGCGTATTGTAAAGTTTATGTACTCGAGATGATCGTTGCTCCTAATGATGCAGAAATCTATATCTATACTTCTATACTATTATATAAAGCTGATGAGCTTGTATTTTTGTTAAACGCGCTAATCTCAGGAACTACCAGTCAGATTAGAAATTTTTTTTGTGTTGGATAGCCCATTTATCGAGGAACACTTTAGGAATAATAACATCTCGCTTAAGGATAGTCTCAAGAGCTGAGCTAATCACAATTGTCGACAAATCGACTGTATTAAATATGTCACGGGCGAAGCCACCTAATAATATTATTAAAAAAGTTTTAATGTTTCCAGTGGTTTCTACGATAACAGTTATAAAGTTTGGGGTATTAAAATCAAGTTAAGTCTCTTAACATTTTATTTAATCCCCCTTTAGCCGTCATTTTTATGCTTCACTCCTAACCTCCACTTGCAATAAGTATTTTATAGCATTATAAAAAGTTACTGGTCAGACTTGCTAACATTTCAAAATGGCCCGAAAAGAGCTTTCAATTAAAAAAAAACAACTTCATAATCGTTGACAGAACTCTGAGGTTAACTAACTATCATCACGCTGTATCCTTGACGGGGTAGTCAAAAAGGACTGATCGCTCGGCTTCTCGATCCATGCATACTTCTTTCGCTTCCTGCAGATTCACATGCGTATCTGAGTACTGAGGTAACACATTAAAAAATATGTTAGCGTACCAGAGTACACAGATAAGAAGTAAAACTTTTTTACGACATACCTATCTTTTTTCTACTATTTACAACTTCACGAAAATTAGGTAGGAAAGAAGTTTCACTTACGTCGAAGAGGAAGTTTCACTTCAAAACAAAATGGTGCGTGACGTGAAGTGACGATTTTTTTTACAGCTATAAAATTTATCTTCACGTCGATAAAGAAGTTTCACTTCAATACAGTCGAATTGATAATCTCCTTCGTTATTTAATGTCTGTAAAAAAATTTAAATGCCTACTCGAGTATAAAATGTTCAAGAGGCCAGTAAGTGGGTCATAGTTAGTGCAAATGTTTGTTATCAAATAGATAGGTACGGCGATATGAAATCTGAAACTCGGTCAGATGCAGGAAACCGCTGGCGCCGGCGGCGGCAGGCGGTTTGCATCGCCTTCCACAGATTGAACACACTTCTTTATAAATCCTAACTCGTCTTAGTAAGCAGGCTGTATGGCTGGTATACACTTAAACTTTTTTTATGTTTTTTTTAATGTGGCTTTTTATTATACAACGCCTTTTAACCCGAAGTAAGGTAATACAAGCTGGTGCTACTACTATGGCTATGGGATCTGGACAAGTGATAAACATACTGTGGCTACCAGTGCCACATAGCAAAGAACAATTTAATAATAATCCTGCGTCGCGATATAAAAGTCAGCACTAATTCAAATGTCGATCAAAAGATATAAACAACAATCTAACCAATATAAACCGTTGGGCCGCGGCCGACTAGGTGGCTTGACTGGTCCTAGAATTCTTCCTCTTTGTCGGAGGAACATTTCCACTTGTACCTTTACGATACTTGTGTATAATTTAAAAAAAATCTTCTATACAATAAAAATAAATATTTGCGGATCTTACAAACATTTGTTCTGAGTTCCGACTCGGGATTCGAATCCAAGACTACGCACGGCAGGCGCATCACAACCACTGCACCACCGAAGCAGTTAACAGTGTAATAAGGACCTTTCACTGCTTCGGTAGTCCAAGTGCTAGCAAAGTGTAGATTAAAATGTTTTAGAATTTCATCAAATTGCCACTGAGATGTCAAAGATGAATCCGGCCATAGACATTTTAACTAGTTAACATATCTATGCATACGGCTGTATTTAAAAAATCTATAGGAGTCGAATACAGCACAAAATGTTTACGGTGAAATGCTGGCGTATAATATCCCTCTTTAGCGATAAAGGCGTACGTACCATCAACAATAAGAAAATCAGAAAAAAACCAAACATCGATTATTCGACTTCAAAATAAACAGTATACTTATTTTTCTTTTTTTTTTATATTATGGGACATTTTTTTTTTACACAGCGCCGTCTATCCCAAAGTATATAAGCTTGTGTTATGGCATCTAGACGACTGATAAACATACTTATACATATATTACTAAAATACATACATACATACATATTATACATAGGAAACACCCAAACTCCGAAACAAACAATTGTGGATCACACAAAATATTTCTGCCGACCCGGGAATCAAACCCGAACCCGGAAGTCGCGGCAGTCACATGCTCTACCACTGTACCATCGAGGCAGACCGCAATTATGATTATTATGAATAATTATGACTGCCTCTGTGGCGCGGTGGGAGTGCATCCGACTGCTACGCAAGAGGTCGTAGGTTCGATTCCACCCCAAAATAAAACTTTGTGTGATGAGCACGATGGTTTATTCTGTGTCTGGGTGTAATTTATCTATAATATGTATGTATTTAGAAATATGTTTATCAGTTATCTGGTTACCATAGTACAAGCTCTGCTTAGCGTGGAATCAGATGGCGTTGTGTGAGTTGTCCCAACAATATTTATTATTATTTATTTATTAATTATCTATTATCGAATATTTATTATCGTTTATTTATTTATTATATTTATATATTTATCGAAGCGCTCGTGGCCTAGCGGTCTCAGTGTTCTGTAAACGATCACTGAGATACGCAACTTTCACTATGGTTGGTCCTCGGATGGGTGACCACTTTGTGGCATTTACATTTGCGAGCGTTTCCGTGCTTCGGAAGGCACGTTAAGCCGTTGGTCCCGGTTGCCAGTAAAATTGCAGTCGTTAAGCCTGGTTGAAGGCCTTATGGGCGGCTTAAAAATTTCAACAGCAGGTAGCCACAACTTGCGTCTGTCTATTTCAACACGGCAATGGGCTCACCACCTATTACGTAGGACTGGAATCCACACGGTGAAAAGTGGGCATATAATATGCCTCTGCCATATTAGGCGTGATGGATATTTATTAAATAAAATAATAATAAATATCCATCACGCCTTATCCCCGAAGGGGTGGCAGAGGCATATTATATGCCCACTTTTCACCGTATGGATTCCTGTCCCACGTAATAGGTGGTGAGCCCATTGCCGTGTTGAAATAGACAAACGCAGGTTGTGGCTACCTGCTGTTGAAATTTTCAAGCCGCCCATAAGGCCTTCAACCAGGCTTAACGACTGCCATTTTACTGGCAACCGGGACCAACGGCTTAACGTGCCTTCCGAAGCACGGAAACGCTCGCAAATGTAAATGCCACAAAGTGGTCACCCATCCGAGGACCAGCCATAGTGAAAGTTGCGTAACTCAGTGATCGTTTACAGAACACTGAGACCGCGAGGCCACGAGCGCGTGGATATTTATTTATTTATTTTTATTAATTATCTTATTTGCATTTGCTACTTAGTAATACAACCAAAAAAAGCCAACCACAATTTGATTTCACAATTCTTGTGTGAGTTGTGACTAACTATTGGAACAGACAAAGCGATACTTACTTTGTAATAATATTGATTCATTTCTATAGTAAACAATAGTATCTACACGCCTAATATACGAGTAGACACATAGGTACTTTATAAACTAATTCATTTTGCATTTTCTACTGATATTCGATGCGAGAACGTGGTTCTATTAATCTAACTAAAATTATAAATGTGAAAGTTTGTGAGGATATTTGTGCTGAATCATGGTGTAGCCCCTGAACCAATTGCTGAATGAAAAGAATCTCTGAAGGACGGCAGTGGGAGATCAGCGCCACGAATATTATATCGGTAGCATTAGCTGAACTACAGCCCTTTGAGCACACATTCTGCAATGACACCAGTGAGGTTCTACTGTTTTTCATTAATCTTCTTTGTATAAATATTGTGACTTTTTTTTATACATAGGACACATTCAAACTTCAAAATAAACAATTGTGGATCACACAAATATTTCTTCCGACCCTGGAATCGAACACTGGACCTCAGTTGCGGCAGTCGTATGCACTACCACTGCGCCACCGAGGCAGTCAATTTATGAATTTTGGGATTTTGAAAGCTTGAGTATAAGTGTTATGCCTAACTTTTGAGTGTTTAATAAATGTTTTTTCTTTCTTTCATTTTGGCTAAAATTTGGTACAGAGATAACGACGCCCTGATCCGATGGGAAACGGGTTTCAGAATCAACTATCTTCACGCAGTATCCCTGACGTATGAGTATGCAGATCGCCAGGCTTCGCGATCTATGCATACTTCTTTCGCTTCCTGTAGATTCATTAATCGCTTCATACATGCTCGTCTGGGTATTCGAGTACTTTTGACTTTTCCGTTTTTGAGCAGTCTGCTCACGTGGTCTTCACATGAAGTCTCGGATCGCGAAGCCTGGCGATCTGTCCTCTCTGACTACCCCGTCAGGGATACAACGTGAAGATAGTTAAGTTTAAGTTAACTATTTAAAAGGGGTGTAATTTGATATCTGTCCGAATCCTTATTAATTAATTAATTAGATATTTATTTATCTATCTCGCCTTATCCCCGAAGGGGTGGCAGAGGCATATTATATGCTCACTTTTCACGTTGTACTACCTGCTATTGAAATTTTTCAAGCTGCCCATAAGGCCTTCAACTTGACTTAACGACTGCCATGTTACTGGCAACCGGGACCAAAGGCTTAGCGTGCCTTTAAGTTAGGTAGTAATATTGTAAAAGCAGTCAGAAAACTAACTAACTATCTTCACGCTGTATCCCTGACGGGGTAGTCAGAGAGGACAGATCGCCAGGCTTCGCGATCCATGCATACTTCTTTCGCTTCTTCAAGATTCATCAATCGTTTCATACACGCACGTCTGGGTATCCGAGTACTTTTGACCTTTCCGTTTTTGAGCAATCTGCTCACGTGGTCTCATGCCGGTACACACACCGGCACAATTAGCGGTACATAAAATTTAATATTTTTCAAAGCAATTTTATTTTAAAAACCAATAAACGCCATTCGCTGTCATAAATAAAATGCCATATTTTAAAATTAAAAGGTCTGTTTGTTGCAATTTAATTGAAAAAAATAAACTTTACGGAAAAATAAACATTCTTGAATTTTCATGGTGATTTAAAAACTATTAAACATTTTATTTTTCATTGGAATAAAGGATAAATCAGTATCGAGTATTTCCTCCACGTGCCCGTATCAAATTTTCTAGCCGTCTTGGCATGCTGAGAATGATGTTGTCTATCGTTTCTTGGGAAACTGTCTGCCATTGCTCCAATAGGATCCGATGACAGCAGGGAAGTAATAAAAGTGGTAGAAGAACACAAACCTACTGCTTCGCAAAAAAGAAAGAGCCAGCTTAAACCGATTCAGAAAGGCGGTAATAGAGTATCCACTCGTTCGGTGCCGTGCAAAAGAAAAAGTTTTTACACGTGTGGTGCGCTGAAACCAGACACTTCCAAAAGTTTAATTAGGGAGCATGTGAAGAAACAGTGTAATACGGATGATATTGTGGTTGAAAAAATAGTGCCTAAAACTAAACGAGACTACGCTTCGTTCATGATTGGGGTTCCGGAATCAACATTTGATAAACTAAACAGTGGTGACAGTTGGCCAGTGAATACCCGCTTTAATGAATGGGTGTGGTTTCGAAACTCCAATAAGGCAACATCGACCCATTAGTAATACATACAATCAGATCCAAGTTTACTATCAAAATGTTCGCGGTCTCCGTACAAAGTTAGATAAATTTCACTCTAACATATTAGAATCATCCTACGACTTATTTGCTGTTACGGAATCAAGCCTAAATGGTTCGATACGAGACGGTGAGGTTGTCCCAATGGACTTTCAAATACTACGATGTGATCGGGATGACGGTCGGAAGCTCGGGGGAGTCTTTCTGGCGGCGCGGACGCAGGCGTCATTGGAACTGCGACAAATTCAAGTAGACAATGTAGACGATGCGTCCTTTGAGATTATATGCGCAACGGTGCACAGGCGCCATCTATTTCTATTTTTATGTTGTGTGGTATATATTCCACCGGGTGCTGGTAGTAGTGAATATATGCGACTATTTAATATTATTGAAAGTATTTGTGTTAAATATGATAGTGTTATACTGTTGGGTGACTTTAATATGTACTCAGCACCATTGGAAATACATACATATTTAGAATACGTAAACACTTATTGTGGATTCTGCCAGGTTAATAATATTAGTAATATTAATAATCGAACTTTGGATTTGGTATTGACAACGTTTTTATCAACTGACATAGAGATTGAATTATCTGATGAGCCGCTGGTTGTTATCGACAAGCAACATCCACCGCTGGTAGCTCGTGTATCGGTGAAGCGACCGCCTACGACCACCTCATCGGCGGGGGCATCTTGTGCACACACTAACCAAAATAACGCGGCACTGGAAATACAGCGCTGGAACTTCAAAAAAGCCAATTTTCCACTCTTGTACCATAATTTGCAACAGGTATGTTGGGACGGCCTTTATGACATTAAAATCCAGAGGAAGCCTTAAATTATGTGTATTATTTATTGAATGAAGCTATTAATTTGTGTGTACCTAAAAAGATTAAAAATACTAAAAAACATAATTCTAGGTATATTTATCCTGATTGGTATACGGCTGATTTAATTAGTGATATTAAGGCTAAATGGAAATACCACAAGTTATTGAAATTGACGGGGATGCGGGATAATTATGAAACGTTTTCCCGCCTCCGTTCGTCAGTAAAAAATAAAATAAAAGTGTGTTATGCAGCGTATCAAGTTAGGCTACAGCTTATTTTAAAAAGGATCCCCAATCCTTTTGGAGTTACGTAAGAGATAAACAATCCAGACGCGGCTCTACTCGTATCACGGAAAATGGGAGAGAGTTAGATGAACAGGAATGCGCGGATCGATTTGCATGCTATTTTCACTCAGTGTATTCGGGCGTTCGGCCGGCTCTGGATGCTGGTGCGGCAGAGCACACGGCAGGCGGGCGCGCAGGCGCTGCACGAGTGCACGTTGAGCGTCTGAGCGAGAGCGACGTGGAGGGCGCGCTTGACCGCCTCCAGCCCAAGCGCTCCGTGGGCCTGGACGGCATACCGCCATATCTAGTTAAAGACTGTCGTGCAGTCTTCAAGAAGCCTCTGCATCATGTGTTTAATGCGTGTCTCAGGGAGGCCCGATACCCAGACAAGTGGAAGGTTACCAGGGTGATCCCGGTTCCTAAGAGGGGTTTGGGTTCGGATGTAACGGAATATCGCCCGATTGCGGTCCTGTCGGCGTTCGCCAAGGTATTTGAATCCGCCTTACATAAACAAATATACAATCAAGTTAGCTCGCATATGGCGGACGAACAGCATGGCTTCCGGCAGGGTCGGGGTACAGGCAGCAACCTGCTCTCGTTCTTGAGCTATGTGATGCCAGCGGTGGATGCGGGTGGCCAGGTGGACGCCGTGTACTTTGACTTCCGGACGGCGTTTGACGTCGTCGATAACGACATCTTGTTGGAGAAACTTGCAGCAGTGGGCTTTACACCGCAACTGTTGCAATATTTTTCAAGTTACCTTGGCGAACGCCGGCAGTATGTGGAATGCGCCGGACATGAGTCTGACCCATATTTTACATTTTCGGGTGTGAGCCAGGGCAGTAATCTAGGGCCTCTGGAGTTTATCTTGATAATAAACGATCTTCAAAAGGTAGTCCGGAATGCGAGATGCCTACTGTTCGCGGACGATCTCAAACTGTTCTTAACAGTGAATGATAGATCCGATTGTGATCGTCTACAGCAAGATATTGATGCGGTGGTGCAGTGGGGCACTAACAATAAACTGTACTTTAACTCAGCTAAGTGTAAAACTATGAGTTATGGGCGTAAACGGAATCTGATGAAATACTCGTATCGTGTAGGTGATGCGATAGTGGCGCGTTCGGGTAGCCTAATAGACCTGGGCGTTCGAATGGTATCAGATTTAGCGTTTTGGGATCACATCGCTGACATCTGCGGAAGGGCTTTCAGGAGCCTGGGATTTATTTTAAGGCAATGTAAGGATTTCCGTGGTACTGAAGTCACCAGAATACTATATAACGCACTCGTTAGGAGTAGACTCGAAACGAGTGGCATAATATGGAATCCGCTCGAGACTAAATATATTCTTATGTTGGAAAAAATACAGAATAAATTTGCACGGTTTTTGTATCTGAAAGAGTATGGCGTTTACCCCTTTTACCCACTGAGGTACCCGACCCTGTTTGTACTCGGCATGGTGGGGTACAACAGGCTAGCTGTGAGGCGCAATGTCGGGCTTTGCAAGTACGTGTGGCGCGTACTGCTTGGACACACGCACCACCCCGAGCTGTTGGCGGCGCTGGGACTGTGCGCGCCGGACAGCGCCGCCACCAGGAGGCGTGGCTTCCCCACCTTCAGAGTTCCCGTCTGCAGGACGAACCTTCTCGAGGGTGCCCCTGTATCACAGGCACTAAGACTACTGAACCAAATAGCTGAAAAAGTAGATATTTTTCAATGTAGCTTGGCTGAGTTCACAAGAGTTGCGTGTGATACTTGTGAACATTTTTAATTTTGATAATTTAATGTTTAATTTTACTTTCTTTTAATTTTAATTTTGTTGAATAATAAATTCTAAATAGTAATTTCATAATTTTAATTATTAAATAGATTCTGAATTGTAATTTCTTAATTTTAATATGACATTTTTGTTTTTTATTTTTTAAATTAATAATTAATGTTTTTTTATTATATTCAGTTATTATTAATTATTTATATTTTTTGGAATTTATTTTTATTAATAAGATTACTTATGTTTTAATTTTTTTTATTTTTATGTATCCTATAGCATTAAATTCTAAGTTGCAATTTCTAACTAACTAAAAACTATATTCACGCTGTATCCCTGACGGAGTAGTCAGAGAGGACAGATCGCCAGGCTTCGCGATCCATGCATACTTCTTTCGCTTCTTCGAGATTCATCAATCGCTTCATACACGCACGTCTGAGTATCCGAGTACTTTTGACCTTTCCGTTTTTGAGTAATCTGCTCACGTGGTCTTCATATGTAAGTCTCGGCCTACCCTGACTCCTTCTACCCTCTACTTTTGAACAATATATATTCTTCGTCAATCGTTCCTCACTCATTCGTTGGACGTGTCCAAACCAACGGAGCACGCCCTTTTCCAGCTTAACGCTGACACTTTCATTCAAACCTGCCATATTGCGTATCACTTCATTACGTATTCGGTCGGCCAAGGTAACGCCGCACAATTTTCGAAGTGATCGCATCTCCACAGCATTCAATTTAATTTCATGCATCTGCTGACATACCCAGGTTTCACTACCGTAAAGCAAAGTTGGCACTAGCACTGCGTTATGAATCGCCATTCGTGCTTCTTTTACGATGCTTTGTCGCTTTAGTAACTGGGACAAAGCACCGTTAACTTTGTTTCCGGCAGCTACTCGCCGTTCTACATCCAAATCACATCTTCCATCCGCGCTAAACATACTTCCTAAATACACAATTTCATTCACTTGCTCTAGACGTTCCTGGTTTACCCTAATCTCGCATTTAGTTCTTACGTCACCTCTTTCAAATACTAGAACCTTAGTTTTACTTGCATTCAAGCGGAGACCCTTACTTTCACACCCCTCTTTCATATTAGTGACTAATGCCTGAAGGTCGGCTTCTGATGAGGCCATGAGCACCGCATCATCAGCGTACAGCAGACAGTTTACTGTAAAGTCACCCAAATTCACACCCATATTAAAATCTTTCAACTTCTGCAGGCAACTGTCCAGATACACTATGAACAGCCAGGCGGACATGACACATCCCTGTTTGACGCCTGTACAGACATCAAAAAGAGGTGACACATCCCCCCCTACTCGCACGCAAGCCTTACAGTCCCTATAAAGCGACTGCATTGCCCGCAGTAGCGAGCCGTCCACGCCATATCCTGGCAGCAAGTCCCACAGCGTTTCTCTCACAACGTTATCAAATGCTTTCTCTAGATCCACAAAAGCGCAGAAAACCTTCTGGCTAAGAGCCAGAAACTTTTCCGCGATCATGCGGAGAGAAAACACTTGATCCATGCAACCTCTTCCACGTCGGAATCCGCATTGAGCCTCCCATAAATACCTTTCAGACTTTTCTTGCATTCGTGCCGTTATAACCTTTGCATACACCTAGCTAAGCTGACCAAACTGATCGGCCTGTAGCTGGAGCAGTTTAGGCGCGAGCCTTTCCCTTTTTTTTTTTTGCAATTTCTAAATTATATTATTTAATTAATTAAATTCTAAGTTGTAATTTCATCATTTTAATTTTTAAATGAGTTAAATTATGAAATGTAATTTCTTCATTTTAATTTATAATATTTATCTTTTATATTTTTAAATTAATAATTAATTATTTTTTATTATATTCTTATTTTATTAATTATTCATATTGTTACGTTCGTAGGGTGGGTACTAATAGGAGTTGCACTAATACCACAAATTTTAAAAGTAACACTTTAATTACTCCAAATAAAAGCAATGAAACCACAACTAATATTCGCCACCAAACACACTAAACACAAATTCTTCTCTAAGATAATCGCACTGTAACAGTATCGCACTATTTAGCTTCGATCACTTCGATTCGCACTGTTCGCTTCCTCAAAGGAGACTGTCCTGTAGCCGCGAGCTCGGCCCTTTATATACGCCTAGTAATGTTCTGGAATATTCGGGAGAATTCGTTCGATACCTACAATCGGGTACATCTCTAGAATGTTCCACACGATACTAGTTGCTCCTTCGGTATGTGCCGGAAGGTTCTCGACCTATTGCTGTCCCTTCTGGTGCTATCTCTATCACATAGTTCTAGAATGATCTTAGTGTAGCTATCTCTTTTTAATAGTGCTATCCCTGTCTAATAGCTCTGGAATATTCTGAATGTAGCTCTCTCTTTCTAATACTGCTATCCTTGTCACACTTTCATGAAATTACGCTATTTACTGAAGTGGGCTTCAAAGGCCCATAAGGGGTCCTGAAAACGCCTGAAAAAGGGTTTTCAGGTTATGATGGCATGCGATAGGGGGTGGCCTGAAACGAACTGAAAACATGTTTCAGGCGCCTGAAAACAACGGCAACTGGGGTGAAATTTGGATAATTTGGTATGTGATAGCTTCCTCGGAAACGGCCTGAAACCGCTTTTCAGCCTGCTGAAAACGTTCCCAAGGTCCAGAAAATGACGTTTAAAGTTGTTTACTAGTCCGCCGGCGTAACACTACCCCCACCTAAGACATGCTCGTCCCGAGCATCGTTGTCTCCATGATATCTGGCAAGTCGGTCAACGTGAACTATCTTGCAGGGACTACGAGGACTCCGCTGTATTCGATACGTGACGTCATTGATTCTAGTAACCACTCTATACGGTCCTTCCCAGTTAGGGGATAGCTTTGGGGACTTCCCTTTCCGCCGCAAAGGATTATGTAACCACACCAATGAGCCTTCATCAAACCCAACTTGGTTTGATCTCCGATCATATCGAGTTTTCATCCTCTCACTAGCTTGAAGCCCGTGTTCACGAACAAGTTTGTGAACATCGTCGATCCGATCCCGCAACTCGCTCGCGTACTCGGTGATGGATCTAGGTGAGTCTGGAGGACGCCCAGTTAAAAGATCTGCAGGTAGACGAAGTTCTCTCCCAAAATTCACGTATGCTGGGGTAACAGCTGTGCTTTCATGAGTTGCGGACCTATACGACATCAAAAAGAGCGGAATGTGTCGGTCCCAATCTTTCTGGTGACTCTCGACAACTTTGGCCAAGTGTCTTTCCAGTGTCTGGTTAAATCTTTCGACCATTCCATCCGATTGTGGGTGATATGCCGTCGTTCTCGTTTTATGCAAACCCATTATCCGGCAAGTTTCTTGAAAGACCATAGACTCAAAGTTCCTGCCCTGGTCGCTATGAATTTCAAGTGGCACTCCAAACCGACAGAATACCTCATTTACTAATTTTTCCGCTATGGTGGTCGCTTCCTGGTTGGGAATAGCAAATACCTCAGGCCATTTGGTGAAGTAATCCATCACCACCAAAATGTACTTATTCCCGGAGTCTGATGTTGGAAACGGGCCCGCAACATCCAAAGCAATTCTTTCCCAAGGTACTCCAACGTTGTACAACTTCAGTGCTCCTCTACTGCGGGTATGTGGACCCTTGACTGATGAACAGCTAGTACACTTTTTACACCAGTCTTCAACGTCTTCACGGCAGTGAATCCAGTAAAACCGCTGGCGAATTTGCATTAGCGTCCTTTTCATTCCAAGATGTCCGCCGGAAGTTCCGTCATGAAAACACTTCAAAACATCTCTCACTCTTATCTTTGGAACAACAACCTGCAGGTGAGCATCTTTCCCATTCGCAGACTCCCATTTCCTGCACAGTACGCCATTATGCATGACCAATCTATCCCATTGATTCCGCCTTCCATAGGCACCTCGTCGGATCCGAATTTCAGAACTCCAGTTTCAAGTCGATCTTGCAGCCGTAACCTCTCATGAAATCTAGTCCAACAATGCAGTCGTCCACAATGTCAGCTACGATGACTTTATGCCGGTAGTTCTTTTCACCAATTCCAAACACCACCTCCCGCTCACCTTGGATGGGAATATGCTGGCCGGTAGCTGTTAGCAGCTGGAGTTGCTTAGGTCGGACTAGATGATCTCTGGGTAGGTACTTCAGTAGCCGAGAACTGATCACTGTCCGAGAAGCTCCGGTGTCGATGGTGAGGTGACATGGTATTCCACCAATGTCTCCTGTAACAACCAGACTATTCCCGTCGTTCGCCTGTGAGATCATAACACATGGGACATTTCGACCACCAGCCAGCACTCGTCCCGTAGTCCTGGCTTTTATTCGTTTCCCTGCTGCGGCGCAGGGGCTGAGCATGACGTCCTTGTCATCGGGGCTGGGTCGCGACCATCTATCTTCTTCTTGGGGCAACCGGACTGTATGTGCCCTCGTTCGCCACAATTGTAGCATCGTGGTCCAAACTCACGGCGAGGTGCAATTGGCTCCCTAGCAGATACTTCCCGCACCCTGTAAGGCCTCGAAGAATCCTGCCGTACAGCCTCTACTTCCAGTGCATGGGCAACTGCATCTTTAAGACTTCCGTGGTGCCCCAATCGCACTGCGGCTCTTATTTCAAGGTCCCGTATCCCGTCAATAAAGGCTTGCACCAGCATGCTGTCCACCAGAGACGCTGAAGCTCGTTGATAAGCCTTCCTGACCAATTTCTCTATTTCTAAGGCCCACTGTTGTAAGGACTCATTACGCCCCTGGCTTCGGTCCTTCAGTTGTGCTCGATACACGTGCTCCAGGTGACCATCGCCGTAACGCGCCTCCAGAGCTTCAAGAAGACGGTCGTATGTCCTGTCGTCTCCCAGGGCCTCCAAGATGGTGAGGGCCTCATCACGTAGGGCTAACGTTAATGCCGTCTTAGCTTGCTCCTTACTCCAGCCGTTAGCATGGGAAACGGACTCGAACTGCAGCTTATATGCAGTCCATGACGACGTACCATCAAAGGGAGGTGCTTTGAATCTTCCACCTCCCAACGTGGTAGTCTCATACACACAGGAACTGTTAACTGTTGGTGCCTTGGTCTCCAACTTCTGCAGGCGGTTTTCATGAGTCTCCACCTTTTCATTCACGTCGTGTATCCTGACATCCATATCGGTAAGTTTCCCCTGGACCTCTAGCATTTCCTTCTTCCACGCTGCGGTATTTTCGAGAACCCCGCGCAGCATTCCAGATTGCTCTTCATGTTTTCTAGATTGTTCATCCTGTTTTCTAGCGAGTTCCTTTAACAGGACTAGAACGCTGCTCAAGTCCACTTCTTGCTTGGGAGTGGTCCGCGGCTCCGATGTTCCAGCAACAGGCGTAGATTCCCCACTGGCTCCCGTTTGGCTTCGGGTTTGAACCCCCCTGGGCTCGGTTTCACGTGGCATAATCGGCATTTCCTATCCCACTTCTGACACCAAATGTTACGTTCGTAGGGTGGGTACTAATAGGAGTTGCACTAATACCACAAATTTTAAAAGTAACACTTTAATTACTCCAAATAAAAGCAATGAAACCACAACTAATAATCGCCACCAAACACACTAAACACAAATTCTTCTCTAAGATAATCGCACTGTAACAGTATCGCACTATTTAGCTTCGATCACTTCGATTCGCACTGTTCGCTTCCTCAAAGGAGACTGTCCTGTAGCCGCGAGCTCGGCCCTTTATATACGCCTAGTAATGTTCTGGAATATTCGGGAGAATTCGTTCGATACCTACAATCGGGTACATCTCTAGAATGTTCCACACGATACTAGTTGCTCCTTCGGTATGTGCCGGAAGGTTCTCGACCTATTGCTGTCCCTTCTGGTGCTATCTCTATCACATAGTTCTAGAATGATCTTAGTGTAGCTATCTCTTTTTAATAGTGCTATCCCTGTCTAATAGCTCTGGAATATTCTGAATGTAGCTCTCTCTTTCTAATACTGCTATCCTTGTCACACTTTCATGAAATTACGCTATTTACTGAAGTGGGCTTCAAAGGCCCATAAGGGGTCCTGAAAACGCCTGAAAAAGGGTTTTCAGGTTATGATGGCATGCGATAGGGGGTGGCCTGAAACGAACTGAAAACATGTTTCAGGCGCCTGAAAACAACGGCAACTGGGGTGAAATTTGGATAATTTGGTATGTGATAGCTTCCTCGGAAACGGCCTGAAACCGCTTTTCAGCCTGCTGAAAACGTTCCCAAGGTCCAGAAAATGACGTTTAAAGTTGTTTACTAGTCCGCCGGCGTAACAATATTATTTAGAATTTCCTCTTTTATTAAGATTTCATATTTTAAATTTTAAAATGTATATGTATCTTATCCTATTGCATTACATTGGTATAAAGCTGTAATAAATGTTATAGATGTATGTTAAATAAATAAATAAATACGGCATTTCGCAGTTCATCCAAAGTCACAGGAGCGGGTATTCTGGATTTCACCCTACTTTTTAGTAAGTTCCAGACATGTTCAATCGGATTCATGTCTGGTGACCTTGCTGGTCACTTCATTACTGCGATGTTCACATGTTAAGGTACTCGCGAATTCGCAGTGCGGTATGAGGCCGAGAATTATCTTGCATCAACACAAAGCCGTCACCGATAAAGGGGGCAAAAGGTACCTCGTTTTCTTCAAGAACCTCCCTTATGTATAGATCAGCAGTGAGACTCCCTCTATCGAACACCACTAAGTCCGTGCGAGCTCCCAAACATATCCCCCCCAAACCATTGTGGACCCTCCGCCGTATGCTACCGTAGTTTCTAAATTTAACTGATTGTATCGTTCCCCTTCACGTCTCCATAATCTTTGACTTCCATCAATTTCATTTAAAAGAATTCTACACTCATCACTGAACAAAACTTTACTCCATTGGTCAGTGGTCCAAAGACAATGCTCTCGAACGAAATTGAGTCTGTTTCTGCGATGATGTACCTCGAGTTCCGGAGCCTTGGCGGGCACGCGTGAACGCAAATATACTTCTTCGAACCGTCTTCGTACCGTGCGTTCACTTACTGCTACTCCTCGAACTTCTTGAAGAAGATTTCTGGCTTGCACAGCCGTCAAACGCGGATTCCTTCGAACACGCAGCTGAATAAAATGGTCATCTCTCCTCGATGTACGCCTATCTCTGCCTTGCCCGCGATGTCTAACGAGAGAATTAGTCTTCCTGTATCGCTGGACACTGCTATGAATTGTTGAAACAGATCGACGAAGCATACTGGCGATATCTCTGTAAGTTTGATTATTGCTTCTCATTTCAAGTGCCCTGACAATTTCAGTCGGGGTTAAATCAGGCATAATGATTCCCTTACCCTTCAGTAAGATTTAAGGAACATAAAAAGTCCAAAAAGTATTGAATTAAATAAAAAAATAAGATCTTTACATACAAACTTAAGCACCGTGATCAACAGTGTTCTGATTTTAAAATATTATACTCTAAAATAAAATAGTCTTAAATCAGCCAGCAACATTAATTGAAAAAGGTTTCACTTTTTTTTTATGTTCCGCTAATTATGCCGGTGTGTGTAAGTCTCGGCCTACCCTGACTTCTTCTACCCTCTACTTTCGCACAACATATATTCTTCGTCAATCGTTCCTTACTCATTCGTTGGACATGTTACAGTATATATTTTCAAATATCATGTTAGTTAAACAGAACATACATTTATACAATAGACACAGTGACATACATACGATAAATACTAGAAATACGCATAAATTAATTGGAACGCATCATCGTTTACAAAAGGTTCATGACTCCTTTGCAGGAATTGGCATACGCCTATATCATAAAATTCCTTTGGACATTATGAACCTGCCGTTACATAAATTTACGGCGGAAATTAAGAAGCACCTCTTGAAAAGGGCTTATTACAGAATTAATGATTGTTTAAATGATAAAAATTTATGGAAATGAGTTGCTTGCTCTTCGCTCGAGCTATTTAGGATTCGAATGAATCTTGTGTTATTTTGTACTTGTCTTGAATCTGCATATATGTTGTATTTTTACATTTCTACATTGTGAATAATTTGAAATGTCAGACAACTAAAGGTTTCTAAATCGGCTGCGTTTAATTCTGGTAATAACTAGTATACAAATATGTAATTTGAGTTTGTTATGGTGTGAGCACCAAGTAGACTTATTTATTATTTTGAAATTGACATGATAGTTGCTGTGCAGTTTTTGGGTATGTCATGCTCGCCTAAGTGTCCTGGCAGTGGTGGTGTATGTTTCGGGTCGCCTTATTCCCTATAATACGGTTGAGTAGGGTGATGGCTGATATATACGTCATACCCGTGAACGGGTGCCGTCTGTTGTGACTGGTCAGCTCATAGCTGTTATAGCAATTATTACAAATAATATTATTAAAATTTAAAAAAGAGTGGCCATGAGTTTTATTGCCAGGTTCTTCCTCAGGCTCTACCTATTGCTTTGCGAATCTGGCAGTAAATGTAAATGTAGAAGCAATAATCTTGACGTTCGTAAGTGTTACTTTGTGACCTACATGAATAAAGATATTTCATTTCATTTCATGTCCAAACCAACGGTGCACGCCCTTTTCCAGCTTAACGCTGACACTTTCATTCGCACCTGCCATGTTGCGTATCACTTCGTTACGTATTCGGTCGGCCAAAGTTACGCCGCACAATTTTCGAAGTGATCTCCACAGCATTCAATTTACTTTCATGCATCTGTTGACATACCGCTACCGTACAGCAAAGTTGGCACTAGCACTGCGTTATGAATCGCCAGTCGTGCTTCTTTTACGATGCTTTGTCGCTTTACAAATTGGGACAAAGCATCGTTAACTCTGTTTCCGGCAGCTACTCGCCATTCTACATCCGAATCACATCTTCCATCCGCGGTAAACATACTCCCTAAATACACAATTTCATTCACTTACTCTAGACGTTGCTGGTTCACCCTAATCTCGCATTTAGTTCTTACGTCATCTCTTTCGAATACTAGAACCTTAGTTTTACTTGCATTCAAGCGAAGACCCTTACTTTCACACTCCTCTTTTATATTAGAGACTAATGACTGAAGGTCGGCTTCTGATGAGGCCATGAGCACCGCATCATCAGCGTACAGAGGACAGTTTACTGTAAAGTCACTCAAATTCACACCCATATCACAATCTTTCAACTTCTGCAGGCAGCTGTCCAGATACACTATGAACAGCCAGGCAGACATGACACAACCCTGTTTGACGCCTGTACAGACATTAAAAAGAGGTGACACATCCCCCCCCTACTCGTACGCAAGCCTTACAGTCCTTATAAAGCGACTGTATTGCCCGCAGTAGCGAGCCGTCCACACCATATCCGGGCAGCAAATCCCACAGAGTTTCTCTCACAACGTTATCAAATGCTTTCTCCAGATCCACAAAAGCGCAGAAAACCTTCTGGCTTATAGCCAGAAACTTCTCCGCGATCATGCGGAGAGAAAACACTTGATCCATGCAACATATTCCACGGCGGAATCCGCATTGAGCCTCCCATAAATACCTTTCAGACTTTTCCTCAGTCAGAAAACTATAGGAAAAATTGTGATTTATTCGAATTGCGGCAGTTTATGCGATATATCATGAAGGCATTCAACTTAAATTCGTTTTTATTTTAAACCTTTCTGCGATCCTTCCGTCCTTTCTATTCGTCTTCGTTTCGTCCTTCATATTCTCTTATGTTTTTAATCTAGTTTTATTTTGGATCTTTGTTAATTCTCAAACAGAGTTTAAACAATAAACAGAAGAGTATTATATGCGTTTGTTTGTATGTGTAAATGGTAGTATGTGTAACGTCTTGATGGTATGATTTATTGATTTTAAACAATAAAAAAATAGCATTTTCCACTTCTTCTATATATAAACTATCATCATCATCCGAGCGTCTGTCCCAGTTGCGTCTCGCGACGCCCGGGGTCCGCTTTCCTACATTTTCTCCTCCACTTCGCACGGTCATCGGCATCCCCTGTAGTGAGACCATTGGCACACATGTCATCCCTTACGACGTCAAGCCAGCACTTCTTAGGTCTTCCCCTCTTACCGGGACCCGACGGGGCTGACATGGCCAGACATTTGTTACCTACGTAGCCCGGCGGTTGCCGCAAGACGTGACCATACCAGCGAAGGCGACACTCTTGCAACTTGTCTGCAATGTCACGGACGTGAAGGCTGCCGCGGATGCGAGAGTTCCTCACGCGGTCCATCCGCGTGACTCCACACATCCACCGCAGCATCTTCATTTCCGTGACACGCAGCTCCTGCTTGTGTCGCTCCAATATCGGCCACGTCTCACTGCCATGTAAAAGGACAGGTCTAATAATGGTTTTGTAGACCTGTCCCTTCAACCGGATCGGCATTTTAGGGTCACAAATGACACCGGTCATCTCCCGCCATTTGGCCCACGCGGCAGCAATGCGTGACTTGACATCGCAATCGATGTCACTGGTCGTGTGAAAAACAGATCCCAGGTATTTAACCTGGTCCGTGCGCTCGACCAAATCACCGCCTATGCGGACGGATGTGGGATCTGTCGAGTTTAGTGCCAAGTACTCGGTCTTCGCCACATTTAGTTTCTATATATAAACTATAAGTGTGCGAAATTGCATACTGCGTTTAAATGATATTTGGCAGAGTCCTTATTGCCTATCGATTATCGAAAATTGCAGTCGGTAGACATGTAACACCATTGCCATCTTGCTAATATTGCAAAATTGCGCTAGGTATTTATGTAATATAACAATTCGACCTTATCTACCTTCGACGTCACCTTTTAATTTATTGTTCCATCAGCAAGTTCAACTAGGTCCGTGTTTCAACGATTGTTATTTCATTATGCCTAGTTATTTTTACAAGCAATTGTTACGATTATGAAACAATGATGTTTGCAAAATAGCTATACAGGTAACAAAGAATCAGACTAGAGAAAGCTATTTAAGAACTGAATAGAAGAATGATTGGCCGCAAATAATTTATTGAAAGACAAAATCGTTTAAAAAGGTTGTTTTGTAATATAAATCGACTAATAAGTGATAAAGGCGCCAACTGTTGAATTTCAAATTAAGAACATCCGGTGTATCGGGTGCGTTCTAAGGAAGCGCACTTCATTAATTCAGTCAGATGGCATTATAGTAGCAGCACTGATTATCCCCGTATGAAAAAAATAATCGGGTAATGAATGTGATGAAGACGTTTACTTTTTTTAAAGTAATATAACGAATAATCAGGCAGTGTTTATTGTTTTAAACCAGCATAAAGACGTTTTTTTATCTCGTACACACATTCTTGGATGAGATAAGCACAATAATTACTATGGAAATTGTATGCTTAATGATGTAAGATAATGAGTGAGCAGCGAATTGTTCCTGTACTTATGTAGTTAGAGCTTGTTGTTATAATTTAAAAAAAAAACGCTAGTTCTACTACTAATGGTTCTGTGAACCGTAGACTTCGGAGTATTTTTTTTATAAATTAAAAAAAATCTCTCTCTCAATCTCTTGACAACCACTACGGACCATTTCCCCCCCCCTGCCTCCACTCCCTCCCCCCCCCCCTCCCGATCGAAAAAACCCCTCGCTAAAAGTTGTTGGCTATATCAAGGATTGTCCATGCCAAGTTGCATGCAAATCCGATAAAAAATGCGACCTGCTATGCAATTCACAAATCTCGGATCCAAATCCGCTACGGCGCAAATGTCATTGATATTCGAATTCTTCGAATATCGATGACAGAATGAACTGTAGACTGAATGGACGTACCGTCGGACATCAATAGCATTTTCCCGTAGCAGTGGAGTTAAAACTGAGACTCGTCGCTCGGCTGGCTACGCCCGTCTCCTCAGTCAAAAAAATAATTAACCTAAGCCTACCTGGCACTCTAAAAGTCTATAAACCTACTGCCACTTTTCTTACCATTTTATTACCGCGAATTGGGGATAACTGTAGGTTTGCCAATCGTACTATAATATATAGTATTGTACTATATTTCGGAGCTGCGTACTATATACTGTTGATATATATAGTACGCAAAAATAGTATATTTTCAACACCTAAATTTACACATGAAAGAAGCGTAAATTACTTTTAAATTATTGTATTGGGTAGACGTCGCAGTCTCTGCCTACCCCAATGGGATAGAGCCGTATTTGTTTACGTTTTAGGGATCCGTACCTTAAGACGAAAAAAAATAACCCTTAAATTTGATCACTGTGTTGTCCGTCCGTCCGTCTGTCCGTCAAGACCCTTTATCTCGGGAACGCGTGAAGATATCGAGTTAAAATTATAACTATATACTCAGGTCTACGGTCCCCTTAAGCAGTTATAAAAATAACGTCTAAGGTACTGTAAAAAAATGTTATTGCCGTTTATTAATCCTTAGTGAGTTAATGAATCTGCAGGAAGCGAAAGAAGTATGCATGGATCGGGAGGTCTGACGATTTGTCCTCTCTGACTACCCCGTCAGGGATACAGCGTAAGATAGTTAGTTAGTTTTAGTTACTGGATGAGTCCGACTCAATGTTGTCCGGTTTTTTTTTTATATCAGGTGAAAGAGAAGCTTACGGCTAACCATCGAAAGTGGTCATGTTTCACCGAAGCCTGTGGTCATCTACACCACCAGAGGACCTCTAGTATTGCCAAGATGCTACACTTGCGCTAGCAGAGGTGGCTACACTGGCGCTGCCAACTCTAAACAGACTTCTTCAAGTCAGCGTCGAATAGTACCGAAAAATAAAAAAACGCTTTATTCCCACGGGAATACATCAATTTTAACGCGAGCTTCTTCTAGTATGTTACTGTAATAGTCACAATATTGCTCTCCGGTGTATTTAATATAGACAGGTCCTTATTTGTAATTTGAAAAAGTTCTTAAGAATAATATGCCTAATGCAAGTTTCACATTTAAACTCATCTGCCGACTAGGATGGTGATGGAATGATTAACTAACTAGGTATAAATCATAAAGAAAACGGCCAAATTAGAATCACGCAACTTATGTCTGTACTAATTAAATTATTAGTTCTCAAGGTTGTCAAAGACACTTGTGTTTACTGAAAAAAAATAGTACGTTCGTATCCACCTACATGTCTAGGTCCTAGACAAGTAGGGTGGATACGGACTATCAATTTTTTTATTATAATATCTAGGTATTTATCGTAGAACTAACTAACTAACTAACTATCTTCACGCTGTATCCCTGACGGGGTAGTCAGAGAGGACAGATCGCCAGGCTTCGCGATCCATGCATACTTCTTTCGCTTCTTCGAGATTCATCAATCGCTTCATACACGCACGTCTGGGTATCCGAGTACTTTTGACCTTTCCGTTTTTGAGCAATCTGCTCACGTGGTCTTCATATGTAAGTCTCGGCCTTCCCTGACTCCTTCTACCGTCTACTTTTGAACAATATATATTCTTCGTTAATCGTTCCTCACTCATTCGTTGGACGTGTCCAAACCAACGGAGCACGCCCTTTTCCAGCTTAACGCTGACACTTTCATTCAAACCTGCCATATTGCGTATCACTTCGTTACGTATTCGGTCGGCCAAGGTAACGCCGCACAATTTTCGAAGTGATCGCATCTCCACAGCATTCAATTTACTTTCATGCATCTGCTGACATACCCAGGTTTCACTACCGTAAAGCAAAGTTGGCACTAGCACTGCGTTATGAATCGCCATTCGTGCTTCTTTTACGATGCTTTGTCGCTTTACTAACTGGGACAAAGCACCGTTAACTTTGTTTCCGGCAGCTACTCGCCGTTCTACATCCGAATCACATCTTCCATCCGCGCGAAACATACTTCCTAAATACACAATATCATTCACTTGCTCTAGACGTTCCTGGTTTACTCTAATCTCGCATTTAGTTCTTACGTCACCTCTTTCAAATACTAGAACCTTAGTTTTACTTGCATTCATGCGGAGACCCTTACTTTCACACCCCTCTTTCATATTAGTGACTAATGCCTGTAGGTCGGCTTCTGATGAGGCCATGAGCACCGCATCATCAGCGTACAGCAGACAGTTTACTGTAAAGTCACCCAAATTCACACCCATATTAAAATCTTTCAACTTCTGCAGGCAACTGTCCAGATACACTATGAACAGCCAGGCGGACATGACACATCCCTGTTTGACGCCTGTACAGACATCAAAAAGAGGTGACACATCCCCCCCTACTCGCACGCAAGCCTTACAGTCCCTATAAAGCGACTGTATTGCCCGCAGTAGCGAGCCGTCCACACCATATCCTGGCAGCAAGTCCCACAGCGTTTCTCTCACAACGTTATCAAATGCTTTCTCTAGATCCACAAAAGCGCAGAAAACCTTCTGGCTAAGAGCCAGAAACTTTTCCGCGATCATGCGGAGAGAAAACACTTGATCCATGCAACCTCTTCCACGTCGGAATCCGCATTGAGCCTCCCATAAATACCTTTCAGACTTTTCTTGCATTCGTGCCGTTATAACCTTTGCATACACCTTACTAGCTAAGCTGACCAAGCTGATCGCCCTGTAGCTGGAGCAGTTTAGGCGCGAGCCTTTCCCTTTGTAAAGAGGTACTACAACTGCTACTCGCCAGTCATCTGGGACCTCACCCGTCCGCCAGCAC
This sequence comes from Thumatha senex, assembly GCA_948477245.1. Classification (NCBI taxonomy): domain Eukaryota; kingdom Metazoa; phylum Arthropoda; class Insecta; order Lepidoptera; family Erebidae; genus Thumatha; species Thumatha senex. The sequence continues at coordinate 7,172,674 of OX419750.1, read as the reverse complement.
AAGTTGCATAACAGACAAAGTGTGTCCCAGACACGCGACCCACCGTACTTGATCATCTCAGCAGTAACTCTGTCTTTTCCCGCAGCCTTACCACATTTCATACTTCTTATCGCTTGTTCTATTTCTTTCATACTAATGACTTCAATGACATCGGGATCCGGAGCATCGAAGTGAGCTCCACTTCCCGATGTGTCATCTCTGTCTTTTCTTGCATACATCTTTCCATAATATTCACTCCATCTCTGCAGGACGTCACTTTGGTCTGTTAGGACGTCATTGTTAACACTAAGCACTTTATTCATACTGCAGATTGCCGAACAACTCCGGGTCTTGCCTACCTCTTTCCAGAAGAGCTTGGCATTATCCCGGAAATTGGACGACAACCTTTCATCCGCTTTCATTCTGCACCTTTCACGAGCTTCTTCTATCAGTGCCTTCGTGTTAACTTTCTGCAGCTTGTATCTCTCTTTCATATTAAAATCATTCCGCGAGGCTAAGTAGTCTAGCCATGCTTTCTTCTTCATTCGAACTGCTTCTTTCACTTCCTCATTCCACCATGCATCACGCTTATTACTACTGCCTCTTTTCGTTTCTCCACACACTTCCACAGCGGCATTTATCATACTGTCCCTAAGGTTCTGCCATACACTTTCCACATTCTCACTGCTTACATTGACGTCGCCAAGCTTTTCGGCTACCCTTTCATTATATTTATCCCTAATGGATGCATCCTGCAGCTTCCAGCTTTTGATGCTATAAGTCGGCCCAGGTTCAGGACACTCGGTACGATGACGCCAACCCGCGAACAGACCCCTAATCCTAGTTATGACTAGGTAGTGGTCTGATCCCAGCTCAGCGCCTCGATAAACCCTCGTGTCCATCACCTGTTTACGGAGCCGACTATCCATTAGGAATAGATCTATCATGCTTCTCTTTGACTTACATCTCCTCGTATACATATGAATTTGTTTGTGGTTGAACATTGTGTTCGCCACAAACAAATCCTTCTCCTTACAATATGCCAGTATTAGCTTGCCAGCGTCGTTCACCCTTTTATCCCCATACTTCCCGAGTACCGACTCATAACCATTGCGAGAGGTACCCACCCATCCATTCAAGTCTCCACATACTATAAGTCTTTCATTTCCTTCTATCACATTTAGAGCTTCTCTCATACTCTCCCAGAAGTCCTCTAGCTCACTCGCGTTCGACGAAGATACTGGCGCGTAAGCAGCTACCAGGAAAATCTTCGTCAAACCAAGTTTTACACGGATCCAAAAAAAAAAAAAAAAATAGTACGTTCGTATCCACCTACATGTCTAGGTCCTAGACAAGTAGGGTGGATACGGACTATCAATTTTTTTATTATAATATCTAGGTATTTATCGTAGAGTCTAGGATAAATACTTAATTATTAAAAAAAAAGAAGAGGATGTGTACAGGAAAAAAAGGAACAAGAGGTGGCATGATTGTAGACTGCAAAGGTGAATAAAGATAGGTACTGGCTTCACACAGTGCACAACAGCCATAAGTGGTAATGGTGCGGAAACCAGTATTACCTCAGGGAATCTAAAACTATAGAGTTAAATGTTAAAGTATTGTAATGTTTTAGTTCATCTAAGTTTATCTCATGCTTTATTTTATAGATAGCACTATTTAATTTAGAATTTATTCAAATATAATACAGATATTCGAAATTTAAAATGTATCTAGTCGATAATATTACTATATTTTTCATATATCATTGCTTAGGCACAGGCTGAGGTCAGGTACATGTTAGATTTTTTTTAAACTTACCAAAAAAGTCCTCCCAAGTCATAGAATGATCAGAATCACCAGTCGCACCGTCCATCTTCAAACATTTAGTAGACTAACACAACATTTTCAATTATAAAAGCTATTATACACAAAATTGTTAAACATTTATGTCACCAACCACAACTGGTTACATTTTTTATTTGTTGGTAAACAAAAACGCATCGCGTCCGATACTCTCACGGCTGCGGGGCAACGATACGCACGGCCTCACGCTCAACGGCTGACTCGTGAATGAATGAAATGAAAAAGTTTGATGTTCTTTCTTGTTCCCTTCCGCGGGCTCGGTCGGCCTCTCGGCACCTCGTGGTACTAAACTCCCGGCCCTCTTGGCCTACGAGCATTTTTTATTTTTATCCCTCTGCATTATGGCGCCACACCCGCAGACACATACTCTTGATATTATCTTGTGCTTGCTCAACAGCATTGTGGAAGTTTCCTGTTTAAAGTGTTCTGTCGCATCGTTGCGAAACTAAAATAGTAGGATAACTGAAAGTAATAATCAGAAAATAAATGAGAAATTCTTTAATGCTCTGTAGGTTACGGGAATAGTTCTATTCACACTAGGCTTATACCAAGTCCAATGGACTAAAGTGCCTCTTGCTTTCCTATCATACATCCAAATTGTAGGTATAGATAGAAGGTATGTAAACTTTCCCAATGTCATACTTCTTAATTCTTGATAAATTTTTAAAGCAATTATTTTGCTAGATTTCTCATAAATTTTTAATAAAGTGGAAAAAGACAATTCGATTCGAGACAGGGATTGAACCTGCGACCTTTGCCTAACCAGGGCAATGTTCTAGTCACCTGAACTACCCGAACCGTATCGAATCAAGTTGAAATTCTCCACCATATTTAAATCGTCATCTTAAGAGTATGACCAGAGTCATCTATCGAGCTAATGAACAACTCGATACCAATGAACAGATACCAACAACCATTTTTATACATTGATGCAATGGACTCCACTCAGTATATTAATAAATTTTAAAAGCAATTATTTTGCTAAATTTCTCATAAATTTTTAATAAAGTGGATAAGGACAGGTGGCTAGAACATTGCCCTGGTTAGGCAAAGGTCACAGGTTCAATCCCTGTCTCGAATCGAATTGTCTTTTTCCACTTTATTAAAAATTTATTAGTTATATTATTTTCTTTCTAGACAGCTAATTTTTTCTAGTAAAATACTAACTACTAGACTGAACTTTTTGTAGATCCAAATCAGGCATTTAGGCTGGCTGGTTTCGACATTTTCTTGTTCTCGACATTGAATCATTGTCATCCCAATGAAATCTTCAATTGCGACCAAATCCCTCGCTCGTAGTCCTACGCGCTATTCGGCATCCCTCTATTTTACATATTTTGTACTCATATCACTTTCTCAAAAGCGGACGATATTTGCAATGTTACTTGGATATTTACTTGGATTGTTTCTGTGGAATTTGAATTTCCCTCCATATACAGGTAATTTCGTAGACCTGTAGCGCAATTCACAAATCTCGGTTCCAAATCCTCTACTGCGCAAATGTCATCGATGTTCATGGAACTCGAATATCGATGACATTTGCGCAGTAGAGGATTTGAATCCGAGATTTGTGAATTGCGCTACTGGTTCAGAAACACTTTCTTTATCTACTTCAGTTCAGTGTTTAAGAGGTTCTCGAAGTATGCGGTCAAATGCCTTTTGACGGAAAGTCATGGTGACGTCCAAAATTTGAGTGCCGCGTCTTGAGGATATTTCATTAACAGTAGCCCTCAAGTTAACGATCAACACATTCAATCTTTATTTAAAGAAACCGCGGTTCATAGAGCATTCAATACTTTGACAAATCTACTTATCTACATATATCTACCTATATCAATACAGATAAATTAAATTTAAGTGTCTATTTGTAATTCCAAATTAACTGATTTTACTAAATGCATATGAAAGTATAAATATTATATATATAAAAAATACTTTCATAAAAAATCATTTTACACATTAAAGGTTTTCTCTGTATATATTTGTTCCGGCTAAACTCTGAAAAGGCTGGACCAACTAGCACTGGCAGATAGTTGATGTTATAAGGAGTAACTTAAGTTACATTTTATCTCCGTATTACTACAGGAAAGGGACCTCCGCATGTAAAACCGCGGGGCGTCCGGTATACATATATATATATATGTATAGTATCTAAACTAGCGGACGCCCCGCGGTATTGAAAGTAGCAGCAAGGTTTTTCAAAACTCTGCGTGAAACGCAACGGAACTCACTATTTTTATTTTTTAATAATGGTTATGGCATGACCACTTCGGCTTTGTGACTGGAAGTCACTGTGATTTCGATCCGCTGAAAAGAGATAAACAATTTACACAGTTAGGTGATGTTATTTTATCCATCGGTAAAGTCGAGCAGTGTATTTCTGCCAGTTACGCTTACCTACATTGGAAAATGAGCTCTTTGCCACAGTTTGTCTGCAGTACGAGCCTACGGTTCTGCGAATTGGACTTAATATAATACAAAGGCACCAGCTGCAGTACATGTTTATTTGAAATTATTTGGTTTATTTATTTTGGTTTATAATAATTTATGGTGGTTTAAGTAAGCAGTCCATAGACAAACTGTGGCAAAGAGCTCATGATTCTTTCCTATTTTCTAAAATGTCCCCGTCCTCTACGTCTTCGTTACGTCTAGTCTTAAGTCAAGGTCAGTTTCATCCCAGTATAATAGTGGTTGTTATACTGAGGTTATCAATGGATTTTATGCCACAATATAGAAATTAGCCTCACTACAGGGGATGCCGAAGACCGTGCGAAGTGGAGGAGAAAATGTAGGAAAGCGGACCCCGGGCGTCGCGAGACGCAACTGGGATAGACGCTCGGATGATGATGATAGAAAATAGCATTTCACTGCAAATAGGTATATCATTGTCATTCACTACAGCACGTTAACACAACTTTTATGTCTAAGAAACCACCACTCCCGCACATAAAACAAGATACATGAATGAAATTTTAGAAAATAATATACAGCAAGCGTCCGCCCTTCTAAATTTTCCTGCGTAAAATCAGCTGCAGCACAGGGGTAACACCTCTAGAGTTGCAAAGTTCGTAGACTACAGAGACTAGCTAGTATACCATCTATAATCTTATCTATAATAATTTAATTAATCATTGATACTTAACATTTGTAAGTCTTGTATAAAACGTAAATTGAGACAAAGAAAGGACGCTTGCCAGGTTTACTAATTTCAGTTAATATATTAACTGAGCGATAGATAAATAAGAACATAAAGTATTATTCCACAGCCTCTAACATTAACTAAAAAATATGTTAATTTATAATTTGCTTGTTTTTATTACATTACTTCCTCACTTTCAATATTACTTATTATTATACTCTTTGATTTGTATCTATGGATATGGATACATTTAAAAAAATATTAATATGCGTCATTTAAAATTTGTAGTAAGATTATAGTCATTTTGAAGTTGTAATGAAAAATCGACTAAACTTCAACTTTTATGCAATCCGCGATTCGCTACCTCTAGTAACACAAACAACATGGCGGAATTTTGATCAGTTGTTATGTTTCACATTCTTCGTATATTTTTTTTCGTGCTCAGTGGCATAATTCTCGGTTTCTTACTTCGACAATTATTGTATGGCTACATATTGTACATGTATAGTCAATTTGAAATATACTCCTAAAGCTTCAATGGTTTAAAAAGTACATCTAAATACTAGCCTAGAAACTATGATTTAGGTGAGTGCAAATTTTAACGGATAATTTCATTATCTCGTCACATTGTAAAGCACGTTTGACTTTATTAAATTAAACTGCAACTTTATATAACTTTTGTTCTATTTCTAGCAGTACTTCTACAGCTGTTATTGAATACAAATCTGCTTGTAAAAGGAAAGTCATTGAGGCGAATTGATTGCAATAATCTGAATGTGTTCGTGATGCCGCGGCGAGGAAACGACATAGTACAGCTGCCACTACCTCCTAAAAAGAAAACAAAGACAGTAGAAGAGCCTCCGTCGAGTTTAGATGTGAGTTATTGTGACGATGAGGCCTTGCCACCTGGAATCGTCTTCAATGACTTGCTGCAGAAAAAGTGGCGCATTGGGAAGCCCATAGGTAAGTTTTTAGTCTTATCTATCTATCTATCTATCTTAGGTGACCCATCCGGCTTCGCTCGTGACATGCTTCGAACTCCCGTCACACCTATTTATTTCCGTCGCTTATAAGTAGTACAATAATGCTTAAAAATGTGCCCGATTCGTCGACTTTTATGATTACTGCTCCGCTTGCCAGCATAGTAGCGTGATGATAGTCTTCCTCGATAAATAGGCTATCCAACACAAAATGGTTTGTTTTTTTAATTCCGACCAGTAGTACCTGAGATTAGCAGTAACAACAACAACAAACTTTATATATGCGAAGAAAGATTCAACATACAGCTAACAATGTGTATCTTCTATTGAAACTATGCTTCTATATCATCTTTATGCTCATGAGCAATCCAGGGACTAAATCCATGACTCTTGACAGCATAGAACAAAATTATAGCATATAATAATCTGAGTTCACAGACAAACTGTTTTTTAAACCATTTTTGTACTTAAATGTCAAAGTATAATGTTAAAAAAAGCATTAAATATGAACATAAACTTGAACATTATAAATCAAAACCAAACAGTACATTCATTTTCAAGATGTGAATCAATGGCAAAATTATTGTGCTTGCACATCTTTTAAAAGTATGATGTTACTGACGAGATAAAATGTCTAAAACTAAACTGACATAATCTTCATGCAGAGCCTTATAAGGCACATCATTGCGGCCACCAAGTTTAGGGCCACTGTCAATCATTTTGTGAACTACAAGAGTGATCCTCGATTCACTGAATGACGCCATGACTTTCCATTAGGCTGGCGGGTCATTAAAATATCTTAAACAAATTAAGTCATACATTTTGACAAATATGAATTAATTTTTGTTGTAGTACATTCAGGCTGCTGACAGCAGTTGATGCTGGTTGTGTCAAATCCATAGAGTTTCACTCTACTTATCTTCAGTTTGGTATTAGAGGTTAGGCATCTATATAGATTTGACAAGAAATTGGAGATGCATCATAGGCTGATCTAAACATAGCCTAATTTGTTTTTGAGATTGACAATTCTGGGCATTCAAGTCTTAATGATCAGCTGAAAAACACATTTTTTAGCAGAAAATGAATATTAAAGTAGAATTCATATACATTTTTAGTAACTTATGATATATGTGGCGTGGCGTAGCTGTAGGCATTGGTTATGATTCATAAGTAAAAATACCCAATGCCTACAGCTATGCCCATAAAAAATTATTCTACATCCAGAACCTTAACAATACCATAAACCAAAGGCATATCAGCCAAATAAAAGGCTCCTAGGCTCCAAATCCTGGTAGGGTTTGAAATGAACTGAGAATATACTAAAATGAATAGACATAATAATGCCTTATATAGAATGTATGAGAGATGTGTGTCTAAGGGTTGTATTCCAGAATGTTTATCAATACTCAAGAAACACTTGAGAGTAGTATTTATATGGCAAAATCTACTCTCAAGCGTTGATTGCGTATTGAGAAACGTTCTGGAATAGGGCCCTAAATCGAAATAATGTCTCTGTATATGAGTACACCAAGTTCCATAAAGAAAACTGGTTTGAAACTAGACAAGCTACTTTTAACTACTCTCTTAAATTGTGTGATATAGTAGGCTGCAATATACAGGCTTTAGCACACATATCAGTTAACAGTTTGTATACAAAACATGTGCTTTTAAGTTGTACCTATGAACTGAATTGATAGAAGAATTATACTTTTTTTAACTTGCTTACTTTTATGTCTGTCGGCGTATAATTTTGTAATGGAGAACACAAAAGGTTCAAAATATTACTATTGAATACAGCTAAAATTGGAGCTTAGTTCATGTACATTACATTAGTTTTTATTTCACATCAATACAGTATTTCCGAAGTTATAACGACGAGAAGTTATAGCCCTTTTTTGAATTTCCGAGATTAGAAGCGCTCCTTACGACGTCACGACGTAACACTGACTGCGACAAAGCGCGGCGTGGCGTTCGGGTGCGAACGAGAACGCTACTGTTGAATTGTGTAGTTGTGACGAATGCGGTCACCTGCCTTATACGCACTTTGATCGTAAATATTTCAGCCATTATTTAAAATATAAAAAAAGTAAAAACACAGTTTTTCTCGTAAATACGTTTGTCAGACCCATTGGTTTTAAGTTCCTGATGAGCTATCATAGAACTTTCAGGGGGCCGAGTCTACTATTGACAAGCTGTAGAATAGAACCATAATCGCTGGTTTAGCTGTCAAAATGTTAGTAGACTTATCAATAATACAACTGACTAGCGGCTACTGTCGCGGTATATGCTAGTAGAAGTGTATCGGCCGACCGATAAAAGTCTATTGGAGTACGATTGTAGTACCTAGTAGACTACGAAAAACTGTCAGAACCGATGGCTTTCTATTGAGCGACGAATTCGATTCTATTCTTACGCGATTGAAATAGTAGACGCCCCCTGATGGTCTAGCTACTAGATCTTTGAAATTCTAATTACATACTTTTGTCATGCTTTTACCCCCAAAGAGGTATTTCACCATTGTGTCACCCACAAGCCGTGTGACTCTGGGTTTAGGTGCTTGTCCCTTTGCCACCTAGCAATGGGTTTAAATATAATTTTACAACAAATGAAGTATGCGTGGATTGCAAAGCCAGGTTATCTGTCCACTCTGACTTCCCCATCAGGGATACAGCGTGAAGGTTCTTTAAATAAGAAATTAAGCAGGAGAAAATGAGCTGTAATTATTAAGGTCAACTATACTGGCTCATAATTTCCAAAGAAATTATTTACGAAGACGTCCTAAAGAAGGTTACGGGAGTTATAAAGGACTGGAGTTATAATGGTAGCTACACACGATACGATTTACCTGTACAGTTTTTATCATACACACATTTTGATTAGCGGTTCAGTTTAAATGGTGCAGTTAAATCGTAAAGATTTAAAGTCGCGTGTGTAGCTACCATTAGGCAGTAGTAGTGAATTGTTTCAAATTTCTTGCATGCAGTCCTTGTAATGTTTTTTTTAAATTGATGCTTAATCTTATTTCAGGCAGAGGCAGCTTTGGTAGAATATACCTGGCTTCAGATGACGTGGACAAGGAAGTCACAAAACTGAACGCCAGATATGTAGTGAAGATAGAACCGCACACAAATGGACCTCTTTTTGTGGAGATACACTGCCTGATTCGAACTGCGCAATCCTCACAAGGTATTCCTAGCTTCGACAGTAAAATAAACACAAGTACAAATATATTGTATAGAAATTAATGTATATTTTCGTTCCATGCCTTCTATTTTTGTGGTATTAGCGCTTGTGGCCCTGTGGACTGTGTTCTGTAATCGATCACTGAGTTAACTAAGCAACTTTCACTATGACTGGTCCTCAGATGGGTGACCACTTTGTGGCATTTCAATTTGCGAGCGTTTTCGTGCTTCGGAAGGCACGTTAAGCCGTTGGTACCGGTTGCCAATAAAATGGCAGTCGTTGAGCCAAGTTGAAGGCCTTATGGGCGCGACTTGAAAAATTTCAACAGCAGGTCGCCACTACCTGCGCCTGTCCATATCAACACAATAATGGGCTTAACACCTATTTCATGTGACTAAAATACCTCTGCCTACCCTTTCGGGGATAAAGGCGTGACGATATGTATGTATGTATTATCCAAAAAATATTAAACAATACTCTCCGGGGATCTCAACTCAACGCATAAAACCAGAAGCCAAGTGATGGCTTTTTTTAGCAGTCAAGTAAAAGTGGACCTGGATTTGAAGCCTTGGCACTAAAATCCGGGGGGTTTGAAGTAACCGGGTATATGAGATGATCGTGATGGTTTTTTTATACTTCTGAGGTGGCAGACAAGCATATGGCCCATCTTATGGAAAGTGGTCAACATAGCCTATGGATGTTTGCAGATCAGTCCCTTTTGTTTGACCAAAGTTGTTTCATAATCTGTTTCTCTTATTGCAGTAAAAACATGGCGTCAAAAGAACAAACAAAAACGCATTGGTATGCCTGTCTACATTGCAAGTGGATCATTCACTGACGAAAACACAAATACGAAGTACAGGTTCCTTGTCTTACCTCGGTATGACATAGATCTTCAGAAAATTATATCACGGACTAAAGCGTTAGACCTGAAAAATGTTCTAGTACTTGCCATACAAATTTTAGATGTATTGGAGTATTTACATAACCAAGGATACACACATTCTGATATTAAAAGTTCCAATTTGATGCTCGGTTTCGATGGAGCTAAAATTGGCAAAGTCCCTATTGTAAGACTGACACCCTCGTTCCAAAAAGAGACCAAAGGAGTTGCTGTATTATCTGGCAAGCACAGAAGGCCTAAAGCTGCTAAATCTAGAACTTCTAACTATTATGATGATGAAGATTTCATTATCAAAGACTCGAAAAGTACAAGTAATTCTGAAGATTTAGACAACGATAAAAGACTTGCTAGTGTTAAGAAAAAGTTGAGAAAGATTCTGTCGGACAGAGACAGCAGAACTTTACATAGACATCATGCATTTAATTTAAGACAATTGTCCAACTGTGTAAACTATGAAGATATGAATAGTTCTGTATGCTCAGACCAGTCGTACCAGAAGCTTTTGGATGATTTTGGAGACAAAAGCCTTATTCGAACTACAAAGGAATTCCAGGAACAGTCCAAAAAAAGAATTTCTCAAGACAAAGGTGATGCTGAACATCTTGACGAGATATATCAAGAAGCAGTCCTTTCACAGTCAAACGGACAAATATATTTGTTAGACTATGGACTGGCTTCGAAATTTGTAGACTCAGAAGGAAGGCATAAGGAATTTAGTATGGATGCCAGAAAAGCTCATGATGGAACGCTAGAATACAGTTCAAGGGATTCTCATATAGGAGCACATTCACGACGGTCAGATCTGGAGACTCTGGGTTATAATTTGCTTGACTGGTTGACGGGGACCTTGCCATGGAAGACAACTGAAGTTTTAACTGAACCAGATTTAGTTCATGTATTGAAGAAAAACTTCATGAGTGACATCAAGACTCTTCTCAAAACCTGTTTTAAAACTGAATTCTACCCTCAGTTTATGGAAAAATATTTAGAATACATCACAAGCCTTGATTTTAAAGAAAAACCTGATTATGATTATTGCAGAAGTTTGTTCAGAAGCGAACTATTGAAAAATGGTTGTAACACTGACAAAGAAATATATTTAAACTTCATGGAACCCCCTATGTCACCAATTAATCGTAACAAATTTTTAAATAGATTCGGAAAACGAAATACTCCACCTAATTTCCTAGCAAGAAATGGAATAAAGAAAACTTTTGAAAGAGAAAATATGTGTTCTCTTGAAAACGATTTGAAGTTAGAACTTTTAAGGCAAACGTTGAACAATTCCAGTGACGGTATTAGAAAACCTTGCGCGTCTAGGAACTTCTTTATATCAGACGCCGACTTAGTAGCTCGTCTAAAAAAGTCGCTAATGCCACACGACATTTTTGGCAAAAAGTTATCCCCCAAAAACTTGCGGTCAAAAAAGAAACCAATAAAAAAGCGTAGGGGTGTGAAAACCCATAGAAATAGTATCGGAAAATTTGGTAACTTTATGGGTTCTGCGCGGCAGTTCACGTGGGCGGAAATATTAGCCGGCAACCCTGAAGATATAATTCGAAAGGAACGCAACACAGCGGCAGGCAATTCGGAATTTGACGAGGATGAGGATGAAACCTGCAAATACAGGATTAGAAAGTTGTCTAATGCATCTGACAGCAGTGACTCTCATTTACAATCACCATTGATGCAGAAAGATTACTTACGAGATACAAACTTGACATATGCAATGAAAGAAGTGCTCGCTTCATTCAATAGGAAGGTTTCTGGCAAACCGAAAGAACCGGAGGAACCGATAGAGGGTTTAGAAGGATATACTCCAGCTATGATAAAAGTGTATAGAATGAGAGAGAAAAGGGAAGCAAAAGAAAGGTTAGAAGCGATGAAGCCACAAATGGTTGTTAAAAAAGAAACCGTTCAAATTGAAACACGATGTACAAGGTCTAATAAAAGTAAAGTTGTACCAAAATCCAGTGATAGGGTAACGAGAAAAAGGGTTAGCAATGACAGCGGTGGTAAATCAACAGATGTAGAAGAAGTTATTCCTAAGACTAGCATTAAAACGAAATCTAAGAGTAAGAAACAAATTGCAAATAAAATACAAGCAAATAAAGAGGAAAATGAATCACCGGTAGAAAATGTTAAATCTGCGCCAACATTCAAAATTATAAAAAGTAAGTTAGATTTTATTTTTGTGTTGTAAGTGTGTTCTGTAATTAACCCATCTTCCTGAGATGGGTGACCATTTATGGGTGGTTCTGTGGTTCACAAGGCACTTAAGTTGTTGGTCCTGGCTGCCAGTAATATAGTAATCTTTAACTCAAGTATCTTGTGTGTTCTACTGTGCAGTGAATATCCATCACACAGGCCTGGTTCTGAAACTTCCTTTAACTAAGTTGGAAATTTTACATAGAGTCTAGCGATTATATTTTAATTAAATCTTCGTTTTACGAAAATATGAATCTTATTTAGTAATAAGAGATATATCCTTGTTAATAGCAGTGTATCCAGGTTTGATTAAAGTTCTTGAGCAAAAAGAATGAAACATTACTGGAACTATCTGTGCTAAATGCAACTGCGTTGAATTACTTTTTTACTAGTGCACATTGTAGAACCCTTATTTAAGAAGTAAGTGTATGTCCCCAAAATACATTAGGTTTGAAAAATTATACAATGAAGTGTTTCTACTTGTTCTCGCCTAACTCCACGAACATAAACTTATCATTTGTTCTAGAAACATCATCAAGAAGTCAAAGCACCCCTGTTATCAACAATAGACGGCGGTTGAGGAGCAGTAAACGCAAAAAGCAATAATTTACTTTGTAATACTCTGGTAATGGGATATAATGCTTTTGTAATATTTTTAGACTGTGGTCACTAGAAATTCAGTTTAACTCAAATAATAATTTCGTTAAATATCTATGGCAATTTTTAAGGCGGGAAACTTCAATTCACCAATAGCAAAATAGAAAAAAATGTGCGCCAAAATCTTGAGCCGCCATAATTGGTGGAATGTTTTAGCCGTAAAGGTACGTACTGTATCTTAGTTCTACATATCGTGTAGACCACCGATTTAGAGTACTCTTCTATATCTGAGAGATTAGAGTACGCTTCTATATCTGTGGTGTAGACTGATGTCTTAAGCATGACTATTGGTCATCAATACAATACCCTAGGACGTTCCTGGAATACATTGCAAACATAGTGATCTGTCACGGGAGGTTTGACAGATGTGAAACATCGAAATTATTTGGTACACTTACACATAGAAATATAAGCTAGTTAATATTATAAAATTTATTAATTAAATATTAACTAGGAAGTAGCCAAACTTCACGTGATTTTAATTTAAAGAGGCCTAAGAAACAGCCAGGGTAGTCATCAACGCACGGTTAGTAAACGCGAAGTCGCGACTTTGTGAGTATCTGTGGCCTGCTTTTTGCATTGTGACAACCTTATTGGGGGTTTTGTCCCGATTAGAGCTTCAGTTCGGGGCCTATCATGTGACCTTGGGATGAAGGCGGAACACCGCTAAAGAATCTATGGGGGTAGAAGCTTTCAAGGTTCAGTCTGTGGAGGGGAAGGGGGGGGGGGTGCTCACAAGGTTCTGCATCTTGACTTTACGGCTGAAATGAGAACCCACTGTTTAAATGAAAACTGCCGCTTCGGATTTATTATTTGAGTTAAACTGAAATTCTTTACAGTTTTTGTCATCGGGAGTCTTAATAAGAAGTCTTAGGGTTGTCATGTTACTTTAGTGTCTTGCAAATGACTAGTATTAGGGCCTTGTTACAGAATGTTTCTCAAAACTCGAGGCGCTGCATAGTTTTATGAGAATAAAACTAACCTAAAGCGTTTCTTGATTATCGAACATCAAAATAACACATTTTTATAATTTGGCCAATTAATGCTTATTTGCATTTTAAACATGTCAACAGTAATTATAGAGCACATTTTAATACTCTTTTTGAGTATATTTAAAATGCAAGACACCACTAGCTGGACAATTCACAGTTCTATATGGATGAATTATCTGTCTCAAGATATAGTACCCGTTTGTTTCATATAGAACTGTAAATTGTCTGGACAGACCTCGCACAGGAATGCATAACTTAATTTTAAACCAGTTTTATTCCCACGAGTGAGAGTGGGCCATAATTTTCTAGTGACGTGTATGAGTGTTGGTTGCTTTTTAAAATTGGTTAGGTTAAGTCTAATGTAGGAACCGCCTTGAATAATTTTTTTATTTGTATCAAATCATCTAGACATAATTTGATTATTAATTAAGATTGTTGGTGTAATCCCACCATTAAATTTGATTTTTTTTTTACAATAATTATTACAAAATTTCAGAGATGAATGATTTAAAAACAAAACTGTGATTTTAATTTGTGTGACATAGAATTATCTGACTAAGGTACCACTTATATTAAGTCATATATTTAAAGGATTTTAATTACGGTTCCTTGATCCACCGTTAAAAATTAAAAATTTAATGTGACGAGCTTAGCTCGTTATGACCATGAAATTATATTGTCTGTAATTCTAAAAGCCTTTATTATATTTGATTGCAATTAATGTAAAACATCGGCTATATTCGAATATTTTTTTGCATTTAGTAAAACTATTTACGCAAGTAGTTGAGCCCATTTTCCACAATTTTGGCTTCACGTTGTCTTGTGTTATTCCTCTTAGATCAATAAATAATTTTGTTCCAATAACTTTCTTTTACTTTCATAATAATAACTGCACCGTTCGACGCGTTCCTCTCTGACACACTTCATAAAATGTGAAGGCTGCTGCTGCATCTAAGTGCCGCACTATGTAGTAATTGTAAAGCGGGATTACCCAACGCGTGTGTAGTCATTCAAGTATTAAAACTACCACATACATGTAATACAATGAGCTGGTTTGATGCCTAAAGAGGCCCATTCACGGCAGGCCGTCATCTTAGTTGTTGCAGCCTGCAACACAGTGCAGGATGCGACTCGAGTTCTGCACAACAAATGCAAGGTCCGCCCACCGCAAACAGTCCGCCACGCATTTTCTGTCAGTGACTCGGCGTCCTGCTCCTGCGTAGCGGACTGCCGTATAGCAAGCAGGATCGCGTAAATGAACGCAGGACTGCGGTCCGCCACTGTGTTAATAATGGTCAACACGGAATTAGGGGAATTTATTGATGTAAATAAAGAAAATCGCTGTTTATGGTACCAAAAATCCCCAAATTATAGTATCAAACCGTTAAGAAATACGGCACTACAAGCAGTGTTTTACCCACACCCTCTTTAGGGTTCTGTACTTCATAAAGTAAAAAAGAAACCTTAAAAGATCACTTTCTTGTTCGTCTGTCTGTCAGTGTGTTACGATCGTTTTTATCTGGAACGGGTGGATCTAGCAAGTTAGAATTTGTACCAGGTACTGAGGTCTATAGTTCCTATTAGGTGTATAAAAATTTTAGTCCTGAATCTCATGTATATTGCAACAATATTTCACCTTCGCAATCCTTATCCTGCTGTTCTTTAGGCCGCACTACTATCGCACGCTTAATGTGTAAGCGGTATAGTCTTACTTTCTTTAGCTTACAGTTCAATAAAATTAAAAAGTTGAGTGACAGTAACAGTGTGTGACGTTCACATAAGTGACAGCGTAACGCAAAGAAACATGACATTGGCGGACTAGTGGAAGCCTATCCACAAATGCCACAAGCTCTAAAAGTTGAAGTTGAAGTAAGTATATAAGTAAGACTATAAGTAAGTATATAAGTAAGTAGTATATAAGTAAGGAATATAAGTAAGACACTTTTGGCGCGAAGATGAGCAGTGAAGCACGTTTGTCGTATATTATTTTCAAAAACTAGTGTAAAATTCGTGTTTTTGTAATGTTATTTTTAAACTTTCGCGGTTTATACTCATATTTTATATACTACTGCAGCCGCGACCACGGGCACTGCAACGCGCTCGAAACGTCGGTAAATGTAAGTACAAAATTGTTTCGCGTGAAGTCCCGAGTAGTATATAAAGTATTCGTGTATTTGTGTTTAATAATGGTGGAATATTATACATAAAGAGTTCGGAAGTGCATTAGTTAAAGAAAGTGAAATATTGCAATGAATAGCGGTGTTGTTTGTGTTAGTGCCAAATTTCCATAGAGAGCTGCAATAAGGGATCCACTGCCTTATTGGACCACGGACTAGGACCTAGGACTGAGGACTTGACATCGACAAACGACTAGACAGGACTAAAAAAAGAAAATAATAAATACTGATGACTAGGCTGTATGGACTAAGTTTCCTTTGCCTGCCAAAGATGGGCAAAGCCTACTAAAAAAAAAGTATAATAAGTAATATTGCTTAACGTCACTTCGATTTTTTAAAGGAGTTTTGGCGGGAAGAGTGACAAGAGCGGACGTTTGCTGTATATTATTTTCTAAAACTAGTGCATTTATCTTGTTTTATGTGTGGGAGTGGTGGTTTCTTGTACATAAAAGTTGTGTTAACGTGCTATAGTGATAGACAATGATATATATGCAGTGAAATACTATTTTCTCTCTTGACGCGAAAAGTCCACTGAAAACCTCACTATAAGAATCACCATTATGCTGAGGGCAAGGACAAGGACCTAGGACTGAGGACTCGACATCGACAAAGACTGGACAGGACTATATACTAAGAAAATATAAATACCGAAGACTAGGCTGTATGGACAAAGTTTCCTTTGCCTGCCCAATATGGGCGAAGACTACCAAAAAAAAAGTAACGTCACTTCAGTCAGACTGCAGCAAAGACTATAGGAGGTTTGGCGCCAACGCGAGAGGTGACGCACGTTTGTTGTATATTATTTTCAAAAACTAGTGTAAAATTCGTGTTTTTGTGTTTAATAATGGTGGAATATTATACATAAAGAGTTCGGAAAAGTGCATTAGTGAACGAAAGTGATATATTGCAAAGAATAGCGGTGTTGTTTGTGTTAGTGCCAAATTTCCAAAGAGAGCTGCAATAAGGGATCCACTGCCTTATTGGGGCACGGACTAGGACCTAGGACTGAGGACTTGACATCGACAAACGACTAGCTAAAACATAATAACAAGAAAAATAAATACTGAAGACTAGGCTGTATGGACTAAGTTTCCTTTGCCTGCCCAAGATGGGCGAAGACAACTAAAAAAAAAGCAGAGACTATAATAAGTTATATTGAAAGACTGCAGTCTGCAGTCAGTTGTTAAGCGAAACGATTTTGCTGATGCACGGACGGTTTATTTTATGTAACAGAAATTAATTAGTTGCCTAAATTAACTACTTGTCCACTACAGTGATAGTGACTGGTTATGAAGGCAATGTCGCGCTAAACCTAAACTGTTGTCATTTATAATATTTACGTTCATGATATAACCTCATTCTTGTAACTAGCCTATGTAAATTGGGTTTTTAACGATTTGATCATGGAAACTGAAGCAAAAAACGTTATTCGTGTTGGAACTCGGAAAAGTGAAGTAAGTTCTGTTCATTAATATAGCACTGAAGAATATCCATAGATATTAGAGTTTGGTAGTTCTGTGCTCTGGCCCCTAACAGAATATAAACCTAGCCTAAAATACTGTATAATATCCTACAATATTTATTTATTTTATTTATACTGTCCTGAATCAAGTAGTTAGTACTTGTTATGAAATCAGAATATATAAAAAATTGACTTATTTTATCTTATCAGTTCTGATAGCCTTAGTTACATGAAAATGATGTTGGTTTCAATCACATCACCTGCATTGACTGCCTCTGTGGCGCGGGAGTGGTTTGCTACGCAAGACGTTGTGGGTTCAATTCCCACCCAGGATATAACTTGTGTGTGATGAGAACAATGGTTTATTCTGTGTCCGGGTGTTATTTATCCTTAATTCGTATGTATTGAGAAATATATCAGTATGTTTATCAGTTATCTGGTTACCATAGTACAAGCTCTGCTTAGTTTGGAATCAGATAGTGTTGTGTGAGTTGTCCGAACAATATTTATTTATTTATTAAATACTACATTGAATATTGGATCCAATTAGAATTTACATAATTTAGTGGCTGTGATTACTTCAACATCAACCAATATAATATACCTGATACATTATTTATGAATCAATTAATTATCAATTATTTTTATTAACAAATCTAGCCTAAACTACTAATAACATCAGCTATCTGCCAGTTAAAGTCCTGTTAAAATTGGTACGGCTGTTTCAAATTTTAGCTAGATCAAACAGTCAATCAAAGATAAATTTTATAAATTGACTTTTTATGTAGGCACTGATTACTTTCATATGCATTTATTGAATTATTATTAAGTTGAAATTATAAACAGACTCTTGAATATCATTTATTAGTGTAAATTTATTTCTAAATTTACTGAAATGGTATAAAGCTTTCAATTTACTGTTCCAATTTTTTATAGTTTGTATATTTTGTTTAAAATGCATAAACTAGCTTACTTGTCTTAGTTGGCTAATTAAAGATTAAGGTAATTTTGGACCTGTGTCATCAAATTTATTTTAAATTCCTTCCATATTACATTGAAATGAAATAAAAATTGATGTAAACCAGAATTGTGAGTCCTCCTATGTTAGCAATGACGTTATTAAAATTATATATTTAATTAATGTGAAACTTTAAAAGGATGATTTTTTTTTTTAATCTTGCATTCCTGAACTATTTTGACTGAAGTTTACTATAGCTAACACACGGGATTAATACAGGCTTCTATCCTAAAAACAAACATCTTTTGGAATTACATACATACATATTGTCACGCCTTTATGCCCGAAGGGGTAGGCAGAGGCATATTTAACGCCCACGTTTCACCGTAGGCATTTCTGTCCCACGTAACAGGTGGTAAGCCCATTGCCGTGTTGAAATGGACAGGCGCAGACTGCATCGACCTCATGTTGAAATTTTTTAAGCCGCCCATAGGGCCTCCAACTTGGCTTAACAACAGCCATTTTTTATTGGCAACCGGGACCAACGGCTTAACGTGCCTTCCGAAGCACGGAACTGGGGTGGGTCTAAAGGGACGAATAAATTTAATAAAATGTTTCTATTTTAGATGTTAAATTTGGAAGAAATTTTGAACCAGTTGCCTTTTTAGTGAGGTGGTAACAAAAAGGCTAAAAGGTCTTATATGCTAGACACTAATTAGCACGACCAATTAAAGTCCTGGTAGTCTCTGACTTTTCTCTTGGAATTTTTTTTTATCTTTTGGAAATAATATAAATAAATATCCATCACGCCTTATCCCCGAAGGGGTGGCAAAGGCATATTATATGCCCACTTTTCACCGTGTAGATTCCTGTTGGAAATGGTTACTAAAAAAAGTCTCCTCGGTAGTAAAATGGAGGCCTTAACTAGAAATTATATAATAACAATAATATAATGTAATTTTTGATAACAAATAACAGGCTCTTGGTTATGTGTAAATTAATCATGATTTCTTTTCCTAATGCAGTTGGCTCTTATTCAAACCAATTTTGTCATCGACAGTCTCAAGAAGCTATACCCAGACAAGGAATTCACAATAGGTAATTATATCCAATAACAGAGTGAAAGTGCGCCAGCTAACTAATAGTCTAGGTTGTGGTAAAGATGAAAAAACTCGAAACTAAAGCCAATAGGAACTTTACACATGAAGGTGAACTACTTGTAATTACAAATGCAGCATTTGTGAAGTTATACTTGTTTTGGCGCGTTAGTGAAAAAGGATGATAGTTTCTTTTTTACGATGCGTGCGCAGACCGTCACGAAAAACCAACACCATGAAGTTAGCTCATAAATGTTTCCATGACAACTTATAACTACATTCAAAGTAGATTTCATTCATTTGAATTTTTTTTCTTTTTAATTTATCATTCCTATTACAAACGAAGAGTTGTGGTATATGTGATGAAATCTTATTAGACTAAAGCAGTATAACTTCAAACGCGTGTACATAAGTACACACACACTTTTTTGTTCTATGAAACAGGTGGTTAGCTCGCCGTGTTGAAATGGACATGCGCAGGTTGGCTTAACAACTGCCATGTGCCATGGATTGGATGTGAGTCCAACGGGTAGATGTGCTTACAAACGTAAACGCTTGTAAATGGAATTGCCACAAAGCAGTCACCCATTGGGTAATCCTCAGGGATGGTGATCCTCAGGAGTCAGCCATAGTGAAAGATGCTTTACGCAGTAGTCGTTTACAAAACACTTATAAAAATACCGGAAGTGCGCATCGGTCTCGCCCAACGAGCGTTTAGTAAAAATACGTTATTTGTGTCATAAACAGCCGTAACATTTTTAAGTTTACTTAGAAGTTAGATTTTTTTACAGCTTCAAGGGTAAAGACCTGAGTAAGTATATAGTTTTAATTTCAACTCGATACCCTTACGCGTTCCTGACATACAGGGTCTTGACAGATCCTGACATACAGGGTCTTGACAGATCCTGACATACACGGTCTTGACCGATCCTGACATACACGGTTTTGACACATCCTGACATACACGGTCTTGACAGATCCTGACATACAGGGTCTTGACAGACAGACGGACGGGAGTGTAGAATCGAATGCCGAATTACCCTTGTCCGATAAACTGTTTACTGAAAACACCCTTCGTCCGTAGACGATTCTACAAAATATCGTTCACCTATGTACTGTTGAATGAAACAATCGTTGGATGTTGGATTTCATCAATGGTCGCTTTTACAATGGGAAATAATTGAATCCCCTTGTGTGTTCCTTAAAAAGTGATAGGTACATACGCACACTGTTCATTTCTTCACTTCAAATTTTATTTTTTTATTTAATAAAGTGTGAGCCGTCATGAATCGCCTGGCAGATGTGAAACATTGAAGGTTAACAAAAAAACATAATTATAAATAATTATTAATTGAGCTTTATATAAAAAAAAATGTGTGTGTACCAGAGTACACAGGTAAGAAATGAAACTTATTAGCGACATATCATTTTTCTACTACACACCGACATAATTAGCGTACATAAAAAAATGAGTGAAACCTTTTTCAATTAATGTTGCTGGCTGGTTTATGACTATTTTATTTTAGAATAAAATATTTTAAAATCAGAACACTGTTGATCGTCACTTTTTTCTGTGATTCTTTTAATTTTAATCGGCGTTTTAATAATTTCGAGTAAGTGTTTCATATTACGTGTGCACAAGTTTGTATGTTAAGATCTTATTTTTTTATTTAATTTAAGACTTTTTGGTCTTTTTATGTTCCTTAAATCTTACTGAAGGATAAGGGAATCATTATGCCTGATTTAACCCCGACTGAAATTGTCAGTGCACATAAGATGAGAAGCAGTAATCAAACTTACAGAGATATCGCCAGGATGCTTCGTCAATCTGTTTCAACAATTCATCGCAGTGTCCAGCGATACAGGGAGACTGATTCTCTCGTTAGACGCGGGCAAGGCAGAAATAGGCGTACATCGAGGAGAGATGACCATTTTATTCAGCTGCGTGTTCGAAGGAATCCGCGTTTGACGGCTGTGCAAGCCAGAAATCTTCAAGTTCGAGGAGTAGCAGTAAGTGAACGCACGGTACGAAAACGGTTCGATGATGTTCATTTGCGTTCACGCGTGCCCGCTAAGGCTCCAGAACGCGAGGTACATCATCGCAGAAACAGACTCAATTTCGCTCGAGAGCATTGTCTTTGGACCACGGACCAATGGAGTAAAGTTTTGTTCAGTGATGAGTGTAGAATTCTTTTAAATGAAATTGATGGACGTCAAAGATTATGGAGACCTAAAGGGGAACGATACAATCAGTTAAATTTAGAAACTACGGTAGCATACGGCGGAGGGTCCACAATGGTTGGGGGGGGGGGGGATATGTTTGGGAGCCCGCATGGACTTAGTGGTGTTCTATAGAGGGAGTCTCACTGCAGATCGATACATAAGGGAGGTTCTTGAAGAAAACGTGGTACCTTTTGCCCCCTTTATCGGTGACGGCTTTGTGTTGATGCAAGATAATGCTCGGCCTCATACCGCACTGCGAACTCGCGTGTACCTTAATCATGTGAACATCGCAGTACTGGAGTGGCCAGCAAGGTCACCAGACATGAATCCGATTGAACATGTCTGGGACTTACTAAAACGTGGGGTGAAATCCAGAATACCCGCTCCTGTGACTTTGGATGAACTGCGAAATGCCGTATTGGAGGAATGGCAGACACTTTTCCAAGAAACGATAGACAACATCATTCTTAGCATGCCAAGACGGCTAGAAACTTTGATAAGGGCACGTGGAGGAAATACTCGATACTGATTTATCCTTTATTCCAATGAAAAATAAAATGTTTGGAGGAAATACTCGATACTGATTTATCCTTTATTCCAATGAAAAATAAAATGTTTAATTGTTTTTAGTCACCATGAAAATTCAATAATGTTTATTTTTCCGTATTGTTTAATTTTCTCAATTAAATTGCACCAAACAAAGTACCTTTTAATTTTAAAATATTGCATTTTATTTATGACAGCGAATGGCGTTTATTGGTTATTTAAAATAAAATTGTTTTGAAAAATATTAAGCATTTTTTTGTTCCGCTAATTGTGCCGGTGTGTGTATTTACAACTTCACGAATATTGGGTAGATAAGGCTACCTAACGATAATTGGGTAGATAAGGGTACCGATAAATAAGTTTCACTTAGGTACGTTGATAATTAAGTTTCACTTCATAACAACATGGTGCGTAACCGAAAAGCGTGACGATTTTTTGTTTACAGCTATAAAAATTCTCTTATACGTCGATAAAGAAGTTTCACTTCAAAAATAAAAACAAACTAAAATTATAATTTTAACTGTATCATCAATACCGTTTTGAAGCGTCGCCACGGCCATACTCGCTACGCCAAAAATCAGGTTTAACCTCGCCTATAGAAGTTTCACATGAAAAAGCAGTTAAATCGTCAAGCGAAGCCTTTTTATAAATAATTAATATTTAATTCCAGTGAGCATGACAACACTGGGAGACCGCGTGCTCAATATATCGCTACCGAAAATAGGTGAGAAGTCCTTGTTCACAAAAGACCTGGAAGACGCACTTAGAAATGACTCAGTGGACTTCGTGGTGCATTCCCTCAAAGATTTACCGACCACACTGCCAGACGGTCTCGCTATAGGAGCTGTTTTTGAAAGGTAATACCTTAGTTTAGAATAGTAGCCGATGCCCGCAGTCAGTCCCCTTTTCCAACAGGGTATATCTCTATCTGTTAAGGATATTCAGGATGTTAGTCATTATGACATCCTACTTTTCTGTACACTTATAAAACAAAATTCCGTGCTTCACAACTCACGTTAACCCCTTGGTCTCGGTTGCCAGTAACATGTCAGTCGCAAACACAAATTGGAGGCTTTATGGGCGGCTTGAGAATTTTCATACAGCCGGTAGTCAGAGCCCATTACGTGGGACAGGAATACACATGGTAAAATGTGGGGATATAATATGCCTCTGCCACCCCTTCGGGGATAAGGCGTGATAGAAAAATAATTCATATAGGTGTTTCTCCTAGTATACAATAAAGAGTTTTTCGGAGCGAAGTTCTCATGGAGATAGAAGAGTGAATGTTCCGCGTTGAATTTAAAAAAAGTATGATTAAGCATAATGAGGAGTAGGTTTTTATGTTGAGAAATTTAAGAAATCGCAATTTCTTAAAAAGTTATAGCGAAAATTAAATTCTCTATGGGAAATCCCATGTCAATAAAAAAGCGCGCGCTTTATATTATCTTTATAATTAGGTGGTTTATTTAATAAATTTACATATATACATATTGTCACGCCTTTATCCCCGAATAGGTAGGCAGAGGCATATTTCACCGTATGCATTTTTGTCCCACGTAACAGGTGGTGAGCCCATTGCCGTGTTGAAATGGACAGGCGCAGGCTGTGGCGACCCGCTGTTGAAATTTTTAAGCCGCCCATAAGGCCTTAAACTTGGCTTAACGACTGCCATTTTATTGGCAACCGAGACCAACGGCTTAACGTGCCTGCCGAAGCACTGAACAAAAGGGCCGAATAAATTTAATAAAATAAAATGTGTCTATTTTAGATGTTAAATTTGGAAAAAAAATTTAACCCGTTGCCTTTTAGTAAGGTGGTAACAAAAAGGCTAAAAGGTCTTATGTGCTAGACACTAATTAGCACGACCAATTAAAGTCCTGTTAGTATCGGACTGAAATAAATTTGATTTAGTTAAATGTTTCGCTCTAGTTATATGCTGCAAGCGAAGCAGTAGTGCAAGCGACTGCGGCTTCCCTAGTTACTTTTACTTTCTGTTCAGCTTGATTAAGCCAGATAAAATAAATCTATACTAACATTGTAAATTTTTCAAGATTCAAATCAATTATGTATGCAATTCAGGTAATAATGGACGTGCATCGCTTCACTCGTTTCCTATTACATAAACTTTTTTATTTTCTATTGCCTTGAACAGCTATTACAGATTATTGTGTTTTGTTAGTTGCATTGGCCCATTTTGGGCAGGCAAAGGAAACTTGATCCATACAGCCTTGTCTTCAGTATTTATAATTTTTAATTATTCAACACACAGGTCAAGTGGATCTTTTTTTTTATTTTTTAATAATTATTTAATGGCCTGGTTTCTAAGACCTTTTAGCCAAATCTTATTTATATCATATTTCTTCAATCTTATCTTCTAATTAGTCCTGTCCAGTCGATGTTTTGTCCTCAGGCTACGTCCTGGTCCTTGCCCTCAGTATAATGGTGATTCTTATACTAAGGTTGTCAGTGGACGTTTCGCGGCGAGAGAGAAAATAGCATTTCACTGCATATATATCATTGTCTTTCACTATAGCACGTTAACACAACTTTTATGTCCAAGAAATCACCACTCCCGCACATAAAACAAGATAAATGCACTAGTTTTAGAAAATAATATAAAGCAAGCGTCCGCACTTGTCACTCTTCCCGCCAAATGTCCTCAAGTGGATCTAATTTGCAATGCAAATAGTGAAGTTATATTTTATAAGGGTTAATGAAACATTTTTTTTTCAGAGAAGACCCTAGGGATGCTTTAGTACTCCGAGAAGATTTTAAGGACTACACATTAGAGACATTACCAGAAGGGTCAGTCATAGGTAAGAGTTCAAATAAATCCTATAGTAGAGTCATTATAATAGGCCACATTTGACAAGTGTCAGTTTTTGCTTCACAGTGAGATGACATGATTAAAAATATGGATTATTGTGAACGAACCGATACAGACACACATAACTTGCCTATTGGATACTTCGGCCTTTATCGTCTATTTTCTCCCTTTTTACCTTGTACACTCACAAAACTTGGATCCTATATAAGTGTGGACCGCCTTGCTAAACTCCTACCTAATCCACACTGAGTTATTGGCGGAGCAACAGTATCGCCAAAAGAACAAAAAAAAAACCGATACAGACTTCAAACATATATGAAACGAATCAAGTTATTTTGAGAAAAATATGCTATCAAGAAGAAAGTAATATGTTATTACAGTGGAATCTCAGTTCAATTATTGTTATACTTTTTCTATCGTATATTTAGAAACAATATGTGAAAAATAAACGAATAAAGAAATATATTAAATATAACCTGTGTGAACCTGGCACCCTACTTGTAAAAATCAAATTTTTTTTTGCGTATTCTTGATAAGGTTGGTAAGTAGTTGATTGTAGTAAAATAATTTTTGTTTGTAGTTGAACCGAAAAATTTTTATGGATAAACCAAAAATAGCCAACCCCCGGATTTATAAAAAATCAATTCTATCGGTTGATTTGTATGAAGAATCGTTAGTAGTTGATTGTAGTGAACGAATTTTCGTTTGTAGATAATTATAAAAAAAAAAAAAAAATTTTTTTGACAATTGTTACTTGTTATTAAACCTTTTACCTGATTTGAGGTTTGTAGTGAAAGAACTTTTAAGTCTGTTAGAAGAGAAATTCATTAGAATCGATGAAGTTGAGTAAAACTCGTTTTCGAGCGATCTTCACTGAATTACTCCGGTTGTGAAGATTGGACGACTACTACAAACGTCAAATATGACTCAAACATGCACGTAGAGGTTTGTAGTGGAGGAATTTTCGATTGTAGTAGGACGAAAATAGATTGAGATCGATCAAGTTGAGTAAAAACCAGTTTTCTCAGAATCTGGACTGAATTACTCCGGTTGCGAAGATTGGACGACTACTACAAACGTCAAAAATGACTCTAACATGCTCGTAGAGGTTTGTAGTGGAGGAATTTTCGATTGTAGTAGGACGAAAATTGATTGAGATCGATCAAGTTGAGTAAAACTCGTTTTCTCAGAATCTGGACTAAATTACTCCGGTTGCGAAGATTGGACGACTACTACAAATGTCAAAAATGACTCAAACATGCTCGTAGAGATTTGTAGTGGAAGAATTTTCGGTTGTAGTAGAACGAAAATTGATTGAGATCGATCAATATAAGTAAAACTCGTTTTCGAGCGATCTCGACTGAATTACTCCAGTTGTGAAGATTGGACGAATACTACAAACGTCAAAATGGACTCGAAGATGCTCGTAGAGGTTAGTAGTGGAAGAATTTTCGATTGTAGTAGAACGAAAATTGATTGAGATCGATCAAATTGAGTAAAACTCGTTTTCGAGCGATCTCGACTGAATTACTCCAGTTGTAAAGATTGGACGAATACTACAAACGTCAAAAATGACTCGAAGATGCTCGTAGAGGTTAGTAGTGAAAGAATTTTCGATTGTAGTAGAACGAAAATTGATTGAGCTCGATCAAGTTGAGTTAAACTCGTTTTCGAGCGATCTTGACTGAATTACTCCAGTTGTGAAGATTGGACGACTACTACAAACGTCAAAAATGACTCAAACATGCTAGTAGAGGTTTGTAGTGGAGGAATTTTCGATTGTAGTAGGACGAAAATTGATTAAGATCGATCAAGTTGAGTAATACTCGTATCCCGGAATCTGGACTGAATTACTCCGGTTGCGAAGATTGGATGACTACTACAAACGTCAAAAATGACTCAAACATGCTCGTAGAGGTTTGTAGTGGAAGAATTTTCGATTGTAGTAGAACGAAAATTGATTGAGATCGATCAAATTGAGTAAAACTCGTTTTCGAGCGATCTCGACTGAATTACTCCAGTTGTGAAGATTGGACGACTACTACAAACGTCAAAAATGACTCGAAGATGCTCGTAGAGGTTAGTAGTGGAAGAATTTTCGATTGTAGTAGAACAAAAATTGATTAAGGCCGATCAAATTGAGTAAAACTCGTTTTCGAGCGATCTCGACTAAATTACACCAGTTGTGAAGATTGGACGACTACTACAAACGTCAAAAATGACTCGAAGATGCTCGTAGAGGTTAGTAGTGGAAGAATTTTCGATTGTAGTAGAACGAAAATTGACTGAGATCGATCAAAATGAGTAAAACTCGTTTTCGAGCGATCTCGACTGAATTACTCCAGTTGTGAAGATTGGATGACTACTACAAACGTCAAAAATGACTCAAACATGCTCGTAGAGGTTAGTAGTGGAAGAATTTTCGATTGTAGTAAAAAAAATTGATTAAGATCGATCAAGATAAGTAAAACTCGTTTTCGAGCGACCTCGACTAAATTACTCCAGTTGTGAAGTTTAGACGACTACTACAAACGTCAAAAATTACTCGAAGATGCTCGTAGAGGTTAGTAGTGGAAGAATTTTCGATTGTAGTAGAACGAAAATAGATTGAGATCGATCAAATTGAGTAAAACTCGTTTTCGAGCGATCTCGACTGAATTACTCCAGTTGTAAAGATTGGACGAATACTACAAACGTCAAAAATGACTCGAAGATGTTCGTAGAGGTTAGTAGTGGAGGAATTTTCGATTGTAGTAGGACGAAAATTGATTGAGATCGATCAAGTTGAGTAAAACTCGTTTTCTCAGAATCTGGACTGAATTAATCCGGTTGCGAAGATTGGACGACTACTACAAATGTCAAAAATGACTCAAACATGCTCGTAGAGATTTGTAGTGGAAGAATTTTCGGTTGTAGTAGAACGAAAATTGATTGAGATCGATCAATATAAGTAAAACTCGTTTTCGAGCGATCTCGA
The DNA here is from genome assembly GCA_948477245.1 of Thumatha senex. NCBI lineage: Eukaryota > Metazoa > Arthropoda > Insecta > Lepidoptera > Erebidae > Thumatha > Thumatha senex. The sequence goes on along the minus strand of OX419750.1, from coordinate 7,144,502 downwards.
CTGAATTACTCCAGTTGTGAAGATTGGACGAATACTACAAACGTCAAAATGGACTTGAAGATGATCGTAGAGGTTAGTAGTGGAAGAATTTTCGATTGTAGTAGAACGAAAATAGATTGAGATCGATCAAATTGAGTAAAACTCGTTTTCGAGCGATCTCGACTGAATTACTCCAGTTGTAAAGATTGGACGAATACTACAAACGTCAAAAATGACTCGAAGATGTTCGTAGAGGTTAGTAGTGGAGGAATTTTCGATTGTAGTAGGACGAAAATTGATTGAGATCGATCAAGTTGAGTAAAACTCGTTTTCTCAGAATCTGGACTGAATTACTCCGGTTGCGAAGATTGGACGACTACTACAAATGTCAAAAATGACTCAAACATGCTCGTAGAGATTTGTAGTGGAAGAATTTTCGGTTGTAGTAGAACGAAAATTGATTGAGATCGATCAATATAAGTAAAACTCGTTTTCGAGCGATCTCGACTGAATTACTCCAGTTGTGAAGATTGGACGACTACTACAAACGTCAAAGATGACTCGAAGATGCTCGTAGAGGTTAGTAGTGGAAGAATTTTCGATTGTAGTAGAACGAAAATTGATTGAGATCGATCAAATTGAGTAAAACTCGTTTTCGAGCGATCTCGACTGAATTACTCCAGTTGTAAAGATAGGACGAATACTACAAACGTCAAAAATGACTCGAAGATGCTCGTAGAGGTTAGCATGGAAGAATTTTCGATTGTAGTAGAACGAAAATTTATTGAGATCGATCAAGTTGAGTAAAACTCGTTTTCGAGCGATTTTGACTGAATTACTCCAGTTGTGAAGATTGGACGACTACTACAAACGTCAAAAATGACTCAAACATGCTAGTAGAGGTTTGTAGTGGAGGAATTTTCGATTGTAGTAGGACGAAAATTGATTAAGATCGATCAAGTTGAGTAAAACTCGTTTTCGAGCTATCTTCACCGAATTACTCCGATTGTGAAGATTGGACGACTACTACAAACGTCAAAAATGACTCAAACATGCTTGTAGAGGTTTGAAGTGGAGGAATTTTCGATTTTAGTAGGACGAAAATTGATTGAGATCGATCAAGTTGAGTAATACTCGTTTTCCCGGAATCTGGACTGAATTACTCCGGTTGCGAAAATTGGACGACTACTACAAACGTCAAAAATGACTCAAACATGCTCGTAGAGGTTTGTAGTGGAAGAATTTTCGATTGTAGTAAAAAAAATTGATTAAGATCGATCAAGATAAGTAAAACTCGTTTTCGAGCGATCTTGACTAAATTACTCCAGTTGTGAAGATTGGACGACTACTACAAACGTCAAAAATGACTCGAAGATGCTCGTAGAGGTTAGTAGTGGAAGAATTTTCGATTGTAGTAGAACGAAAATTGATTGAGATCGATCAAATTGAGTAAAACTCGTTTTCGAGCGATCTCGACTAAATTACTCCAGTTGTGAAGATTGGACGACTACTACAAACGTCAAAAACGACTCGAAGATGCTCGTAGAGGTTAGTAGTGGAAGAATTTTCGATTGTATTAAAAAACAAATTGATTGAGATCGATCAAGATAAGTAAAACTCGTTTTCGAGCGATCTTCGCCGAATTACTCCGGTTGTGAAGATTGGACGACTACTACAAACGTCAAAAATGACTCGAAGATGCTCGTAGAGGTTAGTAGTGGAAGAATTTTCGATTGTAGTAGAACGAAAATTGATTGCGATCGATCAAATTGAGTAAAACTCGTTTTCGAGCGATCTCGACTGAATTACTCCAGTTGTGAAGATTGGACGAATACTACAAACGTCAAAATGGACTCGAAGATGCTCGTAGAGGTTAGTAGTGGAAGAATTTTCGATTGTAGTAGAACGAAAATTGATTGAAATCGATCAAATTGAGTAAAACTCGTTTTCGAGCGATCTCGACTGAATTACTCCAGTTGTGAAGATTGGACGACTACTACAAACGTCAAAAATTACTCGAAGATGCTCGTAGAGGTTAGTAGTGGAAGAATTTTCGATTGTAGTAGAACGAAAATTGACTGAGATCGATCAAGTTGAGTAAAACTCGTTTTCGAGCGATCTCGACTGAATTACTCCGGTTGTGAAGATTTTACGACTACTACAAACGTCAAAAATGACTCAAACATGCTCGTAGAGGTTTGTAGTGGAGGGATTTTCGATTGTAGTAGAACGAAAATTTATTGAGATCGATCAGAGTAAAACTCGTTTTCTCGGAATCTGAACTGCATTACTCCGGTTGCGAAGATTGGACGACTACTATAAACGTCAAAAATAGCTGAAAGATGTTCGAAGAGGTTAGTAGTGGAAGAATTTTCGATTGTAGTTGATCGAAAATTGATCGAGATCTATCAAGTTGAGTAAAAGTAGTTTTGGAGCAATTTTCACTGAATTACTCCGGTTGTGAAGATTAGACGACTACTACAAACGTCAAAAATGACTCAAACATGCCCGAATATTAAATAATTTTCGATAGTTCTAAAACAACTTGAATTTCGGTAAAATTAATTGAGAAAATCCCGATAGGAGCGGGAGAAATTTTGATAGTTGTTAAAAAAAGTTAAATCTAGGTGGTAAAAAAAAGATGAACTTGTTTTGGCATCTTGTTCATTTCAATGAACAAGATGCCGTTCTCGTTCAAAAAGATAAACGATTACTACAAAGGGCAGAATCGAGTGAGGAAGATCTGTAGAGGTTAGTGGTGGAAGAATTTTTCTCCGTTCATATTTTTTCATGGGGAGATTTCAGTCACTATCACAACATATTATAAAACAAAGTAGTTTTTCGCTGTCTGTCCCTATGTATACTTAGATCTTTAAAAATACGCAACGATTTTCGATGCAGTTTTTTTTTAAATAGATAGAGTGATTCTTATAGAAGGTTTTTATGTATATTTTGTTAAGTTTTTGTATACATTAACTTACTTATAACGATATATGTAGGCGGTGTCGGAAAATATGAGCCGTCTGGGAGCTTTTAACGAAAACGCTGCCTAAACCCTTTGAGATATAACAAAATAATGTATTGTGTAATTGTGTATCTAATATAGGTCCACATAAAAGTCCGCGACGCTATTTGTCTATCTCTTAAGGATATTCTTCCAAACGGTAGAGGTGTTATATTAGGGTGAAATTTTCATATTCCTATTACTGAATATATTCATTTAGTCATATAATAATACCGGTATGGTATTATTACTGGGTATTAGTCAAATAATAGGGTAGTTTTTTTTAATCGCTATTAACATTGTTGAAGTACGTATTTTAATCGATGTGTTGTAACTATTAGCACAGAATAAATAATAGTACTATTACCTCAGCACTAAGAGAGAAATATTACTATTAACGTGACGCCTTTGCAATCTAATATGGCCGCCGCGCCGTTTTTATAAATTTTCATGTTGGGTATCGTATAAGGGGTTTTTTGGTATGCTGAGTACGAACATCGTGTTAATTTTGCAATCCAATATGGCCGCCGCGCCGTGGTTATAAAATGTAATGTTGGGTATCGTGAAAGGGGTTTTTTGGTATGCTGAATACGAATTTTCTGTTAATTGTGCAATCCAACATGACCGCCGCGCAATTTGTATAAATTTTCATGTTGGGTATCGTGTAAGGGGTTTTTTGGTATGCTGAGTACGAATATCGTGTTAATTGTGCAATCCAATATGGCCGCCGCGCCACTGGTATACATTTTTATGTTGGGTATCGTATAAGGGGTTTTTTGATATGCTGAGTACGAATATCGTGTTAATTGTGCAATCCAATATGGCCGCCGCGCCACTGGTATAAATTTTTATGTTGGGTATCGTACAAGGGGTTTTTTGATATGCTGAGTACGAATATCGTGTTAATTTTGCAATCCAATATGTCCGCCGTTCCGTGGTTATAAAATATCATGTTGGGTATCGTATAAGGGGTTTTTTGGTATGCTGAGTACGAATATCGTGTTAATTTTGCAATCCAATTTGGCCGCCACGCCGTGGTTATAAAATATCATGTTGGTTATCGTATAATGGGTTTTTTGGTATGCTGAATACGAATTTTGTGTTTCGTAACCACAGTAATTGATCGATTCCAATCGATTTTCGTTCTACTGCAATCGAAAACTCTTTCACTACTAACCTCTACGAGCATCTTTAAGTCATTTTTGACAGTTGTTGTAGTATCTTTGCAACTGGAGTAATGCAGTCAAGATCGCTCGAAAACGAGTTTTACCCAACTTGATCGATCTCAATCAATTTTCGTTCTACTACAATCGAAAATTCTTCCACTACTAACCTCTACGAGCATCTTTGAGTCATTTTTGACGTTTGTAGTAGTCGTCGAATCTACACAACCGGAGTAATTCGGTGAAGATCGCTCGAAAACGAGTTTTACTTATCTTGATCGATCTCAATCAATTTGTTTTTTAATACAATCGAAAATTCTTCCACTACTAACCTCTACGAGCATCTTCGAGTCATTTTTGACGTTTGTAGTAGTCGTCCAATCTTCACAACTGGAGTAATTTAGTCGAGATCGCTCGAAAACGAGTTTTACTCAATTTGATCGATCTCAGTCAATTTTCGTTCTACTACAATCGAAAATTCTTCCACTACTAACCTCTACGAGCATCTTCGAGTCATTTTTGACGTTTGTAGTAGTCGTCCAATCTTCACAACTGGAGTAATTTAGTCAAGATCGCTCGAAAACGAGTTTTACTTATCTTGATCGATCTTAATCAATTTTTTTTACTACAATCGAAAATTCTTCCACTACAAACCTCTACGAGCATGTTTGAGTCATTTTTGACGTTTGTAGTAGTCGTCCAATCTTCACAACCGGAGTAATTCGGTGAAGATCGCTCGAAAACGAGTTTTACTCAACTTAATCGATCTTAATCAATTTTCGTCCTACTAAAATCGAAAATTCCTCCACTACAAACCTCTACTAGCATGTTTGAGTCATTTTTGACGTTTGTAGTAGTCGTCCAATCTTCACAACTGGAGTAATTCAGTCAAAATCGCTCGATACCGAGTTTTATTCAACTTGATCGATCTCAATAAATTTTCGTTCTACTACAATCGAAAATTCTTCAACTACTAACCTCTACGAGCATCTTCGAGTCATTTTTGACGTTTGTAGTATTCGTCCAATCTTTACAACTGGAGTAATTCAGTCGAGATCGCTCGAAAACGAGTTTTACTCAATTTGATCGATCTCAATCAATTTTCGTTCTACTACAATCGAAAATTCTTCCACTACTAACCTCTACGAGCATCTTCGAGTCATCTTTGACGTTTGTAGTAGTCGTCCAATCTTCACAACTGGAGTAATTCAGTCGAGATCGCTCGAAAACGAGTTTTACTTATATTGATCGATCTCAATCAATTTTCGTTCTACTACAACCGAAAATTCTTCCACTACAAATCTCTAGGAGCATGTTTGAGTCATTTTTGACGTTTGTAGTATTCGTCCAATCTTCACAACTGGAGTAATTCAGTCGAGATCGCTCGAAAACGAGTTTTACTTATATTGATCGATCTCAATCAATTTTCGTTCTACTACAACCCAAAATTCTTCCACTACAAATCTATACGAGCATGTTTGAGTCATTTTTGACATTTGTAGTAGTCGTCCAATCTTCGCGACCGGAGTAATTCAGTCCAGATTCTGAGAAAACGAGTTTTACTCAACTTGATCGATCTCAATCAATTTTCGTCCTACTACAATCGAAAATTCCTCCACTACAAACCTCTACGAGCATGTTCGAGTCATTTTTGACGTTTGTAGTAGTCGTCCAATCTTCGCAACCGGAGTAATTCGGTCCAGATTCTGAGAAAACGAGTTTTACTCAACTTGATCGATCTCAATCAATTTTCGTCCTACTACAATCGAAAATTCTTCCACTACTAACCTCTACGAGCATCTTCGAGTTATTTTTGACGTTTGTAGTAGTCGTCCAAACTTCACAACTGGAGTAATTTAGTCGAGATCGCTCGAAAACGAGTTTTACTTATCTTGATCGATATTAATCAATTTTTTTTACTACAATCGAAAATTCTTCCACTACTAACCTCTACGAGCATGTTTGAGTCATTTTTGACGTTTGTAGTAGTCATCCAATCTTCACAACTGGAGTAATTCAGTCGAGATCGCTCGAAAACGAGTTTTACTCATTTTTATTGATCTCAGTCAATTTTCGTTCTACTACAATCGAAAATTCTTCCACTACTAACCTCTACGAGCATCTTCGAGTCATTTTTGACGTTTGTAGTAGTCGTCCAATCTTCACAACTGGAGTAATTTAGTCGAGATCGCTCGAAAACGAGTTTTACTCAATTTCATCGGCCTCAATCAATTTTCGTTTTACTACAATCGAAAATTCTTCCACTACTAACCTCTACCAGCATCTTCGAGTCATTTTTGACGTTTGTAGTAGTCGTCCAATCTTCACAACTGGAGTAATTCAGTCGAGATCGCTCGAAAACGAGTTTTACTCAATTTGATCGATCTCAATCAATTTTCGTTCTACTACAATCGAAAAATTTTCCTCTACAAACCTCTACGAGCATGTTTGAGTCATTTTTGACGTTTGTAGTAGTCGTCCAATCTTCACAACCGGAGTAATTCGGTGAAGATCGCTCGAAAACGAGTTTTACTCAACTTGATCGATCTTAATCAATTTTCGTCCTACTACAATCGAAAATTCCTCCACTACAAACCTCTACGAGCATGTTTGAGTCATTTTTGACGTTTGTAGTAGTCGTCCAATCTTCACAACTGGAGTAATTCAGTCAAGATCGCTCGAAAACGAGTTTAACTCAACTTGATCGATCTCAATCAATTTTCGTTCTACTACAATCGAAAATTCTTCCACTACTAACCTCTACGAGCATCTTCGAGTCATTTTTGACGTTTGTAGTATTCGTCCAATCTTTACAACTGGAGTAATTCAGTCGAGATCGCTCGAAAACGAGTTTTACTCAATTTGATCGATCTCAATCAATTTTCGTTCTACTACAATCGAAAATTCTTCCACTACTAACCTCTACGAGCATCTTCGAGTCATCTTTGACGTTTGTAGTAGTCGTCCAATCTTCACAACTGGAGTAATTCAGTCGAGATCGCTCGAAAACGAGTTTTACTTATATTGATCGATCTCAATCAATTTTCGTTCTACTACAACCGAAAATTCTTCCACTACAAATCTCTAGGAGCATGTTTGAGTCATTTTTGACGTTTGTAGTATTCGTCCAATCTTCACAACTGGAGTAATTCAGTCGAGATCGCTCGAAAACGAGTTTTACTTATATTGATCGATCTCAATCAATTTTCGTTCTACTACAACCGAAAATTCTTCCACTACAAATCTATACGAGCATGTTTGAGTCATTTTTGACATTTGTAGTAGTCGTCCAATCTTCGCGACCGGAGTAATTCAGTCCAGATTCTGAGAAAACGAGTTTTACTCAACTTGATCGATCTCAATCAATTTTCGTCCTACTACAATCGAAAATTCCTCCACTACAAACCTCTACGAGCATGTACGAGTCATTTTTGACGTTTGTAGTAGTCGTCCAATCTTCGCAACCGGAGTAATTCGGTCCAGATTCTGAGAAAACGAGTTTTACTCAACTTGATCGATCTCAATCAATTTTCGTCCTACTACAATCGAAAATTCTTCCACTACTAACCTCTACGAGCATCTTCGAGTCATTTTTGACGTTTGTAGTAGTCGTCCAAACTTCACAACTGGAGTAATTTAGTCGAGATCGCTCGAAAACGAGTTTTACTTATCTTGATCGATATTAATCAATTTTTTTTACTACAATCGAAAATTCTTCCACTACTAACCTCTACGAGCATGTTTGAGTCATTTTTGACGTTTGTAGTAGTCATCCAATCTTCACAACTGGAGTAATTCAGTCGAGTTCGCTCGAAAACGAGCTTTACTTATATTGATCGATCTTAATCAATTTTCGTTCTCCACCTAAATTTAACTTTTTTTAACAACTATCAAAATTTCTCCCGCTCCTATCGGGATTTTCTCAATTAATTTTACCGAAATTCAAGTTGTTTTAGAACTATCGAAAATTATTTAATATTCGATGTTTGAGTCATTTTTGACGTTTGTAGTAGTCGTCTAATCTTCACAACCGGAGTAATTCAGTGAAAATCGCTCCAGAACTACTTTTACTCAACTTGATCGATCTCGACCAATTTTCGATCAACTACAATCGAAAATTCTTCCACTACTAACCTCTTCGAACATCTTCCAGCTATTTTTGACGTTTATAATAGTCGTCCAATCTTCGCAACCGGAGTAATTCAGTCCAGATTCCGAGAAAACGAGTTTTACTCTGATCGATCTCAAAAAATTTTAGTTCTACTAAAATCGAAAATCCCTCCATTACAAACCTCTACGAGCATGTTTGAGTCATTTTTGACGTTTGTAGTAGTCGTCCAATCTTCACAACTGGAGTAATTCAGTCAAGATCGCTCGAAAACGAGTTTAACTCAACTTGATCGATCTCGAATCAATTTTCGTTCTACTACAATCGAAAATTCTTCCACTACTAACCTCTACGAGCATCTTCGAGTCATTTTTGACGTTTGTAGTATTCGTCCAATCTTTACAACTGGAGTAATTCAGTCGAGATCGCTCGAAAACGAGTTTTACTCAATTTGATCGATCTCAATCAATTTTCGTTCTACTACAATCGAAAATTCTTCCACTACTAACCTCTACGAGCATGTTTGAGTCATTTTTGACGTTTGTAGTAGTCGTCCAATCTTCACAACTGGAGTAATTCAGTCGAGATCGCTCGAAAACGAGTTTTACTTATATTGATCGATCTTAATCAATTTTCGTTCTCCACCTAAATTTAACTTTTTTTAACAACTATCAAAATTTCTCCCGCTCCTATCGGGATTTTCTCAATTAATTTTACCGAAATTCAAGTTGTTTTAGAACTATCGAAAATTATTTAATATTCGATGTTTGAGTCATTTTTGACGTTTGTAGTAGTCGTCTAATCTTCACAACCGGAGTAATTCAGTGAAAATCGCTCCAGAACTACTTTTACTCAACTTGATCGATCTCGACCAATTTTCGATCAACTACAATCGAAAATTCTTCCACTACTAACCTCTTCGAACATCTTCCAGCTATTTTTGACGTTTATAATAGTCGTCCAATCTTCGCAACCGGAGTAATTCAGTCCAGATTCCGAGAAAACGAGTTTTACTCTGATCGATCTCAAAAAATTTTAGTTCTACTAAAATCGAAAATCCCTCCATTACAAACCTCTACGAGCATGTTTGAGTCATTTTTGACGTTTGTAGTAGTCGTAAAATCTTCACAACCGGAGTAATTCAGTGAAGATCGCTCGAAAACGAGTTTTACTCAACTTGATCGATCTCAATCAATTTTCGTCCTACTACAATCGAAAATTCTTTCACTACAAACCTCTACGAGCATGTTTGAGTTATTTTTGACGTTTGTAGTAGTCGTCCAATCTTCGCAACCGGAGTAATTCGGTGAAGATAGCTCCAAAACGAGTTTTACTCAACTTGATCGATCTCAATCAATTTTCGTCCTACTACAATCGAAAATTCCTCGACTACAAACCTCTACGAGCATGTTCGAATCATTTTTGAAATTTTTAGTAGTAGTCCAATCTTCGCAACCGGAGTAATTCACTCCAGATTCTGAGTAAACGAGTTTTACTCAACTTGATCGATCTCAATCAATTTTCGTCCTACTACAATCGAAAATTCCTCCACTACAAACCTCTACTAGCATGTTTGAGTCATATTGAACGTTTGTAGTAGTCGTCCAATCTTCGCAACCGGAGTAATTCAGTCCAGATTCTAAGAAAACGGGTTTTTACTCAACTTGATCGATCTCAATCAATTTTCGTCCTACTACAATCGAAAATTCTTCCACTACTAACCTCTACGAGCATGTTTGAGTCATTTTTGACGTTTGTAGTAGTCGTCCAATCTTCGCAACCGGAGTAATTTGTCCAGATTCCGGGAAAACGAGTTTTACTCAACTTGATCGTTCTCAATAAATTTTCGTCCTACTAAAATCGAAAATTCCTCCACTACAAACCTCTACTAGCATGATTGAGTCGTTTTTGACGTTTGTAGTAGTCGTCCAATCTTCACAACAGGAGTAATTCAGTGAAGATCGTTCGAAAACGAGTTTTACTCAACTTTATCGATCTCAATCAATTTTCGTCCTACTACAATCGAAAACTCCTCCACTACAAACATCTACGAGCATGTTTGAGTCATAGTTGACGTTTGTAGTAGTCGACCAATCTTCACAACCCGAGTAATTCAGTGACGATCGCTCGAAAACGAGTTTTATTCAACTTGATCGATCTCAATCAATTTTCGTTCTACTACAATCGAAAATTCTTCCACCACTAACCTCTACGAGCATCTTCGAGTCATTTTTGACGTTTGTAGTAGTCGTCCAATCTTCACAACTGGAGTAATTCAGTCGAGATCGCTCGAAAACGAGTTTTACTCGATTTGATCGATCTCAATCAATTTTCGTTCTACTACAATCGAAAATTCTTCCACTACTAACCTCTACGAGCATCTTCTAATCATTTTTTACTTTTGTAGTAGTCGTCCAATCTTCACAACCGGAGTAATTCAGTCGAGATCGCTCGAAAACGAGTTTTACTTATCTTGATCGATCTCAATCAATTTTCGTTCTACTACAATCGAAAATTCTTCCACTACTAACCTCTACGAGCATGTTTGAGTCATTTTTGACGTTTGTAGTAGTCGTCCAATCTTCACAACTGGAGTAATTCAGTCGAGATCGCTCGAAAACGAGTTTTACTTATCTTGATCGATCTCAATCAATTTTCGTTCTTAGTAGAACGAAAATTGATTGACTACAATCGAAAATTCTTCCACTACTAACCTCTACGAGCATCTTCGAGTCATTTTTGACGTTTGTAGTATTCGTCCAATCTTCACAACTGGAGTAATTCAGTCAAGATCGCTCGAAAACGAGTTTTACTTAACTTGATCGGTCTCAATCAATTTTCGTCCTACTACAATCGAAAATACCTCCACTAAAAACCTCTACGAGCATGTTTGAGTCATATTTGTCGTTTGTAGTAGTCGTCCAATCTTCGCAACCGGAGTAATTCAGTCCAGATTCTGAGAAAACGGGTTTTTACTCAACTTGATCGATCTCAATCAATTTTCGTCCTACTACAATCGAAAATTCCTCCACTACAACCTCTACGAGCATGTTTGAGTCATTTTTGACGTTTGTAGTAGTCGTCCAATCTTCGCAACCGGAGTAATTCAGTCCAGATTCCGGGAAAACGAGTATTACTCAACTTGATCGATCTCAATCAATTTTCGTCCTACTAAAATTGAAAATTCCTCCACTTCAAACCTCTACGAGCATGTTTGAGTCATTTTTGACGTTTGTAGTAGTCGTCCAATCTTCACAACCGGAGTAATTCGGTGAAGATCGCTCGAAAACGAGTTTTACTCAACTTGATCGATCTCAATCAATTTTCGTCCTACTATAATCGAAAATTCCTCCACTACAAACCTCTACTAGCATGTTTGAGTCATTTTTGACGTTTGTAGTAGTCGTCCAATCTTCACAACTGGAGTAATTCAGTCAAGATCGCTCGAAAACGAGTTTTACTCAACTTGATCGATCTCAATAAATTTTCGTTTTACTACAATCGAAAATTCTTCCACTACTAACCTCTACGATCATCTTCGAGTCATTTTTGACGTTTGTAGTATTCGTCCAATCTTCACAACTGGAGTAATTCAGTCGAGATCGCTCGAAAACGGGCTTTACTTATATTGATCGATCTCAATCAATTTTCGTTCTACTACAATCGAAAATTCCTCCACTACAAACCTCTACGAGCATCTTCGAGTCATTTTAGACGTTTGTAGTATTCGTCCAATCTTCACAACTGGAGTAATTCAGTCGATCGCTCGAAAACGAGTTTTACTCAACTTGATCGATCTCAATCAATTTTCGTCCTACTACAATCGAAAATTCCTCCACTACAAACCTCTACTAGCATGTTTGAGTCATATTTGACGTTTGTAGTAGTCGTCCAATCTTCGCAACCGGAGTAATTCAGTCCAGATTCTGATAAAACGGGTTTTTACTCAACTTGATCGATCTCAATCAATTTTCGTCCTACTACAATCGAAAATTCCTCCACTACAAACCTCTACTAGCATGTTTGAGTCATTTTTGACGTTTGTAGTATTTGTCCAATATTTACAACTGGAGTAATTCGGTCGAGATCGCTCGAAAACGAGTTTTACTCAATTTGATCGATCTCAATCTATTTTCGTTCTACTACAATCGAAAATTCTTCCACTACTAACCTCTACGATCATCTTCGAGTCATTTTTGACGTTTGTAGTATTCGTCCAATCTTCACAACTGGAGTAATTCAGTGGAGATCGCTCGAAAACGAGCTTTACTTATATTGATCGATCTCAATCAATTTTCGTTTTACTACAATCGAAAATTCCTCCACTACAAACCTCTACGAGCATCTTCGAGTCATTTTTGACGTTTATAGTATTCGTCCAATCTTCACAACTGGAGTAATTCAGTCAAGATCGCTCGAAAACGAGTTTTACTCAACTTGATCGATCTCAATCAATTTTCGTCCTACTACAATCGAAAATTCCTCCACTACAACCTCTACGAGCATGTTTGAGTCATTTTTGACGTTTGTAGTAGTCGTCCAATCTTCGCAACCGGAGTAATTCAGTCCAGATTCCGGGAAAACGAGTATTACTCAACTTGATCGATCTCAATCAATTTTCGTCCTACTAAAATTGAAAATTCCTCCACTTCAAACCTCTACGAGCATGTTTGAGTCATTTTTGACGTTTGTAGTAGTCGTCCAATCTTCACAACCGGAGTAATTCGGTGAAGATCGCTCGAAAACGAGTTTTACTCAACTTGATCGATCTCAATCAATTTTCGTCCTACTATAATCGAAAATTCCTCCACTACAAACCTCTACTAGCATGTTTGAGTCATTTTTGACGTTTGTAGTAGTCGTCCAATCTTCACAACTGGAGTAATTCAGTCAAGATCGCTCGAAAACGAGTTTTACTCAACTTGATCGATCTCAATAAATTTTCGTTTTACTACAATCGAAAATTCTTCCACTACTAACCTCTACGATCATCTTCGAGTCATTTTTGACGTTTGTAGTATTCGTCCAATCTTCACAACTGGAGTAATTCAGTCGAGATCGCTTGAAAACGGACTTTACTTATATTGATCGATCTCAATCAATTTTCGTTCTACTACAATCGAAAATTCCTCCACTACAAACCTCTACGAGCATCTTCGAGTCATTTTAGACGTTTGTAGTATTCGTCCAATCTTCACAACTGGAGTAATTCAGTCGATCGCTCGAAAACGAGTTTTACTCAACTTGATCGATCTCAATCAATTTTCGTCCTACTACAATCGAAAATTCCTCCACTACAAACCTCTACTAGCATGTTTGAGTCATATTTGACGTTTGTAGTAGTCGTCCAATCTTCGCAACCGGAGTAATTCAGTCCAGATTCTGATAAAACGGGTTTTTACTCAACTTGATCGATCTCAATCAATTTTCGTCCTACTACAATCGAAAATTCCTCCACTACAAACCTCTACTAGCATGTTTGAGTCATTTTTGACGTTTGTAGTATTTGTCCAATATTTACAACTGGAGTAATTCGGTCGAGATCGCTCGAAAACGAGTTTTACTCAATTTGATCGATCTCAATCTATTTTCGTTCTACTACAATCGAAAATTCCTCCACTACAAACCTCTACGAGCATCTTCGAGTCATTTTTGACGTTTATAGTATTCGTCCAATCTTCACAACTGGAGTAATTCAGTCAAGATCGCTCGAAAACGAGTTTTACTCACCTTGATCGATCTCAATCAATTTTCGTCCTACTGCAATCGAAAATTCCTCCACTACAAACCTCTACTAGCATGTTTGAGTCATATTTGACATTTGTAGTAGTCGTCCAATCTTCGCAACCGGAGTAATTCAGTCCAGATTCTGAGAAAACGAGTTTTACTCAACTTGATCGATCTTAACCAATTTTCGTCCTACTACAATCGAAAATTCCTCCACTACAAACCTCTACTAGCATGTTTGAGTCATTTTTGACGTTTGTAGTATTTGTCCAATATTTACAACTGGAGTAATTCGGTCGAGATCGCTCGAAAACGAGTTTTAATCAACTTCATCGATTCTAATGAATTTCTCTTCTAACAGACTTAAAAGTTCTTTCACTACAAACCTCAAATTAGGTAAAAGGTTTAATAACAAGTAACTATTGTCAAAAAAAAAACTTTTTTTTTATTTTTTTTTTATTTTTTTTATAATTAACTACAAACGAAAATTCGTTCACTACAATCAACTACTAACGATTCTTTATACAAATCAACCGATAGAATTGATTTTTTATAAATCCGGGGGTTGGCTATTTTTGGTTTATCCATAAAAACTTTTCGGTTCAACTACAAACAAAAATTTTTTTACTACAATCAACTACTTACCAACCTTATCAAGAATACACAAAAAAAAATTTGATTTTTGCAAGTAGGGTGCCAGGTTCACACAGGTTTAAATATATAATTATCAATTCAATATATTGATGTTAAAAGTTTATACTTAATTGTTTTTTTCTCCGAGTTATAGAGTTATATATATTATAGAGTTATATATATTATAGAGTTATAACGTGAAGCTGGCAAAGTGGGTATTCATTTATAGTGACATATTTCTGCACAAAAACAGTAAAAGAATAAATGCCAGGTAATTAATTTTCTAGAAATGAAATAATTAAATAAATAAGAAGCGACAGTAGCAATATTACATTTAGTTGCACAGAAATAATAAAAAAAAAACAAAAGATCTGGAGTAGGTATGTTTTAGAGAAAAAATTGATTGTTTTGTACGCCTGACTTTCATACGACGGAGCTTTAGAGCATTAGATCTTGGACAACTGGATTTATGAATAGCCAGCTGATTTTCTAGACGGCTGTTAATAGAACTGTGTTAGGATCATATTTTAAGTGATCAGACAAAAATGTGTTGAAGGAGCAATGTTGCAAGCACATTAGACCTTAACATGTTAAGAAACCAAATATCGAAATAAAATCAGCAAACATACATACATATTGTCACGCCTTTATCCCCAAAGGGGTAGGCAGAGGCATACTACACGCCTACATTTCACCGTATGCATTTTTGTCCCACGTAATAGGTGGTGAGCCCATTGCCGTGTTGAAATAGACAGACGCAAGGATGTGACTACCTGCTGTTGAAATTTTTCAAGCCGCCCATAAGGCATTCAACCAGGCTTACCGACTGCCATTTTACTGGCAACCGGGACCAACGGCTTAACGTGCCTTCCGAAGCACGGAAACGCTCGCAAAAATGTAAATGCCACAAAGTGGTCACCCATCCGAGGACCAGCCATAGTGAAAGTTGCGTAACTCAGTGATCGTTTACAGAACACTGAGACCGCGGGGCCACGAGCGCTTCGCTTGTTTGTGGTATGTTGTGTTGGAAATATAGTATTTTTGAGACCCGAAATATAGTACAATACATATATTATAGTAGAGTTGGCAACCCCCGAGAGTGAATGGGCAAACTGGTAGGGGTCGACCTCGGCGTACGTACGTCAATCAAATCAAAGACCTTTTGGAAAAAGGCCAGGTCAAGAGTATCCTTAACCGGCGAGCGTGTAAAACACTCATGAAAGTAGAAGAAGCGAAAATGGTATGACAGGATCGTAGCAAGTGAAAAACCATTGTCTCTGTCTACCCCGATGGGCAACAGGCGTGATAATATGTTTGTATGACAACCCTACTGCTTCCCAACCCCGTAAAGGCGCTTATGTTGTTTCCTCGTTCGTTCGTCAGCAAGGTAAGGTTTTCCGTTACCAGATGAGGTGGCTTGGGCTCCGAAGATCTTGATGGGCCCTGTACACACATCTTCCTGCATCATAATCTTCAATGTGCAGGAACGTCGTCCCTCCGACGCACGGCCCAACTCAGGGGCAGTTATCCCCAGTTACGAGTGGCCGATGTCCGCGGCAACCTGAACACGCGTCTCAACAAGCTCAATAATACCGGCCAGTACGCCGCCTTACTGCTGGCCAGCGCTGGTCTACACAGGATGGGATGGGCTGACAAAATATCTAAGGTAAGTCTTCTCTTTCCATAGTAGTGGCATCAAAACCACAGACTTAGACAGTAAGCAGACCCAACCGTATTACACACACATAGACAGGTAGCGTAGCTTAGTTGTTTCTGGTGCTTTCATGATAATGAAAGTTCATCACTCTATACACAACACCTTTTTGTATTTTTTTTGTCTACTTTTGTAACATTTTAAAATCATTTTTTGGAATATTTTCACTTCGACACATAAATGCGGCGGTTGTAGCTTATTTGCTTATTTGTAGTAAAAAAATTGGCTACACGCTGTTCGCTGTCAAAATGTGAGTTAGATGTAGCTACACAGGAATAACAAAGATAGCTTTATACAACAAATGGCAAGAGTGAAAAGGATGAAGTATTGCTCTATAAGCAAAGGAATATGTTTGGTCTGCTTACTTTTGTACGTCTGTGATTGAAACCCTGTCTGATGTGATGATTTGGAGCGTGGGGACCAGTTTCTCAAACTTAGGCTATGTGTTATTCTGATGTGTAAGCTATATTATTGTAAATTGTTAATGCTGTGCATTTTTTGTTATTATTCTATTATTTTCTTTTATTATATTAACTTATGATTAGTGTAATGTACCTATTATAACAATTTGTAAATATTTTTGGCGATTGAAAAAGAGTGACCGTGAGATTTCTTGCCAGATTCTTACTCACAGGCTTTACCTATTGCTTTGCGAATATGGCAGCAAATGTAAATGTAGTATCATTTATAATGACGTTCATAAGTGTTATTATGGGATCTAAATGAATAAAAATGTTTTTATTTGTTTTTATTTTAGGTACTGCCTTGTGCGGAGATGAAGTACGCAGTGGGTCAAGGCGCGCTGGCCGTGGAGTGCCGCGCAGACAACGCGGACCTGCTCGCTCTCCTGGCGCCCTTCAACCATCCCGAGACCTACTGCAGGGTACTGGCAGAGAGGAGCTTCCTTAAGACCCTAGGTGAGCGGTAGGCGATATTCTAATAGGCATGACGAATGATTTTAAAATTCTGTTTAGGATTTGTACACAAAAAACACCTTTATTTCGGTAATAAACTTATACTTATTTAAAAGCCATTTTTCTATATTTTTTTTTTTCAAATAGTGCGCGAATACAGCTCTCGGTATCATCGCGTCGGGTCTGATGTCACGCCTAGGTAAACCAGTAGTCACAACCACAGATTATAGAAGCAAGAAACTATTGTTTACATAGGCGTGACGTCATGCGCTGTGTTTTTGTCTAAAAATTTAAGGACATGGATAATATACGCGATTCCAGGACTAGTAAAGGTTTATCGTACTTGATACGTACTTCGTTGTTTTTACACAAATATTCCCGCATGGCATTTCTCCTGTATTTTTTTTCGGTTTTTAAGGATCGAGCAAACCACACCGCTCACTTTAAAATGTCAGCGACTGCATGACTCCAATACCGCATTTAAACGCATCAAGTTGCGAAATCGAGTTGCATCTGACTGATGCTGCATCCGGCTGTCAGAAATTCGCCAAAACGCATATACCTATACCTACATATACCTACTGTACAAAATGAAATGCATACGGTGAAATGTGGGCGTTTAATGTGCCTCTGCCTACACCTTCGGGGATAAAGGCGTGACAATATGTATGTATATGTAATTATGTATGTATGCATAAAATGTGCTAGCCTTTGAAAATACTGTAAGGCGAAACCGTTCAGGTTTAGATAGTAAATAAGTGGAACGGTACAAGTGTTTCATTCAAGATATGTTGCAAGTTCCACCAAGTGCCATCAATCAACAGCATAAACAGTTACAAAATTGCTGGTCAACGATACTAAAAGTTGCTAATCTGTTGTGTCCCTAAATACTAATACACGATCTCAATAGCGGTCGTACCTATCTTTAAAGCCCAAATCAGCTTTATCTCCAAATGGCAACGGACCAGCCGTTAGTCAGCAGGTGTACAGGTCTAGCAGGTTATGACGAAAGAAAACTTATTACTAAACCCTAAACATACCTATCTGACCAGCTTGGTACAGAGAGGGCAAATGTCATCTCAATATGAAATTGACAGAGTACTACGTCTAGTAGTTCTTTTTTTTAAATTGTGAGTTAGAATGGCGTGGTAAAAATATTCTTAGATAAGTCGGGCTAATGGATGCTTTCGGACTTTTTTCAATCTTGGTATACGGTGGTGGTGTCGAAGGTAAGAGTGAGGTGTAATACGAGTGGGGTGGTGGAGATTGGGAAGAGTGTAGGGAGTCGTAAGATGTGAGAGGGTTGTCTTGTTCAACATCTATTAGTGAACTGTGATACGAAGTCTAGTAGTGGGCTAGTTTGACTGATTGCTGACGCGGACTAGTGTGGTTTGATGAGTTCTTGGGGTCTCAGGGTTCGGTCGCGGTCTGAACAAATATTTATGTAATCCATACATTTTTGTTTCGGACTTTGCACGCTCAATAGGCTGAAGCGATTCGCATCAAATTTGGTATGATGGTAGCTGACACATTGGATTAACACATAGGCTTGTTTTAATCCCGGGAACAGGTTCCTGTGGTAAAATGGTTGTGGAAAAACTAAATCACGCGGGTGTCTTCTACTTGCGTAGGCTTCGAGATACGTCCTCGCTACAAACTTTTCAAACCTTTTTTCACTTCTTCTAGCCTATTTATTCCCTCTTTTGGCAACATAATGATAAACAGTAATATTAAACATTTGCAGGTGGTGGTTGCAGTGCCCCCGTAGGAGTATCAACATCCCTTAAAGCTGTCAACTCCCTATACCAGTTGTCAATAACAGGCGCCGTATGGAGTTTAGACGGCACCACAAAACTCGACCACAAATTACAACACACATTCACACAAATCAAACGCACATTAAAACACAATCTCAGCCCCACAAACGAAGAAAATTGTAAAAAAATAAAAACGGAAAACGAAATTGTCCCTCAAAACGTACTTAATGACAATAATGACAGTTGTAGTGATGTAAATACGTCTGAAGAATTTAATATCGATATAAGAATTTTTTGTGGTTTGACAGCTAATTCTAACGTTCCAATTGACGTAGTGATTGAATGTGATAACTTAGGGAAGAATTTAGCGAATGCTCTCATCGAGAAAGGTGCTTTAGACGTTATGAAGGTTACACAAGATCTGATAAGGAGTTCAGTTGCCGCAAAATCCTCATGATTGTTGATTTGTTTTGTAGTTGAATTTGTATATAATATTATTTATGTAGGGGTTGTGAGAAATCGGTGTAAATGGTGTAGACATGTATATTTTATTATTCTTTAAATATTTTATCCTCCATGAAGACACTCGAACAGCAATTTGAACAAAAGTTTATATGTATATTGATTAAGAAAAGTACCTAGGAGTTTCACGGTGTTGGTGGTCTACTCGTTTATAGGTTGGATCATATGTATGCAGGTGTAACGCTTCTAGTGTTTTAAACATCTATAGACTACGGAAACCACTTCCTATCGTGAAGGCCGTATTTAGACGTGAATAGGCAAAAGTACAGATTCTGCTCTAATTAAAAAAAAAGCAAATAATTAAAATGTGGTGTGGCTTTTACATATCTATCATTAACATCCCTGGATAACTAAATGATCAACGATTTATTAAACTAAGTAAGTATTGTGTAATGTAACCACCATTTTGAGGTCATTTTGCTGCGTATTGAGAGTTCAATTTTGAATCGAAGACTACGACGGTGTGTGTTCAAGTTTCAAAAATATTACCTACGAGACGTATTCATAACACAGCCACTTCCATTGTTTGCGACTTTAGTGGTTTTTATATAATACAGAAACTGCATTGGCATACTAATTCGACTATCTTTCGATCGTTTTTATCTTAGACAATGGTCTAACGGGTTTTTATGTTAAGTTTGTTGAATGGAATTTTATTGACTATTTTTTAGAAAACGGGCCAAGGCTAGAACGACATGTTACAAAATGTACTGAACAAAAGAAATGCTCAATTCACATATTTCGATAAAATTTCTGAAAACTTGCAAGTTTTATCGAAAAGGAATTAATATAATTATATTTTACATAGCTTTTTATATGTTAAAAAGTTTCTGATTGTAAATTGATAACTTTTATTAAAACGAGTATTGTGCAGTTTTTAAAAATTAGGGTTACTGACGCTTTACTTCCTATTTTAAGGATTACTAGTTTAGGCATTAACGCCCTTTCCTAGGAACGTCAATAAACGGGATATCCCGAAATTCACACATGAGTAAAACCGTAGTTTGTTAAAATAACACAAAAAAAAATCAATGAATATGAATTGAATGAATAAAGAAGCGCTCGTGACCTCGCGGTCTCAGTGTTCTGTAAACGATCACTGAGTTACGCAACTTTCACTATGGCTGGTCCTCGGATAGGTGACCACTTTGTGGCATTTATATTTGCGAGCGTTTCCGTGCTTCGGAAGGCACGTTAAGCCGTTGGTCCCGGTTGCCAGTAAAATGGCAGTCGTTAAGCCTGGTTGAAGGCCTTATGGGCGGCTTGAAAATTTCAACAGCAGGTAGCCACAACCTGCGTCTGTCTATTTCAACACGGCAATGGGTTCACCACCTATTACGTGGGACAGGAATCCACACGGTGAAAAGTGGGCATATAATATGCCTCTGCCACCCCTTCGGGGATAAGGCGTGATGGATATTTATTATTTATAAAAAAATAATCCAATGATTTTATGCCACGGTTGGTGTCATTTTGAATGAACTAATCTAAATAATTATTAAAAAAAGAACATGATTATAACAAAAATATTTAAATTAGTTTCTTAGAATGTTCTAATTTTTCTAAATCAAAATGAAAAATAAGGGTAATAAAGTTTGGACAATTCCCATTCAACTATCAGTAACATGACATACTTTTGCTAGTATACATTTATTTCCAATGCACATTCTGAGGCAATGGCCCTTTATTTTTGTTTATTAAAGTGTAAAACCATGGTGACATAGGTAGATATGTAAAAAAATAATTGTAGAATAATGTTTATATAATTACGAACAATTTTTGTAAGTTAATGTTTATAAATAATTGTTTTCTGGTTAATTATGTTGTTTATATTTAAAGACTGTTGTATCTATATTATTGGATTTAACTTGTTGGGTACTTATATACTATTTAAAACGCCTGGGACCTAATAAAATGTTAAGATTTCTTTTTGTTCTTTTATTTGGATGATTCGAGTTATTGATATATACCTAAAACTAGACGCAACACTAGTACCTAGTAACTTGTGAACGGAGAAGATTGCGCGGGAATTTGGCGGATGGTGAACGCTTGTCTTGATGTTGGACGCTTATTTTCTGAAACTAGTGCATTAATCTTGTTTTTTTTTTGTGTTTAAATGACAGATTCTTAGTCATAAAACGTGTGTCAACATGCTGTATTAGAATATTGATATCTCAGTGATATATGATTTTAAATCCTACCACTGAAGGCTGCAGTAACGCTTCTACCACTTTCCTAAAGAAAGACTAACTTTGGCTAAAGTATTATTGACTTACGTAGAAGACAAAGGTATTAGATAGGTACCTAATAAAAAAACAAAGAAAAAATCTTGTCTAAAGTGTTTTCCTATGTCCACTTTTATTTGGCATTTATTAATCTTTTGGCTCTTATTTTTTGGTATTGTTGCGAGCGACTGAAGTCTGATCTCTCAACCCTGAAAGGGTGTCTGCATCGTCGCCTCGTCCGTCAGTCAGCAGGTGCAACGCTAGCAGATTTGGTTGCTCTGACCTCGTAGATCAGACATATAAGATGTAAGCCTCTTAGATCCCAAGAAAAAAATAAGAATATAAGATTTGGCTAAACGGTCTCTGTAACCAAGCCATTGAATCCCTAATTATATTTAAAAAAACTTGTACTTTTGGCGGGATCTTCAAATTCCATAGACTAATATACTCCTTTTTTGGCCGTAGCATTACTATCCACTCTGGTAGTACCACGGAAAATTTTACAGTACACCTCGTATAAATATAATTTAAAAAACTTACAAAGTATTTTACCTAACTATCTTCACGCTGTATCCGTGACGGGGTAGTCAGGGAATACAGATCGCCAGCGACAGGCTAATCATAACAAAACATGCCTGGATCATTTTATACTTAAGACTAAGCAACCGGCCTTCTCCTATGTTTTGAATTCTACAATAACTGACCATAATGCAACAATACTCTTTTTGGAGCTGTCTTGTCTGTCCTATAAACCAATAATTTTAAAAAAAATAAACTATTTTACTTTAGACAATGACATGCAAAATATAAATTATGAATCCATATACGAAACAACAAATGCTGATACAGCAACTTCCCGTCTTATCATGATTCTTAACTCTAAAATTGTAGCTAACACTATTACTTCTAAGATATCCTGTCGAAAGAGAATAAAGAAGCCCTGGATTACTAATGGGTTATTAAAGTGTATGAGGAATCGTGATAAACTTCATAGTAAATATAAAAAAGATATAACTAATGAAGTAAATAAAGTAACATATATCAGATACAGGAATTTTTGCAACAAGTTGCTAAAAAAACTAAAAAGAGACTATGAAAATAACTTAATTAATAATGCAATAAAAAGCAAAAACAACAAATTGCTATGGGAGAGCATAAAACAAGCAACCTTTTCTTCTAAATTAAATAATCCTGCAACTGAACTTATTTCCAATATAAATCCCACAAGTTCTATTAACAACATAAACCATTTTTTCGCATCTATCGGTGAAAACCTTGCATCAAATGTATTAAAATCACGGCATCTTAGCGTTTTCATACACCCAAATTCCTGCTCTTTTTCATTTGGCTTGATACCTCCTGATGATACGGAAGTACGGCACATCATTTTAAATTTAAAGAAAGATAAAACTTTTGGACGCGACAACATCTCAGGAGTTTTCCTGAAACGTTATCTTCATAGATTAATTTCACCATTAACATATATATTTGACCTAATGTTCTCAACGGGCGTCTTCCCTACTCCATTCAAACTTGCTGAAGTAATTCCTGTACACAAGAGTGGAGACAGGGGTTGTGTTAACAATTACAGGCCAATATCTATACTTTCTACTCTTTCCAAAATTGCTGAAAAACTTTTAAATAATCGCTTAACAAAATATCTTGAATGCAAACATCTCTTATCTGTTTCCCAGTTCGGCTTTAGGATGGGCACTTCAACTTCTGACGCGGTTCATGAATTAGTTGACCACATAGTTTCCAAACTTGACTCCAGGAAGAAAGTAATAGCAATATTCTTGGATATAAAAAAAGCCTTTGACACAGTCCCTGTTCCACTCTTGCTGAACAAATTAGAAAACCTAGGGATTCGAAATACACAACTTAACTTGTTTAAAAGTTATTTGACTGGTAGGAAGCAAAGAGTGAGGATTGGAGATCTCGTTAGTGATGATTTGACCTTGTCTCATGGTATCCCTCAAGGAAGCGTGCTAGGCCCTACGCTGTTCCTAGCCTTCATTAACGACTTATGTAGTCTGAAATTATCAAATGGGAAAATAGTTACTTTTGCTGATGATACCGCCTTAATTTTCCACGATGATAGTTGGGATAGTGTTTTTAACGTTGCACAGCTTGGGTTAAATGCGGTTTCGTCTTGGCTTAGGATAAATGGCTTAACTCTTAATGTTCAAAAAACTATGTACGTGCCTTTTTCCATGAGAAGTCTTCCACTTGACATTCATGCAAATCAGTCTATCGTAGCCCACACTTGCTTAATGCGTGACATATGTTCTTGTGAGCCTCTACAAAGAGTATTCAGTGTCAAATATCTTGGTGTCATAATTGATTCATCACTAAATTTTAAGCCTCATCTGGAACTCCTCTCATCAAGAACCCGTAAACTTATTTATATCTTTAAAAATCTCCGTCATATTGCCAACAGGACAGTCGTAAAAATGGTCTACATGGCCCTATGTCAATCTATCTTAAGCTATTGTATTACAGTATGGGGTGGTGCTTGCAAAGCCTACTTAATGGAAGTGGAAAGAGCTCAAAGAGCAGTTTTAAAAGTTAGTCTGTCCTTGCCTATCAGCTTCTCGACGAACGAATTGTTTAAAGTTGCAAATGTTCTTACAGTTAGGCAACTGTTTATTTTACACGTGATTCTCAAAAAGCATTCCTCAATAGAATTTAATCCTGAGCTTGACATAGACAAACGACTTAAACATAAGGTTTGTTGTCCTGTGAAACAGTGGAACACTAGCTTCTCAGGTAGATTTTACGGATTCATGAGCGTTTATCTATATAATAAAATTAATAAGATTCTTATAATTTGCCCTCTTACAAAGCACAAATGTAAAGAAACTATCTCTGCTTGGTTAAAAACGCTAAACTTTTCGGAAACAGAGAATCTGTTAGATGTTGTGCTATGAATCACCTAATATGCTCACTTCTTGAAATGGCCATATACTCACTTACACACACACCAACTCACACACACACATACACATACACTAACACACACACACTCAAACGCATGCTTATTTTGTATACTCTCATACATCACATAAGTGGCTTTTCGCATTGCCTGAAGGTACTTACCGTGTATCACTTGTGCAGAGACTGGAGAGGCTGGTAATCTGTCACACAGGTCTCCTAGTACAGATACCAGTCTCTCACATAAATACTATTCTTTGAAAGTGTACCTTTATTAAGTATTACCCTTGTATTAATTTTATGTGAGAGAAAATAAATAAAGTTATTATTATTATTATTCTCTTTATTTATTTATATAACATATCAATTACATTTTTAAATACATCTATAAAATAAAAAATACATTTAAAAATATAAAAAAGAGTGACCCACCGGTATCGGGTACAGGGACCAAGCTACCGGTGGTTAGGGCTCCAGAGAAAGGAATTTCCTCACAATACGTGCCGTGTCGAGAAGAACTGCTTTCTGTATCAGGCCCTTGATCCAGCTGTTTAACGCGAGCCTTTGTAGGTGTTGGTCAAGGCTCTTGGCTATAAGTCCATGGACAGATATGACTATCGGTACAATGATCGCTGAATCCACACCCCACACGTCGACAACCTCATGAGCCAAGTCTAAATATTTCTTTTGTTTGTCTACCTCGGCTTTCATGAGGTTCTCGTCGTGAGGTATGGTGATGTCAACAATCATTGCACGGCGTTCTAATCGATCTATTACCACTATGTCAGGCTTATTGGCGACAATAGTCCTGTCCGTGATAATAGATCGATCCCAGTATAATGTGACATGACCATTTTCGAGAACTGGGTCGGGCATATATCTATAGTATGGTACCTCTAAATCAACAAGATTGTACTTAAGAGCAAGTTGCTGGTGAATGATCTTGGCTACTTGGTTGTGTCGATGCAAATACTCACCGTTTGCAAGACTCGAACAACCAGAATAAATATGCCTAAGGGATTCTCCGGGACGATGACATGCCCGACAGATGTCTACCGTACCATCCTTCAGGATATACTTCCTGTAGTTCTTTGTCATTACAACTTCGTCAGTAATTGCAAAAACAAACCCTTCAGTCTCTCCAAAGAGATCACCAAATCGTAGCCAAGATACTGATGCATTGAAGTCTATATCAGGCCTGTGTAAGGCCTGATAAAAACGACCATGCAGCTCCTTACTCTTCCATACCTCCTTGCGATCAGTAACACCAAGTACTATAGGTTTATGCCAATTCTCTTTAGCCAACGAGAGCGGGGTATGTCCATTATCCACTGCAACCACATCGCGATGCAACCTCGTGTCAGCATTGAGAAAATATTCTCTGAGGTTGCATATCTCACGGTTATGGAGGGTCTTGACATTTAAAAAGCCTCGACCTCCACACTTCCGAGGGATATACAACCTCATTACTGATGAACGAGGATGATGCATTCGAAATGTGGTCAACAGGGACCGCACTCTCCTATCCAGGGCATCTAATTCAGTCTGAGTCCATCTAAGTATACCGAAGGAATACATTAGGACCGGTATGACCCACCCATTGAAGGCACGCACTTTATTACCGCCTGATAAAAGACTTTTCAGTACTTTTTTCAGACGGCCAAAGAATCGCTCCTTCAATGTTTGTTTCAGACCAGATTGATTAATTCCTAATGCCTGTGATTATTAATAATTATTATTAATATTAATTATTATTATTAATTATTATTATTATTAATCATACGCTCTCGCTAAACATACTTTATAGATACACACACACGCTCTAGTCTAGACGTTGCTGGTTTA
This sequence comes from Thumatha senex, assembly GCA_948477245.1. Classification (NCBI taxonomy): domain Eukaryota; kingdom Metazoa; phylum Arthropoda; class Insecta; order Lepidoptera; family Erebidae; genus Thumatha; species Thumatha senex. The sequence continues at coordinate 7,117,977 of OX419750.1, read as the reverse complement.
ATCACGCATTTTACTTGCATTCAAGCGAAAACCCTTACTTTTACACTCTTCTTTCACACTAGTGACGCTGAAGGTTGGCTTCTGATGAGGCCAATAGCACCGTATCGTCAGCGTACAACAGACAATTTACTGTTAAGTCATCCATATCACAAGCTTACATTAACTGATTAACTTTGAAAAATTCTAACGGACACCTTAACTTCCGTTAATATGGACTGACGTCCGTTAATCGGTAAACCAATGCCTAATAGTTATCGCACGGCACCGACAACTTACGACAAGTGCCGGGCGGCGCGTGGCAGCGAGTGCAACAAAAACAAAACTAGATATTTTGACGGCGCGTGAGAGCGAGAAAGAAAACTGCGAAGAGATTTTTCGTTTGATCATTTCATTACTTAGCGCCGGTGCTTGGAGTGGTCGAGGAACAGATATTCATATATCTTTTCATTAAATACAATGCTGCTGTACCCTCAAGCGCTGCAGTTGAACGCCACGGGTAAAGACATTTTAACACCAAAACGAGCCTCGCTTTAATGAGAACTTCAACATGTTAATGTTTATTAAGGGAAATATGTACCTTCGGCCCGACGATGAAATTACACATTTGAACAAGTATTTCGTTTTGTTCCTAACCTGTTAACTTCCAGAACGAAAACCAACAGATTTTATAAGTTCACTAACGCAACGATATAAAGATGCAATTTAACACATTAACGATTAAGGTTAACTTAAGTTAATTTGCCCGATATGTAACGTTTAACGAAGATAACTTTTTTTGTAGCGGATTAACGATTAACGAAGTTAACGATCTGATTAACGGTGCCCAGCTATGGTATTACCAGACAGAATAGTAGTACCACGGTCAAAAAAACCCTTGGTACTATAGTACAACTACTGCGCCCGTAGTACCACGTGTAAGTAATCGTAAAATTGACTTCTTTGGGGGCTGGGTCGGGTGTTATACCGCTTCTTTGGGGATTGATGTTACCCAGCATTTTAAGAATTGGTTTGAGTGTAATCCAGCGACGGGGTTCGATGTGTGAATCTTAGGGTGTGCGATGTGCTTAAAATTCTCACGTAACAACTAAGTCATCATCATCATCCGAGCGTCTGTCCCAGTTGCGTATCGCGACGCCCGGGGTCCGCTTTCCTACATTTTCTCCTCCACTTCGCACGGTCTTCGGCATCCCCTGTAGTGAGACCATTGGCACGCATGTCATCCCTTACGAAGTCAAGCCAGCACTTCTTGGGTCTTCCCCTCTTACCGGGACCCGGCGGGGCTGACATGGCCAGACATTTGTTCCCTACGTAGCCCGGCGGTTGCCGCAAGACGTGACCATACCAACGAAGGCGACACTCTTGCAACTTGTCTGCAATGTCACGGACGTGAAGGCTGCCGCGGATGCGAGAGTTTCTCACGCGGTCCATCCGCGTGACCCCACACATCCACCGCAGCATCTTCATTTCCGTGACACGCAGCTCCTGCTTGTGTCGCTCCAATATCGGCCACGTCTCACTGCCATGTAAAAGGACAGGTCTAATAATGGTAACAGCTAAGTAGCTATCAATAAAACACACAATTTGTACAATCATTTTTATTTCACAATAAAATCTCAATCAAAACTCACAAGCATTCTTAACCAGTTGTGAAAACAAAACAAAACCTAAATAACACTAACAAATATACCTACATTATCGTGGAACTAGCCTTTATTCACGGTATACTCTCCATTTGCAAAGTTTCAGTGCAAAATGGCGGATATTCCAAGGATGTATCCTCACAGCTCAAATTACTAAACAATTTACGGCTTTGCAAGTCGAAAAATTTTAGTTAGAAAAGGACTTTTAGTAGTGGGTTTCTTAGTAACAAACTTATTTTCTATAAACTTGTGTATTATGATGATGCTTGGACTAAAAGAATTTGTAGATGTGTGTGTGTGTGTATCATCTGCCATGGACTTTTGGTTCGGATAGCAGAGTGGTTATAGACTTATTTCTGTATATAATGCCTGGTGACTGTAGCTGTATTGCACCGTATTATGTGAGACCAACAAAAGGGGAAACAGGCGTGATTGTATAATGATAACTTTTTTTATATTTAGCTCGTCAGATTGGAAATATAATAAACTTTGAGTGCAGTGATAGTTAATTTTAAATAATTTATAATTATCCACTATGAAGTTGAGATATTTAAACTAACATTAATTAAACAATTAACACTAATTTAATTATACTCATAATTTCTTAACTATATATTATAGTTAATTATGGAAAATAAATAATTGTATATGTTTGTGATTAATGTATAGGTTACTTTAAATCAAAATGAAATTACATGGTCTCGGATCATTTTAGCAGTCATCTTTCAACTAAAAATGGAAATTATCCATGATTAGCGAGATATTTAGTGGTTAGATAATGTACTATACTCTTCATCAATCTACATGTGACAGGGTCACCTAAGTCTATTCAACGTCTTCTTCCTGGGGCATCTTGCCACTGGCCTTCATCGAGGCTCGTAGTCTCTCTGAGATTTCTGGGAGCTTCTTCAGTAGCAAATGGAAGATGGGTGCTGGCATTGTGGTTTGGAGAACCTGAAAAAGAAATATTTAGAATAGATGAGAAGCGCTCGTGGCCCCGCGGTCTCAGTGTTCGGTAAACGATCACTGAGGTACGCTACTTTCACTATGGCTGGTCGTCGGATGGGTGACCACTTTGTGGCATTTACATTTGCGAGCGTTTCCGTGCTTCGGAAGGCACGTTAAGTCGTTGGTCCCGGTTGCCAGTAAAATGGCAGTCGTTAAGCCTGGTTGAAGGCCTTATAGGCGGCTTAAAAAATGTCAAACGGCAGGTAACCACAACCTGCGTCTGTCTATTTCAACACGGCAATGGGCTCACTACCCATTACGTGGGACAGGAATCCACATGGTGAAAAGTGGGCATATAATATGCCTCTGCCAGCCCTTCGGGGATAAGGCGTGATGGATATTTATTTATTTTAAAAAGAAATATGAAAATAGTGCTGTGTAAATTTGGCCGACCAAATACGTAACGAAGTGATACGCAATATGGCAGGTTTGAATGAAAGTGTCAGTGTTAAGCTGGAAAAGGGCGTGCTCCGTTGGGTTGGACACGTCCAACGAATGAGCGAGGAACGATTGACGAGGGATATATATTGTGCGAAAGTAGAGGGTAGGAGTCAGAGTAGGCCGAGACGTACACAGGAAGACAACGTGAGCAGATTGTCAAAAACGGAAAAGTCAAAAGTACTCGGATACCCAGACGTGCATGTATGAAGCGATTGATGAATCTGCTAGAAGCGAAAGAAGTTTGCATGAATCGTGAAGCCTGGCGATCTGACTCTCTGACTAACCCGGCAGGGATACAGCGTGAAGATAGATAGTAGTTGGAAAAATAAATATCATTAGGTTTAAGGTTGGTTTGGACATTTCCAACTAATGAGTGAGGAATTATTGACAAAGAACATCTATTGTGCAAAAATAGAGGGTAGAAGGAGTTAGGGTATGTCAGACTTGCATATGAAGACCACGTGAGCTGGTTGTTCAAAAACGGAAATGTCAAAGGTACTTGGATACCCAGATGTGCATGTATGAAATGATAAATGAATCTGCGAAAGAAGTATGCATAGATTTGCGAAGCCAGGCGACGTGTCTTCTCTGACTACCCAGTTATTATATAGCATGAGGATAGTAAGTTTAAATCAACGCTTTACTTGGATGGTGATTAACCTTACTTTACCACTCTGGTTGGATCGTGGGTTGGTACAGGGTTTGGTTTCGATTTTATTTTCTCGTCATGACCTCGTTCATTAGTCAGTAGGTGCACCACTTGCAAGAGAGGGTGGCTAAAAATAGTCACACAGAACTGTTACTTTATAGATGATACTGTGTGTGAGATTACCTCAGGAATTCCAGACGTGTAATTATGCCAAGCATTGATTTTTTTTTTAAATTTGGGAAGCCATTTTGAAAGCATTTTAGTACGCTAACTTTTTCTAAATTTTTATTTTAAAGTGGTAAAAGCAGAAGACGATGGTTCGAGTCCAGCTCGTGACTAAAAAATTTTTCCACTTTTAATTAAAAAAATAATTATATAGATTTTTTAGATTTAATAATCACGCCACTTTTCACCGTGTGTATTCCTGTCCCATGTCTGTGCCGTGTTGAAATGGACAGACCATAAGGCTTTCAACTTGGCTTAACGACTGCCATGTTACGTGCGACCGAGACCAACGGCTTAACGTGCCTTCCGAAGCACGGTATTATATTGTCTGTATTGAATAAAAACTCCATTCCCGCGTCTGAACAAATATTTGTGTGATTTACAAATGTTGGTTTCTAAATTTGGGTGTTCCCTATACACATATATTTCATAAATACACATATTTGGAAATATTTATGTAAGTTTATCCATTGTCTTGATCCCATACAAGAAGCTTATATTTGCTTACGTTAGGCAAGATGGCGTATTGTAATAAAAAAGTCTTTCAATGTCCTTTGTTTTTGCTGGATATGTTTTATGGGAGTGATTTTAGAAATGGGATGAACATGTGCTACACGAAAATAGCATGCCATTTGATTTGACTAATTAGCTTGAGCGGTGGCGGAGAAACAACATGAGATCATATATGTCTACTGTAAGGCTCGCTTGTTTTAACTATTTTTTCTCTGTGCATCCTATGATGATGAACCACTTATTATTTGGCAGAATCCTATTATATATATAGATAGATAGAGAGTTAAGTTTTATTTTAAAATTTATAATTAACTTTGTGGCATTTATATTTGCGAGCGTTTCCATGCTTCGGAAGGCACCTTAAGCCGTTGGTCCCGGATGCTAGTAACATGGCAGTCGAAGTCAAGTTGAAGGCATAACAGGTGGCTTGAAAAATTTTAATAGCAGGTAGCCACAGCCTGTGTCTCTCTATTTCAACACGGCAATGGGCTCACCACGTGTTATGTGGGACAGGAATATACATGGTCAAAAAGTGGGCATATAATATGCCTCTGCCGCCCTTTCGGGGATAAGGCGTGATAGATACATAAATTAAAAAATATAATAATATTTACTTACACTGAGCAACTGCTGTGTCTGACCACAGACAGCAACAGCCTGACCGAGGTGCTCCACACCTGCTTCGAAGTCACCTGAAGCTAACAGCTCTTCTCCCAATTGAATCTGCAAATTAGTATAAGTATAGTTGTCAGATTGTACCTCTGTCAGCATTGCTGAAAATGCAAGAACAACTTTCACTATAAAATATATTTCATTATTAAGTGAAAAGTGAAAATATCTCAGTGATATAAACAAGTAAACAACCTCGATTTTTTAAATACTACGGTAACGCATAGACTGTTCGCGAGTTAGTTGTATATTCGAAAATATGAGCAACCATTAGCTCATAATTATGATGCAATCAAAAGTTCAAAAGGGGTCTAAGGTTTTTACAGATGTTGCAAACATCAATACGATTCAGTGACCATTATTCACCAGGTATAAGCTGGTCTGCCACCTCAGTGGCATAAAAAAAATCCTCAGTTAAGTAGATGATATTTTGAAGAAACAGACTTATAAATTTCCTATACAGCAAGAAATTGTTAATGTTAAAAGTAGTTTTGGAGACCATTAATCTGAACCCCTTACAAAGTGTAAGTGGCCCTAACAAGATCTCTGGTACACAAGCGACCTCACCTGCTGACCAATGGACGTCCTTTTAGGTTTGGAAACTGCTCCTAGCAGCTAAAAAGCGAACTCCAGGTTCCGTCTAGCTTGGGTTCGGTCAACTGGAAGTACACTAAGGTAAGAAATGCAGTAGTCTTATTCCACAAACAGGTCAGTTTATGATACTTATATTGTAGAAAATGATGAATCTCTGCCATAAACTAGACAAAAAGATAAACAATTTAAAATTACCTGTTGCAAAAAGAACCTCTGCATAGCTTCATGGTCGCTCATGTCAGGCAGGGGCCCACCCAAAGTGTGTGACCGTGATGCATTCTGCTGAGCTTTCTGTCTGCCTGCAATTAACAAAGGAAACTCCTTGAAATAAGAATGTAAATATCTTAACAAGTGTGGGTAGACCTTTAAAGGTGGGTCTACGCTAGACGAGCTGAGCCAAAATTTGTATAGTGTGGAAGTGTGGACAGACTTACGAGCCTCGAACAAGCGCGCTTCGAGCGTTCGGCTCGTGTTCGACTATACTTCTTCGCCTAATGTCGGTTTTTTGACGAACACAAAGGGACTTGCAATGCGAAAAGTTATTTGTTTGGTATGTTTGTTGTAGGATCGCTCGTTTTACGTCCACACGTGACACCGCGAGTAGAGCGCCTCAGCTTGCGCTTAGCTCGTGCTACGCTGTTAAGCGTATATTCCACCTTTAAGTCCTCTGGATTTTGTGTTGTATACCTCGGTCATATACCACCAGATAACAGCGGCGAGCGCGTCTTACCTTTACCATTGTAAGCGTAACACATGGTTGTAATGAGTGCAAAAAGAATACGACCTCAGTTCTCAAGCTACTTAGATTGAGCAAAAGTACAGCAAGTAAGAGCAGTAGATACTATATTGAACAAGTGTTGTTTACAAAATCTAGTAATTTAGTAGATATTTAAAACAAGCTGGACTAAAACAGTCTATTTTTGTCCTGACTTACGACTGGCTACAATTTTATCTAAGAAATGTGTACGGGATGACTTGATCATGCTAGCAGAGCCGTGGGCCTGTCTGTACAAGTCTCTATGATCTAGACATATAATCACATCTATATCCCCTATGGTGCAAGCAAAAGTATTATGTCCCACATAAAGGTTGTGGCTACTCGCTGTTAAAATTATTCAAGCCCTTCTCATAAGACATTTGAAACATGCACGCATGAAACTTTATTATTCCAACAACACTGATGTAACAATTTGCAATCTAATAAAATGCATAATTTATTTACCTACACAAACTTTTAGTATCATTCAAGATTTGTTGATGCAGATAAATAAAACTAAAGTGTTTGTTTGCAATTCCAAATATACTAATAATAGTACTTACAGTACTAAAATAAAACTAATTTTAAACATCTTAATATGTCTGTTTGTTCCGCCAAACTCTGACATGGCTTGACTGATTTAAATAGGACTTTCACAGGTAGATAGCTAATGCTATAAGGATTAACTTAGGCAACATTAAATTTTTCCTATTTCCCCATGGACATGCAATATTCAGGTGAAACCCTAGTCTATAATAAAGGTTTTTTAGTTATTCATTAGTGTCAAATGTTGAAATACAATTTATGTATGTTACAAAGTATTATCAGATAGAGAAATAGAGGATTAACATTTGAAGTTCATTATATCTAAATGAGACAAATGGTTATTAATATAAATTGCAAAGAGATGTTGAAAAATTTAGAATTTCCAATCAGTCTCTGGACAGAGTAGAAGGCTATTTATTTTATACCAATAAGGTGATAAATGAGGAACACCTGAAAGTTATCACCCTAGGCCATGATAGGTTAATATTATATGTAATGCTTATATGATGATGTCACTTTACTTTTTGAGTTATTCTTAATAAGTGCTTTCATTTGTTAATGTAATTGTAACAGTATTAAAAATAACTAATTGGCTAGATTTGGTGTACCACCATGTGGAATTAAAATTTTTTATTTATTTATTATTTACACAAAATACAAAAAGAACAATAGCAAACCAAATACCTACGATGGGTTTGTGCAAAGTGCTGTGCATTAACGTGCATAGTTAACAGCTAACTAAATCTATATTATCTAATCAAGCGAAAACATCATATTAATTACATAAAAGTTCAAATTTCATAAGTATTTTGATATCCCATAGCTAGGCATGAATTGTCATCTATACTGAAAGTGTATACAAAATTTCAGCTCAACCGGTTGAAAATATTTCATTTAAAATTGCATAGCAATATTCCACATGAACTAACATACATATATGTTACAGGTGAATAGAAAGCTTTTTTTTTTAAACAATTTGTTATATAACAGTAAATCCAAATAGGTAAATAAAACATATAGAATAAAAGATCTATATTAAGAATGGCATACTTGGCACTATCACAATGTCAACCAACCATGCTCCTTGTATAGTCAGTCCGGTTAACCCCTAGAGATAGGCAGAGGTATACTTACATGTCTCTAGCTGTATTTTATCTCACGTAATAGGTGGTGACTTTATTTCTGAGTGAAAAGGGACAGGCGCTAGATTGCGGCAACCGGCTGTTGAAATTATTCTAGCCACTGGCCCACAACTAGGCTTAACGATAACCATGTTACTGGTTACCGGGATTTAGAAGGAATTGTTAGCTATAAGTTTGTAATAAAGAGCATGTACTTTACAAGACTGTAATTTCAATTTGAAGGTTATCGACATTGGCTACTGCAAAAAATTTTAGGTTATGGATAGGTAAAAACATTGTACTAACATTAAAAGCACATTTTAAAAAATCTAATATTTTAGTAATTTGGAGTAAGTCAAGAAATACAAAAACTTACGTTCTCTTAGCTTCTTTTTGAAGAGTGGATCCTTTCGACGTTGCTGGTCAAAGTATACACAATATCCAAGGAACAAGGTACCAGCTATACCAACTGCAATTCCTAAAGTAGCACGCGTAATCTCCATGTTTTTAATTACACTTCGAAAGCTTATTTAACATAAAATATCAATTCTTTTCTCACTGAATTTTGATATCCGCCATTTATTGTAAAAGAGGGTTTTTTTTTAAATGTGGCAGCACAAGTTTTTATTCTTTAAAACATTTTATTTCAGACTTCAATAAGGCTAAGGCTATTGCTTGTCTATTGGCTATTATTGCGTGACAGATCAAAGTTAAGAGGTAGGTACTTACTCTTCTATATCTGTGGTAGGTACCTACCAAACTTCTCAACGACTTGCCATCAAATTTAATTTGCAAATAAATAAATACCTAAAAACTTTACTTACATATACTCAAGTAAATTATGCTATTTACTAACTAACTAACTAACTAACTATCTTCACGCTGTATCCTTGACGGGGTAGTCAGAGAGGACAGATCGCCAGGCTTCGCGATCCATGCATACTTCTTTCGCTTCTTCGAGATTCATCAATCGCTTCATACACGCACGTCTGGGCATCCGAGTACTTACTACTTATGCCATTTACTAATTATACTAATTAGATATATACTGATACAATGATTTAATGTATTGGTAAACTTATGTAAATCACATGAGTGAGCAGATACCTTTAAATAAATAGTTGCCAGATTACAATTTTATTGTATGTACACATGATAGGAATTTGGATTTATAAATACTTTTCTTTGACTTAACGTGGAATTGAACATTCATGCCGCAACCTGATCCCTGTAAGAAATTTGCTTGTGAGATCCAGAAATGCCTGAATGGTGAGTTTTTTCACTTTAATTTTATTTATGAATCTACGCCGACAGCCGACAATCCGACATGAAGTCAGTCGCCATCTTTGCTTCAACCTTTCAATCGCCCCTTAGGATTTGCGGGCGTTCCGTCGCCGTTTTTCAATGTTTTGCTCAATTATTTCGTTATTATTCTGTTCTAAAGCTTCGTAATAAGTAACCGGTAGCCAGCGTCAGTGATAAGTGTGAAAATGAGCTTTTTTGGATTCGGTCAGACTGCTGATATTGAAATCGTATTTGATGATGCTGACAAACGGAAGGTGGCCGAAGTGAAAACGGATGATGGCAAAAAGGAGAAGTTATTGCTTTATTACGATGGTGAAACAGTTTCCGGTAGAGTAAATGTCACCTTAAGGAAACCGGGATCAAAACTAGAACACCAAGGTATCAAGGTCGAACTCATAGGTCAGATTGAATTATTCTATGATCGAGGAAATCATCATGAGTTTATATCTCTGGTAAAAGAATTGGCGCGCCCTGGTGATCTATTACAGCATACTTCGTATCCGTTTGAGTTCGCAAATGTTGAAAAACCTTACGAAGTGTATACGGGCGCAAATGTCAGACTTAGATATTTCCTGAGAGCTACTATCGTGCGCCGCCTAACGGACGTCATCAAAGAAGTGGACATCGCTGTCCACACGTTGTGCAGCTACCCTGATGTACTAAACTCGATAAAAATGGAAGTAGGCATTGAAGATTGCCTCCACATAGAATTTGAGTATAACAAATCAAAATATCACTTAAAGGATGTAATTGTGGGGAAAATTTACTTTTTACTTGTACGTATTAAAATCAAACATATGGAAATATCGATAATAAAGCGAGAAACTACTGGTTCTGGGCCTAACACATTCACAGAGAATGAGACAGTTGCCAAATATGAAATCATGGATGGTGCACCTGTACGAGGAGAAAGCATTCCAATAAGAGTCTTCTTGGCTGGATATGACCTAACACCAACTATGAGAGATATAAACAACAAGTTCTCAGTACGTTATTATCTAAATCTTGTATTAATGGACACTGAAGATCGACGCTATTTCAAACAACAGGAAGTTACACTTTGGAGAAAGAGTGACAAATCCAGACAACCGATGCACAATGCACATGTTCCTCAAACATTATCTCATCTAAGCCAACAGATGCCGAGACAGTTGAGTGTCTCAAGTGAAGATAATTCACACAGTGCCTCGACAAATGTGTCTGCATCTAATCCCAATATTATGCAAAGATCTGTTTCCCCTACAATGTCTGAAGGTGATAAACAAAATGGACCTTCTGAAATGGAACAAGATAATTCAGATATGATAGTAGATAAACTATCAAATACTCACATTGAAAATAATCAACAAGGAGATGAGGAAAAGGAACCATTTATAAATAAAACAATATCTCCAGAGAAACCACAGATTGCAGAAAAACCACAAACTACAGAGAAACCAGTGATTGCTGAGAAGCCTGCTCTAAACCGGCCAGAAAGTGAAGCTAGTCCAAGTCAATAGCCGTTATGCACTTGCGCAGTCAAAATGACAAGCGCTAAAGAAATGAACTGTATGTTTTCATATTTAAATAAATATAGTATAAAATGAGGATTTGCTTATTTCTTCACTGCTATCAACGGACGAAGTTTGTTTACAGTGAATGAAATAAATCTGAGATAACCTATACATAAATTGTTGTAGAAATCCATATTTTTATTATTTTAATGTTGCTGTATAAATCAAAATAAAATTATTGACTTAGTTACTGTTATTGTCAGCTTAAAAAAATTGTCTTTATAAAGTAAGTGTACATTGCTACCACCTAAGGAAAGCAATAAAAATTGATAACTGTGAATATATTTAGTCAGCGGATCTAAATTATAAAAAAGTTCTCAGCAGTAATATGTCCCCTTAAGTGAAACATTATTTCTCATATAATGGCTTGTTAAAATTTTATATGATTTCAGTAGTCCTAAAAACATTGTATGTCAAAATGTCTGGTATTGAAGACGGCAAGATCTTGAATAAAAGATTAATATATATAAATAGTGATAGTAAAGGATATGTATAATGTATCATAAATATTAGTTTTAACTATTATATTTTGTGAATAACACAGTAAAAGAGCAATAATTTCAATAGGTATATTAATATCTGCACTTATCAAGCTGTACGTCCAATACCAGCTGTAAGTAAATTTATCTAAACTGTACATTAAATTCTATGTACTTTGCTTATCAATAAGAGTGGTTGAATAGCGAGTATTGGTCATTTGTGTGTCATGCTTTTTAATAAAAAACATTTATTTACGACAATCTATTGAAAGAAAAATGCTAACTAATTCTGAATTTAGTTTTGCTTAGCAGCAGTTTGTAAAAATGTTATATTTATATTAAAATCTGATTAATTATAGGCATAACATACACATTGTACCATTGTTGGTGTAATCAATGAATCAATGTTGATCTGAGACTTAACTTTTTATTCTTCACTATTTAAAGCTCAGCTCGCTAACACAAGCATATTCCTTATTTGCTATTATGCTCAATTGATAATGATGATAGATGGCGCTTTGTACAATATTTATTTAATTTATTAATATAACTCTGTGCAGCTTAATATTAAAAAAAACTGGATAATTATCTTTTGATATTAAAATGCCCAGAATAGGAATAGAATAGTTCATCATCATCAAAATGATATTTTACAACTGGTAATGGAAAAATAATAATATAAAATAACTAAATAAACTATTTAATTTTCTTTTTTTATCATTTTATAATCATGTAACTACAGAGATTGGTCTTGCATTTAATTTATATTTTTATCATGTATTTATTTTAAAGTTATGAGTTAAAAAGTATCATTAGATATCTCTATACAAACACATCTAAAATATAGTAACAAGCAAGAATTATAATCCATTATTTTAGATTGTATTGATGTACTGTAAATGTTCAATTAACTCAGATAGGGTTGATGATAAAGCGCTGGGCATAACAATTCTAACCATTGATAAATTATTTTTTAAATAGCCAGATGAATCCAGTTAAAAAATGTGTGGACATAAAATAGTTCAGTTCTCAAGAATTGTACAGTATTTTTCCACATGTGTGATGTGATATTTCTGTGTTAATAAACAGCCTTTATTCATACACTTACATATCAATGCGTGGTTAAACAATGTACAACTATAAAATTATATACCTATCAATTTATTTCAATTGGTTCTATCATGCGGCTTGCTACTGACGATTGAAACGGAGTTGTCATGTATGGAAACCCTTTAAGAGATACTCATTGATTTCTTGTAGCCACAATTATAGGAAACATGTTTTTGTATTTTTTTTATGTATATGTTGCATATTTTACATCAATCAATGAAATCAGTATCACATTCACAGCTAGATGTAGCCTCTTATTAATTTTGGGAAGCATAATTGGCCTTGTTGTACCATGCTGACCAGGCAAGTTGGTACAGTGGTACATTCTGTATTTTTTAAATGGGAAGCATTATTATTTTGCTCCTAATATCATCAACAGCTGTCCCACTTGCAAATCTTAATAAATGTGTGCAGATAAGTTTTTACCTTGCTTTCAAATAATAATGTGTGGGTCCAATGTCCGTATTCCAGAACGTTTCTGAATACTCAATCGACGCTTGAGAGTAGTAGATTTTATAAGGCGAAATCTAGCCTCAAGCGTTGATTGAGTATTGGGAAACGTTCTGGAATACAGACCTAAGAGACCCTGCCTTGATAATTCTGACATTGTCTAGTAGACATATAGCAGATGACATGTGTCAAGTAAAGAACCCTACTAATTTATGATTGCAGAATCTAACAGATCTTCCCTCATTTAATTTAAAAAGCCTTGTAACTGCACTTTCATAGTTTTTCGAGTGGATCTAATAGACCTTCCCATAATAATTCTGGTTGAAGTTTAATGGATGTTCTTATAATTTGTGTGTGAGCTGGAACAGATTCTCTCCAGAGTGGGATTTGATAGACCTTCTCTTATTGATTAAACTTTCCTTAATCATTTTGAATGAAATCCAACAGCTCTGTATATTGTGAGTGGGTCTATCAGATCTCGTAGTAATTTTATAAGTGGGGTCTTATAGACCTTTATGTCGCACAATAATTACCTAAAACGAACAACGATAGTGTCCAACTTCTCATTTCGAAAAATGTTATACGAGGTCTATTATACCATAAAAATGTTGCAGTCCGAAATAAATACAAAACTGATTATTATTTTATGCAAAATATGTAGTTATTGAAAATATTGTGTTATATACTACTTTGTTTGATTAAGTAGGTATCTACTGTATAATAAATATATCTTGTTTCAATTGTGATTAAGGAGCATGTCGATTGTAACAATATTGTTAATAAAATATACATGTATAAATTGCTGACTAAAGACTCTTAATTTCGTATGTGTTAGTGTATGCGACAGCCGCACTGAGGTCTCTGGTTCGAATCCCGAGCCGGAACAAATATAATGTCTGATCGGCAAATTCGAGTTATGGATGTTTTCAATGTATAATATTACGTATGTTTCTCACTTGTCTACAACCCACACTACAAACTTATACTATATTACTTTACTAAAAATAAAATAAATAAATACCCATCACGCCTTATCCCCGAAGGGGTGGCAGAGGCATATTATATGCCCACTTTTCACCGTGTGGATTCCTGTCCCACGTAATAGGTGGTGAGCCCATTGCCGTGTTGAAATAGACAGACGCAGGATGTGACTACCTGCTGTTGAAATTTTTTCAAGCCTCCCATAAGGCATTCAACCAGGCTTAACGACTGCCATTTTACTGGCAACCGGGACCAACGGCTTAACGTGCCTTCCGAAGCACGGAAACGCTCGCAAATGTAAATGCCACAAAGTGGTCACCCATCCGAGGACTAGCCATAGTGAAAGTTGCGTAACTCAGTGATCGTTTACAGAACACAGACCGCGGGGCCACGAGCGCTTCTACTAAAAATCTAATTTGTTGAAACAAATTTTATACCGTGCATTTTATGTTTAACGGGTCTTTTTCGCGTAATATTTGATTTTTTTTCACCTTTTGAAGCTTTTTTTACCGTGTGGAAATCTCCACGAAAATCACGCCGTACTCTAACAGACTAAAATCACAGTTACTACCAGTTTTTCTAGCGCTGGGTTCTCCGGGTTGACGGCCTCTTTTAGTTAAACACTTAGGGCCACTGTCATAAGTCATGCCTACTAAAGAAAGTTCACCATCGTTGACATCATTGATGTCCATTTGTTCTTTTGCTACATTATTCTTTATTATGCAGGTAGGTGTGGAAAATCATTGATACGGTACCGTGGACCGTGGTCTCTCCTAAATCTGTGTAGGTACCAAATTCATGAAAATAGCTTCATGACCTATGGCGTCATGCGTCATACGAGCAAAGACAAAATAGCTCACGCTAGCTTTTGGTATTTTGTGTCTTAACACACTTAATGTTTTTTTATGAATAAATTGGTTTTACAAGTGACAATTTTTAGCTATGATATTTTTTCTTGCAAATATCGTAAATAACGGTCTTGCTTGAGTTGTTTGATTGTTCTAAATGACGCGTTCACAATATTGACTGATTTACTCGTTATCTTAGTAGGTAGATCGTGCGTGATAGAACAGGGGGCCAAGTCTATTATATTTTTATATTAGAGTCTATATATTATACTATTAGTAGATATATTATACTATTGACAAGCCGTAGAATAGAACCAGAATCGCTGTTTTCAGCTGTCAACATGTTAGTAGACTATCAAAAATGCAACTGACTAGCGGCTACTGGCGTGGAAGGGTCGGCCGATAGAATTCTAACACAACTCGAGTCTATTGGAGTACGATTGTAATACTAGACTACGAAAAACTGTCAAAATTGTGCCGGTGGATATATATTGAGCGACGATTTCGACACGATTGAAATAGCAGACTCGGCCCCCAGGGCGATAGCTTTTCTATGGGAATAGTGCGAGTCTATTTTTAGAGATATTTGGTTTAGATATCGTATCGCTACATCTAAGTAGGTAATGACGTTGTCTTGTTGTTGTTCTTACAACTTAGTGTTTTGATATAAGTTAGAAAAAATAGTGGGACATTTTTTTAAAACCGCCGTCTAGCCCAAAATAAGCTAATATAGGTTTGTGTTATGTGATCTAGACGACTTAAAAACATACTTATATATTTCTAAATACATACATAGGTTATATATTATAAAGCTGAAGAGTTAGTTTGTTTGTTCGGTTGAACGCGCTAATCTCAGGAAGGTCGGATTTGAAAAATTGTTTTTGTGTTAGATAGCCCATTTATCGAGGAATTACGCTACTACACTGAGGAGCAGAGCAGTAGTCATAAATGTCGACAAATCGGGCAATTTTTAATGCATAATTGTAGAATTTGTAAGCGACGGGATTAAATAGGTGCGACGGCAGGTCGAAATATTCCACGGGCGAAGCTGTGGGGGTCATCTAGTATATTATAACTAGGAAACACCCAAACTCCGCCACAATCATTTGTGGATCACGCTAATATTTTTTCCGATCCGGGTATCGAACCCTGCACCTCAGTCGCGGCAGTCGCATACACTACCACTGTGCCACCGAGGCAGTCAGTAAGGTTGTCATGACTAATTCCATCAACTGACCTTACTTTTTACCTATCCATATTTCCATAATACCCCACCAAATTTTCCTTTGTACTTGCGGTATTTATTTATCAACACGCGCGCGCAGCCGCGACCACTGCTGGTCCCGTTGGAATACGGGGATATAATGGTGCTTAAGTTACTCCTCATAACATTAACTATCTGCCAGTAAGTGTCGTTAAAATCTGTCCAGCTGTTTTAGAGATAAGTAGGAACAAACAGACAGAATATTTTGTTTTTATGTATATAAGTACCTACCGATTAGCACAAGTAACGCTAAAAAGATGAAGTGCTACGGTATCACCGGCTCCAAAACAAGATAAGAACCGAATTATCCTACTAATATTATAAATCCGAAAGTTTGGATGGATGTTTGTTACTCTTTCACGTAAAAACGAAAGAGTGGATTTTAATGAAACTTTATAATAATATAGCTTATACATCAGAATAACATATGGCTACTTTTTATCCCGGGAACAAGTTCCTGTGGGAATCAGGAACGGAAAAACATATCTACGCGGGCGTCAACTAGTACTCTCATACTTACGCATATAGTGAAATCTGCATTTTTATAGTTTCTCATCACAAATAGAGACTTTATTTTATTCGCCTGTACTTTGTATAGATTAACTAGATGACGCCCGCGGCTCCGCACGCATGGTAAAATTTTTTATAGGTTGTCACCATAGCTGGGCATTAACTCGTTCATCCGTTAATCGTTAATTAACGAAGTTAACATTTTAACTAACTAACTATCTTCACACCGTATCCCTGACGGGGTAGTCAGAGAGGACAGATCGCCAGGCTTCGCGATCCATGCATACTTCTTTCGCTTCTTCGAGATTCATCAATCGCTTCATACACGCACGTCTGGGTATCCGAGTACTTTTGACCTTTCCGTTTTTGAGCAATCTGCTCACGTGGTCTTCATATGTAAGTCTCGGCCTACCCTGACTCCTTCTACCCTCTACTTTTGAACGATATATATTCTTCGTCAATCGTTCCTCACTCATTCGTTGGGCGTGTCCAAACCAACGGAGCACGCCCTTTTCCAGCTTATGGCTGACACTTTCATTCAAACCTGCCATATTGCGTATCACTTCGTTACGTATTCGGTCGGCCAAGGTAACGCCGCACAATTTTCGAAGTGATCGCATCTCCACAGCATTCAATTTACTTTCATGCATCTGCTGACATACCCAGGTTTCACTACCGTAAAGCAAAGTTGGCACTAGCACTGCGTTATGAATGGACATTCGTGCTTCTTTTACGATGCTTTGTCGCTTTACTAACTGGGACAAAGCACCGTTAACTTTGTTTCCGGCAGCTACTCGCCGTTTTACATCCGAATCACATCTTCCATCCGCGCTGAACATACTTCCTAAATACACAATTTCATTCACTTGCTCTAGACGTTCCTGGTTTACCCTAATCTCGCATTTAGTTCTTACGTCACCTCTTTCAAATACTAGAACCTTAGTTTTACTTGCATTCAAGCGGAGACCCTTACTTTCACACCCCTCTTTCATATTAGTGACTAATGCCTGAAGGTCGGCTTCTGATGAGGCCATGAGCACCGCATCATCAGCGTACAGCAGACAGTTTACTGTACAGTCACCCAAATTCACACCCATATTAAAATCTTTCAACTTCTGCAGATACACTATGAACAGCCAGGCGGACATGACACATCCCTGTTTGACGCCTGTACAGACATCAAAAAGAGGTGACACATCCCCCCCTAATCGCACGCAAGCCTTACAGTCCCTATAAAGCGACTGTATTGCCCGCAGTAGCGAGCCGTCCACACCATATCCTGGCAGCAAGTCCCACAGCGTTTCTCTCACAACGTTATCAAATGCTTTCTCTAGATCCACAAAAGCGCAGAAAACCTTCTGGCTAAGAGCCAGAAACTTTTCCGCGATCATGCGGAGAGAAAACACTTGATCCATGCAACCTCTTCCACGTCGGAATCCGCATTGGGCCTCCCATAAATACCTTTCAGACTTTTCTTGCATTCGTGCCGTTATAACCTTTGCATACACCTTACTAGCTAAGCTGACCAAAGCTAATCGCCCTGTAGCTGGAGCAGTTTAGGCGCGAGCCTTTCCCTTTGTAAATAGGTACTACAACTGCTACTCGCCAGTCATCTGGGACCTCACCCGCCGGCCGGCACAAGTTGCATAACAGACATAGTGTGTCCCAGACGCGCGACCCACCGTACTTGATCATCTCAGCAGTAACTCTGTCTTTTCCCGCAGCCTTACCACATTTCATACTTCTTATCGCTTGTTCTATTTCATACTAATGACTTCAATGACATCGGGATCCGGAGCATCGAAGTGAGCTCCACTTCCCGATGTGGCATCTCTGTCTTTTCTTGCATATATCTTTCCATTATATTCTCTCCATCTCTGCAGGACGTCACTTTGGTCTGCTAGGACGTCATTGTTAACACTAAGCACTTTATTCATACTGCAGATTGCCGAACAACTCCGGGTCTTGCCTACCTCTTTCCAGAAGAGCTTGGCATTATCCCGGAAATTGGACGACAACCTTTCATCCGCTTTCATTCTGCACCTTTCACGAGCTTCTTCTATCAGTCCCTTCGTGTTAACTTTTTGCAGTTTGTATCTCTCTTTCATATTAAAATCATTCCGCAAGGCTAAGTAGTCTAGCCATGCTTTCTTCTTCATTCGAACTGCTTCTTTCACTTCCTCATTCCACCATGCATCACGCTTATTACTACTGCCTCTTTTCGTTTCTCCACACACTTCCACAGCGGCATTTATCATAATATCCCTAAGGTTCTGCCATACACTTTCCACATTCTCACTGCTTACATTGACGTCGCCAAGCGACGAAAATCAAAGTTAACATTTTGATTAACAAATTAACATTTAAGTGAACTTTTAAAAATGTTAACGGACAGGGACACGTAAACTTCCGTTAATATGGACTGAAGTCCGTTAATTCGTATAACTTAGCCTTTAAAAAACTACATCAATATTAAATAGAAAATAAAAAATAAAAGCATTATTTTTGGTCACCAAGTATAAGGAAATTATAAATGACATTGGGAAATCAGACATTGCTGTAGTATATATCATATATACTTTATTTATATATGTACTCTGAGTCACCTATAAACTTAATATCTCTCGTCATAGTTACAGTTCAGGAGAAAAACAATTTAATAGAGTATCAGCGGCTTTCTTCAAATCTGGCAAAAAGATGGTTCCTTCTGGGTTTTGTTATTTGACTTGAAAATTATTATGTCCTTACAAATTGCAAGTAATTTTGCCCATAGGGCAAATCAAACAAATATGACAGGTTCTGTCAGATGCTCTTAACTGAAACAAAAAAGGTAATGAAAAGTTCTTGAATAGGTATATGTAACAAACCTTTTAGTAAAAGTTGATTTAAGAGGCTCCAAAATAATCTATGGCCATATCACTTGCAGGTAATGCAGCTACTGGCTAGCCCACTGAACGGATTAAAAACAATTCTTTTAACATTTGAAAGCTATGTTGTGTAAAAGTAAAACAGTAGTAATTATAAATATCAAAAATCGGGCAGAGTTTAATACATTAATATGCTGAATATATTATATTCAATAAATTATTATAAATGGGAAGTCAGGAGTGAGGCACAGCTAGTATATTGGTCACTTTAATAATACATAATATTTTAAAGTAAATCCTTCAAAATCAATAAACTAAAAGTAAGTAAGCGACCATTTATAACAACCTACTTGAAAATTAAAATAAACTTACTACTCAGAGTACAATTCACTGAAGAATTACATACGGCACTTCCATCAGGTCAAGAGTTATGACGACCTGTGTGTAATACCATTACCACAACAGAATCAACAAACAAAAAAATGCCATTGTGTTTATGACAGAACCCAAAAAGCCATGGTGGTCGTGAGAAGTTGAATTAGTTATTATGATATAAGACACTTTGTTTGTTTACATTCGTCATTCAAGGTCGTTCGACTTCGATGACAGGTTAATCAGTGTTGCTAGAATATAAAAACTAAAATACCCAATACGTTTTATCTTTTTAAAAATATGCATTTATTTAAACATATTTAGTATTTAAAGCATATAGAAGTATTTTAAATAAACAATAAAATAATCACACAAAACATTTAGCACAGTTTCAGTTATTAAATGTAATAACAATGACTAATAACTTAAATTATTTCTCCCTGCTCTTGTCATTACTTTTGTTTTATGCAACACAAGGGTGACAATCAAAATAACATCCGTTTGTAAGCCAAGACAAATATTTTTTTAATTCGTTTTGAATATCAGATAAGTGGCTACAACCAAATTGTCATTAATATTTATTGTAAAATAAATAAAAATTATTACAAGATTTATAACTTTCCAAAGCTGCTGTCCGCGCTCAGGCCAGATTCGGTCACTGTCCTTTGCCCGATTTGTTGAAAACTTATGATTACAGCTCCTCTCTTCAGGTTAGTATTGTGATTATATTTATCATATAGCCTTCTATATCCTATACCAAACTATAAGATGTCGCTAAACATAATAAAAAGTAGGGTAAGTTCCAGAACACACGCAACCTTTCTGTAGTGAGCCGAGCACGCGTCGAGCGATTAGCGCAGAGTGAGTGGTGATGACCTGCAGCGCAATTCACAAATCTCGGATCCAAATCCTTTACCGCGCAAATGTCATCGATATTCGAGTTCTATGAACATCGATGACATTTGCGCGGTAGAGGATTTGGATCCGAGATTTGTTAATTGCGCTACAGATCTGCCGCCATTTTATTCGTTATTACGCATGAACGCGTTATTTCAGAACAAAAATGATTACAATAAAATAATTATAGTGAGTTAACCTTAAAAGATAGATATATGCTGTCGTGGACTTTATTTTAGAACTTTTTTAAGGGGACCTATTATGTCATACATAATTTTTGCGTAACATTTATCGTTTAGGCAGCGTTCGTAACGGAAGCTTTCAAATAGAATATTTTTTCCCCGATTTTGCCACATTTATCATAGCTGTTCCGCACCTATTGGTACTAGCGCGATGCTATATAACCTACAGCCTTTCTCTATAAATTGACTTTTCAGCACAAAAAGCGCTCGTGGCCCCGCGGACTCGGTGTTCTGTAAACGATCACTGAGTTACGCAACTTTCACTATGGATGGTCCTCGGATGGGTGACCACTTTGTGGCATTTACATTTTGCGAGCTTTTCCGTGCTTCGGAAGACACGTTAAGCCGTTGGTCCCGGTTGCCAGTAACATGGCAGTCGTTAAGTCAATTTGCCATAATATTTATGATGGATATTTATATTTATTTATTTATAGTTGTATTTTTAACGCGACCCTAGGCGCATGAGTTTGACTCGATTTGGCCGGGTTTTTTTTTAATTATAATCTATTTTCGATTTCAGAACAAGACTTCCAAGAGAGTCGCTGCCAACACGTATTTGAAGCTATGCGCCAGTGTTGCTTAAAGTTCAAGCCAGTTTCCCTTGTTTGTGAAGGTTACGACTTAGAACCACGACGATTTACGCCGCCACCAAAAGTCGGTAGTTAGGTGAGTATCTGGTGTTCTGTTTTTGTAGGGGAATTTGGTCCTCCAGACGGGTACCGATAGCACAGATTAAGTAATAGTACTATGTTCAGAACTGTCACTCCCTAACAAAAGTTAGTTTTAGGTATGAAAACATACCTAGGTATGTTTTCATACCTAAAACTGTATATATATATATATACTCGCAAGCTGCGAGCAAAATTGAAACTTATAACTGCGCGCGAACGTCGAGTTTTCTTTGCGCGCCAGAGTTTTATGACCGGGCTGCGAAGTCCACGCGGGGTTGTCACCTGAGAAGTTTCTGTGCCTAGTTGATTTATTTAGAGCGGTCGTGTCGTGCGAGCCGAGCGGCAGCCCACTGTCATTAGCCACTCTGAGCGGTGCGCTGCCCGAATATAAATAAACTGCTGAGTGACACCCCCCTGCCGATAGGCCGAGACAGTTACAGCTGCCAGTATCTATCTGCTCATTTATGTTTTTGTAGGGATTTGACGCTAAGTATTGAGCTGAACCCTTATATTGAAGTTACCTTTGTAAAGAACCAGCTACCCAGCTCGATTTCACACGGATGCTATGTAGATAATAACACCTACTTAAACCTTTATTTGAATCACTATCTATCGCTCGAAACTGCATTAAAATCTAATGGGAGCGATAATGATTAATGATTTAAAGTATGTTGGTGTGATAAAATAATTGCCAAAATAACATGGTAGTTGTTAAACCAAGTAAAAGATCTTATTTATATTAAGCCAACCGCTTGAAAAAATCCAATAGCATGTAGCCACAACCTGCGTCTGTCCATTTCAACACGGCAATGGACTCACGCTCACCTATTACGTGGGACAAAAATGCTTACGGTAAAATGTAGGCGTATAATTTGCCTCTGCCACCCCTTCGGTGATAAAGGCGTGACTGATAAATATAAATAACCTTGAATATTCTTTACAGATAATGGAAAATCGTCGTCGGAGCCAACCTCTTGGTCGCAGAAGTTGGATCTACAAATATCCCAAGACTTTTCAAGTCACTTTCACCGTTCTCGGTCTCGGCATATTTTTTTCTAAGCCGATCTACGATATATTCTTTCGCCCTCGTGACTACATTGATATAACAGAACCTCCTACAACTTTGCAGATTGCGGAGGAAAACAATAATGGAATCAGTTACAAAAGCAAGAGAGAGATTAGCTAAATACCCTTTAGTTTTCGCTAAATGCTCTAAACAAAGCATTTTGTACGCACGCTGTGTGCTCTTGAAAGAAGGATCTGTCTCCAAAAACGACTGCTCTACAGAGTTCGCTGAATTCAAGAACTGCCTAACATCGGCGGCCAAAGAACTAAAAACAAGAATCTAACTCCTGACAATCTTTAATGATGAAAATGAAACTCCTGTGGAACTACATCAATTTACCCCTTTCCTTTCATTTGGCAATAGGAGCAATTGTCAGGTTACTGTTGATTTGTTATGCGGAGTTTCACGACCAATTTTCTGAGGTCAAATACACCGATGTCGACTACCAAGTATTTACTGATGCAGCTAGGTATGTGGTTAATGGTGAATCCCCTTACAAACGCCACACCTATCGATACAGTCCAGTCATCGCGCTCTTTTTAACACCAAATATTCTGGTGCATCCATGTTTTGGCAAATTTCTCTTTTCCATTTTCGATATATTTATCGCAATTGCTTGTCAAAAGTTAGTTCAGTCCCAGTTACGAGTTAGAAAAACGAATGCACCTTCTTACTGCGCTCAACTGTGGCTATATAATCCTATGAGTATTGCAATATCGACGCGCGGTAACGCAGACTCATTGCCGTGTTTTTTCATTATTATGAGTTTATATTTCGTAAGAACAAATTTGTCTAAGAATGTATTGTTAAAATATGCCCTAGCTGGAATCCTTCTCGGTGTATCGATACATATACGGCTGTACCCTATAGCTTTCAGTTTCCCTATGTTCTTGAGCTTAGGCGAATACAACACAATAACTTATGTCACAAGTGTTTTAGACGGACTTTGGCATTTGTTGCCAAATAGGAAACAAGTTATTTTGACGCTGAGCTGCTTAGTAACGGTCGTCGGGCTCACTTACATCATGTATTTGTGGTACGGCTACGAATTTATTTTCGAGACATACCTATACCATATTTTCCGGAAAGACACGCGTCACAATTTCTCGATAATGTTTTACAGCTCATACTTGGCGATGGATGAGCTGGTGGTCGACTTCGTAAAATTAATATCGCAAGCTTTTGAAATCATCATACTTTTCTTATTAAGTTTAACATACGGTGTGAAACAAGATAGCTTGCCTTTCGCAATGTTTTGTCAAGCCGTTGTGTTAGTATCGTTCAACAGTGTGATGACTTCACAGTATTTCATTTGGTTTTTGTCTTTGTTGCCTTTAGTAGCACACAGCTTCAAAATGAGTTTAAAAAACGCTTTATACTTGTCCCTCATGTGGATAGTAAGCCAGGCCGCCTGGCTATATTTCGCTTACCTGCTTGAGTTTAGAAATCAAGAGGTTTTTTTCTACATATGGATTAAGAGCGTGTTATTGTTTGGTGCTCATATTTATGTGTTGTCTCAACTAATTAAGTGTTACCATGTTAGTTATGGATTTGGCCTCGTACATAATTCTGAAAGGAGAAAAGCTCAATAGAGTACTCGAGGTTTATCGTTCAAAATTACGACAGATCAACGCTAACTAAAATGGATATGTTGGTTGTATTTAGTACTACATGTACATAATTATGTTAGCACATTGAATATTTTCAACTACCCTCGCAGGTAGTTAAAAAATTCAATGAATTTATAAACAATTTTTATACACAAATATAATTTAAACAGCAAATCAACAAAACATTTTAAACTAGTCAAAATATGATTGGGCGTCGATGTTACCAACATTATTTGATAATTTTGAGCCTTATTAGTGAAAATAATTTAAATAGAATAGTATAGTAATTATCAGAAAACGCTAAGAAAACATGCATTCGGATGCTATAACGACATTATAATATCTTCCATATTTTTGTACGTCAGCGTCATCCAACTCGTGTTTTCTCAGGTATTCTGTCAAAGTAGTTAGTGAGTAGTAATTGAAATTGTACTTTTATGTATGGGAAAAATAAAAATACGAATAAAATGCGTTTTAGTTGTTTTATTTTTAACAATTATCTAATGTCAACATAACCATTATATGCCTAATAAATCACCCGTTCTAAAATATAATTACAAGAAATTTAAGCTTTATTTTAATGCCTAAGTACACATTCAGCCTCACTTTTCCACCAGTCCAGACGGAGGTTGAAAATTTAGCATGGGGTGATACTGATAGCCTAATGTTTGTGAACGTCTCTTACAACATATGAGACTGTTCGATAACATAATCATTATAGTGTACTTCACTTCGAGTAATACCCAACTATAAAATAACATTCTCTCATAAACTAAAATATCTATAATGAATCATAACTTCATGAACATAAATGCTAAGTCACAAGATATTAACGAACTTTAAGTTATTGTTTCTTGTTAAATTGTGTGATGTTGTCTATAACAAGATTGAAATGTTGCCAACTTGTAATTATAAAACTATTGCCAACTATTCCAGTAGTATTTGCTACCATTATGGTAGCTTTTGATTATTATTTTTGTATTTGGTAGAAGAAAGAAACATCACACAACACAGTTTCGAGAAGTCTTACACATACAGGTCTGCCAGATTATATAAAATTTTATAGTTCACTATGAGTAAATTCTGTGATTATTCTATTTCTTCTCAGGTAGGCTAACTTTTGTCAAGTCTTCTGTGTCTCCTTGTGACATGTTTGACAATTTCTTGCCTATGCGCTCATGCACATCAAGGTACTTTGCTACACAACGATCTAGGCAGACTGACTCGCCTTTGCCTAAAACAAACCAAAATTTGAAAAAGATTGTATGTGGTATGATGTGTGGTTGATAATCATCCCATCAGATGAGAGAGGGGCGAGACCTTGGTTTTTAGCCAAGGTAACCCACTTTGTAAGAAGAGAACCACTCACAAAAGATTGACTTATTTATGTCGCCCAAAAAATTTTAACGTAAAATATTGTTAGTTGTTAGTTTTAGATCTAGGAATCTAGGAATATATACTATAGTTTGACCAAGAATGGTCAAACTATAGTGAATTTTGGTCCCACTTTACCAAAATTGTAAGAGAATTTAAATTATTGTTTTATTCATCTCATGTAGGCAAACGGCATATTCATCATCTTATGTGCCACTGTTGTTTAATATTATTTTATATAACTAAAGTGGCAGACAGGCATATGGTTCATTTAAATGAAAGTGTGATTGGCTTTCAACAAAAATCAACATATAGGTAGTCAGTTCTATATAAGAGAGACAGTCTTTGCTACCTGAATTCTGCAACTTTCCAAGGCTTTGACTTTAAGTGTGCTGCATTTACTTGTATATGGACACTATTCAAGAAGCGATTGACTTAGGAAAGCGATTAGTAGTAGATCCTAATGGAACACGAGATTCTTAGGCAAAATCAAAGACAATTTTATCATGTAAATGCGGCACCTTTTTGTGACCTGGGCAAAACCTCGATAAACTAAAAAGGCAACTTAACTAAGAAAAACTCTATAAAAATAAATATTATAGTAGTATGAAACATACTAATTAAAAGTATAACCAAAATAAAACAACTAAGTCTTACCAAGCTCAGTCTCATGATATTTTATAGGTATACATTTGCGGTGGCAGGCAGTGACAAGGCGATTGTACATATCGGACATCATCTCTATTTCTAACTCCTGTACCAGCTGCAACTTTGCTGGGTCAATCTGGGGCACAGCAGCCATATTGCTTTTTTAAATATTTTCTTTATTATATCCTGAAATTAAATATTGCATGATATAGACAAAAGGAACCCGTTGCTCCAAAGTAAACGATTAAGAGGAATCTGAGAATAACAGCTAAGTAAATCGTTTAGTTTTTATAGAAGAAAGATACAACCTAAGGTAATTTGTCTCTGTACCCTATGCCGCCCTATGGACATTTGCCACAACAGAAATATTACACTTAGAAATAACTTAAAATTAACCCATCTTCTTTATATTAGCAGTATATAGGAACCAATCGTACTTACACAGCTACGAGTTCAGTTTTTTTGCCTGTACAAATCAGGGTACTCTCCTTGATTAGACTTGCGCATACGTTCACGAGCTCTCATATTATCCTGACGATTTGCAGTAACATGATTCTTTGCCACCACAAATAATGATAAACTTGTCACTGTGACTGCCAACCTGTTTCACAAAACACCAGATTTTCATGCAAATTTCAAAGGTAGTAGACAACATTATAGGACTATAATAATATATGTAATAGAAATATACCCTGATTAATAATTAAACTATGAATATAATAACTCTGATGGTTTTAGGGTAGATAGAGTGAAATAAGAATAACATTCAAATTTGTCTATACGTGTGAATTGCAAAAACTAGTGTGAAGTAGTATGGGCAGCTCACCACTGTGAAGCAGTATAATTTTAACGGGCAAATTATGCAAGTAATTACCACGAAAGTGTGATTCTGCCAAATTTTCCAAGCGGCATACTATAGTAAAAATTATTGTTATTAAATGAGGTTAAGTTTTTAGTTCCACATTTAGTCACATTACGTCATAAGAGGAAGTCGCTGCTTACATAACCATAACACCATAACCCATTCGTTTCGTATATTCGCGTTTTTACTGATATGGCAGCACTGATATTAGGTCTAGGGGGCTAGGTAAGTGATAAGTTATAGTTATACGCATACTCCGTGCTTTTACGCTTTTTCATAAAATGATCATCATCATGGCGGCATCACACACAGAAGTACACGACTGTGCCGTAACGAGTAAACATTGTAATTCATTTCAACACACAATTTTGGTGTATGCGGGCGTATGTGTGACCTTCGAACTGCATCAAATTTTAATTTTAAATGATTCTACTAACCACTAAGATTCTAATAATAATAAAAACAGCAGATCTGATAAATAAACTAGTTAACTATGGTTCTTTAAAGATATGAAAGTAAGGATATGCCGAAAACTTAATAAAAAATTCAATAACATAAATCATGGGGCCTAGGTCTCATCTTTGGGGCTAAGTAGATACAACCTCTCCTACCCCCCATTTTCGTATGTTCCACGTTCTGCCGAATAAACCCTCCACACTTCATCGTATGCGGCCGAATAAAATAACGAGCTTAACAAACAACACCTAGCGGAGTATGGTGGCGACATTAAGGAGGTTACTCTAAGGCGGCATTAAATAAGTGTTACCATCGCCACAGGTTGTACTAAAAATATAAAATATCATGCGGTCGGGTGACTCCCGTCTGTTTAAATTAAAAAAGAAAATAAATCTAATTTATTATTTTATAATAGTATAGATAAAAAAGATGGCACAAAGGCCTAAGTAGCCATGCCATTAACAATAATAAAAAAAAATAGATAAAAAAGATGGGGGCAGAGAGAGAGAGAGAGACAGCGACACACACGCAATGACGAACTATAATTATATTCTATTCTATTAAATAAATATATCCTATTCTTTACTCATTGCACACACGCGACATACGACATTCGTTACGTGACAATTTCTACTATGACGTTTGTCCTCATGGCAGGCCCACTGGAATATTAGTAACAGAAGCAAAGGGAAACATTTCCATGCCATTCAGCCAGAAGTCATTTTAAAACTATGGTTTTATCGTTTTAAAAAAGTTTCAAAAAGCATCATATCGGTAATCTGTAGATTGCGGTTAGGTTTTTGCTGCACTCCAGTATTTCTTCATAAAATACGCGTTCGTGACTCTTCATTGTGTGAATGTGGCTTGGACGAAGGTTCATTAGACCACGTTTTTTTTAGTTGCCCTAGAAATAATGTATTTCCCATCTTGTATTTCTGCTTAAATGAACTTGAAATCCTTTTACCCATTAACTACTCCTCCTTACTTACCTATTCTTCCCCTGAATTGTTTAAACTTTTAATTTCCTTCAATCAGTGTAACTCCATCAGACTCTGATCCTTCTTCTCCTTATTTTTAAATAAATAAATAAATATCCATCACGCCTTATCCCCGAAGGGGTGGCAGAGGCATATTATATGCCCACTTTTCACCGTGTGGATTTCAGTCCCACGTAATAGGTGGTGAGCCCATTGCCGTGTTGAAATAGACAGACGCAGGTTGTGGCTACCAGCTGTTGAAATTTTTCATGCCGCCCATAAGGCATTCAACCAGCCTTAACGACTGCCATTTTACTGGCAACCGGGACCAACGGCTTAACGTGCCTTCCTAAGCACGGAAACGCTCGCAAATGTAAATGCCACAAAGTGGTCACCCATCCGAGGACCAGCCATAGTGAAAGTTGCGTAACTCAGTGATCGTTTACAGAACACTGAGACCGCGGGGCCACGAGCGCTTATTTTTAAAATTATTATTATTTATATTATTCGTATTTATTTTTGTTTATATTAGTGTTTTTTTTTTCTAACTAAAAACTAACTAACTAACTTCACGCTGTATCCCTGACGGGGTAGTCAGAGAGGACAGATCGCCAGGCTTCGCGATCCATGCATACTTCTTTCGCTTCTTCGAGATTCATCAATCGCTTCATACACGCGCGTCTGGGTATCCGAGTACTTTTGACCTTTCCGTTTTTGAGCAATCTGCTCACGTGGTCTTTATATTTTTTTTCTTATTGTGTTTATTCAATAATTTTTCACATATTGACCAAAACCAAAATTGCTAAATTGTTATACTTATAATTTCCCATTTACAAATAATCTACATCGCATGTCTGTTTTTGGCTGAATCGTTGAGTTTGTTCGACGAGTGCCATACCCAAAAAATTGAATTGAATTACTATGACTTTTCTTTCACATAAGGGTATTCAACCGTATTGAAATCATTTTATTTTATTCTATAGAGAGGCAGTGGGAAGTTTACTGTACATGTCTACCAGAACCAGACCAGGATATCGCACATGCAGTCAATCTAGTTAACAGGAAGGTCGAAAAACCCACTAGAGAAGACGTGACAAAAGTCAAGAAAATATTCAAATATTTAGTGGGAATCAAAGAGAAAGGCATTTTGTTCAAACGAAACAAACCGATAGAGAATATCGATGCTTACAGCGACTCGGATTATGCTGGAGACCCATTGCCGCGAAGAAGCACTTCTGGCTACGTGCTAATAAGGCATTCAAGAGGCAGCCTATAGTAGCGTTATCGTCGACTGAAGTCGAGTACATAGCCACAGCAGACTATTGCAAAGAGGCATTGTATCTCAAATCTCTATTACAAGAAATAACCAGTTTGGACATAAAAGTAAATTTGCATGTTGATAATCAAAGTTCGATTCAACTTGTGAAGTCTGGGTCCTTCAACAAAAGGTCGAAGCACATAGACATGCGGTACCATTTTATACATGAACACTTCGTGCATGGATTAATAAATATTAGCTACTGTCCCACAGAAATTCAGTTAGGTGACGTAATGACAAACCCATTGTCAAAAGTAAAGTTTGAAAGACACTGTGCAAGATTAATGCATGTATAGAAACGTGTCTCGCCAACATGAATGAACATTAGGAGAAGGTGTTGGAAGGTCGTGATGCTGTCTACGTATACTTGTCTACGATGCACTGCATTTGAATTTTGTATTGTTCTTTTATTTTGATGTGCGGTGTCATTATGTATTATATTTTCTCATATTATTACACAATGTTTTCAAGTATTATTTACGTTTTAATTAATTGCTATAGCCGCTAATCCACCCTATCAATTTTAACGTATTGAAATCATACCTGAATTTGGGTCCAGGGTTAATTTTTATTTAGCTACTAGGAGCGACTGTCGCGTCGGCTAAGTTCCCAATCTCGTAAGGCGCCTGCGTCGTTGCCTTGTCCGTTAGTCAACAGCACCGCTAGAAGGTGAGGTCGCTTAGAGATCTTGGTGTGGCCCCTTACTACTCGATCGTCCTACAATGGTTGACCTACTTTTTGTACTAAATTACTCATTATCACCTTAATCATCTCATCAACCCTTAATCACGGCAATGGGCTCACCACCTGTTACACAAAATGCATACCTGTGGTGAAATGTGGGCGTATGATATGCTTTTGCCTACCCGGGGATAAAGGCGTAAAGGAATATGTCTATTCATTAGAGCACATTGACACAACTTTTATGCGTTTTTCCAACCATATTTCCACATCATTGATGTATCAAAATACCCTACATCAATATTCCACATAATTAAATTAATGCAATAGAAAATAATATACGGCGAGCGTCAAGCGTTCTGCCGTAAGAATATACTACTGCTAATACTAGGTACTTTCACATTTACCGCGCAAAAATAAATTCAAAGAAAAAATCGATTGACAGTCCAAGCTTGACGTCAAAATTGCGTAATTACCAGCCGTCAAGCAAATGATCAAAACAAAACAAAACGTGGTTTATTTATTTTAGAGAAATTTCGTTATTAATATGCCGAAACCAACAAAATTACACTCCAAAGGAAAGTCTAACACTATACAGAAAACTTGTAAGATAGAGAAAGATAGTGCTGATGGCGTGGATCCCGAAGAATCTGTAAGACGATTCCAACTAGAATTATGTTGGTGTATTCAACAATTAGAGCGAACTTTGAATGAAAAGAAAGGGACTGAAAAGCAATGTAAGTAATTATATATTATGTTCTAGTTTACACTTTTACGTAAGTAACATTAAATAATTCAAATTTCCTGCTATCTATTATCAAAACTACCTTAAAGCTACCGGGAATTAACTCCAAAGTCAAGTGTTTGAACATAAAACAAATAATTGTCAGTCAAATATGTATTTGTCGCTCTTTTTTGTTCGTCTTTTTTCATAAGTGTGTTTTATGCTAAACTTATGTATCTATTCAGGCATAGCAATGTGATACAACATTTACCAATGTTGTGAAATTGTACTAAAATACCTGACTCCAAGCAATTCCCTTTACTATGATGCCTTTGGTGGCGCAGTGGTTACTGAGGTCTTGGGTTCGAATCCTTCAAATATTTTGTGAACAGCACTTTACAAGTGGAAATTTTATTAGACTCAAGCATGACTTGACGCAAAACAATTACTTCTTACTTCCAGAGTGAGATGCTTATCCAACTTAGCTACCAAGGACACTCAAAACTGATGAATTTCTTCTGAGGCTGAAAATTCTTCAAAAGTGGGCATTCTCCTTTATGATATAGTCAGCATACTAATTGCTTTTCAAAATGTTTAGATTAGTGCCAATACTCCGTTAAAGTTTCAGCAAAACTTTCCTAAGAAACCATCCATACATTTTTAAGATATTATGCACTAATTCTTAGAATTTGAAAAATAGTTACAGTTAGTGAAATATGCAAAAATACTAAATACTATTTTATGCCAATTAATTTTCTGAAATGTGGGAGTCATAAAAGTTTATTGTTCCATTTAAGGTTTGTAAAACATATCTTGTTTTTGGGGTTGGCCTTGCCCTAACATTTCAACCCTATTGGGTCTTTTGTGACTCTTAAATTTAAGTGTTCTATTTGGAGATGTGCCTGTAGCCTTCTGGTGTCGGATATCCTTCTCAGAACATTAATACCTCTTGCACCATTTGCACCCTCGCACAGCAGACGGTAAATGGTTTTGACAGCGTTTTCACAGGTCATGCATGTTGGACCATCAGTTTAAATATCAGAAATAACAGAGACTACCAAAATTTTGCTCATTGTACAGTAAACATTTTTATTGCAAATGGTTATTATTTAAAAAATCTGTGATTGCAATTCATATGGTACCGTCTCAATAATTCATCCTGAATAGTCAACATTAGTTGGTCCTACCACAGATATTATTATTCTTAAATTCCTACTGACTTACTTAACCATAATTTTACTGTAACCTTATGTTCTAAACCAATGATATTGTGGGAAATTTAGGGAAATAGAAGGGGTCAAATTTACACATTAATGGCTAAACTTACAAAACACCATAGGCATAACAAACATTTTCAAGAA
This sequence comes from Thumatha senex, assembly GCA_948477245.1. Taxonomy (NCBI): domain Eukaryota; kingdom Metazoa; phylum Arthropoda; class Insecta; order Lepidoptera; family Erebidae; genus Thumatha; species Thumatha senex. The sequence continues at coordinate 7,085,188 of OX419750.1, read as the reverse complement.
AAATTTAAAGGAAAGGAAAAGGAATTCTTTAGACTAATATTTGAATTTTATCTTTGCAGTACAAGAAGCATGGAAGGTCCTCGCTGTTTTAAAAAATAATAATCAGCCTATGATACGAAAGAGACAACTCATGCGAACACAGTTTGGTGATTACAGAGCTAAAATGGCTGCAGAAGAGAAGAAATTGGTTAAAAGTAAGATTATGTATGGGTCAATTTTTCTGTTTATATATTTTACTCTCTCATAGTTACCTTGTAGGTGAGACGACTATCTCTCCCAACAATGCCGAATATCAAACGTCAAGTCGCAGTTCCTATCAGCCAAATAAAAGGAGACCCCAGGCTCCAAATTCAGGTAGGGTTTGGAAGCAACTGGGAATAAACTAAGATACTGTGGGACACGGGTGTAAGGGGCCCCACCAAGATCTTCGGGGCCCAAGTCAACCTCCCGTGCCAGTGCGTGCACCTGCTGATTAACGGACGAGGCTCTGGCGCTGGCTTTCCCCTCTGGGGTTGGGAGGTCTGAGGGCGTCGCTCCCATAAAAGCCACCCGCCGAAACAAATAATGAAAAGAAGTAAAAGGAATGCTGCTAGGGATAGGGCGCCGCCGCAAAACGGCGCGCAGGAGCCCCGCCCGACTCCTGTGGCAAGTGGGCTAGGGCTGCCGTGTGTCGGGCCAGCACGGCTAAAGAAGTTAGCCCCAACCCGAATCCGCTTCGCATCTTGGAACATTGGCACGCTGACTGGGCGTGCGGTAGAGTTGGCCGAAGTACTCTCCAGGCGGAGGGTGGACGTGGCGTTCCTGCAGGAGACTCGGTGGAAGGGCAACAGAGCCCGGCCTTTGCAGAAAGGCTACAAGCTGTACTACACGGGTGCGCCTGGTGGGGAGAACGGGGTGGCCGTGGTGCTCTCCGAAGGGCTGCAGAGCGGCATCTTGGAGGTGAAACGCTGTAGCGACCGGCTTATGATCGTGAGGGTGCTTATCGATGGGATTATTACCCACCTGATAAGTGCCTACGCGCCACAGGCCGGTTGTAGCGACGCCGATAAGATGTCGTTTTGGGGCCAACTCGAGGGAGTGCTTCGGAGCATTCCGTTGTCACAGGGAATCGTTTTGGGCGGCGACCTAAACGGTCATGTGGGTGAGAGGTGTGAGGAGTTTGAACGTGTTCATGGTGGTTTTGGATACGGCACCCGCAACACTGAAGGAGAAACTATCCTCAGAACGTGTGCGGCTGCCGATCTGGCCATTGTGAACACGTATTTCAAAAAGAAATCCGAACATCTCATCACCTACAAGAGCGGGAGGCGTACAACTCAGATCGATTTCCTACTCACTAGGCGACACAGCATCGGCAAGGTGGCCAACTGCAAGGTCATACCCGGTGAGAGTCTTACTGCACAACACCGTCTCCTTGTCATGGACCTCTGCGTGAAGCCTAAAGGCAAACGCATCGAGCGGTGCCAGCGCCGCATCAGATGGTGGCTGCTTGATGAAACTAGGTCCCAGGAGTTCGTCTCAGCTGTCGGTGACAAGTGCACCGACACTGAAGGCGAACCAGTTCAAGATTACTGGGACAAAGTTCAGGCGGCCATCCTTGGAGCGGCGAAGGTGGTGCTCGGTGAGTCTAAGGGTGGACGCAAATGTGACAAGGAAACTTGGTGGTGGAACGACGCAGTCCTGAGGGAGACCAGGGAGAAGAAAGCCCTCTTTAAAAAGTGGCAAGCGACCGGATCTTCCGAAGACCGCGACGCGTACAGGGCTGCCAAGCGCGCCACAAAGAGAGCTGTAGCCAGAGCCAGACGAGACCACTTACAACCTTTGTATGATAAGCTGGAATCGTCTGAGGGGCAGAAGCTCATCTATAAGCTGGCGCGCTCCAGGGTCAAAGCGGCACAGGATATATCCAAGTGTCGCTGTGTAAAAGACCCTGAGGGCAACCTGTTAAGCGAAGACCTCGCGGTAAAGGAGAGATGGCGCTCGTACTTCCACGAGCTGCTTAATAAGCAGCATAAAGAGGTGCAGCCTCCGGACCTCCCTCCGAATCAAGGACTAGTGCCACCGGTAACGCCTGGAGAAGTCCTGACTGCGCTTCGCCGCATGAAGAATCGGAAAGCTGTCGGACCCGATGGAGTCCCCATCGAAGCCTGGAAGGCGATGGGTCCTCGCGGTGTGGGCATCTTAGTAAACCTTTTTAACCGCATACTCCTCAGCGGGCAGATCCCAAACCAATGGAGACTAAGTATTATTACTCCAGTCTTCAAAGGTAAGGGGTCAGTGCAGGAGTGCGGGAGCTACCGCGGTATTAAGGTGATGTCCCACACCATGAAGATCTTCGAGAGGATTATAGACTCTCGGATCCGGCAGGAGTGTACTCTCTCGGGGTGTCAATATGGGTTTCGCCCTGGTCATGGGACCACGGACCCTGTTTTTGCCCTGAGGGTTGTCGCAGAGAAATACAGGTCGAAGAACACGCCTCTGCACTGTTTGTTCCTAGATATGCAGAAGGCCTTCGACTGTGTTCCTCGTGCGATGATCTGGTGGGCACTGCGGTCCAAAGGAGTTCCAGAGGTCTATATTGACACTATCCGGGACATGTACTGTGACTCCGACTCAATGGTTCGGACTGCCGTTGGCGACACGAAACCCTTCCCCATCACCGTCGGGGTACACCAGGGTTCTGTCCTTAGTCCGCTTCTGTTCAGTGTAATATTAGACGAATTGTCGGACAGCATCAGAAACCCGCATGAGCAGCCTCCATGGTTGCTCATGTATGCTGACGATATTGCGCTGGCAGACGCGGACAGGGGCAGATTGGTGCGACGTGTAAAGGCGTGGAAGGAGACGCTTGAGAACGGCGGTCTGAAACTAAATGTGGCGAAGACCGAGTACTTGGCACTAAACTCGACAGATCCCACATCCGTCCGCATAGGCGGTGATTTGGTCGAGCGCACGGACCAGGTTAAATACTTGGGATCTGTTTTTCACACGTCCAGTGACATCGATTGCGATGTCAAGTCACGCATTGCTGCCGCGTGGGCCAAATGGCGGGAGATGACCGGTGTCATTTGTGACCCTAAAATGCCGATCCGGTTGAAGGGACAGGTCTACAAAACCATTATTAGACCTGTCCTTTTACATGGCAGTGAGACGTGGCCGATATTGGAGCGACACAAGCAGGAGCTGCGTGTCACGGAAATGAAGATGCTGCGGTGGATGTGTGGAGTCACGCGGATGGACCGCGTGAGGAACTCTCGCATCCGCGGCAGCCTTCACGTCCGTGACATTGCAGACAAGTTGCAAGAGTGTCGCCTTCGTTGGTATGGTCACGTCTTGCGGCAACCGCCGGGCTACGTAGGTAACAAATGTCTGGCCATGTCAGCCCCGCCGGGTCCCGGTAAGAGGGGAAGACCCAAGAAGTGCTGGCTTGACGTCGTAAGGGATGACATGCGTGCCAATGGTCTCACCACAGGGGATGCCGACGACCGTGCGAAGTGGAGGAGAAAATGTAGGAAAGCGGACCCCGGGCGTCGCGAGACGCAACTGGGACAGACGCTCGGATGATGATGACTGTGGGACACTTTTCTCACAGTGCCATCTAGCCCAAAATAAGCTATTATTAGCTTGTGTTATGGGATCTAGATAACTGATAAACATACTTATATATTTCTAAATACATGCATATTATACATAGGAAACACCGAAACTCCGGAACACACATTTGTGGATCACACAAATATTTGTTCCGACCCGGGAATCGAACCCGGGACCTCTTGCGTAGCAGTCCGATACACTCCCACCCACAGAGGTAGTCAAAGATATGGACTGAAGACAGGATTGTAGTGACCTATTTTTCCAATATGATACCGCCCACCTGATGCAAAATCAAATAGTGGGATGCAATTGGTCACTGGAGTAGCAGGGTCTTTGTGACTCCCAACCCAGGAAAGAAGCCAGATTACCATAAATCATCACTGTCTTCAAACCACCATAGGCTACGGTGACCTCTTTCCATCATGTGGCCCGTGTGCTTGTTTGCCACCACAGTGGTATAAAAAAATAAAAACTGTATTCTGCCTCACTGCCGCCACAGAGTTACAGATGATTGATTGATTGTTACAAACTCCGTACTACGAGTATGTTGGCAGGATGAAGAAATTCGAATCTGCTCTTAAAATTTTATTAGTAAACATTTAGACAGTCCCCATTTCGTAGATAGTCCCAGTTCCTATGATACGATAGAAAAAATATCAATAGATTCACTCAGCACTGGATAAGAATCCACAGTATGACGTTGAAAAAATATTAGGTTCTCTTGGTACAATTCCATACCTGAAGACCTGCTAGAATTGGGTTGACATTGGTAGAATTGGAAGCTAGAATTGAATCACAACTATTACAGTTGTGATTCAATTCAAGCTTCCAATTCTATTGATGTTTTTAATCTAATCCAATAATCCAATTTTGTTCCAATTCCATTTTAATAGACCTGCAGCTACTACACCTAAACCTAATTTTTTAAAGGTGGTAACTTGGGTTATATTTATTTTTATCTTAATATATATATAACTTGGGTTATATTTATTTTTATCTTTACAGTGGCCACCAAGATAAAAATATCAGAAGTGCCAGATAAACCGAAAGCAACATTTTTGAGAAAATCAGCTTTTTTAACTACTGGCAATGAGGCATTTCGATTTAACTTCAAACTAACACCAGAACAAAGTGATACCAACAATGATATCTTAACTGGCAATACTAGTGAAGAATGCCAAGATATTGTCAATAAAGAAGTTGCTAGCTCTGAAATTGCTAAAGAAGTTGCTAGCACTGAAATTGCTAAAGAAGTTGCTAGCAGTGAAATTGCTAAAGAAGAGAGTGGTGAAAATAATTTGAACGAATTTAAATTTTCATTTTCAAATACAGATTTTAAGTTTAACTTTAATATAAATAAATAATAGATATAAGTATTTACTGTTTTATTTGTATGCGACGATTTCAAATATATTATAGATAATAAATTAGGTAAGTCAGTCACAAAAGTGGAATTTAAACGCTTCACCCTTTTATACATATGTATGATCGGTAAATAAATATTGTAGAACACTTTTTATGGTCAGTACTCACATACGGTTTTACTCGATAGAGCAAGCATGTCGAGTAAAAAACATGGACGGGGCCACACATTCAGCTTAAATAAATAATAAATAAATATCGTTGGGACAACTCACACTACCATCTGATTCCAAACTAAGCAGAGCTTGTACTATGTGTGTAACCAGATAACTGATAAACAAACTTATATATATCTAAATACATACATATTATAGATAAATAACACCCAGACACAATATATCATCGTGCTCATCACACAAAGTTTATCCTGGGTGGGAATCAAACCCACGACCTCATGGGATGCTGCATTCCATGAAGTCGTGGTGCTGAATTTCAGCATTCGTCTACCGCCTGATACGCTACGTTCAGTATTCACTGAACCGTTTGAGGCAAACGATGTCTGTTCAACTTAGAAGACGGTGGCTACATTTAGGTACCAAGTTTCACAATTTTTAACTAAAAAAGAAGTAAAGATAATAAAATGAACAATTTTAAAAGAAAACTAAAAGACTGAGTAAAAGATTGGTTAGAACCGCTCTGATTACAGCTATTTGAATTTGATTATAGAGCGGTGTTCATAATCGTATAAGAATGCCAGGACTGCTATATGAAGAAATACTTTCTATGATTACCCAATTACAATTTTTTTATACTTTACACGTCAAAATGTTGTCGCCCGCCTGATGGTAAGCAAAGACCACGACCCATGATTGGGGCCGCTATCTCAACCCACGCAGGGCTCCGATAGCGACCCTCATCTTGACGGCCCAGAAATATGCCTTTTCACGCTTCTCTTCAAGGACCCAGGATTGTAGGAAGAGGGAAACACGTGCGCTTGCAGAGAGTTCCATGTTTTTATGGTGCGACATATGAAAGATCTACGGAATCTTTTGGTTCTAGGCACGATGGTGTCCACAGTGTAAGGATGACATCTCTGCCCCGCCCGTGTTGTACGGGAACGGAAGAGGGAGGGTGGGATCAATTGGAAGAGTTCTTCAGAACCCTCACCGTGGTAGATGCGGTAAAATGCAGCTAAAATGGCGACCGTTCTGCGCATCTCCAGCGGTTCAAGACTGCCAGTAACCTCTGGACAGTCTATGATGCGGATGGCACGTCGCAGCAACGCGTCGAGACCTTCAAGTAAGTACTAGGCGAAGCCATCCCAGAGATGTGAGCAGTATTCAACGCACGGACGAATTTGACACTTATATAATAAGCATATCTGTTCCGGCGTGATAAACCGCCTGACCCTGTTAAGGACTCCGAGCTTGCGAGAGGCCAAGTTGATGCACCCCTCGATGTAATTTTTATTGTTAAGCTCTCGACGAACGTCCAACCTCAGGATGCTGAGGTAATTCTGCAGTGGTAGTGTTGTGTTCTGAAGAGTTGGAAGGGGAAGGAAAGGGGATAATTTAGCAGTGAATGCACACGCCTGCATGCATTCGATCAGATTATCGGAACCCCACCGAGAGATGCGGTCCAGACTCCGATCGAGTTCCGCCACAACTTGTCCCCTCTTAGCCTCGCTTTGCCGTCGGGTGACTTAGATATCTCCCATGCAACGTACTATCATCTGCATAGCAATATGGAGATGATAGTACGTTGCAATTGAATGGATACGCCCGCAAAAAATATTTTATGGTCTTCCTAACAGTGATAACAGGGGTACCACAATTTGGGAGCCTTGAAGAGGCCCGTGGAAGAACATGGGCTCTGATTTCTCGAGGGCAACCTGGTGTCCCAGCGCCCTGATGCGATTCACAACTTGCCACTTGGGCCATGGCCACAATGCCCAGGATTTGGGCGTCCCTAAATGTAAGGCCCCGCGCGGTAACCCAGGTGTCATCGGTCAGTCAGTTTGTCTCGTCTCCCTGCACGCTATGGGCCATATCAAATTGTATAGTTGAAACGAAGTTCCATATCGCGCGTTGCGAAAGGGGGCTGGACGGAAAAAATTGAGATCAAAAGTTGTAACGACACTTTTTGCTATATTTGTAAGCCGTGCAGCGTGCGTGTGTTTCTCTCTCTCTCTCTCTCTCTCTTAGAAAGCAAGCCAGTTGTTTTCGTTTCGTCTATTATAATTTTTTTTTTTATTTAATATTTTAATATATTTTATATAATCATTCCTACAGTCTATTTATATGTATTATACATACTTAACTTAATATTAACATTAAATATAACCTTAAAAATATGAAACATAACTAAAATATATTATTAAAAGAGGTCCCTTTAGGCAGATCCGAGTCCGAGGTTCCGAAGATACTGGCTGCGTTCCCCCTTTGAATAGCTAGACTAATTCTTTGTCCGAGGTAGCTGCCAGCTCTACGGTCTCCTGTGATGTCGACTAACCTTTTCGCAATTTCCTTAAAAAGCTATATAGCTCTAGGACCCCACGGACCAAGAGTCGACACCGAAAGAGACAAAATCATATTCGAAGCCAAGACCCCTGTATTTGAATGCTTTAGATTTTTCAGCCGCTTCACAAGCCGCACCAGTTCTGTTGTTGGTTCCATGTAGATGGGAAGGGGCCAGCGTGTCTGAACAGGTTGCATCCCATACCAGCACCCGGCCCATTTTTAATTTTTATATTTAACTCATACCGTCCGGTCTCTTGCCATCGTCTCTTGCAATACCAGTTGGCTCAAGTAGACTTGGCACATTGACGGTGGCAAGGGACCGGCGTAAGATATCGTTAAGTGCGGCATGTGTCGAGAAGCGGCCCGCACTTTTTTGGCATGACAGTCCGTGATGTCCTAACTTGTCGACATCACTGCCACAGGGACATTTATGAGGAGCGCAGACCGGAACCCCAAGCCGTAGACAGGTTGCGAATCGGAGCGTGTCAGGTTCAAGAAAAGTTCCTGTATTTGACGAAGGGTACGCGTGAAGCCATTAGCCGGCCTCATGCTCACCCACGGCCAAAAGCCTAGCACGTGCCGAACCTGTACTACAGCTCAATAGATTGTCATAAGTCAATTTGCAGTTTATGTCGTCCCAGCTCCTCTGTGAATTTGGACAAAATGGAAAATTTTGACCTGGGCAAGCAATTAAGAAAGCATTTCTAGCTTCTTTCAAGCCAACAATCTCATAGTTTGAAGGCGAAGCCCTTAAAATTTTACTTATGAGATTTGCTGAACTATGGACAGAAGAAAATAAGGCTGGTAAAGCGACACAGGAAATTTTTCGAATCCCTAAACCACTATATCGGATTGGTAGTGATGCTTGGGTCCAAGAATGCTCGTTCAGCTGCATATTAAGAATCGATTCTAAGCTAATTTTGATTAAGTCGTCTACTTGTGTCAAAAGATCTGGGTGATTCCAAAAGGAGCAGCAAATAAAAATAACAATATAACAATATAACTTCGTTCCATCCGGGTGTCCTTTGACACCGCTCAAGATTTTTTTATTTATAGATTAATATTTATTTTATTTATATTATTTTATTATTATTACACGGCAATGGGCTCACCACCTGTTACGTGGGACAAAGATGCGTACGGTGAAGTGTGGATGAAGATTTCCTGCTATCTTTGGAATATCTAAATTCATACAATTTTTATTACATTACACATTTTTACTTATTTACTTTTTACATTTTTACCTAGATATTTATTTTATTTTTACAACAATTAATATATTACAGGATGTCTTTATACACAACGTTCACAGCTTTCTTGTCATTAGACAATACAAACATGTTTTCTCTTGAGGTTACTCTTGAAAGAGCGACATACAGTTGGCCATGTGAAAAACAGTCAACGCTCAAATCTAAGCCTGCAACGTTGAAGGTTTGACCTTGCGATTTATTAATGGTCATTGCAAAAGATGTCTTTACCGGAAACTGTAAACGTTTAAATTGGAAGGGTAAATCCGATGGTATCAGAGGGATTCGGGGAATCAATACATCTTCTCCGGTACCACATCCTGTGAGTATTGTGCACTCTATTATGAAAGTTTTCAGTGATTTTATCAGCAAACGCGTGCCATTGCAAAGTTTAGGTGGATTCAGGTTTCTTAATAAAATAACAGGACAACCTACTTTCAACACCATTTTGTGAGGAGGGGGTCCAGACGGGTTCAAAGAGTTTAGAAACTCTGTAGGAAAATGAACAGCTTCTTCCAAATCGAGAACAGTATCCACCAGTAGTATATTTTCGTCGGCGCATCAATCTTTGAAAGAATCAAGTTATTTACCTTATCTACTTGTTCATTAGTTGGTGACAGAATCGCTCTTTCTTTAAACCAAGATATTGTCTTGTAACTTATGTCATCAATGTCAGGATAGACTTTGTTGACTAACTCTTGGATGTTGTCTATCAAAACACAAAGGTTTTCAAGGTTAATCCTTCCCTCACTTTGTGTTAATTCTCCATTGCCAACTTTTAGCAGCATCTCTGGAAATAGCCTGTTCTCACGTGAAGATGACGAAACCCTCATATTAGTTTTAAGCTCTAATTTATTGACATGTGGCCAAAGGTTTGATCTTTTTAGGGAAGCATTTATTTCGTCAGCACGTGTTCCTCGAGTTACAACTGGTAGGATTTGTCGAAAATCTCCTGAAAACAGAATTGTACATCCACCCATAGGTGAATTTTTGTTGCGCAAATCGCGCATTGTCCTATCCAGTGCTTCCACAGACGACTTCTTTGACATGGTAGCTTCGTCCCAGACTATTAATGAGCAGTCACGCATCAATTTTCCTGTATTGCTCTGTTTAGAATCACTACAGACGCTGATATTGTCATCGGTGGCGATTTTCAGCGGGAGCTTGAATGTAGAGTGTGCGGTTCTACGACCTCCTTCTAAAAACGTAGCGGCAATGCCGGATGACGCAACAGCTAACGCAATTTTTCCGGTAGATCTCACTTTTTTTAAAAGCAGATTGTTTAAAAATGTTTTTCCTGTACCTCCTGGGGCATCAAGGAAAAACAATTTCCCTTCATTGTTATCAATTGTTGATAGTAATGCAGTGAATACTTTTTTCTGATCGATGTTTAATCGTGGCTCATCTTGAGCTATATTTTGTAAAAGTCTTGTTTGATCGTATGATATTTCTCTTGTGTATTCGGCACTGTTAGTTAAATCTGAGTTAGTAGTATTAGCTGGCATCGGCAGCCCAAAATCCTTGATCGATTTACCCGAAAGTAATTGCAGTACTTTATTCAATTCAAATAATGCTTCGTCAAATATGTGTTGATCATATTGTATATCATCTGAGTTTAACTCTCGCCGTCGTCGATTCAGAATATCACTGGCCATGTTTTCTTGAAATTTATTCCATAGATTAACAGAATCAGTTACTTGACAAAACGCTACTATGACAGCAAATAAATATCTTAATGATGTAGCTGAACTACAAACAGCTGCTTCTGATAATGTATTTTCCCAGTGAGAATCATCTTTCAAGAGCCCCATAGTTTTGCATGCTGCTTGATAGGTATTGTAAACAACACCTTGTACAGTTCTTAGGCGTGCAAAGGTTGTCGGGCCTTTTACAATATGCAGTAACATTCTCAGATAAAAGCATTCACTGTTGTTGGGATGAATCGTGTAGACTCTGCCAAGAGCATCCGTTTTTTTTACTCCGGGGAAACCATCAACCGCAGTACCTTGTTTTCGCCGTTGAAAAGTTTTAGAACTCTGGTTCCATGTATAGTAACTTGGAACTCTGTCATATGTCAGTGTTTCGCGAAATCATCTTGAGCACATAACTTGAAAAATGCTGTCAATGTTGTATCCCGCGGATTATTAACAACTTCTTGTATATTGTTCTCCATGAAATATACCCTTTGTCCATTTTCTAAATGAACTGCAAGGTGGACAATTGTGGGAGCCCGGTCGTGCACTTCGAATGATAATATCCTCCATACAGCTTCAGAGCTGCAGATGTAACGTCCAGACTGATATTTTTCCACTTCATTTGGTGATTGTATGCTGAAAGTGGCTTGATCACTACCTTTATTAATGTACTTAGTAACATATTGGATTGACTTTATCGAATTGCACAACTCTACGTTGATATGTGGGCATCAAAAATTTTCAAAAGGAGCCGATTATAGGGAACGATCCATCGGTTATCAATATCACGGTAGCACTTTTCCCGCCTTGTTCTGGCGATCGTCGACGATATTTGGGATATCCGTCATCGCTAGTGATTGTTTGAGTTTGGAATGACTTCGGAAATTTTTTGCTGCATTTAGAATCTCGCATACATGGAGAATTCGGATTTAAAGTCCCGCAAGGGCCGTGTACCATATTTTTCTTTACGATTTCGTACAGGATAGAATCTTCATCTTTATCCGGCAACTCAGCTGAAATGACCTTGTCAATTTGGTTTGGTCTAATTTTGTTCACTAACCACACCAGCAGGTGCACATGTGGCAACCCACGTTTTTGCCATTCTATTGTGTACATATGACAGCGCGGGGGACCGAATATATGAGACTTATTAATGAGGTGCAGGAGTTTCTGTACTTTTAAATGGAAGACTCTGTTAACTACATCATATCTGTCTTGTGGACTTAAATTAGTGTTAATATTTTCTTTAATTTCCGGCCAATTTGGGTTACATGTTGCAGTTATAAATAAATCAGGTTTGCCGTAATTTCTGACGTAAGTCATGGCGTCTTGCGATTTTTCGTGTAAATATCGAGGTCCACCTGTGAATGATGAAGGTAGTATAACTAACTGACCAATGCCGATGACATGTTCATTCGCCTGTAACGCATCCTGAAGATGAACGTAATTTTCGGCTCTTAATTTAGTTTGATTATTACGGATGTAGGCCAATCTCTCAGATTCAATTTTCGCATATTGTTCGACCAAGTATTGGTTTGTTAACATTCCATATCTAAGCAAAGTGTTGAAATTGTTACGTCTTGTCATTATACGGTAGCAATAGTAGTTCATACATGACACTGTTTTACGCAGAGGTGTTCCACCGATTGGATCAACTTGAGAAATATTAATGGCATAACCATTTTCTCCACGACATAGCATCAAAGGATTGTAAGCTGTCATAAGATCTGTGTAACTCTGAATTTTTTTGCAAATTATCATCACGACTATACAATATCTCTTTTGTCAAATTGCTGTCCAGCTATCACCACTGCTACCTCACTCGTAGAAGGCGCGTTATATCGTCCTGTGTTCTCCAACAGGAACTTTATTTGCATGGATTACGACGTTAAAGTCAGGAGTATCTGCTGGAATACTCTCAATCGCAGTTTTGAAAGACTGTATATAGTAATTATGAGAATGTAACATATCTTGCAGAGATCTAATTAAATCTCTATCAATTGGTTGTGCAACACTTGAACACCGCGTAGATGCTTGTGTGTCTGGATCTGCAATAAAATATATTTGCAGAAATTTGTGATCATCGGGTCGAAGTGCTAGCAAGCTCCCAGCTAAGTGGTACACTTGCCCTTGAATTTTAAATGTAGGCATGAACCCACGCTCAACGACTTGCTTACTCTTAAAAGAGGTCATTTGGAATGCGTTATTATAACGGCGTATATTGCGCATGAATTGTTTGGATTTCTGATGATCACCCGTAAGAAGAGAGTGAAGTGGTTCAGGTAGAGGGAGAATTTCTTCTAATTTGACTTTTCCTTGTAAGCAACACATGCCTTTTGATTCGTCCTTGAATTTCAATGCCAAGCAATATTCACATACTACTGACATAGTACCTATTGATACTATACGATCGTCCTTGTAAGAAATCGAAGGATCGTAATTCATGGCAGAATTTTCTTTATTTACCCATGAATTAGTAACTCGTGCTGATGATTCTCTGGCTCTCTGTATTCGATGTCTATCCCTATCTCGACTGCGGCGAACCTCACGCTCTACTGAAGATTCTCTCTCTCTCTCAGCTCTATATCTATCCCTAAGCTGACTGAGTCGAGCTTCACGTTCTGTTGACGATTCTTCATCTCTTTGTGAACGTACACTTCTAGCATTCACTGAACTACGACCTATGTTCGAACGACGACGTCTTCCAGACATGACTTTATAATTTCTGAACAAAGTTGACTCAGTTCTAGACTTATGTATATACCTAACTATGAACAATTTTGCCATATTATTGGTACCTATGTGCCGCAGTAAAAAACATCTAAATACTTACCATTTAGACACAAATGATAATCAACAATCATAAAAAACAAAAGATATTTATTCTTTTCTTTTTTTTTACTGAAATAACTTAAACTACGATTTTAATGAAATAAACTTAAAATACGATTTTAATTAAATTAAAAACACCTAAAAAATAATTTGTCATGCGTGTGACTAAAAACAAAAGATAATCTACAATCATCAAGAACAAAAGATAGCTATATTCTATTTGGTTTTTTTTCTGAACTTACTTAAGATTTTTGAAAATAATTTCCTTATTATTAAATTAATTGATTATTATTTATCGTAACTTATAATTATTAACTGATACGTTGTCGCGCTGAAAAGCACATTTTTATCAAGTACTGTTATTTTCCTCGCTAGAGAGCTCCGATAATAAACGCGTCCGATTGCTGCTAAATTCAAAGTGCTACAGGGAGAACCGCGGCCTCCGACGCGCTATTTATAGGCATGCCTCCCCGCACTGCCCCGTCCGACCGGTACCGCCCGAACGCAAATTTTAAATTTGTAATATCTCCGAAAATATTTGTTTAATTTAAATGCTGTAAGGAACCACATTGATCTATATTAATTGCACACTGTATTTAAGGTACTTAATTCGATAAGGATTAATGCCGTATTGCTTAAAATAGCTTCGTAAATAAGCCATTTTTTCACGTAAAAAGTAAACAATAAAAATGGTTAATGTGGGTTATCCCTAAAATATAAACATATACCATCCCTGACTTTTTTGTAGACCTTTTTATGGTGTACAATACTGTAGTACATTAATTTGATCTAACTCGTAGGGTTTAGGCAGCGTTTTTGCTAAATTGCTAAATAAGCCCAAAAAAATAGGTTAATTTACGACATCACGTTAGAAACCTCTAAAATTAGCAATGTTGCCTTAGTATATGATGCATGTATTATACATATAAACCTTCCTCTTGAATCACTCTATCTATTGGAAAAAACCGCATCAAAATCCGTTGCGTAGTTTTAAAGATTTAAGCGCACATAGGGATATAGGGACAGAAAAGGCGACTTTGTTTTATACTATGTAGTGATTTAGCAAATAATTGCTTTAAAAAAATTATCAAGAAATACTAGTAGTAAAATGGTGTGACATGTCACTCGATTTTACACAGTTATTTCTCCGATCTACAGATTGCTATGTACGCCATGCCATATCACTCAACTTTTTTTATATAATATTTATATACTTACATATTGTCACGCCTTTATCCCCGAAGGGGTAGGCAGAGGCATATTAGACGCCCACATTTCACCGTATGTATTTTTGCCCACGTAACAGGTGGTGAGCCCATTGCCGAGTTGAAATGGACAGGCGCAGGCTGTGGCGTCCTGCTGTTGAAATTTTTTAAGCCGCTCATAGTGCCTTCATCCAGGCTTAACGACCGCCATTTTACTGGCAACTGGGACCAACGGCTTAATAAATCGGCTTAAAATTGTGGTGTCTGTTTATAATTCCAAATTAACAGCTTTTTCACTAAATGCATATGAAAAATTATAAAAGGTACTTACATAAAAAATCAATAAGCAATTTTTTTTTTCACTGACAGACTGTTTGTTCGGGCTAATCTCGTGAGACCGACTTTAAAAGCACTTTCACTGGCCGATAGCAGATATTATAATGAGTAACTTAGGCCTTTTTATGTTTTTTTTTATTCAGGTACGGGAAATTGGGGGTAAAACGCGGGGCGTTTGCTGGTATTACATAATAGTAATAAATTTTGATCAATCATTATTTAATACCTAAACACATACTTATTTTGTAATCATAATTTTTCATACATTCGGATTGAGTTTATTGATTTGGAAACAGTATAATAATTGATGAAATAAAACAAATAGATTCTAAAATAAAGCAAATATCACATCAAGCGTCACATAAACTTTGATAATATCCTTTCTTAACGAACAACCCATTATCATTACGTATTCTCCGCGCACAAGTGAAGTCCTTATAAAATGAATTCGAATTAGCAAAAGAGAATCCTACTGGTAACGCCGTCTTGTAGTCCGTTTTCCCCCATGTAGCAACGCCCAATAGTTTATTACTATTCGTATCGATTATAGCGCCACCTTCGACACCATGATAGTTTTTACATAATCTGTTCTTTTTCAACATCTCAGCGAACGTGCAGGAGTGGTAACAGGGTACTGAGACTGCGAACGCTTCCGCTAAAATGTTCGAGCATAAGTCCAAACCTACGACCACGTTTAATTCCGTCAGATTAAAGTGTATTAAGTCCAAAGGGAGCCGTGTGGAGTCCTGGAGACAAGGAATAGTATCTAGATGAAATTTAATTTTGTTTCTCTCACTTTGCGATAATAGGTGCTCGTAGCACAGTACGTATAATTAAGCGCAGTAAGGAACGACGCACGACAGGCAGTGTGAGCGGACATGGCGACAGTGATCCTATTCCGTTCCCGTTCTTGTTCTGTTTATTGAGTATTCTTACATAAGTATTGATAAATATTGATAGTGACCATCCTAACATTATGTACACCTCAATGTACACCTGGTTAATATCATCCTGAACTCAGCTCATCATAACCTGAAATCCTATGTTTCAAGATACATGGTTAATATCATCCTGAACTTAGCTCATCATAACCTGAAATCCTATGTTTCAAGATACACGGTAATATCATCCTGAACTTAGCTCATCATAACCTAAAATCCTATGTTTCAAGATACACGTTAATATCATCCTGAACTCAGCTCATCATAAACTTACATCAAGATACACCCGGTCACCCGGTTAATATCATCCCCTGTACTGGGTAGGCAGGTGGCAGAATCGAGTTCATTTGTAATTAAAATTGGTTTAGGTGCCAAAGATCTCAGTAGGGTAGGGAAGTGACGAAATCATTCGGCGAGTAGCTGCCGGAAACAAAGTAAACAGTGCTTTGTCCCAATTGGTAAAGTGACAAAGCATCGTAAAAGAAGCACGACTCGCGATTCATAACGCAGTGCTAGTGCCAACGTTGCTGAAAGTAGAGTTTTGCGAAAGTAGAGGGTAGAAGGAGTCAGGGTAGGCCGACTCTTACATATGAAGACCACGTGAGCAGATTGATCAAAAACGGAAAAGTCAAAGGTACTCGGATACCCAGACGTGCATGTATGAAGCGATTGATGAATCTGCAAAAAGCGAAAAAAGTATGCATGGATCGTGAAGCCTGGCGATCTATTCTCTCTGTCTACCCTGTCAGGGATACAGCGTGAAGATAGTGACTTAGTTAGTTATAATTCAAGTCAATAGTTAGGTATTAGGTACTTATGATTCGATTCGCATTTCGAATTGATTCTAATCGTCAGAGATTTTAAATCGCACGATGGATTTACAAGTGTATTAAATTCGTCATGCGGATGGCATTGATTTGATGATTCATCTATTTATATCTTCATGCTGTATCCGTATCCCTGAAGGGGTTTAGATATCTATTATGAATGGTCAATGGGTTTATCTGTTGATATGTTCGATGATTCGAATATTAATCGAAAGATAGCCGATATTACTCACGTCCATGTCTGTGAGCGCGCCTCGCCAACCGCTAAGTGGCGCTACCAGAATGATCCCACGTCCTGGCTATCACAGCGTCACACCCTTACAGCAGTTTATTGATAACTTAGATGCCTTCCCAGCGATCCGGGCTCTCTTGCTTTAAAAACAATATACAAACCTTGTCTGCAGTGTATCCAAGGACCTTAGCTTTGATACTTCCATTGGAGTAGCCCAAGCTATTAAACCATTGGAACAAGTTGTCTGTTCGGTTCACGGACGTGAATATTTTTATCATCGACCAAGTTTCTTCTACATTACTCTTTACTACTATAAAGCCGATATCGTCATAGGCCTGCTTGCTTTTCTCTGAGGGGAAGACGAACGCTAACGCGTGTAACTGTTTTGATTTGTATATTACTGTTGTGTATTGTACTTTCAAGCTGGAAATGAAATTGGTTGAATATTATTTTTGTATCGCTCGTAAACTAAAACTGAGTTACGCAACTTTCACTATGGCTGGTCCTCGGATGGGTGACCACTTTGTGGTATTTACATTTGCGAGGCTTTCCGTGCTTCGGAAGGCACGTTAAGCCAATGGTCCCGGGTGCCAGTAGCATGGCAGTCGTTAAGTCAAGTTGAAGACCTTATGGGCGGCCTTGAAAAATTCAACAACAGGTAGCCACAACCTGCGTCTGTCTATTTCAACACGGAAATGGGCTCACCACCTATTATGTGGGCCAGGAATACATCTGGTGAAAAGTGGGCATATAATATGCCACTGCCACCCCTTCGGGTATAAAGCGTGTCAGATAAATAATAATAATATTATTATTATAAGTCGAACAGTGATGCATAAAAACGCGCTAAGTACACTACCTCATAGGTGGCGTCGAAACGTGTGCATTTATGACGATTACAAGTTTTTGAACTTATCTCAAAAACGGTGGCTCGTAGTAAAAAAAAGTGTTGCTCCATTTATTGTAGATAATTTTATGATCTACAATTTTGACTTAAATATTTTATTTTTAAACTTACTGTTTTGCTAAAAAACGCGCAACGCATAGTTTTTTTAACTTTGGCCTTGTATATTTTTTTTCCATACATGCATAGGAAAGATGGGGAACTTTAAAATTTTATTTTTAATCATATTTTAAACAATCTTACTGATTTTCAACTTTGTGGGAATTTATGTAGCTTTGCTCCTATTTTTTGATCTAATTTGACCGGACTAATTAGTCAAGATTACATAACAATAGGTACTAAAATGACCTATACAGATAAATAGGAAAAAATAATATACAGAAGTATCTGTTTGTAGTTCCAAATTAACACCTTTACACTAAATGCATATAAATTGTAGATATACGGTATCTAAAAAAAAAATTTTTCTGTCTGTTACTTTCAGAAAATCTCTGAAACGGCTAGACCGACATTAACGGGACTTTCACTGGCAGGCAACTGATGTGATAAGGACTAACTTAGGCTACATTTTATTTCCGATTGTTACGAAAACGGGCACTACGCATGTGAAACCGCGGAGTATTAAAAATAATAATATTCATTACTTTACCAGCCAAGCGGGTTTCAAACAACTGTAGTAACAAATTGTAAAAGCCTTTTTCTCGGTCTGTCGACTAAGTCTTGTAAACTTATAAGACTGTACAATTTTGTACGCAGTGAGTGGTATAGCGGTCGTGGTGTGAGTTGAGCGGCTTAGCAGTTTTGACGGCGAGCGCCTTAACGTGAATTTGTATGAAATGGAGACACCTCGCTCTAGCTGCAAACGCGAGAACTTCTCGCAACTTCTTACAATCAATAAATATTGTAGGATATATTTTCTCTGATTTTTTCCTTTATATACTAGAATCACATTTGGAGTAATGCCGCTTTAGCGCAGTAAAAAGATAGTGTCGTGACCAAAAATAATAGATGGTTAGTTGATTAGTTTGAAATTGTGTCTATGCAAATTCATGGAGTATTGAATGAGAAATTTTAGAATTTATGCAGTCATGCAGGTTTATATATGTGTCAAGTGATATTAACTGTCATCATCATCCGAGCGTCTGTTTGATTTGTGTTTACGGCGGGGTCTGTTTTCCTATTTCTTCTCCTCCACCTTGCACGCGGTCATCAACATCCCTAGTAGCGAGACCGCGGATGCGAGAGTCCCTCCACACAACCACCGCAGTATTTTCATTGCCGTGATACGCAGCTCTAACAAAGGTGTTATAGACCTGTCCCTTCTGACCGGTATTTTTGGGTCACAAATTATACCAGGCATCTCCTGGAACTTGGCTTACGCAGCTCCAATGTGTGTCTTGACGCCACAATCGATGTCACTGGACGTAAAAGAGTAGAAGTATTGAACCAGGTTCGTGTGCTTGACTTAATCATCACCTATACCGACGAGACCTGTATAGTTAATTGCCAAGTAGGCAGTCGGTCTTGGACACAATAAGTAAACATGGAGGCTGCTCATGTGAGGCCCTGATACTGAATTGAACAAAAACAGACTAAGGATCAATTGGGGTTTACCAGAAGATCGAAACGATTTTGAAGTTCCGATTAAGACTTTTGGGACCCCAAATCTATTTAGAGCGCAGAAGGTCCAAGAAGGTCAGAAAGTATACTTCATCATTCGGGCTCCTTTGGCGCGGAATTACAATATTTAGAGATGCTCGGTCAAGTCGTTGATAACTTCCGGTATTAAACTTGTATTATAAACATCTCTAAATATACACTTACTGTAAGTTATCAAGAAGTCTATCTCGTTCCTTGTGACCTTGTCGGGGCTTCACCAAATATATTTTTGTGGGGCTTTTTATTAAAGTAAGAATTCATTACGAAGAGCCTCTGCGACTCTACTACACTAAGTTAATAAACTCTGTGCAGTTTAAGGTGCCGGGAACTAGGGCCCATTTCTTGTTTGTTCTTGTTTGTGCCTTCATATTGGAAGGGGAGGGTTTGGCCTTACTATACCACGCTGATGGCCAGAGGGGTTGCTACAGCAGGTTTTGTTGTTTTGTTGAATGATTAAATTATTGTGCAATCTATCCAAAAATTTACACTTTATTACAAGTATTGTACAACCCCAAACTAAAACCTGGCTGGTATTAATAGAATAGTATTTATTAAACCTATCCTATTAGTTGAGTGATTCGATTCATAACCTAAATCGACAGTAAGGCACTATGGTTGCACACTTATTTAAAAATAAATAATGACATTCAGAAGTGTCATTCTAGTCTATAAAGGAAAAATCAAGGTATACACAACGACGTCTAGCCGAAAGTAAACACTGTGGATGACACAAATATTTGTTCCCACCCTGCCATCGTAATTGCTAGTTGGGACCACTACCCACTTCACCATTGTGGTATTGGGTTGCATAAATTTAAGAGGCATAACTTAAAACTGCATAACGTTTTTTGCCATACTCATCGTTTCGCATAACGTTCAAACAGAATAAATAATTAGACATACTTTTTTTTCCCATAACTTCATAATAATAATGATATTCCCGCATAGAATGTTTACGCATATTTTTTTTACAATAACGATTACTAATCATAACATTTATTGGCATCTCACTCTGTGGCATAAAGATAGAATACCATAATGTTAACGAGTACATATTTTTATTTTCATATTTAAGCTTGAAATGTAGAAGATTGCAATGCCAACTGAATAAAAATGTATACTGAAGTTTAAAATGTCAACACTTATACATATATAGAAAATATAACTAAAATACAAAAAGAAGTACGTAGCTAGATTAAAACGAGCGATTCAGTTCTGGCGCATCGCCGGCCGCCGCGGCACGCTCGCTTATCTCGCTCGGCTCGCGCGTGGTGGTCACAAGTAACCTAACACTCCTCCTCGCTTCGCTTGTTGTCGTACCTATGTCTTGTACTAGTCTAGAGCAAAGACGTTATTTGCTCAAGAATAGTCTAAAATTAATAACACTTTTAAAATATCATTTCATATGCTACAGCTTACAAACTTGGCTATGAGTGAGATGATTATTTACAATTGTGTCTTATCATTTCTTAAATATTTTCAGTCAAATTTATTATTTATTTATTACTTAAACGGTTATGCATACCTCCATTATGCGTTTTGTATTTTATGATAAATTATCTTTAGGTGTATAACAATTATACCCTTTACATGTATGTCGATTAAAATTATGATAAAAAAATTAGAGTAAGTTAAAGTTATGCCAATAAAATCATTCTGCGTTTATAACACTCTGCTTATCATAATTAATGCGAGAAAACTTTATACTGAAACTGTTATACCAAACTAGTAGCCATAAGATGTGCCCAGAAACAACAGTTTGGTTGGTGCAGCACAGTCGTTCGTAGAAACGTACTGTAAAATTACCTACGTGAGGATACATCTCGCAGCGGTAATAAATATGGCAGAGTCGATACACGTCGCGGTGCAAACGTAAGGTATGTCCAGGCTAGTGGAGTGTATGACGCGGGCTATCCAAGGGTAGGTAGTCTCGGGGGCTAGATTCGCGTTAACTGCGTAGTTTTTCAATGATGGAAAGGCTGCAATATAATTATTTTTTTATTAAACAATACAGTTTTTAAATATTACATACATATAAAAAAAAGGTTCTTCAAAGTTCGTCTTAGGTTTTTCAAGGGTCGGCAGCGCGAGTGCTGCACCTATGGTGTTGCAAACGTCCTTATGCTACGGTGACCACTTTCCATCAGGTGGGCCGTATGCTTGTCTGCCACCTCAGTGGTATAAAAAAAATATATTGTCACGCCTTTATAGTAGGCATAGGCATACTATACGCCCTCATTTCACCGTATGCATTTTTGTCCAACGTAACAGGTGGTGAGCCCATTGCCGTGTTGAAATGAACAGGCGCAGGCTGTGGCGACCTGTTGTTGAATTTTTTCAAGCCGCCAATAAGTCATTTAATCAGGCTTAACGACTGCCATTTCACTGGCAACCGGGACCAACGGCTTAACGTGCCTTCCGAAGCACGGAAATATTACAATCATCTTAGTCATCTAAAGCTTTTTTAAACCCTACCTGATTTTGGAGCCTGCCAGCTCGTTATTTGGCTGCTAGAACAGCCATTGGCATTTTCGGCGTTAAAGGGAGCGACCGCCGTCTGACCTCCCCAACCTTCTTGCCTGGTTCGTTAGTCAGCAGGTGCACCGCAAGCAGGTGATGTCGCTTGGGCCCCGGACATCTCCCGTACACCATTTCTACACCACCTTTCTCTCCTTTCCTTAATATACACTAGATGCAATTGCCGTCCCCGGTAAGTCTATATGGAGCGTTATTTGAGTTGTTTTGCCAATGTCTATTTTCCTCTCTGTGATTATTTGTCCAAGGTACCTATGTCCCATTTTGGATTTTATTTTTTCTAAACTATTTATTGCCATTGTAAAATTTTTAAAGCAATTATTTTGCTAAATTTCTCATAAATTTTTAATAAAGTGGAAAAAGACAATTCGATTCGAGACAGGGATTGAACCTGTAACCTTTGCCTAACCAGGGCAATGTTCTACTCATGGTCATACTCTTAAAATGACGATTAAAAGTATGGTGGAGAATTTCAACTTGATTCGATACGGTTCGGATAGTTCAGGTGGCTAGAACATTGCCCTGGTTAGGCAAAAATCACAGGTTCAATCCCTGTCTCGAATCGAATTGTCTTTTTCCACTTTATTAAAAATTTATTTATTGCTAGATGTCATATTATGATTCGAATTTGATTCAAAAAGTGTTGAGTAGTTTGGACAGGGAGAGAGGAGTTAGAGGAAAAAGCGAAAATCCGAATAGGGGAAGAATGGGTCACGGTCACTTCGTTCGCTTCGCTTTAATAAACGTTTAATGAGATCCTTCCTACAGCTTCTATAAAATGTACACCTGGATGGTTTCCAGCTTTACAAAGAAGGTAAGTTTAATTTTTGATTGCTACCAATTCCCTCAGTCCATTCTGATTAATTTGAATGCGGGTTTCAGGACATTCTAACTTCTACGTTTGTACTTAAGAGTTTGAGCTCAGTGTAACTTTGTCTTGTGTTGCTCATTGCTGTAGATCCAAATTTACAGATGGACATGGGATCATCAGGTGGGAACAGTACCATATAAAAAAAAATACTTTCAGACCACACGACTGTGGTCTGAAAGTCTCCGTGCCCGCACTCGCACGATATATACGAAATGTAACTCTCTCTTTCTATCTTTACTAACTTATATATCCCTCTCAACTTTATTTCGCCTTTCGTAACGCATTCACTAGCTTAATCCCCAAGACAAGCGTTCACTTTTCAAAATTGGTATGGTACTTACAAGTTTCATTTAGATTCAAAAATCCATCATTTCTAAAAAAGTTAGCCCGATTGTACCGCGGATAGTATGCCTTTTTAAATTCGAACAGCTCTGCTCTAAGCCCAGCATATATACAGCTCAATACTAACGCGTACATAACCGCTGGCAATAAAACTATATGTGTAATTTATTTTGTAAATAAAACCATAAATAATTCAATTTATAACTTTATTTATAGATAGTATACAATCTATACAAACTATGGGTACGTGGTACGCTTATATTAGAAAACAGTAAAATTAAAAAAAAAAGAAACTACAGCTTGACAAAAAAAGATTAAATTTAAAAAAATATTGGTATTAAACGTAAAATCTTTTACAAAAAAAGAAGTTTTTATTATTTGAAGCCTTTTACAAATATGTTATTTACATTAACAAAATTAATTTACTTCTGTTAAGTTAAAGAATAAGAAACTTCTTGTATGTACATGTACACCTACTCATTATTTTTTTGTTGAGTAAAATTTGGACAAAGGTAGCCAGCATTTAAAATCATTCGTTGTGTTCAAAACTTCTTTTTTCGCCAAGCTGTATAGGTACCTGTATGCCATAGACCTTGAATAAAATAAATTTGTCGTTCTTTAACTTTAAGACAAAAGTAAGTAGGTATATTTCAGACTCTTGCAAGAAGCCCTCTAACTCACACAATTTAATTTTTTTATGGCATTGTGACAATGTAGTCAGTGACCTTATAAGACTTTCTAATGCTAATTCAAAATAGAGAATAGTTTTTATTCGAACTAGAAGAGGTGGATTCGAATTTTAAAAACCAACTAATAACCTTATTACTGTGCCATTTTGGCAACCGAAGTTTGTCATTCTGTTATGACGTCATAAGTAGGTTCTATACTACCTATATTTTTGTATATATAATAAATAAATACCAAGCCATAAAAAAAAAAAAAAAAAAAATTAATTCCGCATAATTATAGACGCATTATATATGAAAGTACTATTTGGTTCTACAAACATTCGGGGTATGGAAATAATTACAATGGTCTGAGTATCACTCATAGAGTGCGAATGTTAGATATTGAACTTTTCTTTTTACCAAGGACCGATGACAATCTTTGCCTTATTTAACGTTCCTGTGAGTAAGCGAAACGGGAAGATAACCCAACGTGAGTGACAGGGACAGAATGTGTTATTCTTTTTATTTGTAATTATTTTATGGCCTGGACCTACTTAAGACCTTTTAGCCAAATCTTATTTTTTATACCATATTTCTTCAATCTTATCTTCTAATTTTATCCTGTCCAGTCCTTTGTCGATGTCAAGTCCAGTCATAATCCGGTCAGGTCCTTGCCCCATTAACGTGGCAGAGAGTTATTGAGGCTTTAAGTGGAATTTGCACGACAAGTTGTAAAATAGCTACAATGCCACTACAATATATCACTGTCTTTCACTACAGCACGTTTACACAACTTTTATGTCAAAGAAACTACCATTTTTACACATAAAACAAGGTTACTGCATTAGTTTTGGAAAATAATATACAGCAAGCGTCCGCCATTTACCAAGATCCCGTTGTGTTATTCTCCGGGGGCAGAGCATAGATAAAAATTATTATAATTTCATTCCCTGCAAAGTGGCACACTTAATAATAGGAATATTATAAAAAAATGCTATAATATATAGGAATATTTCTGTAATACAATAATTAAAGTTATTAATTTAACATAATAGTTTATTAGCTCTTAAGTAAATAATAATTATAAAAGGCAAAATAAGCGGCAGTAGTTGTAATAAAATGTCACAATAATTGTCAATGTTCACGATAAAAACATAGTCTATGGTAAGTGTAGTTTATGGCATAAAGATTTGGAAATTAAAGAAATGCATAAATTCACAAAAGAAGATACTTTTCGAACGAATGTTATTTTTGAACGAATCCTTAATGTTGTTGTTATTTTATTCGTCCAAAAGTCCAAAGGACAGGCAAAGGTATTAAAAACCATACTGACAACTCTTGCAAAATTAGTTTTTGCTGAATATTCGTTTAGTCTTAAGTCTTTGTTCCAGTATAGCGTTGGAAACCTTACTCGTGGAATATTTTTTCATTGGTTTCGAATGTTGCTTAGCTGTCAAAACGGACGCAGGATCGAACGAAACCCACTCGAGCTCGTGATTTTTTTTCCACATCAAATTATGGTATATCCTATTACATCTACTGCCAAAATAATTTGATATATTTAGCTAAACAATTTCATATTTATCGGGATGGAAGCTAATCTCCTGGGAGTAGTCCACGGGTGTTGGTTCCTCGGCCAGCGTGACCTTGGTGGCGGAAAGTAGCGCTAGAGAAGTGTTCGATGTCCATGTCACCGTCAACGGGAAGAAGTCGTTTGGTATAGCTGGTGTTACGCTGCACGGAATTACTTTTTTTTATTAATTTTGACATATATAAGTTAAATGTCTCGGTGACACAGACTCTAGTTAGCTGTAGAGTGTGTTAAACTCGTGACATTTGCCTAATATAGGAAAATAAATAGATAGATAGCTTTATCGCTCTAGGTAATTTGATGTGCATTCAGTTTATTTGATTTCAAACATATTTCAATTAATTCTAAGAAAAAAATCGATTTAATTATTTTGAAATAAATCCGCATAAGTATAAATGTATAATGGAGAACACAAAAGGGTCAAAGATTACCGCCAAATGCACCCAATCGCTGCGCCGCGACTTGTCGCAGTCTGTGCGAGGCTGTGACGTCATAATGGGCGCGCCTAATCTCGGAAATTCAAAAATGGACTAAAACTATTCATCGTTATGACAACGGAAATACAGCATGTATTGAAGTGAAATAAAAAGCAATGTAATGTACATGAGCTACGATCCAATTTTAGCTGTATATGACAGTAATATTTTGACCCTTTTGTGATTTCCATTGTAATTATACGAATTTTTGATGTGCATATAATAATTTAATCAAAAGTGACAGCAACAATTAGACCAAGTTTTTTTTGTTATAGAAACAGATAATTGTCGCTGTGTATGTGTGCTCGTGATCACGTGCGAGCGCGCGTGTGCGTGTTTCTGTGTATGTATGTGTGTGCGTGTTTCTGTGTGTATAAACGCGTGAGTGCGTGTGTGGTATGTTTGGGAGAGCGTGAGCGCGATTGTGTGTGTGTGTTTCTTTGTGTATATGTGTATGAACGTGTGAGTGAGTGAGTGTGTGTGTGTGCGCGTGCGTGTTTCTGTGTGTATGAACGCGTGAGTGCGTGTTTCTGTGTGTATAAACGCGTGAGTGCGTGTGTGGTATGTTTGGGAGAGCGTGAGCGCGTTTGTGTGAGTGTGTGTGTAGGCGTTTCTTTGTGTATATGTGTATGAACGTGTGAGTGTGTGTGTGTGTGTGTGTGTGTGTGTGTGTGTGTGTGTGTGTGTGTCCGCGCGTGCGTGTTTCTGTGTGTATGAACGCGTCAGTGCATGTTTCTGTGTGTATGAACGCGTGAGTGCGTGTGTGGTATGTTTGGGAGAGCGTGAGCGCGATTGTGTGTGTGTGTGTATGTGTTTCTTTGTGTATATGTGTATGAACGTGTGAGTGTGTGTGTGTGCGTGCGTGTTTCTGTGTGTATGAACGCGTGAGTGCGTGTTTCTGTGTGTATGAACGCGTGAGTGCGTGTGTGGTATGTTTGGGAGAGCGTGAGCGCGATTGTGTGGGGGTGTTTCTTTGTGTATATGTGTATGAACGTGTGAGTGTGTGTGTGTGTGTGTGCGTGTTTCTGTGTGTATGAACGCGTGAGTGCGTGATTCTGTGTGTATGAACTCGTGAGTGCGTGTGTGGTATGTTTGGGCGAGCGTCAGCGCGATTGTGTGTGTGTGCGTGTTTCTTTGTGTATATGTGTATGAACGTGTGAGTGCGTGTGTGTGTCTGTCTCTGTGTGTGTGTACTCACGTGAACTCGAGCGCGCCGGACTTGTGCGCGCGGTCGATGATGGGCACGCTCCAGATGAGCACGCGGCCCTTCTGCGCGTAGCCGCCCTCCCACTGGTGCACCACCACCGAGCTGTTGCCGCTCCTGGGGGGGAGGGGGGGGGGGGAGGGGGGGGGGGGGGGGGGGGAGTTCAGCTCTTGATTCCAATTTTGCATGTTTTTTATTATTATTTTATGGCCTGGTTACTAAGACCTCTTAGCCATATCTAAATTCATATTTCTTCAAACTTCTTTCTTAATATCTACAATATTCCAGTCCTCTACGTCTGTCATGTAGTCTAGTCTTAAGTCAAGGTCCAGTCTCACCCCAGTATAATGGTAGTTTTCATACTGAGGTTTTCAGTGGATTTACTAGGCAAAATAGAAAATAGCATTTCAATGCATATATATCATTGTCTATCACTATAGCACGTTAACACAACTTTTATGTCCAAGAAACCACCACTCCCGCACATAAAACAAGATAAATGCACTAGTTTTAGTAAATAATATACAGCAAGAGTTCGCACATTGTCGAGTTTCCCTAGTAAACCGGATTCCAATCTCGGCTCCATTAGTTAAGTCTGATTTATACATTACTATCTTAAAAAACCTTAGTTGAGTGTAAGAGGCGCTACCAAGAACCGGAGTCCAAGCTACCTCTCCTGCTAACGGAGCACCGAGGCAAAGATGTTACTCTTACGGAGTTGGGAGCCTAGCAGTCGAGTCACAATCACATGTTCACAATCGGTAAAACAGTCTGATATTGTCAACATATAGTTAGGTTTTAAATGTCTCAATGTTCTAAATCTTCGACTAAATTTGACAGACTGTGAATTGTTTTTAAACTAGATTAAAGCTGTAGTTTTAGAAATGTAGCAAATAATATACAGCAAGCGTCTGCCATTCTTTATTGTTCACATTCCTGCACAAATCCTAGTAAAATGGAAAAATTTAAAAAAAATCAACAACATGGCGGAAACACTAGGGTGGTGATACACTTACGGCAGAGGAATGTGTATGTTGACGTCATTTAATACAAGATGGTCCCGCTCCAGCTCGTACTCGATGTTGACGTCACAGCCGCCGCTTGCTCCCTCGGACGGCCAGCAGTTCACTAAGGAATAACAAAATTATATTTATTTATCCATTTGTTCGACTCGCTACTAGGTGTCGCGATCTGCGGTCGACCGGGGTTAGTACTGTATGAGATACTAGAGTAGGGTTGTGAAAAGAAACCACTGCGCTTTATTCCGATCTTGCTCGACAATATAATTAAATATACAACATACTCTAAGATATTACAGTCACCAAACAATACCGTGATCTAGAAATATATCACAACGCCATCTATCGAGTAACCATAAAAACTTATAATAATATTAATTAACAACTAAGCCATTGGGTGATGTGTTTGTGATTGGGTGATTAAACACCATTACTAGATGACCCCCCAGCTTCGTCCGTGGCATAATTCGAACTCCCGTCACACCTATTTAATCCCGTCGCTTATAAATTCTACAATAATGCATTAAAATTTGCCTGTTTGTCGACATTTATGACTACTGCTCCGCTGCCGAGAGTAGTAGCGCGATGATATACAGCTTAAAGCGTTCCTAGATAAATGGGCTATCTAACACAAGAAGATTTTTTCAAATCCGACCAGTAGTTCCTGAGATTAGCGCGCTCAACAAAACAAACAAAACAAACTCTTCAGCTTTATAATATTATCTACTAGTTGACGCCCGCGGCTTCGCCCGCGTAGAAAAGTTTTCCCGTTCCCGTTTCCCACAGAAACTTGTTCCCCGGATAAAAAGTAGTCTATGTCCGTCTCCTGACTCTAAGCTACCTCCTCACCAATTTTTAAGCCAAATCGGTACACCCGTTGTTGAGTTATAAATAGTGTAACTAACACGACTTTCTTTTATATATAAATATAGATTATAAGTATTTTTATCAGTTATCTGGTTACCATAACTACAAGCTCTGCTTAGTTTGGAATTAGATGGCGTTGTGTGAATTGTCCCAACGATATTTATATTTATTTATACGGCAACTAGTAAATAATTAAATATGGCATTAAGAACGGTCAGTATGGCCAACTCGGGAACTATAACACACTAGGTGACACCCACGGGTTTGCCCGTGACGTATGTAGAACTCCCGTCGCAATTTCAATTTGATATGAATGTTATGTAAGGCGTGTGAGGAGATTGTTGGCTTACCGGAGAGCGGCGCCTGCTTTTCGTCGGCGGCGTTAAGGCGCCACTTGAGCACGCCCACGTCGCTATTCAGAGGGAAGGCTCGTTGACTTTGCTTGAGACCCACCACGCCGCTGCAACGGAATGCTTCCTTGTCCACGTTCGGATGCGTCTACACAACACATATTTACTTAAAAACTAACTTAATTTTGTCAAATATCTATACCTCTGTGGCGCGGTGGGAGTGTATCCGACTGCTACGCAAGAGGTCGTGGGTTCGATTCCCACCCAGGATAAAACTTTGTGTGATGAGCACGATGGTTTATTCTGTGTCTGGATGTTATTTATCTATAATACTAGATGATCCACGGCTTTGCCCGTGGCATAGTTCGAAATCTCGTCGCATCTATTTAATAACGTCGTTTATAATTACTACAAAAAAATAAAATAAAATAAAAAATATCCATCACGACTTATCCCCGAAGGGGTGGCAGAGGCATATTATATGCAGACTTTTCACCGTGTGGATTCCTGTCCCACGTAATAGGTGGTGAGCCCATTGCCGTGTTGCAATACACAGACGCAGGATGTGGCTACCTGCTGTTGAAATTTTTCAAGCATAAGGCCTTCAACCAGCCTTAACGACTGCCATTTTACTGGCAACCGGGACCAACGGCTTAACGTGCCTTCCGAAGCATGGAAACGCTCGCAAATGTAAATGCCACAAAGTGGTCACCCATCCGAGGACCAGCCATAGTGAAAGATGCGTAACTCAGTGATCGTTTACAGAACACTGAGACCGCGGGGCCACAGTAAAACATCCACATGGCGAAATTCGTGTTATGGCTCTAATGAAAACGCGCACGACGCGTTGTGGCAATCACAGAAAGACCAAATAGCGAAATTCAAACAAATGTTGCGTGTCCCAGTTCCAAAATGGATAAAATAGAAATGATTGTTGAACAAATACAGAGGGGACGTGGCATTAGGCGGCCGCTACCGCGGCCCGCTCGCTACGCTCGCTCGCCGTCGCGCGTTAAGGGTCACTGTTCTAACATAACATAACCTAGAGGCAGTGTCTCCATATGTAAATCGAGGATTACCGTGTTACAAGAGAAAAAATACGGTGTTTACCGACAAAATTACGGTAGATCGATCATAAGTATACCGTGTAAATTACCGTGCAATTTTTTAAAGGAGAAATCTAATTTATTAAGGCAATTAACCCCAAATATATTTGTTTTATTAATTAAAAATGGAGAAATTTACCAACAGTATTCTGAATTGAAGTCTTCGTACACAACGATATCTTTTTCGTAACTGAAAATTATTTAATTTAGACATAATATTGTTTAGTTTATCATACACTCATGCAGTAATTTCTTTGCGTAATTTTAAAAATAAAAACAACAAGCAACACTATTGGTCCATCATAGTTGCTTCGATTTTAATAATTATACATTTCACTTCGAATGTGGCGTTCAAATAAGGTCGAGAATAGATTACCAAGGGAAGGTTGAAGTGAATTTGATCTATGTGTCTTGAAATACACTCAGACCTTCTGGTTTGCGGGGATTCCCAACAGCAAAAAATAGTGTTGCAGTTTCAAAACTTGTTAAGTAGAGTGAAATTAGTTATTTAAGCAGTAAGTCGTGTTTATATAATCTAATCTATATCTATATTATCTATATATTTTATATCTGTTTTTATAATCTATATCGTGTTTATTGAAGCGCTCGTGGCCTCGCGGTCTCAGTGTTCTGTAAACGATCACTGAGTTACGCAACTTTCACTATGGCTGGTCCTCGGATGGGTGACCACTTTGTGGCATTTACATTTGCGAGCGTTTCCGTGCTTCGGAAGGCACGTTAAGCCGTTGGTCCCGGTTGCCAGTAAAATGGCAGTCGTTAAGCCTGGTTGAAAGCCTAATGGGCGGCTTGAAAATTTCAACAGCAGGTAGCCACAACCTGCGTCTGTCTATTTCAACACGGCAATGGGCTCACCACCTATTACGTGGGACAGGAATCCACACGGTGAAAAGTGGGCATATAATATGCCTCTGCCAACCCTTCGGGGATAAGGCGTGATGGATATATTTTTTTTATTTTATATAATCTAAGGTCTAATAGATATATGATGAAATATTAACAAAAAGTATATAATTGTAATTACGGTGATATAATAAAAATAAAAATTATTTATTTTCAGAGATCAAGTTCATAGAATTAATACAATTACATTACATTTAACCAAATTAAAATAACAATAAGAATATAAAATCTAAAAAAAAAAAAAACAAAATAAAATTAAAATTAAAATAAGTTGAAAATGAAAAACTAATAATATTAAAATAAATTAATAAAATCAAATTTCAAATCAAAACAAAATAAATTAAAATACTAAAATCAAAATAAATTAAATATTATTAAACT
Organism: Thumatha senex; assembly: GCA_948477245.1. Classification (NCBI taxonomy): domain Eukaryota; kingdom Metazoa; phylum Arthropoda; class Insecta; order Lepidoptera; family Erebidae; genus Thumatha; species Thumatha senex. Next base: position 7,053,505 of record OX419750.1, on the reverse strand, counting down.
AAACTACATTTTATATATACAACACGGTAATACGGTTCTTACCTTGACGGTAGATTACTACTAGAATACGGTGCATCTACGGTAATTACCGTGTACATGGAGACACTGCCTAGAGGTGCACACAACGCGTTGAGATCAAATAGCATGTCAGCCACGACACGAATATCGCTATTTGGTCTTTCTGTGATAGCCACAACGCGTCGTGCGCGTTTTCATTAGAGCCATAACACGAATTTCGCCATGTGGATGTTTTACTGACATCCATACTACAAACTTTCGCGTTTATAATATTAGTAGGATTATAAAGAGGAAAGATTTGTAAATTGTTTGTATAGACTCAGAAACTATAGGCCTATTTTTACTATTAAATTTACCTGCAATTGTAATGGCCTGGTGTCCTTGTTGTCGACATGTACGTGAATCCGGCCGTACTGCTCGTTGGTGATCCGTAGAGTCAATAAACCTGCCACAAAATTGCATTATAATAAAATTATTAAGAATCATACTTAAGATGAGGTAACATCATTATGAGTAAAAATAACGCCATCTTTCGCAAGATAGGGTAATTAATTACTTCAAATATATACCTAAATTCTTAAGAAGCGATCGGACTCTATAAACCACGGAAAATGTCGAATGTCGGTCTAGTACTTCGACAACTGCAAGTATGTCCTACGCCGTCAGCGCATCAAGTCGTGCTACCGCTAAACAATTGCATCCCTTAAGGGGGATAGCATACGCTATATACTTAAAAGGTTATAAAAAAAACTTTGTGAACAAGATTATTACGCTGTTAAAGACTATTTGCAAGACAGGAACGCCTGGAAATGATCTGTTGGCGTAGTTAAAACAATTTTAATTGTAAATAAGCCATCAAAAAAAGCCTTGCTAAGTTTCTTGCCGGTTCTTCTCAGGTGGGCCGCGTTCCAAACCGGTGGTCTCTTGTAAAACGCTTTACAAATATAAAATTTATCTTTAGTTCTAGTGTATAACATTTTGTAAGCGCCGTTAAAATGGTCTATGCAGAATAAAGACAACTTTATTTTATATTTTGGCATTTCATCCATAAGATTTTCTATAGTGTCTTTGACTATTATCGCCCGCAGGTGTTAGTATTTCGCAAATGCTAAATTAATGCGACAGACATATGATGATCTTTTATCTCTTCGACCATACATTTCGGGTGATATTTCCTGAGCTTTCCGACCCAGACTTTGGGCATTACCGCAACATCGCCTCAGGGGTTCGGTTATTATTCCTCTAAGCCCACCCACATGCCTAAACCAGGATCTACAGCAATGAGCAACACCACAAAAGTTACACCGAGCTCGATCTAGGTGAAGTCCCAGAAGAGGTTAATATGTCTTGGAACCTGCAACGAAATTTATCAGAAGATAATTTGAGAAAGTTGGAAAAATAACGTAACGCCTTCCCTCCTTTGCAAATTGGTAAACCTGGAAATCAACTAGGTGTAAATACTATAGAAAAAGGGAAGCACCACGGTAATAGAATATTGCTTTCCCATCTGTCTGTGGCCAGTAGTCCCGGGGAAGCCTTTGATAGGATAACCCCAGGTATAAGCTAGTTTACTGTGTCCTATAAAGTCTATCAGTACAGAGTATTACTTACCGCTAAGCTCGAAGTTTTGTACATCGCCGTCTCGGCCCGCTACTAGTGTAAGACGTTCCTCGAAGCGGAGGTGAACGCTGTATAACAAGATGGATGTACATTATTGTGTTGGTAAATTCTATTCAAGAATTATAATGGCTACGTTTCACTAAACGCCCGCAACGACCGTAACACCCAAAGTATCGTTCCACCTAAGGCTAGTTATGGTGCGGGCGATCGTATGACGTCATGCATGATGTCACTGAATTGGTGTATAGAAATTAACTGGTCAGGGGTTCATTTGTGATGCTTATTTTCGGAAACCTGATTTCAATTTTTTTGTTGTGGGGAGTGTCCATTTGAATTCTGAGGAGTACCCTGTATCGGGATGTACTTTTGCCGGGTAATAGTGAGTTAACCATTACAACTTTTTCTAAATTTCATTTTTAAAGTGGAATAAATTTTCAGTCTCGAGCTGGACTCGAACCAGCGTCTTCTGATTCAACGCACCAGACGCGTTTACCAATTATACCACCGAGACCTGTCTATCTGTGTGTATTAGGCTACCCTGTTTTTCGCTAACGTTGGGTCTGCTTACTGTCTTATATGTCTGTGCCCAGGACCAGTCATAGCGAAAGTTCCTTAACGCAGTGATCGTTTACAGAACACTGAGTAAGCGGGGCCAAGAGCGGTTCATTATACGCGCACATCCATCGTTCATCGAAGCATGCAGTACGTGACGAAAATGAGACCCAGGAGTTCTTTTAAGCGAATCCAAGAGCGAAAACCTATGAGGAAGCTCGAAGTTTTAATGATCGACAGTACTCGCTGTGTAACGAATTGCCTGCGGTGGTAGAACAAACGTTGTTGGTTATGACCTTGGCTATCTACTCCTAGCAGGTTGCTCGTGTTTTACAAATGACCCTGTTAAGGATAGACACTTACTCCTTTTGTCATTAACCAAATAAAATTACAAAGTAACGGTCAACCAAACATAACATATTCTTTGATAGTGTAATGTGTAATGTTTGGTAGTGTAATGTGTAAAGATAGTGTAATGTGTAATCTTTGATAGTGTAATGTGTAATGTTTGGTTGACCGTTAGTTTGTAATCTTATTTGGTTAATGACAAAATGCAGTATTGAATATTTAATAATTTATCATTATATTGAATTCTTGATATTTAATAATTTTGACATATATATTCTTAACATTTAATAATTTGATACTTTGACATTTACTATTTGACACGTTGACATTTGAAATTCTAATATTTTAAATATAAATTGTAAATTCTATAATAATATAAATTGATATAAATAGAATATAAATTTAAAATTCTAATATAAATTGATGTGTTGATATACCTACATAATAATGTTATTAATTTTAGTACACCTACTAGGTCCAGTTGTCATATTCTGTGCCTTTGAGAATGCCGTGAGGCGAAACCGGTTAGGTTTATCAAGTAAATGTTGTGGAATAGATGTTGTTATTCAAAATGTGTAGCAAGTTCCAGCAAGTGCCATCAATCAACAGTATAAACTTACTCCTTGTTGTCTGGTAGAGGCGCTCTGGCGGGATCAGTGGCCCTGGTCTGCGGCACAGTGGCGGCCGCGTCGCCTTCACTGCGCAGGCGCGACACGAACGACTCCGCGTCGGTGCCGCGAGACCCCAACTTCATGGCCGAGCGGCCGGAGCTGCGACTCCTGCATATTATGAATTATTAAAACTTGTTTTACAACGAGTTGCCAATTAACAATATGTTTTTGCAAATGTTGACGGATGCTCGGGTTCCGTCGAAAGGGTCCTTTAACATACTATGTTATATAATATGTTTCGGTAGTCGGAGCATCTCTTGGCTGTGGGCTTTTTTGGAAGAGTTACGAAGGTCGACTTCAACAACTCCTTTGGTATATCTCCTGAGCTATATACCCTGTTAAATAAATTTGTTAGGGAATCTAAAAGAATAATAATTGTTAAAGGACCCTTTCGACGGAACCCGAGCATCCGTCAACATTTGCAAAAACATATTGTTAATTGGCAACTCGTTGTAAAACAAATTTTTTAAGGTGAAACTTCTTTATCGACGCGACGTTGCAAGAAATTTTATAGCTGTAAAAAAAATCTACACTTTTTCGGTTACGCGCCATGGAGATTTTTTGAAACTTTTTTATCGGAAGGGAAACCTTTTTATCGACGTGAGAGAGAAATTTTATAGTTGTAATAAAATGTCGTAAAGATGTTTCACTTCTTACTCGTGTATACTGGTACAAATAGATTTTTTTTAAATAGGCTATCAGGTTGATAGATTTGTAAAACCGTTTGTCGGTGATGCTAAAAGATATAATTTTACAATAAAAACAAACAGAATGTAAATTACGCTAAATAACAAAATTTTACAAATCTATAAACATTCAATAAGCACAACAACATACACAGATTACACAGATTTTTAAATACAAGTAAATCAGTATTTAAAATCCTTTTTATAGGTTTTACCCCTTAAAATAATTAAATCTTTGAATATTTAATGCTGTCGTGACGTAACTACTACCTACCTACTGATATAAAACAAACTAGCTGACCTGCCCGGCTTCGTCCGTGACATACTTCCAACCCCGTGGCACCCATTTAATCCCGACGCTTATTACTTTTCAAAAAATGTATGACAGTTTCCCCGATTTGTTGACATTTATGATTACTGCTCAGCTCTCCTGTGTAGTGGCGTGGTGATATGTAGCTAAAAACCTTCCTCAATAAATGGGCTATCCAATACAAACAGGATTTTTTCAAATCGGTCCAGCCGTTCACGCGTGATGGCGTGACCGAGGGAAATAGGGATTCATTTTTATATATATAGATTCATTTTTATATATATAGATTCACTTACACATCGCGAGCTGTAGTGCTGGGTATCTTCTCAGCCATAGGCTCTGTCGCTGTAGACGATGACATCGACGAACTGCCAAACCCACTACCTGTAAGGTTTGAAAATATCATTGAATTATTCATTACTAGTTGACGCACGCGTGGCGAAGTTATCCCGTTCCCGTTTCCCACAGGAACTTGTTCCCGGGATAAAAAGTAGCCTATGTGTTATTGTGATGTATAAGCTATATTAGTGTAGTTTCTTCAAAATCCATTCAGTAGATTTTTCGTGAAAAATTAACATCTATCTATCTTCACGCTGTATCCCTGACGGAGTAGTCAGAGAGGACAGATCGCCGGGCTTCGCGATCCATGCATACTTCTTTCGCTTCTTCGAGATTCATCAATCGCTTCATACACGCACGTCTGGGTATCCGAGTACTTTTGACCTTTCCGTTTTTGAGCAATCTGCTCACGTGGTCTTCATATGTATGTCTCGGCCTACCCTGACTCTTTCTACCCTCTACTTTTGAAAAATATATATTCTTCGTCAATCGTTCCTCACTCATTCGTTGGACGTGTCCAAACCAACGGAGCACGCCCTTTTCCAGCTTAACGCTGACACTTTCATTCAAACCTGCCATATTGCGTATCACTTCGTTACGTATTCGGTCGGCCAAGGTAACGCCGCACAATTTTCGAAGTGATCGCATCTCCACAGCATTCAATTTACTTTCATGATAACAACCGACATGATAACGATCTCACAACGTTATCTGTTGACATACCCAGGTTTCACTATCGTAAAGCAAAGTTGGCACTAGCACTGCGTTATGAATCGCCATTCGTGCTTCTTTTACGATGCTTTGTCGCTTTACTAACTGGGACAAAGCACCGTTAACTTTGTTTCCGGCAGCTACTCGCCGTTCTACATCCGAATCACATCTTCCATCCGCGCTAAACATACTTCCTAAATACACAATTTCATTCACATACTTGCATTCAAGCAGAGACCCTTACTTTCACACCCCTCTTTCATATTAGTGACTAATGCCTGAAGGTCGGCTTCTGATGAGGCCATGAGCACCGCATCATCAGCGTACAGCAGACAGTTTACTGTAAAGTCACCCAAATTCACACCCATATTAAAATCTTTCAACTTCTGCAGGCAACTGTCCAGATACACTATGAACAGCCAGGCGGACATGACACATACCTGTTTGACGCCTGTACAGACATCAAAAAGAGGTGACACATCCCCCCCACTACTCACACGCAAGCCTTACAGTCCCTATAAAGCGACTGTATTGCCCGCAGTAGCGAGCCGTCCACACCATATCCTGGCAGCAAGTCCCACAGCGTTTCTCTCACAACGTTATCAAATGCTTTCTCTAGATTCACAAAAGCGCAGAAGCCTTCTGGCTAAGAGCCAGAAACTTTTCCGCGATCATGCGGAGAGAAAACACTTGATCCATGCAACCTCTTCCACGTCGGAATCCGCATTGAGCCTCCCATAAATACCTTTCAGACTTTTCTTGCATTCGTGCCGTTATAACCTTTGCATACACCTTACTAGCTAAGCTGACCAAGCTGATCGCCCTGTAGCTGGAGCAGTTTAGGCGCGAGCCTTTCCCTTTGTAAATAGGTACTACAACTGCTACTCGCCAGTCATCTGGGACCTCATCCGTCCGCCAGCACAAGTTGCATAACAGACATAGTGTGTCCCACTCGGTGATCACTTTCCATCAGGTGGGCCGTATGCTCGTCTTCCACCTCAGTGGTATAAAAAATAACCTGCGCCTGTCCATTTCAACACTGCAACCAACCCATTATCTTATCTTAAAAGAACAACTATATCATGTTACGTGGGCCAAAAATGATTACGGTGAAATGGGGGTGTATAGTATACCTCTACCTCCCGCTTCGGGGATAAAGGCGTGACTATATGTAGGTATGTATGCAACGCGAAAAGTTAGTATGGAAAAGATGTAAACATTACCATAGGACACTTGGCTGCGGGCCGGCACTCCTCGCTTGGCAGCCTCGAGTCTCTCACGCTGGAGTTCTTTTGCTCGCTCGCGCATGCGGTTAGCGGCCTCTCTCTCTTGCGTCTAAGTAAGATGAGAAGGAACTAGGATTTAACTAAAACTAGCCGCACCGAATCACACTTTACTATGCTTCTATCCCTTTCTGTTACATACTTAGAACCATCATTTACTAGAGTGAGAAAGACAGCGGGAGTGTGTGAAGGATGACGCCCTTATCTCTTGTTCTCTATCTCACTCTAATAACAGTGCTAAGTTAAGTAACAGAGAAGTATAGACGCATACATAGAGTACGATTTTATATGTGAACAGGTGTAGTTCAACCTATACAGTGCTACTACAAATTGAGTTTTTTTTTATAATTGGCATGTCAAAATGGTGCCACGCCGCCTCATGAAAATCAGAAACGACGACCAGTGATTGAGTGAAGCTATCACATGTGTTATACGATATTTACAAAGTACATTTGTGTTTTTCCCATTTACGAGAATTTCCATGTTTCGGAAGACTGTACCAGCTGCCAATAATATGGTAGTTGTTGAGCCAAGTTAAAGGTCAATGGGCTTGAAAAGTTTCAACAACGTGTAGGCTGCCGCTGAGGAACACAGGAACCAGTGGCAGTTGACAACAGGCCAGAAACATGCAGAAAGGTTTCTGGGAGACATTAGGGCTGACTGGTCTAAGAAGATGTGGACATAGAGCAGAGAGCAGCTGTGGAGAATCACAGGAGCGCTCACAGGGCACTATGCAACAAGGCAGCAGCTACACAAGATGGGACTCGCGGAAGATCCGACGTGTAGAATCTGTGAAGATACTGGCGAAACCATGCACCATCTACTGTGTGAAAGTGCTTATTCACACTGTAGATGGTGCATGGTTTCGCCTGCTCGCGTGCATGCTCATTCTCCTTGCACTTGGTGCAAGGAGAATGAGTGACTGGGAAAGGCTTATCCGACACCTGAAGACTACAGGCACATCCCTCCAAACAGGACACAGAAGTTTATGAAGGTGCTGCAGGAGCACTGGGGGTATGTGTATAGCACAAAAGACCTGATAGGGTCGAAGAGCTTGGGAAAGGCCGACCCCAGTAACAAGATAAAATAAGATAAGCCGCAACCTGACCCTCTCTATTTCAAGACGGCAATAAATTCACCACACTTTAAGTGGGACGAAACTATAAGTGATGAAGAGTCTCTGCCTACACCTTCGGGGAAAAGGCATGACTGCATGTGTGTATGTAAAAATTAAAAGAGTTTACCTACGTAAAACTATATGCACTTATAACATGGTATATGTAAACTTCTAGATTAGATCATTTCTAGTATTTCATGGCATCCCACTAGCAATTTGCAATGTTTTTGCAAACATAACAAAACAAATTGTTATGTTAATTCAAAAATTAAGTATTTTCATGTTATTTAAATCTACACTAATATATAAAGCTGAAGAATTAATTTTTTGGTTTATTGAAGGTTATCTATATCTCGGGAACAACTGGTCCAAAACTGAATTGTAATAAAAATATGATTGGAATACGTATTTAAAAAAATGTTGTGTTGAATAGTCCATTTATCGAGGATGGCTATATGCTAATAATGACTATGCTACTATGCAAATGCTATTTTCACAGGGATCGAAGTATATTGACGTAAAACCGCGGGTCAGCTAGTCTAACCAGGACTTCTAATTTCAAAATCACAATGCCATAAATAAAATTTATTTCAGAAGATCAAGTTTGTTTGCTTACATACCTGTCTCACAGCTTGGTAGATCTTCTCTTCATGGGAATCCATTTCAACAAACGACCGCACCTGTAAATTGTAACAATTCAGTATTATAATAATGCATAAAAAGTTTCACATTGCACATGTTTACTGACCTGCGCCAAATTCACACTCTCCCTGTACCCCAGGGCAACAATTTCATCAAAAGCAAACAGGAGATTGAATGCCTGGTTCAGAACTTCAGCTTCTGTTAGTGGAGCACAGTATTCTGGCACCTGTTGAAACATAAGAACATAATCTGCAATCAATCACAGTTGACCACTAGAAATATACTTCTAATTTGTGCCATAGCTCACTGTTCTTCACTTTCCACATCCATTTTCACACTATGGACATTCATTAGGTTTTCTGTGCTTCAGAGCTTTGTCGAACTCATCTTGAGGAGCCAAGGTAACAATAAAATTCACCTTGTCTCCGCAAAAGGAGCCACAGATAAACCAGTATAAACCTTAAAGATACACCAATTATGGCTTGCTGGCTTTACACAGGCAACTTCATATGAAAGAGATCAATTATTAGCTGGTCTCCAACAGCAAAATAAATAACAAGGTTTGCATAGCAGCTTTTTCAGAAGACCATCAGCGAAAATACCAGCATATAATTGAATTGGGCTAGGCACCAGAGATTAATGTGGTTCAATCACACCAAACAATTATCCATTTTGTTTCTAACAGTGCAATTACATTCCAAAAAAAAAAAATAATAATAATGAAGTTATCATAGTGTGCTCACCACTCTACTGAACAGGCGAAGAGTCTCAAGATCTTCAAGGATATTACTAGCTTTGGTGGTAATGAGTAGCATGTATAGCTTATCAAGTGGCTGATATACATATCTGAAAACATATAACAGTTAATGATTAACTGTACCTCTACAGTACAAGTATTATCAACCCAAATATAGTCAATAGTTAATATACATTACTGGAGTAACAATGGTTGAAATGATACAATTGATAACACGAAAAAAATAAAAAAAAAAAATAAATACAATCTGTGATAGATCAATGTTTTCTGCTAAATCTTATTAGATTACCGGACAGATTCCGTTTCCACAAAGGTATGCTGACGTCCACCAGTCATTAGCTTGGGGAATGCAGCCAAAAGGCCCTCGATACGTGCTTTCGTCATCTCCACGAATTGACGGGACACAAGTGCTGAAAATATAATATTTCAAGTGAAAATATATAGTTTATTTAATAAAACATAGTATATTAGAAAAAACAAAGTACCCTTTCCCGATTTCGTGCATACTGTTGCCGCTATCAATACCTGAAATATTATAAAAACACAGTTAAAACTTTAGATGATAAGCCGCACTTTTAATGACCGATTGGATTGTTAATATACACTTTTATTGAAATTAGTGTGGTAGACATTGCAGATTCATTAATAATAATGTTATTTCAAGACCTACCATATTGATTAACACACAATTTTATTGAAAAACATGCAATAATCACAAATTGCTGTAATAATGTTGACAGATTAACTGACAGCATAGACGAGGTGACGTGTGATGATTTTTTTTTGTTGTCTTCACCCAACTTGGGCAGCAAAGGAAACTTAGTCCATACAGCCTAGTCTTCAGTATTTATAATTTTCTTGTAATTTTGTTTTAGTCCAGTCTAGTCCTCAGTCCTAGGCCCTAGTCCGTGCCCCAATAAGGCAGTGGATCCCTTATTGCGGCTATCTATGGAAATTTGGCACTAACACAAACATCACCGCTATTCTTTGCAATATATCACTTTCGTTCACTATGACGTGTGATGTTTTTTTTATTTTTTATTTTAACACCAACAACACCGCCATTGATTGCATTATAGTGCTGAATTTATTTTTAAAATAGAGTTGCACGTTTTTTTTGTTTTTTTTTTCTTTTTTGGCTTCGCACGGTAACGCCAACAACAAAATTAAGGAAACGAATCCAAAATAAAAAAAATTGTGACGGAATTTATTATAGGACGTGGATTAGATCAGCTTTGCAATTCACAAATCTCGGATTCAAAGCCGCTACGCGCAAATGTCATTGATGTTCGAGTTTTATGAATATCGATGACATTTGCGCCGTAGCGGATTTGGATCCGAGATATGTGAATTGCATAGCAGGTATGTAAAGAATGATAGGAATAATAAGGTAACAATAACACAAATAAAAATAAAGGTGAAAATAAACTATATTTTAATATTATTTACATAAACTAAGTCGGCTAGAATTTTATATACATCAAGATCTTTTAAAGCCAATAAACAGTTTACAGAAGTAGGAAGAGGAATAAGATGTTTCACAAGGAAATTATAAAGCATAGAATTATTATTAATAGAACAAGACAGGAAAATGTGATTGATGTCGCAGAAATCAAACCCACAAGCTCACTCAGGACCTGCGACTACCCCGATTTACCCGACTGCTAAGTGAGCAGGAGTATAAGTTTGTCCTAATCTACGCCGGATTATAACACTTGTAGCTAATTTGCCAATTTTAATTCTACTAAACCACGGTTTAATTTGGACATCTGGTTGTATATTGTGATATACTTTACCCTTATTCTGAGAGATGTTATCCCAGTGTTTTTGCCAAAAATGTAATATTGATATTTTTGGTAAGTCAGCAAGGTCGTGTGTATAATTATGAAATGGGAATATATCTCCAGATTCAACTGCCTCATTAGCCAAGGTATCTGCTAGAGTGTTGCCCAAAATGCCGGAATGTCCAGGAATTCACACAAACGTTACAGAATATTCTTTTAGGGAACATTTATAAATTAAATTTCTAATGTCTATGATTATCGGGAACACCAGTTTTATCTTAAAAGGAAAGGCTGATATTGCTTGTAAAGCACTTTCATAACTAATAACCAGACAAGGTTTAGATTTATTTTTCCAATAACCAGAAATATTAATATTGTTGACTAATATTTTTAATTTTAATAATAAGGGATGAGCCGAATACTGTAAAGTTTAATAAAATAAAATAAATAATTGTAATAATAAATTGTCTGACGAAAATTGTCTTCTGAGTGATAGAGGAGGATCGCAACATTCCACCTGTACAGCATTAACTGGACTCGACTTCATTACACCAGTGACAATTTTGCTTTGTTTTGAATTAAGTTAAGCTTATTAAAGGCCGTTTTGTTACCGGGCATCAATAAAAATGTCCCATAATCAAGAACACTCCTGATTAATGAATTATAAAGAAGCTTAAGATTAAAAGGATCCCCTACCAAACACCAGAAAGACATCTCAAGATATTTAATCGAGATTCGCATTTGCTTACTAAATAATCACAATGAGCATTATAATTTTGAATCTAAATAAACACCTAGAAATTTAGTTTGATATGATACTGGAATTTGTTCATTATTGTAATAAACAAATATAGGGGGAGGCATCCGCATTCTGGAAAACATCACTATGCTCTTATATTATAGCTCTTGTTTATGGTTAGTTCAAGGCCATTAACCTCCAGCCATTTTTTAAGAAATGTCAACGAAACTGTTAAATCAGAGCATCCTAAGCTAACATTACTGTTAATGGTGTAGATTAAGAGGTCATCAGCGTATTGTAAAACAGAAATTAAAGAGCAATTATTCGTTATAGAACTATCTAAATCATGGGTAAAAAAAAAATATATATCTTTATTTTGCATAGACCATTTTAACGGCGCTTACAAAATGTCACACTATTTAAAATATTTTAAGCGACCACCGGTTCGGAACGCGGCCCACTTGAGAAGAACCGGCAAGAAACTTAGGAAGGCTTTTTTTTTGATGGCCTATTTACAATTTAATATTATTTCACTTTGCCAGCAGATCATTTCCAGGCGTCCCTGATTTTTGATTTTTTTGATTTTAATACCGTAAGAAATAATACTATGAAAATAGCTGAAGTAAATCATTCTAGCAGTATCCACATCTGTTAAGAGTCCTACTATGCAATTCACAAATCTCGGATCCAAATCCGCTACGGCGCAAATGTCATCGATATTTATAGAACTCGAATATCAATGACATTTGCGCCGTAGCGGATTTGGATCCGAGATTTGTGAATTGCAAAGCTGATCTTTTTTACAGCGTATGCAGCCGAACTTAACCTAGAGGCTGCTTTTCTATGTGTGGGCCCCACTGCAAATTAGCATCAATAGTTATACCGAGGAAAACAGTTGATTCTACAAACTCTAACACTTGTCCATTCAGTTGAACATTGGCCGCAACTTGTTTTACATTTGGTAGAGTAAATTTTATACATTTGTACCTAATCCACTTATTTAAACAAATTAAAACCAAAAAACCACGTCCGCCAAACTTCAGGTTCCACGCTCTTTTGTCAGAGTTGCACTTATTTTTTTTTTAATAATAATTTAATGGCCTGGTTTCTAAGACCTTTTAGCCATATTTATCTAAATATCATAGCTTTATATATCATATTTCTTCAATCTTATCTTCTAATTAGTCCTGTCCAGTCGATGTCGTGTCCTCAGGCTACGTCCTGGTCCTTGCCCTCAGTATAATGGTGATTCTTATACTAAGGTTGTCAGTGGACGTTTCGCGGCAAGAGAGAAAATAGCATTTCACTGCATATATATCATTGTCTTTCACTATAGCACGTTAACACAACTTTTATGTTCAAGAAACCACCACTCACGCATATAAAACAAGATAAATGCACTAGTTTTAGAAAATAATATAAAGCAAGCGTCAGCACTTGTCACTCTTCCCGCCAAAATCAGTTGCACTTGTTGATCCGAATAGAATCTTAGATAAAGAATAACATAGATGTGATATGAGCATATACCTGACAAAGACTGACAGTGACCAGCTATTCATAGAACTCGAATATATATAATATACTCGAATATCGATGACATTTGCGCAGTAGAGGATTTGGATCCAAGATTTGTGAATTGCGTTACAGATGTTTAAAGATTATACCCTCGAAATAATATTTACTATGGAGTACTTTAGCTTATCGAATACATAATATTTAGTACTTTGTATTGTTTGTATGCTCGGACTGCAGAAAATATAATTAATACTATATTTTGACAACGGTATATTACGTAGTGCCTGTCCTGGCTGTTGGCATATTGGTTTGGGTTAATCTGGTTATTGATTTTGTAGTGTCTGGTCACGGCAATATGCTTGCAATATGTAGGCGTATAATACTCCGCTGCCTACACCTTCAGTGATATAGGCGTGAATATGTAAGTTAGATACACGTGTTTATTTTGTTAGTTAAATATACGAGTGTCTGTTGCACAGAAAACTGTACTGCAGATTTAGTGATGATTAGACAATAAAACGAAAGATCTTTATAAGGAGGAAAGCGCACATATTTCCCCTAGGCGGCGACTTTTCTTTGTACCTATTAATATCGTTACAAACTTTTAATTCCATTGTCAAATTCAGTTAAATACCGTGTACTCTGCGTTGGGTTAGGTAAGTTTTTCCATATTGAATTCAGACAAAATGCCCAAATATTTTGTTCATGATATATGGCAGCGCTCGTGATCCCGAAAAATCAGTGTTCTGTAAACAATCACTGCGTTAAGCAACTTTCGCTATATCTGGTCCTTGGTCAGGTGATCACTTGGTGGCATTTACATTTGCGCGCATTACCGTGCTTCAGAAGGCACGTTAAACCGTTGGTCCCGGTTTCAAGTAAAACGGCAGTCGTTAGGGCTGGTTGATGCCTTATCGGCTTAGCGGCTTGAAAAATTTTTAACAGCAAGTCGCCACAGCCTTATCTATACATCACCGCAATGGGCTCAACACCTATTTCGTGGGACAAAAATTCATACGGTGAATTGTGGGTGTATAGTATGCCTCTGCATACCGCTTCGGGTATAAAGGCGTGACAAAATGTATGTATATATAACTGTAAAAATAATGGGGTCCGTACCTCAGTCACAAAAAGTGTTAACAGTCGTGGATCAAAGCAATACAAGGCAAACATTGGAATTCGAATCCAACTACGCGGCCATACGTCAACAACATTTTTAACCTAGTGGTTATTATCAAGAAAGCAAGTGTACTGGTGGGATATGTCTACCTACTACGTTTTTTTCCACAAATATTAATTTGAAGTAAACATTCATTCATATTGAACTCGTGTATTTTTTATTTTCAAGTTTTGCCTTTATTTTGATTTACTCCTTGACTTAGTCTGGAGCTGGACATCATCATGCAATTTTGTGTAGTATAATTTTAGAGAAAGACTGAAATGATACCGTCTAGAGTTGCCACGTGTAAAAGTGTTTGTATAAGTATATCAAAGACACTGGTCCCGTCTGACATTTACAAACGTTGGTTTTAAATAATTAAAGATAATTAAATAATGAAATATAATTCTTAGCTTTACCATTATATAACATGGTAGTAATGCCCTCAGAGTTGAAAGAGATACACAGTATAACATTTTTTTTATTGCCACATAATTGTTAGTGCCTTATAGTTGTGACGTATTTCGATTCTCATATAATAAATCTTATTTGTTCATTAAACTGTGATTAAATGTTTCTATCGAATATTTTCCAAAACTAATTAGGGGAGTTACATGATGTCAACATGGTTTAATGTGCTATTATAGGCTGTAAAAGCCGTAGTGAGTAAAATGTGTAACAAACAACAATAGTAAACATAAAATATCAGAACTTTCAGCCTACAAGAAAGACAATTACTGGCTTTGGAAGACAACAAAGAGCTTTAAAAGACCGCAAATTGCAATTGCCCCGCCACTTGCTGAACCTTGGGTCAAGAGTGGTATGATAAAGCGGAGCTGTTTGTCAAGCACTGAACTAAAGATTTCATCCCGAACGAACCGTACATGGACGACTTTGAAAAGGAAGTCGATTAAATGATCAATAGTGATCAGCAGCTTTCACCACCTCTTGCACAAATAACTCCCAGGGAACTCTTACGAACCATCTTCTTCTAGCTTCGACCTAATTACTGGTGAGGTACTTAAGAAACTGCCTAAGTGGGTTGTCGTATTCTTAACATTATTCAATTCAATGCTTCGAATACACCACTTTCCCAAACTGTGGAAGATATCGCAGATATGTATGGTAGCGAAACCTGGAAAGTCACCTACAGACCCTTGCTCTAGCATAAGCCTTACCTGTCTTGTCTAAGGTATTTGAAAAATTCACCTATTTAGACTCAAACCTGTCCTTGAGGAGAACAAGATCATACCTGACCATCAGTTTTGATTCCGGGAGGAGCATGTTACAGTTAAGTGCATAGCGTAGTCCATAAAATCACACAAATACTAGAAAGGAAGAAATACTGTTCGGCAGTATTCCTAGATATACGACAAGCTTTCGATAAGGTATGGCATAAGGGATGTTTGTTACTCTTTCACGTAAAACTACTAGATAGATTTTATTGAAACTACAATAATACAGCTTATACATCAGAATAACACACAGGCATATTTTATACCAGGAACAATTTCCTGTGGGAAACGGGAACGGGAAAATTACTATACGCTATCGTAGCCGCGGGCGAAGCCGCGGGCGAAGCCGCGGGCGTCAACTAGTACAAAATAAAAACTCTTGCCCCGAATTCATTCTTCATGATCATTAAGTCTTACCAAACGGGGAGGCAATTTCATGTGAACTTTGGAGAAATATTATATAATAGTGCGGTCTCAGTGCCTCACGGCTCTGTCCTAGGACCAGTGCCGTACTCTAAATATACAGCTGATCTGTCTGAAACCAATGAATAAAAACCTGTCAACACAAGCAAGCGTAAAGTACCCTAGATAGACGGCTAACTTGGGCAAATCACATAAAAACCAAAAAAAGGTCATCATCATCATCATCATCCGAGCGTCTGTCCCAGTTGCGTCTCGCGACGCCCGGGGTCCGCTTTCCTACATTTTCTCCTTCACTTCGCACGGTCATCGGCATCCCCTGTAGTGAGACCATTGGCACGCATGTCATCCCTTACGACGTCAAACCAGCACTTCTTGGGTCTTCCCCTCTTACCAGGACCCGGCGAGGCTGACATGGCCAGACATTTGTTACCTACGTAGCCCGGCGGTTGCCACAAGACGTGACCATACCAGCGAAGGCGACACTCTTGCAACTTGTCTGCAATGTCACGGACGTGAAGGCTGCCGCGGATGCGAGAGTTCCTCACGCGGTCCATCCGCGTGACTCCACACATCCACCGCAGCATCTTCATTTCCGTGACACGCAGCTCCTGCTTGTGTCGCTCCAATATCGGCCACGTCTCACTGCCATGTAAAAGAACAGGTCTAATAATGGTTTTGTAGACCTGTCCCTTCAACCGGATCGACATTTTAGGGTCACAAATGACACCGGTCATCTCCCGCCATTTGGTCCACGCGGCAGCAATGCGTGACTTGACATCGCAATCGATGTCACTGGACGTGTGAAAAACAGATCCCAGGTATTTAACCTGGTCCGTGCGCTCGACCAAATCACCGCCTATGCGGACGGATGTGGGATCTGTCGAGTTTAGTGCCAAGTACTCGGTCTTCGCAACATTTAGTTTCAGACCGCCGTTCTCAAGCGTCTCCTTCCACGCCTTTACACGTCGCACCAATCTGCCCCTGTCCGCGTCTGCCAGCGCAATATCGTCAGCATACATGAGCAACCATGGAGGCTGCTCATGCGGGTTTCTGATGCTGTCCGACAATTCGTCTAATATTACACTGAACAGAAGCGGACTAAGGACAGAACCCTGGTGTACCCCGACGGTGATGGGGAAGGGTTTCGTGTCGCCAACAGCAGTCCGAAAAACCAAAAAAAGGTATTATACTTGAAATTCCAGTCACTGCATTGGCTGCTGAAACATCATTCACCACTGTCTCTTAGCAACAAAATCCTTGTTTATAAGACAGTATATAGACCCATGGGATAGAGCTCTGGGCCTCCGCAAGCAACTCTTATGTAAAAATCTTGCAGAGATTCCAGAATACTACATTAAAAATTATATCTGGTGCGCACTGGTTTGTAAGAAACGCAGAGATACATGAATACTTAGATATTACGAAGGAATTGCATTATTATAGCACAAAAATATAGAGATTGAGTGCAAAAGCTTACCAACGCACTTGCTCGAGGTCTTTTGGAAGAAGACATTAAAAGTCGACTGAAAAGATGGCAAATATTAAACCTACACCAGAGAATTTAATTGCTTGAATATAATATGTTGACACTTAAAGTAGTATCACCTATCAACTAGTGGACCTGCAAGACATCTGATTATGGCTAAAGAGCCGATTGCAGATATCAAAAGGGGAAAAGAAAAAAAAACACTATATTTTAAGAAAATCATAATAATTATGAATAATATATATTATTTCAAGCCCATGAGTAATGGTTTGAATGTGTAAAGTTGTTTAAATAAAAAAAATATTGTTAATTACACAACTTATAGTGACACCGCAGTTCCTTTTTGTTTTGCGCTTTAAAATCCCCATTATTTAGGGGAAATCGGCGTTGGACTCGGAAATGGCACCTAAGTAGTAGAAATGTGGGTTATTAGAATCTGATGGTATTTTTGAATAAATAAATAAATATTGTAAGACACTTTTCACACAGCGCCATCTAGCCCAAAGTAAGCGAATATTAGCTTGTGTTATGGGATCTAGATAACTGATAAACATACTTATATATTTCTAAATACATACATATTAATACATAGGAAACACCGAAACTCCGAAACACACATTTGTGGATCACACAAATATTTGTTCCGACCCGGGAATCGAACCCTCTTGCGTAGCAGTCGGATACACTCTCACCGCGCCACAGAGGCAGTCACTATAGATTTTACTATAGATAAGAATATATATACTATAGATAAGAATAAATCTTAATATGTTTAAAAATGGCCTGTATTTTACATTTAAGTTCTTAGTTGTAGACAATGGCATTGAACGTTGTCACGGTTGTAATAGTTACAAAGATATGACTACGTAAAGCGGGAATACTGTGCGCTTTTCCCCCCTTCTAAAGATTTTTTGTTTTATTTTTTATTGTCACTAAGTCTGCAATACACAGTTTTCCGTGCAACAAACACTCGATACATACACACATACTCACGCCTATATCCCTGAAGGGATAGGCAGAGGAGTATTTACCGTTACCGGATGCTACAAAATTTGTAACCACAGTAATCCGAACCCTTATTCCAACAGCCAAGACAGATACTACATATCAACAAATAAATTTTCTGCAGTCCGAGCGTAAAAGCAATACAAAGTACAAAATAGTATGCATTTAAAAAGGTAAATTACTCCGTAAAATAATCATATACATCTGGTCACCATCTAATTCATATACACGTTATTTCTTCTCTATCGGGATACGCTCGTGTCACTTCTATGTTGTCCTTTATCTAAGTTACTATTCGTTTTCCTTTTAACTCGTGCGTTAAAATATCCATAATGAATATTCTTTCCAGTGTAGCAGTTCTTTCCAAATGTTTCCAAGCAACAATAGTTTGTTTTGATATAGAACATAATACTCTCACAAGATAAAACTAAGGGAAAATTGAATCTATTTCTATATATAATCCTGTGCAATAGACCAGCGCGATTTGGGGGTAGGGATTTTCATTAAGAAATTCAGCGTAGGGAGAGTCATTTGACTGAGATGACGCTGATATTATTAAGAAGATGCTGGTTTTTAGTAATTTCTAAAACCACTGGTGGCAAGCATACGGTCCACCTGCTGAAGTGTTACACCTGTGCAAGAACGTAAGACCCCTTTGGCCCTTTTGAATAACTCCATACTGTAGACGTTTGGCATAACCAAGGCAGGGTGTTTATTTCACAATCTAAGCGTACACTGAAAAAATCTTAAATCTGCTCGTAACAGCTGGTAATGATATCTCAGAACCATACCAAACAAAGTTATTTTTAGAAAGGGGTAGATTTTTAGGGGTAGATCTTACTCTACACTGCTACGTATGTCAAATAATTTAAATGTCAAATTTGTCAAAAGTCAAAAGTGATCTAAGCACGTTGGGGTTAATAGTCGTTTTTCCGAAAATTTAACAAATAATTAGAATATTTTCAAAGTAAATGAGATTTCCCGATACAGTGTTTACGTACTTTGCACAAACGATGGAGCTGTTTCATTGATTTCGTGTTTAAATTCTATGGAATACACTTGCATACTACAGAAGCCAAATAACAGTAGTAAGTGGAGATTTTAATTATTTTGTATTTCTATTTATTGGTAGTGTCACATGTTATCGGGTGTGAGTGATGAGTACGTTGTAAATGAATGTTACATTCATTATTTTCACCAATGGTAAAACATTAAATTTGCATACAATGACATTTTCTTTATGCTTGATTATCTTTTCATCCAGTGTTACTGTTGGTAATACGTGATCATGTTATTGACAGACGGTTGTGTACTATTTAGCATCTGTATTATGTTAGAATATTCTTAAAAAGTTGTAGTTTTAAATGTTTTGGTGCAATGGAAGAAGCCCTGATAGATAGTGACAATGAGGTATTTATAACTACTATAATTACTATCCCTATAATATTTAATAAATATTCATTATTAGAATAATACTGCAGTTTCTTTATTTGCTCCCAAAGTAATTTTTTTCTTTTGTATTTGAACAATAAAATCTCTAGAGCCAATCAACTGTGTCCCTGCAGTTTTAATTAGAAAAAGATAAATTGACTATAAATTTATACTGAAGGACGTTATTCACAGTCCACAGTTAAGAAGTATGTGTAATCATGAAGAGGTGTGAAGGGTGCCGTTGTCGCTCTGATGGGGGGTCAGAAGGGAGATCAATCGAGACCGGCGACAGGGACCCCCTCATAGACACCCCCACAATCTCTCAGGAAGATTCTACTAACGATTACACATCAAATTTAGTAAGATCTAAAGCATTTTATTTCGTAGTTAGCACTCTTTTTATTTGTGCACTGTATGTATATAGTGCACTTAGTTTTATTGTACCATACAAATCTTCATGTGACTTAATTTCTTGTCAGTAGTATGTTTATCAGTAATTAATTTGTGCACTATGGATGTAGTGATAATTCAATGTTTATTGTACTCAAGAAAAATAACTATACTGTTATTAATTTCATGCTCAAATTATAGAAAACAATGGCGAAGTATTTATATAAGAAAGTTATTGTTATAATAGCAGTAACTACAACTAATTTGTTGTAGTTAGAGTATCTTACTTCTTAAAATAATAGGTACTTACTTATCTATCACACCTTCATCCCTGAAGGGGTGGCAGAGCCATACTATATTATTATTATTTAATCATGTAGGAGCAGCAAACTTACTCATATGTCCAAATTATTGCAGTGGAGTAGAGTCTATTATTGTCACTTATGTGTGATAACACAATTATTCAGTTAAGTGTGTTGTTTTTATCAATCTATTTGTCTATTTTGCATTAAAAAGTATTAATTGATTTAGCAGTCACAGTCACTATGCTTTTCGGAAGTTTGTTCCATATAGAAATAACACAATTGTTAGTGTGATAGTTAACTAACGAGTGTGAGGGAGTGCGAATGTATGGAATGGTAGAACGGAAACATTGCAATACAGCATCACACGACATGTCCAGGTTATGTTTTTGTATCCATCTTATGTCTCATGTAGCCACCGAGAACATGAGATGGTGAATGTTATGGAAATTGGATCTGGAGCTTAATATCATATATGTTTTAATAAGATCGCCATAGTGAAAGATAAAAAAAGCAGCTTCTGAATACAGCTACAAAATAGCCATATAAGCCGACAACCATATTGACGAGACACATATTTTCACGAAAACAAATCCAATGATCTAGTTTAATATACATACCATGTTTTATTTTATCATCAATGGATGTGCATAATAGCCTCAATAGGGGACTGATTTCTCCTGTATTTTAGAACCTTCCCAATTGCTTCTAAACTCTGCCTGCTTTGGTGACTAGGGCCCTCTTTACTGTCTGCTAGGAGTAGTTGTGATTAACTGTTTATTTTTACCATTATTGCTTATAGACTGATGTATATCTTATTCCTTTTTTTTTTTTCAAACCATCGAGCTGGTAAATCATCTAATACCACAACAAATTATCTATGGTATGGTATGGCGGGCTGTTTTCCGCAACTCCACGTCAAGGCGCGGTTTTTGCGTGAGGCAATATCAAAACAAATGATACCTTATTGTAAGTTATTGTCCCAATCAGTTCAGTTTCCAATGATAAGTGTCTAAACAACTGACACTTGAATAGTGGTTTGGTTTCCAATATTCAGATAGGGCTTTAAGCATTCTTGGTTGTTAAAAAGGCATTTAACAATGTTTAGCAATTGTCAGACTTATAATGTCACTAGCTAAAGAAAGAAGGAGTACTTTCACAAATTTTCTGGGACTCCTTTTAGAAGAAGTTTAAGTACATATTACTATCTGTTCTAGCTTTAAGTCTATCTGTATATAAATGTAAATAATCTGTAGTAGTTTGTCACTCTTGTCTATTTATTCTGTATCTCACACTAAAATATCTCCAGAGTTAAATAAGGTGTTCCACAGGGATTTTCCTTGGTCCTGCGAATGATCACATTCAAATTAAATGTTTTACAATCCATACTTCTCTTAATCCAGGAATGTGATGGTTGCTACCTGTTCTAATGATAATATAATGGGAAAAATATATAAATTGTTATAAGTTTAATGAAAGATGCATATGTGTCTATCTACATAATGAGACATAAATTATGTCTATATATATAAAATTCGTAAGAATATTGTCATATAAATCTAAATAATCTGGCGAGACTTAACAGGCAATTTAAAAGCTTTCACATACTTATGTTTAGAAAGTCAACATCCTCTGTGCATAGTTAATTACACGTTTAAGTCAATATTGCCAGTCCATTGAATATCACGCCTTATCCCCGAAGGGGTGGTAGATGCATATTTTACGCCCACAATTCATCTTGTGCATTCCTGTCCCACGTAATAAGTGGTGAGCTCATTGCCGTGTTGAAATAGTCAGACGCAAGTTACACTTATCACATATATGTTGTTTGTTGTTTTTACTAACAAACATTAAATAACTTCAATCGATCAATTAATTTTAGGCGTATCGTATCGTATAATAGAGCACAATTAAGGAGAAGACTGGTTATAATTATAATGTCGCCGTACCAAATTATCTATTACTAGATGACCCCCACAGCTTCGCCCGTGGAATATTTCAACCTCCCGTCGCACCTATTTAATCCCGTCGCTTATAAATTCTACAATGATGCATAAAAAAATGTCCGATTTGTCGACATTTATGACTACTGCTCGACTCCCCAGTGTAGTAGCGTGATGATATATAGCCTGTAGCCTTCCTAGATAAATGGGCAATCTAACACAAAAAGATTTTTTCAAATCCGACCAGTAGTTCCTGAGATTAGCGCGTTCAACCAAACAAACAAACTCTTCAGCTTTATAATATTAGTATAGATTCCAATTGCCTGAAATTTAATTGATATTTTTCTTTCAAACATCGATTACAACAATGTGTCTACATTTTTTTCTTTGTCGAATGTCTGTTACGATGTTATCAAACACAGTAAACAAGAGGTAAAAAAGGCTTTGGTCATTAAACTTCTGATAAAGGCCTTACGAGATTATAGCAGATTAAAAAACTTAGATAATATTGATGCGGCCATCGTATTGCGACACACGCAAATACGAGACGATAAGATTCGTCAATACATTATGCGGATTGTCTAAGGTCTAATTATATTGGTGAAGATTTCCCGCCTTCTAAGAACTCGAGCCACTTAAAAGCCCTGACAGTCTCTGTAACGTCTCTTATGAATGCGGTAGTGTAGTGTTTTTTTCGTTTTTTTTTTATACTAAAGATATATGAATGTCGAGTCTGAGTGATAACAATATTGTTCTGGATTTCAGTGCGTTTTGAAATGAAAAAGAAAATAAACATAACTATTAAACCGAAGAAGGTACTTCTGATCTATTTTTAAACTGTTAAGTGATATTTACGTAATATTATATCCCAGTAATTAATGGAATAATAAATAATGAAGCGCTCGTGGTCCCGCGGACTCAGTGTTCTGTAAACACTGAAATACACATAGAGAAAACTATAAATTTTCGTACATCAAAAGGCACGTTAACCCTTTGGTCCGGGTTGCCAATTTTTGCCTGTAAATTTTGGAGTTCAAGATCCGCTATTATGTGAGCTTGCAACCATTTTAAACATGTCCTCATTTTTTTTTAAAATAAAAACAACTTATATAGCAGAGGTGGCCAACTTGAATACACAGTTTTGTAACGAAACCCTTTGCGATTTAAAAAATACACACTACATAAAATTTTTAAGTGATAAGGTACACAATTGTGCGGTTAGTTTTTTTATTTTATTACGAAGGAAAACGTAATAAATAATTCTTAGTAACTACTTCATATCAGTACTAGCAGCTGTGCACTGTTGCATCCATTTTATCCACACATAAAATTTAATATTTATTAAAAAATCATAACTTTTAAATATTTATTATTTAATAGTTTTCGTATTACTAAACCGCTTTCCTAAGTACTCCTCAGATTAGCACGTTCAACCAAACAAAAAAACTCTTTAGCTTTATAATATTAGTAAAGACTAGCAGACGCCCCATGGATTTACCCGCATAGTTTCCGTTCCCGTGGGAATAATAAAAAATAAATTGTAGCCTAAGTTACTACTTATAACATATTTCAGTGAAAATCCCGATAAAATCGGTTTAACCGTTTCAAAGATTGCAGTAACAAACAGATTTTTTTATTTATTTAAGTACCGTATATACTTTCATATGCATTGTGTAAAAAGCTGTTAATTTGCAATTACAAACGGACACTCCAGTTTTAATTATCTGTATAGATTAGTAAGGCTGAAGATTGCGTCTGAACATCGTCCGTTAGATATTAGTTCAGATAAAATATCGATCCACCGGTTGACTATCTCAGCTAAATAGCATGTTGTTAACAGCTTATATAGCACTACTTATTTTGTAAACGTCGGCAAGAAAAGCGAATAACTTAATTATTTAGTAGCACCTAGTCATGCGAAACCGCGACTTACAATGTTTATTGTGATGGCTATTATAGACTATATATAGACCATTATAAAACCAAGTTTAATTCATATTCAGGTCAATTACCTATAACCTAACCTCTTTAAAACAAATATATCGAAAGCTGACATATTCGCCACACACTTTGCATCCGGAGCGCTCACATGCGGTTAGGTCCGATAGAGGCTTTATTCCGCGTACGCTTATGTTGTGGAATGAGCTCCCTGCCTGTGTTTTCCCGAACGTCTACAGTATGGGATTCTTCAAAAGGGGTCTTAGAAGGTTTTTAAAGGGTCGGCAGCGCGAGGGCTGCAACTCTGGTGTTGCAAACGTCCATAGGCTACGGTAAACACTTTCCATAGTCAAGTGGTATAAAAAAAAAAGACGTGATGGATGTCTGTCTTTGGCGGAATTGTCAACCTACATTTGTGAGAGGCATACATAGGTAAGATAAATAATCAAGCTGAATCTAAGAACTAAGAACTAACTATAAATCGAAAGGAGAGATGTGATGGATGTCTTTCTTTGGCAAAGTTATCGGCCTACATCGCCAAGAGGCCAAAAAAGCAAAAACCACTAAAAATAAAAATGGCTTTATTTTGCATGGCAGTTGTTAAGTCAAGTTGAAGGCCTTATGGGTGGCTTGAAAATTTTCAACTGCAGCTAGCCACAACCTGCGTCTGTCTATCTATTTCAACACGGCAATGGGCAGTTACGTGGGACAGGAATACACATGGTGGAAAATGGGCATATAATATGCCTCTGCCACCCCTTCAGGTATAAGGCGTTTTAAATAAATAAATAAATAAAAAAAGTCATACACTAAAACTAAAGATAAACTTGAACTATTTAAAGTGACCAACAATTCGGAATGCGGCTTACCTGAGGAGAACCGGCAAGAACTCGTACTGACCAGATGAATCTGACCTGTGCCATTATGGCTGCATAATCCTAAACCCGTTAACACATTTGCGAGACATGAGATAACATCACACGGACATAACTAATTCATAATGGATATAAACAACTGATAAATTCGCGGTCTCAGTGTTCTGTAAACGATCACTGAGTTACGCAACTTTCACTATGGCTGGTCCTCGGATGGGTGACCACTTTGTGGCATTTACATTTGCGAGCGTTTCCGTGCTTCGGAAGGCACGTTAAGCCGTTGGTCCCGGTAGCCAGTAAGATAAACATTAAGTATGTTTAAATTGAAATAGTTCTGAATACATTTAAAAAGCACACAAACTCCGAAATAAATGTGTTTAAATCACAACTATACCTTGTGCTGACCTGGGATACGAACCCGTAACCTCCGCTCAGACAGTCTCTATCAAGAAATAGATTTGTCTAGATACTGAACCGAAATAAAAGTATATCACAATTGGACTTCTGTTCGACAGCGAATAACAACTCTTGTCATAATCTACGACAAATACACGTCATGACACAAAAAATAGGTTTTATTTTTGAAGTGAAACTTCTTTATAGACTTTGAGAGAAATTATGTAGTTGCAAAATAAATTAATGATCGTCACGTTTTTCGGTTATGCGACATGTTGTTTTGAAGTGAAACTTTTTTATCGACGTATGAGAGATTTATATCTGTTAATAGAATTTCGTAAAGAAGTTTCACCTCTTACCTGTGTACTCTGGTACACACACACATATTTTGTTGTTAAATTTAACTCGCTAAAATGACACTTAATACATTGAGGGTTATTCTTACAGTTCATAAAACTTTTGACAGAGGTCTTCAAGTTGGCGGTGCAATGAAGAACCCGAGGTAGTAAGAATAGAAAAAACTGTGCGCTAACAACGTTCCAAGTTTCTTCAACAAAGAAATAATCTGTTGAATCGCTCGGTTCTGGAAAAGATTCTTCCACCTACCTATATGAGTTTATTTAAACAATGGACATCGACATGCCTAAACATTGCTTAGCATAACAAAATGTGTATATTTCACACAATTAGTTACGTTTAGTTTTCAAGTTCACGCTAAATGTTATGCCGTTTAATATTACGCCGCAATTACAAGCTCAAAACTTTATTAAAATCATCTTCGCGTCGTATAGTCTACCTACGTAATTTAAATGTGTGCAATCTCAGATTGTTCTACTCGTATTAACGCACAATCAATAAAGATATTTGCCTCAAAATTTGGCATAATATAATGTTGCCAGATAAATAAATAATGATGGGGTGTAAGTTGGGTTGCCAGATGGTCGAGATTCGTCGAGATTATCCCGACATTTCATTGGCGTCCTGACAAAACTGAAAAGGTCCCGACATAAATCTTCACAAATCATCAGCGGTCAAAGTTCAAATAAGCGCACGGTAACCAAACTCAAAAGTGAATGACAGCGCCTGCGCCCTGTGCCGTATGCCGTGCAAACAATATAAAAAACTTAAAAATATTGTAAGTTTTGGGTTATCGATCCTGACCACACGACGCAATCCTGACCAGACTGTCGGTCCTTCTTAAGGAAGGCATACCTCTTGGGGGTATTCAATTTGTCCCGACAAAATTCACAAAATCCCGATATTTTGTACCTTTGTCCAGATATTGTAGATTTCTAATCAGGCAACACTAGAGGGCTCACACCAAAATCTCAAGCGACCTTACCTGCTAGTGTTACACCTGCTGGTTAACTTACGGGGTTGGTAGGTCAAACGGCAGTCGCTCCCCACAACGCCGAAAATTAAAATCTAAACGATAACTGGACGTACGCCTCTCCCTTTTTTGCCACAACACACACGGTTCTGCATTAGTCCCTACTTGCGACTTTTTCTGGGTCGATGTTCCATCTGGCGGGACTTACCCTATGTTTGCCGTATCGCTATCTACACTCCATAACTCTTCTTTTCCCTTCTGCCGTCATCTGTATCCATATAAGGTACATATAAAACACCCAAACTACGAAATAAACATTTGCTCTCAACAATTTGTGGCGAATCGGGACGCCAATGCGCCGTCGCATACTTAACACTACCACTGCGCCATCGTTGTTACTTATTATGATCAGTACATAAACGTAGTTCAGTTTCAGACAAATTGACATATAATTATACTTTGCTTCAAGTTGTCTTTATGTTAGCCATCAAGGTCGAAAGAGAGATTATCAAACGATATCGTTTTATTGTCCTAATCTATATCTGCCTTAGTTACTACAAACCCATAAACCGTGTTTCTTAGAGCTTAACCTTCTTGCCATTGCTCTATAGAGCCATGAGAGTAATTTTATTCTATTTCACCAGTAGCAGGGTCGACAACGGTAGTTAAGCACCTCTGGTGTTGCAAACGTCAACAGGCTATAGTGATCACTTTCGATCAGGTGGTATTGTTGGTGTATAAAAATCACAAATCTCACAAATATTAATTGGCTAGGCCTCCCGGCGTCACACAGGTAAACATCAATTTATGTAAACACTTTTTAAAACAATTGTTTTGTGTTACTCAGTGATAATGATAAATGTAACGCCACGCCTAACGATATGTTTAATAGTAGACACAAGTTGTGAAATCATTTCCTACTGCGCCATATTGGGCGGCAATTCTAACTCTAGTTAGTTTATGAATAGCGTGTGCACACGTTTCTATGTTCATTCTGTCGTTGTAAGTCAAGCAATAAACAATCTACGTTGAAAATTCTTGCTGTAACATCATTTTTCTATACGCAATGTAATTCCCCCGGGTTATATTGAGTAGCATTCTATTAATGAAAGAATTTTGAAAATAGGCCTAGTTCTTTTTATGTCCATTCATTATTTCGGCACGTTCTGGAATCACACAGGTAAACTTGTCTCAATCAAACATTATATTTTTTCTAAATCAATCATTACACTTTAAACCATGACTTCTTCGGCCTACCTACCCTACTCGTGAAGCCGGACGCTTATTCTCCACTTATTCGCGTGTATTCGCAAAACGTGACTACACCAGCCTAGGCGACTCCCTTGCAGTTTGTTAAAAACATGAAGGCTACCATGGATGTTAATACCTCATGCAGTATATTCATATTCATTTCCGCAACATGCAGCTATCAGCCTATTTCACGTAAGCTCGATGTCTCAGGACAGTCAGGATTCTAGTAGTACTCCAGCTATTTCACTTTATCCATGGGCTTAAAGAACTAATTGTCGATACAGACGGGCGATAGACCCCTGGCGTTGCTAGTTGAAAAATAGTAAACATTATTTCTACAAAACATACCAAACGCGCGTCTTAAAAGGCTTTGATTTTAACAAACTATTTTCCAAAACAAAAATTGGCTGTGGGATTTTCATAGATAGATATTCACATTGTAACGAACTCAACGAGCTATAAATAAAAGCTTTAAAGCACCGCGGAATAGATAATGATTATATAAACTGCCGAGTTTTGTTTGCAGCTGCTTTTTTTTTATTTGACAGTTATGTTCTGAAAAACTTGTATATATTCTATCACAACTAATGAACCAACGAGAACATATCTATAGAAATGTCGCCAGCCTAACCGGTCCTCTCTCATGCTTATGCACATATAATGTCACACTTCTCGTGCAAATGCAATGAGAGAAACTCGTGAAATATTTTAGTCAATAAGCGCAGTAAGTTTCTGTGACAATATTGATTTTGATTAAAATAATATTTATTTATCTTTACGTCTCTTAGGTAATTTACCCGATGGACTAGCTGCCGTGCGATTCAGAAATTTTGTATAGATCGATAGATAGATGTCTATTTGCCAAGATCTTAAACTAAAATTGTATAGAAACGGTGCCTGATTGAGAGGGAACTCTGAATCGCCCAGCTCGTGTAGACCTGCCCTATATGCTGTTAACCAGCAAAAGTTGGCAAGTGCACATACTAAAGTATGTATCGTGCCTGCAATCAGTCCTTGCGTTAATTTATTCGTTTGCAAATATTTGTAAATAAGATGTTTTTAGTTTTACGCTAAGTCAGGTTGTTAAATGTCTTATTTACACGATAGCATTCTTCATGTGCGACTGGGTGGATCGATTTATTAAAGGCAGTATTTAGTACAATTAATGAATACCGTAAGATAATAGTTTCTAAAGGATCATGACAGTGCTAAGAAGATTCCTACCAATAACTATTGCACAGCTTTAGGAGTTACAAAAGTAGTCTACTATTCCCTTTTTTGTGTATTTCATTTCGCACATTTTTGCATAAATACCCATATACTTGACTAAAAAATTCGAAGATCGTGTCTCTAAAGCAGTGAAGTAGATGATCTAAACCTCTAAACCGGTACCTAACTAATCTGTTTCTATAATTAATTTGATGTTTTGACCTTCAGAAAAGAATTATTACTTAGAAAAAATAAACAGCACTACATATAAAAAAAAAATATTAAACATTAACCCGGTCCCACCTTTATGTTTCATTGGATTTTAAAGATCACGACCCATATGTTTAAATAATTGTTTAATATGTTTAAATTAAGACAGGTCCTAAAAGTAAAGGTCAGTAAGTAAAACTTTATTGCTGATAATATCCTGATATTATATATCAGGGGGTCAGTCAGGTCTTGGTTCCGCTAGTGCTAGACTAGACGAAGAGCATGTGGTATGCTATCGAGAGTCTTCTTCCGCTGAGAGATAGAAACGATTCATTTACTTTGTTAGTTGATGAAACTGGTGTCGAAACCAAAATTTACTATCTTTACATTGTATCCCTGTCGAGAAGTCACAGGGATATATCTTCCTACATATTTCGTAATCGTTTCATACATGTATCTGAGTACTTTTGATATATACGTTTTTGAGCATTTTTTCTCAATTTGGTGGCAAAGATGTAAAACGTTTCAGTCTGATGCTAGATATTGATATTTCCAAATTTCCACCATACTAAGAGTTATTCTCTGTCACCAACAACGCGAGTTTAGCACCTCTGGTGTTGCAAACGTCAAAAGGCTATGGTGATCACTTTTGTCTAAATCAATCATTACACTTCAATGTTGTTCAAAGCAGGTTTTCGTATCCAGCCATACCCTACCTGCGACATACTCTCACTACCTCTTTACGTCGCCTGTCAACTGGCTACAGTCAGTACGTCATAATACATTATGTTTGTTAAATTGCAGTTTTCATTCTAGATTTTTGGCATTTTTGTTAGATATGGATAGCTCACCACCACCTTAGCGTGTTTATTTTGGGAGCCAGTTCTGTAACTTAGGTCGTTCAAAAACAGAAAAATTGTTAAATGGCGCAGGCGCAGCAGGAGAGATGACTCCAAATGTTTTTTTTTCTAGTTATTGCAATTGATTCCAGCTTATATAAATTTGCCTATTATAAAGGTACTATGCACCTAGTACACATACAGAGTACCCTTAACCGGCGGGCGTGTCTAAAAACACTCGTGAAAGAAAAGAAGCGAAAGTTGTATGTTTGACTCGTAGCAAGTGGAAAGCTAGTGTCTGTGCCGGCTAGGCGTGATAATATGTATGTTTGTATGTATGTATCCAGCATAACTGATTTTTGTTTAAAATAATAATGGTTTCATACGCAAAGCGGTAAACGGAGCGTGTCCTTTGATACAATGATTACTTCTTTAATAACAGCGATAAAAACAATGTTTGTAGGAAGTTAATTGTAGTAACAATGGATTTGTTTTTCTTGATGGTATTTATTTAGAATCATAGCTACATATCCTTGCTGAGTTTTTTTCTCTTTTATTTTAATACACTTTAATATCGTGGTGTGTACTTGTAATAAAGTATCTATGCAACTGAATCTTCAAACGTGATTTTCACCCCTTTCATAACAATGGATGGCGACAGAATAATTTGAAACTTTCCACAATTATCAAGGACCGATAACAATATAATAATAATTCTTTATATTTTTTAAAATGGCTTAAAAAAAATCAAAATAAATTGGTACGTTTATTTATAGAAAATCGAACTAAACGGTAAAAAATATAATTTTTAATTGCTTTAAATTAGGTGGAATATAGCGTGGTAAGCAAAAAATAAAATTATATTGTAATAAAACGCTTGTTAAGATATTTTCAAAATGAACCCTAACAATCAAGAAAATATTAACATCGATTGACCTACGCTTTTTTACAATAAATGTTTTGAAAATTATTTGTTATGATTTTGTTTGATTTTGTATAATATCGTTTTTTTTTATAAAATAAATAAAATAAATATCCATCACGCCTTATCCCCGAAGGGGTGGCAGAGGCATATTATATGCCCACTTTTCACCGTGTGGATTCCTGTCCCACGTAATAGGTGGTGAGCCCATTGCCGTGTTGAAATAGACAGACGCAGGCTGTGGCTACCTGCTGTTGAAATTTTTCATGCCGCCCATAAGGCATTCAACCTGGCTTAACGACTGCCATTTTACTGGCAACCGGGACCAACGGCTTAACGTGCCTTCTGAAGCACGGAAACGCTCGCAAATTTAAATGCCACAAAGTGGTCACCCATCCGAGGACCAGCCATAGTGAAAGTTGCGTACCTCAGTGATCGTTTACCGAACACTGAGACCGCGGGGCCACGAGCGCTTCTATAACTACATATTTACTATTTATAGTCAGTAGTATAAATGGTTTACCGGCAGACAAAGATGGTAACACAGATGTGACGGCGTAGCCGCGTTATCTTTTATTGTGACTGATATTTTATTTTGCTATTATACTATTCATGCAACTCGTACGCTCTGATGATTTCAATGAAAGCTCTCAAAAGTTAGAGATTTTCGCTAACTTAGTTAACTAAGTAAAATCTCGAAAAATCGTCATAACTTAAGTAATTTGCTTAATATACACTTAAAAAATCACCTACTATAGCATATATGGATATCGAAGTATCAAAATTATTTCACTGATTAATCAATGCAATAATTTTCATAAATTGAATAAGTGGTTTCGGAGATTACACCTTAAACCTAAACTGTTTTTCTTAATAATACTTATTATAATTACTAGCTGACCCGGCCGGCTTCGCCCGTGACATTCGAACCACGTGGCATCCATTTACTCCCGTCGTTTATTAATCTCACAATAATGTATGTACATTTTCAAAATTTGTTGATTTCTTCTCCGCTCTCCAGTAAGTACGCCCGCACGGCCCCGGTCGAATTATGGTTACACGAAATTAATTTATTTGCGCAATATTTTGATTTTGCTATATCTCTTAAGATTTATTCATTTAATTTGCAAGCTGTAATATATGCCCGAGTTCTACCAAAATCTCAAGGTGTCTTTTACACCTATGGTCGCAGAACCGTCACGCCAGTCGCCTAACCGTCTAACGTTTTAAATTTCCTGGGTGACTGCGATCCTCTCCATTGATCACCTGGGGCCCGCGCTCTTGGAGTTTGCAATTAAATTAGCGCTCTACGGATGCCATTGCGTGCTCTGGGCATGGTAATACATTTTCGTCTATCCGTTTCTGTGTTCTAAACCGACATTTCAATCAACCAACTGTGAACACACTGTATCATACAGTAGATTTGTCTCTTTCCACTTGAATTTGAGGCTACGCATTATTTTCTGCAGCTTTGCTCCCAAATAATCTAACACTGCAACTATTATGACTCTTGTACTAATACCAGGGGGCCAAATCTACTACATATTTTAATCGCGTCAGAAAAGAATCGTCATCGTCGCTCAACCACCGGTACAATTTTGTCTTTTGTTCGTAGTCTACTATCACAATCGTACTCCAATAGACTTCTATCGGTCGTCCGATGAGTTCTACTAACACATACCACCCCAGTGGCCGCTAATCAGTTGCACTTTGATAGTCTACTAACATTTTGACAGCTAAAAACAGCGATTCTGGTTTTATGCTCCGGCTTATCAATAGTGGAGTGCCCCCAGGTCTTACAGCAATGATAGTCCTACAAAAATGTTCTTCGTAGACTCAAAATCATTTACTCTAACGTCACATTCCGACTTGAGGTCAAACTTTCTTATGTGGCAATTCACACATTCATTATTTATTATCGGTCAATGGCAAGACGTTATAAAACTAATATTTACTGCTAGTTTTTATATCGTTCCAAGGTTATGTTGTACAGGATTGTCATTGTAGAAACTAAAGTGTTACTTATTTTATTTTATGGTCATTCTATTTACAAGCATCTTGTCCAAACTAAGTTTTTGGGTTATTTCTTTTTAGCCAAATTTCTAAGGTACTTAGTATAAAGGAAACTTCGTTAAAAACAAACAGAAACAAATTGACCCACGCCTCTGTTTGTCGTACATTGTTTAAGGCCCAACCAGGATGTCCGGACCCGAGTCAGTCTCACTGGCGAATGGTGCATCTGCTTACTGACGGACGAAGTTATTGAAGCGCTCGTGGCCCGGCTCACTCAGTGTTCTGTAAACGATTACTGCGTTAAGCAACATTCACTATAAGTGGTCCTTGGATAAGTGACCACTTTGTGGAATTTACATTTGCGAGCGTTTCCGTGCTTTGGAAGGCACGTTAAGCCGTTGGTCCAGGTTGCTAGTAAAATGGCAGTCGTTAAGCCTGGTTGAAGGCCTTATCGTCGCCACAGCCTGCGCCTGTCCATTTCAACACGGCAATGGCACCACCTTGTACGTGGGAGAAAAATGTATACGATGAAATTATGGCGTATAGTATACCTCTGCCTACCCATTCGGAGATAAAGACGTGACAATATGAATGTATGTATGTATGAAGTTATTGAGCAAGAATAGGAAAGCTCAAAATAAACCCTATAACAATACATTTGAGAATTGAGAATTGAGATTGAGAAAGCCTGCTTTAACAAATATAAGATGGTGGAAGACGATGTGTTCTGGCGATAATTAGAAGAAGCCTATATCCAGCAATGACTGTATGCTGTAGTGGATTTGATGTTGCCGTATATCGTGCCTTTTATACCAAACTAGCTGACTAGCAACTTCGTTAGCACCACTTAAATGAAGAACCGCTTGACCGATTATATGCAAACTTCACATCTATTAGAGATCATTACTAAATGGCATCTACTAAATAGTACGAACAAAGCCTAAACATTTGGTTTGGATAGGTGAGCCCGTTCTTGAGTTATAAAATTACAACGAAAAGTGGCATTGATTTTTTATATATTCATAAATGCTGCGTGCTGATACTATGGTACGTATTCCAGAACGTTTCTCAATACTCAATCATCGCTTGAGGCTAGTTTTTGTCCTATAAAATCAACTCTCAAACGTCGATTGAGTATTGAGAAACGTTCCGGAATGCCCTATATCTAACAATCTCGCAATCTTCGTGACTCACGCTAGTTAATGAAGATCAGTCCTATACTGTCTAGTTCCATATGCATAAAGTATAGCGATACAAATTTAGACCGTTTTATTATGCAGCAATCTTACCTACCATACTCAAGATTTTGTAATTTTTAAAAATATCCTTATAACCTTTTATCTCCGACTTCGTTCACAAAAATAGCCTATATAATCATTTTCAATGTCTGTTCATCTAACTGCGTGCTACATTGATAAAAATTGCTGAGCTAATTTTGAATAAACCAACTTAGGTACATATAATATCGACTAAAATTATGTAAAATAGCTTATAGTCGAGGCAATTTAATAGGCCACATTTGACACATCTTCCAAAATCACAATCGTATCCTTGTAACGGCGAGTATATAATATTATTAAATTTTTCGAAGTTAGAACTACACAATTATTAAACTTTTTCCAGTAAAAATTACATATTTCATTGTCTAAATGCCCAAATAAGGTAATTTTACTATTTATTTTCACTAATAAACCATTATAAATAATTTCTGTTCTAAAGTACTGAACGTCGGTCGCTACAACGTTGCGGCAGTGAACCCTTTTCCATTTTAAAACACTAGGGACGTTACCAAGAAAATCGAAAGTTTATTAGTAGAATCATATGAAATGAGAATTATTTGTAATATTCTACCACTTTTAATGTTTTATTTAATCATACTATTCTTCATAATTTCGTCTTTCTTATGTAGTACACATCTATTCATTATTTTTATCTCTGTTTAACAAAATTTTCCTTTCACTAAAATATTTCTCTTTATTTTGACAGGTTAACTGATTTTGTTTCAATATTTGGTTTCATAACATGTTACCGTGCTCCGTTGGTTTGGACACTTGACAACCACATTCATAATTGTATTAGTAGGAATACATATCCGTGGGAATACCGGGCATTCCTTCCTTGGTACTTTCTAAGATACCAAAAGAATACGTTTACCAAATTTCTTGTTTCTATGTTTAGTAATTTAGGCCGTATGTGGTAGTTCTTATTTATGGTATTACCTATAGAATACTTTCGCCAAATTTTACTAGGCTGCGTGTGGTTTCACATAGTTATCGTTCCCGGGCGAATACTGGGAATTTCTTTTTTATTCATTAGTCTCATCTAATGTACCTAAAGAATACATTCACCAAATTTATACATACATACGCCAGACACGTTACCAACTACACCACCGTGACCTTCTCGAACCTGCGCCTCTTATGAAGTCCGACGGATAAAGAATGCAACGCAATGCAAATTTAGACACTATTTTTGCAAATAAATTAATAATATCTATGAGTACAGTGATGATGCTGACAATATTGTCGTTGTAATTTTAATAGTTGATTTTGTTTTTAAATTTACGATAAAAAACGTTTAGTAAAAATTAGACTGATAATTTTTAGAATACAATTACAATTTTCGAAATAACTGATTCGATTCATAATTATATGTTTGAAGTCCGTATCGGTTCATTCACATTAATCGATATTTTTAATCATGTCATCTCACTGTGAAGCTGAAACTGACACTTGTCAAATGTGACGTCTTATAATGATTCAACTATAGTAGCAAAATACTATAGTCAGTATTCCATGAATAAATAAATATCCATCACGCCTTATCCCCGAAGGGGTGGCAGAGGCATATTATATGCCCACTTTTCACCGTGTGGATTCCTGTCCCACGTAATAGGTGGTGAGCCCATTGCCGTGTTGAAATAGACAGACGCAGGCTGTGGCTACCTGCTGTTGAAATTTTTTAAGCCGCCTATAAGGCCTTCAACTATGCTTAACGACTGCCATTTTACTGGCAACCGGGACCAACGGCTTAACGTGCCTTCCGAAGCACGGAAACGCTCGCAAATGTAAATGCCACAAAGTGGTCACCCATCCGACGACCAGCCATAGTGAAAGTTGCGTACCTCAGTGATCGTTTACCGAACACTGAGACCGCGGGGCCACGAGCGCTTCTATGCGCATGAATAGTTTTCATAAGACGTGTTCGGAAAAATTCTGATAACTTTGTTGTGTACTATATAGAATTAAAAAATAATAATTATAATAATACAATATTTTTTGGAAAATCCGATATTCGTGAGGCATCCTCTACTTCTGTGTAATTGCATGCAAAAGAGTGGTGTTATAAGTTTGACGTCGATATGTATGTATGTATGTATGTATGTGTGTGTGTATGTATGTGTGTGTGTGTGTGTGTGTGTGTGTGTGAGTGTGTGTGTGTGAGAGAGAGAGAGAGTGTGTGTGTGTGTGTGTGTCTGCGGCATTGTAGCTCTCAAACGGATGAACCGAATTCGATGTGGTATTTTTTTTTCATTTGAAAGCCAGTTTCCTTGCAATGTTTCTTAGTTATGTTTATTTAATATCAGTCCAGCAGTGTTGTTACACTAATTACTTATTATAGTGTTCTTATACTCTTGTATCAGCTCTTTTCCAAAATGATGTATGGCATTTTTGGCTTATAAACTAACTAGACTTGACTAAGGCGGAAAAGACGGGGACATTTTAGATACTAAGAAAGATTATTGAAGAAATATGCATTTGACTATATACGACGATACTCCTTAAGTTAAACGCCGGACATGGGTCCGGCGTTTAACTTCGAAAAAATGTTTTTTTTTATCTAGTATAAAATCTAAATATAATATAACACGGTTTAGTAATTCACGCAAAAGAATTTAAACTAAATGTAGATAATATGTAAACTACTTAATAAAAAAATGTGAGTGTGATTTAGACCACAGGACTGAAGAAAAACGTTTAGCTCCATCTACTGGCTATGATAGAAAGAGAGAAAGAAAATGTGAGCACCTCTCTCTCTTGCCCCTACAGTAATATACGAAACTTAACTATCTCTTTCTAACTTTACTAACTATACCTCCCTCTCAACTTTCTTTCGACTCGCCCGATCACACTTTTCGTAACGCGTTCACTAACTTACTCCCCATGTCAAACGTGCGTAAAGAAGTTTTACTTTGATAGCTAGCATGAACTAGACTGAATACTATATTCAGCCGTACCTACTCGTACTTTAGAGAGAGTCGTTTCCACTTCAGTAGTATACAAAAAAATACAAGTACGATACGTATTGAACTTGATAGTTTTTATTAATATTGTGTGTGATTATACATGCGCAAATTATCTCAGCAATTTTTGTCAGCACTCATCATTCACCGCGTGATTACATACATCATATTAATATTTGACTAAGTTGAACAATGGTTTGTAGAATATGAAAAAATCGTTTTGTGAGTTAAAATTAATGTTTTTAATTTGTTAATTAAAAAAATGTTTCAATTTGTTTGTTAAAAAATTGTTCAATTGTCTTTTTGAAGTCGAATTTGAAAAAATAGTTTAGTGAGTTAAAATAATTGTTTTCAATTTGTTTATAAAAATAATGTTTAAATTTTTTTTACTTTCTTTTGCCACATTTAATTATGGTAAGTCTAGTCAGCATGCAAATTGTATTTTAAATATTATTTCGAAATTTCTTGCTGTCATCATGTGATATAGAGTGTATGTAGAGTATTGAAGCGTTCCTAGCCAGCTAAATGTTCTGCAAACGGTTACTGCGTTTAGCATCTTACGCTACTGTCGGTCCAATGATGACTGACCTTCTTCTTCTTTGACTTTACCATCTATTCGTCGGTTCTCCTCGATCTCATGTGCCAGGACTGTCGGTCCTGGGTAGTCTGTTTTGTAAGCTGGGCTTGCTCTAAACCTTTCGATACCTTGGACTACCATGTGGCTGGATGTCGCACAACGCCTTTCTTAATACTCGGAAGTGCTAGGGCTTTTCTAATCACCTGACACGCCTGCTGCTTTGATAACGCTAGCGTATCCTGTGATGATCTCCAGCAAGCAAGCTGCCTCTTTTTGTGAGCAATTTATGCTCGCTTAAGCGGCGGTGGAGAGGGAGCGGGAGAGAATTCTCCCTCTCGAGTGCCGCAGTCGGCGGCGTGGGCGCCTCAGATTTGTCTTCGCCCAGGACTACCGGCCTCCAACACCGGAGGCCAGAGGACGGCAGGTGGGCTTCTCCCCATCATTACAGAAGCAGGCTCTAGACGGTGGTGTGGGGCGTGACATACGTACATCCTTCACCCCCTCAAATAAGTGGTATAGCACCCGAATCCTGCCCTGAAACGGGATTTATAAAACTACTCGATTATAAATAAATTACCTTGGATCATTTCATAGTGATGGTGGTTAAGCGCTCGTGGCTCCGCGGTCTCAGTGTTCTGTAAACGATCACTGAGTTACGCAACTTTCACTATGGCTGGTCCTCGGATGGGTGTTCACTTTGTGGCATTTACATTTGCGAGCGTTTCCGTGCTTCGGAAGGCACGTTAAGCCGTTGGTCCCGGTTGCTAGTAAAATGTCGTTAAGCCAGGTTGAATGCCTTATGGGCGGCATGAAAAATTTCAACAGCAGGTAGCCACAACCTGCGTCTGTCTATTTCAACACGGCAATAGGCTCACCACCTATTACGTGGGACAGAAATCCACACTGTTAAAAGTATATATATATAAATATAAAAGTATATATAATATGCCTCTGCCACCCCTTCGGGGATAAGGCGTGATGGATATTTTATTATTTTATTTACTCAATTATATAATAACCACTATCAACCAGATGAGAAGTATGCTTGTCTGCCACATCAAAAATACAAGTTTTTTCATATGGTTCATGATAGACGGCGACTTATAGCTCTTGTGCTAATGTTTCCTAACTTGGAAAGAAATACTAGCAATCGCTTATCTGTAGTTAAAGTCAGTGACAGTTGGCCCAAGTGCGGTGTACTAAGGTGGCTAGTTTTCAATAGCCCTTTGGCACGCTAGCGTGTACTGTACTGAATACTATATTCCGCCGTACCTACTTTTTTTTGGTGTAATCGAGTAAGATGTCGTGTTGGTCTAGCACTTCTTTTTATTTTTTAGTTGACACAAAAGCCTTTGTACATATAAATGTTATGACAATAGGCTCACCCCCTTTTTTTAACGTGTAGTAATCACCACGGTTCCCATGTCAGACTCGAACCGACTTTATCATTAGTTTTCTTAGTCCTACGTAACAGGGGGCAAGCCTTTGACGTCATGGTGGTTAAGCACCTTTTGTCATACAACCGTATAGGCTACAGTGAAAGTGGTATGTATGCTTGTCCACCACTTTTTCTTCTTGATCTTAGTTTATTCCCAGTAAGTTGCTTCCAAACCCTACCTACTTACCTAGATTATGATCATTGGGTCTAATTTTATTTGAGTGCCAGATATCGTTTGGATTTTGGTTTTCGGCATTTTTGGGAGCGACTGACGTCTGATCTTCCAACCCCGCCTTTATCGTTGTCTCGTGCGTTGGTCAACAAGTGCACCACTGAGGTTGCTTGGCTATACCCACTTTTCTAGCACTTGTTGCTTAATATCCCATGTGCCTTGGATCAGATGGTGTGCGTAGTGATCCTCTCTCTCACTCCAGGTCTTCCCGATGTTTTTGCCTCGTTAGTTACTGTGCGTTTCCAGATATAATTAGGCCGACCATGTTTGCGCTAGGATTCCAATCTACCGACAAAAAATATGCAGTAAATAAGAAATTAACAGTGCATTCCAAAATAAAACTTTTAATTTCACGTATTATGAAATTGGCGCCCAACAAACTTGGGATGTAAGGTGATCGAATACTACCCACACATTTAGTTAGGATCAATAATGTTAATCAAATAGATAAGTGTGATACCGATTATAGTTGAATGTAAGTAAGGATATTAAATTTTATATCTCTATGACTTGTATATCTCTACGCTAGGCCCCTATGTCGAGTTTAGGCGTGATAAAGGTCTACAATGCTCTACATCAGGGGTGACTTGGTTAGAGCCAAGTCCTATTGTTTTGTTTACTGACGAAACCCTGTGTGGTCTACAAATTGTAGGTCTATACTTCTTAGGCCCACTTGCGCGATCTTGGGTTAATGTGTATAACTCAGAGGCATGGACTAGCCCCGTGTTAAATCATTAATTTGTGTCGTATCACCCCGAGTTAAGGGTATACCTAGGATTAAATCGCTAAAATTTTAACTCACCGATTTCTGAGGGTTAATTCGTCAAACCTTGGGTTAGCAGCTGACAGACAATGTAGTGGCACTTGAGACATGACACGGAGTGACACGCCGCGCAAACATAATACGATGAAAATAAAATGCACTCGGCTGTCATGTTACATTCATTCGTGTAAGAAAAAGTCTTATGTGGCAAACTGTAGTGTAAAAGAGATAAACATACCTGTTTCATTCTTTGTTCAATCATTAATGTTTCGTTGGATGACATAGAGGGACATAAAACACTGGGTTAGTTAACCCGATGATATTTTTCTATGCTGCAAGACATGATTAGGGTTAAAAAGTTATTTACTTAATTCCGAGTTAACTAACTCTATAATTAATTATTTAACCCCAGCATTCACGCAAGTGGGCCTTAAGTTTCTATATAAAACCATACACAATTGTGTAGATCTTTTCATTTTACTAAGAAGTGCTCGCTAACTCAGTCTTCTGTAAATGATTACCGCTTTAAGCATCTTTCTCTATGACTGGTCCGCAGATGGATGACAGCTTTGTGTCATTTCCGTTTTCGAGTATTTCCATGCTTTAGAAGACACGTTAAGTCAAGTTGGGGCTTTGGGCTGCTTATTTTTCAAGCTGCTATACAGTATAGTGAGCTTACCTAAAAGTAAATTATTTATCGATTTTAATCACGATTATTCAAATTTTATATTTATATTATACAGCTTTAGATTGATTGATAGTAATCCTACTAAAATTATAAGTGTCAAGTAGGAAAAAGAAGTTTGTTCTTCAATCACGCTTTAACCCTGAACCAATTTGGCTGCATTTCTGATTCTCTCACGGGCCGGATTGGAACTGGTAAGGTGCCGGATCCAGCAAGAGGGCCGTAGGTTGCCTATATATAGGTCCTACACTACATTTGTTAATATAAAACACTATTGTGGCTCGTGGACCTATAAGATACCGGCAGGAACCTTGTTATGCAGACCTTGGCCACAATTACTTGTGACTTGATAGTTTATTCATACTATTGCTAGACAGTAATCAAAACAAATTAAAGGCCTCGTATTCGATCGATACGACGACGATTGTCATTGGCACTTTCTTTACCTATTTGTTAGAAGAACACATCTTACATATTTATCAGATACGCCTCTATTCCCGAAAGGTTGACAGAAGCATACTGTGAGCTCACATATCTACAGGCACAAAATAGTAAATTATTAATAGGCATAACATAGTATGTATAAACAAGTGCACCTATATACTCCTGTATCTCTAGAGACACGGTTATAATGTCATGTAGTGGTATTTTATATGAATACTAGCTGACACCTGCGGCTTTGTCAGTTAAATTCTTGAACCCCAGTCGCACCCAGTTAATTTCGTCGTTTATTAATTTTACAATAACATATGAAAATTTTCCCTACATGTTGACATTTATGATTACTACTCCTGCCTCCTCAGTAGTAGCGGCATGGTATGTAGTCTACAGTCTTCCTCGATAAATTGGCTATACAACACAGAAATAATTTTTCAATTCGAATCACTAATTCCTGAGATAACAGAGTTGAACCAAACAAACTTTTCAGTTTTAATATTGGTATAGTTACGTGACAATATTCATGCAGCATCAATTACGATGGGTCTCTGTAGTCGGTCCCTCCTCTTGCTGAGGTCGTGATCTCTCATTAAAAAAACCGGACAAGTGCGAATCAGTCTTATCCATCGAGGGTTCCGTACAAATATTTTTTCTGTGAGATAAACGGCCATTTCATTTTTTCACTTAAACTTATAACTTCTAGTCATCTTAACCCTAAAGTTTAGAAGAGTTATAAAATTTTGCGGCATTCGATTCAGGAAGTGCATGCGCGATTGTGAAGTTTGTATCACTTGCTGTTTTGAAACTAACATTCCACGCTACCCTGCTCTCCGTTCTCCACTTCCCGCCCTGAAACTGTTTTCGGTTTTCTAGTCGTCTGATTTCTTCACTACGATTGTGAAGGGTCTGAGTACCTGTGTATAGTTTTAATTACAACTCGATACCTTCAAGCGTTCCAGAGATAAAGGATCTTGAAAGACAGACGGACGTACAACAAAGGGAAAAAAGAAAAAAACGGGACCCTTATAGCATTATAAGGGACCCGTTTTTTTCTTTTGGAATACAGAACCCTAATACCGAACGGACATGTGTTCGTCGGTTTAGTTGTTAGGTGACAGTGTAAATATTGCCTGTGAAACAGCTATTTCAATATGTATGTGAAGAATTCGTGTCAACACGCATTTGTCATGAAGTTTTCTGATTATTGAGTGATTTTACCGTGATTTTAATAAAAAAATATTAACAATAAGTGTAATATGAAAATTAATGTGATTAGACTGATCAGAATCTGATCGTAGTAATATAAATTAATGGGGCTAATAGAAATATTTCTTCTTTCAAAATCATTGAAAGGACAATAATGACTCTACGAGAAATCAATGGACTTTTTTGTGTTGATAAGTGGATAGAGTATATTAACCTGTTTTCTTATAATGGTGAGTGTTAAGCTGTTTTTGTGGTTGTGAAACCTGGCGATCCGTCCTCTTTGACTACCCCGTCAGGGATACGGCGTGAACATCTGGAGTAGTTTACTATGCGGATCTCTTGGCATCATGGGTGGGTGAATTGTCGTGCTTTTAAACGTTTATGTCATATATATTACTGGAATCAAACATAGCCCACATAGGACCAGTAATATATTATTACCATAGTGCTTCCCTTTTTCTACAGGATTTACACCCATTTGCTTTCCAGATCTCCCGCTTTGCAACGGAGGGAGATTCCCTTTTTTTGACTCCCTCAAATTATCTTCTGATTAATTTCGTTGGGGGTCCAAGACATTCTAACTTTTCCTGGGATTTCACCGAGATCAGCGCGGTGTAACCTATCTGGTTTTTGGTCAATGCTGTAGATCTTGGTTTACAGGAGTCACAGTAATGGGAATGCGGGTGGGATTAGTCCCAATTAAAAATAAAAAAGTTACTATCTCGAAGAGTAAGCCTTTAGAGATGCTGTCGGGCAGTTACTGCTACGGCTCTGTGAGATGAGTCTCTCAGCTGTCTTTGCTTGTGGAAACATTCACCGTTATGTAATACTAACTGTCCCCCACGGCTTTGTCCGCGATGTACTTCGAGTCCTGTAGCATCTATTCAATCCCATTATTAATTTTGCAATACTGTAGGAAAATTTGCCTGATTTGTTGACATTTAGGTATGATTACTGCTCCGCTATTCTGATTTTTAGCGTGATGATATATAAGCCTTCCTAGATAAATGGGATATCCAATACAAAAATGTTTTTACAATTTGAATCAGTAGTTCTAAAGATTAGCTCGTTCAACCAAAACAACTTTTCGTTCATCTTTATATACTAGGATTAATTATTAAACTAGCAGTTTTTGTATATTACATAAATATAC
The DNA here is from genome assembly GCA_948477245.1 of Thumatha senex. Lineage (NCBI taxonomy): Eukaryota > Metazoa > Arthropoda > Insecta > Lepidoptera > Erebidae > Thumatha > Thumatha senex. Next base: position 7,009,321 of record OX419750.1, on the reverse strand, counting down.
TAGCTAACCCTGCAAATTCTGTTTTTTCAAACAAATTTTTAATTTGAATATACTTTTTAATGAGAACAAAAGACGCACAAAAAACTTTAAAATCTTGATGTTTCTTAAGAAAATGACATCTTATAACAAAAAAGAATTTAAAAACATATGTTCAACACCAGATGTTTTTGCGTAAACTTTGCGGGACTTTGTTCCAGGGCATGGTATGGTAACTTATACTTTGTCAAATATATGATGACAATTTTGACAGGTCTAATTAACAGCTTAAGTAGATATAACGTACCTACTAATTATAATACAAACATAACTTACTAACTTAGCAAATTATCGCTAATTATGGTTTAGTTTTAAATTAAGATATTGTGAAGCATATGAAAATTTATTATTTTAATATATTAAAATTTATAATTTAACATATTTACAGAAAACAGTTCAAAAATAAAGATAGAGTGGGGATTATTACAATTAATATACTTAAATTCAATTTATTAAATGCATTTTGTCTGTATATATATTTCAGTGCTTCGAAAGGCACGTTAAGCCATTGGTCCCGGTTGCCAGTAACATGGCAGTCGTTAAGTCAAGTTGAAGGCCTTATGGGCGGCTTGTAAAATTTCAACTGCAGATATCCACAACCTGCATCTGTCTTATTTCATCACGGCAATGGGCTCACCACCTATTACGTGGGACAGGAATACACATGGTGAAAAGAGGGCATATAATGTGCCTTAATCCCAAAGGGGTGGCAGCCCTTCGGGGATAAGGCGTGATAGATAAATAATAAAATAATAAATAAATTATTGTCGATAGTCAATTGATCTGTATTCTTGGAAGACGCTTCGCTACGAGTGGGCGGTACTCTTCTAAGTGCTACGATAATTTTTAGAGTTATTCTTATATATAAACAAATACGTTACTTCATAGGCGTGACCTTTCAAAATTATCATCCTATATTTGACAAGGTGTAGAACATTGAACAGTGAATGTTAGATGTTTTATTACACCGGCATACAAATGGCACAGGCTCTGTTGGCCGAGGGGTCCGTATTGAGTTGCATAAGTTTATGAGGCATAAATTAAAACTGCATAACGTTTTTTGGCATACTCTTCGTTTCGCATAACGTTCAAACAGAATAAATCATTAGGCATACTTTATTTTCCCATAACTTCTTTATAATAATGATAGACCCGCATTAAATGTTTACGCATATTTTTTTTTACAATAACGATTACTAATCATAACATTTATTGGCATCTTACTCACTCTCGCATAAAGATTACAAGTCATACATATAGAATACCATAATGTTAACGAGTACATATTTTTATATCTAAGCTTGAACTGTCTGTGATTGAAATGCCCACTGATTATAAATGTTGATAGTCACTATACAGAAGGTTAAAAATGTCAACACTTATATATAGAATATAAATTTAATCCCGTCGTTTACTAATTTCACAATAATGTATAAACATTTTCCAAATTACTTGATTACCTACTCCTCCGCTCTCAAGTACCTACGCTCGCACGGCCCAGTCGAATTTGGTTACACGGAATTAATTTCTTTGCATTTTTTCTTTTGATTTCGACATATCTCCAAAGATACGCATTTAATTTGAAAGGTGTAAAGGGCCAAAATTATCTTCATAAAATGCTGAAGCCAACTAACATATTAAAAATGATAAGGACTAATAATATATTTGTGTAAATAGCCTTCAAACTATTGCTTTATACAATTATAAAGCAAGAATATCCATTTTTATACGAGTACTTTAAAAAAACAGCAATCTGTTTTTTAAAGTATAAAAATGGATATAGTATGTTATCCTTAAGAGATACACGTATACCATCGCGGACTTTTTTGTAGACCTATATTAGATACACAATTCCACAATACATTATTTTGTTATATATATTAAAGGGTTTAGGCAGCGTTTTCGTTAAAAGCTCCCAGACGGCTCATTTTTTCCGACACCCCCAACATATATCGTTATAATTAAGTTAATGTATGCAAACACTTAACAAATTATACATAAAAACCTTCTATTAGAATCACTCCAACTATTAAAAAAAACTGCATCGAAATTCATTGCGTAGTTTTAAAGATCTTAGCATACATAGGGACAGACAGCGAAAAACGAATTTGTTTTATAATATGTCACTACACTAAGTACAAAAGAAGTAGGCAGCTGCCGCGGCACGCTCGCTACGCTCGCTCGGCTCGCGCGTTGTGGTCACAAGTGACCTAACACTCCTCCTCGCTTCGCTCGTCGTCGTACCTATTTACAACTTTGCTCAAGACTAGTCTAAAATTAATAACACTTAAAATATCGTTTTACAATGTTACAGCTTACAAACTTGGCTATGAGTAAGATGATTATTTACATCATTTTTCTCATCATTTTTTAAATATTCGTAGTCAAATTTATTATTCATTTATGATTTAAACGGTTATCCATACCTCCATAATGCGTTTTGTATTTTATGATAAATTATCTTTATGCGTATAACAATTATGCCCTTTACATGTATGCTGATTAAAACTATGATAAAAAAATTAGAGTAAGTTAAAGTTATGCCAATAAAACCATTATGCGTTTATAACACTCTGCTTATCATAATTTATGCGAGAAAATTTATGCTAAAACTGTTATGCCAAACTACACTATGCTGAAAAAGATTATGCGATCGAAAGGGCTCCCTTGGCCGAGTCTACTAATTTCGAATAGATAACCGGGATAAACTTCCGAAAAGCGCATACCGCCGATCAATATGAAATTTTGTGTGATGACGTATTTTGAATAAGAAAAACGGAGAAGAACCTCTTTTCGTTCGGTGTGCATGATCGCGCATTCCTAACCGATTTAGACTATTTTTATTAGCTTTCCCCACAAAGGGTGTGTGTGTGTGTGTGTGTGTATATGCGTGTTGTTGTTGATCAACATTTCTGACGCTTCGGGGGCCGCTGACGCGGCACTCTCGCTACGCTCGTTTGCCTCGCGCTTTTGTGGTCACTACTCAAACCTAACCTAACCAACTGATTTCGATCTGGCTAAGTAACGGTTAGGAATGCGCGATCATGCACACCGAACGAAAAGAGGTTCTCCTCCGTTTTTCTTATTCGAAATGGCGTTTGCGCCAATTTTCGTTATAATATTCATGATCGGGAGGTCAAAATACGTTAGTATACCAAATGTTAGGTCGATCGGCGGTATGCGCTTTTCGGAAGTACACCCGATAGCCGTTCTAGTCCTATTCTATATCGGTTCTATTGCTGTTAGTCCAAAACTAGGTAGTCTACTAAAACTATTATAAATTTCACAATCACACTTCTCAAGCTGCAGAATAGAGACAAAATAGCTGTTTTAGCCATTATGTGCTAACTTAAGCAGCAAATAAATTACATCAATTTCTGCTAGATGGCGTCTCTTTGAACCCATACTACGGGTCTGCAACTGATGCACAAGTATAGAAACCTAACTGTCGTTATAGAAATTTGTATGTTAACTACATATATGTCCAAAATATTTGATTCAATTTATGATTATATATTTGATATATTTTACTTGTTGTATACTAGCTTCATGTATTAAAGTATACCCTGTAAGGGACTAATAAAGTAATGTTACAATTGGATAAAATCTGTTCATAGATAATCTTATTTTTGAATATTTTACAAAAACGACAAAAAAGCATCGAGTTTCTTGTCTATAGTAGTTATACTATTGTACTAGTATTATACTAATGTATCAATAACCCAAAGAGGCCTATTGATACTAGTGCGCTACAAAAATGCCGAGCGCAGCTTGGTTGTCATACATTCTTCATTGAAATCAAAGGCCGCTTATAAAATTACACAGTCACGATATAATTTGATGACTTTTTACGGATGGGTTACCACTTTGTGGCATTTACATTTGCGAGCGTTTCTGTGCTTCAGAAGGCACGTTAAGCCTTTGGTCCCGGTTGCCAGTAACATGACAGTCGTTAAGCCAAGGTAAAGGCTCTGTTTAGCCAGTCTATTTTTGTCGGAAGCATCTAAGCATCCTTTTTTTAACGTTAGTCACTACATCTTCTTTTATACCGCAATATTCCCTTTTTTCACTGACTTCTCATCTCCACTGCATTAATTTTACTTGATTCTTCTGCCACATCCAACTTCACTGCCATACATAAGTGTAGAGATAAGTCATCTATGTACAGTCTTGCCTTCTTACGGCTGGCCTTAATCTATCTATCTTTTACTATTGTCTAAAATAATGTCAAAATAGTTACCATCAGTACCTATCGACAAAAAATTCGGATTCAATAACCAAAGATAGATAGATATATTTACCTACGAAATTGAACTAGCTGTAACAAAAGTTAAAAAATCAATCGTTTATTTGTGGTAGCGATCTATGTTTAACTCAAGATAGAATATTGAAACCGACCATTAGACACGTTCTTACTGCTTGTAAATGGACCCATTCAGTTGATTTCTTACCAAAACTCTATGCTTTATATCATAGTCACGCTTTCCATCTAATTGTACTAATTGCTTTTATACTCGTAAATCACCATAACCTTGGCCCAAGCCACCTCACCTGCTACCAGTGCACCTTCTGACTAACTGAGCAAGCAACGACGCAGACTTACAGGGTTGGTAGCAATGCTCACAACGTGACTCACATAACGATAGTAAAAATCCAAACGACAGCTGCTTACATACATACATGTTGCTGTGTACATACATACTTATTGTCACGCCTTTATCCCCGAAGGGGTAGTCACAGGCATACTATACGTCCACATTTCACCGTATACATTTTTGTCCTACGTAACAGGTGGTGCATTGCCGTGTTGAAATGGACAGGCGCAGGCTGTAGCGACCTGCTGTGAATTTTTTCCATTTACCCATAAGGTCTTCAACTGGGCTTAACGACTGACATTTTACTGGCAGTTGGGACCAAGGGCTTAACGTGCCCTCCGTAGCACGGCAACGCTCACATACGGTTAGGTCCGATAGAGGCTTCATTCCGCGTACGCTTAGGTTGTAGAATGAGCTCCCTGCCTGTGTTTTCCCGAACATCTACAGTATGGGGTTTTTCAAATGGGGTCTTAGAAGGTTTTTAAAGGGTCGACAGCGCGAGTGCTGCACCGCTGGTATTGCAAACGTCCATAGGCTACGGTGACCACTTTCCATCAGGTAGGCCGTATGCTTGACTGCCACCTCAGGGGTATAAAAAAATGCTACAAAGTGGTCACTCATCGAAGGACTAGGTATAGCTAAAATTGCTTAACTCAGTGATCGTTTACAGAGCACAGAGTTAGAGGGGCTACGAGTGCTTCACCGAGCGACACGATCACGACAGTTGCATAAAACAGCATAATAAAATTGAACCTCAAGCTCCAAATCTAGGTAGGGTTTGGAAGCAACTGGAAAAACACTTAAACTGAAGAAGATAATCCAAGCGTTGATGTTTTATATCATCACAGTTAAATATGGGCATGTGAAGCTTTTGAAGGACTATTTCTACCGACATTCCTAATGCTGTGACTCCTGTGCACCAGGACCTACAGCAATGACTAATACTAGAAAAATAACACACCGCTCAATCTCCGAAAAGTCCCAGGAAGGTAGATTGTCTTGGATAGAACTCGCATCGAAAGGAATTCTGGTTGAAGAAGTTAGAGGAATTTTAGCGGAGGAGAAGTAGCCAACAAAACATTGACTAAACTTTAGAAATGATATGTCTCACCTGTGCAATTCCGTTTACAATTTTAATTCATATGTATCTAAGAGAATTAGCAACCCAAGATGCAACTAGTTCATCATTATAAGAAGGAAAGCAACAAGGATGTACCATCCACTGTGTTTCGGATTGAAGGGAAAGGCAGCCAGTGTAATTACAGGGCATGCAAGTAATCTTAGGCCCCAGGATGGCAACGTACTTGCAGTGTTAACCTTAATATTGCAAGTGTCTATAGGCGACGGTAACCACTTAAGACCAGGTGGGCCGTAAGATTGTTTGCCATGTCGTAGTAAAAAAAAAACATTAAAGGTCCTATTCAAGATAATGTTTGATTCCTGTAAAAATCATGTGTAGTAGAAACGCTTAAAAGCACATAAATACAGCTCAAATTAATCGAGTTCCGCTTAATATAACACTTTCGCAGGTCTTCTTGCGTTTGATAAAAGGGTACTACATTAGTTTTGACGGCTTTGTATACAATTTATATGCTCTTAGATGAAGAACCCACCACTCTGGGTTGAACGACCACTGTAGGCGCTTGATAAACCACATTTCATCATTTGAGTTCATTCTGCACCTACACAAGCAGCTCTCAGTTTCAACTCTCATTGTTGTTTTACTATTGTTGAATTTGGGACGCCGCAGATTAGCAACTGTATCGATTTTGACAACTCTGGCGTCCGGAATTGCGCGTTTTAGCGACTGCTCCGATATTGTATGGCGATTTTGCTACTGCATACGCTTGGGCGCAGTATCGGCGTTACGCGTTTTAGTGACTCGGTCACCGCGACTGCTGTTTTAAGGGCTAACGCATATATACAACTTTTGCATCGACTAAACTGTTTTTTCGCGGATCGGATCGGATAGTGTGCTCATCAATACAATACAAATTAAGCGTTTTATGATAGCTGTCCAACTTTTAATCAAAGATCGATACAGACTTTTGACTTTTTTTTATCGAACAACTGGCAAGTTGACAGTATGCGCGCTCCAATATAGTCCTATAGACATATGATACACAACTAAATAGTTGTTCAACTACAAGTTGTATAAATATGCGCTAGCCCTAAGTGTGAAAAGCTCTATCGCTGCATTAAGCTTCTAAAAAGCGACTAAATCACCGGTTGCCAAAACTAAAAAGTAGCTCTACTTTAATTTACACACATAACATTCCTAACTTGGGAGCTGCCGAAGCATAACAAACGCCCTAGCATTACAAGATAGTTTAGTAGCAGTTTTTAAACACATTTATGTTTGTGTTCTGTGCAGTCGTGCTGCGCCATGTTCCCGTCATGCATGTCGATGCTGTCAAAGCGGTCGGAGCAGCGCGGGCCACGGCCGGGGCAGTCGCCGGTCGTTCTCAACGTATACGACATGTATTGGACAAATTGGTGAGTGCTCTTGGTGATTTTTCCCGCACCAGTTTCCCACAAGAACCTGTTCCCGGGATCAAAAGTGATTAATACAGGGTGTCGCCTACCTCCACACCAGATTTAGGTTAGGTCATATAATATCGTATATTTGTTAATAACGGGGCTAAACGCGGTTATTTCACATACCTTTTCTTACCTGACGTTTCAACCAGGTTGCACCGGCCGCGGTCACATGACCAACTGGGCTTCAAATGACCTCACCTGTTTGCGGTGCACCTGCCGACTAACAGACGAGGCAATAAAGCAAGCATCCATAAGGGGTTGGGCGATCAGACGACTGCGAGCTTTCAACAATGCCGAAAATTAAAGCATATAAAAAGCTTAAGCTCCTAGAAGGCCCATAGGTATATTTGGTACCCAGACACCAAATCCAGGTAGTTTGTAATAGCGATGTAACGAATATATTCCTAATAGGTTAAATATTATAATGCAAGCCACGTGTATTCATAATAGGTAAACGAATTTCATTTAATAGGTTACCAGATATTAGTTTGTTGCATAGCAACGTGTCGAGGCCACGTGAGTGAAAAAGACAACAATACGATTCGTGTTTCATAAAGCGTTTGATTCCGTAATGTATTGGAATTACCTGTGATATACATAAATATTATCAAATATTTTTATTTACACTAATACGAATAATGCGAATAATAGAACTAAATGCCAGATTAGGGTAAACCAGGAAAGTCTAGAGCAAGTGAATGAAATTGTGTATTTAGGGAGTATGTTTAGCGCGGATGGAAGATGTAATTCGGATGTAGAACGGCGAGTAGCTGCCGGAAACAAAGTTAACGGTGCTTTGTCCCAATTAGTAAAGCGACAAAGCATCGTAAAAGAAGCACGACTGGCGATTCATAACGCAGTGCTAGTGCCAACTTTGCTTTACGGTAGCAAAACCTCGGTATGTCAGCAGATGCATGAAAGTAAATTGAATGCTGTGGAGATGCAATCACTTCGAAAATTGTGCGGCGTTACCTTGGCCGACCTAATACTTAACGAAGTGATACGCAATATGGCAGGTTTGAATGAAAGTCTCAGCGTTAAGCTGGAAAAGGGCGTGCTCCGTTGGTTTGGACACGTCCAACGAATGAGTGAGGAACGATTGACGAAGAATATATATTGTGCGAAAGCAGAGGGTAGAAGAGGTCAGGTTAGGCCGAGACTTACATATGAAGACCACGTGAGCAGATTGCTCAAAAACAGAAAGGTCAAAAGTACTCGGATACCCAGACGTGCGTGTATGAAGCGATTGATGAATCTTGAAGAAGCGAAAGAAGTATGCATGGATCGCGAAGCCTGGCGATCTGTCCTCTCTGACTAACCCGTCAGGGAAACAGCGTGAAGATAGTTAGTTAGTTAGTTTTTTTAATAATGCGGATATTAGTTTCTATTACTATTATGATGTATTTGGAATTACCTGTGATATACATGAATATTATCGAATATTTTAATTTATACTAATACGAATTATGCGGATATCAGTTTCTATTATTATTATGCATTGTTCTTGTATTATTGGTTTAGTTAGTGTGATTTTTGAACTCATTGCAAGTAATTTTTTTTTTAAATTTATTGTTGGGTATTCAGCATACCAAAAAATCCCTTATACGATACCCAACATGAAAATTTATAAAAACGGCGCGGCGGCTATATTGGATTGCACAATTAACACGATATTCGTACTCAGCATACCAAAAACCCCTTATACGATACCCAACATGAAAATTTATAAAAACGGCGCGGCGGCCATATTGGATTGCACAATTAACACGATATTCGTACTCAGCATACCAAAAATCCCCTTACACGATACCCAAAATGATATTTTATATCCACGGCGCGGCGGCCATTTTCATCATCATCATCCGAGCGTCTGTCCCAGTTGCGTCTCGCGACGCCCGGGGTCCGCTTTCCTACATTTTCTCCTCCACTTCGCACGGTCTTCGGCATCCCCTGTAGTGAGACCATTGGCACGCATGTCATCCCTTACGACGTCAAGCCAGCACTTCTTGGGTCTTCCCCTCTTACCGGGACCCGGCGGGGCTGACATGGCCAGACATTTGTTACCTACGTAGCCCGGCGGTTGCCGCAAGACGACCAACGAAGGCGACACTCTTGCAACTTGTCTGCAATGTCACGGACGTGAAGGCTGCCGCGGATGCGAGAGTTTCTCACGCGGTCCATCCGCGTGACCCCACACATCCACCGCAGCATTTTCATTTCCGTGACACGCAGCTCCTGCTTGTGTCGCTCCAATATCGGCCACGTCTCACTGCCATGTAAAAGGACAGGTCTAATAATGGTTTTGTAGACCTGTCCCTTCAACCGGATCGGAATTTTAGGGTCACAAATGACACCGGTCATCTCCCGCCATTTGACCCACGCGGCAGCAATGCGTGACTTGACATCGCAATCGATGTCACTGGACGTGTGAAAAACAGATCCCAGGTATTTAACCTGGTCCGTACGCTCGACCAAATCACCGCCTATGCGGACGGATGTGGGATCTGTCGAGTTTAGTGCCAAGTACTCGGTCTTCGCCACATTTAGTTTCAGACCGCCGTTCTCAAGCGTCTCCTTCCACGCCTTTACACGTTGCATCAATCTGCCCCTGTCCGCGTCTGCCAGCGCAATATCGTCAGCATACATGAGCAACCATGGAGGCTGCTCATGTGGGTTTCTGATGCTGTCCGACAATTCGTCTAATATTACACTGAACAGAAGCGGACTAAGGACCGAACCCTGGTGTACCCCGACGGTGATGGGGAAGGGTTTCGTGTCGCCAACAGCAGTCCGAACCATTGAATCGGAGTCACAGTACATGTCCCGGATAGTGTCAATATAGACCTCTGGAACCCCTTTGGACCGCAGTGCCCACCAGATCATCGCACGAGGAACACAGTCGAAGGCCTTCTGCATGTCTAGAAACAAACAGTGCAGAGGCGTGTTCTTCGACCTGTATTTCTCTGCGACAACCCTCAGGGCAAAAACAGGGTCCGTGGTCCCATAACCAGGGCTAAACCCATATTGACACCCCGAGAGAGTACACTCCTGCCGGATCCGAGAGTCTATAATCCTCTCGAAGATCTTCATGGTGTGGGACATCACCTTAATACCGCGGTAGCTCCCGCACTCCTGCACTGACCCCTTACCTTTGAAGACTGGAGTAATAATACTCAGTCTCCATTGGTTTGGGATCTGCCCACTGAGGAGTATGCGGTTAAAAAGGTTTACTAAGATACCCACACCGCGAGGACCCATCGCCTTCCAGGCTTCGATGGGGACTCCAACGGGTCCGACAGCTTTCCGATTCTTCATGCGGCGAAGCGCAGTCAGGACTTCTCCAGGCGTTACCGGTGGCACTAGTCCCTGATTCGGAGGGAGGTCCGGAGGCTGCACCTCTTTGTGCTGTTTATAAAGCAGCTCGTGGAAGTACGAGCGCCATCTCTCCTTTACCGCGAGGTCTTTGCTTAACAGGTTGCCCTTAGGGTCTTTTACACAGCGACACTTGGATATATCCTGTGCCGCTTTGACCCTGGAGCGCGCCAGCTTATAGATGAGCTTCTGCCCCTCAGACGATTCCAGCTTATCATACAGAGGTTGTAAGTGGTCACGTCTGGCTCTGGCTACAGCTCTCTTTGTGGCGCGCTTGGCAGCCCTGTACGCGTCGCGGTCTTCAGGAGATCCGGTCGCTTGCCACTTTTTAAAGAGGGCTTTCTTCTCCCTAGTCTCCCTCTGGACTGCGTCGTTCCACCACCAAGTTTCCTTGTCACATTTGCGTCCACCCTTAGACTCACCGAGCACCACCTTCGCCGCTCCAAGGATGGCCACCTGAACTTTGTCCCAGTAATCTTGAACTGGTTCGCCTTCAGTGTCGGTGCACTTGTCACCGACAGCTGAGACGAACTCCTGGGACCTAGTTTCATCAAGCAGCCACCATCTGATGCGGCGCTGGCACCGCTCGATGCGTTTGCCTTTGGGCTTCACGCAGAGGTCCATGACAAGGAGACGGTGTTGTGCAGTAAGAATCTCACCGGGTATGACCTTGCAGTTGGCCACCTTGCCGATGCTGTGTCGCCTAGTGAGTAGGAAATCGATCTGAGTTGTACGCCTCCCGCTCTTGTAGGTGATGAGATGTTCGGATTTCTTTTTGAAATACGTGTTCACAATGGCCAGATCGGCAGCCGCACACGCCCAGTCAGCGTGCCAATGTTCCAAGATGCGAAGCGGATTCGGGTTGGGGCTAACTTCTTTAGCCGTGCTGGCCCGACACACGGCAGCCCTAGCCCACTTGCCACAGGAGTCGGGCGGGGCTCCTGCGCGCCGTTTTGCGGCGGCGTCCTATCTCTAGCAGCTTTCCTATAATACTTTACCATTTTGTTTCGGCGGGTGGCTTTTATGGGAGCGACGCCCTCAGACCTCCCAACCCCAGAGGGGAAAGCCAGCGCCAGAGCCGCGTCCGTTAATCAGCAGGTGCACGCACTAGCACGGGAGGTTGACTTGGGCCCCGAAGATCTTGGTGGGGCCCCTTACACCCAACCCAATGCGGCGGCCATTTTGGATTGCAAAATTAACACGATATTTATACTCAGCATACCAAAAAACCCCTTATACGATACCCAACATGAAAATTTATAAAATCGGCGCGGCGGCCATATTGGATTGCAAAGGCGTCACGTTAATAGTAAGATTTCTCTCTTAAGCTGAGGTAATAGTACTATTATTTATTCTGTGGTAATAGTTACAATACATCGATTAAAATACGTACTTCGTACAACAATGTTAATAGCGATTAAAAAAAGCTACCCTATTATTTGACTAATACCCAGTAATAGGTATGGTATTATAATATTACTTAATGAATATATTCAGTAATAGGAATATGAAAATTTCACCCTAATATATCACCTCTAGTTTGGAAGCAACTGAGAAAACACTTAAGATGAAGAGAGAGAGAGTATGTAGTCTGCTTTCTGACCTACCAACCCATCTGCGTTAACATATAAAATTAATAGTTGACGCCCGCGGCTTCGCCCGCGTAAAGAAGTTTTCACGTTCCCGTTTCCCACAGGAACTTTTTCTCGGGATAAAAAGTAGCCTATGTGTTAATCTATTGTATAAGCTACATTGTTGTAAAGTTTTATTATAATCCATTCAGTAGTTTTTAGTACTCGGTGAACTATTTATTGGCGGGGGTGTGAATACTATGGATTTCATTAAAACCATTGTATCCTTAAAAGTTACCTATTTATTAAATGCTTTAAAAGTTACAATACGTTCCGAAGCAAACCATATCGCGATTTAACTTGATGATTCAGCGACACCTGTAGAGTGTCTCTAAAAACTTATGTAAACTAAAATACACTCACTAAAATATAAGGTTGAGTTCTATTGTGGCTTGACACTTACCAACTTCCGCGTTTTAATATGAGTAGGATATGTAACTGGTTTAATTGTAGTTAAAAAATATCTGTAAAAATATATTTCTCAAAAAATGGATTTGCATATTATTCCCCTACATTGGTGACCCCGACACCTTATTACATTACCCGGCAATAAAACTTTCAAAGGAGAAATCCACTAGTCTTTCGGGAAATGAGGCGTTATTATATCAGCAAAATTTACGAGCCAATCCTTGCGGCTAGGTACACAGCGGGAGCAGGTGTGGGAGTATTCCACAGCGGCGTACAGGTGCACGGCTCGGAGTGGGCGTATGGCGGACATCCCTACTCCTTCACCGGCGTGTTCGAGATAACGCCCCGCGACGAGAGGGAGCTCGGCGAACAGTTCAGATTCAGGTACGTTGCTTCTTCTTCTTCTTGACTGCTTCGGAAGCGTAAGAAGTAGTGTATGCGACTGCCGCGCTGTGGTCTCCAAGTCGAAACAAATTTTTGTGTGATCCGCAAATGGAGTTCTGGTGTCGGATCAGAGTTTGGGTGTTTACTATGTTTAATATTTATGTATTTAGAAATAAAAGGAAATACATTTATTCTGCGTTAAGAAATGCACAGTACATGCATACAAAAAAGCTACAACATAAGACAATAATCATATTTTTTATAAAAATATATAAGTATGTTTATCGGTTGTTTAGATCCCATACAACTAGCTTATATTACTAGCTATTAAATTACTTTAGGCTAGACATTGTGTAAAAAAGAAATCCACCATATTTATTTATTTAACTTTCTTCAAGACCCCCTGCAGACAAGCTACTTTCAGAATCGGCGACCAGCAATTTAGTTGCTTTTTCGAAGCTAAATGAAGCGATCCAGAGCTCCACAGCGCACATTTATAAACGCCAGTCGCTGCAATTGAGAAGCTAAAATGCGATGCAGCATTAGATGATGCAGCAGAATAAACTCTGAGTACTTTACTCTATAGAATAGATACAGTCTCAAAAACGCGCGATTCCGACGCCAAATCCTGATGCAGATAAACAATATTGAAAATAAATAAAAAATGTCGGACTCTTTTGCCACAGTGCCATCTAGCTCTAGATAACTGATAAACATATTTATATTCCATTGGCGGCATTACGTTCTTTTCCTACTTCCTCACATTATCTTCTGATTAATTTCGTTGCGGGTTCCAAGACATGCTAACTTCACCTGGGACTTCACCGAGATCGAGCTTGGTGTAACTTTTCTGGTGTTTTGGAGATTGCTGTAGATCCTGGTTTACAGGAGTCACGGTAATGGGAATGAGGGTGGGATTAAAAACAAATTCATTGGCGGTTAAAAATGATATGTTCCGTTTTCTCATTCCAGGCAAAGCGTACACATAGGATATACAGATTTCAACGAGGACGAAGTACGGCGACTGGTCACAGAGCTTGGCAAGCAGTTTCGCGGTGACAGGTCAGTATTATAACAGATCTCTCTTCATCTTATTGTATCCCAGTAGTTTCCAAAAGCTATCTAGATTTGGAGTTCGATGACCACTTTTGTTTGATAGTTGATTTGGTGAGTTTTGGTCCCAAACTAGAGCAGAAAGGTAGCCGAGGAGTTTTAGTGGTTAATCCCGATACCACCACGATCAGGTGCTGGGCGACCCCCACACAAGCCCATTGCTAGCCAGCAGTGGGTAGTCGGTAAGCGGATCTCCTCTAGTATAAAGAAAACTTTTGTTTGATTGATAGTAGCAGCAATCGTTTGATTTTCGATATTGTTGCAAGCGATTGCCTTCTGACCTCCCAACTCCGTAAGGGCCACTACGTAGTTTGCCTCGTACTTTAGTACAGCACCGCTAGCAGGATCTACACTGGTTTACAGGCGTCATAGTAATAGGAATGCCTAGTGTTGAAATAGTCCCATTTAAAGCAGAAAAGATAATCATCATCATCCCTGTCCCAGTTGGAAGTCGCGGGGGTCCGCTTTCTTACATTTTTTCCTCCACTTCACACGGTCGTCGGCATCCTTTGTAGTGAGACCATTGGCATGCATGTCATCGTTTACGACGTCAAGTCAGCACTTCTTGGGTCTTCCCCTCTAACTGGGACTCGGCGGGGCTGACATGGCCAGACATTTGCTTCCCACGTAGCCCGGGTGGTTACCGCAAGACGTGCAAGCAGGAAAGATAATATTACAATTTAAAGCCAACAATACATACGTACAAAACATCGCTCTTGTACTCCATTGAGAGGTACAGAGAGACTATTGCTTTTCACTTACAATGATCCTGACATACAACTTTTACTTCTACTTTCTAAGTGTTTTCATACACGCTCACCGGTTAAGAGTACTCTAGACCTTAATTTTTTTTCTATCTTTATCTTAACATCTTCTGGCATACTGTTAGAGGCATATGACGGTTAGTTCATCCAGTTTAAACCCATATACACTCTTTAGCAGTTCTTTCAAGCCACTGTGTAAGTAGGTAAATCCCAATCAGTGGATCGGGAGAGGTGGACCTACAACGTGGCCATCTAGGAGTCCAGACTTGACACCCATGGATTTTTATGTGAATAAGAAGGGGATTAACGACTGGTGTTGTAAAAAGTGGACTAAGACACAGAATGCGTGTATGTGTGCGAAACAGGGAGGGGGGGGGGGGGACATGTACTGTAAAAGTTGTAAAAGTATCAATAAACCTATTTTATTACCTATTTGGATTGTTTTATTTTGTTTTCTGACTAATGTAAAATTTTGACGCATAAGTATCGTAATTTTTTACTACAACCTGAAAGTATTTTATCAATGTTTTTATTAAAGAATTCTATTATACCCTAGCATGTTATACCTTATTAGACAGCTGAAGAACCGTAGATATTTTAACGCACATCTGCAGCTGAACTGTCATAGACTTTTTTTTTTATATCTTACAAAGAAAATTAATTTATCACACATTTATTTCTTTTTTTAACAACCGATCGTCTACTACGGCTAAGTTGGTACAGTTACTTGCGGTTTAAGTATTTAAAATAATAAAGCAACTAATCTACTACACGAAAATAGCAAAAACCAAACAAAATTGGTACACAAAACACAAAAAAGGGCCATAGACAAAAAAATCTGGAATATTATAAAAGACATTCAAAAGCCAATAGCTTGAAAACGGTTAAGTTTGGGATATGGGGTTCCTTAGTCAAATCAGTCAGATATGATGGAAACTGCCACGACTTAAAGGATTTAGATCGACTTAACTTTTAACCCTGTATATGTTAAAATTTCAGGTACCATTTAATGAACAACAACTGTAATCATTTCACATCAGCGTTTTGTATGGTAAGCACTTTTATATATAAATTACATTCATACATACATATTGTCACCCCTTTATACCCGAAGGGGTAGGCGGAGGCATACTATACGCCCCTATTTCTCCGTAAGCATTTTTGTCCCACGTAACAAGTAGTGAGCCCATTGCCGTGTTGAAAATGGACAAACACAGGGTATGTGTTCTGTCTGTAGTTGAAATTTTTAAGCCGCCCGCCCATAGGGTTTTCAACTTGGCTTAACTACTGCCACGTTACTGGCAACCAGGACCAGGCTTAACGTGCCTTCTGAAGCACGGAAACGCTCGCAAATGTAAATTACACAAAGTGGTCACCCATCAAAGGACCACCTATAGCGAATGTGGCTTAACACAGTGATCGTTTACAGAACACTGAGACAGCAGAGCCACGAGCGCTTCTGAAATATCAATTAATCGCATGAATATTATAAACGCGAAAGTTTTTATGAACGTTTAATACTCCCGTTTCTATTATAGTCCTACTAATATTATAAACGCGAGAGTTTGTAAGAAGGGACCTTGGTTACTCTTTCACGCAATATCGACTGAATGGATTTTGATGAAACTTAACAATTATATAGCTTACACATTAGAATAACACATAGGCTACTTTTTATACCGGGAACAAGTTCTTGTGAAAAACGGGAATAAGAAAACGTCATCTAGTTACTAATAATTTTAGAATTACTTTATAGACACATGGCTCCCATGACTTTTTAGTGGATTCTAGCATTTTAGACTTCTAAACCCTGAAGTTTAGAAAAGTCTTATAAAAAGGCTCAGTCTTTCTGTCCGTCCGTCTGTACGCATCTATTTCTCAGGAACCATAAGAGATATAGACTAACGGTTTGCGGCATTCGATTCAGGACACCATGAATACGTGCATAGGCGATTTTGAAGTTTCTACCACTTGCAGTTTTGACGCTGGTTTCGGTTTAGAAGTCGTCTGATTCTTTCGCTCCGCTAGTGAAGAGCGCGTTACTTATTCATCGCTGACTATTTGACGCCCGCAGCTCCGCACGTTTGGTGGAGTTTTCCCGTGCCCGCTTACCACAGGAACTTGTTTCCGGGATTGTTTATTCTGATATGTTAGCTATATTATTGTAAACTTTCATCGTAATCCATTCAGTAGATTTTGCGTGAAAGAGTAACAAACATCCATTATTACAAACTTTCGCGTTTATAATATTAGTAGGATGTACGCAGGGTTAATTTAACTGTAAGATTACGCTAGTTTGAACTGACTCGCAGGGCATATATTTCGGAATTGATTAAATATAAGTGTTGGCTTATTCCAGGCGTTATGTGACCGAGACATCCCGGCGTGGGTGAACCGATTGGCGTACGTTAGTTCGTGTGTACCCTTCCTACAGCGGTGTTTACCCAAGTAAATATACATACTTTTTATTGTTTAATCAAGCTATCTATCTGTCTATTTCAACACGGCAATGGGCTCACCACCTATTACGTGTGACAGGAATCCACACGGTGAAAAATGGGCATATAATATGCCTCTGCCACCCCTTCGGGGTTAAGGCGTGATGGATATTTATTTTATTTATTTTTATCTATTTCCACGCTGAATCCATGTCGGGGTAGTCAGAGAGGACACATTGCCAGCCTTTTTTAATCCTGCAGATTCATAAATTGTTTTGTACATGCACCTCTAGGTATCCGAAAACTTTTGATCTTACCATTTATGAGCAATCTGCTCACGTGATCCTCATATGTAGGTCTCGGTCTATCCTGACTATCCTGACGGTCTACCCTCTACTATCGCACAATATATATTCTTCGTGAATCGTTCATCACTTATATGTTACTGCTCCTGTCCCTTGGGTAGTAGTAACGTAATGATACGAGTATATAGTCTATGATACTTTTGAATAATTTGGTGTTTTAATAGTAAAGAAGAATTTTTAAAATCGGTTCAGTTGTTTCAAATGTTATTGACTCCAAACAAACACATCTTTTATCTTTAGAATATCAGCAGTATAGATGTGGATAGGGTCTAAGGAACCTCACCAAATATCCGTGGTTTAAGCGACCTCACTGCAAGTGTTACACCTGCTGACTAACAGATGAGGCAACAACGCAGGACGTTTGTGTATATTGGCATTATGACAGTAGCTCCCAACAATATCGAACATCAAAAGTCAAACGATAACTACTAGTAGCTAAATAAAAGTGGAAAAATTGGGTGTAAGGGCCCCAGCAAGATCTCCGTGGTTCAAACAACCTCTTCTGCTAGTTTTGCAACGCTGATACCGGGTTGACTGGTCAGATGGTAATTGCTTTTAAAAACCATACGGTAGATAAAAGTGGACTATGGAAAAAAAAAATAAGCGACCTCACCTACTCATAACGGGTTTGGCGGCCAGACAGCAGTCCAAATATAGGTAGGGTTTGGAAGAAACTGAGACACTAAGACGAAGGAAAAGTAGTACCAATGTGTGTAGTATACTGTGACCAACCGCAGGGAGTGGCTGACGCCGGCGGCGCTGCAGCACTCGCTGGCGGCGCACTCGCGCTCCTCCTCGCCGCACTCGCCGCAATAGCAGCGTGAGTATACACACACAATATCTCACTCTCACACACTATCTCTATCTTGCTCTCACACATACTATCTTCCATTTTCGCTCAACACTTTATCTCTCGTGCTCTTTCACGCTGTCTCTCTCTCGCTTTCACACACTTTCTCTCGCTTTCACACACTTTCTCTCTCCCGCTCACACACATTATCTCTCTATCGCTCTCACACATTATCTCCCCCTCGCTCTTACACATTGTCTCTCTCCCGCTCTCACACATTATCTCCCTCTCGCTCTCACTCATTATCTCCCTCTCGCTCTCACTCATTATTTACCTCTTGCTCTCGCACAATTCTCCCTCCCTTTACACAACTCTCTCGCCCTCACACCTTATCTATCTTGCTCTCACACCTATCTTTGTCTCGCTCACAAGCCTACTCTTTCTCGCTCTCGCACACTATCTATCTCATTCGTACAAATCTATCTCTCTTTCGCTCTCACACATACTCTCTCTCTCTCTCTCTCTCTCTCTCTCTCATACACTTTCCTTTGTTCTCTCCACAGAGCAAGGAATTAATTTCCTTAGAAGCCTTCCTCCATATATTTCATACGACCAAATGTGTCAGGGGGCGCTACCCTTTTTTCATAGGCTTACACTAATTACTACAGATGGTAGGCAAGAGATAGTCGCATATAGTTTGACTCAAACTTGATTCGCGGAATTATTATTACTTACGTGTCTATTAGGTGCGAGCGAGAGGAAGCGAGCAATAGTCCTTGCTATGTGATTATCTCCCTTACTCTCTCATGCACTGCTATTAACACTTGATTCATCAAATATTGGTATAAGAGGTACATCTGCTGATCAGCGGACAAGGCAATGGTGCAGACACTCACAATGTACCAGGTGTAAAATTTCAATAGCACCATGCAATTCCGGAGTCCTAGTGCAGAAGCAGCAAAGTGTCTTTTTTTTTAAGGCAAGATTAAAAACACAATAGGAAACTTTCTTACTGGTTGTCATAATTATAAACAACACAGTAGAGTTCCATTATTTTCAACTCTATTTTGGCAAGCTTAAAATATTATTTTCGTAACTTGTCTTTTATTTCCAAAAAAAATGTACCTTATTTTCATGTGAGTTTTAATTTAGAAGCGCTCGTGGCCCCGTGGTCTAATTGTTCGGTAAACGATCACTGAGGTACGCAACTTTCACTATGGCTAGTCCTCGGATGGGTGACCAATTTGTGGCATTTACATTTGCGAGCGTTTCCGTGCTTCGGAAGGCACGTTAAGCCGTTGGTCCCGGTTGCCAGTAAAATGGCAGTCGTTAAGCCCGGTTGAAAGCCGTATAGGCGGCTTAAAAAATTTCAACAGCAGGTAGCCACAACCTGCGTCTGTCTATTCCAACACGGCAATGGGCTCACCACCTATTACGTGGGACAGGAATGCACACGGTGAAAAGTGGGCATATAATATGCCTCTGCCACCCCTTCGGGGATAAGGCGTGATGGATATTTATTTATTTTTATTTATTTAATTTTTCAGAGGATGTGCTGCGTTGTTGCAGATGAACAGTCAGAAGTGTTGTGCGAATTAAAACAAAATAGGTTTAACGTTAGATAATATTTAGTTTGGCGCATTGTCGACCATAGAGCAGGCTAGGGAGCATCGTAAAACATAAATGTAACGCCAATATTTTTATTCGACTATTGTCTATGAAAACTAGGCTGTATGGATGGAGATTCTTTGCCAGTCCTACATTAGCGCGATATTAATTGAAAAAAAAAAAAAACAATTGTAAATAAAAAAATGGTGGCAAAACAAATCGACTGCGATGCGACACTAGCCTTCTAAAACTAAACAATCTCTATTATCTCAATGAAAATTATACTGTCTCTTTCTGTTGTAATACAGAAAGAGACAGGTATAATTTTCTTATTGTTAAGCTATTTACTAAGAATTATACACAGTAGTGAGGTCCTCCATAATGGTTCCTTAACCGTGTAAAAACTATTAATGGAATTGAATTAATTTTAAGCTAAATGCAGTTGATTTTTTTAAGCCGCTATTCTCATAAATTCACTCATTAGTAACTATATATTTTATCATTTATTTAGTTAATTACTTTTAAAACCTAATAATGATAAAAATGCGAGACTCAAATAGATAAGTTCATGTACCGTCACATTACGACAAAATAATATAATTCGTTGTGTGCGTGTATGTGTGTCAAATATATACGTGTGTTCTCGTGGTCCGTCCGTCTCCAATTCAATTTTATTTATACCAAGCACATTTAACTAGTTCATCTGACGTCACACAATACTTTTAAACTTTATTTTTTACGCGGGAAATGCTTTTATACAACATACCCTCCTTTGGGAGGCGATGTGTTAGACTTCCGGATTTTCCAGTTTACCCATTAAACTCCGCCATGACTGTCCTCGGTATCTAGGGAGTGACCCAAGGAACTAAATAGCTGTTTCTAAGGCCTGCCGTTTTCATTGTAGTCTGGCTAACGCTACATAGTGTGCGACAGAGACGACGCTCTACTAAACCGAATCAGGCCTATGTCTCTTTCTAAAGTCCGATGTGCATTATTTATGTCTGGGTACTGTAAATTCGCAAACTCAACATCTCAATTTAAACTTATTTAGGATCTCCAGAGTTACCAATTATATAATTATTTTGTCACACTACTTCTCTTTATTATATTGTAGTAACATTTGTTAGTATAATACACCATTAATTTATAAATGTTCTGGAGAGATAATTTTTATATTTGGTGTCAATAATGAAAATGATTAAATTGACTAAAAAGATTTTATTTTCAAAAACTTTCAAATGAAAATCAGAATAAATTAATTAATTAAGTTTTTGTAGTTTGATTTCAAATTTAGCGAAAATTAATATTTAAATGACAATAGTTTTCGCTTGTTCAGTTATAAATATTAATAATTTTCTTTATCCGACTCTTTTGCGATGCGAGACTTTATATATTTTTTTAATTTAGTATCCATTTTCTTTTCCAAATTGTATATTGGTTCTATTATTGATTCCAAATCCAAAATAATTCGCTTCAAAACTGCATTAAATTCACGGAGTATAGTTTAGCAACATTCATGTGTGGAAATAAAAAAATGCGCGGTATGTGTGTTTGTAATCAATGTCTTTTGTAAATAATATTTCTCATGAAATTTATTGTGAATTTTAATATAAATAACACATTGGAATATTGTGGCGTTAAAAAAAATAGGAATTGTCAAATTTACATGTAAGTATAGCTCCTGAAATTTCACAAAAGTGCCATTCATCGGGAATTAGATAAAATTATTTTTTTAATTTCACTTTTGTCAAAACGGATTTCATAATTGTATAACTAAGATAGAAATAAATGCTTTGATAAATTAAACATGAGCGTAACATGATTATAAATGTAAGTTAGAAGTTCGACAATGCGCCAAAATTAACATGTTTCAAATGGCAACACTAAACATGGCCGCGTTCTATTTACATAAGTAATTTACGCGGGATCGATCAAAGACGTGGACACCACTCTATTTTTTAAAAACTAGCACACCAAATAGTCTGGCTTACTATAGTGTGCGACAGAGATGACGCTCTATCAAACCGAAATCTTCGAATGTCTCTTTCTAAAGTCCGATCGCGTTATATACCGCCGAGTACAGTACTGTGTGTGTCTACAGTGCTTTATGTAGCAAGCTCCATATATTATTGTAAAGAAAAGGCAATGTACCTTTTTAAAAAAAGGCAAGATCAGTGACACCGTCTGTAACTTCTAGACGACTTGCGTTCGTAGACATAATATTTACGTGAGAAATATCTGTTATCTCATATTTTACCGTCATAAAACATGAGACAAATGATATTTCAACCAATAAATATCCATGTACGTTACTCTTATCATCCTAGAGTCGTATGGTATAGAATTGCCATCCATTGCGGCAATACTTTTCCACATGTCTATGGTGGTATATATCATTCGTTTGATGGAGAGATACCTGGCGCCCTCTCTTTATAAATTCTGGTATTTCTCTGCTCCAGGTTGGTCCATACTCACTCCCTATACACATGCTCTGCTAGCTGGTGCACCGGTGATTCTTTGAGATAGTGTTACTTACACATCTCCAGGGATTACCAACCGTACCTGATGGGTGTATGTAGGTGTGTTGTTGCTACCTAGTGCGCACCACCCCTACCAAGCCCGTCAACCGTTATAAGTTGGCCCCCTTTTTATAAATTCTGGTATTTCTCTGCTCCAGGTTGGTCCATACTCACTCCCTCACTCAACCCAACCTGGAGCAGAGAAATACCAGAATTTATAAAAACAGGGCGCCAGGTATCTCTCCATCAAACGATTTAGACCTTGTCTGATTCGATGACGTCACTATAGCTTCCGTCACAGATTTTTTTTTGTTGTTTTGGCGATGTCCGGCTTGGACTTAGCCACGACGTATATTATATTAACTTTTTCTTATAGTGATAATTTTCAAGTAAATAATGAATATTCTTCATTCAAAAGTAGTAAATTATTCTTATTGATAGCAGCGTATTCATGTATAATTTATACTGTTGATTGATGGCACTTGATGGAACTTGCTACACATTTTCAATAATAACACTTGTACTATTCCACAATATTTACTTGATAAACCTTACCGGTTTCGCCTTACGGCATTCTCAAAGGCACACAATATGATATGGTTGTCATATTGTGTGCCTTTGAGAATGCCGTGAGGCGAAACCGGTAAGGTTTATCAAGTAAATATTGTGGAATAGTACAAGTGTTATTATTGAAAATGTATTCATGTATAGTTTTGTTTAAAGTTCTACTGCAGTAAAATGATGGTCAATTTTACTGCAGTTATATGTGGATTTTGGAAGGAAACAGAAAATACCGCGTTCCACTAAGTTATCCAATTTCACAACACATTGTCGAAGCCTTTATGTTTAAAACACCATCATTATTACACATAAACACTCGAAAATACACTAGTTTGAAAAATTAATAACGGAGCGGCGATCGCGTCTTTCGCTGTTTCCTGCCAAAACCTTTCTGTCACAGATGACGTCCATTTTATATAAGAAATTAGATTTCAAAAAAGCTTCAACTCAAATTAAAAAAAAAAAGTTGTATATAGGAGTTTACGCGGGAATTTGACGGATGGTCTAAAATTATGTTGTCCATTTGAAACATGCAAATTTTTAAGTAAGTATAGAACGACCACGATTATGTGCCACTATTCACCTAGTGATTCATATATGGCGTTTTTATGATACGACTAACTGGGATTATTGTTATGACGCTGCAGTAACAAGCGTGGGAGCGTTGCGTTTGCATGTTGCTCTTGATTTCCCGCCGGTTATATTTTATCGCCTATATACAAACAAACAAACTTTTAAAAATGTTTTTAAATTAGATAGTCCATTTATCGAGGAAGGCAATAGTCTATAAATCATCAGGCTACTACACAGAAGAGCGGAGCAGTAGTCAAAAATGTCAAGAAATCGGGTAAATATCCATACATTTCTGTAAAAATAAAAGCGTCACTTCTTTAAATATGTCAACGGGCGAAGCTTTTGTCCATTTTTTTGCCATTCTCACTCGAAAACTATGACAATTATTTGTAAAATAATAATTTATTTCTTAAATATATGTCATCTTAGAGTGAAAATGATTGAGGTGCTGTTCAGAACGTTACCTTTGATAAACAAAAACTTGGATTCAAATCGTGTCCCAACTATGTTTTCATTTACACTATAAATAAAGAATTAAAAAATATCCCGCCATTCATTTGCCAAGCTCGTTACTGCAGTGCAAATATTATGTGGTATGTATTTAAAACGTATAAATATAAAACTAATATGCAAATTAAACTGTTAACTATAGAAAATATTAATATTTAAACTAGAAACATATAATGTATTGTACATTTACTCAACTATTAAAATTTGTTGAATTTCTTAAAATGTAAGAGTTTAAACTGAGAAGAAATTTTTTACACTGCCCATGAGTCGATATAAAATATATATTCTCAACTACATGAATTGTAAGTGTTAACGAAAATTTATCGCAGAAATATCATTTGTCTCATATTTAGAAACGGCAAACCATGAGACAAAACATTTTCCTAGTAAATATTTGTCTATGCTTTCACTTCGTACTATCGAGAATTAGCAACCAGGAAACGCTAACAGACACCGCAGACGGTACTTTTAATATCGGCGACCGACAATTATTTAATCGCATTTTAGAATCTAAATGCAGCGACCGACCACTAAACACCTCACATTTAAAAACGACATGTTTTTATATTTTTTTTATACCACTGAGGTGGCAGACAAGCATACATGTCGTTTTTGAACATGGGTCTTTTTAAAGGCTCGGCAGCGCGATAGCTGCACCCCTGGGGCCGAGTCTGCTATTTCAACCGTGTCGAAATAGAATCGAAATCGCCGCTCAATAGAAAGCCACCGGTACAATTTTGACAGTTTTTTGTAGTCTACTATTATAATTGTACTCCAATAGTCTTCTAACGGTCTGCCGATAGAATTCTATTGACACGTACCGCGCCAGTGGCCGCTAGTCAGTTGCATTTTTGATAGTCTACTAACATTTTGACAGCTAAAAACAGCGGTTCTGGTTCTATTCTACGGCTTGTCAATAGTAGACTCGGCCCTCTGGTGTTGCAAAAAACGTCCATAGGCTACGGGACCACTTTCTTTCAGGTGAGCCGTATGCTTGTCTGCCACTTCAGTGGTATAAAAACGAAAAGTCTTCTTGCGTTGATGCTAGAAGCTAGACTGCGGTGTTCCTTAGATAAGAATATAATATAAGTCTACTATTGACGTAAAATCGATACGCTATCGGCGCGGCGTGGCCATTATAGGGTCAATCAAAACTCAAGTTTCTCAAGTTTGTTCGTAAAATATGAACTAATATAGTACTCGGTGTATAGGACTATAAAACTTTAATATCACGTTATTTATTGAACATACGGTGAACATTATTTTTACAAAATCTTTTTTAAACAACATAAACATAAAGTAATTGTATAAAGTTGGATAAAATGGTTTTGCTATAACTATCTTGTCTAGTCTTTATTTGCTATAACAATAGTTATCAACACAGATCAATGATTCAATGATAAGGATCTATCTTAATAATATTATAAATGCGAAAGTTTGTATGGATCTTTGTTACTCTTTCACGTACAAACTACTGAATAGATTTTAATAAAACTTTACAATAAAATAGCTTATACATCAGAATAACACTTAGGCTACTTTTTCTCCCGGGAGCAATTTCCTGTGGGAAACGGGAACAGGAAAACATCTCTACGCGGGCGAAGCCGCGGGCGCCAACTATTATTACATAAAACACTTTAACCCTTTCCTTTAAGAAGTCTCACACACGTAGCTATAATATATATTATAGTAAGCTACCACACAGGGAGACGATGCTATAATATAATATTTTGCCTTCATTTTTTGATGGTCGGCCTGGGGTTTGTTTATATATTAATATGCGATAGGACAAAGTACGGTATACGGCGGTGACGTCATATAAATATATATTATAGCTGCGTGTGTGATGGGCATTATTCTTACGATTACTCTTCATTATTGGAGACGAATGGTAGACAACTGACAGGTCGATTTTAGCATACAGTTTGACGTAAAAGCGGCACGCGGTATTATTATAACTTTCGTCTCTAATAGGTGCGAGCGAGAGAGAACTAGCAACATTCCTTGGTCTGTGGTTATCAAAAATCTTCTCATTCACAAACTAAGGTTTTGATTTTTTTCTGGATCGCTACCATCAGTAGTAACGCTTATCTATATTACTAATCACTTATTAGTTTCTACTAAATATTCCTAGTACATTGCAGCTTTTGTTGTTTGATAGTTCCTTATGATCTGTCCTCTCTTACTACCCCCCTCAGGGATAAAGCCTAAAGATAGTTTAGTTCCTTATGTAAATGAATCTGAACATGAATTTAAACATTAGACAGCTTCTTCGTATTTTTGTACGCGGTGAAATGCTTTAGAGCCCTGTATTACCCAGATGCGGGAGAATCATAGCGGCTTTGTGTGGGAGTTCCAGCTCTGGAGAATGAGTAGACTACCCAGAGTACCCAGGACAGGCCATAGGTTAAGTCGCGGCAATGGCTTGATCGTGTTACTTTTGATCAGATCATTCCTATGAGCGCAACACTTTTGGTTTTTGAGTCTTTTGTATTTTTTAACTATTGCAAAATTAGCGAAATATTTATATATTATTAAAATTCCCACTAGTTTATTTAGTTATTTGCCAAAGTTAATTCTAGTTTCTGAATTAGTGTTTGCTTGCATTTATTTAAGTATACTTTATGTGTTTGCACGTGTGTTCAACAATAGGCCATATTTTAGCTAATAAACATTGATTGTTAGGTAATTTGGTTATTTTTGAATCTTTCTAAACTATACTGTTCAACCATAGAGTTAATATTGTACTACGTACATAGAGAAGCCACCGCCGTATATCGCCAGTGCTCCGTTCAACTGTGGTGCATGAGCCACAGTTCAGTGTTGCTTTCTCGCTCTTGAGCGCGTAAGTCGTATGGCTCGGGCCTGCTCCTCCCTCAAACCCCGCGCCGCCGATTTTGTTCGCGATGTCTGCTCCATGTACGTAGTACAATATTAACTCAATGTCTTCAACACGGACTTTAAATATGTACGGACCGAATGTCGCACTAACGTGAACAAGTTTGTAACGATTTTCAAAAGTCTTAAAAAAATTACATTAGAACTAGATAAAAATGTTAAACATAAAAAAATAGCTTGCATTTGCCGATTTACCGCCATTCTAAATTACGTGAAATGTCAGCGACACGTTGTATCCGCCATTTTCACATTTCATCGTTGTCAAAGTTCCGTATTTTTTTAGATCCGTTTGAAACATCTAATTTAGTTGATAGTTAAAATTGAGATTTGATATTTGCTGTTTGAATGTGTGTGAAAGAGACTCTATTTTTATTATAAAATGATAAACTAAATGAGAATGTATCGAACTAATCTAGATTTTATAAATGTAAAACACTGTTACATAAACTAAATGTAGTAACTAGTAAACCTTTCGGTGAGGTGTTGTGAATATATTCCCTCATTGAATGGCGAATACTTAACTGTTTTTTCACAATATTGTCAATGTTACAGTTTGGCATTAATACGGTTTGAATGAATAAACTGTAAAAAGATTGCAAACTTTTTTTTTTTTCTATTTAACCGAGCCGGCAAAAACTAACGACACCCTCTACCCCGCTCTACCCTCACTGTGTAAGGTAGCATTCTTTTTTTTTATATTTGGCACGTCAAAATGGCGTCGTCCGCCTGATGGTAAGCAAAGACGACGACCCGTGATTGTGGGCCGCTATCTCAACCCACAGGGGGCTCCGATGGCGACCCTCAACTTGACGTCACAATAAATATGCCTTGTCACGCTTCTTTTAAGGGACCTAGGATTGTAAGAGGAGGGAAACACGTGCGCCGGCAGAGTTCCATGCTTGCGATGCGACATAAGAAAGACCTACGGAATCTTTGCGTTTTTGAACAAGAATCCCGTGTGGCCCGTGTTGTTCAGGAACGGAAGTGGGAGGATGGGGCTAGTTGGAAGAGCTCTTCAGAACACTCACCGTGGTAGATGCGGTAAAATGCAGCTAAGCTGGTGACCGTTCTGCGCATCTCCAGCGGTTCAAGATTGCCAGTAACCTCTGGACAATCTATGATGCGGATGGCAAGTCGCTGCAACGCGTCGAGAGCCTCAAGTAGGTATTTGGCAGAGCCATCCCACTTATATAGTAAGAATCTCTGTTCCGGGTTGAAAAACCGCCTCACCCTGTTAAGGACTCCGAGCTTGCGAGAGGCCAAACTGATGCACCCCTCGATGTAATTTTTATTGTTAAGCTCTTGACGAACGTCCAACCCCAGAATGCTGAGGTAATTTTGCAGCGGTAGTGTTGTGTTCTGAAGAGTTGGAAGGGGATAATTTAGCAGTAAATGCACACGCCTGCGTTTTGCTGGCATTGAATTCGACCAGATTATCGAGACCCCACCGAGAGATGCGGTCCAGACTCCGATCGAGTTCCGCCACAACCTGTCCTCTCATAG
The DNA here is from genome assembly GCA_948477245.1 of Thumatha senex. NCBI lineage: Eukaryota > Metazoa > Arthropoda > Insecta > Lepidoptera > Erebidae > Thumatha > Thumatha senex. The sequence continues at coordinate 6,980,712 of OX419750.1, read as the reverse complement.
TCTCAACATCCGTCCGCTTTGCTGCCGGGTATATTTAGAGTAGTTGGTGCAGGCCAACCTCAAAATCTAGCAGCAGGTGTCCGACCAGTGGCGTAAGTCGACCCTTCGGCCAGGGAGACCTGAAGAAACGGTGGTGCCGCTGCCTGGCTGCCCAACTGAGGATAACCACAAACGAAGGCTGCCATAAATCCGATGTGGGTCATCGTGCCGGTTGGTGACCGGATGTGTGGTCCCGGCGACCACACACGGGGGCCCTTCCGTCCGGCGGATCAGCCTTCGCTTAATCACATGTCCCTGGACAAAACTAGCACCTACGCTTTGTCACTCACTGCTGCGTCAAATACCTGCTCCGTCTTCCTTTCTTTTTACACATGGCAGCGCAAAACAAAGGGCATAATTATACGGCGGCCGCCGCAAATCCTACACGTACGCCGTTTGAAGTGGAGTTCACTAACATCCGTGGACTCCATACAAACCTCAACGCCGTCCATCACCATCTTAAGACGGCGCGGCACGGAATGCTTACGGAGACACTAATACTCGTATGCCGTCCTGACAATACATCGTATTTGTGCTACCCCGCTATATTGTCAAGGAATGCTTTGACGAAAGAAGGCCCAGGATTTCAAATTGGCTTAGCTTGGCTTGAAATATTTCAAGAGCAGGAAACAACATTCTGAGCTTGTCTATTAATGTATATATTATTATTCTGGCGTGATGATATATGTATGTATATATGATTACTTAATTACGTAAAGAAGCGCTCGTAGCTCCATTGAGTCAGTGTTATCTAAATAACTGCGTTAAGCTACTTTCACTTTGGCTAGTTACGGATGGTTGACCGCTTTGTGGTATTTCCATTTACGAGTATTTTTGTGCGTCAGAAGGCGATCTGACGCACAAAAACTTACTTACTTACTTACTCCGTAAGCATTCCGTGCCGCGCCGTCTTAAGATGGTGATGGACGGCGTTGAGGTTTGTATGGAGTCCACGGATGTTAGTGAACTCCACTTCAAACGGCGTACGTGTAGGATTTGCGGCGGTAGCCGTATAATTATGCCCTTTGTTTTGCGCTGCCATGTGTAAAAAGAAAGGAAGACGGAGCAGGTATTTGACGCAGCAGTGAGTGACAAAGCGTAGGTGCTAGTTTTGTCCAGGGACATGTGATTAAGCGAAGGCTGATCCGCCGGACGGAAGGGCCCCCGTGTGTGGTCGCCGGGACCACACATCCGGTCACCAACCGGCACGATGACCCACATCGGATTTATGGCAGCCTTCGTTTGTGGTTATCCTCAGTTGGGCAGCCAGGCAGCGGCACCACCGTTTCTTCAGGTCTCCCTGGCCGAAGGGTCGACTTACGCCACTGGTCGGACACCTGCTGCTAGATTTTGAGGTTGGCCTGCACCAACTACTCTAAATATACCCGGCAGCAAAGCGGACGGATGTTGAGACTATGAGAGGACAGGTTGTGGCGGAACTCGATCGGAGTCTGGACCGCATCTCTCGGTGGGGTCTCGATAATCTGGTCGAATTCAATGCCAGCAAAACGCAGGCGTGTGCATTTACTGCTAAATTATCCCCTTCCAACTCTTCAGAACACAACACTACTGCTGCAAAATTACCTCAGCATTCTGGGGTTGGACGTTCGTCAAGAGCTTAACAATAAAAATTACATCGAGGGGTGCATCAGTTTGGCCTCTCGCAAGCTCGGAGTCCTTAACAGGGTGAGGCGGTTTTTCAACCCGGAACAGAGATTCTTACTATATAAGTGGGATGGCTCTGCCAAATACCTACTTGAGGCTCTCGACGCGTTGCAGCGACTTGCCATCCGCATCATAGATTGTCCAGAGGTTACTGGCAATCTTGAACCGCTGGAGATGCGCAGAACGGTCACCAGCTTAGCTGCATTTTACCGCATCTACCACGGTGAGTGTTCTGAAGAGCTCTTCCAACTAGCCCCATCCTCCCACTTCCGTTCCTGAACAACACTCGTTGTTGTTTTTTTGAACAAGAATCCCGTGTGGCCCACACGGGATTCTTGTTCAAAAACGCAAAGATTTGAACAAAGAACTTTTGAAACATAAATGGCTACTAGTGCTTAAAAAGCAAAGACAAGAACCAGATTGGATACCAACTAATAGTAGTCGTATATGTTCGGTACATTTTAAATCAGAAAATATGTACACGACCAATAAATTATCTATAATATGTATGTATTTGGAAATGTTTATCAGTTATCTGGTTACTATAGTACAGGCTCTGCTTAGTGTGGAATCAGATGGCGTTGTGTGAGTTGTCCCAACAATATAATAATATAAATACAATATAAAGGCTACAGAAAAATAACAAAAAGCGCTGTGCCATTCTTTCGAGTATGTATTAAAGTGTAATTTTTTTTAAATACTTTGTTTTATGTATGTTCACCGGTTACTCCGCCAATTATGAACCGATTTTCATAATTCTTTTTGTATTCGAAAGAGTATACTCCCAAGGTGGTCCCATTGTCACGAAGTCAGGGTCTGATGACAGGATCCCAGGTAAATCGAGGGAAACCCTCAAATTTTATAGGCACGTATCACGTTTTTCGCATTTTATCGAAGGTTGAAATAAAAAAAAATTAACAAAAAAATAAAACCGACTTCAAAAAACACAAAAGTGAAAGATAATGTTAAGAAATGCCAATGATCATCAAATATTTATATTGAAGTCGGTGCCATGATCTATTGGAACATCTTATAAATGCTAAGAATGGGCACCGAATTCAATATAAATATTTGATGATCATTGGCATTTCTTAACAATTTTTCACAAGTGTTTTTTGAAGTCAGTTTTTAAATTTTAAATGTCTAATACTAAATAATTTATTTCTTTTTGTGGCGTGTACTACTGCCATGAGCGTACAATATGTTAAAAATGTTAATCCGTTTTGTAAATTAAATTTATTAAAATATTGGATCCGGTAAAAAAAACAGCATTACTTACTTTTAGAATTTGTTGACATTTTCATATTAGCTACTATAAAAAATGTTTACTTCTTTTACTGTTGACTGTGCACAATATGATTGCACAATGTTAATGTGATAATTTATAAATATATTTGAAAGAGAAAAAAAATTGTTTCATTTTCACTTTTTTTTTGCTGCCACTACTCTGCTTTGGCGTCGGGGATCGGTCGGTATAACGACGGACGACGAGCGATGAGAACTCGCTGACTCGCTCGTACTGACGTTAAAACTTAGCGCTCTGTCTCGCTTGCTCGATTGACACTTTATTTAGAGGTGTGACGGTGTGAGTGTGTAAGTTGCATATGTAGTTGAGGCGGACTATATTTTGATTGACTGCAAGTAAAAGCATGACGTATCTTCCCTTTTTTGTTTTAATCTAAGCTTTAAACCCATGTAGTTGCTGAGATCTCCGTGGCCGCGCAATCCTCCACGTTTCGTTCGCGCGGCCAACTTTAAACCCTATATCTTCTTTATTTCTACTTTGACAAATTTTTGGTTTGTTGCATTCGGTTTTGACAAATTTCGACAATTTTTTGACGGAGTGCTTTTTTTGATTAGACACATGGGGGAGCAATCGAAACGCACACCTATTTATCCCCTCGGGGATATAGGTATGATTGTACGTACAATTTAGCACAGATTGTGTAAATTTTTTCTGCAGTATTAGAGATGAGATTTGTATGATCCAACCGCTATTTTGATGCTCGAAATAAATACACCGGCCATTATAAGTGGCGGGTGTATTTTGATTTTGTTATATTTTCGGTTTCGTAGTGGTACAATTTTTTTAAATATACGTACAATTTATCACAGATTGTGTATATTTTTTCTGTATAAGAATACATTGGATTTTTCATGATACACCCGTCATTTTGACTATCACCGAAAACCTATGACAAAGCTCGAAGTTTTAATGTTCGATAGTACTTGCTGTGTAACGAATTGCCTGCAGTGGTAGAACAAACGTTGTTGGTTATGACCTTGGCAATCTACTCCTAGCAGGTTGCTGGTGTTTAACAAATGACCCTGTATAGCTTTTCTCGATAAATAGGCTATCCAACACAAAAATAAATTTTCAGTTCCTGAGATTAGCGCGTTTAACCAAACAAAATCTTCAGCTTTAGTAGATGTACAGATCTTTGATTCACATTACCGAATCTATCGGCTCGTATACAGATTTTCCATTTACTTCGACAATTTTACAAATCGTTGTTAATAAGGGGGTGATAAATAAAAATCTCTATATCTTAACGAATACTTTTTATTACTCTATAAGTATCAGTAGTGACATTTCGTCACGAACTTATCATTTGTACACACAAGCTGAGCTCACCAATCACACACACACACACACACACACACACACACACACACACAACCACATGCGCGTGCGCACACAATCAATCATTACACTCCAAATGTAACTTAGTCATTAAAAAACTTACGAACTAAACCCAATTATATTAACTACAGTACAATTTGAAAGTCACTTGCATACCTAATTGCTAAAACTTCATTGCCGGAACTCATTCTGTAGAAAAAAATACGCGCAAAGCAGTACAAGGCTTCTATTGACTTACTAGTGCTAACTATATTGAAGTTTGTGTGTATGTCTACTTGCACGACATACAATAGACACACATCATTGTATACTGATGTGACTCAAAATTGCATTGAATAACGCTATTTTATACATTGCTGTGTTTTTATTAAACGTGATTAGACAAAGTAATATTAAAATCAATTACGATAAACGCTAAAACTAACACACATCACATTATACTTTGGAGATAAGTCAGATGTGCTACTTTTATCACTTAGACCATTCAGAGATGCATAAGGCCTTATAATGGTTTCAATTCTGCTTTCTAAGCTAAGCAAAAGCTACATGTCATTTCAAAAATATATCTATTTAAGCAATTAGTATTTTCATATACATTTTTATTAAAGTGAAAAAAAAAAAGACTTGAGACGGGATTTCAACCCGTGACCTTCGCCTAACCAGGATAATGCTTTAAGCCACTATGTGAACCGTACCGAAACAATGCTAAAATTCTTCACTGTTTTGTAATCGTCATTTAAGAGGAGTTATTACCTGGTTAGACAAAAGTCCCGAACCGATTTGTTTATTTTCACTTTACAAGAAATTTAGTCTACCCTGTGAATTCCAACTGTGTTGCGACAAATGGCATGTTTTAGCATTTGCATTTTAAAACAATGATATTTATGTCGAGTTTCTACATACTTCTCAAACTAAATAACATTTTTAAATGCTTAACCAGGTTATGGTTAGCCAAAACTCCCGTCCTAAACCGAATTGTATTTTTTATTATCAGTTATTGTATTATCAGTTTTGATATAAATGGCATGTTTTGGCATTTTCAAATTTAACAATGATATTTATTTAGAGAATTCACAGGTATTTCTCAAAGTAAATGACATTTTTAAGAGAATGTAATTTGGCTTAGCAGAATAAGACCGAACAAGCCTTTGGACGTTGGTAGCACCATATGGTGTTTTAGTCACCCAAGCGTGACATACAGTGATCTTTTTAACGTTTAAACAAATATATGCTGTGGATTTCCTTATATATTAAAATTTAATTCTATAAGATTGCAAAATAGTTTTGCACTATAAGTGATATTATAATACATATCTCAGACTGTTTTTAATACACATAAACCGCACAGAATAAACCAATTACAATTTAAAAATAAAAATTATACTATAGTACGGTTTACTTACAAACATATGCCAACAAAATGTTTAAGAGTCCTTATTTAAATGAGCCAAAGATTATTTTACATTCTTTAATGAAACAAATAAACAACTCAATAACCCTCCTTTGCGTTGGAAAGTCGGGTGAAAATAAGACCAGAACCGTGAGAAAACTAAATAACAAATCGAATAGTCGCGTGCAGTGACTATGAAAATGTTTATGCGACTATGCAAAGGGGAAATAGTCAATATATTTATGTTTAGTTCAAAGAAAAGTCAATGCAATCTGAATATTATGTGTTGTGGTACGTATTGTGACTAGTATTTAATGATAAATCGAATTTAATATATTTTTGACTGCAATTCGCTTTGGGATCTCTTGGATTATTCGCTGTCCTAATTAAACGCGAATAAAGCGCGAATCTGGGCTCTCAAAGAAGTGTGAAGAGTTATAGCAATTCCTTCCAGAATAATTGTATCCTCATGCTGTATATATGACGGGGTAGTCAGATAAAAAAAACAAGTATCAATTTCAGAAAATTAACCAGTAAATAAATTTTTAAAGTTTTTAAAACAAGTATTTCTAAAAAGAAATCAGGAATATTTGCAGAATAAGAACACCTGCTTTCTCTACAACAGGCCAGGGCTAGGTCTCAAAAAATACCGGCTTTTTTTAGCCAGCTGTTCTTGGCGTTTCGAATCCGGTGGTAAAAATAGTAAAGTTTTTTTGGCGATTAGAAAACTACCTTTAAGATGATCTTATACGATATAAAGTATGTATTGTAACTTTGATTTTTTCTAACGTCCCCATGTGGGTCATGTACTAATTTAGACAACTCCAAACCTGTAGAGACAACAACGAAATTGCTATATTCGCTTCTAGGTAATTAGCGCCGATTCGCAGTCGGTGCGAGATTGACCCGTAACGTAATTTCCCTTCGACTATAGTCTTCTTTTGACAGTTTTCCCTTTGCAATGTCGTTTTAATATTACGAAACTAACCGACGACCTGTATTTAGTAGTACCTGCTAGATCACATCTCTTAACAAATAACTTACAATTTATCTCTCTCTGATGGCTAGGTATTGTTCAAAATTCCATATTATAGCTCAAGATTTGTTTAAATGTTAGGGGTAGATTCCTATAGTTAAAATGACTTTTTTGTGTAATTCGGGAGTAAATTACAACATAGTTATAATGGATTTTAGCTATCTTCACGCTGTATCCTTGACGGGGTAGTCAGAGAGAACCGATCGCCATGCCTCGCGATCCATGATCCAGATATATCATGTATTTAAGCGATTTAAATTTAATCTACCCCCCAATTTTAAAATATTAATTGCACGCTATGGTATTATATGCACCTTTTAAGATATTTATAATTTATGGACATCGCTCCATACAACTTGATACAAGTTGATAAGACACGTTGTCCTATACTCTCTCAAACTAGCTTAGATCACATAAAAGTGGATTAAATTACTAGATTGAATGAACAATATGACAGTGTGTAATATGTTCAGAAGGCAACAATTGTATCAGAAAATAAATTCAAGCTTAAACTTCGTACACTTTTTTTATATTCTTGTCTTGTTTTGTTTAATGGCTCTGTCGGTCGTTTACAGATTATTTCGCCAATGTCAAGGTGGAGAGTAGATTTAATAGATTGAGGTCTAGTTGCGAGACACTTGCTCGGTCATTTAAACGTTTTGTATTATGAAAGATCACGGTACAAGTAATTTTTGTTAGTACAAGTTCGCCATGGAAAGCGATGTCAACATGTCACTGATGACGACTCTACCAAAGTCACATGTGTAATGGAAATACGTGTAATTTGTATGTAGCTTATGTACATAAAAACAACATAAAATAATTTAGCTGATACATATTTTGTTTCTCCGTATGCACCGGATTTGTCACAGTGGTTCACGAAAGTTGATTGCGACATCTAAACAATTGTCAAGAGTCACTGTCACAGTATACACGGCTATTGACAGTGGCCCTTAAAGTTGGCGGCCCAATGATGTGCTTCTTCACGCTTCGCTTGAAGAACCGGAGGTTGTAAAAGGAGTATGGACATGGGATATTTTTCTACTGGAACAGTGGGCAAAGGAGATAAGTATACATGGCAGCCATTTCAGAATGTTTTTTTTTAATATATTTTTTATGACATTTGCTATAATTATTAAATCAGATCAATAATACGGCACTGGGCTCACCACCTGTTACGTGGGATAAAGGTGCATACGGTGAAATGGGGGAGTATAGTATGCCTCTGCCTACCTCTTAGGGGATAAAGGCGTGACAATATGTCTATGTTTATTAAATCAGTATAATTTGTGTAACCATACAAAATCTCATAAAAATATAATTTACAGAAACTTACGAACAATAAAATAAAAACAATTCTTATAAGGCGGCCCTGCATACTTATATCCTTTGCCCACTATACCTAAAAAGTAATGATTCCAGCCCTTCAGGATTGATGACGGAATGGGTATATCAGACTTGTTAATGACTAAACACACAGGACACTCTTGTCGTACGTTAGGAAACCCGGAAGTGCCCTAGTCAGTATATCTCCAAAGGTACGGTATAAAATTAAAAGTTATTTTCTGATATAGTAGCAAACTTCTGAACATAATTTACTATTTATTTCATAGAGCCATCGTTTTTGTAAGATTCTAAACAAACTGGCAAGTAATATTAGTGGTTCAAGAGTGTAGCAGGTTCGTGCGATCGTCAGTTCAGTTCCGGCGAGGCAACTAGCGGGGTCACTTTTTGTCTCCGCCCGTCACTGCGTTGTTAGTACCAGCGTTGGCGCCACCGGCGTAATTCTGGAATGAAATTCAACAGTTTGTCAACCAATCAAATCTGACTAAAGCCGTCCACATAAAAAAAAATTCCAATTTATTCGTAACGGAAATGTGTCCATCATTTAAAAAGGATGATTATTCTTACAGTACCACGCTGGCCAGACGAATTGATACATGATTGTGTCGAGTTTCTGTCTATTAGTTTAATACCGTCGTTTATTAATTTTACAATGTTTAAAAATTGGTCGAATTTGATGACATTTATGATTACTGCTTCGCTCTCCTGGGTCGTAGCGCGATGATAAATAGCCTATAGCCTGCCTTGATAAATGTAAAATATAAAAATAATATTCAAATCGAACCAGTAGATTCTGAGATTAGCGCATTCAATCAAACAAACTCTTCAGAATTATAATATTAGTATAGATAATAATGAAATGAAGTCAATACAAACCTGGTAGTATTGTGCCCAAGCCTGCGCAGCATCCTGTTGATTTCCAGATTGGTTCCCTTGCTGATACTGAAATAAACATAGACACTTATTAAAATCCCTCTTAACCATATTTTATTTCTATATCCTTTGCTACTAATAGCTTAGTTGCTCAATGCTCGTAACACTTTTGCTGGACAAATTTGGTTCAAATTTTTCGCAGAGACTATTATTATGTAATAAAATATCATTTTTTTTATGCTTTTGAAGTCAAGAGTACCCTTAACCTGCGAGCGTGTATGAAAACACTCATGAGAGTTGAAGAAGCGAAAGTGGTATCTCAAGATCGTAGCAAGTAGAAAACCATAGTCTCTGCCTACCCCGATGGGAAACTATGTATGTTTGAAGTCACAACCGAAAATGGTTCCTGTAGGTTATGGACTCAAATTTATTTGATGAAGTAGAAAAAACCGAATGCAATTCGGACCCGCCCATTGAAATTTCCATACAACTTTAAAATAAATTTTATTTACTCATATTTTATTAATGTTTTTAAACTTTCGCGATTTTCACTTATATTTATACAATTTGATGATACAATTTTAAATGTTTGAAAATTTTTGGCAGTTTAAGACAGTGTTAATTGCTAAATTTCAAGCTATACTTCCACACGTCCCCGAGATAAATGATCTTGACAAACATCGGACGGATAAAAAATTGATCCTATTCGAGTTCCGCTTCTTTTGGCGCTACACACACAGATTTTTCCGTAGGCAGTAAGTTGAGATGCTCCGTCACGCTCTGAGGTAAAAGGCTCGATCGGGTAAACTCGGAACGGCCGAGTGTACCCGAGCGAGGCTCTTCGCTGTTGTGTCGCTGTGTTTAGTATATTTAATTCATACGTAATAATTGATTGCGATTGCCAATGAAGTTCTCACTTCTGCAGTGCTGTCTTAAGCACACACTCTTAATTTATTTCATTTTGAGATACGGAATCCAAAAAATAATTAATATGAAACGCACCAGTGCAGTAATATAATTAACTTATTTTTTTATACCACTGAGATGGCAGACAAGCATACGGCCCACCTGATGGAAAGAGGTCACCGTAGCCTATGAACGTTTGCAACACCAGAGGTGCAGCACTCGCGCTGCCGTTAAGTCAAATACATTTAATGTATACTAGTTGAGGCCCGCGGCTTCGCCCGCGTAGAGAAGTTTTCCGTTCCCGTTTCCCACAGAAACTTGTTCCCGGGATAAAAAGTAGCCTATGTGTTATTCTGATGTATAAGCTATATTATTGTAAAGTTTCATTAAAATCCATTCAGTAGGTTTACTGAAACTGAACTGAAGAGTAACAAACATCCATACAAACCTTCACGATTATAATATTACTAGCTGACCCGCGCGGCTTCGCCCGTGTCATACTTCGAACTTCCGTGGCACACATTTAATCCCGTAGCTTATAAATTTTCCAAAAATGTATGAAAGTTTCCCCGATTTGTTGACATTTATGATTACCGCTCCGCTCTCCTGTGTAGTGGCGTGATGAAATATAGCTTAGAACTTTCCCCAATAAATGGGCTATCCAACACAAAAATAACTTTTCAAATAGGTCGAGCCGTTCGGCCGTGACCAAGGGAAATAGGGATTCATATATATATATATATAGATTATGATTATTTATGTAACTTACCCCCGGCCATCCTGCTTGCTGTTGCTGCCACTGTTGCCACTGGTACCACTGCTGATAATTGGACCACTGTTGTTGCTGGTTCTGTTGATTTTGCCCGCTCTGTCCTTTAGCATTCTGCGCGACTTGACCTTGACTCTGCTGGTTGTTGGAACCGCCAGTGGCGCCCGTACCGCCACCACTGCCAGCCTGGTTGCCTGGATTGCCCCAGTTACCCCAATTGCCCCAATTACCCCAACCTGCTGAAAAAATAGGAAATTATAGTTAATTTTACACGATTCTGATCTCTTTATACATAAAATGTATTGACGTTTATTGGTCTCACTAGAACCTGGAATAGGTTGACCAATTAAGCTAATATTGGTTATGAAATATTTGTGTAAGCCTAAGGAAGGTTAAGAGGAAAATATGAAAAATTGCAAAAACTAAGCATATTTATCTATAACAAATGTTCATACTGTCATGTAGAGAAAAAATATATAATTTTATTCTGAGCAGGTATGACGTTTGGACGACAGTTACTTCAAACAATGCCGAAAATCAATAGCCATGCTCCTATTAGCCAGATATAAGTGATCCCCAAGTTCCAAATTCAGGTAGGGGTTTGAAGCTACTGTGAATACACCAAGATGAAGCGTGGATATTGATTGGTCAGACAAGTATCGAGAAGATCAAGGTGTACTAAAGAACTAATATAATTCATTAAGAAGGATATTGACTGCCTCGGTGGCGCAGTGGTAGTGTTTGCAACTGCTGTGACTGAGACCCAGGGTTCGATTACGGGTCGGAAAAAATATTTGTGTGATCCACAAATGTTTGTTTCGGAGTTTGGGTGTGAGTATGTTTATCAGTCGTCTAGATCCCATAACACACGCTTATATTTTATTAGCTTACTTTGGGCTAGACGGCGGTGTGTAACAAAATGTCCAACAATTTTTTTTTATTAAAGTTCTTTACGCCCAGTAATCGACTGGGCGTAGGCGCCCCCAAATATGGCTCCCGCATACAGCAAGCTCCATCGGCATTTACGTGGTCGTTGATTACTCTAAATTCACGTACTGCACATTCTAGACAAAAAATATTGCTATATTTATCTATCACGCCTTATCCCCGAAGGGGTGGCAGTGGCATATTATATGCCGACTTATCATCATGTGTATTCCTGTCCCACGCAATAGGTGGTGAGCCCATTGCCGTGTTGAGATAGACAGATACAGGTTGTGGCTACCTGCTGTTGAAAATTTTCAAGCCTTCAACTTGACTTTACGGCTGTCATGTTACTGGCAACCAGGACCAACGGCTTAACGTGCCTTCCGAAGCACGGAAATGCTCAAAATTGTAAATGCCACAAAGTGGTCACCCATTCGAGGACCAGCCATAGTGAAAGTTGCTTAACGCAGTGATCGTTTACAGAACACTAAGTCCGCGGGGCCACGTCCGCTTCAATTGCTAACACAATAAATATTATCATTAAAATTATTTACCTTGATTTTGATTACCCCAACCGCCCCAGCCTGCCCAGTTGCCGGCCCATTGATTCCAACCCTGTTGATTCTGCTGGTTCGATTGATTCTGGTTTTGATTTGACCCATCCTATATGAACAACAAAAATATCCATTATAGTTGAATTAAATAAAATTATGTAAAACTTAATATGAATTTATAAAAAAGTAGGGGTGTTAAGTTTGAATTGTGTCACAACACAGGTTAAATTTGTAACTATTACACGCCTCGTTTTCCGTTGGGGGTTCAAAATACAAGTAAAGAGAATAAGACGTAAATACTATCTAAAACTATGGAGTGTTAACCTAGTTACTATTTAAATAATCTGAACTTTCAAACGTTTTAAACATGATTGAAATGAAAACAATTGTATAAGCATAAAGCGAAATAAAATCATGATTCAAATGTATGTTATGTTACTAAAGTAAGAAATGTTGTGAAACTCTCGCTCGCGCCCTTATAGAGACGAAAGTAATAATATACCACATGCCAAGTTTGAATGTAGGCGATAATCGCATATGCGACATGTCAGTTCCCCTACAATTGGTCTGTAGTAAATAATAAATAAAAAGATAACTTATAAACCATAGTATATTTTCACCTACTTAGAAACTAAGAAGCACCCTAAGGTTGAGTGGTAGAAAATGCCGTTGACATTAAGTCCGCGTTTGTACAATGTTTGTGCATAAAGTTTACATAATAAAAAACATCTCCTAAATTTCATTGATTAGATTAGGGACATTGATTCCTTGGTTTGTAGTTGTGTCCAAGCAAATAAGGGGGCCGAGTCTGCTATTTCAAATCGAAATAGAATCGAAACCGTCGTTCAATAGAAAGTCACTGGTACAATTTTTTTTCGTAGTCTACTATTACAATCGTACTCCAACTGTCGGCAGATAGAATTTTACTAACACGTACCGCGCCAGTGGCCGCTAGTCAGTTGCATTTTTGATAGTCTACTAACAATTTGACAGCTAATTTAAATCTAAGGCTTGTCAATAGTAGACTCGGTCCCCAGTAGTCGAACTACTGTTTTTCGATATTGGAACATTTTCGAACGGACGACACTACTACGGCTAAACTTAAGAGGTGTCAAGGGACACCCGGATGGAACGAAGTTAATAAATATTATAAAAGATTGAGTGAGTGAGTGAGTGAGTGAGTGAGTGAGCGAGAAAGAGAGAGAGAACGGAAAGGCTTACATCTATAGCAAAAAGTGTCGTTACAACTTTTGGTCTTAATTTTTTCCGTCTCCCCGTCCCTTTCGCAACGCGCAATATGAAAATTCGATCAAAAAAAAACTACTCGGTACCTTCTGGTTGCGGTTCTGCTGCGTGGCAGGCGGAGTGGGTCTGGTGGGCTGCATGGCGCCCCCACCTCCGCCCCCGGCCGCTGCACCAGTAGCTCCACCCCCGGCCGCAGCCCTGTTGGGAGGCGCGGGGCCCGCGCCTCTCTGCCACCCACCGCCTCCGCCACCACCACCGCCGGCACCGCCTCCGCCACCACCTGCACTCGTGTTGCCGCTGCCGCTGTTGATGCTGTTGTTGCCGCTAGCTCCTCCGCCACCGGCACCGCCACCGCCTATGTCAAACGATCATGTTATTTTTGAAGGGAAACTTCTTTATCGATGTTGAGAGAAATTTTGTAACTGTAAAAAAAAAACGCCACGTCACGCCTTTATTCCCGAAGGGGTAAGCAGAGGCATACTATAGGTACACCCACATATCACCATATGCATTTTTGTCGCCCGAAAGAGGTGGGACAAAATTAGGCATAAGGCATTAATAATAATTCGCATAAGACATTCCACTGGGCGTTACGAGTGCCATGTTACTTGCAACCGGGAGCAACGGCTTAACGTACCCCATCCGAAACAGGTTCCACAAGGTTCGTCAGGACTGTGTTTTGATACACAACTGCATTCGTTTTTACAACTTTCTCACAAAAATGTACCTCTGTTAAGCCCCAATAAGAAACTCCCAACCATACCATGAGCTAGGGTGAAAAATGACCTCGTTGGACACGCGGAATACGGTTGCTCGCTTCTGCACTACTGTGTGCGTACACCTTATCATTTTGTTTGTTGTAGCTCTCTTCTACGATAAATTTTTTTTCCCGACATTTTTTTCCCGCGTACCGCTTCAAGAAACCGCGGCAACTCTTTAGTCTTAGGTCCATTAGACGAGCATTTAAACGATATCCTGTTTTTCTTCGATATGACCGAAGCCCTAAGTCTTCATTTAACACCCTTTTCACCGTGGTTCTGCTTAACCCCATCTGAAGGGCCAACAGTTTCTGCTTACGTTTGGGATTTCTTTGAATTCGCGCCTTCACAGCTTTTATCACTGCTGGAGTCCTAACAGACCGAGGGCGACCACTTCTTGACCTGTCATCTACACTAGAGTCTTCATTATATCGTTTGATGGTACGATAAACGAATCTTTTGGTTATATTCAAATTTTTCAGTATGTCAAAAAATTGAATTGGCGCGTAACCGCAACGTTGCAACGCAATAACTGCAATATCGGTCTTCTCTAAGTGTCCACTCTATATTTAAAAATGAGTAAAATTCTAAAAGTATACATTTTTATTTTCATGAACAATTCGAAATTCGAATTCAATAAACTTTTTTGAGGCCAGCATTCTAAAAGAAAAGTTTTTACTGTGTGACAATACTTATGACCTGACTAGGTATATATCCATACTAACTTTCTAATATTACTAGGATGGATAAATAGAAACGGTCCGTACCAGGCGGCCTCTTCTCGACGCGGTCCATGAGCGGCCTGGGCGGGCGGTCCCGGCCGAAGCGGTCTCCGAGCGGCCCCCCACCTCCGCTGTTGCCTCCCACGGGCCCGCCGATGCCGCGCATGCCTCTGTCCGGCCGCCCACCGCCTCCGCCGCCGCCTCCACCTCCGCCGCGACCTCCGCGGAAGTTGTCTCGGTCACCTCGGCCCCCGAAATCACCTCTGTGCGAAATAAAAACATCTATTAGGACAATAACAAACGATTGACGAAGAATATTTATATTGTGCTAAAGTAGAGGGTAGAAGGAGTCAGGGTAGGCTGAGATTTACGTATGAGGATCCAGTGAGCAGATTGTTCAAAAACGGAATGGTTAGAAGCTTCCCTTTTAATGAATCTGCAGGAAGCGAAAGAAGTATGCTATCCTCTCTGATTACCCCTTCAAGGATACAACATGAAGTTTTTTTTTTTAATAATAATAATATTTTTGGGACAACCCACACAACGCCATCTGATTCCAAACTAAGCAGAGCTTGTACTATGGTAACCAGATAACTGATAAACATACTTATATATTTCTAAATACATACATATTATAGATAAATAACACCCAGACACAGAATAAACCATCGTGCTCATCACACAAAGTTTTATCCTGGGTGGGAATCGAACCCACGACCTCTTGCGTAGCAGTCGGATGCACTCCCACCGCACCACAGAGTCAGTTAGTATGTATGTATGTACTACTGTAAAACAGGTCTGACCAGCGTTGTACAGTAAGGTCAGTTATCCTGTAGTTATGACCAAAATTGGGAAAAGTCTACTGGACTGTGATAGGCTGATTTGATTGAGTCAAATGTAGTGGTTTCACGCGAGTGTTGCAACCGGTTGCTCCGGGAACCTCTGTGGTTGCCTGTCTCACCATATTTGTTGTTAGACTCCTTTAAAATAAGCGATGGCAGAGGTATCACGACAAACTCGTAACTTGAACCCGATGTGTACTTTCTTTTTTGACATACCATAGAAACTTTTTTACGAATTTGAACGAATTCCTTATCAGCGCATGTTCCTTTTTTAGTCCTCCTTAAGTTGTCCTTAGTAATCCTACGATCTTCAATGAACTGGCATATTTTTATACCGTCAACTTCAGAAGCACTGTTAATGGTCTCTCTGGCTGACTCTCTTCTTCCCGGGATAAAAAAAGCCTATATGTTATTCTAATGTATATGCCAACTAAAAAAGTACTGCTAACTAATAAAGCACTGATATGAGTATGATTTTAATACAACTTTACTTTAAAGTTTTATTCAAATCCATTCAGTAGTTTTTGTGTGTGAGAGAGTAACATCCATTCTTACAAAGTATCGCGTTTATATTATTAGTAGGATGAAAATATTGATATGCAGCAAAATAACCTCAAAATGGCGGCGCTTCCGTCTCCGTCGCGCGCGATATCTCACAGTGGTGTAATAGGGTTTTGGATGTGATGTCCTTTTGAACTGCCTCCATATGAAAGGAAATTAAAAAACGTATTTACGTCAAAGGAACCTCAACTCACCTGACTAATGGCGGCGGAGCGGGTTGCCATGGGCGGTCGAAGCGCGACTGGTTGCCACCACCCATGGGAGGGCCGCGAGCGTCGCGTGATCCCCATCGACTACCTCCGCGACCTCCGCCCCCACCGCCGCCTCCGGAACCTCCCCAGCGGGATCCACCACCTCCGCCGCCGCCGCCGCCACCACCACCCCATCTATCTTCTGTCACACAAACAAAATGGTTATTAATACATAACAAGACTGTTCGAGGCAATAATTGCCATCGATCACGTTTTTGCTGACCCAGCGATACAATACGGCCGCACTAAGTGCGCCGCGAGCTCAGTGCATAACGGTAAGCGACCGGCTGCATTCATTTATACTGCAATAGCTTAGCTTATCCTTTATACAGTAAAGGATAAGCAACTTAGCAATAAATCTTTAAAGTTACTAAAGTGTTTTTAAATAAGTAGCGTAGCGATCAGTCTTTGTAGGGGATGCGACCTGCGTGGTACCTAATGGAGGTACCACGCAGGTCGCATCCCCTACAAAGACTGACCTACATAGATATGACAGTCAATTTGTGGAATGCAAGCTGAATGGTTGTGTTGTAGCACTAATTTAACCTGTAGATAGTTATTGTAAAAGCATCCATTATGAAACTGATGTTGATAATTCTTCCAGAAGTTGTAAAAGAGTTATTTCCTGAATAACTGCATAGATATGATTCTATTGACAATGGGGACAATGGGATTTGACGTCTCAATAGTTATATTATACAAGAAAGGAAATTAAATCCCTCTAATAACAAGGCGTTGTAACGAGGTTTTGGAGATTTTCAAACAAATGGAGTATTTAGAGATATGATTCTGGCGGCTCTCCGTCCACTCAGTCGACTATTTATAACCTGAATGTGTATAATATGTTATTATTCTGGAACTGTATTATCCGATATGATTCTCATAGCCAAATATTTGTGGAATGCCTAATATTATTGAGTATAACGATTACTAGTGTTATAATCGGCTGTGATAATGGTTGTGGCTAGCCCATTTATGGAGAAAGGCTATGTCTATATATCATCACGTTACTGTCAATGAGAGCGGAGCAGTAATCATTGAATGACTGCCTCTGTGGCGCGGTGGAAGTGTATCAGACTGCTACGCAACAGGTCGTGGGTTCGATTCCCACCTAGGATAAAACTTTGTGTGATGAGCACGATGGTATATTCTGTGTCTGGGTGTTATTTATCTACAA
Source organism: Thumatha senex (assembly GCA_948477245.1). Classification (NCBI taxonomy): domain Eukaryota; kingdom Metazoa; phylum Arthropoda; class Insecta; order Lepidoptera; family Erebidae; genus Thumatha; species Thumatha senex. Next base: position 6,963,009 of record OX419750.1, on the reverse strand, counting down.
TATGTGTGTATTTAGAAATATACACGTCCGGAGCACACACATACAGTTAGATCCGATAGAGGCTTTATTCCGCGAACGCTTAGATTGTTGAAAGAACTCCCTGCCTGGGGTTTCCCGAACGTCTACAACAGTATGGGGTTCTTCAAAAGGGGTCTTAGAAGGTTTATAAAGGGTCGGCAGCGCGAGGGCTGCACCTCCAGAGGTGTATGGACGTTTGCAACACCAAGGCTACAGGACCACTTTCCATCAGGTGGGCTGCATGCTTGTCCGCCACCTCAGTGGTACAAAAAAAGTATGAATGTATCTGCTTAGTTTGGAATCAGATGGCGTTGTGTGAGTTGTCCCAACGATAAAAAAGAAATGCAGCAATATATTTACCCCTGTCCCTCGGGAAGTCCCTGGGACGCGCTTCCCGGGCGGGATGTCGTCCCTTGTCGCTCGAGCGATGACGCTTGGCGGGAGGCTGATCGCGCGACGCGGACCGCTCGCGCTTGTCCTTGTCGCGACTGGCGCCCGCCGCGCGAGCCTCCTTGTGGTACTCGTCCAGGATCAGCTTGGCCTGCTCCGCGTCCAGCTCGGGGTAGATCACCTCGTCCACCCACGAGCACTTGTCGGGCAGCGCGAAGTTGGCTGCGAACACATGAGGTACGGTCAGATGGCGCGAGGAGCGGAAGGTCTCGGTCGAGCCCTAGAGGGACGGAGGCCGCCGCGGCTACCAACCTTTCATGTCCACGATAGCCGGGTCGGGAACCTCCTTGCCGTCGGTCTCTTCCCTTCGTTTCATCCGCTCGCGGTAAGTTTCGTCGTCGGTCACTATCACGACCGCGACTCGCCGGTATCCGTCGAACTCCCTCAACTTGCGCCTCTGAGCCGACGGGTAAACGTTCGTCTGTATTTACCCAACGCGATATCGAAACCGCGAGTTTATCACGCCGTCGATGGTGCACGCAGGTTATGATGTGGAGCAAAACATTCTCATTATAGACAGTGATGGCCCGTCGTTTACATTGTCATGTGTGGCAGATCGACACCTAGAACAAGCTCAACAGAGATCCTATTCGCGGTTATTGTCAGTGGGGGCCATGGCACCGCTTCCGCTCGTCTACCACCACTTACCTCAGACTACTCTACAAACAATACATTGTAATCTCTGCCTTACATATGTTACGCGGAAGCGGTGTGCTAATATACATTCTTATCTACACTTATACTTAGCACGTACCTTAAGATGCGAGGTCAGTGTCGATACGTGGCTACGATCTACACAATTTTGCATACATTAAACCGTATCAATTATTATCAGTAAAATATAGGGAGAAAGTCAAAATATATTCAAAGGGGAGTGCGATCTCGATTGTTCCTGATTAAGTGCGCTGCCAAAATGAATATAATTAATAACAAAATATGAAACGTCGCTCACCTGGTCGAGGATAAAATTCCGCCTGCGGCCCTTGGCAACTTCCAACAATTTAAGCACGCATTTAGCGCACTTGGTCACCATAGCGTCCCACCTGCCCTCGTAGGTCGCGCGGAACGGTTTACAGTCCACCTGAACGATGACACACTCATACAGAACGAACGAAACAACGGCGACGCGGCTTAGCCTAGCCTTAACTCTAAGATATAGTGCATGGGCGATACCAGGGACACTCCTTGGAGACGTCACTCGGGACTGCCGAATGTCCGTCCTCTTCACTCGGCGATCCACTGGTATCAAATTAACTACGCGACTCGCGACTCGCTAAAGGTCGGTAAATATCATTTTTTGTTATATTTCATTTACAAATGTTGCTCATATTGAATTGCACCCTGTTGAAAATACAGACGAACATTAGTATCAGAGTTTATAGATGGCGTTCTCACTGCTGTGCTCAACATTACTCACACACTGTGCTGGAAGGGAACTGCAATTAGTACGTGTCGGTGTGTTGCCATGTTCATTGACTAAATCGCCACATTGTAATCACTTATGAATTTCGAGGTGTTGCCATGTTCCAAAATAATATAAGCGTGACTACTCACAAACACACACGCAACCATTCTGCCACAGACAGGTGCAATCATAACTAAAACAATCTGACTTGTGTACCTTGTATAAAATCTCTTTCACAACGTAATATTAAGTATACGGAACACGCGCACGATTGCCTTCAAATATACTTACCGATATTACCACTACACAGATTCAAAGATGTCTTAATAGTTTTGAAAGGCCTTCATATGCATGTACCCTAAACTATTTATGTATGCACAACATAACAACAACTCAAAACAAATTCAAAAAATAGGTTAATACAGGTGAAATTATTACTGATTCCTAACATTATTATAGAGTTTTCTAGATTTTTTGAGTAAAACGACTTGAATATACCTTCAAGTATATTTGAAAACCAACTGGCACCCGCGGCGTCGCCCGTGACGTGCTTGGAACCACGTGGCACTTGAATCCCGTCGTTTATTCATTTTACAATATTGTATGAAATATTACCAGATTTGTTGACATTTATGACTTCCAATCTGCTGTCCTGGGTATATAGCCTTCCTCAATAAATGGGCTAACCAAACAAAAAAGTTTTATCAATTCGAACCAGTAGTTCCAGAGATTAGCGCGATCAACCATTTAATTGTCCTACCTTACGTTGGTTTGACTTCTTACTTTTTGTCGTTACGTTTGTTGGATATTACAATCTATTATATTTTACATATCTATAAAGCATGTATATGTAATCTATATACATTTACTAACAAATTGAGGGTCAGTTGTCCACAAGATTATTGACAGCGGCCCTCCAGTTAGCAGCCCGTGATGTTTCACTACACGTTTCTCTTGTAGAACCCAAGGTTGTAAGATGAATACTAAGCAAAAAGACCTTTATAACGTTGACATAAAGTTGAAATCATTTAACTGCTTTTACTTCTATCGTACATCCTTTGCTCAGTTCCCAGAAAAATTTCTAATAATTTGCTTAAATATTTGTTATTCAATCTGATCAGTACAAGTACAAATTCTGACCGTTGCAGATCTGAATGTTCTCAGTATTGTGGGACCGATTTAAAACTATAGTGTTTCCTTCTAAAGGTCAAGGAAGATCCTACATTAAACTGACATAATTTTTAAAACAGCTACTTAATGTCTAGCGTGAATTTTCTTGACTGGTTCTGTCCACTAAGCTATACATATTGCGTTGTGAATCAGACAATGCAGAAACTAACTATCTTCACACTGTATCCCTGACGGAGTAGTCAGAGCGGACAGATCGCCAGGCTTCGCGATCCATGCAAACTTATATGAAAGTAATAATTCCGACAATCACCATTTTGTGAATAAAAATTTAATTTTTTCCCCCCCTTTGGTACACCCTTATTGTTGGTTTTTGTTTGGTGGAATGCATTTAGGCGCATCACCGGAGTACAGCTTTGTGTGGAACTTGCAATCCTGGAGAGTGCTCAGACTCTCTAATAAACCACCACAATATTTCATCTCAGCTCTACCGAACCACAGGATGTGCAAATATGAAACAAGTTAAAATTTCTCAATGTTTATAAAAAATACCTATAGAATGTCGTTCACTCAGCTATATTATCATTATTTTTTTGTTACACAATGAATATATCACACGAATGCTAGAAACCATAAATAAAACCACCTTGTATATAACAATATCAATACATTAAGTGTGTGTGTATGTGTGTACGTGTGTGTCTGAATGTCTGCTTGCATACCTGCATCCGTTCTTGCAAAGCGCCGGCAGAGAGTATGTTGTACCGACGTTCGGGATGCTCCGCGACACGGGCCTTGGCCCAGTGCGTCTTACCGGCACCGGGTAGACCCACCATGAGGATTACCTGCCATATATCAACTAGTTAGTTGTAGGTAGTCTCCTTTTCTATTTACTACAACTACTATCTTCACGCTGTATCCATGACTGGGTAGTTAGAGAGGACAGATCGCCAGGCTTCGCGATCCATGCATACTTCTTCCGCTTCTTCAAGATTCAGCAATGGCTTCATACACGCACGTCTGGGTATCCGAGTACTTTTGACTTTTCCGTTTTTGAGCAATCTGCTCATGTGGCTTCATATGTAAGTCTCGGCCTACCCTGCCTATCTTTCCTATTTACTTGGTAGTAAAGAATAGGTGAGGCTTCCACAACAAACTAGTTTAGTTGGGACAAAACCGATACGTTCTCTAATAACGCAGAGTAAATAAAAATCGGACAATGCGAGTCGAACTGAGCGATCACGGGTTCCGTAAAAATGTGTAGTTGCATTATGTTATAAATGCGAGTGCTGTACCTCTAGTGTTGCAAACGTACATAGCCTATGGTGACCACTTTCCATCAGGTGGAAGGTTTCCATCGTATGCATGTCTGCCACCTCAGTGGTATAAAAAAAAAACTAGCTGTGTCCCCGGGCGAATTTTGATTGCCTTGAGAGTATCGAAAAATACGATTTTTTGCGTCATAAACTGCCATATATAAGTTTGTTTTTTACGTTAATTTAGAAGTTTGATTTTGTTATAGCTCAAAGGGATCGTGGAACTGAGTATATAATTTTATTTATTCAAATGAAAAAAGACGACTTAGTTCAGGACGGGGCTTGAACCTATGCTTAACTTTTGAGTATATAGTTTTAACTCGATATCTTCAAGGGTTACCGAAATAAAGAGTCTTGACGGACAGACGGACTAGCAACAAAATGATTCTATAAAGGTTCCGTTTTTATTCATTTGAGGCACGGAACCCTAAAAACCTTTTTCATGGAAGTGAATTACTATGTAGTATAGCTTCGTTCCACTAAACGCCCGCAACGACCGTAACACAAGTATCGTTCCACCTAAGGCTCGTGGTCGCTGCGAGCGATCGTATGCCGTCATACATGACGTCACTGTTCGCGACCGCATGACGCACTCTTTGCCAACAAAATATAAGTGGTCCAAGTGGGCTTATGGCGTTCGAGGTGTGCGTTGCACTTATGAATTTCGACTACAACGCCCGCGGCCCATTTACGTTAGTGGAACGGCAATTTCAGCGGTGAGCGTTGCGGGCGATAAGTGGAACGCGCCCATCATATAGTGAGTAGCCTCCCCATTTCAGATTTATTCCCAGTTGCTACCAAACTACCTGGATTTGAAAAGTCAAGCCTAGCAGCAGCTATAGTTTGGCTATCGATTGTCGGCATGGTTGGGACTGCCGTGTGACCTCTCAACCCCGTAAGGGTACCTGCGTCTTTACCTCATCCGTTAGTCAGCAGATGCACCGGTAGCAAGTGAAATAGCTTGAAATTGGAAGCTTAGCAGAGCCCGTTACACCCAATTGAGAACACAAAAGGGTTAAAATATTACTGTCAAATATAATAGCTGAGGTTGGAGCGTAGCTCATGTACATTACATTAGTTTTTATTTCACTTCAATACATGCAGTATTTCCGAAGTTATAACGACGAGAAGTTTTAGTCCTTTTGCGAGATAAGGGCGCGCCCATTATGACGTCACAGCCTCGCATAGACTGCGACAAAGCGCGGCGCGGCGTTCGGGTGCGAGCGAGAGCGCGACTGTTGAATGAGCAGGGTTGTGACGTATGTGGTCACCCGCGCACCCACGCACTTTGATTGGAAATTTTGAAATAAAAAAAAAAAGCCAAATTACTCGTATTTTTTTTGTAGATTTATCTAACAAACGTCTGTAAGACCCATTAGTACGTAGCCCGCTGCCAGATAAATTAATTTGCCAAATATAGTACTACAGGTGATTAACTAGTGTTGTCGATGGGTCAGGCAGTCTTGGACAGTTGTATTAGGTTGTATGGAGAAAACCGTGATGTGCCCACGTCAGGTCATGTCTGGTTCTCTAGTCTAGAGGTATGATAATAGGGTATTATCTCATTAGACAGCAATTTTCATATCAAACATTTACTAATATTATTTACTAGGTGATCCCCCCCAGCTTCGCCCGTGACATACTTCGAACAACCGTTGCGCCTATATAATCCCGTCGCTTTTACTTCTACAATAATGCATAAACATTTAGATTCGTTGACATTTATGGCTACTGCTCCGCTCTCCAGGATAGTAGCGTGATGATACATAGCCTTCCTCGTTAAATTGACATACAATAAGTATTTTTCAATTTGAAGTAGTTCCTGAGAAGTTCAATCAAACAATCATTAAGCTTTATTAGTATACAAGGTACCCCTCCGGTTTCGCCCGTGACATACTTCGAACTCCCGTCGCACCTATTTATTCCCGTTGCTTATAAATTCTACAATAATGCATTAAAATTTGCCCGATTTTTCGACATTTATGACTACTGCTCCGCTCTCCAGGGAAGTAGCGTGATAATATAGCCTACTAGTTGACGCCCGCGGCTCCCTCCGCACGCGTGATGAAGTTTTCCCGTTTCCAATTCCCACAGGTACTTGTCCCGGCAAAATAAGTAGCCTATGTGTTATTCTGATGTGTAAGCTATATTATTGTAAAGTTTCACCAAAATCCATTCAGTAGATTTTGCGTGAAAGAGTAACAAACATCCATTCTTACAAACTTTCGCATTTATAATATTAGTAGGATAGCCTTCCTCGATAAATGGGATATCTAACAAAAAGAGTTTTTCAAATCCGACCAGTAGTTTCTGTGATTAGCGCTTTCAACCAAACAAACAAACTCTTTAGCTTTTTAATATTTATAGTTAGATTGATGAAGAAAATCATTTTTGTAGCATGATATTTAACCATTTTCAGACCATCGGCAGACAATGGCCAAACAACATCATATTGTTAACACCATCTTGTATCCACATTTTTTTTAAGTCTTACCTCGCACTCGGCAAGACTGGCAGGCCTGGGCGGACCTTCGACGAGGTCAGCGTGGCTGATCAGTACGTATCCAGGCACCAGGCAGGCCTCGGTGCCGTCCAGTTCCTCCTCTACCAGGTACCTGAAACGAATGCGTTCTTGTTAGACCTCTACGACATCTTATTACTGGCCGGTGCGCAAACTGCTTTCCAAAAGGCGGGCGGCGCCATTTTGAGGTGTCAAATATAAATAAAATCAATAACAATTTGTAGTTCTGCTTGCGATCTCATATAACACATGATATACAAGAGTAAATACAGAACATTTGATATACCTGCTTAGTGAATATAATACACAATATGTATATTATACATGAACAATAACTGTGCAGGAATGTGTCATACCCAATATTTTATACGTCACTTCCTCATCTTATAGTCTAATCCCAGTTCCTTCGAAATCCTACATGGATTTGGAGCGTGGGGTTCACTTTTATTGCTAGGAGCAGTTATCCTTTGGTTTTTTGACATCGTCGGGAGCGATTGCCGTTTGAACTCCCAACCCAGTAAGAGCACCTGCGTCGTTGATACGTCCGTCAGAAGGTGCACCACTTGCAGGAGAAGTAGTAATTTCCACCAGATGAACTAGCAGATACAATACTCCCCACTCCCCAGCTTCATGAAAATGCTTCTGCCTACCAAGTGAAAAATGTATATCCACTTAAAGTCCACATGTTACCACTTGTATATTTTGTCCTACATAATAACCACGGTGATGAGTCTATTGACGTATTACCTTTTATTCATTTGATTTTCCATTTCATGACTTCCAACTTGGCTTAACAACTACCATGTTACTGACAACCGGGAGCACAGAAACGCCCATACTATGAAGACTCACCTATCTCAGGACTATATGGTATATAGTGTAAGAAGCTTAATGCAGTGATCGTTTATGGAACACCGTGTTACGAGGCGAAATGAGGGCTACTAATATTAATATTGGCACTAGGACACAAGGATTTAAATCAATTGGTTGCTACAAGCTGTGATGGAGTGTTTTTACTCACCTTATAACAAACTTGATCTTTTTGTCCAAAAGCACCTGTCCCTTGAGTACTTGTTCCTCAGTTATTTCAACAACTGGGGGCGCTGTAACAATATCAATATTATGTATTAAATAAAGTTCTGAATAAAATTAATAAATTCCTTAAAAACTACGTTTATACTCACGTGTGAATTTCGGGATAGCCCGACTAGTTTCGGACCTAACGGAGGTCCTTTTTCAAGAGGAGCGTTAAGCTACGTCGGAAGCTGCGCTGGCATTGATGAGTTTGTAATAATGAACAACGCTCACGAAAGTTATTATTCTAAAATTCCTTAAAAGTTCTATGTCAATCAACATTGTGTGATTCATATTCCGTTTTCGTTTTCCACCGGAATTAGTTTCAACATATCTATTTTGATATATAAGTTACGTGAATTTTTTACGTTACATTTTTGCGTGAAAGAGTAAAAAACATTCATACCAAGTTTTATAATATCAGTGGGAAAATAAAAGTAACAAATATGGATTCGAATTCAAAAATTAAATAATAAAAATGTAAAAAGATTTGCTATGTTATGTTTTTATAGAATTCAACTTACTAGGTTCAGCCTTAATTTCCTTTTCAGTTTTGGTTTCTGAAGAATCAGTCTCCATAGGCTGAGCTTTCGGTTCCTCTGGCTTTTCAGCAGGTTGTTCTGGCTTCTCACCGTTCTCCTGTACACACAAAGGAAAAATTATTATTTATCATTTACGCCTATATCCCAGAAGCGTTGGCAGAGGCATACTTAAACATGCACAATTATTATTACAGCCAGATCAGGGTTTTAAAAATTGGTCTGTAGATAAAGTACTGCTCATTAAGGCTAATATTGTATATTTTGTGGGACCTTTTACACAGTGCTATGTAGCCCAAACTAAACTTTTAATCTTGTGCTATGGGATCTAGAAAACTGATAAATATATAGTTCTAAACACATACTTATTATACATAAGAAACAACTCCGTAACAAACATTTGTGGATCACACAAATATTTATTCTGCCTCGGAACCTCAGCACAGCAGTAGCATACACTACCAAGGCAGTCATATCTAAAGGGAGTTTGTTTGTGTGTTTTTTTCATATCAATTATATTTTTGAGGATGTACGTTTGTCCTATTACATGTTTATGATAATTGAGATCTAACCTTCATGATCGAGTCAACTTGACGTTGGATACTGATCTTCATATCAAGCTAGTGATACGAATGTAATTCCGGTTGCGATCTCGTATAACACATGATATACGAGAGTAAATACAGAATATTAATATACCTGCTTCAAGACTATAATATACAATGTACTAATATTATAATATCTTCAGCAGGAGGATATAAACTTTCACACACACCACCATATTTTGCCTATCACACCTTATCCCCGAAAGCGTGGCAGAGGCATATTATATGCCCACTTTTCACTATGTGTATTCCTGACCCACGTAATAGGTGGTGAGCACATTGCCGTGTTGAAAAAGACAGACGCAGGTTGTGGCTACCTGCTGTTGAAGTTTTTCAAGCCGGCCGCCCATAAGCATTTCAACTTGACTTAAGGACTGCCATGTTACTGGCAACCAGGACCAACGGCTTAACGTGCATTCCGAAGGGCGGAAACGCTCGCAAATTTAAATGCCACAAAGTGGTCACCCATCCGTGACCAGTCATAGCGAAAGTTGCTTAACACAGTGATCGTCTACAGAACACTGAGTCCGCGGGATCACGAGCGCTTCAAAATATTTTAACAAATATTTCATAAATATTTTAACAAAATTATTTTAACAAATATCTTGTTGTGATACACATATTGACAAAAGTGTAGTCGTAGTGCCCCAGTGTTGGTCAAGCCAGGTGGGTGAGCCAGTAAGTACGGACCACCGCAGACTGGCTACTTTAAGTATCATCAACCGGCTATTTTAAGACTGTATTTAGTTTCTAAAAAGTGACAAATCGCTAGTTGCAGTGGCCCTTTAGCAACTAGGAGGGGTGAGCTCTATTTACACATAAATTGTGGGACATTTTTTTTTTACACAGCGCTGTCTAGCCCAGACTAAGCTAATATAAGCTTGTGTTACGGTATCGAGACGACTGATTAACATACTTATATATTAGTAAATATATAACATACTATTATAGTATGTGACTGTCAGGTAATTTATTTATCAAGAAATGAAATAAATAAGTATGATGCGACAGCAGCAATATTACGTTTAGTTACACAGAAATAAAAAAAAAACGAAAGAAGTCCTGGAGCAGGTATGTATTTAAAGAAAAAAATTATTGTTTGTACCCCGGACTTCATACGTCGGAGCTCTAAATCACAAGATCTGGGACAACTGGATGTGAATAGCGAGCTCATTTTCACGGCTAAAAAGCTCTACCTATATCATTTTAATAGAACTGTGTTATAGATGCATTTTAAGTGGACTTCGGAAGGCACGTTAAGCCGTTGGTCCCGGTTGCCAGTAACATAACAGTCGTTAAGCCCAGTTGAAGGCCTTATGGGCGGCTTGAGAAATTTCTACAGCAGGTCGCCACAACCTGCACCTGTCCATTTCAACACGGCAATGGGCTCACCACCTGTTACGTGGGACATAAGTGATATAGTATGCCTTTGCCTACCCCTTCGGGGATAAAGGCGTGACAATATGTCTATGTCTTATTGTCTCCATAAGAATGACGAAATTAAGAAGATGAGTATGATTAAAACAAATTTTAAATGTGGTGGAATATTTCAAATAAGTCTCATTACATTCGATTCTGCTAATAAACATTCGATTTTCTTTGTAACCTCCCTAGTGTTTAAAAAGAAAAGGGGTCCACTGCCGCAACATTGTAACGACGTTCCGTTCTTTGGAACAGAAATTGTTTATTGTCTTTACAAAGGTTTATTATTGAAAGTAAATAATAAAATAGCCTTCTTAGGGCATTTAGACATTATTGAAAGTAAATAGTAAAATAGCCTTCTTTGGGCATTTAGACATTAAAATATGTATGTGTGTAACTGAGAAAAGGTTAAATTGTGTAGTTCTAACTTCGAAAAATTAAATAATATTTTATACCCGCCCGTACAAGGATACGTTGGCGATTTATGTTGAAGTGTCAAATGTGGCTTCTTAAATCGACTCTACTATAGATGACCCCCACAACTTCGCGCATGGAATATTTTGACCTCCCGTCGCACTTATTTAATCCGGTCGCTTATAAATTCTACAATGATAAACATTTGCCCGATTTATCGACATTTATGACTACTGCTCTGCTCTCCAGTGTAGTAGCGTTATGATATATAGCCTATCGCCTTCCTCGATAAATGGGCTATCTAACACAAAAAGTATTTTTCAAATCCGACCAGTTGTTCCTGAGATTAGCGCGTTCAACCAAACAAACGAACTCTTCAGCTTTATAATATTAGAATAGATTATACGTAGGAAACGCCCAAACTCCGAAACAAACAATTGTGGACCACACTAATATATCTTCCGACCCGGGAATCGAATCCGGACCTCAGTTGCGGCAGTCCCATGCACTAGAACTGCTCCATCAAGGCAGTAAATGTGTAATTTGTTTATCAATCACGGCTTATATATCGGCAGAGGCATAGTATTCGCCCACATTTCAGCGTACGGATTTCTGATAATTATGAATTTGTTGTATCTATACAGATAAATACACTTTAAGTATCTGTTTGTTAATTTAAATTAACAGCTTTTCACTAAATGCATATGTAATTTTAAAATTATTGTTTGTTTGTTGCAGCTAATCGCTGAAACGGCTAGACCGAACAACTGATGTTTATAAGGAGTAACTTTAGTACGACGGGAAAGGGCACAAAAAAAACACGCATCCGCTTGTGATAAATAAAATACCTTGGGGTCTTCCATCTTCTCATCTGCGGGTGTCTCAGCTTCTTTTTCCTTTTCTTTCTCTTTCTCTGCTGCTTCCGCCTCAGTTGGTACTTCTTCACCCCTAGCCCTTTTCTCTTGATCTTCTTTCTCCTTTTTCTCACGCGCTATTCTTTCCCGCTCCTAAGAAATAGTTATACTGATGTTAATCTTAATAATACTATAAATGTAAAAGTTTGTATGGATGTTTGTTACTCTGACACGTAAAAACTAATGAACGGATTTTAATGAAACTTTACAATAATATAGCTTATACATCAGAATAACACATAGGCTACATTTTATACCGGGAACAAGTTCCTGTGCGAAACGGGAACGGAAAAACTTCTCTACGCGGGTGAGTCCGCGGGCATCAACTAGTTTTGAATGCGATGAGACTGTTTATTTAGCGTTAATGATACTATCACATTTTTTTATTTGTGTTATAGGTTCTCTCCGAAGTGTTCAGAGCAGGTAGTTAGTCAATAGTAATAGAGAACCAAGAAAATAGTAACAGTAAATGAGAACCCGTTAGTCGTTAGTAATATGACTATCTATATATAGAATACTATACAATGTGTTAAGAAAACCCTGTCCGACCCGAAATGGGCACATAGGCACTTCAATAACATAACAAAAAAAAACATTATTTATAAGTAAGAATTAGTTATAATTTTTTAAAATACGTGTTTTTAGAATCAGAAATAGACCAATTTCCTTAAAATATAGCAAATTTTCAAAAACTGACAACACCTTTGTTGGCATGCGGCGACGAGTATATGTGATATCAAAAGAAACCGCGCCGGCAGGTGTAAGCTGACCTTTTGACCTTGCCTTTCCGAATAGCCCTCTCCCTGTGTTGCCATGTAAGCTACCACATTATATTAATTTTTAATTTATTATATTCGGGGTTCCGTAAATTTTTTGGGGTATTTTTTACGGTAATTTCTAAAAAGGATTACATGAATAAAATCACATCTCGATACCTACCAATACCTTTCGGATAGGATATTTCAGATCGGACAGGGTTTTCTTAACACATTGTATATAGAATACTAACGAATAAGGCAAACCACTGCTATTAGTAGCCAAATTAAAAGTGGACTCAAGCCAGGTAAGGTTTGAACTAGGAAACCAATAAAATAAAGGCAGGAATGATTTTAATAATTTATATTCACCTATTTCTATTCATGAAGCCCAATTTTTAAAAAAAATTACCAAATAAACATTCAGCTACTTTGATTAAAAACCTCCTTTCTTTGCAGTTGGTTAAACCTAGTAGGTACCTACCTAAAATATCTAAACAATAATTATCTTACCTCTCTCTTCTTCCTCTGCCGTTCTTCTCTCTCCTTCCTATCCTTTTCTCTGCGCTCGCGCTCTTTCCTCATGGCCTCGTCCTTCTGCTTCTGCAATTCCTCCTCAATTCTTCTCTTCTCTTCCAGAACTTGCTCGACAGGGATTTCAATACGTGTGCGCACCAGTTTTGTCTTCGTTAGCATGTTGTACCTGATATAAATATTATATGTATTAGTTCATATACTGCAGTACTATATAGGTAGGTCGAGAGAATGTTTATATTGCTAATGGTGGTTGCTTAAGAATGAGAGAATTGGATTGAGAAAATCCACGTAATATAAAGGCATTAGATCTCGGACTATAGCAAGTATTTCGGATGCAACCAGGAACAAAGCTCAGGTGATAGTTTTTATTTATGGGTGGTGTATTTACGATGCAGTTTATTATTTACGTGTGGAAATCCTTATGGATGCTATGCTGGACTTCTGCCGAATAAAACCACAAGGTGCTCTTCCTGGCCGGGAGTTCCAGGTAAGACCTCAGAAAGATTACCCCAAGGCTTTATGATGCAGATTTTATACAACCCTCAGTTAGTGTTATATCTGTCCTCTCTGACTACCCCGTCAGGGATACAGCGTGATGATAGTTTTTAGTTAGTTAATGTTATATTATCAGGTTACAGAAACAAGCCCAGCGAAGTCACAGTCATGATGAAACAAGCGGTGATTTTCAACTATAACAAAATGATTTCTAAACCTCTATATTCTAATGATAAGATGGAATATTTAATATTCTATCTAGAATAGATAGAGTATGAATGTCTAAATGCAATCACGCTATTGGTCTGAAATAATAGCAACTGGGTTTTATTCCAATATTAGGTCAAATGATGTAGGTCAAGGAATCATATTTGGTTTTGGCTTTTTTCATTTGCAATTTCTTGCAAGCAAACCTCACCTGCAGACTCAAAGACAAATCCCACAATATTGATAGTAGACCTTCATAAACAGAGAACTAGGCCAAACTTATTTGAGTAAGGGTCTACAGCAGTCAGATTAAATGCCTTTGTGGCGCGGTGGGAGTGTATCCGACAGCTACGCAAGAGGTTGTGGGGTCGATTCCCACCCAAGATAAAACTTTATGTGATGAGCATAATGGTTTATTCTGTCTGGGTGTTATTTATTTATTATATGTTATTAGAAATATATAAGTATGTTTATCAGTTATCTGGTTACCATTGTACAAGCTCTTCTCAGTTTGGAATCAGATGGCGTTGTGTGAGTTGTCCCAACGATATTTATTTATTTAAATATATTAGTTAAACTAAACCCAAAACCAGTTATAATATATCTAATAACCATTACCATATAAAGCTGTGAATGTCATTCCACCCTTTAACTCAAGCGCTATAGATCAACGCAGAAGTAATGTGATGGAATATTTATTATACCTGTCCATGAAACTCATAGAACATTGGTAATATGGGTTGATCTATACAGGATTGTATGTCAAACCCCATTACATATTCAGAGTTTCGAAAGCTTATGATGTGATAGTATTAATATGACAGAAAGCTTTATAAGATGTTTGTTATTCAATTATACCGTAAACCATGAACCTGTGAAATTAGGATGCAGATAGACTGATTTTTACATTGCAATAAAACTTTTTTCAATAAATTTATTACCCATACCGCACCCAAATACCATTCATTTCATATAAAGATTATGAATATAGTTAGTTGCAACAAAAGGGTGAGCCGTAATTATGCCCACCAAGAAGTCTTAGGACTATGTTTTTTTACTGTTTTACCGTTTAGCCATATCTGTATTCATATTCTTTCTTATTATCTTAAATGTCGCCGTCCTTTACGTCTTAGTTGTTATACTGAGGTTTTTTTGTGGTTTAAAGTGACTCTCCTGCAGTGGGGGAGTGATAATTCATGCATCTGTCATTCTAAGGTCGCTCTTACCAATAAGATCGCCTATTATACATATCATCACATCCTTTTGCCCTCGGGATAGGCAGAGACTATGGCTTTCCACCTGCTATGAATCCTGGCATACAAACATTTGCATCTTCTACTTACATAAGTGTTTTCATACAAGCTCGAGTACCTGCCTTTATAGTCTTTATAAAAGAATATTATAAGTAATGGTGTATAATAAAGAATTATCTATCAATTTCTCAGTGGCGCAGTGGTAGTGTATGCGACTGCCGCGACTGAGATCCAGGGCTCGATTCCCGGGTCGGAATAAATATTTGTATGATCCACAATGTTTGATCCAAATGTTTGTTTCGGAGTTTGGGTGTTTCCTTTGTATAATATGTATGTATTTAGAAATATATAAGTCGTCTAGATCCCATTACACAAGCTTACTTTGGGCTAGACGCCGTTGTGTAGCAAAAAAAAATGTCTTACAATATTAATTTATACCAATATTACCAACCATAACCTAACTAAGCCGACAAAAGCAACTTTCCATCACCTAGTCGATATAATGTGAGCTTCAAGTACTAATATAAAAGCAATCATATACCTGTCATTGCCAAAGTTGACTTTGTAGCACTGATTCCTTGTCAGGACGTGCGGGAACAAAGCTTTGCCTTCAAGTAAGGACTTGTCAAACTCGTAAGCGACACCCAGTTCTAGTCCATTCAGGGTGTATGAGATCTTGCAAGGGTTGGATGTCAGGTCCTGTTGGAAAAAAATGCGTATAAGTCTTATGAATGCATCTGTGGCGCGGTGGTAGTGTATCCGACTACAATGCAAGAGGTTGGGTTCGATCCCCACCCAGGATAAAACTTTTTGTGATAAGCACGATGGTTTATTCTGTGTCTGGGTGTTATTTATCTATAATATGTATGTATTTAGAAATATATAAGTATGTTGATCAGTTATATGGTTACCATAGTACAAGCTCTGCTTAGTTTGGAATTAGATGGCGTTGTGTTAGTTGTCCCAACAATATTTATTTATTTATAGCCAAAACAAAAGATTCCACCAGGTTCTTCAGGACATCTGCGTAACAGACGAACATAAAGTGACATACGAGGCCACGAAGCAGGCATTACGTGTTCGGAGGTCAGGCGGCAATCGTTGCCAACAAAGCCGAAAAGTAAAAGATGATTGCTCATGAAAGCCTTATAAAAGTGGATCCAGCCCCTAATTCCAAGCAGAATTTGGAAGCAGCCAGAACAAGACTTAAGTTGAACAAGACTGAAATCAAGTATAGATCACATAGGACCCATTCTATATTACCGTGGTGCTTTTCTTTTCTATATGATGAACATAAGTTGCATTCCAGGGGGCCGAGTCTGCTATTTCAATCGTGCCGGAATAGAATCGCAATCGTCGCTCAATAGAAAGCCACCGGTACAATTTTGACAGTTATTCGTAGTCTACTATTACAATCGTACTCAAATAGATATATATAGGATTCTACCAGCACGTACCGCGCCAGTGGCGCCTAGTCAGTGGCATTTTTGATAGTCTACTAACTTTTTTCCAGTTAAACCAGCGATTCTGGTTCTAGTCTACGGCTTGTCAATAGAAACCTCGGTCCCCAGTTCCGCTGCTTTACCACAGCATACCTATAATGCAGTAGTATACGCGAGAACTCATATCACTATTCGAGGTACCATAGTAGTTTAAAGGTTTTGGATAGATGGAGCTGGTTAAGAAAAATATATCTTGTGATTGTGTAGGAGTAAAGCATACCAAGTAAGCTCCCACAATGTCCTTCTCAGCCAGTGCTTTTCCGTACTCCTTGAACTCGCCGTTGTGAACTGCACGTCCGCTGCTTTCGTAGCCCCAACTTACAGCGCCCTCGCCTGTGGAATTTGTAAGACATTGAGCAAACAGTCTATTTCTCATTAGCACATGAATGGACTAGTACACCATGGCATTCCAAAAAACGTCAAAACATGGAAAAAAAAGATATATAACTTAATATTTTAGACAGCCCTGTTTCGTGAAGAGACTCTACCGAGATCACCTTACCGGTACACCTACTGACGCTCGGACGAGGCAAGGCCTCACAATCCAGAACGGGCGCCTGCATGCGCCCGTTCTGGATTGTGAGGTGAAAAGGCAGTCGTGCTCAAAATGCGGAAAAACAATAGCCAAACAATAACTGCTCTTATAAATACAATCTATTATTTAATTTTCTATCACGCCTTATCCCCGAAGAGGGACATACATATTGTATGCCCAATTTTCACCATGTTTATCCTGTCCCACGTAATAGGTGGTGAGCCCATTGCCGTGTTGAAATAGACAGACGCAGGTTGTGGCTACCTGCTGTTGAAGTTTTTTAAGCCGCCCATAAGGCCTTCAACTTGACTTAACGACTGCCATGTTACTGGCAACCGGGACCTACAGCTTAAAGTGCTTTCCGAAGCACGGAAACGCTTGCAAATGAAAATGCCAAATTTTTTATGCATTATTAGAGAATTTATACGCGACGGGAGTTCGAGCTATGCCACGGGCAAAGTCGTGGGGGTCATCTAGTATGTGATAAATATTAAAATAAAATAATTACCTAGATGTAGGGTTGAATCAACTGTAGACCATCCAATCCTCAACCCAGAGCCAACCGGCTCCTTGTCAGTGCTCTCGGTTGTGGTAACAACTGGACCTACCGCTACCTGTAAGACATATAACAATTACAATATTGATTCTCAAATCTGAAATAAAAGACCAAGAGACTAATGTCATAATCATGAATGTTCTAGGACCCCATAACCCAACATAAGAGCTATGTTTGCAACTGGGATTAGCACTTAGATGATGATGAGTATGCAGCACGAAGGAAACAAAAACTGTAAGTCCATAAAAATCAATACAAATATACTATAATAAGCTCCGGCTTGTTCGTCGATTCGGGGTTTTATAACAAAAACATGTGAACTTTTAAAAACTAATTTACTACTTTATTTATCTATCACGCCTTATCTCCGAAGTGGCAAAGACATATTATATGCCCACTTTTTACCATGTGTATTCCTGTCCCACGTAATAGGTGGTGAGAGCCCACACAGGTAGTGGCGATCTGCTGTTGAAATTTTTTTAAGCCGCCCGTAAGGCCTTCAATTTGACTTAACAACTGCCATGTTACTGGCAGCCTGTACCAACGGCTTAACGTACCTTCCGAAGCCCGGAAACGCTCGCAAATATAAATGTCACAAAGTGGTCACCCATCCGAGGACCAGGCATAGTGAAAGTTGCGTAACTCAGTGAACGTTTGCAGAACCGAAGTCAGCGGGGCCACGGGCGCTTCCTACTTTTTAAACTATTGTACTTATACTCAATACTTACACTATACAGTACTCAATACTTAATGTATTGAGAAATTTCATACTACATACAAAAAGATGGTAAGGTAAGGTCAAGCAAATGTGTGAGTTTCATTGTGTATTTTCTGTGAAGGGAATCAATGGGAGGAATTTACACCAGTTCAAGTTGTAGTGTATATGACATACCTCGAAGCAGACTCTGCCCTCATCCACTCCGTGGGAGGCCCTCGAGCCGGCCCAGGCGTGGGCGAAGGCTCCTTCCGACAGCGGCACCACTCCGTTCAGCTCGGGAAGCTCCAAGTACTGGTTTAGGTCACTGTCGTCTGGAAATTCAAATAATTCATTAAAATTTGGATTACTTCTTGGAGTGAAAATTCATTTATAGACATTGAGAGAAATTTTGTAGCTGTAAAAAATAATCGTCACGTTTTTCAGTTACGCGCCATGTTGTTTTGAAGTGAAACTTCTTTATCATAAGTGAAACATTATCGACGTACGAGAGAAATTTGCAGTAAAACAGTGTCGTAAAGAAGTTTCACTTCTTACCTGTATACCTGGTGTACACACATATTTTTATTTTTTACCAGCCACGTTTATATTCCAGAATGGTGGCAGAAGCTTATTATACACGCCCACTTTTCACCGTATGCATTTAGTCCCACGTAACATGTGGTGAGCCTATTGCTGTATTGAAATGAACACGCGCAGGTTGTAACAACATTTGTTGTAAAATAATAAGTCATTCATACAAAGATCTTAAAATTAGCTGGCTTTTTCTTATCTTAGCGTTTTCCCAATTGCTTCCAAACATGCCGAAAAGTAGAGATTCGTATTTGTAATTTCGCATAATACAATTATTCTTCGTCAATTTATTGTTCCTTACTCATTCATTGGATGTGTTCAAAGATTGTTAGTACAGTAAAAGCTCCTAATTCGCGCTTCCTTTATTCGCGTTTTCACTATTTGCGGATTTAAAAAATGCAACCCAATTCCTATATACGCCGCAAAAATTTCTTTATTTGCGGATTTAATCAATACATGCATAATAATAAAAAGGATTCCCATAGGTATCCATTCAATACCCTTTGTAAACGTCGTAAAATGGACTAATAAAAAAATTTAATAGACCTTATTACAACTTTACCTAAAGTATGTTGCTAAAATGATATCGCCGCGGTGTTGGTTCGAACTTTGACATGCCTTCGCCGCGATCGTTGTTTTTGAGAATGTAAACAAACAGAATGAAAGCATCCTTACTTTTCAAAGAACAAAGTATAAGTATTTGAATGCTGTCACATATTAGAAGATCCGTCCTTTGGTAAGAGCCGCTTCAATCCGAAGCCTAATCAATATGGTCAAAATCTTCAATTAAATAGTTGTTTTTTTTCATTTGTTTTTTTTTATCATCTAGGAAGGTATCCCCTACAATCCCATATAAATAACCATTCCGTATTCACGGTTTCTGAATTCGCGGTATATTTATGGAACATATACCCTGCGAATAAAGGGCTTTTACTGTACTAAAATGCTAATTTGGCATACATTTATGCCAACAAAATAAAAATAAAACATCTTTAGGTACACTAAAGATATTTTTTTTTTTCACTTTTAACACCTTGCATTTCGATTGTACTACAACTAAAAATACGATAAACATCTTCATAAGAGTAAATGGTTGTAGAGTGTGGTTGGTAGTGGGTGAGAAGGGTGTACAAGTGAATACTTACACCAAGACAAAGTGATCTTATTTTCGTCAATTTCAGGCTCGGGTACCTTGACCACAGTGATTTCTTTTTTCTCCTTAGCGACCTCCTAATAAACACAAATTTACATTTAGTTTTTGAAGGTGCTACTACATATAAGCTACATATAAATACACAACAGCATCTTCTCTCATGTTAAAATAGTTATCCTTGTCGCACTATCGGTAAGAGAATGTGGAAAAGAGACAACAAACATTTAAACAAGTCAAAATTAAGATGGATTTATATATATATCTAAGTGGGTAATGTAATGAGTGATAGATTACTTGAATATTTGTTAATTCCTAGAGATATTTATACATACACATAGGATCTTATATTTACACATAATTTTTTTTTTTTCATAGAGACATTTCATTATACATAGGAACTTTTTTTCATACAGACATTTCATGTATTTTTTAAATTTTATACTATATAGGAGCTTTAAAGTATAAGTTGTATAATGCATACCTCAGGAACAGTTAACATTTCATTAGTGACCTCAACAGCCCTGTAGAAGTTGCTCCACCGAGCCTTCTTCTGCTGCTTGCGCTTCAAACGGTTCAGCTTTACTGGGTCCTGAGGGTGAAATACGAGATTAAAGGTCACATCATACAAGGTTAATCAACAATCGGATGTTTATGTTTACCTATTAATAACTATTTTTATGTTTATTTATCTATCTATCACGCCTTATCCCAGAAGGGGTGGCAAAGTTTCATCATGTGTATTCCCCTGTCCCATGTAATAGGTAGTGAGCCCATTGCCGTGTTGAAATACACAGACGCAGTTTGTGGCCACCTTTTATTTGGGACTAATCCCACCCGCATTCCCATTACTGTGACTCCTGTAACAGCAGTGCAGCAAGTTACACCGAGCTCGATCTCGGTGAAGTCCCAGGAGAAGAGAGCATGTCTTGGAACGCGCAACGAAATTAATCAGAAGATAATGTGAGGAAGTAGGAGAAAAGAACGTAATGCCTCTTCCTTCCTTTGAAAAGCGGGAGACCTGGAAAGCAACTAGGTGTAAATCCTATAGAAATAGGGAAGCACCACGGTAATAGTAGATATAGTATGGGTCCTAAGTGAGCTATGTTTGATTCCAGTAATATGTATGGCAGAAACGTTTAAAAGCACGAAAATTCACCCTCGATGCTTCGAGATCCGCATAGTAAACTACTCCCGATGTTACTTGTAAACAATTAAGCATATTATATCGCTCGTTTTGCCAAATGCTACACAGGTTGTGGCCACCTGCTGTTGAAATTTTTCAAGCCGCCCATAAGGCCTTCAACTTGACTTAACGACAGCCAGCCCCGAAGCACGGAAACGCTCGCAAATGTAAATGCCACAAAGTGGTCACCTATCCGAGGACCAGCCACAGTGAAAGTTGCGTAACTCAGTGATCGTTTACAGAACACTGAGTCCGCGGGGCCACGAGCGCTACAATAACTACATATTTGAAATTAACTACTATGAACATATTTGCAAGTATAGGTATTCTTAGTGCTACGCAGCATTTACATAGGTAGGTATGTTATAAATATTCGCGCCTGAACTAGGTAATCCGTGTTTCAAGATTGAAATTCAGTGTAAAATCTAGTTCTAAAATAAACAAATATCTAATATATTTGTTTATTTTTTATTTTTATATTTGTTTATTTAAGTTTTAATCCCCTGAATTCCTAAATGACCTTAACATTACAATTACATACAACCTAAACAATTATTTAATTACAATAATTATATTAACACTACCAATAACTCCTCTGTCTCTTCGTAAGATAGATTTCATAGGCCCGCAGATGTATACCATAAGCAATGGTTACCACCACACATGAGTAGTTTATTAAACTGAAATTGATTTTAATCTTAATATCTTAATAATATTATAAACGTGAAAGTTTGTATGTGTGTTACTCTTTCACGTAAAAACTACTGGACGGATTTTAATGAAACTTTACAATAATATAGCTTATACACAATAACTCATAGGCTACTTTTTACCCGGTAAAAAGTTTGTGTGGGAAACAGGAACGGGAAAACTACTCGCGGGCGAAGCCGCGGGCGTCATCTAGTACAATATAAAACGTTTATTTAGAAGTCTATGAGTTGTGTACATACCTTGCTAACTTCTTCAAGTTTCTTGGCATCATTCTCGGCCTGTAGTCGTTCCCTTTCAAGCCGCTCTTGTTCACGTATCTTTAGACGTTCGTTTAACTCCTCCCACTCTTCTTCTTCAGTCAACTCCCGTTTTTTCTTGGGCTCGCCTTCCTGATTGCTCTGTTGTAGTGAAATAGTAAAGATAAAAGTCGATACATTATTTTCACAAAGAGTAAAACACAATTTTAAATCAATAAGTAATATCAGAATTTTGATGATTTTATAAACTGAACTATCTTCACTCTGTATCCGTGACGGGGTAGTCAGAGAGGACAGATCGCCAGGCTTCGCGATCCATGCATACTTCTTTCGTTTTCTACGGCCTGATAAAGCGTTTCAAGATTGGGGTAAAGTACTATGCCTGCTAGCGGAGCACCTGCTAATAGGTAACAACACAGGTGTTGGAAGGTCAGACAGCAGTCGCTCCTTACAATAACGATAATCATAAGCTAGCTTCTCCTAGTAAACAAATTAAAGTATTCCCCGGGCTCCAAACTTAGGTAGAGTTACATAGAAGACACTATACAAGGTAGAAAACTCCTTCAAGAGTTACAGCATATCTTCTCTAAAGTATGGCCATTCAAAATTATATACAGTGTTTTGATGGGAAAGCCAAAATCATCATCATCAGAGTGTCAATAGTCAAGCGACATATTACTGGCACGCAACATATTATGTCAGAAATAGTTTGTAATAACTCTGCTATTGGCTTACGATAGGATATCTATGTTGTTTATCTAAATAAAACGTGGATTGTCTGCAATGGATGTCCCATCTCAAATTAGATAAAAATTCTAAAAAGGATTCTTCGCCTTTATTCGGTTTCAAATGTAAAGATGGTTGCGCCGATCTTATTCCAAATTTAAAATAATAAACTGCGTTGTAGCGGTTTGATCTCGCAACTCCTCACGCACATAATCTTAACTATAGATAAGAGCGAGACAGCTATACTGTGACATGTCATTTGTAGTTTAGACAGCTGAGCTGTCATCTGTCAATAACGCTGTACCCGCGAAGAACCTTTGATAGTGACGAACAACAGTGGAAAAAATAATTTAAAATTTATAGAACTAAAATTTTGAAACACTCCACTGCAGTTAGCTAAGACAATCAAGATATTATGCCCTTATCCTTTTCATAGAATGGCTTTTAAT
Source organism: Thumatha senex (assembly GCA_948477245.1). Lineage (NCBI taxonomy): Eukaryota > Metazoa > Arthropoda > Insecta > Lepidoptera > Erebidae > Thumatha > Thumatha senex. The sequence continues at coordinate 6,939,596 of OX419750.1, read as the reverse complement.
TTTTCTTTCTTCTAGCATTTGTTGAACACACTGCAAAATTGCCATTCATTTCTTACAATATCCACCACCATTTTCTTATTAAGTCCTATACAAACCTCATCATCATTGTCCCCTTGTTCTTCACCATTTTTGTCAGGTTTCTCTTCAGAGTCTTGATCCGTGTTCCCATATTCTTTAGTGTCTTTATCTTTTGCTACAAATCTCATACAAACCTCCTCATCATCTTTGTCTGGTCTCTCTTCAGAATCTTGATCCATCTTGACTTCTTTATCCTGGTCAGTAGGAGTGTCTTGCGTCTCCATTGATTCTAAAAAAATAATGACACAATTTATATGAATGTTTATTAAAAAATATTAATAGGTTTTCCGAAACTAATTTGAATTGGTGACTAATTTCACATACTTAGTTCTGTTTTAAATTTTGATAATTAAGTAAATCTGCTCCGATTTTATTGATTATAACTAATCCTTAAATGTTTGAAAGGATCTCATGAAAAATTAGAACCAGCATTTGCAGAGTTTGCTCCTATGTTAGCAACAGTTACTTATTACTTTTGGAACAGTTACTTTGAATGAGGAATAGTGAACATTAAAATGTTTTGCCAACTATTTTGAACTCTATGATATATCTATACTTGAACAACTATGTATTATTCATTACAGTAACAATTTTTGGAATAGCATATGTATAAAATATTTACCAGAATCTTCAGCAGAGGACGAGGAGTTTTGCCTGAAATAAAATAAATATTAATAGTAAGTTTATTGCCCATACTAAGTAAAAATGTTACGATGTTTAAAATACACACACAGTATAATATTTATTACTCAACATGTATGTCCACCAGTATCACTTATGGTGATGTTCGGTATGGGCTAAACACGAACTGTTTTACGGTTCGCCGAGCGGCCGACCTTCGTATAACACTGACTATAATTACGTGTCATAATTATTTTCTATCCGTGTGGTATTTCGTACCCTGGACAAAAAGAAGTAACGAAACAAAAAGAAAGCAGCTGGTCATTAATTTTCAAATAAATACATCAATAATCGAATTTGACAAATATTCCAAATTAAAACGTCTACAACGTATTGTCGGTTATATGTATAGGTTCATAAATAATTGTTGTAACAAAGATAATAAAACTACAAATTCACTAACTACTTCTGAGCTTAATAAAGCTCTCTATGCATTAGTTTATGTCTCTCAATTACAATCTTTCCCTAAAGAATACGACTTGTTAAGTAAGAAAAAATCATTAAATTCTAAATCAAACATTTTAGCACTTAATCCCTTCCTGCATGAGGAAATCATTAGAGTAGGTGGCCGCATACAAGCTTCACAACTTAACTTTGACATGAAGCATCCCATATTACTGTGCTCTAGCCATCGTTTCACTCAGCTATTATTTCAACAAGAGCATCGACGGCTTCTACACGCCGGTCCTCAAGCGTTATTAGTCTCTATTAGAACTCGCTTTTGACCTGTTGGTGGTAGAAATTTGGCTCGCCGTACAACTCGTAGCTGTCATATTTGTACATGATTTAAGGGCCAAGCTATGCAAGGCATAATGGGCAATCTACCAGCTGAAAGGCTAACACCAGACTTTCCTTTCATAACAGTGGGATTTTGGTGGACCATTTATGATCACGGATCGCAAGGGTCGTGGTTGCAAAATTACAAAATGCTATTTATGTATTTTCATATGTTTTAGATATAAGTGCGTTCATTTGGAAATAGTAAGCGAACTTTCGAAGGACGCATTTATTTTAACTTTAAGAAGATTTATTTCGCGTAGAGGACTACCAAAACAAATTTATTGTGCTAATGGTGGAAACTTTGTTGCTGCGTCAAATGAATTACAGACTTTCTTCAAGAATAACGTAAGCTCCATCTCAGACTATGCCGCTAGCGAGGGCGTTGAGTTTTGCTTCTCACCAGCATACGCTCCTCACTTTAACGGCCTCATGGAAAGTTGTGTAAAAAAGGCTAAATTTCATCTGGTTAGGATACTAGGGACCACGCATTATACTTTTGAGGAACTATCTTCCCTGTTTACACAAATAGAGTGCATCCTCAATAGTCGCCCTCTATGTCCCTTGAGTTTATCCCCAACCGACTTTTATCCCTTGACCCCGGGCTACTTTCTTATTGGTAGACCCCTCAACTCGCTGCCATGTCCCAATCTGCAATTCACCAACACCAACTGTCTCGACCGCTTTCAACGCATTGAACAAGTCAAGCAACACTTTTGGCAACGTTGGAGCCATGAATATATCGCAGAATTGCAGTCACAAACAAAATGGCGTACGAAAAATAAACCAATATTGCAACTGGGTGACCACGTAGTCATAAGGGAGGAGAACTCTCCCCCACTTCACTGGCGCCTGGGACGTATTTCCAAGCTATTTCCTGGACCAGATAAGGTGACGCGAGTAGCAGATATCGACACTGCCAGAGGAACTATCCGCCGCGCCATAAACAGGATTTGCCTGCTACCTAGACCTGTTGTAGCAGACGAGCTTGAAAGCAGTTAAGCTTTCCAGGGGCGGGAATATGTTGGCGCCTCAAGCAACGTTGAAGCTACAACAAGCATCGTACGTGCGAAAACCGGCTCTGTCGCCCCCACCAACATCGATTGTATACCCTTAAATAAAATAAAATAAATATCCATCACGCCTTATCCCCGAAGGGGTGGCAGAGGCATATTATATGCCCACTTTTCACCGTGTGGATTCCTGTCCCACGTAATAGGTGGTGAGCCCATTGCCGTGTTGAAATAGACAGACGCAGGCTGTGGCTACCAGCTGTTGAAATTTTTTAAGCCGCCTATAAGGCCTTCAACCAGGCTTAACGACTGCCATTTTACTGGCAACCGGGACCAACGGCTTCACGTGCCTTCCGAAGCACGGAAACGCTCGCAAATGTAAATGCCACAAAGTGGTCACCCATCCGACGACCAGCCATAGTGAAAGTTGCGTACCTCAGTGATCGTTTACCGAACACTGAGACCGCGGGGCCACGAGCGCTTCTAAACTATACCCTTCACTTGCCTTACTACCTTGTTACCGACTAGTACACACTAATTGTAACAATCAAATTTCAATAAACCAATTTGTGCAAGTCGTCTATATTTTATTATGTTCCCGTACTGAACAATGTGTTAATTTGGCGTGTCAACTACCTCCGAACTGAATTATATCCTAATTGATTCAGCCATTTTAGTGTTAAGAAGTAACACAAATTGATACTGATATAGTACTTCAATTTCAACAGCCGGTAGCCCCAACCGGCGTCTGTCTATTTAAACACGGCAATGGCTTTACCACCTATTAGGTGGGACAGGAATACACATGGTGAAAAGTGGCATATATAATATGCCTCTACCATAAGGCGCGATTTTTTGTTGAAATATGAAGTAGAAATCAGCTGTCGTCCGAACTTCAACAGGGACTCTGGTTGGGTATTGTCCCTGCATGGAGACCAGCTTTAAAGCTTGCTCCTCCCAACAATATTCCAGCCTTGGAGAGAGATACGACCAGTTCGGTGTGTGCGACTACAACGCCTGCACCTGAGGTTAACACCACAGCAATCTCCACATCTGCTACTCAAGACGAGGCACACCCACCTACACTGACACAGCGTGCTCTTCGCCAGAGAGGTCGCTGGCAATGCAGTGTCAGCGCAGCTTCCGACGTAGCTTGACGCTCCTCTTGAAACAGGACCTCCGATCGGTCCGAAATCGGTTTAAATGTAGAATGGACAAAAGGCTTATTACTTACTAATATTATACAACCAAAAGTTAGCCTTCAACTTGGCTTAACGACTGCCATGATACTGGCAACTGAGAGAGTCTAAACTGCTCTCAAATTTTTACTAATTTTGTGTAGAAATGGAAAGGAAATGAACTAAAAACATTACCAAAGTGCCAATCATAAATTGTGAAATCAGTGATATTGTTATCTGGACCAAAAACACTAAAATATAGCAAAAATAGTGATAAACATTGAAAGTGACAAATCTTAGTAAAAAAGAAAAACCTACCCTCAATTTATAGTGATTGTTGCTAAAACTTTTAAAGTGTCAACATGACCTAATCTTATATGGTCACCAAATTAACAAAATTAATTCCCTAAAACAAAACCCTGACCAGGCTTCCGGAGAGAAAAATGCTACTGGTGCAATATCAAATGCTAGGATTTTATTTAGTAGATCTACAACATCTAAAATAAACCTTGATCCCAACAACCAAACAAATGATAAGTCCAACGATTGGCAAACTGTACCAATACTGAGGCGAAGTCAGACCCATAAAAAACGACGATTGAGCGTAGCATTTTCGCCTGAAAATGTACCTATAAACAACCGCTACTCACAGCGTCAGGTAGATGAAATAGAAAAATCAGATATTACTCAGAGAAAAGCAATCAAGCCGCCGCCCATAGTATTATATGGAGTACAAAATATAACAAATCTCAAATAAATAATAGATAAAATATAGAGCAAGCACAATATTCATTCAAAATTTTTGCCAAAAAAACTACGTGTTACAACAGAGAACATAGATACCTATAAAAGTCTTATGACTTTAGTTCGTGAACAAAACCTCATTGGTCATACATTCACACCCAAGAATGAGAGGCCATACATGGGCGTACCCAGGATCTGGGCCGGGGGGGGGGGGGGGGGTTTTCAATTCAGATTTTTTATAATGTTACGTGGTTTTAAACCCCCAAAAAAATAGGGGTCTTAATGTTATAAGTTAGACGTAGATTTCGGTGTGTAAGTGTGTCTGTCTGTGGCATCTTAAACGGACAGACCGATTTTCGAAAAAAAACATTTGTATATCTGTCTGTATGTTCCGGCTAATCTCTGACAACTGAACCGATTTTAACGGGACTTTCAATGGCACACAAAATTTCACGCTCGCCTCACCGCCTCAAAAAGCGGGATCCAAACTAAACTCCAAAGCTGGATAACGCCCAAACCATTACAAGAGGCTGCGATGGTAGCCAAACTCTACCCAGGGAGGATTAGCGAGGAGTTACTGGGGGCGCCCGGTGTTAAACTGATAGGAAGAGATCGTGAGTTTTCCGACTTGACGCTGCTAACAAACAGTTAAAAAAGACGTGCCTCACGATTTTAGATGTATAGGGTATTGCAAATGGGAAAAAGTTATTTTTGTACTATTATCGACAAAATTAGGAGTCCAAGCCAAAGCCCCTGCCCCCCCCCCTGGGTACGCCCATGGCCATATCGCATTGTAATTAAGAAATCATTGTATCTATGAGCTCAAATATAATATATAAACCCACGCTACCCTACTTATATAACAAAAACACTGATTGGGAGTCATTTCAAAAATATCTAAATGAAAGGCTAGACCTAAAGACCTGCCTGAAATCACAAGAGGACATTGACACTGCTGTGGAGATCACTAAAATTATTCAAAGTGCAGCTTGGCTCAGCACCCATCACTAGTACCAAAATCTAATTCATCACAAGAAGTCAAATTAACAAAATTCATAAAAGACAAGGTTCTAGAAAAACGACGGCTTAGGAGAATATGGCATACCAGTCGGCATCCAATGGACAAAAGGGATTTCAATAGGGCAGCAGCTGAACTGAAGAAACTCTTGAAAGATCTGGAGAATGATACCCTGGAGTCACACCTGCAGTCTTTAACACCAAATACATCGTCCAAAAATGAAAACTCTCTGTGAAAGACTGTAAAATCTAGAGACAAGCCTCGTGTCGCCCAATATCCCCTTAAAAGGACTGATGGCACATGGGCCAAGAACAAACAAGGAAAGAGCAGATGCCTACGGATCGTTTTTGGCTGATGTGTTCACCCCAAACCAGGATCATGACATGAGTAATGGATGAGGTGGTCCTCTTAGACACTGCACACCATCTGAAGTCAGGAGCACAGTGATGGAACTGAAACTGAAAAAACTCCAGGATTTGATCTTATCACTGCAGAAGTGCTACAGAAATTACCAAGGAAGGGCATAGTCCTTATCACATCACTCTTTAACGCCATACTAAGAACTGCGTATTATCCGTGCTGCTGGAAGGTATCGCAAGTGGAAATGGTCCTCAAACCTGGAAAACTACCGCACCTGACATTATCTTATCGACCTATAAGCCTTTTACCACTCTTATCGAAGGTACTAGAAAAAATTGTGTCCACTCGCTTAATTGAAATGCCCACTGAAAATGAAGCTATACCAGAACAACAATTCGGATTTCGGAAACACCATTTAACTATAGAACAAGTGCACAGGGTATGCGACTATGTGGGAGATGCCCTAGAAGGCAAACAGTACTGCTCTGGAGCATCCTTGGATGTCCAACAGGCTTTTGACAAGGTGTGGCACAATGGCCTGCTCTACAAAATAAAGAAGCTTTTGCCACACAATATGTACCTTCTCTTGAAGTCCTACTTGAATGATCGCATCTTTTATGTCAGAATCGATGATGCAACCTCTGACTTCATAACGTACGAGCAGGTGTCCCACAGGGATCCATATTGGGACCTTCACTTTACTTACTGTTTACTGCAGACGTACCAGAATCAAAAAATGTGATTATGGCCACCTTTGCAGATGACATTGCAATACTATCGACCGATAAAGACCCAGCCTTAGCATCCAGAAATCTACAGGAGCATTTGGACAGAGTTCATTTTTGGATGCTATCATGGAAAATTAAGGCTAGTGCCACTAAATCTAACCATATCACATTCACCTTAAGAAAAGAAGACTTGTCCACCTGTAAGATTAGGCCAAGATGTTTTGCCGCACAGCACATTTGTAAAGTACCTTGGATTTCACCTTGACAGAAGACAGACCTGGAAAACACATATCCAAAAAAAACGTGATGAACTGAACCTTAGGTTTAGATCACTTGAATGGCTTCTGGGCAGAAGATCATGTCTATCTGTGGAAAATAAACTACTAATCTACAAAGCAATAATTAAAGCCAATCTGGACTTATGGCATTCAGATCTGGGGTTCAGCAAGAACTTCGAACATTGAGATTCTGCAGAGGTTTCAAAATTGCGTGCTAAAATCAATAATAAATGCTCCATGGTTCACAAAAATTTATTAGGTACACGAATATCTGAATATCCTCACAATAAGGGAGGAAATGGTCAAAAGCATAAAGCTCTACAAGACTCGAATCATTAATCACCACAACAGACTAGCTCAGTGTCTTAGTAATCCCATAAACACAAGACGGCTTAAACAATCTCACACCTGGGTTTACATCTAAGCAACAAAGAAGGCAGCTCACCTATGGGATGGCAAGCCTAACACGCTAATAATACTTTTATAATAACTGCTTATGGTCTAACTGAGAGACTGATTGCATGTTGGTGTAAAAATATGAAAAGAAAAAAAAAATAACTGGCAACTGAGACCAACGGCTTAACATGCCTTCCGAAGCACGGAAAGGTATTCCTATTACGGTAAAGAAATCACAATTTTAACATATCCATGAACTTACTTTTCATCCATATTGGAAGTAGGTGCTGGCACCGCCCTAGGAGCAGGCTTCTTAGTGTCTGCTGGTGATGATTTAGGCTCAGGATCTTTAGCAGGCATCTCAGTATCAGAGTCGTCTAAGTTTGGTGAGTATTGTTCACTCAATTTAGTCTCTTCCTCTATTGGTTCTGGAGGTTCTTCACGGACAGCTTGTAAGGGCTATGGACAAAATTGAAAAAATAAATGAAATTATTTAGGGGTTTTATTTTTCTATACATATGTGTATGTCAACATTGTCAACCCCATTATACCCTTTAAATTATGTACTACAAACTAACTTAAAAGTACTTATCTGAATCTACATATCTATACTAATGTTATAAAGCTGTGCAGTTTGTTTGTTTGGTTGGTTGGTTGAAATGCACAACGTAATTGTAACAGGATAAAATGCACAAGCGCAGACTGTGGCGACCTGCTGTTGAAAATTTTAAGCAGCATAAGGCTTTTAACTGGACTTAACAACTGCCATTTTACACAACGGCTTAACGTCTTCCGAAGCACGGAAACGCTCGCAAATGTAAATGCCACAAACTGGTCACCCATCCGAGGATCAGCTATAGCGAAAGTTGCTTAACATTTACAGAACACTGAGTTACCAGGGCCGCGAGCGCTTCTATTTCATAGCTCATAGCTGTATAGCAATTATTACAAATAATCTTATTTATATTTAAGACAAACTTAAGTTTAGTTGACTGTTCTCACATAAATCCAAAGGAACAATGTAAGTGTAATTTTAATGTTGCAAGCCATTCCTACATTTTAAAATGGCATCCATTGACTTTCTTGTCAGATTCTTCTTCTTCAAGGGTATGCTGCCCTTAGAATTGGCAACTATAATCGCTCTAATTTTGATATGATTTTAAACACAACATTGATTTTGTTTTTTTGTTTGTATAAATTCATTACTATTGTTTTGTTTGTATATTACATTATAATTGGTCCAATATCATGTTAATCAAACTAATGTAATTACTGGCGTTTAGAAAAGAGTGGCCATGAGTTTTATTGCCAGGTTCTTCCTCAGGCTCTACCTATTGCTTTGCGAATCTGGCAGTAAATGTAAATGTAGAAGCAATATTCTTGACGTTCATAAGTGTTACTTTGTGACCTAAATGAATAAAGATTTATTATAATTATAGTTATAATATTATTATTTAAGAACGAAGATATAAACACTTTCTAAAAATATGTAGCATCTTTCAATATATTTGAACTATTTCACTGCTGAAGAATTTACTTGAAAATACCTTTTATTTGAAATTATCGGGCACCATATCCTTGATATGTTAGTAGAGGCAACGTTTTACGACTAGCGATATCTACGCTTGACGTCCGCCACCATGAAACTGTGTGCTCGTGATAAATACGAGTAATAAAATATAAAAACTTCTTTTATACTTTATACTATTACTATACTATACAATGTAAACTTTTACAATAAATCTATATTGTAAAAAAAACTGCCACCGGTTTTGAAAGTTGAGTTGCTACGAGGGTGGGTCAATAAGTCCGTGACTTTTTGAACTTCAGACCTCTTTACTGAAAAAGAAACACTGCTCCTGTCAACAGGCATCTGTCAGTCGACTCCTGTCAAAATTTGAACTTACTGCGTCAGTTAGTTTGTGTTTGGCAGCTATTTTTATCAGACTACCCAGCAATCTGAGAAGAAAATGGAAAAAAGTGAATTTCGTGTGCTTATTAAGCATTATTTTTTGCAAAAAAAAAAACCATTACCGAAACCAAGGCTAAGCTTGATAAATACTATGGGGACTCTGCACCATCGATTTCAATGGTGAAAAAGTGGTTTACTGAGTTTCGTTGTGGAATTGGGCTATGAATTGCTCCCTCATCCGCCCTATTCTCCAGATTTGGCTCCGAGTGACTACTTCTTGTTTCCAAACCTGAAGAAATGGCTTGGTGGAAAAAGATTTGACTCAAGTGATGAAATCATCTCACAAAATACCTATTTTGATGACCTCGACAAATCTTATTTTTGGGAAGGGATAAAAAAATTGGAGAAGCGGTGGACAAAGTGTATAGAGCTCAAGGGAGACTACGTTGAAAAATAAGATGATTTTTTAATCAAAAAAACTGTGTTTTATTCAAAAAGTCACGGACTTATTGACCCGCCCTCGTATATCCAAAAAGAAACAATTAAGCAAAAATTTTTCACCATGAATCAAATGGTAATGGGCTCTCACCACCTGTTACGTGGGACTAAAATGCATACCCTGTTACGTGGGACTAAAATGCATACCCTGTTACGTGGGACTAAAATGCATACCCTGAAATGTGGTTGTTTAGTATGCCTCTGCCTACCCCTTCGGATAAAGGCGTGACAATATGTATGTTTGAATCAAATGTCTATTTTCAAACAAGTAACGGACATAATTCAGTGCTCCAATCAGGGTGACTTTGTAAAATTAATTCTTATGATATATAAGACGTTCATTATACTTAGTAGACGGGAGCATTTTCCTTTCATGTAGACTTTGTTATTCTTGGTAGGACCTAACAAAGGTTAACCTTGTTGGTATGCTAAATTACAACATTGTAGCAGACACTAAGTTAGAAAAAAGACTGAAGAGCTTTTACATTTAACTTCACCTCAAACAACACATTCTGGACAGATGTGCCACTCTAAAATGGACAGCAATACACCCAGAATCTTTATCTGCAATACCAAAAAGAGCAGAAGCACTATGTTCTTTATGTTTTCCTCTTATTTTAAAATAAGGTTTTAATATGCTGACAGTGTAGAGGCATATTTTAGTTGTCTCCCTGGCAGATATAGTGGCGCTCAAATATTTTGATGTGATTTTTCATAAGCCCAGAATCCATAAACTGATAACTTTATTTTTTATAAAATCATTCGTTAATTTTATTTGGTTTTCACAAGTATGTATGACTGCTACCAGTTATTTCATTTTAATTTTGGGTAGATTAGGTGTGCTCGAGATGGCTCACCTTAGCAGGAGTACTAGCAAGTCGAGATGATGAAGACCGTCGAGTAGTTCTAGGAGCAGGAGCACGCTTGGGTGTTGAAGGCTCATCAATATCTTCAGTAGATGTATCAAGAATAGACGAATCAGCAAACACTGTGAACAAAAATTAGACATACATTTTTTGTCCTCCACATACAGCAGTCCAAAATCCCATTCAAATTCTCTCCTTCCTGCATAAACATGAGTCTGGGGAAGTTCCTGTGCACAGATATGTTCAGAGCAACCTAACCTGAAATAATGGTCAGGTGTTCGGCTGACATATACTGCGCATGCAAGATGATTCCAAATAATGGGCAGGTGTTACCTGAGGTTTCCTTCCTAGCCTAGAGATTTCCTTTTACAGGGTATATCAAGTTCTTTAAGTACATACAGATAGCAGGCAAAATGATTTGGTTTTAGTCACTTTGTGGGTCTGAAATGTACCTACCTCCATTACCTCTGGTGGCAAAGCCTAGCCAGATGCAGCTGTGAAAGTCCCATGTGTAAAGAATAGGGGCAGTTACTCAGTTACTCTTACATAACATTTAAAATACTAAAATTCATATCTCATATGAACTTAGAAGTCATGAAGGGGTGATTGATTAAAATGTTAAAATAGACATTTCATCATCTCCATAGCAACATGACAAACACATAAGGAAATCCTATTAATTATTGCATATTATAACAGATGCAACCAAAAGTAGTCAAACATATTCAAAGTTTTGTCATTAGTTGAAAAAACCAAAAGGAGTGTGAACTTTTTTTGGATGAAACCTTGGATGTATTCCTTGGATGGAAAGGCTTGTAAATGAAAATACCACAAAACTATTACTCATCTGTAACCAGCTGCAGCTAGAGATCCTTAACACAGTGATTGTTTACAGAACACTGAGTCAGCAGGGCCACAAGTGGTGCTTCTTCCTTACAAGGAATATTATAAAGCAGCTGGTTAAGTATGGGTATAGACTATACCTTTATCCTACCCCTTTGAGGAAACATGTGTGTCAGTGTATGAAGTACTATTGCACTCTCTGGTACTGTTGGACTGCTAAATGATGTATGTCACTACAGTTCAGTATCATAAGATTCATGCTGATAAATATGGTAGGATACAATAGAGAATATGATAGACAGTGAAAATGTTATACTTTCTAGAAGTCTATCCAAAGTAAGCTACACAACTGGGGTTGCAAGTAACAGAACCTTGACTTTCAGTTGTTTTTAGCTACCAGGCGAAAAACCCTATTCATGGCAAATAAATGGTTCTAGAGACGAACTATAGAAAAACTTCTACATACAAACTTTGTACCTATTCTGAAAAAATACTTGGTTGTAGTTTTACACAATGAGCACACTTACACACACAAGATATAAAATGCATAGGTACCTGGGCCAATCTAACACAAGTGCGTGTACAACAATTAGTTTTCTTATCTGTACACTAATTACGAAGAGATAAAAACCGTCATATAAAAATAATTCACACTTAAAATAATTAGTGATATTTGTGTACGTATGTATGTATATATCACTAATTATTTATATTGAAAATAATTATAATAACACTATAAATCTACGTGTCTATTTGAATAAGCAAAGAGCACAGTGAATATTGGAATCGAGGCACATGACGTCAACAACGCCGAAAACAAGCACTACGAAACGAACTTGCGAAAAATGGAACTGGCAAAAATTACACGTGCCTTAAATCGACAGATCTAGTGAAAGAGAAAACAAATGGTTTAAAACAACTGAAAATTGAATATATTGGAAAACTAAGAAGATTTACCTTTTCCTGTTTTTGATTCTAGAGCTTTCTTCAATCTTTCAACCAAAGCCGGCTTATTTCCCTTGGTGTCCAATCCGAGGGCGCCAAGCTCGGATCTTAGATCCACCACTTTCATTTTGGATGGATCCATATTTTAAATTTAATAAACTGTCCAGTTCACAAATCACTATTGTATTCACTACAATTCTATTCCACAACTTCAGTAAATTCAAACATTACTCGTCCGAGTCACGCAATGGTAAACGGATAGCGCCAAGCCAAACCAAGATGGCCGTTCCGCCAATAACCTCAAAAAAAAACAACGGAAGCGGAAATCACAGAGTTGCAAGTTTATAATCGACCATAATCGTCTAAGCCCTGAAAAATTAAAACGCCACATATGTCGAGCCACAGCGTTTTTTGATTGGAGGAGAAACAAATATTTAAAATTTCGTACCCCAGTCAGTCAACTCAAAACTTAACACCAAGAAATGAATGGATCTGAACGGGCAGAAGAAGGTACGAGTCCAAAGTAAATCACGGGCATTAGTTAGCTGCTATAAGCGGGCCAGCCGTTTTTTCTACGGTTAGAGTTACACTTGCATTGTTATCTATATAGTACAATATATAATGATAATAGGTTAATACGAATAGGTAACCTCTTTTAAAGAAAATTGTGCAATCGTGATAAATGTGTTTGACATAGTTGCTTGGCTAGTTGCTGACTCACCATCTACCAAGTGGGACAAAATGCATACGGTCAAATGTGGGCGTATAGTTTGCCTCTGCCTACTCCTTCGGGAATAAAGGCGCGGCAATATGTATATATGTATGAAGTTTATGGGACGATGGGCCTTTGTGATTTTTTTACATGGAACAATAATGCGTAGGTACGGTTAAATGTGGGCATATAGTATGCCTCTGCCTACCCCTTCGTGGATAAAGGCGTGAGAATATGTAGTATGTATGCGGTATGTATGGAGTATATTTGACGATTAGCCTTCGTGGCTTTTTTTAAATAATTTTATGGCCTGGTAGTGAAAACCTTTTAACCAAATCTTATTTTTTATATCATATTTCTTCAATCTTATCTTCTAATTTAGTTCTGTCCAGTCTTTGTCGATGTCGAGTCCTATATCCTAGGTCCTGGTCCTTGCCCTCAGTATAATGGTAGTTCATTTACGGTTTTTAGTGAACTTTACGCGGCAAGATAGAAAATAGCATTTCACTGCATATATATCATTGTATTTCACTATAGCACATTAACACACGAGATTTCCCTCATTGGTTTTAAACCCACTCACACCAATCCTCCGATTCTCAATTTGCCATTTTTTATTTAATGTTACGTCAATAAAGGAATCCTTGGCAACCCATTGTTATGCGTTGCTTGGATACAAAACGCTAACCATTGTTGTTTTAACTATGTGGAGCTTATCTGGAGTATCTACAATATATACATTATAAAGTTGCGTTAAAAATGGCAAAGAAAGAAGAACATAAAAGTCTCTGGTGCACTTTTTAAAATCTGTATAATTATGAGGAAATATATCGAGGCGACTATTTTATAATACTGTTGTAATTAATTTCAGTTCCCCTTGTATATCCCAGCAATGAGTTAGAGAAAAAAATTTCAGAGGCGTTCGAAGTGTTCGATCATTCTGGCAAGCAAGTAGTTGATGTTAGAGAGATTGGAACTATCTTACGATCATTGGGTAATTGTTACATTTGTATATTTAGTTTTAATTTTTATTCAAGAACTAGCGAACGTCCGGCGGTTCCGCGAAGTTCCCGTTCCCGTGTGGATACAGACAAATCTAACCTAAGTTAATCCATATAAGATCAGCTATTGACCAGTGAAAGTCCCTTTAAAATCAGTCCAGCCGTTACAGACATTAGCCGAAACAAACAGACAGCGAAAAAGTTTATAAATTATATTTTTTGGTACCGTATATACTTTCAAATGATTTCGTGAAAAACTGTTGATTTGCAATAACAAATTGACACTTCAATTTTATCTATCTGTAAAGACTGACTCGGTTTGAGTCAGTGTTCTGTAAATGATCACTGCGTTGAGCAACTTTTGCTATCTCTGGTTACAGATGAGTGACTGCTTTGTGGTATTTCCATTTACGAGCGTTCCGTGCTTTGGAAGGCACGTTAAGCCGTTGGTCCCGGTTGCCAGGAACATGGCAGTCGTTAAGACTAGTTGAAGTTCTTATAGCCGGCTTGAAAAATTTCAACACCAGGTAGCCACAACCTGCGTTTGTCTATTTCAACACGGCAATGAGCTCACCTGTTACGTGGGAAAGGAATGCACATGGTGAAATGTGGGCGAATAATATGCTGCCATCCCCTCGAGGATTAAGAATAGAATAAAACTTTATTTGTACACCAAGTTAATAAAGTTTACAAAAAGTAAAATTTTCAATGTATTGTACAAAGGGCCTTATCGCTAAAAAGCAATTTCTAATTAATTTAAAATTAAGGTATGATTAATAAATATAAAATTTCCAATATCCGCGAAATCTTATTTGTGATGTACCTCTTGTGTTAGTAGTGGATCAAATAGATTTTCTACTGGCTGTGAATAGAATCCGTGTCTCTGCAAATTTAGTCGTTTAGTCCGAACTTACGAGTATACGTATGAAAAAAAAACTAACAAGGTCTAAATAATTGCATTCTAGGTTGTTGTCCCACTGAAGCAGAAATCCAAGAAGTGATATTACGGACTGAAAATAAAGAGGCAACTGGAAATGTGCCTTTGGCCAATTTTATGCCATATATGAGTAAAGCTATGATGGAGCACAGGTAACATCTAAATCTAAACGGCAACATCAAAAAGTAACATTTAAAATTAAAAAATAATTGAACAGTCGGGGGAGAGTCGAAGTTCCTTACGTTAAAATTGTTAGAGGTTGCATAGCATCAAGCGAGAACTCTTTTCAGTGTATGTTATGTCACGTAGGAAAAAGTAGTAGTCTGATATATGCAATGTCGTATGTGTCAATGTAAATAAAATTTTTGCTAAAATGTTTTGTGTCCAACTAAAGTCTTTATTTTTCAAATGATTAGCCATATGTTTCAACTATAAGCTTCCACTAAATACGCGTACTCGCGACAGGTGATGATCCCAGCATAGTAAAACCTAGCATTTGACGAAATGGAAAATTTTATGTCAAAATTGCAAATTGGCAATCTGGAAGGGAAAGATAATTGGGCTACATGGAAATATAAGATTTCCATTATGTTACGTGGTGTTGAAGGTACTATTGAAGCAGTCGAAGGAACCCTGGAGAAGCCCGTGTCCCATATCCAAGGAACTGGTGAAGCAGAAGTCGGCACCTACAATTTGGCTGCAGCCAAATACAGGAAGGCCGAATGTAGCGCTCTGCTCATTTTAACCACAAATATGTCTGAGGACACGCTAAAAAAGGTCATGCGGTTTGAAACAGCTAAGGAGGTCTGGCAAGAGCTGCACAGGTTATATGACGGTCAATCTGATGATAGAGCGTACAATTTGTGCTCTGAGTTCTTCAGTTTTAAACGTAATCATGAGGATGATGTTTCTACCCACATGTCAAAACTAAAAAACATCTGGACAAATTTGAATGCAGAAATCACAAAGAAGGACGTTACTGTAAAGCTGCCGGAATTATTCCTCATCTGCAAAATATTAGATACGCTCGACGATAAATATTTTGCATTCAAATCAAGCTGGTTATTACTGAACCAAAGTGAACGGACAGTGGATAATTTGACAAGTCACTTGTGCGCATTTGAAAGAGCGCTTGGTAGCAAAGTGGATACAGGATGGGAGGCCACCTAAGCCCACGCCAGGCACATCAGAAGCTACGTCAAAGCAAGTGCAACACATTTCTCTGCTAGTGAATGCCTATGCAGCAGGACGAACTCAAGACAGAGAAAGCTGGTTCGTAGATAATGGAGCCACAACTCACATCGCTGTTAGGAGTGACTTCTTTCAAGAGTTTCACGAATTTGACTCTTACCACACAATATCGACTGCAGACGGTAGCGTAATACCAGCGATAGGAAAAGGTACCGTTGAGGTAGAGTCAAATGTCGGTGGCAGGAGGGAGTTAATAACCCTAAAAGATGTGTGGTTGGTACCATCGCTGACGAAAAATCTATTTTCACCACTTGTTGCGCAAGATAAAATGCAGAACAGTTTATTCACTTCTACAACAAGAGAGTGCAAACTTGATATTGGAGGCACGACTAGAGTTGTTGGAAAGAGAGACCATTATGGCGGCTTATACAAACTGAGTATGAAGACAGTGATGCCAAACAAGGCAAGAGTCCTAGAGGTCAATGCTATAACTGGTTCTAACAGTTGTAAGGCTATTAAAGGCAGACTTATAGGATATGAAAACGATGATGGTTACCGTATTTGGGATGGAAACAAAACGCAAAGATCGAGGGATATAACCTTTCAAACTGACGTTGAGTTCCGGATCAGTACGGAAATTCCTACGACTTCAAGTTCAGAGGGAGATAACCAAACGTTCATGAGAGAAGTTGCTATAGAGCCTGAAAGTGAAATAGAGCCAGAAACTGATCATGAACATGCTCTAGAGGGAGATAGAGAAGAATCATGTACATGTAGATGTTTTAGGAGATAGGAATGAAAGAAGAGAGGATGAAAACGCTTACGAAGAGTTCGTTGACGCTGATGAGGAGATAGATGTAGTCGAACCATTTTTATTGAACCCGAGATCGCAATACGACTTACGCGACAGAAGTAGCCTCTCACGTCCTAAGAAATATGATGACTACGTTTGTTTCGTAGGTACAGAATGTTTCCCTGAGACATATAAACAAGCGATTGAAAGAGATGACTGCGCAGAGTGGATCAAAGCTATGAAGAGTGAAATGAACACTGATGTTTGGACACTCTGTGAGCTACCGAAGGGAAGGAAGGCACTCCCTTGCAAGTGGGTCTTTCGCATCAAGCGAAACCCAGACGGCAGTCTTGACAAATATAAGGCTAGGCTAGTAGTAAAAGGGTTTAAGCAACAAAAAGGGATTGACTATGAACACACCTACAGTCCAGTTGCTAGAATGGCCACCATTAGAGCCTTATTAAGTGTTGCAGCCAAAGAAAAGTTATATTTGGCACAGTTTGATGTTTCGACGGCATTCCTCAACGGCAAGCTAAAGGAAGAAATTTACATGCAGCAGCCGGATGGGTTTAGCGATCGAACTTCAAAAGTATGTCGCCTTCAAAGGAGTTTATATGGACTCAAGCAGGCACCCAGATGCTGGAACTCGTGCTTTGAGGAGTATCTATTAGAGAAAGGTTTTAAGCAAAACGCAGCAGATTGTTGTCTACTTACGAAAAAGATAGGTGACAAGAAAATCCTGATAACTCTGTACGTAGATGATGGGCTTGTAGCTGCTACAGATCAAAATTTGGCAAACCAATTCCTTAGAGAGTTAGGGAATACTCTAAAGATCACCAGCAAGCCAGCATCTTATTATCTTGGACTTGAGATAGAACAGTCGAAAGATGGCTCCATTACGATTAAACAAGAATCGTACACCAAGAAAATACTGGAACGTTTCAAGATGGCAGAATGCAATCCAGTATCAACGCCAATAGAAACGACTTCTCAAGCAGGGAAAGTTAACAAGGTGGAAGAGAAGAAATTTCCATACAGAGAAGCTGTAGGGGCTTTAGCGTACCTAATGACAGGAACTCGACCCGACATAGCTTACGCAGTCGGATTAGTTTCAAGAAGTTTGGAAAACCCGACACATGACGATTGGCTACGTGTTAAGCGGATTATGCGATACATAAAAGAGTCTTCTTCTTATGGTATAACGTATAAAGCGGAACATGGATCTAATCGTATACAAGGCTATAGTGATGCTGATCATGGAGGAGACCAGCAAACAGGACACTCTACAACGGGAGTTGCATGTCTCTTTGCTGGAAGAATAGTATCATGGCTAAGTCAACGACAATCTTCAGTCGCTATTTCTACCACTGAATCTGAAATAGTAGCAGCAAGTGAAGGTGCTCGTGAGGTTGTATGGCTTCAAAGAGTATTTAGCTCACTCACTGACATGGATGGAGTACCTATACTTAAAGTTGATAATGAAGCTGCTATACGGCTTGCGCATAACCCAGAGTTTCACAAGCGGACCAAGCATATACGAGTTCGACATTTCTTTGTGAGAGAAACTGTACAAGAAGGACTCGTGGATGTTCAGAAGACTGACACCGCCACGCAGTTGGCAGATATTATGACCAAGGCAGTTCCTAAGCCAAGATTAGTCACAATCAGGGATGCCCTGAGTATACAATGCCATTCGCTTGATTAATGAGGGAAAGTGTTAGAGGTTGCATAGCATCAAGCGAGAACTCTTTTCAGTGTATGTTATGTCACGTAGGAAAAAGTAGTAGTCTGATAAATGTAATGTCGTATGTGTCAATGTAAATAAAATTTTTGCCAAAATGTTTTGTGTCCAACTAAAGTCTTTATTTTTCAAATGATTAGCCATATGTTTCAACTATAAGCTTCCACTAAATACGCGTACTCGCAACAAAAATAAATATACTAGTAAAAAAATAACAAATTGAGAGAATACTCAGTAAAAGAATGAAAAAAACTGTGCGCGCGGGAATCGAACCCTGCAGTGCTATTGCGTATCTTTCTGAAGGCCAGTGACTAACGGGCTTTTGATGTCAACCGGACTTTGATGATAACAAAGAATTCCATGACATTGGCATTACGTATCGTATTGAGTAATTATCAAGTTACGGTGACTAATAGGTGGGAGCTGTGCTCTTTACCATGCCACTTGGCATCTCTATTTTTTATCCACTATTTAAACGACTAAATTAAATCGTACCTTCAAGCAGATATTGAACTATATTAAGAAAACATTGTATAAAAGATGATAGAAAAATGTGAAACAGGCGAAATTCAGACTTTTTTAAGTTTACAATTACAGGGTTTATTAGTATACTGAGTATGAATTTCATGAATGAACAAATTTATCACGGCAATGGGCTCACCATCTATTACTTGGGACAAGAATAAACACGGTCAAACGTGAGCGCATAATATGCCTCTGCTTCCCCCTCGGGGATATGGCTTGATTGATTAACAACAATAATATCGTGAATTATTTTTGCAAACAATATTGACGCTGCGCTGTTGTTATAAAATATCATGTTGGGTATTTGTATAAGGGGTTTTTGGTATGCTGATCTCCAATTTTGTGTTAATTTGGCAATTCAATATGGCCACCGATATGGAGTAGCGATACATATTAGCCCTGCAGGAGTTTCGCGCTCAACCAAACAAACAAATTCTTCAGCTTTATAATTTTTATTTATTTATTTAACCAAATTCTATTAACAGATATCCATACTTATAAGTTATAGGTCACATATAATATTAGTATAGATACTATACTACCGAGGACTATCTACAGTAAATAAAAACAGAAAATTTAATTTGAGTGTTGTAGGTTCTAAATACTCACACATACGGCATTTCGTTACTTGACGCTTTCTACTAAATGGCACTATCCTTACGCTGCGTTAACGAACTTAGTTCCAAAAAATTTAAATCAAATAAGTATGCCAACTATGCTTTAGGTGCAGATTGCCAGAAACGCGAAACAATACATTAAAATATACAAGAACAATATCAATAAATATATAACAATATCATAAATTAAAAATGGGAAATATTTACAGCCTATACTAACCTACTTTGCCTCAAGACGGATAAATTGCTCAGTTTTGAGTGTCCTCGGTCGGTTAGTTGGATAAGTGTCTCACCCGGTAAGTGAGAAGTCGGTTCGAGTCCCACTCGAGGCTGAAAAATTGTCTTAAACAACTTTTATTGATAATATTTTTATTTTTATTAAATTGTTGTGTCTTATTGATCATCTAAGATAGGTACCAAAGAAGCCTAAATACTGAATCTCAATCTTCTTCAGTATTTATTGAAGGAAACCATCATTGAATAATCACCGGCCCATTCGCATGACTCAAAAGATTGGTGCGGAACTATCGAAACCGTGTAACGAGAAATATAGCATTTTAATTTCCATGTGGGTTCAAGATTATTATAGTAAGAGTGAATAAGTAGGAATAAGTAGAGGGATTATTATAGTACGAATGAGTATATAGGCAGATTACACTCGCAGAGTCACGGCTTAGCGAAATAGTCTTTTATATACTAGACAACGAGTCGATTATTTAATTGAATTAAATGATGTAGGCATGTAATAACATTATTATAAAAGAAAATGCGCCGGTTGCCGTATGAACAGCATTTTTTATTTGAGTTAACGAGTACATTATTTCTAGCAGACGGGACCATAGATAAGAATACGTAGATGGGACCAACGCTTAGACCATCTTACTAAGACCAACGGCTTAATGTGCTTTCCGAAACACAAAGTCACTCGCACAATAAGCCACCTATCCCGGGACACGTCTATTGTTTTGTAATATAATCTTACAAACTTTTTTTTTTCGATATAGATTTTATCCAGCAAGCGCAGAGATGCTGTTAGCTGCTTTTCGCTACTTTGATACGGAAGGTCGTGGGTGTCTCAGTAAGGAACGCTTTACAAAACTTATGTTAGAGGAAGGAGAATATTTCACTCAGGTCAGGACTTAAATCTTAATTTTATTGTTCTAGAGTACTGTAGTTCACTTATAGTTGTACTATGTTCGTTCTTCTTATTTGTCGTGTTGGCGGCAACAAACAAATAATAGAATTATAGGTATAGGTATAACACCGGGCCAATATTCCGCCAGGTAATGGCGTCCCTATATACTTATAGCAGGCCCAATATCTTGTAGTGTGCATGTTTCGGTCACTCTGAAGAAAGAAGTTTGCCTAAGAGCTGATAACATTATTTTTTGTTAATGTGGTCACTGTAGCTTATGAACGTATGAAACACCAGAGGTGCAGTACTCGCGCTGCCAAAATTATGTATGTCTACTAAAAGTTTCTGAGTTAAACTACAGTTTGATGGAAGGATCGGCTGTAGAACATGCCTATTAATCACGGCCAACAAATCTATTTAAAAAAATATAATTGAGTGAGAAGGCGAGCGAAGCGAGCCGACGAAAGTCTCCGTTTTAAGTCCACTGATACGGGAAAATTGCTATCGATGTCCGACCGTTCGTCTGTCCATTCAGTCTACAGGTAGCATTTTTCATCGGATTTGCATGCCACTTGGCATGGACAATCCTTAAAATAGCCAAAAACTTTTAGCGAGGGGGTTTTTCGATCGGAGGAAATGGAGGCAGGGGAGGGGAAATGGAGTTAGTGGTTGGCAAGAGCGCTCAAAACGGTATTTTTAGCCTTTTTCCTCAATTTACTCCGAAGTCTACGGTTCACAGAACCACTTGTTTACCGATTGACTCTATAACCTATTAACGCCCAGCTGACACCCTTGGACCTAGAAATTTTAAAGACAAGCTACCCTTGTAATTTTGGCACTCACTAAGAAAGGATTTTCTAAATCTCAGTCTCAAGGGGGTAAAATAGGGCTTTAAAATTTATCTAAGTATGTCACGACGTATCCAATAATTAGTACTGTGTTTATAATAGCAATACGAAAAAGTAATAATAATAACCTGGAAAGACTCAGCTTTACCACAAAAATCGCACCGGTGGGAGAGAGCCTTCCTTAATGCGTGTTTGTTCAACAGGAAGAGTTTGACGAAATGATGCAGACAGCGGTAGACCCCGTGACAGGCACAATCATGTACGAGTATTACATCAATCAGCTAATGGTGCGTATACTAATTCTTTATTTATTTAGTTTTATTGGACAACTCACACAACCCCTTCTGATTCCAGATAACAGATAAACATACTTATATATTTCAAAATACATATATATTATAGATAAATAACACCCAGACACAGAATAAACAATCGTGCTCATCACACAAAATTTAAACCTCGGTGGAAATCGAACCCACGACCTCTTGCGTAACAGTCAGATACACTCCCACCGCACCACATGGTTTCTTGCCACTAGCGTTTAGGTACATTATAGTTCGTCTGACTGAACCTGTAGGTACTTTATAATAATTTGATTTTCATATTTAAACGTAACCACATACTTTTGTTCATCATTGAGGTGGATTATAGAAATAATCTGAATACAAAAATAGGTAAATAGGTGCTCGCTTAACGTAGTATTTACTTCGAATAGTAATAATCTCCAAAGATTACTTTTGTTTATACATTGACTAGCTGACCCGCCCGGCTTCGCCCGTGACATACTTCGAACCCCATGGCACCCATTTAATCCCGTCGTTTATTATTGTCACAATAAATAATGTATGAACATTTTGGAAATTCGTTGATTAGGTACTTCTCCGCTCTCCAGTACGCTCGCATGGTTACACGAAATTAATTTCTTTACGCATTATTTTGATTTCGCTATAACTCGTAAGCTATTCATTTAATTTGCAAGGTGTGAAAGGACAAAATAATCTTTATGAAATGCTAAAGCCAACTAACGTAGTAAAAATGATAAGGATTAATAGCATATTTGTGTAAATAGCCTTCAAGTTACCGCTTAATCTTGCTGGTTTTTTAAAGTATTAAAATGGATATAGTATGTTATTCTTAAGAGATAGATATATGTCGTCGCGGACTTTTTTGTAGACCTAAATTAGGTACACAATTGCACCATTAATTATTTTGTTATAACTCAAAGGGTTTAGACAGCGTTTTTGTTGAAAGCTCCCAGGCTGCCTTTGGACATTCCCAACAAATATCGTTATATTTTGGTCTATGTATACAAAAACTTAATAAATTATACATATAAACCTTCCATAAGAATCACTCTAACTATTAAAAAAAACTGCATCTTAATTCGTTGTGTAGTTTTAAAGATCTAAGCATACATAGGGACAGACAGCGAAAAGCGACTTTGTTTTATAATATGTAGTGACAAATTTTGTTTTATTTTTTTTTCCCAAAAGTATAACTACTTACAGTGCTTTTTTTTTCTTGTATTCACCCATCTTGGGCAGGCAAAGGAAACTTTGTCCATACAGTCTTTAGTATTTATTATTTTCTTATAATTTTGTTTTGGTCCTGTCTAGTCGTTTGTCGATGTCAAGTCCTGTCAAATTTGGCACTAACACAAACAACACCGCTATTCTTTGCAATATATCACTTTCGTTCACTAATGCACTTTTCCGAACTCTATGTATAATATTCCACCATTATTAAACACAAAAACACGAATTATACACTAGTTTTTGAAAATAATATACAACAAACGTGCGTCACCGCTCGCGTTGGCGCCAAACCTCTACTTACAGTGCGACATAAAAGAGTTGACAATAAATGAGGGCGTCACTATCGCTTTTGTATCTTGCATGTAGCAACACAGTTAGTAAGAAACAAACGTTTTTGATACTTGTATTATTTTTGCAAGTATAATATTTGCAAGACACGAATTCTCATTTAAACAAAATGAAATAAGTATCTATAAATGATATAAATATAGTATGTAAAGGGCAATTCAGAAAGGGCATGGAAATCCGAAAAGAGGTCAGTGTACCCATCAATACTTTACTAATGGAACATTATGCTAACCTTCCTGCTCTTTAAACGTTTTACCTACTATATTTCATTTCTAAAATATGCAATTTGTATGCATATATTACTTCTATACAAATTCTTCTTTATTTATTTATATGCTTATTTCTTACTTGCATTATTCATTGAGTGAAAACAAGTATCAAATGCAGTAGTCGCGCTATAAATACTTTTTTTTGGTGTTGCCTGTAAGAGTGACTAGTTAGTTCTTAAATAATTAATTTCTACTCTTTTATGTCGCACTGTACGAATGTAGATACTGACAGAAGAATGACGAATTGAACTCTTCAGAAAAAGAGAAATAGGACGTATAGTACGATTCTTAGCGATTAATGAATCTGCAGGAAGCGAAAGAAGTATGCTTGGATCTTGAAACCTGGTGATCTGTCCTATCTGACACCCCGTCAGGGATACAGCGTGAAGATAGTTTAGTTAATATTAATGTCTTTAGGGTGGCCCTGTATACTATACTTAATCCTTTACCTAAATCCTTTACCCACTGTAAATAGTTCCTTTCTATCATCCTTTCAAATCCTTACCCTAACCTTTTCCTGCAAGATAGATACCACCAAAAACCGTGTACAATATTGCTGATGAAGAAGTTGCAGAACAAAAGAGAAAAGATGCTGCTGCTCCAAAAAGGAGAGGCGCGGCTTCGCTCTTGATGGACGCATGATGATAATGAAGACGCATATTGCTCCATACATTACAAACAATGATTTCTGACATCCTGCTGAGGTATGAGTTATGTATATACTCGAGATAAATACAATTTGTATTCCCCTTTCCTTAGATACAGCAGGAATGTATCTACCCTTTCCCCTTCCTCTTTAAACGTTTCATAAAAACATGGCTAATAAACGTACCATATTAGAATAGATCCTTATTTTTTTACAGGTCGAGGAAGAAGTTCCAGACACTACCGTAATGTCATAATAATATAATATATTTAACATTTAAGCGCTTTTGGCATTCCAATGCTATCTTAGAGTGATACCACAGTATATTAGAAGACCAATAACACGCATCTTGTCCGCCACGCTACGCCACAGTTTATTGGGTAGTAAGTGCGATATCGTACTTACTATTAGGTATTTAAATTGCAGAGTAATCCGAAAATATAACAAAATGTTAATGAATTTGTTTTATTCAATCTATGAACACAATCAAAATGTTTGTTAATCAATCAATCAAATCAGCCTATGGTAGTCCACTGCTGGACGTAAACCTCTCCCAATTCACGCCACAACGCCCGTGTGTTCAGGTCCGTTCCTGCTCCTTCCGCATCCAGTCCTTCCCTGTGACCTTTTCCAGGTCGTCAGTCCTATCTGGCAAGGGGTCACCCTACCCTTGCCGGTTCGTGGTGTATACTCCTGAACACGTTTGCTTCATCGCCCATCGGTTCTTCAACAGATGTAGCCAGCCCAATGCCACTTAAACGTGCTTGCTTTACGAGCTATGTCAACCACTCTTTTTTTTTTCACGTTTGGTAATCCCCACGGATGTCATGCCGGACTCGAACCGACTAAAACCAAACGATCCCTGCCTATCTGTCTATTGCCGAACGCCCCGGGTAACTCCTCGGAATTATCCCGCTTCTTTGGGGGTTGGTTCGGGTACTATCCGCTTCTTAGGGCATGAGGTTGAATTGAAATTTTTACGTCCTGCCGACGTCTTGGGCCTGCTTTTGAAAGGACGGCGAGCAGCCCACCCGCCGTCCTTAGGCCCCCGGTCATGCAGGCCGGTAGTCTTGGGCGAAGACTGCGGAACTCGGGTGGGAGAGTCCTCTCCCGTTCCCTCTCCTGCTCCCGCTGTAGACCATGGCTTGCACCATGCTTTCCAACGAGAGGATGTCTACGCCCAGACTCACCACGAGGTATTAACGCTGCTGCGCCCACGCTGAGCACTCTACCAATGTGTGGAGCGCTGTGTCCTCGCTGCGTTCTACGCAGTGCTGGCACTCGGCTGTGGTCTCCCGGTGTATACGTCAGAGAAACTTACCGAAGCACCCGTGCCCGTTGAGTATCTGCGACATCCGGTAGGAGAGGATGCTATGGCTCCTATCCAGCCACTCATCCATGACCGGTCTGACCACCCCGATTGTGGCGTTTCACCACCTTGGTTGCTCAAGTCGCACCTTCCATGTCTCCTGTCGGAGCTGAGACCGCTAAGCCTCGATTTCTCTGGGCGTAGGTCTATGGCCCCACTCCCGCGCCTCCTTGCGCCATTTAAATAATGACGCAAGGGCCCTCGCTTCCAGATGTCAACCACTCTGGTTCTCTGACGGATGGTCTCTTTCGGAGTTTATCCCTTGAAGACACTCCAAGCATAGTACGGAGTGTACTATAGAATATATTCTATATATATTCTATGTAAATAACTCGTTGTGTAACTTAAGAAGGCATACCTACTACTAGTTCTACCGTAAGTGTCCACGTCTCGGCACCGTAAGTCATAAACTGTAGAACGCACTGGTTATAAACCTTCGTCTTTAGGTATTGTGGTATAGGCGAATAGAAAACTCGGAGCAGTTTGTGGAATGCTGCCCAGCCCAAGCGGATCGGATCCTTCTTGCGATTTCCTTGTTTAGGTAATTTTTGCCAAGTTGGATAATCTGCTCCAGGTAGGTATATTCCTAAACAACTTCGAGTCTCGATCCTTCGGCGTATTGGTCCCAGCGTGACGTGCTCATTGAACATAACCTTGATTTTATCCAAGTTAATACCGAGACCAAAACGTCGAAAAGCTTCGCTTAAACTGTGGAGCATCCTGCTCAACTGTTGCAGCGTTTCTGCCACCAAAACGATGTTGACGGCAAACCGAAGGTATGAGATGCAGTCGCCGTTTATGTTCACGCCCTATCCCTCCCAGTCCAGCGTCTTAAAGACATCCTCAAATGCATAAGTGAAGAGCTTGGGGGATATTACATCGCCCGTCTTACCCGTCTCCGCAGTTCAATGGGGTTGGTCTTCCTGTCTCACACCTCGATATATCGCCAATCAATACATCATTGCAGAGCATCCAGGACGACCCAAGTTTACTTTTGTTGATAAAAGTAGAAAAAATACTTTTTGCCATTTGCAAAACAGAATACAACTTTTAAAAATTGGGAGGCTCGCCCCTTCGAACTGCTTGTTAGCAGCGCTTCTGGGCAGCTAGCAAAAATGTCGCGCTCCGCTGGTAGAGCGCTCGGTCTGTGGTCGCCTCATTCCGAATTACAACAACGACTCCAGAAAGATTACGAATTATATGAAATAAATCAAATCTATCTATGGCGCAAGTTTTGGAAAAATAAGAAATTTGGATAAAAAATATTGATAACGCTACGAGTGTCGTTCACGTCAATGCATCATAAACCATTCTGCTGAAGACTCTCGTCCTCGGAAGATAATTTACCAATAGCTTTTTTTACGTGTAGAATTGCCATACATATCTTTCCTTTTAGTTCATCCCCAAGGATGTTATGCTGGACTCGAACCGTCAAACAATCTCTACCTATTAGTTTGGGGTACGAGGCGTGTGTGAAATTTTATGGTCTAGCCATCTTAGGCCTGCTTCTGTAAACACAAAATGTAGCCTAAGTTACTCCTTTAAGATATTATAAGAGTGCCAATGAAAGTCCCGTTAAAATCGGTCTAGCCGTGTCAGAAATTAGCCGGATTAAACAGACAGAGAACCATTTTAAAAAAATATTTTTCTGTGTTGATATCGTAGGTACTTAAATAGTGAAAATCTGATAATTTGTAATTACAAACAGACGCTACAATTTTATTTATTAACAGGTAATGTTAGGCTTGTAAAAATCTCTGATTTGCACTCCTCTGTTCCAGAACCTGAGTACGCCCAGGCCGTGGTTGATTGTACTCTTTCGTCTTCTGTATAATCCTTAGACTATCTAACTAATCACTGGAGGTTTTGGGTCCATCCCACATTAATATAAGACAGTGTACGTCTGTGGTCCATCCAATCATAAAATATACGGCTACCTGTTTTATATTCTATCTAGATAGATAGAAAAGTCCCCGTACGGGATACAGCGTGAAGATAGATAGATATCTATCTTCACGCTGTATCCCTTACGGGGTCAGAGAGGACAGATCACTTGGCTTCGCGATCCATGCATAGTGGAGAAGGGAGTGCAGGGTAGCTGCTTTATATTATTTTCCATAATTCTTGTTTTTGCGTTTGTGGCGACCAGTGCCACATAGCGAAGAGCTATCGAACTACATCGATACTAAGAATCCTAAATCGCGCTATGAGAGTTCTCGCGGTAAAGAATGATTTATACAACCGTCCAACATTAACCGTTGGACTGCGGTCCGCCAGGCGTGATCACCTCGCCTGGTCGGAAGAACATCTCCTTCTCCACCCGTTCCTCCATAATAACGGTGGATTTTAGACATAAAGAGTTCGAAAATGTGCATGTGTTCTAGTGAACAGCGGTGTTCTTTGTGTTAGTGCTAAATCTCCGTAGAAAGCTACACAAAGTGTTCATTGGTTTACAGGGGCAAGGACATAGGACCTAGGACTGGACTTGACATTGACAAAGGACTGGACACAACCAAAAATTAAATTGAAATAGGTACCATAAGAATACTAAAGACAAGACTGGGGTCTACGCGGGAAAGTCGGCAAGTGCGGACGCTTGTTGTATATTATTTTTTAAAACTAGTGCATTTTTCTTGTTTTATGTGCGGGAGTGGTGTTTTCTTGGACATAAAAGTTGTGTTAACGTGCTATATTGATATGAAATGTTATTTTTTATTTTGCCGCGTAAACCCCACATAAAATCTCAGTATAACTAACACCAATATACTAGGTAGAACTTTCAACAAACCTATACACGATACTATCAACAAGAATAATTTACTAGTTTTGAATGAAGAATTTTTATTATCTACTTGAAAATTTTCACTTTTGAAAAAAAGAATTATATATACAGTGCGACATAAAAGAGTTGACAATAAATGAGGGCGTCACTATCGCTTTTGTATCTTGCATGTAGCAACACAGTTAGTAAGAAACAAACGTTTTTTATACTTGTATTATTTTTGCAAGTATAATATTTGCAAGACACGAATTCTCATTTAAACAGAATGAAATAAGTATCTATAAATGATTTAAATATAGTATGTAAAGGGCAATTCAGAAAGGGCATGGAAATCCGAAAAGAGGTCAGTGTACCCATCAATACGACTACTTTGCTAATTGAACATTATGCTAACCTTCCTGCTCTTTAGACGTTTTCCTAAGTCGACGTTTGATCGTGAGCGCAACTTTTACAATAGCATCAACCAAAACAATGAGAACATTGATATAAAATATTAAAATATAAATCAGCGTCGTACATACACCCACACAAACTTTCGCAATTCAAATTATTGTTCTTTTACTCATTATTTTACCTACTATATTTCATTTCTAAAATATGCAATTTGTATGCATATATTACTTCTATACAAATTCTTCTTTATTTATTTATATGCTTATTTCTTACTTGCATTATTCATTGAGTGAAAACAAGTATCAAATGCAGTAGTCGCACTATAAATACTTTTTTTTGGTGTTGCCTGTAAGAGTGACTAGTTAGTTCTTAAATAATTAATTTCTACTCTTTTATGTCGCACTGTATATTGGAAGATTAATAAATTTTAGGGTTAGCAATGGCATAGCCATTATTAAATTTAAAAAAAAATAAAGACAAGATTGTGTGGATTGAGTTTCCTTTGCCTGCCCAAGACGTGTAAAGACAAATGACAAGTTCTTTTTATTTGTGGTTTGTGGTAAAATAAATCGATTTCGGTGTCTCGTTGGATTCGTTGGCATTGGGCGCTGATTTTAGCTAATGTTTTAAATGTTATTGTAATATTCCTTTTCCTTTGGTTTTGAATTTGTGTTTATCAAAGCTATTGTAAACATTATACTACTATAAAACGTAAAAATGCGTCGCAATCGTAATGTACCTCGAGGAAATGGCGGCGGCGGCAACGCACCCGTTCGACCCTTCATATCAGATCATCTAAAGGTAATTATTATTTTTCCTCATAGCACATATATAACATACTAATATTTTAAATCTCACCCTGTTTTATATTAGGTACATTTGGTGTAAAATTTTTCTTTCGTCAATGTCATAACATGTCGTCGGTAGCGTTAACGTGGTGATGCGGCAATATAAGTTTTCGTAGAACGCCCTTTATTTCTTGATCTCATCTCTCCTAACATGAAGACTATACGATCTTTAACGTAACCAATATTCATTTTCGTATCAAATCTGCCATCATTTGCTACAGTACGAACTCCACGATAATATAGGCCAGTGAGTCCTCTTCCAACACACACATACCCATCCTCATTATTACTCTTTTCCACCGTCTCAAGTTATTTTATTATCGCGCCGTTGTGTCGTCGTGGTGATAAGAAACTGGTCTTTTTTCCAATTCCTAAAAGCGAAACCAGAAATGATTGCTCTTGCTCCCGCAATATTTATTAATTTATTTTTAGTGGTTCACAAGGACATATACCTAGGTTTATAATTTGTCAGTTTATCAACCTTCCAACCATCACCATAACCATCAGCAAAGTATACAATATATACAATAAAATAGGTACAAATTCAGTTTTATTAAGGAATTTCTGGAACAAATATAAAACTCTCAATCACAGACAGCTCTCTATGACAGAGAATCCAGCTGAGTGTAGACATAGGATAGCCTTGTGGGAAATAGGTAAATCGTCAACACAAAGGCGAAGCTGTGAACTCTTTCAGAGTTTGATCTTAGTGACAGACAGTTAGACCTAAATGGGTTTTTAGGTCATGTTGTGTATTTCACAATACTTTTATGTTTAAAAGATCAAATTCAACAATGCATGTGTTTTTTATTGTTATAATTTGTTACAGTCACTAACAAAAGAAAAACAATTTTAAATTAATCTTAGTAAAAATCAATAACAACTAGACATAAATTAAAATTACCTGACCTATTTATGTATCTAACAATGTTTGTTTATTATAGGACATTGATCTGGAGTTGGATTTGCTGAAACGCAAGCGAGAGATGTTAGAGCGCCAACAACACATTCAACCACTAATGCAACAGCAACAACAGGTATGATAATCTTTCTGATCTGTTGTTTAGATAAAGTTTTTTGTAGGACTGTACACATATACAATTATCTTGTAGCAATACAATATCTCATACTGTTTTCAAAATGAATATTTGTATTGGAAATGAAATGAACAGTGAAAATCTCTCAGATGGTGGATATTTTATCTATTTCTGTAGATAAAACGCTTCTGTAGATAAAATACATGAATATGTATGTTGTATAGCCATTGATGCTTTTAGAGTCAAGTCACTGACTGATGTTCATATTGATATACTCTAGCAACTCTCAGGCTGTGAATAAAGCATGAGATTAAGTTGTTTGATTGTATTACTGAATGTCACTTAGGGACTTTACATGTGTAAAGAGACATTAGATATTTTATCATAAAAAACACTGACTGGAAGAAAAAATCCACAACACAAGTTCTCAAATTCTACAATGCAACTTAGTTGAGAATATACTCTTCTATTTCTTACATGTTTTCAACTTGGATTACAACTTAATGTGTTGTAATTTTTTTGGATACATTGAAATGTGTGGAGTATTTCGTTGTCTTCAAGATTTTGAATTTGGGAGGCCTACAAATATTTTGTTGTCATATTTTCGCCCAGTTAGACATACTATCACTTGAGAAATATCTAATGTCCCCACATCAGATTACACCTCTTTATCTTATGCTGAAACAAGTTGACGGTGTGCCTGATACACTGATAAATTTAGACCACTGACAAAGATTCAGGTATTCAATTACAAGTGCCTCGCTTTGAGTACACATGTCAGCATATTGTTTTAAATAACATTATTTTTTGTAATTGAATTTCAGAGAAATTTTACCCAACAACCGTTTTACCAGCTCGAACCAAAACAGAGTGGTTCCAACCGCGATTTCTCTCACTTATACAACGATGGATCCCAACAATTCCGCAAGCCATTTGGTAATAAAAAACGTCAGCCTGACAAGGACTGGCAGCATAATTCCTACCCTAAAAGGTCAACTGGACCAGGCCCACGTGGTTCTAGCTTTGCTGGGTCCACACCTGCCCGGAACCAAAGACCTTTTGCCAGTCAAAGCCAGCAACCTAAGTCTACATCTTTTAATTACATACAAAGTAAACCATCAATCGGTCAGAAAATCGCTAATCAGAAACAACAGAACCCAAAACCCAGCAAACCTTTGGTTAACAAAGTGACTAAGCCTACAAAAGCACCGCCAAACAAGCTGGCGTCTCAGCCTGTCGGTAATCGTAATCAGTTAGTGGCAGCTGCCATGGAGTCGATGGTACAGACCGAAAGGGAAGCGCTCAGGCTGCTCCCCGATAAAGTGCCGACCAAGCTGATGACCGGACGCTTGGAGTTGGCTTTGGGAGTCATTTTGAGGGACGTCCGCGATAGGTGTGCAGAGAGTTCGCATCAGGAATTGTTACGCAGTCCCGCGATACAGCGTGTCATTAAACAAGCTATTCGCGAGCGTATGAGGAGCGCTATGTTAGGCAAAGTCGTCGGCCCAACTCCGGACACCATCAAAGAGTACAGAGCTATGTACCCTAAAAACACCGACGTCGAGATAGTGAACATAGCGTTAGAAGCTGGAGGCGTCAAGCCAGATACAGATCCAAAACCAATAGGTAGTTATTACCTTTTTTTATTACTCCATTTGATATTATCTCATAATTTAGTAATGTTGTGCTGTTGCTTGGTAAGTGTTTTGCCACTGGCCAAAAGTGATAATGACAGCAAGCAAACCAACAGTGTCAGTCTCCCAAGGCTTAGCTGACTGTTCACAAGAATAACAGCACTTACTAACTCTTGAGAGCTTCACAGAGGACAATGTTTTCAGTTTTTTAGGTAGCCACATCATGAAGTTTGTGGCACATCTAAAGGTAACTCATTTTGTATAATCTATTTTTGTCGTGAGTCTGACTTTTCAGTGGGGTCATGTCATGGGTTTCGTCAAGGCAACATCTTGGTCCAGACATTAAAAGTCGACTTTAGTTGAAGCAATACCATCGGCATGTGGGGTACAACCTCCACAACCTTATACCCTTGGGTTAGAAAGCAGAATCAGTGTCAATTTACTGATGTCCGTCTCATCGTTGATTGAAGCGTATTCCTCTGTAGGTGTGTTGTATGTATGGGTTACTAAATGGACCTTGAACACCATGTGGGATGCAACCAGAATTGAAGTTACTGGATGATGACCTCATTGTTGCTGTTTTCACTGCATATGTATCTTTCTTTTTTTCTCTCTAGACTATAGCAAGAATCATTGAATGTATGTTGAGTGAGACACAGGTTCTATAAAATAATTAAAACCCGTCTGACCCGTGAAGGTGTGTTCTGGAATCGAGATTAGATTCCGTCCATGAAATCTGTTTTGGAAAATAAGTTTGAAAAACTTCATATAAATATTTAAATTTATAATTCTACTGTACGTGTGTATGTCACTGAACTCCTAAACGGCTGGACCGATTTGAATGATATTTTTTGTATGAGTTTGGGTGGCGACCTGATGGATTAAATTCACAAATCAAAGAAAAAGAAAATTTGCTGAAGTCGGTATACTGCAGGACAACGTCTGTCGGGTCCGCTAGTAAATATATAAAACTTATCTTAATCCCGTCGCTTATAAATTCTACAATTATGCATAAAAATTAGCCAGATTTGTCGACATATATGACTACTGCTATGCTCCCCAGTGTAGTAGCGTATTGATATAGCCTTTAGCCTTCCTCGATAAATGGGCTATCTAACACAAAAAGATTTTTTCAAATCCGACCAGTAGTTCCTGAGATTAGCGCCAACCAAACAAACAAATTCTTCAGCTTTATAATATTAGTATACATTTTTATATTTTTATTTATTGCGGTGTATAAGATTTTACTTTTTAATCTAAAGGTTAAGGCAATTGTGTATTTAAAATATCGTGGCACTTTTCGCGGACCAGACCGGGCTTATGTTACATAAAGTATAAAATTAAGACGCAATTTTATCTAAGTATTAAATAATAACTTTTAACACCCCTTTACAATCCTGTAGATTTTCAAATAGTATTCAAGCAATAAAATTCTACATGGCCGAAGAAATTTGTCTTTATCAATCCTCAGAGTTACACTAGAAGTCCCAGATTATACTGTCAACTAATGTATTAAAATTTTTTAGTTGTAGCAAAACTCAGACATGATGCATTTTTCCGAAATAGCATGCTCAACCTTATTAATGGTCACCTGAAAGAGATGTTCCAAAAAGTAAGTAATCAGTATATTTATATAGTAATTAGTATATGCAAATGTCTATAGGCTACAGTGACCGCTTTCCATCATGTGGGCTGTATGCTTGTCTGCCACAGCAGTGGTATAAAAAATAATTATAAGTTCTATCACCAAAGTTTTGCGTTTGACTTTGGCCAGGCTATTTACAAGCCGTACAATAGAACCAGAATCGTTGTTTTTAAAAGTCAAAATGTTAGTAGACTATCAAAAATGCAACTGACGAGTGGCGCGGTATGTGTTAGTAGAATTCTATCGGCCGACAGATAGAAGTCTATTAGAGGACGATTGTAATAGTAGAAAAACTACGAAAAACTGTCAAAATTGTACTGTTGGCTTTCTATTGAGCGACGATTTCCACACGATTGAAATAGCAGACTAGGCCCGCTGGTCACTTGGTCAAAGTACTGTAAGAGGCCCCACCAAGAACTCAGGGGGCCAAGCAAATTCACCTGCTAGCGAGCACCTGCTGATTTTCAAACGAGGCAATGACATAGGCTATCTTACGGGTTTTGAAGGTCAAATTGCAGTACTTCCCTACAATGCCAAAATTAAAAGCCAAATGATAGATGCACCTAGCAGAAAGTGGACCAGGCATCAAATTCAGGCAGGGTTTGGTAGCAATTGGCAATACACTAAGATGTAACAAGTAATGTGATTTCACTAACAGAAACCAGTTTTAAAATCGGATGTAGTAGAAATTTTAAATCACCTGTGCACTTATTCATGGTGTCCTGAATCGAATGCAGCAAACCGTTTGTTTCTATCTCTTATGATTCTTGAGAAATAGATGCATACAGACTGAGGGACGAACAAACTGAACCGTTTTATAAGACTTTTCTATATTTAAGGGTTTAAAAAATCTAAAATGTTTAGTTAATGTAGATACTGAACCGAATGTATTGACATTTAAAAAGCAAATTCTATTATTTTGTAGATCGAAGATGTATACAAAAAGGAAAATGAAATGGACACAAATGACCAAGAAATTGTACAAGAAGGCGAAAAGGTTGAGGAACAAGCCGCATCTGGAGAAGACAATGCCTCTAATGTTAAAGCAGAATCGGCCATAGATGCAGAGAACGCAGAAGTCGCTAATGATGGCACTAAGGAAAGTGACAAGGCTGCAGAGAACGAAGAGGGCGACAGTGCTGTAAAAACAGAGGCAAATAGTGCTGCAAGTGTAGAGGGAACAAAAAATGTGGAGCCTATGAATGGAGACAACGCTGCAACTGGAGCCATCGACAACACAAAGGAAGATCCTGCTGGAGAGCTATTGCCTCATGCTGATCTGTATAAACGTATGCTGCCGCAATGTCTAAGGAGGAGTATTCCTGTAAGTTTTTTATAATACACTAGCTGAAACTCGCGACTTCCACCGTGGCTGTTTTACAAGGCTGTTTTAGATCAGCGCGTTTAACTAACTATAAAAAACAATTCTACTAAAGTCGAATTAATTACCAAACAATTTATTTTGTTTCTTTATTGGGCAATTTCAGACAATTCTGCGCCTATTGAATATGAATAAACTGTACGCACGCGCTGTTGCCGACATTACCAACACTACTAGAAGCCAATTTGTGAGCTATGGCAAGCCTGATGAGTCTGGGGATACGTCTCAGAATGCTGAAGGACAACCGAAAAAAACACCCTATAATGTATTACCGTACTATGTCAAGGTAAGATAATCTAACTAACTAACTAACTAACTATCTTCACGCTGTATCCCTGACGGGGTAGTCAGAGAGGACAGATCGCCAGGCTTCGCGATCCATGCATACTTCTTTCGCTTCTTCGAGATTCATCAATCGCTTCATACACGCACGTCTGGGTATCCGAGTACTTTTGACCTTTCCGTTTTTGAGCAATCTGCTCACGTGGTCTTCATATGTAAGTCTCGGCCTACCCTGACTCCTTCTACCCTCTACTTTTGAACAATATATATTCTTCGTCAATCGTTCCTCACTCATTCGTTGGACGTGTCCAAACCAACGGAGCACGCCCTTTTCCAGCTTAACGCTGACACTTTCATTCAAACCTGCCAAATTGCGTATCACTTCGTTACGTATTCGGCCAGCCAAGGTAACGCCGCACAACTTTCGAAGTGATCGCATCTCCACAGCATTCAATTTACTTTCATGCATCTGCTGACATACCCAGGTTTCACTACCGTAAAGCAAAGTTGGCACTAGCACTGCATTATGAATCGCCAGTCGTGCTTCTTTTACGATGCTTTGTCGCTTTACTAACTGGGACAAAGCACCGTTAAC
This sequence comes from Thumatha senex, assembly GCA_948477245.1. NCBI lineage: Eukaryota > Metazoa > Arthropoda > Insecta > Lepidoptera > Erebidae > Thumatha > Thumatha senex. Next base: position 6,903,017 of record OX419750.1, on the reverse strand, counting down.
TTTGTTTCCGTCAGCTACTCGCCGTTCCACATCCGAATCACATCTTCCATCCGCGCTAAACATACTTCCTAAATACACAATTTCATTCACTTGCTCTAGACGTTCCTGGTTTACCCTAATCTCGCATTTAGTTCTTACGTCACCTCTTTCAAATACTAGAACCTTAGTTTTACTTGCATTCAAGCGAAGACCCTTACTTTCACACCCCTCTTTCATATTAGTGACTAATGCCTGAAGGTCGGCTTCTGATGAGGCCATGAGCACCGCATCATCAGCGTACAGCAGACAGTTTACTGTAAAGTCACCCAAATTCACACCCATATTAAAATCTTTCAACTTCTGCAGGCAACTGTCCAGATACACTATGAACAGCCAGGCGGACATGACACATCCCTGTTTGACGCCTGTACAGACATCAAAAAGAGGTGACACATCCCCCCCTACTCGCACGCAAGCCTTACAGTCCCTATAAAGCGACTGTATTGCCCACAGTAGCGAGCCGTCCACACCATATCCTGGCAACAAGTCCCACAGCGTTTCTCTCACAACGTTATCAAATGCTTTCTCTAGATCCACAAAAGCGCAGAAAACCTTCTGGCTAAGAGCCAGAAACTTTTCCGCGATCATGCGGAGAGAAAACACTTGATCCATGCAACCTCTTCCACGTCGGAATCCGCATTGAGCCTCCCATAAATACCTTTCAGACTTTTCTTGCATTCGTGCCGTTATAACCTTTGCATACACCTTACTAGCTAAGCTGACCAAGCTGATCGCCCTGTAGCTGGAGCAGTTTAGGCGCGAGCCTTTCCCTTTGTAAATAGGTACTACAACTGCTACTCGCCAGTCATCTGGGACCTCACCCGTCCGCCAGCACAAGTTGCATAACAGACATAGTGTGTCCCAGACACGCGACCCACCGTACTTGATCATCTCAGCAGTGACTCTGTCTTTTCCCGCAGCCTTACCACATTTCATACTTCTTATCGCTTGTTCTATTTCTTTCATACTAATGACTTCAATGACATCGGGATCCGGAGCATCGAAGTGAGCTCCCCTTCCCGATGTGGCATCTCTGTCTTTTCTTGCATACATCTTTCCATAATATTCACTCCATCTCTGCAGGACGTCACTTTGGTCTGTTAGGACGTCATTGTTAACACTAAGCACTTTATTCATACTGCAGATTGCCGAACAACTCCGGGTCTTGCCTACCTCTTTCCAGAAGAGCTTGGCATTATCCCGGAAATTGGACGACAACCTTTCATCCGCTTTCATTCTGCACCTTTCACGAGCTTCTTCTATAAGTGCCTTCGTGTTAACTTTCTGCAGCTTGTATCTCTCTTTCATATTAAAATCATTCCGCGAGGCTAAGTAGTCTAGCCATGCTTTCTTCTTCATTCGAACTGCTTCTTTCACTTCCTCATTCCACCATGCATCACGCTTATTACTACTGCCTCTTTTCGTTTCTCCACACACTTCCACAGCGGCATTTATCATACTATCCCTAAGGTTCTGCCATACACTTTCCACATTCTCACTGCTTACATTGACATCGCCAAGCTTTTCGGCTACCCTTTCATTATATTTATCCCTAATGGATGCATCCTGCAGCTTCCAGCTTTTGATGCTATAAGTCGGCTCAGGTTCAGGACACTCGGTACGATGACGCCAACCCGCGAACAGACCCCTAATCCTAGTTATGACTAGGTAGTGGTCTGATCCCAGCTCAGCGCCTCGATAAACCCTTGTGTCCATCACCTGTTTACGGAGCCGACTATCCATTAGGAATAGATCTATCATGCTTCTCTTTGACTTACATCTCCTCGTATACATATGAATTTGTTTGTGGTTGAACATTGTGTTCGCCACAAACAAATCCTTTTCCTTACAAAATGCCAGTATTAGCTTGCCAGCGTCGTTCACCCTTTTATCCCCATACTTCCCGAGTACCGACTCAAAACCATCGCGAGCGGTACCCACCCATCCATTCAAGTCTCCACATACTATAAGTCTTTCATTTCCTTCTATCACATTTAGAGCTTCTCTCATACTCTCCCAGAAGTCCTCTAGCTCACTCGCGTTCGACGAAGATACTGGCGCGTAAGCAGCTACCAGGAAAATCTTCGTCAAACCAAGTTTTACACGGATCCAGAGGATTCTAGGACCTATCAGTTTGTACTCATACATACCGGAGGCCAATCGCGAGGACAGCAAAATTCCAACCCCCCGACTGCCATGCTCGCTCTCTGGTACTCCAGACCAAAGCGCGAGCATCCCACCCGGGAGCTCCAAGACTTCGCTGCCCTTGCGCTTGGTCTCTGTCAAGCACACTGCATCTAACTTTCTCTCATTCATAACATCCATCAACTCATTTATCTTATCTGTCATTCCTCCCCTAACATTCCACGCAGCTACCCTGCACTCCATCCTCCACTTCCCGCCGTGTCGGGCCGCGCGTGTAGGGTGGCGGTCCCCTACGCCGCTCTGGCTCACACTTTTCGCACCAGCGGGGACGAACTGGTGCGCGTCGCCTCGGGGGCACGCCCTAGCAGTAATCGCCCTGGTGGCACTCGTGTTGGAGTAGAATTGCAGCCGTAGCTGGCAGGGATGGCGACGTGCACGCTTCTACTCTTCATCCCCAAAGATAATCTCCCAAGAGCCAAAAGTGTATAATAAAATTAGCAATGCTTGTTTTGAAATAAATGTCATCTTGTTTATCATTTAATAGTACAGACTATCATTTTACAGCTCATTACTGGCACTGCCCGCAACTGATAGGAGCACCAGGACATGGAGGTCCTGGTGCTCCTATCAGTAGGAGTAATTAGTATGACCTATGGTCAACCCAGGCATAACATGCAATAAGCTTTAATTTTAAAATAGAATTAGCCAATATGCCACAACATCTAGTACTGCTCCTTCCGCAGATTGCTTTAAATTTAGTGAGTTACAGGGTTAAAAATTAAAGTTTTGTTTTCAGGTGATGGGTAAGCCACAGTTGCCCAAAAAAAATTTAATGAATACATTCCTGGATGTGTTCCATCCTAAGTCGATCAAGAAACACAGGTCCATCCATAACCTGTTGTTCATTGGGTTTACGGAGAAAAGTGATTATGATGCCATTGTTCAGGCTGATGGAACTGTTATTGGTAAGTATTGCCTCTTTATTGTACACTGTTTCTCGTTTTGATGAAATGATATGATTAGGGTGAAGAAGACGTAACTATGAATTAATCTTACATAATCTATGAATAGAAATAAAAGGAATATTTTGTTTATGCACTTGTGGTGTTCTGTAAACGATCACTGCATTAAAGAATTATGGGTTGGTACTGTTGGATGGGTGATCGCTTTGTGGTATTTCCATTTACGAGCGTTTTCGTGCTTCAGAAGACATGTCAGCCGTTAAGCCAAGTTGGAGACCTCATTGTTGTACCCAAGTTGGGGGGCTTGAAAACTTTCAACAACAAGTCACCACAACCTGCGTTTGTCTATTTTCAACACGGCAATGGGCTCACAGGTGGTGAGCCCATTGCGTAGGACAGGAATGTACAAGGTGATATGAGAGCGTACAATATGCCTCTTCCACCCCTGGCGTGATGGATAAAATAATTAAAATATTAGGAATATTTTGTACATTTTTTATAATATATTAAAGTTTATCTAGCTTGAAAAAGAATGTTTAAACTAATGATTCTTTTAATTTCTCAGGTCGCAGTACACTGAGTATCAGAGTCTGTGATAAAAACACAGGAAAACCTGGTGATAATAGCCAGGCTAACTCTAGCACAGACCAAAATGCTTCTCAACCTGATAACACAAAGGAAGATGCTAAGAATACTTCAGCATCAGATCTGATTGGAAATGAGTTAGACAGTCAGATAAGTGATCTATTGACTTCGGTTGAACAGGAAGACACTGAGAATGTTGAAGAATCTGCTGCCCAAGATGACAATCAAGTTAATGAGGGTGATGAAGAGGTAGGAGAAACTGTAGACAATGTTGACGAAGTATTTGAAAATATTGAAGCGGATAGTGGAGATGTTGAACAGTACGATGATGGTGGAGATGTTGAACAGAATGATGATGGTGGAGATGTTGAACAGAACGATAATGGTGGAGAAGTTGAACAGAATGATAATGGTGCAGAAGTTGAACAGAATGGTGATGGTGAAAACGTCGAGGATGTTACTGAATCGCAGAATAATCAAGATGCAAGTGTTGAGAACACTGATCAAGTATCTGAGTTGAAAACGAGTGCAGGCAATAAAGGCACGCCAAGCCGGGCTTCTGCGCGTTTGTCCAATGCGCCTGCCACTCCTAGTTCTATAAGAACTAGACGGTCCAGCCGACAGATACAGAACTAGATTCTCTGCTATACAGAAAGCAGAAATGTGGTACACTTCATAAAGTAGTAGTATCCAACTTGCAGGCTGATACCGATTAAAATCTAAATTTTGTGATCTTGAAAACAAAAAATAAGCAATTATATTAAGTAGGTTTGGTAATTGTTCGATTCTCAATTGAATTAATGTGTAATGATTGATAACATTTAGTTTTATTATTACATTGTGTAATATGAAGTTCTAGGTAATTCTTTAAACCTAGCATATTGACTTGTAAAAAAAACACATTCTAACTTTTGGGACTTCACCAAGATCGAGCTTGGTGTAACTTTTCTGGTTTTGGTGATTGCTGTAGATCCTGGTTTACAGGAGTCACGGTAACGGGAATGCGTGTGGGATTAGAACCAATTGTCAAAAAAAAACTATCAATCGTAAAAGTTACTCTAGAAGAATGAATCTTATCTCCACAGCATAAAATACATATTTCTATAATACGCCCGAGTGCACGAGCTTTCCACCGTATACGCTTTTGTTTTCGTACTTTAGAAGAAATATGTGAGTGCTGAATGTGCTGTCGAGATAAGGCTGAATTTGCTAGAATAATTCTTTGCGATAGCATATTTACTATTCGCACTTCGATGCGCCGTGATTTTTAATCAACCCTTACTATCTATCTTTAACTATAACAATAAAATATAAAAAGAAACTCTGGTTCTTATTATTTCATCCATATATCCATTTTGAGCTTACATCGTGGAAGTGGTGAGGAATGAACCATGGTCAATACTGGCCAAGTATGGAGTAAACAGCTACTTGATACGAGCACTGAAATCTCTATATGAGGGCTCCAGTGCTTGAGTCAGGATCAACGGAGCTTGCACAGACTTTTTTCACATGAAATGAAATGTCTTTATTCATGTAGGTCACAAAGTAACACTTATGAACGTCAAGATTATTGCTTCTACATTTACATTTACTGCCAGATTTGCAAAGCAATAGGTAGAGCCTGAGGAAGAACCTGGCAATAAAACTCATGGCCACTCTTTTCTAACCGCCAGTAATTACATTAGTTTGATGATGATGACATGATGTTTGACCAATTATATAGTAATGAATTTATACAAAACAAAAAAATCAATGTTATGTTTAAAATCATATCAAAATTAGAGCTATTCTAGTTGCCAGTTCTAAGGGCAGCCTACACTTTAAGAAGAATCTAGCAAGAACGTCAATGGATGCTCTTTTAAAATGTAGGTGTGGCTTACACCATTAAAATTACACTTACATTGTTCCTTTGGATTGATGTGAGAACAGTCGACTAAACTTAAGTTTGCCTTAAATTAAATAATATTATTTGTAATAATTACTATAACAGCTATGAGCTGACCAGTCCCAACAGACGGCACCCGTTCACGGGTATGACGTATATATCAATAATAATAATCAAATAGAATAAGGCGACCCGATACATACGCCACCACTGCCAGGACACTTACGCGATCATGACATACCCAAAAACTGCACAGCAACTATCATGTCAATTTCAAAATAATAAATAAGTACTTGGTGCTCACACAATAACAAACTCAAATTACATATTTGTATATTAGTTATTACCGGAACTAAACGCAGCCAATTTAGAAACCTTTAGTTGTCTGACGTTTCAAATTATTCACAATGTAGAAATGTAAAAAAACATATATGCAGATTCAAGACAAGTACAAAATAACACAAGATTTATTCGAATCCTAAATAGCTCTAGCGAAGAGCAAGCAACTCACTTCCATTTATTTTTATCATTTAAATAATCATTAATTCTGTAATAAGCCCTTTTCAAGAGGCGTACATTGAAAAAGGTGTGAGACAGGGTTGTGTAGCGTCGCCGTTGCTGTTTAACCTATACATGGACAGCTGCCTGAAAGAACTGCAAGAGAGTGCGTATGGTATAAAAATGGAAGTATTGGCCGTCAAGTGCCTATACGCTGATGATCAGCCCTACTATTATGTAACGTTGACAGTTCATGTCGCTTTGGTTTGTTCGATAGCAATCACGCTTTGAAAGCAACTAGCAGGTTGCGTTAAATTGGTATTACGTATTACAATTCAAAGCGACCGAGGCACACTGGCTTCCAGCAAACCTTTTGACTACTCTACCATTTATCGACATTACGCGGCCATGTTAAATTATACCTATTTAGTCGTTATCTTTGTAGAGTTCACAAACATTTTAACGTGAACGGTTTATAGTTGATAGACACCGAGAATTTATGGAATGTTGGTTATTTGCGGCAAATTTTAAAAACCTTGTGAAATGTTTGTCATCCAAACGCTATTGTATTTTTGTTTTCTACTGTTCATTGTTGTTGTTCATCATTTTTAATCGTAATATCGTTGGCAATTTTAGTTGAATGGTAACAAGATTTTTGTACAGGAAAAATCGATGCAGAAGAGGAAGGGTCCGAATTATAGTCAGGTATTTAGGCAGGACTTTCCAATTTTCATCATTTTTTTATTATACCTTAAGGCAATGGTAATATATTAATCGCAAAAGACAGGCGTAAGAAGGTGACTTGGTTTTATCATATTTTAAATATAAATTTAACAAAAAAAAATCACTATACCCACCTACTCTTTCAACTTTCTTCCTCGGCAAATCCCAAAATATGGCACGAGCTACCTTATAAGTATAAGTTTATTAGTCCCGCAGATCCCCGAAGGCAATGGCATATTAATATTATACGCCCACATTTCCCTATATGCATTTTGTTCCAAATAACAGGTGGTGGGACCATTGCTTTATTGAAATCCAAAAAAACGTACAGATATGCAGTTGTCACACTTGTAAATCTCTGAAGACACAACGACAAAGCGTGTAAGGATATTATCCTATTAAATTACAAGTACATCAATATTTATTATTTTTTTACGCTATTGACAATTTTTAAATCAACCGCATAATAGTTGCTTTTCATCAAAATTATAAATACGCATCTCTTTAGCAACCGCTTTCGGCAAAGTCATCGAGTTGCTTTGTAAACGATAATAGTTATAAATTTGAAGTCCATTATGCTTAGATAATACCAATTTCACGCGTTTATAGGACTATCGATACGAAAGTAGCTGTCAAATTTGAATCATAATGGATATCGCATCTATGACATTGAGTTAATATTGTACTACGTACATAGAGAAGCCACCGCCCTATATCGCCAGAGCTCCGTTCAACTGTGGTGCATGAGCCACAGTTCACTGTTGCTTTCTCGCTCTTGTGCGCTTAAGTCGTATGGCTCGGGCCTGCTCGGGCGCCTCCTCCCCCAAACCCCGCGCCGCCGATTTTGTTCGCGATGTCTGCTCCATGTACGTAGTACAATATTAACTCAATGATCTATGACGTCATTCCTATTTCATTTTTTTTTCATTTCTATCTTCTACAGGAGTAGATGTGTTCTGGGGTGGATACCGCGTAATACGCAAGGTAGAACGTCTCTGGGTCCCACGTGGAGCGGATTTTCCAGTCCCATCGTACCCCAGCCAACTTGAATATCTAAATGGACTAACCAACACAAAAACTAATTTTCAAATCGGACCAGTAGTTCCTGAGATTAGCGCGTTCAACCAAACAAACAAACTCTTCAGCTTTATATATTATAATACATAGATACATAGGTTTTTTGACTTAGTGCCATCAATAGGTACCTCATATAAATATTTATGCTTCTAGCTCTTTAATCAGAACTCGTTCAGCGGTTCAGATATGAAAGCGTTATATACAGACTTAATTTCACATTAATATGTTAGTAGGGATAGAAAAAAGTGAGCAATGATATACAAACTTCGAAAATACACATTTAGATAATAAAACCAAAAATTTATATGCATTGTTTTATTGAATATACGAACATAAATTTTAATCTTATACAAATAATAATAAAACTAGCTTTATAACCAAACTACGACTAGTCCAGAATTTCACCAAGAAATCAAACAATGAACAAACTTACATCTACATACATTCTTATGTAGTATTGAAACAAATTAATCTAAAAGTAGGAAAACTTATCACAAAACCCGGAAACTGTCTCCCAAAGTAATGGCACAAATGTGTTGTAGCGAAAATTAGGAAAGGTCGTCATTCAGCAGTCTACTGGGATGGCTTATTCTATTGATTATTTGAGCCCTATTTCCAGTTTTCTCTGTTATGTGAAAATGTGGGTGCACAGTATGTCTCTGCCACCCCTTCAGTGATAAAGGCGTAATATTTTCAATCATTTCTTCAACGAAAATGTCTCATATCTAAATTTAAAAGGTACCAATATACTTCGATTTCCATATAAATATTCTAAAATCACTCTTCATCTGATCCAACATACTCGTCCAAAACGATACCTTCAGACATCAACGCTAAAATATCGTGATCATCTAATTCATCATAATCGTCTTCAACCTCGAAAGATTTCTTTGTTGGTTTAATCGGTTTTTTCTGTGCAACTGTACTTGTTAACTTATTAGGTGTCACTTTAGCTTGAACTTTTTTAGCTTGTGGTTTTGCAGGTGTCACTGATTCTTCTTTAGGAGTAACTTTAGCTTTTGTATTTGTAGGAGTCACGTTAGATTCTGTTTTGGGAGTAACTTTAGCTATTGGTTTTGTAGGAGTCACTTTAGATTCTTCTTTAGGATTAACTTTAGCTATTAGTTTTGCAGGAGTCACGCTAGATTCAGTTTTGGGAGTAAGTATAGCTATTGGTTTTGTAGGAGCGACGTTAGATTCTGTTTTGGGAACAACTTTAGCGACTGGTTTTGTAGGAGCCACGTTAGGTTCTGCTTCAGGAATAATTTTGGCCATTGGTTTTGTAGGAGTGATTTTAGATTCTGTCTTAGGAGTTACTGGTACAGTTGGTTTTTGGAGAGTAACTTTACTTTCAGTTGTTTTTGTAGGAGTCTCTTTATTTTCGACTTTTACAGTAGCCATTTCTGTTTTTGGAGTAGTCACTTTAGCAGCAATTTTAGTTTGGTGTTGTGGCGCTGACGCTTTATTTTGTGCTTTAATAGGACTGACTACTTTATTTTCTGTTTTAATCACTATAGGAGGCTCTGTTTTAGATTGTTCCAATTTAACAACAACTTTATTTGTTTTGGAACCTATTTTATTGTTGACGTCTTTGGTTGTAGTACTATCGTTTCCTTGATTTGTTGTACTTTTGTCGATAATTTTAGACGTCTCAGTTTTATTATCATTTAGTATGCCAGTGTCGATGTTAATGCCGTCTGAAATGATTTCTATATATTTGGTCCTAAGATTTGGCGGACAGCTAATGAAACTGTACACCGGGTTTATTGTTACTTTTACGCTACCTGTAAAATGATAAACACAATTTTGTTAATATTTTTTTACATTATAAAACTTAAATATCTTCACGGTGTATTCCTGTCGGGGTAGGTAGAGAGAATAGATCGCCAGGTTTCGCGATCCATGCAGAATTCTTTTGCTTCCTGCAGATTCATTAATCGCTTCATAAAAGCAAATAATAATTTACGTTATACTTATAAATATAATAATGTATGAAAAAACTTAAATAACTAACTAACTAACTATCTTCACGCTGTATCCCTGACGGGGTAGTCAGAGAGGACAGATCGCCAGGCTTCGCGATCCATGCATACTTCTTTCGCTTCTTCGAGATTCATCAATCGCTTCATACACGCAAGTCTGGGTATCCGAGTACTTTTGACCTTTCCGTTTTTGAGCAATCTGCTCACGTGGTTTTCATATGTAAGTCTCGGCCTTCCCTGACTCCTTCTACCCTCTACTTTTGAACAATATATATTCTTCGTCCATCGTTCCTCACTCATTCGTTGGACGTGTCCAAAACAACGGAGCACGCCCTTTTCCAGCTTAACGCTGACACTTTCATTCAAACCTGCCATATTGCGTATCACTTCGTTACGTATTCGGTCGGCCAAGGTAACGCCGCACAATTTTCGAAGTGATCGCATCTCCACAGCATTCAATTTACTTTCATGCATCTGCTGACATACCCAGGTTTCACTACCGTAAAGCAAAGTTGGCACTAGCACTGCGTTATGAATCGCCATTCGTGCTTCTTTTACGATGCTTTGTCGCTTTACTAACTGGGACAAAGCACCGTTAACTTTGTTTCCGGCAGCTACTCGCCGTTCTACATCCGAATCACATCTTCCATCCGCGCTAAACATACTTCCTAAATACACAATTTCATTCACTTGCTCTAGACGTTCCTGGTTTACCCTAATCTCGCATTTAGTTCTTACGTCACCTCTTTCAAATACTAGAACCTTAGTTTTACTTGCATTCAAGCGGAGACCCTTACTTTCACACCCCTCTTTCATATTAGTGACTAATGCCTGTAGGTCGGCTTCTGATGAGGCCATGAGCACCGCATCATCAGCGTACAGCAGACAGTTTACTGTAAAGTCACCCAAATTCACACCCATATTAAAATCTTTCAACTTCTGCAGGCAACTGTCCAGATACACTATGAACAGCCAGGCGGACATGACACATCCCTGTTTGACGCCTGTACAGACATCAAAAAGAGGTGACACATCCCCCCCTACTCGCACGCAAGCCTTACAGTCCCTATAAAGCGACTGTATTGCCCGCAGTAGCGAGCCGTCCACACCATATCCTGGCAGCAAGTCCCACAGCGTTTCTCTCACAACGTTATCAAATGCTTTCTCTAGATCCACAAAAGCGCAGAAAACCTTAAGTGGATGGGAGATCATACGGGAGTCACTCCAACAATGCCGAAAATGAAAACCCTATCAATAGCTGCGGAAGGCTTAAAATCCAGGGGGCCAAGACTACTATTTTCCAATAGAAAGCCGTTCTATTCTATTGCGATTAGTCCAAAACTAGGTAGTCTACTAAAACTGACACTGACACTTCTCAAGCTGCAGAATAGAGATAAAATCGCTGTTAATAGCTATCAAAATATTAATATAGACTACAAAAAATGCAAATTAAGAGCAGGAACAGGCGCTACACGTGTTAATAACATTCTATCAGCCGGCCGATAAAATTCTATAGGAGCGCAATATAATAGTAGACTACGAAAACAGATAATTTTTTCAGTCGACTCCCTATTTAGCGACGATTTTTATTCTTTTGTGGTGCGATTAAATTAGTAAACTTAGCACCCCGTTAGAAGCAACTGGGAATACTCTAAGATAGATACGTACCGCATTTGACTTCCTCATTCTTGCACAGTCTGTCGAAATCATCAATACCCTTGACTTGGGCTGCAAATACGTTCACAGCTTCGCGAACGAACCCTATAAAGTTGTATTTCTTCAGGAATTCACGTAGCTCTTCCTTCTCTGGCTTGCCATTGAATTTAACCTATAAGTTATTTTAGTTAAAAATTTCTTCCAAATTTAACATCTAAAATAGACCCACCCCAGTTCCGTGCTTCGGAAGGCACGTTAAGCCGTTGGTCCCGGTTGCCAATAAAATGGCAGTAGTCAAGCCAAGTTAAAGGCGGCTTAAAAAATTTCAACAGCAGGTCGCCGCAGCCTGCGCCTGTCTATTTCAACACGGCAATGGGCTCACCATATGTTACGTGGGACAAAAATGCATACGGTGAAATGTGGGCGTTTAATATGGCTCTGCCTACCCCTTCGGGGATAAAGGCGTGACAATATGTATGTATGTTTTTTTTTTGTTTAGGAACAGTAACACTTATTTAAGCTAATGTAAGTATTCAAAATTCTGTCAACTACTTTTTAAATAAATAAATAAATATGGGACTACTCACACAACGCTATTTGATTCCAAACTAAGCAGAGCTTGTACGAGGGCTGCACTAAAAGTATCGGGGATGGAACATTTCCACTGTTCCTGTCATATTAAAATCTTTTTAATTGAAAACTCCTTGGTTTTAAAAATCGAATACCATTTATTTATTTTAAAAAAAGATTCTCGGTCTTGTCACGAGGTTTTGTCAAACTTGTTTAGTCGTTGTAAAAATGACTGGAATTGACTCGAGAAAATGATTGAGAAAGAGCAATGATTTATTATGACTTTCGAAGTGGTTTAACACAAAAACAGTGTGTTGACCGGATGATTTCTGCATTTGGTGATGAAGCCCCATCCAAAACCACAATTTATCGCTGGTTTGCTGAATTTCAACGTGGACGTGTCAAGCTCAGTGATGATCCCCGTCAAGGTCGTCCAAAAACTGCAGTCACCCAAGAAAACGTTGATGCTGTGCGTAAGCTGATTGAGGAAGATCGACATGTGACATACCGCGAAATTCAGGCAACTTTAGACATTGGCATGAGTCAAATACAAATAATCTTGCAGGAACAATTAGGTGTAAAAAAGTTGTTTTCCCGATGGATAATGCATTCGCTCTGTGAAGAGCAAAAAGCGGCTCGTGTTACTTGGTGCCTTAGAACTCTCGAAAGATTCCACGCAGGATCCTCAAATGCTGTATACAACATCGTATCAGGTGACGATTCCTGGATATACGCGTACGAACCCGAAACAAAAAACCAGTTACGAGTTTGGGTATTCGAAAATATGTTAAAGCCAACAAAAATTGTTCGTTCACGGAGTTTTGCAAAAAAAAATGGTGGTCACGTTAGTCACCAAAAGCGGCCACGTTGCGACTATTCCTCTTTAGGGACAAAGAACGGTTAATGCAGAATGGTATGCTAGCATTTGATTGCCACAGGTCGTTTCTGAACTCCGTAAAGAGAACTGCAACCGCCGCATCATCCTCCATCACGACAATGCGAGTTCTCACACCGCGCACAGAACAAAAGAGTATTTAGAGCAAGAAAACAGAATTATTAGACCATCCGCCGTACAGCCCCTAGTGATTTCTATACTTTCCCTAAAATAAAGAATAAATTGCGTGGTCAGAGATTTTCATCACCTGAAGAAGCTGTGGACGCCTACAAAACGGCCATTTTGGATACTCCAACTTCCGAATGGAATGGTTGCTTCAATGATTGGTTCCATCGTATGTTAAAATATGTCAAATTTCGCGAAGAAAAGCATTAAATACATTTTTAAATAGTAATGGTGTGTCACTTCCTTGATTTCCGAAATTTTCAGTGCCGCCCTCGTACTATGGTAACCAAATAACTGATAAACATACTTATATATTTCTAAATACATTCATATTATAGATAAATAAATAACACCCAAACACAGAATAAATCTTAATGCTCTTCACACAAAGTTTTGTCCTGGGTGGGAATCGACCTCTTGCGTAACAGTCGGATACACTCCCACCGCGCCACAGAGGCAGTCAAGAAATTGATAAGACATGTAGTGATTGATAAGCTGCATCCGAAGCGCTCGCATACTGTTAGATCCTATAGGGGTTTTCTTCCGCATACGCTTGGATTGTGGAATGAGATCCCTGACTGGGTTTTTCCGAACGTATACAGTATGGGGTTCTACAAATAAATAAAGTAAAAATATTGAGGACACTTTTTACACAGCGCCATCCAGCCCAAACTAAGCTATAAGCTTGTACTATGGGATCTAGACAACTGATATACATACTTATATATTTCTAAATACATACACATTATACATATAAATGTATAATGTGTTGTTCACCCAAACCCCTAAACCAACATTTGTGGATCACACAAATATTTGTTACGACACGGAAATCGAACCCGGGACCTCATGCTTAAAGGGGTCTTAGAAGGTTTTTACAGGGTCGGTAGCTCGAGTGCTGCACCTCTGGTGTTGCAAACGTTCATAGGCTACGGTGACCATTTTCCATCAGGGCTGTATGCTTGTCTACCATCTCATTGGTATATAAAAAGATCATAGCAGTCTTTAAAGACGCTAAGCCAAAAAGACGGTCTTAAAAAGAAAGATCGTTTTAGAGGTGAAAAGTGGGCGGATAGGGCTTTCGGCGGGAAGAGTGACAATTGCGGACGCTTGCCGTATATTGTTTTATAAATTTCATCTTCATCTTGTTTTATGTGCGGGAGTGGTGGTTTCTTGGACATAAAAGTTGTGTTAACGTGCTATAGTGATAGACAATGATATATAAGCAGTGAAATGCAATTTTCTATCTTGCCGCCTAAAGTCCACAGAAAACCTCAGTATAAGAATCATCATTATACTGAGGGCAAGGACAAGGACCTAGGACTGAGGACTCGACATCGACTGGACAGGACTAAATACTAAGAAAACATAAATACTGAAGACCAGGCTGTATGGACCAAGTTTCCTTTGCCTGCCCAAGATGGGCGAAGACAACCAACAACAACAAAGTGGGCGTATAATATCCCTCTGCCACCCCATCGGGGATAAGGCGTGATTAATGAACAAAGATCGTCTAGTTTAGTACTGAACAGAATAGTACATACCTTAACGTTAAGAGGATTGTAAACATTTAGTAATCTCTTAGTTACGTTCAAGCCCAGTACCTGTAAAAAGATACAACGAATGAATAAATCAATAGATGTTTTTAAACTCGCACGACTTATATAATATTATTTGGCTTATATAATTTATAATGTTATTTGGGCCTTTTTCGCGTAATATTTTAACTTATTCTCACTTCTCGATATTTCGGCTATATTGCAGTCTACTCGTGACCTGTATTGCAATATAGCCGAAACTTCGAGGGGTGAGAAAAAATTAAAATATTCCGCAAAAATGACCCAAAGATCATAAAATGCATAAATAAATAGATGTTTTTGAAAGTTTTTTGACACACACACACACACACACACACACACACAGAGAGAGAGAGAGAGAGAGAGAGAGAGAGAGAAAAAATACTCTTTTTATCTATACTAGTTGAGTAACACAGTTTCGCCTTCGTAGAGAAGTTTTCTCGTTCCCGTTTCTCACAGAAACTTGATCCCAGGATAAAAAGTAGCCTATGTGTTATTCTCATGTTTCAAACAAACAACAAACAATTCTCATGTGTAAGCTATATTATTGTAAAGATTTATTAAAATCCATCCAGTAGTTTTTACATAAAAGAATAACAAACCCACTTTTCATACATTATTATAAACTTTTACGTTTATAATATTAGTAGGATTATAAAGATAAAGACTTAGTTTGTATGCGTAGTTGGTTGAAAGCGCAAATTATTCTCAGGAACTACTGGCTAGGCTATATATTATCATGCTACTACACAAGAGAGCGCAACAGTAATCATAAATGTTAAGAAATTGGGTAATATTTTTACATTTAAGTAAAATTATTACATATCGGTATGAAATGTCATTGAAAATTTTATGGGTGGAACTACCTTTAAATGTGAATATGAATTTTATGGGTTCTTTAAATGGGATATAAATTTGGAAAACCCACTAAGAAAGGGTTTTACAAATTTCCACACATATAATATATATCACACTTACATTTTTCAAATCCGGTATAACTTTGCTCCGAAGTTTCTCAGCGGCGCCATTTTCGATGTCCTCGTTGGGAAAGTCGGCGAGATTGAGCAAAACCTGTATTTCAACAACAACAAAAAACACGTTTATGCAATAACACAATTTACTATTGATTGTGTTATTTAATAACACAATCAATCGTTAATATGCTTCGGTGGGAATGTATGCCACTGTCGCGGGAGGTCCCGGGTTCGATTCCTGGGTCGGAATATATGTGTGTGATCCGCAAATGTTTGTTTCGGAGTTAGGGTGTTTTCTATGTATGTATTTAAAAATATATTACACACCACAAGCTTATACTATTATATTAGCATTATATTAGCATTATACTATTATATTAGCATTTGTATTAGCTTACTTCGGGTGAGACGGCGTTGCGTAAAATTGAAAAATATCTCACAATATTTATCTATTAAATAAATCTATCTTCACGGTGTGTATCCCGGACGAGGTAGTCCAAGAGGACAGATTGCCAGGCTTCTCGATCCATGCATACTTCTTTTGATTCCTGCAGATTCATTAATCGCTTCTTCACGTCTACGTATCACAGTACAAATTTAATCTATCCTAATATTATAAAGCTGAAGAGTTTGTTTGTCGGATTTGAAAGATTCCTTTTGTGTTAGATAGCCCGTTTATCGAGGAAGGCTATATATCATTACGCTACTACACTAGGGAGCAGAGCAGTAGTCATAAATATCGACAATTTTTTATGTATCATTGTAGAATTTATAAGCGAGCGGAATTAAATAGGTGCGACAGGAGGTCGAAATATACCACGGGCGACGCTGTGGGGGTCATCTAGTTATTTGATAAAGTCCTTGAGTAATAAAGTCAAACCTTGTCCATAACATCGTCGAGTTCAGCATCCAGAGATTTAGCCACGAGACTGTTCAGTTCATAATCTCCAGTGCGATGCTTCTGGAGTGCTTCTGGTGATTTGGGAGTCTCTTTCTTCCTCTTTGGTGATTCTGAACAAAATATATTACTTTATGTATCATACACCTCTATATGTTATAGAACAAAATGTGCACTGCATAAAACAAGGAACGCGCCCTTCACTGTCGTAGCAAAGGAATCAGACGACTTCTAAACCGAAACCAGTTTCAAAACCACATGACATGACATATTGTCACGCCTTAATCCCCGAAGGGGTTGGCAGAGGCATACTGTACGCCCTTATTTCACCGTATGCACTTTTGTCTCACGTAACAGGTAGTGAGTCCATTGCCGTGTTGAAATGGACAGGCGCAGGTTGTGGCAGGCATATAGCATTCAACTGGGCTTAATGCCTGCCATGTTACTAGCAACCGGGACCGACGGCTTAAGTTGCCTTCCGAAGACCACCCATAGCGAATGTTGCTTAACGCAGTGAACGTTTACAAAACACTGAGTCAGCGGGGCCACGGGCGCTTCAAAACCACAAGTGGTAGAAATTTCAAAATCATTTATGCACATATTCATGGTGTCCTGAATCGAATGCCGCAAAGAGTTAGTCTCTATCTCTTATGATTCCTGAGAAATAGATGCGTACAGACGAACAAACTAAGCCGTTTTATAAGACTTTTCTAAACTTTAGGGTTTAGTAGTCTAAAAGGTACTCTTAAGTAAATAATATTAATAAGGAAAAGAAAAAGAAAGGGATTGATTAATTTTCTCCTTTTATTTTTTTTATAATTTTAACAGTTTAAACACAGTATGAATATATGTTATCTTTAAATACGATATTGATCCTTATTACAAATTTCATTGGATTGGATTATGAAATGAACTCCCTGCCTCTGTTTTCCCGAAGGTCTACAGTATGAGGTTCTTCAAAAGGGGTCTTAGAAGGTTTATAAAGGGTCGGCAGCGCGAGTGCTGCACCTCTGGTATTGCAAATGTCCATAGGCTACGGTGACCACTTTCCATCAGGTGGGCCGTACGCATGTCTGCCACCTCAGTGGTATAAAATAAAAAAAAACAATAACACAAGGTGAAATATAAAAGCAGAAAATGCAAAATCTTTTCGGTCATATCGAAATGTTGTAAAGTTTATTTTTGTGTGTGAGTAATTCATAAACTTTCAAATGCGATAATAAATCCTACTAATATTATAAACGCGAAAGTTTGCATGTATGGATGGACGTTTGTTACTCTTTCACGCATACTAAATGGATTTTGATGAAACTTTACAATATTTTTTATATAATAATATAGCTTGTACATCAGAATAACACATAGGCTAAATTTTATACCGGGAACAAGTTGTGGGAAATTAACCACAAGTACGGTGCTGCGGGCGTAAACTAGTGTAAAATAATTTTATTGATTCTCAGGAGAGACCAGTCGTCAGTTAGTGGTAAACATAAATTTATTTAAAATAATTACCTTTTATATCTGTGGCTAATGCGTCATTGGCACTGCGTTTCAGCGCCGTGTTAGACGTTTGGCTCTTCTGCGTTTCCAGCGACTCATTTTGGACCACTCGCTGTACCGGCTTGTCTACAGGATCGGTTCTAATAGCCCGACGTACCGGCTCTGTCTCCAGCTCAGGCCTGACGCCTCGCTGTACAGGTCTCGCTTCTCGCATTACCGGCGTATTGCCGGATTCAGGTCTAACGTCACGTTTAATCGGTCTTGTCACTGATTCTGGTTCCACCATCCTCTGAAGAGGTCTTGCATCCAGTTCAGATCCAACCGCCCTTTGAACAGATCTTGCCCCAGTTTCAGGTCCAACTGCCCTCTGAACCGGTCTTACTCCAGGTGACGGTCTCATCGCCCTCTGCACTGGTCTTGCCCGAGTGTCAGGTTCAACTGCTCTCTGCACTGGTCTTTCCCGAGGGTCAGGTCCAACTGCCCTCTGTACTGGTCTTGCCCGAGGGTCAGATCCGACTGCCCTCTGTACCGGTCTTGCCCGAGGGTCAGGTCCAACTGCTCTCTGTACCGGTCTTGCCCGAGGGTCAGGTCCAACCGCCCTCTGTACCGGTCTTGCCCGAGGATCAGTCCCAACTGCCCTCTGTACCGGTCTTGCCCGAGGATCAGGTCCAACTGCCCTCAGTATTGGTCTGGCCCGAGGGTAAGGTCCAACTGCCCCCTGTACAGGTCTTACTCCAGGTTCTGGTCTGATTGCCCTCTGTACGGTTCTTGTCCCATGTTTAGGTCCGATCGCTCGCTGTGCCGGTCTGGCCATTAGCTTTTTCTTTACAACTAGGGTAGGTTGATTCGGTCGCATATGAAGCGCAGCAGACCTCCGGCCTGTAAAATGCAGAACACCATTATAACCTAACACAATAAGGTCACCAGAATGTAACCACAACATATCTCTTACAGCTTTAATACACAATAGGCTCACTACCTAATTATGACTAAATACATCTGGAGAAGTGAGAGCCTGTAGTCCTATAGCAAACCTCTGTCTACCCCTTTGGAAAAAGGCGTTATTGTATCAAAATAATTTTACGATAAGCTCAACAGTGTTAGACAGTAAAGGCTGATTCTTATCATAATCTGGGACCATAACCTTATTAAGAATACTTTTCGAAGAGAATCCTGTAAAAATACACCATTGTCAATAGAACTCTTTATTGAGACTAAATATTGCCAAGGCCTTTTAAAGAATTCCTTCTTCAGATCTTCAAATTTAGGTTGTAACCGTTCTAGTCGACGGAAACCAGTTACCCACGAGAATGTAATGATGGACCAGTGTAGTATATATACCTAAATGATAATTCTGATTTGAAATGGAGTTTCACTATTTTCTGCGATTCGAATGGGGTGTGTATATAGAGTTCAAATGAAAAGCTTCTGGAAGCTTCTTGCAGCGTCGACCGGCGATAATCTCTGTAAATAACTTTCAAATTATTCTACCTAAGACCATAATAATTTGAACCTCCTTATGACAAAAAGGAAATATAAAATGACGTACGAGTGTGGTCGCAAATCGCAGGCTCCATATCGACATAGAAAGGTTTTATTATCATCCAGAAGTATAAGACAAACGAGAAATAGCAAATCCAGTACAATACTCATTTAGAAATGAGAGAAACCCAATTCATATATTCCATTCATTCATTTCGTACCTGGTACGCGCGGAGAACAGATATCACCAACGAACATGACTGTTCATGTTGGTCCTTCGAGCCGGAACGATTTAGCTCATATTTAGTGATCACGTGGCGACCTTGACGAAGTAATATGGAAAGGCGTCAGCATGTCATGTCAACACATGCCATGAAGATAATCGACACAATGAAACGTTAATTGAAAAAATGGTGACCGGATATGGTTACCTACCATTTTTCCTTATTTTATTAGTTCTGCTAAACAACCAGTATGAAAAACAATTGATTAGAATTTAAGACATATTTAATACTTTTCTATAATACAATTTCCTATCAACAAAACATATTGTATTACATCCAGTAACAAACCATATTGAGACAAATTGACAAACTCATGGATCACGAAGGTTCAGTTCACACATTGCGACTTTTATCACATCCATACCACCACCTTCTGTAATTTGGGTAGATCTAGTTAAACGCCGTTTAACGTTGCGCATGAAATTTAGGTTACGAACTAAATTCGTATTGATATCTCTACAACAAAAAGTTTCGCTAGATCCTATTTAAACCAAACAGCCTCTTGCTCAAATTCCAGGGCAGAAGACAAACCGGTTTAGAAGTCGTCTGATTTGTGAAGGGCGCGTTGCTCGGATTATTTTCGGCAAGCTCTTTCTAAAATCCGACGGGCTTAACACACGGCAAAGATGTAACTGCTAGATTTCATCTCCAATCTGTAGCGCTTAGAACCAGCTCTTGCTTGTACCCTATCCGAGAAGACAGAATAAAAAAGCGAAAGAGAACAGATGACCTTCCTGCCTTTTCTTCATTTTTCTTGAGGTCTTCTCATCAACATGGGAATGTTCTCATGGTAATATTCCTCTAAGGCTAATCAAAATCTCTAAGAAGACGCTTCTGGAAGGAAAACTTAACTAATATAACTGGAAACCGACGCATATTTCACCTAAAGGGTAGATGTGATAGAAATTACAGTAGCGCTAGTAGTCCAGCTCTTGCTCAGTGTTCTGTAAACGACCACTGGGTTAAGCGTTTTACGATTCGTTTAATCCTGAGGTAGATGACCAAGCTATAGTTCTTCGGAAGGCACATTTAAGCGATGGTCTTTGCTGCCAGTAAGATGGTAGTCGTGATAAGATAAGATGAAGGCTTCATACCTTAACCTTTTTACAATAGTAGGTAGCCACAACTTGTTCAATAAGGTCGCAACCACTCTCGGTAATAATGTGACAACCTATTACGTAGGACAAAATACAACATTCAGTTGAGAACATTCAGAACATTCAGTTCGGAATGAAACATGAGTACACGACCGTTTGTGTTTGTTGTATGTCGGTTTACTGAAGTTTGGCAGGTACATGTGGATTTTAGTTTATTAAGTCAGTATTTTAGTGTATAAAAATAAAGCTTATCTGGCATGGAATCTTCATTAAGATGGAAATAGTTGCCCAAGCAAATTTTAAGATAGAATAGATTCTGTTAGGATTCTTCGCTCCCTTGCGTCTAGAATGCTGTAAGAACGTTTGATTGCAGTCGTTTTGTAAGAGGCACTCCATATGATGCACGATGCAATAACACAGTTACACCCCGGCATATATCTTACCTATATCCAGCGGATTGATTAAATATCTTACCGTTTCATTCCAGTTTCATGCGTAATAAGTAGATATAGTATTGCTAAGAGTGCACTACTTTCACTGGAATTTATGTTCGATTTCAACCAGTACGAGTTGCCACACATATACGTGTGAATGTACAAATATCGCTACGACAAGAGTAAACCAATATTACCGTTAAACACGAAAATGCTTACCTTTAAAATTGGACCAAATCGCTCGGTTTTCATCAAGCTTGGTAGTCCAAACAACTAGTTATTTCAGAAGTGATCGATGCGAATCTATAGAATCTGAAACTCAAAATATATTCAAGGAAAACGAAATTATGCATTAACATTCGAATAATAATTATATATCGACGAACATTTTGTGTTATTAAAAGTATTGATATCTCTTTTGTATAAAAAAATAATAATTTAGGTGTTCTTGTTGTGAAACGAATTTATTTTCTGCAGCCTAATATTCATAAGCAGACAAATTTAAATTTTAGGGCTTAATACCAGAATCTCGAATTAAAATAGAATTAAATTTATAATTACCAAATATTTTATTGAACAAGTACAGAATAAAAAGGGGAAAAAAATACAATAATCTTACCTGATGCATTGAAATCTGTAGGTGAATCTGCTTCATATATGGCTTTGTAAATTCAATGTTTTAACCATGCTATTGAAAGTCCATAAACAAATTAATACAACCAGTCTAGGACTTACCATAAATTACAGATCTCCACACATAGTTGCGCCGATAATTTTATTGTTTACACTTTATTAAGACACTGTTTTTTTATTTGTGCTGTAAAATTAGTGTTAAAAAATAATGCCCTTCCGAGATGAACCTCCCGATAGAGGGGGAGGTAAACGCGTATGTGCTACTATAAGGTCGCCACCGGCAAAGCGACTTTTTAGTGAAATGTCTCCGGTTTTCCAAACACCCGAAGATGTAAACAAACAGGTACAATCAGTTAAATTGGTCAATAGTGACTTGTCGGAATACCATAATCAAGGCGAATATTGCACGTTAGTCGAGCAGGCAAACAGTTATATTGCTACAATAAATAATATAATCAACGATCAGGGATCGCAAATCACTTTGTCTAATAAAACTTCTATCATGGATTTAAACCAGCGCTTGACCGGCATTAGTTCTATTCTGGCATTAAAATCGTCATGCAACGAAACTAAGATGGCAAATATGGCCAAAGAACTGCAAGCACTTAAATGTCAGCAACCAGAAATATCATATGCGGATAAACTAAGGTTACGTTTGTCAGCTAAATCGGCCGCCGCCCCAGCAGTAGTGAAGGCTCTTCTAGTCCGACCCTGTGTGGTGGCTTACCCCGCGCCTGATCGTTCAACCGAGTTCACAACGGCGTCCGCGACTAAACAGGCACTTATGAAAGCTACGCAACAAGCCCAGCAACGATGGCTTCCAAATTGTAGGCATTAAAAAAACCGCGAAATCGGGTGTAGTACTTCGTGTTGCGAGCGAAAGCCAACTCAAGAAGTTGGAGTCAGTGGACGCAATCAAATCGGCGGGCTTGCGCTTAGAAAAACCCAAGGGTCGTAAACCGCAAATCCTAGTTAAAGATGTTCCTGGGTCTATGGAAGACCATGACTTTATTAGAGCCTTATATCGCCAAAACATTAAGGGCGAATTAAAAATTAGCGAGGAGGACTTTATTAAGAATTCCAAAATAGTTCGTAGGCGTCGTTTAGCTAACGGTCGTTCGTGGGTGGGTTTGGAGCTGGAGCCGGAGATCCGGAATCATTTGGTGGCCACGAAGGATAAATTATTTATTGATTGGGCCACTTTTAGATTTATCGATGAACTCGAGGTAGTGCGTTGTATGAACTGTCAACAATACGGTCATGTTCACAAATTTTGTACCAGCAAGTCACCCAGCTGTGCTAATTGCGGCGAGGAACATGATACACGAGCATGTCCACATAAGGACAGTCCTGATTTTAAACCCATCTGTATAACCTGCAAAAGGTTTAAAAAGCCCCATGACCACCGTTGCGGCTCTCGGGAGTGTCATACCTATAAGCATAGGCTGCAGCAGCTCATTCTGAGCACAAACTACCTGTAGTTTTTTCATTTAATAAAATAAAAAAAATCTTGGAACATGAAAAATCTAATTATAGGACAGCTTAATTTACACAACGATAGGGCAGCCACGGCGGAACTGGACCGCCTAGTAATAGAGAACAAATTAGACATTGTACTCTTACAGGAACAATATCAGAGCGCCCACCTGCGTAACAGAGTGGTACAATTACATGCCAAGGCACGAGCTGGGATTTATGTTTCTAGTACAAATTATACTGTAACATCTTTGAGCAACCTCATGACATCTCATTGTGCTGTTGCTGAGGTTACTTCCTCGGCCTATAGGGTGTTTGTTGTGAGCTGCTGCTACTTTCAATATTCACATCATATCGATCCTCACTTACACCATCTTCGTCACGTCCTGCAGTCTCTTGCGGGTCAAAGAATAATCATAGGAGCTGATGTCAATGCCTCTTCTACATTATGGTATGGCAAACTACGTGTATTCGATAGGGACCGGCGCTGTGCCGTCGAAGAATTCATTGCAGAAATGAATTTATCTATACACAATTGTCCCAATGCACCACCTACTTTTTGCGGCCCTATGGGTGAGTCTTCTATTGACGTGACGCTTTCACGCGGCGACGTCTCGATATCCGAATGGCGTGTCCTCTCCCGGATGCGTCCTGTAGTGACCATCGTCTAATCGTTTACAAGCTCTTACCCGGTGATGCACGAGAGGCGCAAAGTACTACTTGTAATTTCAAATATAAAAGTAGGGGCGCAAACTGGGAGCTCTTTGGTTCTCTGTTTGCGGCTCACGCTAAAGATTTTGGTCGTGGTAACCTGTCTGTCGAAGAGAGTGCTTCGTTAATGTCAGAAACTTTTACCTACTGTGCCGACGTGGCCATTGGTCATGGATCTATTAACAACACTCGGAGATGCGATTGGTGGAGTGATCGTTTAGCTGAGCTTCGAAGGCGTTTCCGGAGAGCTCGTAGAAAATTACATTATTTTAAAAAGCATAAAATTAGTGCCGGTGCGGAATACAATAGCGCTTTACTTGCTCTTAAGAGTTGCCAGGTCCCATTACAGGGCGGCTGTTGAAAAATCAAAGGGTAATTTGCTACGTAAACTAGTGCATGGGCTGGAAGCTGAGGGTCCGTGGTCGCCTATATACCATGAGTTTAGGGCTAACCGTTCTGTTGATCTTGCCTATGTACGTAATATCAAAATTAACAACTCGCATACTATAGGTCTGAAGGAAACCGCGGATTACCTCTTGGATTCTCTAATACCCGACGACTGCTCGGAGAACGATAGTGATTATCACAGACAGATAAGACAGTGGGCTCTTGAGCCCCCATACTCACCCCAGTCAGACCTACCAACTTCTGATGAGTTCCTCGAAATTGTTAGGTCGTTGTCCATAGGTAAGGCGTCGGGGGACGATAAAATATCTACCAAAATGATAAAGGAGGCTTGCAAGCTGTCGGGTGAAGTAATATTAAATGTTTTTAACTGGTGTATTTACGAGGGAGTGTTCCCCCGTATTTGGCGATGTGGCTGTATTCGGATTATTCCTAAAAAGGCAACAAGCCGCCAGATGACCCTAAGTCGTACCGACCGATCACATTGTTGTCCTCCTTGGGAAAGCTTTTAGAGCGTCTCATAGTACCCCGGCTCCTGCCGGGCGGTATTAAATTTCACGAAAATCAATTTGGATTTACAGTAGGAAAATCTACTATTGACGCAGCGATATCAGTGCGAAAGACTGTCACTTCATCGGTTTCTCAATATGTGCAGGCCATCTTCCTAGATATTTCCGGGGCTTTCGATAACGCTTGGTGGCCAATGCTATGAAATTAAAGTCTCGCGGTTGCTATAGAAATATTTACTCTCTTATTTATTCATATTTTTCACAAGGTACAACAACTTTAAAATTAGGTCATTATTCTGCTACCAAAACGTTAACAATAGGCTGTCCTCAGGGGTCTGTGCTAGGCCCACACTTGTGGAACTTAGGATTTGATGACTTTTTCAGCTAACTATTACCGGAGGGATAATGACAGTATACGTCGATGACGGTATGTTGCTCGTTTAGTCGAATACTCGTGCGGGACTTGAGAACTTGGCCCACACGTGTTTGCGCGTCGTTGCGGATTGGGGCGTACGAAACAGGTTATTTTTTGCACCCAACAAAACATTTAAGTTGCTTTTAAAAGGAAGTTTGAAAGTACCACCGCGCATTAAATTCAATAACGTTTACATTAAAAATAAAACTTCGGTTTGCTATTTAGGATTGATTTTAGAGAGAAATTTTGCATTCGTTGAGCACATAAAAACTGTAGGTGAAAAGGCTAAAAATAGCTTTTATGCGTTGTCGAGAATATCTACTGCTACATGGGGACTTTCGTTCAAAACACTGAAGGTCGTTTACGGGGCCACTTATCTAGGCTGTATGTGTTACGGGGCGCCGGTATGGGCAGATAAGGCTACTATTGGTGCTGCACGTTTAAAGTTACTGCAAAGTCAATGCCTTGCATTGATATTTTTATGCAAGGCCTACAGGACGGTTGCGCACGGAGGCTCTGCCGGTGATGGCAGGGGTCCTCCCGGTTGATCTCGAAATTCAGAGACGCGCGGCTTTATACTATTCGGCTAAGGATGGCATGGATGATAGGTTTTTGTTAGAAAGAGATCGCCGTAGAATTGCCAGACTGTATCGTGATAATGTACGTGAAGAACTTTTAGACGAATGGCAGCTGCGTTGGAACACTTCCATCAAAGGGCGCCCCCTCTACCAGTTTTTCCCAGACGTTCGTGAACGCCTGGGAATGTCCTGGCTAGAGGTTGATCACTGTGTTGCTCAATTTCTCACGGGACATGGTAACTTTAGGAGCAAATTACATTCGTTTAAAAGCTGATTGAGTCACCGTTCTGTCAGTGTTCAACTGCTGACGCCAAATATGATCAGACCGCCCATCATATACTTTGGGAGTGTAGCATTTGGCAAAATGAGCGATATAATATGCTTAATTGTTTACAAGTAACGTCGGGAGTAGTTTACTATGCGGATCTCGTGGCATCGAGGGTAAATTTTCGTGCATTTAAACGTTTCTGCCATACATATTACTGGAATCAAACATAGCTCACATAGGACCCGTAATATACTATTACCGTGGTGCTTCCCTATTTCTATAGGATTTACACCTAGTTGCTTTCCAGGTCACTAGCTTTGCAAATGAGGGAAGAGGCATTACGTTCTTTTCTTACTTCCTCACATTATCTTCTGATTAATTTCGTTGCGGGTTCCAAGACATGCTAACTTCTCCTGGGACATCGCCGAGATCGAGCTCGGTGTAACTTTTCTGGTGTTTTGGTCATTGCTGTAGATCCTGGTTTACAGGAGTCACAGTAATGGGAATGTGGGTGGGATTAGTCCCAATAAAAAAACAAGATCTCCACACATCATGTTTAAAAAAAGTCAGCAAATTAGATCAAGACACACTTTATTGAATGTTTAGATATTACTAAACTATGATTAAAAAGAATTACAACAACTCTACTGAAATACTTAATGAATAATAGTAAATGTCTTAGTCTAAACATACAACATCATTGTCGGAATCCGAATTAGATTCCTGTGATTCCAAATCCATGTTAGCCACGTCGTAGCTGTCCATACTTTCAGATTTGTGATTCTTTATAATGTCCTGCAACTCAGATTCAGAATACTGTGATATAAACTGTACAACGTGAAGACCTTTCGGGTCCACGTAGTATAGCTTGAATTGCAGCGATATCAACGTCTCCAATGACTCTAAATCCACTTCTACATCAAACTCAGCTTTATTTTGCTGTTTGGTCATTTTGTTAACCTTCCACATTTTAAAATTGATATTTTTCACACCTTGATTACTATGTTTCAACTTTTCTATTAAATATTCCACACGTAAATCACTCTGGTACGGTACAAAAACAGTCAGTTTGAAGAATCGAGTAGTGTCCCCACCACCTACAACTTCGATAGCCTGGCGGTTTAGCCTGCCAAAGTTACAAACCATGAGCCACCGTCTGGACTCCTCATTGAGCGGTAATATAGCAAAAAAATTTGGTTGCAAAACCCCATATTTAACAAAATCAGTCCGTAAAGTACTATCTTGGCGGAGGTATTGAAACAGATTATAAATGACTACTTCTTTAATTTTTCGCGCTTGAACGATATTTAAGGTTTTACTTCCTTTTAATTCTATTTTGACAAGTGAAGGATCGCTTTTTAGTACGGGCATAGCGGAGTTTTTTATAGCTTTACTAATCGTTGCGGGATCATTATTACTATGATCTCGTAATCCAAGATCAAAGGCGTCTTTATCGACAGCAATAGATTTTGGATAGACTTTTACCTGTTGCAATTCATAACTTAATACCATGTCATGACTCTCAAGAGCTCTAGCAGAAGACGGTGGCATATCAACGTAAAGCCTTGTACCCTTTTCGTTTACAATTTTTTTAACCAACTTCCATTTATTAATGGAAACCCCGCTTAGATGTTTATTTTGTAACTTAAGTTTTTCGATTGGCTCAATGTTTTTGACCCTGGAATGGCCTGGCAGCCATATGGCTGCTCTCTCGTACCATAACTCCTCTTTTGTATAGACCAAGACGCCAAAATCTGAAAACTCGCTAAAATCTAAGTTGAGAAGCCAGTCTCTGGACCACTGGTCCTTGGTTATCACTTCATACCTAAGTAAGCTTTGCAGTCCCTTAAAAGTAAAGTCCGGAGACCATCCCTGAAACTGGCCTGTAGCTACAAACATTTGATTAATGAGGTAATCTCGTAAACGTTCAGCTTCCATATGCGAGATTCTTTCGCAATCATCTCTGCATAGGTAAAGCTTGTAACCATCTTGATTATCTTCTTCTGTGAACGAGATTGGTTCAACGTCTGCAACGGGTGGAACAGGTTGTGGAAACTGTACAGCAAATGTCGGATCATAAACCTGGCCTTGAGCATTATGCTGTAACACATCGAAATTTTGATAGTACGGGGCAGAGACCATCATAGGCATCATGGGTTGACCCACAATCTGCTGGACTTGTGAGCCTCTTGTATAAGGCACACTTACTACACCCGGTGGCGCTAGTTTAACGTTGAAATCTGAAAGATTGTAATAACCTTGATAATATCAGTTCCTTTAAATTAGGTAAAAAAAAAACAAAGTGAAAAAATATTGAGAGTTACCAGAATCAGCTAATTTAGGACGAGTAATAAATCCTGAAAAGACAAGATTTTTTGAAGACATTTTTGTACAACACAGTTAAAAAGATATTTATTACATACCCGAATAGAAATAAATTAAGACAAAAAACAAAAAAGTGGGCTCATTTACCTTGGTTCAAGTCGGCGCTTGGAGAAATACGATTGATCTTGGGTGGTACGTCCATGGAATCTGTGGACATATTATACTGCTGTAAACACGGCTATGACAAACATCTTGATATTGATTTTAAGTTAGTGCAAACAGCTGTCTTGTAATAACACAACAGAAAGAGACCGTACATTAATTTAAATTAACGCTTCGCAATGTATAAATTGTCTATACCTAAGAACTGGAGACAAAAAAATCTTACCTGGGGCTTGACGTTTCATAGTTCTCAAGTGTTTTGGAATGGATCGCATCACATCCTGTAAAATTCTCTCCTCATCTTTCATATTATATTTCGCTTGGAACTTGATAATAATTTCAATAAAAGAAACGTCTGAATCTCCAAAAATCTCGAAAATTTTGTTGCCGACAACTGTTTTAAGTTCTTCGATAATGTAACGTCTCTGATCCGCTTCGACGTGTTTATATTGTTCGCTCTTATCGAGAATTTTGTGGGTGATTTCATTAATAGCTTTTTCCCTTTTCTGTCTAATGGCTCTGTTTGCAGCAGATTGAGCAGCGTCGTTGACTCGTTCTTTGTTTTGCATGTCACGTGGGTATTGATCATCGCGGTGGGCACTATCGAAACGTCGGACATCCTGTTGCCTAACTGGTTCTTCTTCACAATGTCTTCCATGATCGTCATATCGTGGCCTGTTTTCGTCGAAATCGTCTCTTTTTCTTGAACTGGATTTCCTGAGTTCCTCAGCTTTCTTTTTGAACTGTACAGCTCTCTTATAGATGTCTTCAAAATCTTTGTCAAAGTCTTCAGGACTCCTTATGAGGCTCGCTCGGTGTGATTGTTCCTCACTAATTTCCATTTCCCTGCGATTAAAGTCGTCACGGCGATCTTCATTGTAAGGTCTGCGCGGCACATCTAAGTCACCCGCATGACCTTTTCGATCGGGTAATTCTCGATGATAGTTATCACGGCGCTCTCCATAGTCATCACGGCGTGGCGAAAATTTCGGTTGATACCTGTCGCTCGGCCCAGCATGTGCAGATTCTCTCTCCATCAACTCTTTAGCGACACGGAGCTTTGCTGCGTCGTAAGAGTTATGCTCCTCAGGACGTCTATTACGGAGTTCATCTTCCTTGAATGATCTTCTTTCCCAAACGGGCTGATGTTTAGACTTTTCTTCTGTTGCAGGAAAATTGGGACGACTCGGTCTACCGTTGTCAATATCGGCATCTTGTCCGGGCCAAAGAGGTGGTGGCGGCGCATCGGGACTACGACGTTTCTCGAGAGCCCATGAACGACGTGGGGAATACGATGAACGTGGAGAAAGTGAATTTCTTCTTAATCGATCCCGGATAGGAGATCTATCTCGACGAATTGGAGAGCGCGATTTGCGAGTTGGAGAATATCTTGCGTCAACCTGGTCGGGTCCTCGCTCCCTACCCATGTGTCCACGTCTTTCATCGTCATGTTTCTTTATCGGATCATCACTATGTCTATGCCAAGGACCTGGTTGTTCCCCTCTCATACCAGAGTACTGTTTGTCGTCTTGGGCGATAGGGCGAAAACCACTTGAGTACATAGCTTGCTTTGGTGCCTGTAATTTAAAATTTTATATGCAAACACATCAAGCTGGAATAGGGTTATTAAACAACGGACAACGTAAAATACACTCCAAGATTACTTTCAAGTTTTATAAAAAGTCGTCATCGAAGTATTAAGTCCTGTACTATTAAAATTTTAGAACTTTACTAATTTATAGTTTTACGTAATGAGTCCGAGTCCTAGGTTCCTTTCGTCTACACCTTTCAATAGCAATACGTTCCATTCCCATAACAATGGATGGTAAGTGGTTCGCAACACCTATAATGATATCAATGAAATTGCTCACTTGCAGGGCTTGATAACGGTTGCAAGACAAAACCTTATCCTGAAGTTATTTTGCAATCATGGTTGACCATAATTATCAGTTTTTAACGATACCGGTGTTTTATAACATATACATAAAATAATATTGATGTTTAAAGTTGTGCGAGTGTGTCTTTACGTGTTTCATTACGCCCGGACAACGTAAATTACTAGTGACCTTGTTCTGTTCCACAGTTTCATCGAGTAGAGAAGTGTGTAGACTTGAAACTAATTTATTTCATTTTAGAAGGTTCCACATATTTTTAGAAGGTTTCACAGATTTTAGAAGATTGCATCGTACCACCTTATAACGGACCAGCGAGTCCGCTCACGGAAACGTTGTAATAGGATATGCGTTTCTGGTTATATGATTATTGACATAAAAAGGTTAACTATTATTCCGTATTTAGGACTTTTGGGTGGTCCAATACGACACTATTCTCAACGAACTCAGTATTTTCTGCGTCACGGGTGTTAACAGACATTACTAAATCACATTGCTCGATGATTCTTGCCATAATCTCATCACCCATACTTTATGTAGGGATTTTGTGGCAGAAGACAATAGCAGTTCAATTTGGAGATTGTAATTGGTTTCCATGTGTCCTTTGCAAGTACATACGTCATTTGCTCTCGCTGCTTTGCAAGAGCGTAGTAGTTATAACCTTGTCACGAGGTTCCTGGTGACTTCAGTTCAAATATCACAGGTTGCGATTTTAAGATCACTAATGCAAGAAATTCTTTTGAAGATCCCTAATCACATTATATTATTTAGGCTTACAGTTTTCGAAGCGAATAGAGCTAATAAAACTTACAGTTTTCGCAGCGATAACAGGCGATCTCATAGGATTGAATGTTAAAATGATAAGCATTTTAACATTACGCGCTACGCCGCACGCCTACAAATCATAAAATATAAATGGTTCTGAAAGGTTTAAACCAGTCCATGTTGGTCTTGGATGTGAGGTTGGTTTTGAAGTCAAACCAAAGCCATTGAACTTGCTTGAGTTTAGGTTGCAGGTAGTCAAACAATGACGGCGATGACACTGAAGGTTTTTTTTAAACATCAGCCAATCATAATTGGCCGGGGCCTATGTATCCAGTTCATGGAGATTTGAGATTGAAAGTGACTTTAGTGACGAAGGGCGGCTGAAAAGTTTTGAGCGTAAGGTATTAAAATGCTCGTACTCGTAGAAATGTATGATACATATTTTTCAATTATAACCTCCCTTTAATTCAATGCACTTCTTACATTTATTATTTATAATAGCTTTTAACCCGGTAAAAAATATTCGCCGTCTTTGCATTCAAAAAGTTCATTTACGGCCGCCTTCATATCATCGTCATTTCAATATCTCCGTACTCGGAGGTCCTAATTAAAAACGAGAAAAAAGAAATAATCGCTAGGGGCCAGGTCAGGACTGTAGGGTGGGTGGTTTATTTCTTCAAATCCTGTTTCGGCGAGGGCACGCCTTGCAACTCGTGCAAAAACAGGACTTCTTTGGCCATTTTGCCTATCCTTTTCTATACAAGCACTTGACGACCCTTTGTCAAAGATGCGGCATAATAGTCGCCGTTCATTATTATAGTTTTGGGAAGGTAGTCGATGAACAAAATTCCTTCACAATCCCAAAAACCGTGGTCTTGACCACTTGGATGCTGATCTGTCCACTTTGAATTTCCGTGGCAGCTTTTCTCCCTTTTCTATCCACTGCATTGATTCTTGTTTTGACTCCGGATCGTATTGTCGAAACCATGTTTCATCGACAGTAACAAGGCGAGAAAAAACATCGTCGGGATTATCGCCACAGATGTCCAAAAACTCCTTCGACGTGACGCCTTGTGACGTAACGCTGCTTGTCAAGCGGCGTGACCATTTTCGGCACCCATCGCGCGCACTGTCTTCTTTGCCTTTGGCTTCAGCTAACTGTCACAACTTGATTCGCCGATCTTCCAAAACAATTTTTGTCACATTTTCAATGTTTTGGGCTCATCTTTAAGCGATTACCTGCCGTGTTGGAATTCACGGCTCCAACGTATTACAGTGGCAAATGAAGGTCTGACTCCCCATAAACTACAGACGTCTTTTCAAATATTTTCGTCGGCGTTTTGTTTTTCTTTGTGAGGAAATTTATGTCGCTCTATACTCAAATTTCGTAGAAAGCGCGGATGAGTCAGACATGGTGATGTAGGTTCAATTACTAAAAAAGAAATGATGCTAATGACATACCCTTGATTAGATTAGCCTCTTTAGTAAACAAGGCAAGGCAGTGTTAATGTAGTGTGGTCATGAGTACAATAATCAACTGCCAGGTCCGGCCCTCTCTCATAGTTGATGCACAAAGTTGTTAATGCATCTACGCCTCTTCCAGTTTCGTTAATCTGCATCTTGAACCATTGAACGGTTAGTGGCAATACCATATGTATATACTATACGTACGCGGTTTTCTTTGAAGTTAAATGTTTCAAAACCTGCATCTTGAATCTTTTAGCGTCACGATCATACGATATAGGCATGGAGATGAAAAATTTGTAACTCATTCCTGATAGCGTAGGGTTCGACAGTTCCAATTCCGTCGAGTGCTAATAGTGGAAATTCTTATTTAGAATTTATTTGCATTCATAATGAGCGAATCGTATTCAAGGGCGGCACACGAGTGTTTCCGCATGCCATTGCTCCTGATTTATTTTTTAAGATTTCTATTGTAGGATTGTTCCGATTTAACGCTATGTCATATATAGCTATTTTGCTAATACTTTACGTGACTAAATACTTGCTGTCAAGTTTTCTCACTGAGAAATACAGTTTCTGGAAGTTTATTGAAAGCGTATTTTTAGTCTTTCTCACGTGCATAGTATTGACTTGCCGAACCTTTACTTTAATTGATCACCTGATGTGTGAAAATAGATAATTATGAAAACGTACTAGCAGCAAACTGGACCTAAACCATCGCATTCACCGGGACTAGCCCTCATACATATCTCATTGAAAAGACACTAGCAGATTTGGGTTGTATCTGTCGTATTAAGTCATACTCGTAAGTATGGAAGGTTTAAGTGTTTAAGGTTCATGACCTTGAAGTTTTTGCGGGATGCAAGCGCCACCTAGTGGACCGTCGACCATTCGAACATTCATTTACGCACTGTCGCCGCAGTGTGCACTAGTCTCCTCGGAACTGTACGCGTTGCAGTACCTAGTGATCGTGTTGTTACTTATTTCATCTTCTGTAAATCTGTAGTGAATCAAATTAATTGTGTTCGTATACTTTTATTTTTTCATACGCCCACGTACCTGCTAAATTTATGCTTAAAACCTGGTTTTGAGCATCAAACACCGACTAATATATATATGTCACGCGTACGACAAATACTATAGTGTACATATATTAATACCACAGTTTAATACAGTTATTTCAGTACACAAAAAGTACCCAATATTTTACTTCCGTTAGAATCATATACCGGTATCTTTTCTCGAACATATCTGGAAAATAAAGGTATTTCAAGCCCTGCGAACGTGTTGCAATTGCAAAAGGTTAGAAGCCCTACTTACCATCAAAAATATCGACTGTACACGGTGCCATTTTGTCAAGGTTTCCGGAATTTATATTTATATTAAGGTAAGAAGACGATTTTCCCTAGGCGCAAATATCCTTAACAGTTAGACATTCGTTACGATAATTTTATGCTGCGAACACCAATGGCTGGTTGCCATTGCATATTGCTTATGTCAGTTAAGTACTTATTTTTGCCAGGCAGCAATGCTTACTGGCTTTCATATTTGGACTTAAAAAGAAACATAGACACTGAATTACTTCATTTTGCGTCTGACATTAAAGGCACCTTCTATAGCTTCTATCTAATATACTAACTCTATATTGTCGGAGGATTGTAACATAAATGTAATATGCATGTTTTTTTTTTTAATTTGCTCAGTGATCAACTGCATTCAATAGATACTATCAACTGTGGTCCATAACGGATCTTCCCACCAAGATACAGTTACCGTTTATAGTGTTCAAGAAAGGTGGTATGCAAATTATGTGCATAATCAATAATGTACTGGAACTTCGTTGTAATTTCTCAGCACAGATTACTTTCACAGACCTCTAGAATAACTCGAGGCATTGTTTTCTAGTAATGTTTAACATCGACATCGATTCTCGTGTATTCCATGATGACAGAGCAGAGAAAAGCAGCCATTTTGGTACTGACAATTTTACGAAGCTTCAACTTAATTTTTCAGAGCTAAATCGATTAATTCCATTTGTAGCTGATCAAGTTCTAATTGATTTTCTTTTAGTTTTAATGTAAAACTGAATATTCACAGTCATAACATATAAGTTCAAATACAAGTTCAAATGCATTGGTTACCAGATAAGGTTAAAACGCAACTAGTATCAAATAGTTGTCTAAATGACTACTAACAATATATGGCTATTGATCACTCGTGTATGTGTAAGACCTTCGAGGCTCAGGTCAACCACACGTGCTAGTGATGATTATCGGACAAGGCTCTGACGCCGGCTTTCCCCTCTGGGGTTGGGAGGTCTGAGGGTGTCGCTCCTATAAAAGCCACCTGCCGAAACAAAATGTAAAGCAAGAAAAGGAATGTAGCTTGGGATAGGGCACAGGAGTCCCTCCTCACTCCTGTGGCAAGTGGGCTAGGGCTGCCGTGTGTCGGGCCAGCACGGCTAAAGAAGTTAGCCCTAACCCGTATCCACTTCGCATCGTGGAACAGGCACGCTGACTGGGCGTGCGGTAGAGTTGCGCTTAAGGAGAAACTATCCCCAGAACGTGTGCGGCTGCCGATCTGGCCATTGTGAACACGTATTTCAAAAAGAAAGCCGAACATCTAATCACCTACGTGAGCAGGAAGCGCACAACTCAAACCGACTTCCTACACTAGGCGACATAGTATCGACAAGGTGACCAATTGCAAGATCATACCCGGAGAGTCTCACTGCACAACACCGTCTTCTTGTCATAGACCTCTGCATGAAGCCCAAAGGCAAACGCATCGAGCGGTGCCTGCGCCGCATCAGATGGTGGCTGCTTGATGAAGCTAGGTCCCAGGAGTTCGCCTCAGCTGTCGATGACTAGTGCATCGACACTGAAGGCTCAAGACGCTTCAAGGCGGCTATCCTTGGAGCGGCGATGGTGGTGCTCGGTGAGTCTAAGGGCGGATGCAAATGTGACAAGCAAACTTGGTGGTGGAACGACACCGTCCAGAGGGAGACTAGGGAGAATAAAGCCCTCTTTGAAAAGTGGCAAGCGTCAGGATCTCCTAAAGATCGCGACGCATACAGGGCTGTGAAGCGCGCCACTAAGATAGCTGTAGCCAGGGCCAGACGCGACCTCTTCCAACCTCTTTATGAGAAGTTGGAGTCGTCTGAGGGCATAAGCTTATCAATAATTTGGCGCGCTCCAGGGTTAAAGCGGTACAGGACATTTTCAACTGTCACTGTGTAAAAGAACCTGAAGGCACCCTGCTATTCGAAGACCTCGCGGTGAAGGAGATACTCCCGGATCCGGTAGGAGTGTACTCTCTCGGAGTGGTCAATATGGGTTTCGCCCTAGTCATGAGACCACAAACTCTGTTTTTGCCCTGAGGGTTGTCGCGGAGAAATACAAGACGAAGAACACGCCTCTGCACTGTCTGTTCCTAGACATGCAGAAGGAAAGGCCTTCGACTGTGTTTCTTAAGCGATGATCTGGTGGGCATTGGAGAGAGGTTCCAGAGGCTTATATTGACATTATCCGGGACATGTACCGCGACTCCGATTCCGTGGTTCGGACCGCTGTTGACGGCACAAAACCCTTCTCCATCACCGTCGGGGCACACCAGGGTTCTGTCGTTAGTCCGTTTCTGTTCAGTGTGATATTAGACGTATTGTCAGACAGCATTTGGGACTCGCATGAGCAGCCTCCATTGAAGCTTATGTATGCTGACGCTTGAGAACTGTTAGTCGAGCGCACGGAACAGGTTAAATACCTGGGATCTGTATTTCACACGTCCAGTAACATCGATTGCGATTTCAAGTCACGCTTTACGGCCACGTGTGCCAAGTGGCGGGAGATGACAAGTGTCATTTGTGACCCTAAAATGCCGATTCGATTCAAGGGACAGGTCTGTAAAACCATCATTAGATCAGTCCTTTTACATGGCAGTGAGACGTGGCCAATATTGTAGCGACACAAGCAGGAGCTGCGTGTCACGGAAATCTGAGACGTGGTCAATATTGGAGCGACACAAGCAGGAGCTGCGTGTCACGGAAATGAAGATGCTGCGGTGGATGTGCGGAGTCACGCGGATGGACCGCGTGAGGAACTCTCGCATCCGCGGCAGCCTTCACGTCCGTGTCAGGCCATGTCTGCCCCGCCGAGTCCAGGTAAGAGGGCACATGCGTGGCAATGGTCTCACTACGGGGGATGACGACGACCATGCGAAGTGGAGGAGATAAAGTAGGAAAGCTGACCCCGGGCGTCACGAGACGCAACTGGGACAGACGCTCGGATGATGATAATGATAATCAGTCGTGTATCTGGTTATTTCATACCATACATACTTTCTCAAGTTAGTTTCAAGACTGAACAGCAGTCTCTGCCAATTATTTTCATGTTTCATTTCTGCTAAACTTAGCAATTGGGAGTCACAATCGTGATCCTCTGTTTAGGCTGTATGACTTCATTTCTCTTACTGTAGTAGTAGATTCTAAAGCAGGTTGTACACTTAATTCTTAATTTATTACTGTAATATCCAAGTGTGCAAGCATTCATTGTGACGTGCAATTTTAGATTGAAGACTTGTTCTTTTTTCCTCATAGTTTTCTGTTAACACGTAAGAGATGTAGGACTATATAAAAATGGTTTATTATTATAGACGTGTATGCTTCTTAATAGATTGGCTGGTTGCTAGATCAAGAAATATCTATGGCACTTTTTAGATGTACAGCATTAGTCTGAAGTATTTGAATTCTTTTGTAAAAAATATCAAGCATCCGTCTGAGGTTTCGTTTGGCAGATTGCTATTTCGTCAAGCACTTAGTTCCAATTTTGGTTTTTATTGTTTATTTTCTGAAAAAGTTCTCTTCATTTTTCAGTTATTTGACGCAAAAGAGTGCCTCTTTTAGACTTCTAAATCTTAATGTTAATGAAAGTCTCATAAAACCGATGTCCGTCCGTTCGTCTGTACGCAATTTTTTCTCAGGAACCATAAGAGATAGAAACAAAAGGGTTGCGGCATTCGATTCGGGACACCATGAATAATAAGCGATTTTGATTTGATTCTACCACTTGCTGTTTTGAAACTTGTTTCGGTTTAGAAGTCATCTGATTTCTTCGCTACTAGAATGAAGGGCGCGTTACTTGTTTGCGTTAGAACTTAAACTGTGAATGATTTATGTATCTATTTGAGGCTTCAAAGTTCTTAACAAATTAATGTTTTTTTTTTCGTATTTGAAAGCAGACTGGCTGGTTCTAAGTTGCAATTGGTTATGAACAGTTCAGTCCTTTGAAACAATTTCATAATAATTAGCCTGTTTCCTGGTTAGCAGAGGGTACCCGATATTGCCAATCAGACCTTTGTAATATAATTGTTCTTTCAGAGGTTTAACGGATGAGAACTGTTGGACGCTATTATTCTGGTCAGTGTTATTGGATATTCCGATGGTTTTTTTGGTAAGATGTGCCATTGTGGTATATTATACAACTCTTAATGGACAGTTTTAATGACCACTGCTGGTCACAGGTCTTTTTCATAGATCGTCACATCGCTAAATCTTGTGGTTTTTCAGTCATGCCTTTATCCCCAAAGGGGTGGCAGAGGCATATTATACGCTCACATTTCACAGTAAGCATTTTTGTCCCCCATAATAGACGGTGGTTTCTGTTCGCAACCAGATTGCCAATAATCAATCAAATAAGTCTGGACTGTTTCGGGCTAGAGTTTATTCTTACAACTTAGCTGAGAAAGATTTAGGTATTTACCAAGACTAAATTCATTATTCGTTCCATACATGATAAAACCGGGCCAGTCCTCTGGAATATCTTGCTTTTTTCGATGTAATAAAGTCTCTGTAACTTCTAGAATAACTTTTCTTCTTACACAATACAGATTTACAAAATGTAGCGGGGAAAATGACCAATAAAACTCCAGCATTTGTATAGAATGAAACGTCTGGTAAAGCTTAAACTAGCAGCAAAACTGAGTCACCAGATGTTTCGCAGTTGCCTAAATTCATAGAGGACTTATTTTTTAGACAAGGCTCAAGTATATTTGAGTGAATATACTTACATGTGACAGTGGCTCATACGCTGGTCTAACTTTTTTCAGATCCTTATTCTCTGGCCGGAACTTGTCACCTAATTTATCCGATGGATGCCGACCAGGGGAAAATCTAAGAAGAATAACAACATATTTAAATATAATGTTTTCGACATAGGTATAAATGTGAATTTTATTTGGAGATGCGATCACTTCGAAAATTGTGCGGCGTAACTTTGGTCGATCGAATACGTGACGAAGTGATACGCAATATGGCAGGTATGAAGTGTTAGCGTTAAGCTGGAAAAGGGCGTGCTCCGAATGAGTGAGTAACGATTGACGAATAATATATATTGTGCAAAAGTAGAGAATATGTATGTATGTATGTATGTAGAAGACATTTAGGAACTGTGCTGTTGTATTGTGTTTTTTATTTTCTTGTTGGGGACGCCGACACCGCCGAGCGAACGATCCGACCGCATGTATTGCCGCCCACTTCGCTCATGTTGTATTGTGTTGTGACCTATGTTTAACTAACTATCTTCACGCTGTATCCCTGACGGAGTAGTCAGAGAGGACAGATCGCTAGGCTTCGCGATCCATGCATACTTCTTTCGCTTCTTGTACATTCAACAA
This sequence comes from Thumatha senex, assembly GCA_948477245.1. Classification (NCBI taxonomy): domain Eukaryota; kingdom Metazoa; phylum Arthropoda; class Insecta; order Lepidoptera; family Erebidae; genus Thumatha; species Thumatha senex. Next base: position 6,863,317 of record OX419750.1, on the reverse strand, counting down.
TCGCTTCATACACGCACGTCTGGGTATCCGAGTACTTTTGACTTTTCCGTTTTTGAGCAATCTGCTCACGTGGTCTTCATATGTAAGTCTCGGCCTACCCTGACTCCTTCTACCCTCTACTTTCGCATAATATCTATTCTTGTATGGATCGCGCAGCCTGGTGACCTGTCCTCTCTGACTACCTCGTCAGGGATACAGCGTGAAGATAGTAATTTTAAACGGTTGTTTAAATAAAAGGTTGTTGTAGAATATTTCTTCTCAATTGCGAGTAACGAGGAATCATATTGCGAGAATGTTTTGCTCCAAGAAAGAGGTTGCCATGGCAACGAATGGAAGAGGTGTCATCGCGCACCAAGCAGACGTAGCAGGCTTAGTAGCTTAGTTGAATAGGCATCTCACCCGGCTTGTAAGAAGATGATGGTTCAAGTACAGATCAAGACTAAAACATTTTGACTGCCTCTGTGGCGCGATGGGAGTGTATCCGACTGCTACGCAAGAGATCGTGGGTTCGATTCCCACCCTGGATAAAACTTTGTGTAATAAGCACTACGGTTTATTCTGTGTCTGGGTGTTATTTATCTATAATATGATTTAGAAATATATAGGTATGCTTATTAGTTTTCTGGTTGTCATAATATAAGCTCTGCTTAGTTTGGAATCAGATGGCGTTGTGTGAGTTGTCCTAACGATATTTATGTTATATTTATATTTTTTTCACTTTAAATGATGATATGGTTAGCATATTAATTGCTTTTAGGGTTCGCGGTACCTCATAACAAAACAAAAGGAACCCTTATAATGTCACTATCTTGTCTTGACCTAGCAAGTTTAAATTAATACCAGATACCGAGATTTGAGGTTCCTATTCGGTGTATAAAAATCAAGGTCCTGAGCCACCATGTTAAGAGATATGGGAAAACTTGTAAGTACCAAAATTTATCATCATTTTCAACTTTTTAATTTTTGGATGTTTTCCCTTTACTTGTGCTATAAGAACTTGCTTTTAACCAAAATGGACAATTTTAGGTCAACCGGAAGTACTTTATAGGTTTTGGGTCAATAGAGTATATGTTAGTTACCGTTGTCCTAGAATCACGAAATTTAGCAAAAAGGTCTTGCTATGGTTTTACGCGATGCGCTCGTGGCCCTGCGGACTCAGTATTCTGTAAACGATCACTGGGTTCAACTTTCACTATTGCTGGTCCTTGGATGGGTGAACACTATGTGGCATTTACATATGCAAGCGTTTCCGTGCTTCTGAAGGCACGTTAAGCCGTTGGTCCCAGTTGCCAGTAACATTGCAGCCGTTAAGCCCAGTTGAAGGCTTAATGGGCTTGAAAATTTTCAACAGCTGGTCGCCACAACCTGCGCCTGTCCATTTTAACACGGCAATGGGCTCACCACCTGTTACGTGGGACAAAAGTGCATACGGTGAAATGTGGGCGTATAGCCTCTGCCTACCCTTTCTGGGATAAAGGCGTGGCAGTATGTCTATGTCTAATTTGTTACGGAACCCTCAGCGTACGAGTTTGACTCGTACTTGACAGTATTTTTACAAGTGTCTGACCTGGGTCCGTCCCTCCTGGCCGGAGATACTAGACGTCGACTCGGCGACACTCTTCTGGGAGGCGAATCACGTCGAATGTTTCTTCTATCACCTACACGAGAAAACCACATTAAACAATAACACCATTTTTGACTTCTAAATCACCTTATAGGCTACGGTGACTACTTTCCATCAGGTGGGCCGTACGCTAGTCTGCCACCTCAGAGGTAAAAAAAAGAATAAAAAAAATTCAACAGCAGGTCGCCACAGCCTGCACCTGTTTATTTTAACACGGCAAAGGGTTAAACCTGTTACGTGGGACAAAAATGCATACGGTGAAATATGGGTCTATAGTATGACTCTGCCTTCGACTTGTTAACATTCACTTTCATTTCTTTGCTTTTAGCGCATCATGCATATTGTTAACCATCAACTGCAACTCCTCCGCCGATGATGCTAGTAATACCTGATCATCAGCGTATAGGAGGCATTTGACGGTTAGGCCATCCATTTTTAAACCATACGCACTCTCTTGCAGTTCTTTCAAGCAGCCGTCCATGTATAGCTTAAACAGCAACGGCGACGCTACACAACCCTGTCTCACACCTTATTCAATGTGAAAAAAGTCTGTGCAAGCTCAGTTGATCCTGACTCAAGCACTGGAGCCCTCATAGAGAGCTTTCAGTGCTTGTATCAAGTGGCTGTTTACTCCATACTTGGCCAGTATTGTCCACAGTTCATTCCTCACCACTTGGTCATAGGCCTTCTTGGATAAATGACACGATAAAGTGACAATATTCATGTATTTAAGTAAACCCTTTTTCTTTTCATTGAGTAAATCCCTTTTGATGTCATGCCTAACTCGAACCTTCTAAAACCACCTACTTTTTCAGAAATACATGGTCGTAACTTACACAAATCGGACACTTAATGCCTTTAAGTCACAATTTTACCAAAAAGAACTCTGCGCGCCTTATCGATACCCACTTTTTTTATTAGTATTAAACAAATATTCTTTGATTAGAATAATACCTTTCGTGAGCGTTTTTAATTATTACTAAGTAAACGGTTGTACTCACGTGTAAATTTAGGGCATCGCCCGACTACTTTCGGACCTAACGGAGGTCCTTTTTCAAGAGAAACGTCACTCTTCACATTCAATTTACACGTGAGTACAACCGTTTACTTAGTAATAATATTCTTTGAAGCAGAGCTAGGGCTTTATGCTAGTTTTAATCTAGATTTAAGATGTGTGCAAGTGTAGGCCATCCTGAGTGTCTCCATAGTCTTCAGTGCGTTGTAGTGCGTCAAGTAAATTTGGGTACCTAGGGAGTGACTACATTGCGAGAAGACGATTGAAGATGACAAATTGAGAAGACTTTAATCTACCGGTAAGTGTTAGACCTTAAGAATTTAGTTTTAGTATACATGGTGCTAGTTTCTAGCATCTGGTAGCAGACTGTGAGTTTTAAATTGTGAAATTAGAACTTCAATATACTTGACATGCGGTATTATTATTACTTTCGTCAGCAAGCAACATTCCTTGCTGTGTGTGTGTGTGTGTGTGTGTGTGTGTGTGTGTGTGTGTGTGTGTGCAAGTCGTACTAATTTAATTTAGACAAGCGCCAACTAGATACAATTAAAAGCAAATATCACTTACCAGGCGACACTCTCCTCTCTAGCGAAAACCTCCTTCCACGGGGTTCGGGCCTGTTTCCTGGCGGAGAAACCCTCCTCTGGGTAGGGTCCATTCGGCTAGGTGATGGTCTTCGAGGGCCAATATCACGTGGTCCCATATCACCCATCCTCCCGGTCTCCCTGTGCATCTCTTCTCGTCTACCAGGTGGGTCTCTACGCAAATCTTCTCTTCTCCCAGCTGGATCTCTTTCATCCCTTCTACCAGGAGATATTCCTCGTGCCATAGGATTTCTAGGTGGCGAGAAACCGCGTCTCTTTTCGTACTCCTTGTAAGTGTCTGGTTTTGGCTGGAAACCCTTTGAAGCCATGGGTTGGTCGCCTTGAGGATATTTCCTTTCTTCAACAGATTTGGCGAATGGAATTTCACTGGATTGCTGCAGATAGGAAAAAATATTATAGTCACAGGGTAAAAAGCTTATGCTCCACTAACACATCATACACAATATTCAGACCTTCATCATACCACCAAATTTCATTTTTTGTATTTAGAAATATATAAGTACTAAATGTATTAAGAAATATATAATTATAACTCAGTATTAAAGTAGAAATATAAATTTGAAAAGGGGTCTTAAAATGTTTTTAATGGGTCGGCAGCGCGAGTGCTGCACCTCTGGTGTTGCAAACGTCCATAGGCTACGGTGACCACTTTCCATCAGGTGGGCCGTATGCTTGTCTACCACCTCAGTGGTATAAAAAAAATCCCACACAATACTAGCCTAGCCCAAATAAAGCTTATATAAGCTTTTGCTATGGCATCTATGGAGGTCACAAGGACAACTGATAAGTTGAGGTACTTTACTACACTATTTATTAGCAAAACTAGGTAATACAATTTCTATGATCCTTGATTTGTTGGATTTGTCTCCATTGCCGTGTTGAAATGGACACGTGCAGGTTGTGGCAACATGACCCCAACCGGGACCAAACGATCAACATGCCTGCCAAAATACGTGAAGAAATGCCACAAACTGGTCACCCATCTCAGGATCAGTCATAGCGAAAATTATTTATCGCAGTAATCGTTTATAGAAGACAACATGGTCTCACTACAATTACTACCGTGCGATGTGGAGGAGAAAAAGTGAGAAAGCGGACTCAGGAGGGTCATGAGACTCAACCTTACCTTAACCATTGCGGAGCCAGGACACAGAGTTATAGGGGCCAGGATACTGAGTTATCGGGGCCACGACACTGAGTTATCGGGGCCAGGACACTGGAGTTATCGGGGCCAGGACACTGAGTTATCGGGGCCACGACACTGAGTTATCGGGGTCAGGACACTGGAGTTATCGGGGCCAGGACACTGAGTTATCGGGGCCACGACACTGAGTTATCGGGGCCAGGACACTGAGTTATCGGGGCCACGACACTGAGTTATCGGGGCCAGGACACTGAGTTATCGGGGCCAGGACACTGAGTTATCGGGGCCAGGATACTGAGTATCGGGGCCAGGACACTGAGTAAGCGGGGACCAGACACTGAGTTATCGAGGCCAGGACACTGAGTAAGCGGGGACCGGACACTGAGTTAGCGCTGCCAGGACACTGAGTTAGCGGGGCCAGGACACTGAGTTATCGGGGCCAGGACACTGAGTAAGCGGGGACCGGACACTGAGTTAGCGCGGGCCAGGACACTGCGTAAGCGGGGACCGGACACTGAGTTAGCAGGGCCAGGACACTGAGTAAGCGGGGACCGGACACTGAGTTAGCGGGGCCAGGACACTGAGATGTCGGGGCCAGGACACTGAGTAAGCGGGGACCGGACACTGAGTTAGCGGGCCAGGACACTGAGATATCGGGGCCAGAACACTGAGTAAGCGGGGACCGGACACTGAGTTAGCGGGGCCAGGACACTGCGTAAGCGGGGATCGGACACTGAGTTAGCGGGGCCAGGACACTGCGAAAGCGGGGACCGGACACTGAGTTAGCGGGGCCAGGACACTGAGATATCGGGGCCAGGACTTTGAGTAAGCGGGGACCGGACACTGAGTTAGCGGGGCCAGGACACTGAGTAAGCGGGGACCGGACACTGAGTTAGCGGGGCCAGGACACTGAGTAAGCGGGGACCGTACACTGAGTTAGCGGGGCCAGGACACTGAGTTAGCGGGGCCAGGACACTGAGTAAGCGGGGACCGGACACTGAGTAAGCGGGGACCGGACACTGAGTAAGCGGGGACCGGACACTGAGTTAGCGGGGCCAGGACACTGAGTAAGCGGGGACCGGACACTGAGTAAGCGGGGACCGGACACTGAGTTAGCGGGGCCAGGACACTGAGTAAGCGGGGACCGGACACTGAGTAAGCGGGGACCGGAAACTGAGTAAGCGGGGACCGGACACTGAGTTAGCGGGGCCAGGACACTGAGTAAGCGGGGACCGGACACTGAGTTAGCGGGGCCAGGACACTGAGTTAGCAGGGCCAGGACACTGAGTAAGCGTGGCTGCGAGCGCTTCTAATGAGCTAATTAGCTTGCCATTACAAGAATATTTACTGTTTTGCCATTACAAGAACACAGAAATTTTGTCAGAACTAAATGCTATACCTGGTGAGGTGGTTCCCAGGACGGGTTGGGCCCACGATGCGGGTGGGGAGGCTGATTTCCCGCGGGATGGTTTATGTTGAATGGCGTGGGGCCCTGGAAGTTGTCCTTCATGATCGTCATCTAAAATCGTACATAGTTAGGTTAAGAAATTGTCTCTATTTATTAATAATACTAGACGTACCCTGGCTTCACATATAGACATACGACCTAAGCCCCTTCAGTTTAAATAAATTTAATACAAACTTTCATCCTATACCTTACACCTTTAGAATTTTGGAAAATCCTGGATTTGTTTATTTATTTTTAATCAGAAGCATACGAAAATACTGTCTTTAAAAATGAAAAAAATCCCATATAAACATACAATCCCTTCAAAATACACCGTAAAATTCTGCAAAAAGCGCGATAAACTTTCCATTTATTTGTAACCAGAATTTATATAGATAATTTCATATCTCTAACTTTAAACATAAAGAAAAAAAAGGTGTGACAATATTACATACATATTGTCACACCTTTTTTTTCTTATATATATAATAAATCATTAAAAATGACGAACTTTCACACAACTGTTTATCCCTTATTTTACCCCTGTAGAGATGGATGTCTTATAAAATCTTAATGGGTGTCGACATTATAAGGGTCGTGTTACAGAACGTTTCTTAATACTCAAGAAACACTTGAGAGTAGTATTATAAGGCGTAATTAAGCCTCAAGCGTATATTGAGTATTGAGAAACGTTCAGTAATACGGCGCTAAAAGGAGCTTCCTCTAGCAAATTTGAGATCTTAGGTGTAAGGGTTCCGGCTCGGCTTTGCTAGATTGTTTGATAGGTTATAAAACACTTTTCATTTCAGTTCTTTCTTCGTACTTTCCAAATCCTACCTGGATTTGGAGCCTAGACTTTTATTTGGCGGGTAGGAGTATATATCGTTTGACTGTAGTTTTTTACATTTTACAATACACTTACCGATTTCTCTTGTTGAAATTGATTGGCTGTGAATCTTCCACCAGGCCCTGTTGTTTCAATAGTGTCAATACTCCTTAAGTTCTGCCGGGGAGCCTGAAATAGGCATACTGGATTAAAAGGGCTTGATCACGAAAGATGTACCTAATTGTGAAAATACTTGGAAGCTTTTATAACAATCAGATTATTACGGCTGTATTACAGAACGTTTCTCAATACTTAAGAAACACTTGAGCTGGACCTCAGCGCAGCAGTCGCATACACTACCACTGCGCCACTGAGGCAGTCACACATCGATAGATAATTATTAAATAGTTTTTTTTATACCACTGATGTGGCAGACAAGCATGCGGCCCATCTGATGGAAAGTGGTCAGCCTATGGACGTTTGCAACACCAGAGGTGCAGCACTCGCGCTGCCGACCCTTTATAAACCTTCTAAGACCCCTTTTGAAGAACCCCATTCTTCACGTTTACAAACAATATTTTAACAAGGACATAATATAAATGAGAATATAACTGGCGATCTTATAGCTAAGGGTGATCCCTTCGATGACGTAACGTCAAAACAATATTGACGCAAAGTTGCCACTTTATTTCATTTCGAAGAAATGAGTCTCAAATGAATACATATTACTTTTCTTCGTTTTGAAATTGTAACTTCAAAAATAGATCGCTAGCAAACTATCTTCACGCTGTATCCCTGACAGAGTAGTCAGAGAGCATAGCTTCCCAGTCTTTGTGATCCTTGAATTTCTTTTTTCTCCTTGCAGATTTATTAATCCTTTCATGACTCTACATCTGGCTCTATGTCTCGACATCTGGCTATCTATCCGAGTTTTGACCTTTCCATAAAAATAGATCTCTAACGTAATGTTAAGAGTTTTAAAATAATATTTACATTTTTAGGTTGATATGTGCCATAATTCTGCTCAACGGGCGGACCCTGTCTGCCTTGCTCGAAAGGGCGACCTTCGGGACGCGGACCAGTATGCTAAAAATATAAAAAGACATGATAAATAACTTTTTTTTTTATTATACGTAAGTCAGCACAGTATAGGAGGAAATAAGTACATTATGCCTAAGTCAACATGGTATAGGAGGGAAAAAGGGTCTTAGCTCAAAAGTATAAGAACCGGTAGAGGAACCATCCTAACAAAGCAGCTTCTGATTTAATTAATATTAGCTACCATGTCCAGGATTTAGTTTCCCGATATTGAGAAGGATGCTACCGCTGGGCAGCGCCTTTGGCCTACACCAATACATGTAAGGCGCTCCACAAATATCTTCGGTGCCCAAGGGACCTCAACTCATCGACGCAGGCGTCCTTACGGAGTTGGGATGTCAGACAGCAGTCACTTCAACTAATGCCGAGAATCTAAACGATACCTGCTCTCCTAGCAGCCAAATAAAAGTGGATCCCAAGCTACCAATCTAGCAAAGGTTTGGTAGCGATTGGAAATACAGTAAGACAGAATATTTATCAATCTCTTTTTTCTCAAAACTTTTGACTTGACAGCTAATTTTAATACATTATGTTGGCAGAAAATTATTTAGTATTCTTTTAGTTCAAAAATCTCACCTTTGTTTCCAAAAATGGAAGCTTTTCACCGTAGGAGGATTAAACTTTAAGAATCGCAGGAAAAATTACAACTGGGAGTCAGTTTCATCACCTGACATTCTTTGTATAATGACAATGCGCGCGAGGCGGAAGACAGAAGGGGACGTCGAAGTACTTAACGAATCATTATTTTTCAACAGGAGGTCGAGATATTTTATATGTTGCGAAAGTTCATGCAGCCGAACGTGCACAAGATATGGAGAAAATATATTCCAAAAAGCTTAAAAATATATAAATATTGTTGGGACAACTCACACAACGCCATCTGATTCCAAACTAAGCAGAGCTTAGAACATACTTATATATTTCTAAATACATACATATTATAGATAAATAACACCCAGACACAGAATAAACCATCGTGCTCATCACACAAAGTTTTATCCTGGGTGGGGATCGAACCCACGACCTCTTGCGTAGCAGTCGGATGCACTCTCACCGCGACACAGAGGCAGTAAATAATAAATACTCTTTGTTCACATACAATACTTGAATTTCAAACATTTTTGGAACTACTGATATCAACATTTGCGAGCGTTTCCGTGCTTCGGAAGGCGCGTTAAGCCGTTGGTCCCGGTTGCCAGTAAAATGGCAGTCGTTAAGCCTGGTTGAAGGCCTTATAGGCGGCTTAAAAAATTTCAACAGCAGGTAGCCACAACCTGCGTCTGTCTATTTCAACACGGCAATGGGCTCACCACCTATTACGTGGGACAGGAATCCACACGGTGAAAAGTGGGCATATAATATGCCTCTGCCACCCCTTCGGGGATAAGGCGTGATGGATATTTATTTATTTACCCTCTTTTATGTAACAGGGTTGCTACTTTATGTTGTTCATTTTGTGTTGGTGTTCATTCATTGAAAGAAATAATATAGTTCATATGAAAAAACATTCTTATTGCTTTAACTGTTGTGTTGACCATGCAAACCAGATCAATGATGTCGGTTATGATCTGGTTTGCATGGTCTATAGTTTGCACAGTGATAATTAATCATTACGATTTAACTGCAAAGTTTAAATTGTACAGTTTTATTTGTTCCTTGCGCCCTGTAATCAGAACATACAGTTTTTATTATACACACATTTGGACTCTCAGGTCAGTGTGCACAGTTCAGTCGTAATAATTTTCCGTAGCATGTGTAGCTACCATTACATGTGATGTGTGTTTTTGAGGGGACTAAATTTATTAGTAGTATCCTAAAATTATTGGACAGTTCTTCCACCATCTTTCCTATGTTCTACAATGTCACATAAAACTTAACAATTGTTATTATTACAAACCTGTGGCATATATCCAGGTTGGGCATTCTGCGGATGTGCTGCTCTATTACCAAATGTGTTCTGCGGTACTTGGTCCGTTACATTCGAGTTGGGACCCCATTGGTTAGAGTTAGTATTTGAAGACCAAACTGGTCCTCCAGGCCTATGATGTCCTCCAGTTTCATGATGTCCTCTGGGCCCCGGTGGGCCACCATATACCTGGGGTCCACTAGGAGCCTGTTGACCAGCAGGTCCTCGCATAGTATTAGGGCCATGAGAAATCGCATTGTAGTCATTTGGATTCATTTGGTTGGGGTAGTCATTTCTAGATTGATTTGGATAAACAGATGTATCGCCATATCCACTTTGAAGCCCACTTGGCTGTAACAGAGAGATGAATAACAATTCAAGGGTAGGTTTTAGATATTGAGAGGCCTGTGATAACTGTGATGTTCACATTCAAAGTATGTGCATTCAAATCTTTACCAGTTTTGTCTTTATGGAATATGTACTCAATGGTTTTAGTTATCAATAATTCAATCATGAAATAAAAAATGAAGAGTAAAGTGATACACAATGGTTAGTTTTGCAATGTTTAGACAAATTCTAATAGGTGCTCATAGGTGCTTTTATCAGCACCAGTTTGCAGTTGTAACATTATCTAAACACTAGTCCCTCCGAAGCAGTAGCTACAGAACACATTATCTTTTCGTTCTCTACTTCTTCTTTATCTTATTTTCCATTTCATAATACGGCATAATTACTGTACTGGTTTACTGGGACCACACCTAGATCTTCAGAGTCAAATTTGCTAAACATACAGTATTGGGACATAGAGAGTTTTCGCTCCCAACAGTACCTTAAATAATATAATAATATTAATATTCTATATTGAAAAAACTGAATACATTACATTATGGGATTCCCTCACACCTGCGCTAGTAACAACTGTGTTGCAGGTGCAAGTGTCTTCCCCAATATTAAGGTGACACTGGTTTCAAATATTCTGTTTGATCATTATTTATGTATAAATTAAACAAGTATATAAAGCTTACATAATAAGAAAAATGTGAATGCGATATTTTTAGATGAAGAAGAGCTCACGTGTTCGTGTATGTGCATGCGTGCGCGCGTGCGTGTGTGTGTGTGTGTGTGTGTGCGCGCACTAAATGTGTCATGTCATAGTGCTTTTAAGAGATTTTCTAGTGTCATATTCCATATATTTTAGCCAGTCAGATACAACCATTATAATTCTTTTTATTATTAAATTTACGTACTTTATGAATTTTGTAACATTTGTTATATACGTGAGGAGCCAAACAATTATAATGTCTTTGGGCAAATGCAGATTTGGTGCGAGGTACAGGGTATCGTTCTCTACGCTTTTGCTCGGTTGGTTGTAGCGGAAGAGCTCGTTTGTGGTACTGTTGTAGCTTTTCCTTCACAAATATCTTTATCACGGAAAATACACCTATATAGAAGTAGACTGCCGAAACGGTAAGTATAGCATTACCGTAAGCACCATACGCTGCGCTCGTTCAACCTCAATCATATGAGTCCTAGCTGCACCGCCCCATGCGCAGATGCAGTATCTTATAATACATTCACACAAAGCTTGATAAGTCTGTTTAAGTATTGCACTATTCGCTACGGTGCGCAAGTTTTTAAAGATGTAGACTAGTCTTCTAACTCTAGTTGTTAATGCCATGAGATGCTCAGTACAGGAAAGCGTACTATCTAGTAACACAACTAGGTACTTAATAGACGTTACTCGAGAAAGCGCCACACATTCACAGTTTGTGTGAACATCTCTCCTGTTACATGGAAAGGTATGGACTTTGACAATGTGTGATAAGGCAGGCTGATCCACAGATGTCTTACTGAAACAAACATATTTTGACTTGCTGGCGTTTAATGATAGAAGGCTATTCTCCAACCAAGACGTCACCTTTGCCAAGCCAGTCTCGGCTAATTCAAATATCATGTACCAGTTTAGACCATGAAAGATTAAAACTGTATCATCAGCAAACATAAGAAGATCCAGGTATGGCAGGTTAGCCTCCTTGCATAGTTGATTTATGTAAATCAGGAACAATGTAGGTCCTATCATATTAAAATCTTTTTAATTGAAAACTCCTTGGTTTTAAAAATCGAATACCATTTATTTATTTAAAAAAAAGATTCTCGGACTTGTCACAAGGTTTTGTCAAACTTGTTTAGTAGTTGAGAAAATGGAATTGACTCGAGAAAATTCAAGAGCAATGATTTATTATGACTTTCGAAGTGGTTTAACACAAAAACAGTGTGTTGACCGGATGATTTCTGCATTTGGTAATGAAGCCCCATCCAAAACCACAATTTATCGCTAGTTTGCTGAATTTCAACGTGGATGTGTCAAGCTCAGTGATGATCCCCGTCAAGGTCGTCCAAAAACTGCAGTCACCCAAGAAAACGTTGATGCTGTGCATAAGCTGATTGAGGAAGATCGACATGTGACATACCGCGAAATTCAGGCAACTTTAGATATTGGCATGAGTCAAATACAAATAATCTTGCATGAAGATTTAGGTGTAAAAAAATTGTTTTCCCGATGGATACCGCACCGCATTCGCTCTGTGAAGAACAAAAAGCGGCTCGCGTTACTTGGTGCGTTAGAACTCTCGAAAGATTCCACGCAGGATCCTCAAATGCTGTATACAACATCGTATCAGGTGACGAATCCTGGATACACGCGTACGAACCCGAAACAAAAAACCAGTCACGAGTTTGAGTGTTCGAAAATGAGTTAAAGCCAACAAAAATTGTTCGTTCACGGAGTGTTGCAAAAAAAATGGTGGCCACGTTTGTCTCCAAAACCGGCCACGTTGCGACTATTCCTCTTGAGGGACAAAGAACGGTTATTGCAGAATGGTATGCTAGCATTTGTTTGCCACAGGTCGTTTCTGAACTCCGTAAAGAGAACTGCAACCGCCGCATCATCCTCCATCACGACAATGCGAGTTCTCACACCGCGCACAGAACAAAAGAGTTTTTAGAGCAAGAAAACATAGAATTATTAGACCATCCGCCGTACAGCCCCGACCTAAGCCCTAATGATTTCTATACTTTCCCTAAAATAAAGAATAAATTGCGTGGTCAGAGATTTTCATCACCTGAAGAAGCTGTGGACGCCTACAAAACGACCATTTTGGATACCCCAACTTCCGAATGGAATGGTTGCTTCAATGATTGGTTCCATCGTATGGAAAAAATGTGTCAAATTTCGCGGAGAATACTTCGAAAAGCAATAAATACATTTTTAAATAGTAATGTTGTGCCACTTCCTTGATTCCCGAAATTTTCAGTGCCGCCCTCGTATCGGTCAAATAGTCTGTGAACCAATCCAGAACAATTCTCCTTATACCAACGTTCTCCTGACGAGTTATTAAAATTGGAATAGAGACAGTATCAAAAGCTTTTTGTAACTAACTAACTATCTTCACGCTGTATCCCTGACGGGGTAGTCAGAGAGGACAGATCGCCAGGCTTCGCGATCCATACATACTTCTTTCGCTTCTTCGAGATTCATCAATCGCTTCATACACGCACGTCTGGGTATCCGAGTGCTTTTGACCTTTGCGTTTTTGAGCAATCTGCTCACGTGGTCTTCATATGTAAGTCTCGGCCTACTCCTTCTACCCTCTACTTTTGAACAATATATATTCTTCGTCAATCGTTCCTCACTCATTCGTTGGACGTGTACAAACCAACGGAGCACGCCCTTTTCCAGCATAACGCTGACACTTTCATTCAAACCTGCCATATTGCGTATCACTTCGTTACGTATTCGGTCGGCCAAGGTAACGCCGCACAATTTTTGAAGTGATCGCATCTCCACAGCATTCAATTTACTTTCATGCATCTGCTGACATACCCAGGTTTCACTACCGTAAAGCAAAGTTGGCACTAGCACTGCGTTATGAATCGCCATGCGTGCTTCTTTTACGATGCTTTGTCGCTTTACTAACTGGGACAAAGCACCGTTAACCCTGTTTCCGGCAGCTACTCGCCGTTCTACATCCGAATCACATCTTCCATCCGCGCTAAACATACTTCCTAAATACACAATTTCATTCACTTGCTCTAGACGTTCCTGGTTTACCCTAATCTCGCATTTAGTTCTTACGTCACCTCTTTCAAATACTAGAACCTTAGTTTTACTTGCATTCAAGCGAAGACCTTTACTTTCACACTCCTCTTTCATATTAGTGACTAATGCCTGAAGGTCAGCTTCTGATGAGGCCATGAGCACCGCATCATCAGCGTACAGCAGACAGTTTACTGTAAAGTCACCCAAATTCACACCCATATTAAAATCTTTCAACTTCTGCAGGCAACTGTCCAAATACACATGACACATCCCTGTTTGACGCCTGTACAGACATCAAAAAGAGGTGACACATCCCCCCCTACTCGCACGCAAGCCTTACAGTCCCTATAAAGCGACTGTATTGCCCGCAGTAGCGAGCCGTCCACACCATATCCGGGCAGCAAGTCCCACAGCGTTTCTCTCACAACGTTATCAAATGCTTTCTCTAGATCCACAAAAGCGCAGAAAACCTTCTGGCTAACAGCCAGAAACTTTTCCGCGATCATGCGGAGAGAAAACACTTGATCCATGCAACCTCTTCCACGTCGGAATCCGCATTGAGCCTCCCATATATACCTTTCAGACTTTTCTTGTCTTTTTGTAAGTCTAAGAAGACGCCTAAACACTTGTAGCCTCGATCTAAATAAGATACTACAGTTGAAGTTAGCATCAAAACGGCGTCTTCAGTTGACTTTGTTGCTCTGAAGCCAAATTGGAGATAACTAATCAGTTAGTTTTGTTCAAGATATTTTATAACTCTCTTATTTACGATTTTTTTCAGTACTGGCCCCACACATTGCATTAATGTGTAATCTGAGTATCGTTACCGGATCATTTCCGGTTAAATTTAAAAGAACTGTTGTTTGTCCTGGCAACAGAAATGAGCCAAATAATTATCTCAATTCTATCAACATTATCAAAAATACTGGAAAAACTACAGTTCAACTGGCAACTAAAGTTCGAGATTATTGTGTGAAATGCCATTTAAGAACCATGTCACATTACGATGCGTTCCGTTCGACACGTTTCATCCGGTTTTAAAACGGTTACAACAAGACTATTCTTACAAAATGTTCTAAAAGATTTTTAAGCTTATTTTACACGATATAAACAATAATTACGTATTTTATAAAATAAAAATAAATATCCATCACGCCTTATCCCCGAAGAGGTGGCAGAGGCATATTATAAGCCCACTTGTCACCGTGTGGATTTCTGTCCCACGTAATAGGTGGTGAGCCCATTGCCTTGTTGAATTAGACAGACGCAGGTTGTGGCTACCTGCTGTTGAAATTTTCAAGCCAAGGCCTTCAACCGGGCTTAACGACTGCCATTTTACTGGCAACCGGGACCAACGGCTTAACGTGCCTTCCGAAGCACGGAAACGCTCGCAAATGTAAATGCCACAAAGTGGTCACACATCCGAGGACCAGCCATAGTGAAAGTTGCGTAACTCAGTGATCGTTTACAGAACACTGAGACCGCGGGGCCACGAGCGCTTCACGATGTATTTTATAGTAATTATTAAAGGAAAAATATTGTAAACTGCATAATAAATGTTACTTTATGTATATTTTAAAAATTGCTTATACCGTCCCGTAAAATGAAAAATATCTGAATGTGTCACTGTCACATGTGTGTTGTCTATATTATTGAAGACTGTGTTATTTGTAATCACAAATCAAATTGAAATTGAAATTTCCACATTGCTGAAACATCGGCGACGACGTGTTTGAAATTAAAGCGAGTTGCAATATGTTTTGCACGTATTAAACTATTAAATTATCACTCATTATGATATTTATTAAATGTAAAATGTAATATAATGCTAATTTAAGGTCGGTCACTGAAGAAATGTCCAAAGATTATAGTGATTCGACTTCGAAATCTGCGTCTCGACTGCTACCAACCATTCGAAGCAACTCGAGTGGCTTCCCTTCGAGAAAAGTCGAGTTCGAGATTTGGAGAATAACTAAATGTCAATAAAACTCGAATAAAGTTCGAATTCGAGATTTATCTCGAAATCGAGACTGTTTCGAAGGCATGAGAATTGCGGCCCAGATTAGTAACATTCTGTTTTAGCATTTCGGACGTAATTTTATCTAACCCTGGTGCACTATGGGATCTGAGTCCTAGAATGATACATCTTACTTCATGGGGATCAGTTGGCATGAATGACATGGAATTGAGTGGTGAGGTATCCTCAGTGGCTTTACGTGACAGTTCCTGTTCGGATATATTAATTTTACACAGCAATTTGTTTGCTAGTGAAGCTCCAACTCCAGTAAAATAGTTGTTCAACTTATCAAGTGACTCTAGTGGACCTGCAGCAACACTCAATAGGTCAACAGATGGTCCGCTGTTTTTCTTTATGTCACAGAATTCTTTAACTAGAATCCAAGTATCCTTATTGTGGCCTTTACTTTTATTTCATCGCTCTTGATACTATTGCCTCTTCAGGGCTTTTATAATAAAATTGCATGTATTTCTATATTTATGATAAGTATTTTTGAGATGTATGTTTGGTTCCTTTACCGTAGCTTTGTGAAGTTTATCCCTTTTCCTTATGCACTTTACTACGAGGGCTGCACTAAAAGTATCGGGAATGGAACATTTCCACTGTTCCTGTTATATAAAAATCTTTTTAATGGAAAACACCTTGGTTTTAAAAATCGAATACCATTTATTTATTTAAAAAAAAGATTCTCGGTCTTGTCACAAGGTTTTGTCAAACTTGTTTAGTAGTTGAGAAAATGGAATTGACTCGAGAAAATTAAAGAGCAATGATTTATTAGCTTTAGCTTGGTTTTGTCAGTGGTGTTGGGCCGATCACATCTGTTTGGTTTTGTTACAGCATTTGTGCTCGGGAGTTCGGTGGTGTTGAGCCGATCACATCTGCTTGGTGTATTTTTCCACAATATTTTTTGTTGGAATAATTTGTTCATCATGGTACTAACAAGTTACTGTTTGACTTTGTGTCTTTGTCACAGCCGCGTTGGTGATGCTGTTTGATATTGAAGTTGTTCGTTTGTCACGACACTTTGTACAGTTGCTGTTTGACTTTGTAATGATTACAAGTTACAGCACAGTTTTGTTTGCTGATATTTTGATTTTTATATGGGATTGTAAGTGAAAGAAGTCGGTGGCGATAGAGCTCAACCGCATCTTCAGTATTTATAAGGATAAGATTGGATGAAAGAGTCAGTGGCTAGATAGCTTAACTGAACTCCTGGTTTGAGAACTTGGTTGGATTTGTTATTCTTTAGTACTTACGTTAAGTCAATGCTTTGACTTTAAGTTTTTTGTTGTATCAATTTTGATATCCTTATTTGTAAAAAGTTGGATGATAGAGTCGGTGGAAATGGTGCTCAACCATACTTTCGTATTTAGTTTAGTGTTGGTAGTCGGATGTTTTTCTGAACTCGTGGAATGTGAATGATCTGGTTTGTGTAATAGATTTTTATTGGAACTATACTTATGGTTAGTTGGTTATTTATTCTTGTTACAGAATTTTGTTTTTGGGATTTTGGTTTTCCTTTGTTGGAATTATTTCCATTTCTTTATTAGAGCTTTATTGTTTGAAAAAGAAAGTTCCTTTCTTTTATTGCTGGTGCGGGTGTGATGTAACGTTGTAAAACGTTATATTGGAATGTCATTGTTAGTCTTGGGATTTAGAGAGAGAAAAGAGTAGATTGTTGACTCTTTCCCCTACTAGTCATCGAATTTATATAATTTTACGTTTTGAGTAGGCAGAATGCTTTGAATGTCTTAGCCTGTTCTTAGAACGAAAGAAATAAAGTAGTTTTGTCAATTGGGTCAATGTCTATGGTTTTGTTAATGTGTGTGTTAATGGTTGGCAGCCACGTCAACGAAAAAGTATTTTAAAAATTGGAACGTCATTCGCCTAGCTACCAGCGACGACAAAAAGATGTCGTCGTAAATATATTTTTTAAACTTCGCTAAAAAGAAGTAATCTTTTATAAATTGTATATGGAAGTTCACGCCTGTTAATTCTTATAAATGGTTATACCAAAATAACTATGTATTTCGCTAATTACGAAGCTTGGAGCGGCGTTAATGGAATATTTGCCTGCTCTCCAAGATTTATTGGTTTTTCTTTGAAAAGGTGGTAAGTCCTCTTTATGTGTTCAAATCACGAACAAATCTCCAATTGTTTTTCGAAATCTAATGGAACTAATTCTTTTCTTTGCAGCTTAACAAGCACTTTTTTTTTATGTTAACTTTATTCTTGGATAAAATTTGCCATGGATGCTGAGCATGTGGTTACGGGCTCGTCATTCTCGTGGAGACGGCACCTGTCGCGGTCTGCAGATGTGATTTCGAATCCCGTGGTAATGTAACCACCTCAGGTACCTATTTCAAATTGTTTTTGTGTAGATTAATCTAGTAATGATGCACGACTCAATGATCAGGCCCATGTAATGACTCAATGATTTGGCTTATGTTTTGAATCATGTTACGATATATATTTTGACTCATAAGCTGGCCTTATGCTGGATCTCACTATTCTAATTTTCACGCCTCAACCCTGTGAATGGTTAATCTTTAGCTTACTAAATCACTGGAATAGATTATACCAATAGTGATAATGTATACAATGTATATTCAACTGATTTGCCTATAAAAATATAGAAACTTTTTTCTAGAGATGTATTCTATTATTTTTGGTTCCTGCTCTTATGATTAGAAGCTCAATCTCTACCGCCAATATCCGTGTGCATAAAGTTGGTAGGACTTATCCTCCTGACGCATGAACCGAGTTATAACTTTTGTTTGTTTGTTAGTTCCTCGCCATTATTATTGTTACAATGTATTCTATTATTTTTGGTTCCTGCTCTTATGATTAGAAGCTCAATCTCTATCGCCGATATCCGTGTGCATAAAGTTGGTAGGACTTATTCTCCTGGCACCTGAACCGAGTTATAACTTTTGTTTGTTTGTTAGTTCATGTCTCCGTAATGAGACAAGGTAAGATTTCCTTTCATGATTAGATGTACTGTTAAGGCAATCTAAACTACATTTCCTGTATATCAATTCATTTATTTTGTAAACAGGGACCTAGTAGTCATCATCGGCATTAATAATAATTATTAATATTACACTATATATTATCATGCTACTAGACTGGAGAGTGGAGCAGTAGTCATTAATGTTAACAAATCAGGGAAATTTTTATGCATTGCTGTAGAATTTATAAACAGGATTAAATATTTATAATAATTTTTTTTTTTGCTGCACAAATAAATATTTGTAGCAAAGATATATATATGTATATAAATAATAATAAAATTACCACCTAGTCCTAAGATAAAGGAGAATAAATGATATTACTTACAACAGGTTTATTACTGATAGGCGATACTTTGACAATAAAATTCCCAGGCATCCGGTATCCATCAAGATATTTCATCAGTATCAAACCTTCATTCTCATCAGCGAGTCCAACACGAACCTTCTTGGTACCATCACTTTCAGAAAGAAGATTATCCAAAATAAAATCTTGTATTTTGCATTGTTGTTTTATTAGCTTCTTGACATCAGCAAATTTCATCTGTTTTATGAAATACAAATAAATGAAATCTCAGTAGCTTAATAGGTTAACCATCTCCTAAGCAATAAAAAGATAAAGCAATAAAATAAGAAGACACCATCAACCTTAGCGAGTTGGAGTCTTACTCCTTATGAAAAATTTTATTTAAAGATGATTGGATCAAAACACTGTATTTACAATACATACATATTGTCACGCCTTTATCCCGGAAAGGGTAGGCAGAGGCATATAAACGCCCACATTTTACCGTATGCATTTTTGTCCCACTGTACAGTTTGTGAGCCCATTGCCGTGTTAAAGTGGACAGGCGCAGGCTGTGGCAACCCGCTGTTGAAAAAAGTTAAAACAAAGACTAAAAGGTCTTATGTGCTAGACACTAATTAGCACAACCAATTAAACTCCTGGTAGTCTCGGACTGAAATACCAGTGTAATGAAATAATATTATTAAAAAGCAATTGTTATATTATTTTCTCTAAAATGTAAGGTTTTATTAGGTATAAATTCTGTCCAAACTGACTTCATATAAAATTGAAAATATCTTTATATATTATATAGAAAATATACTCTTAGCATCAACTTGCCAAGGGCAGGACATAAAAAGAATCAATGATCAGCTATTTCTACAGTACCATGAGTTCCCTTAATACAATCACTATAATCAATCGATCAGTACCACAGTAACCACATAAAAGATGTTTATCTTGTCGTTTACAAGGGATTTAAATAATGCATAAGCAACCACAACAATGTGTTAATTAATCACGTGAATAAAATAGCACTTCTGATCCGAGCTGAATTCAGAACAATCAAACGAACGAATTCAATTGATTGTTTTCTGCAGACATATTACCCCTGCAGTTATTTTCTGACTACTTACAGTCGGTGCCAATCCATGTATTATTAACATCATCTTGGCCGATTTATAAATGTGACGTCTTAATTGCAGTAACAAGAATTAGTTTTATGAACAGCAAGCATGCATTTATTTTATGCTATAAATGCTTGTGAAAAATATCTAATAACATACAGCCCTAGCCACTCTGCCTGGCCTGAACTGCGTTATTTTTTTTATGGCCTGTTTCTTAAGACCTTTTAGCCAAATCTTTTTTTGTTGTTGTTTTGGCGATGTCCGGCTTGGACTTAGCCACGACGCATATTATATTAAATTTTCTTATACTGATAATTTTCAAGTAGATAATGAATATTCTTCATTCAAAAGTAGTAAATTATTCTTATTGATAGCAGCGTATTCATGTATAGGTTTGTTCAAAGTTCTAATTTCTACTGCAGTATAATGATGGTAAGAAAATAACGGAGACGACCGCGTAATTCGCTGTCTCCCGCCAAAACCGAGGCATATCTTAATTCATATTTCTTCAATCTTCTTTCGTATTATTTAATGGCGTTCGGATTTGGTATGACCATATATACATATAAGACGGTAAGCAGACACAAAGATAGACAGCCCAAAAGCCCCGAAAAATAGCATAGCCCATTACACACACATAGACAGGTAGCTTAATCCAGGGTCTTAATTCAGCTTTCATTTAATAAATTACCGAGTTGATAGGATAGTAGTAAATAATAAATGTGTAGGTAATACAGGAGTTGCGAATTGAACCAACAAGATGCTTTTTGCCACATTACAACATAGATTTTGAAACCCGATTTTGGACAGCAATTTAATAAATAAATATTGAGGGACACTTGCGCTATGGAATCTCTACATGTTGCGTTGCGAATCTCGCAGTAAATGTAAATGTAGAAGCAATAATCTTGACGTTCATAAGTGTTACTTTGTGACCTACATGAATAAAGATTTTTCTCGACTACTAATAAACATACTTATATATTTCTAAATACATATATATAATACATGGAAACACCCAAAACTTATATTTGTGGATCACATAACTATATTCTGACCTGGAAATCGTTCCCGGGACCTCAGTGCAGCAGTCACTAACACTACCACTTACGCCACCGTGGTAATCGAAAATTTGTTTACATTGTAAAGTTATCGATGCACTTTGAATCGCGGCACAGGTTTTAGTACATACTAAGAAGGTCATTTCTAAGTAGGTCAAGTTGGGTGCATGGGGCCCTACCAAGACCCTCGGGGCCCAAGTCAACCTCACGTGCGAGTTCGTGCACCTGCTAAATAATGAACGAGACTCTGACTTCAGCTTTCCCCTTTTGGAATTGGGAGGTCTGAGTGCAGATGCTCCCCTAAAAGCCTATCTGTCAAAACAAAATGGAAAAAGAAAAATGGATGTAGCTAGGGATAGGGCGCCGCAACAAAACGGCGCGCAAGAGCCTGTGAACTGTGCAAGTGCACTAGGAGACATAGTATCGGCAAGGTGGCTAACTACAAGGTTATACCCAGTAAAATAAACTGCATTTCTTATAGGAAATCAATTTAATGACATTTGTCACTTCCATGACAATACGGTATAAATGTAAAGTATCTATGCACGCAGGTTAGACATGATAACGAGGTTGTAACATTTCTCCCCACCCAAACAAACATTGCTCCCCATCCAATTACATTTCATCTATAAGGCACTGTGGAGGTCGTGTCTGGCGCTGGCTGCGGCGGGGCTGGTGCGCGGTATTATTTGCAGTCGGTGTAGCGAAAACTGGAGATGATAATGGAGTTGTCGTGGAGGGTGAAACTTCAGATGTAGGTGTTGAAGCTTGTAATGTATGTTTACTTACTTTAAATCTTTTATTATTCATTCTCTCAAATTATCTGCATGGCCATTATCTGTAGCATTCCTAGGCCTTTACATTTCGAAAGTTTTTATGCTCTATTAATGTTTGTTTACCTTTTGTAATTTTTAATGTCAGTTAATGACAAGCCTAGGTTTTATTTTTAATTTATTGCTAGAGCTGCCAGTAGGTTAGGTTGTAAAGATATTAGACCTTGTTAAAAATTTATATTCTTAAAATATGTTTAGAATAATATTGTTTAAATTTTGAAATGCTCTGTAAAAGAAGAGACCCGGGGCCGTCAAATCAGTTTACTTTTGGACCTCGTCTTGGCAGGAGGTGCTGGATTAATAGTGCTGAGTGAGAGGGTTGTGCCCTCTGAAACATTAACGTGATTGTCTGCAGTGGCTTGTGACGCCGACGGCTGGTGTTTATCAGCCCTCTGCCTGCCTTCAACCACCGCGACCAGCTTCTCCGAGGTCGGTGACGTGGAGGCCTAACTAGAGGCCCCTTCCTGGCGACGTGGAGACCTAACTTGAGGCCCCTTCCTGGCGACGTGGAGGCCTGATTCTAGGCCTAACTGACTGACCTTCATTTACCCCTGGTTTTCCCTGTTCTTATATACTTATTTTAACATTTTATAGCGCAACCTAATTAAGAGCCAAGGGTTGATATTGCCATTCCGCGCACCCAAAGATTGCGCCGACCGCCGAATCGATTATCGCTGTGAACGGAGCGGCGCGGTACGACAATATTACGTAATAGTTTGTCAGTTAGTCGAGAAACTATCTCCGCGTTGAGAGCACGCGCGTTGTGCCTCCGCGAGTCGGCCCACGCGCCGTTACCGGCTCACGTAATTTTGTTATTTTGTTTATCTTACCGTAACTACTTTATTACAGTTTATTGTGTTAATGTTCATAACTTTCTTTTTACAATACATTATACTTTATATTATAGTAAATGGTTTGATTTGAACCCGACTACAAAATGGCGTCCCAACGTGCGACCGCGTTTTAGGGAAAAAACGGTTAAAATAACATTGTTTTGTTATAAGACTGATTGTCTCGGTAAAGACTCAAAAAAACAGTGTCTGAGTGTCGAAAACAGTGACTTTCTCGGGTTTTCTTCGTGTGGCGTTATGTACTTTCGCCCGCGCCCCCGCAGTTTCGTTACGTTTTGTGTACATAGAACATTGTTAGTGTAATAATCATAGAACTTACAGTATATTTTGGCGTTATATAGTGACTATACTGTGTATCATATAGTTCGAACTAGTTATTTCACGTTTTAGTCGTTCTAGGCGTTCTAGAAAAGTCGTGTACCTAGTCGAAATCGAAAGGCCATTTGTATAAACTCGAACTTTATTTGTTTACAGTGCTATTTTACGAACTTGATATTAGAGCTCATGTTAAGTCATCCTAGCCAATACCTAACATTAGTTTAGTTGGCTAGGATGACTTAACATGAGCTCTAATATCAAGTTCGTAAAATAGCACTGTAAACAAATAAAGTTCGAGTTTATACAAATGGCCTTTCGATTTCGACTAGGTACACGACTTTTCTAGAACGCCTAGAACGACTAAAACGTGAAATAACTAGTTCGAACTATATGATACACAGTATAGTCACTATATAACGCCAAAATATACTGTAAGTTCTATGATTATTACACTAACAATGTTCTATGTACACAAAACGTAACGAAACTGCGGGGGCGCGGGCGAAAGTACATAACGCCACACGAAGAAAACCCGAGAAAGTCACTGTTTTCGACACTCAGACACTGTTTTTTTGAGTCTTTACCGAGACAATCAGTCTTATAACAAAACAATGTTATTTTAACCGTTTTTTCCCTAAAACGCGGTCGCACGTTGGGACGCCATTTTGTAGTCGGGTTCAAATCAAACCATTTACTATAATATAAAGTATAATGTATTGTAAAAAGAAAGTTATGAACATTAACACAATAAACTGTAATAAAGTAGTTACGGTAAGATAAACAAAATAACAAAATTACGTGAGCCGGTAACGGCGCGTGGGCCGACTCGCGGAGGCACAACGCGCGTGCTCTCAACGCGGAGATAGTTTCTCGACTAACTGACAAACTATTACGTAATATTGTCGTACCGCGCCGCTCCGTTCACAGCGATAATCGATTCGGCGGTCGGCGCAATCTTTGGGTGCGCGGAATGGCAATATCAACCCTTGGCTCTTAATTAGGTTGCGCTATAAAATGTTAAAATAAGTATATAAGAACAGGGAAAACCAGGGGTAAATGAAGGTCAGTCAGTTAGGCCTAGAATCAGGCCTCCACGTCGCCAGGAAGGGGCCTCAAGTTAGGTCTCCACGTCGCCAGGAAGGGGCCTCTAGTTAGGCCTCCACGTCACCGACCTCGGAGAAGCTGGTCGCGGTGGTTGAAGGCAGGCAGAGGGCTGATAAACACCAGCCGTCGGCGTCACAAGCCACTGCAGACAATCACGTTAATGTTTCAGAGGGCACAACCCTCTCACTCAGCACTATTAATCCAGCACCTCCTGCCAAGACGAGGTCCAAAAGTAAACTGATTTGACGGCCCCGGGTCTCTTCTTTTACAGAGCATTTCAAAATTTAAACAATATTATTCTAAACATATTTTAAGAATATAAATTTTTAACAAGGTCTAATATCTTTACAACCTAACCTACTGGCAGCTCTAGCAATAAATTAAAAATAAAACCTAGGCTTGTCATTAACTGACATTAAAAATTACAAAAGGTAAACAAACATTAATAGAGCATAAAAACTTTCGAAATGTAAAGGCCTAGGAATGCTACAGATAATGGCCATGCAGATAATTTGAGAGAATGAATAATAAAAGATTTAAAGTAAGTAAACATACATTACAAGCTTCAACACCTACATCTGAAGTTTCACCCTCCACGACAACTCCATTATCATCTCCAGTTTTCGCTACACCGACTGCAAATAATACCGCGCACCAGCCCCGCCGCAGCCAGCGCCAGACACGACCTCCACAGTGCCTTATAGATGAAATGTAATTGGATGGGGAGCAATGTTTGTTTGGGTGGGGAGAAATGTTACAACCTCGTTATCATGTCTAACCTGCGTGCATAGATACTTTACATTTATACCGTATTGTCATGGAAGTGACAAATGTCATTAAATTGATTTCCTGAACTTGAATTCTCCTATGGAACCTAAACTAAAACTAATGTTAGGTATTAGTTAGTTAACTAATACCTAACATTAGTTTTAGTTTAGGTTACCTAGGATAGTCATGTTGTTGCAAGTCGTAATCCTGTGAACATTTGTGTATACTTAGTGTTTATTGTGTACCTATAGTGACGCTTCGTGCGAGATAACGTACTTTTAGTGTAGGTAGGTACCTAAGTTAAGATTAGGATACCTAGACTCGTGTCGAACATTATTATTGTGTACATAATAACTTTTAATAGTAATAGCGTCTTGTGGGATAGAGACCTAAAGTGAATTTGTGTAAATATAAGTTTTAAACATTCGCGTAAGTTTTTATGAACGTTATATACGTCATTACGCGTTGTGTATGAACAGTTGTCGAACTTTAGTGACAAGATTAGTTACCTAGGTACGCTAATACCTATTTGTTGTGTCGGAACTTGGTTTGTAGTGCGTATAGAGACATGGTGCTAACACGGTCACGTGGTAATAGTGCTTCGCATGCTACGCAGCAGTCAGTAAACATGTTCACTACAGCTGGTGAGCAGTTAGATGACGCGATGCCGTCTACAGCTGATGGAGCTGCATTGTTCGTCGATGTGCGATCGTCGACGCCCCCGCTGGCTGGACCTCCGTCCGCCGGCGCCTCAGCCCTAGCACCACCGCCGCTGTATGGGCGTGAGCTGCCTGTGTACTCACAGATGCCACAGCACGGGCATGCTCCGCCCGTCGCCTCACCGCAGCCACCGACGTCCGCACCCATCATTATGACGGACCAACAATTAGTATACCTTCTGCAATCTTTACGGACGCAGCCGCCTATATATGGCGAGCCGCCACCGCCGACGACGACTGTAAGTACAAACTTGTCTAACTGTACAGCAAGATTTAGTGGTGCTGGCGACGTCCTGGCATTTGTGGACGCCGTCCAAATATATAAAGACTGTGTTGGTGTCCACGATGAGATGGCATTGAGAGGCCTGCCAATGTTGCTCACCGATTTTGCGGCAACCTGGTGGCAGGGTGTAAAACACTCGGTCCCGAGCTGGCAGGAGGCCATTAATTTATTACGTCAAACATTCGGTCCACGCCTCCCACCGCATAGAATCTATAGAGAAATGTTCAGTCGTGAGCAGGGCGAAGAACGCACCGACGTGTTTGTTTGTACGGTAAGAGCCCTAATTGCCCAACTACCGTCACACCCATTACCGGAGAATCCAGTACAGCTAGATATGGTGTACGGCCTGCTCCATAGGAGAATTCGGGAGAGGGTAGCAAGGAGTGCCTTCACTTCGTTCGCCGAGCTGCTGCAGCAGGCTCGAGTAGTGGAGGACGTCCTCGAGGAAGTCGCGCCAACTAAAAGGCATGCTTCTGCATCTGCCGCCCCGCCGCCGTTATCGCAGATTAGTGTACGGGCTTCAACGTTTGCATCAGCTGGTGCTCCCGTAAGTAAGGATGAGAAAGCACCGCCCAACAAAGCTCGGCCCAGGTGCACATTCTGCAAACTGTTCGGTCACGTTAAAGATGACTGTCGCAAACTAGAAAATAAAAATAAGGCGACTGCTGCTGAAAAGGTCAAAAATGAACCAGCTGCGACCCAGCCGGAGCTGCGCCAGTCCGTAACGTGCTTCGGATGTGGTGCACCCGGTGTAATCCGGTCGAACTGCGCAGTGTGTAAAGGAAAACGCACTGCACCGCCTGCCACAACGTCCGCGTTTCAATCAGTGTCTGTGGGTGAAAGAGTGTTAAACCCGCGAGTGCGTCCTATTTTCAATGTGCAAGTGTACGGTGCTGTAGGTACCGCGTTACTAGACACTGGTGCTAAACAATGCGTTGCTAGTGATAGCTTAACTAGACATTTGCGGGCTAATGGCCAAGTATTTCATAGTGTAGAGACAGAGTTGAGATTTGCCGACGGAACCCAACAGGTTCAAATTGTTGAAACAGCCGTAGTTGATGTAAAGGTGCAGGGAGTGGCAATAAGCACTCTTTTTATAGTCTTACCTGGCGCAACTGATTCTTTATTAGGTATGAATTTATAGAGGACGCTGGCATGGTACTCGACTTCGAGAAGAATCGGTTCTCTTTACGCGATACAGGGTATTACGAGCTGCAATACGAACACGAAGACCGCGCTGCGGTCAGTTCTTCGGTCGGCCTCCATGAGTGCGAGGGTATTCTCCTATCTCCAGCCGATAAGATTAAGTTGACTGCACTTCTGGATAATAATTTGGATATCTTCAGTGCAGGGGGAGGGCCCACGCCCTTCGCTTTGCACCATATTGATACGGGGAATGCCGCGCCTATCTCAACATCTCAATATCGGGTAACACCCGCAAAGAAAGAGATTATTAGGTCGGAAATTGACAAGATGTTAGAACTTGAGGTAATAGAGGAAGCTGAATCTGAATGGGCTTTTCCGATGGTACTGGTACCCAAAAAGAATGGTGAGACCAGATTTTGCGTCGATTACAGGAAACCAAACGCTGTGACGCGCACGGACAAATATCCGCTGCCTGTAATTGATGAGATCTTATCTTTCCACATAAAGCAATTGTGTGATGTCCACCATCGATTTGAAATCAGGGTACTGGCAAGTCGAAGTGGCTCCAGAAGACAGACACAAGACTGCATTCGTGTCACCGTTCGGAACGTTCTAATTTAGGCGCATGTCATTTGGTTTGAAGAACTCGCCATCGACGTTCCAACGGCTGATGGATCGGTTTCGTTCAGAGCTAAAGGACGTGACTGTTGTGGCGTATTTGGATGACATCCTGGTAATCTCTGATGACCTGGATGTGCACCTACAAGATCTGCAACAAGTATTCGATCGCCTACGTCAATTCAACCTAAAAGCTAACCGTGACAAATGTGTATTTGCCAGGGAAAGAGTTACGTATCTTGGGCACATAATTACAATTAGTCATAGTCAAGGTATCGAACCTGACCCGAGGAAAGTCCAAGCAGTTGTGGAGATGGTACCTCCTTCAAATATCAAAGAGCTAAAAAGCTTCTTGCAAACTTGTGCTTGTTTTTTTCACAACCGTTGACCGATCTCACTAAAAAGAATAAACCCTGAAAATGGGCAGAAAAGGAGGTCGATGCGTTTAACAAGCTCAAACGAAGACTCACCACGAGTCCAATCCTGCGCCAGCCAGACTTCGAGCAACCATTTATTCTCCGCACAAACGCCAGTGCTTATGCCCTGGGCGCAGTGCTCGTGCAAGGTCCGGCGCCGAAGTCTGAAAAACCAATTGAGTATGCCAGTAGGTTATTAACGGCAGCAGAGCGAAATTATTCCACGACAGAGCGGGAAGCGTTGGCTGTAGTGTGGGCCCTAGATAAGTTCCGTGGTTATCTGGAAGGCGCCCAAGTCCGTGTTGCAACCGACCACCAGCCCTTGAAGTGATTATTGTCTCTAAAGACACCAAGTGGCCGCCTTGCTCGGTGGGCCCTGAAAATACAAGCTTACAACCTGGATGTTGAGTACACTCCGGGGAAAGCTAATGTGGTGGCGGACACGCTAAGTCGTCCAGTATGCCAGCCACCAATGGATGAAGTACCTGAGCCTACTTGTGATCTGTGTCCTGTCTCAGTAGACCTACCTCACCGTAGCTACGAAGAGTTGCGAGCCGCTCAGCTCGAAGATCCTGAAATTAGGAAAATACTCACGGATTTCGAAGACGGTGATGCTGCTACTCGATGGACAGATCGCGGCTATTATCTTTCCAGTGGAGTTCTTTTTCGTTTTGATCCGGATGGAGAATCCGAGGAGCCCCAGCTGGTCGTACCGGAATCGATGCGCCTACAGCTGGTCATTTGGGCTTAGAGCGCACTCTAAAGAGGATCAAGGAAAGATTCTATTTTACGAATATGCGGCAGTACGTATCCAAATATCTCAAGGCTTGTGATCTTTGTCAGAAGTTTAAGCCTACAAATCTTAAACCAGCTGGTCTACTCCAGACCCCTGTCTCGCAGCAATGTTTCGAAGTCCTCGCTATGGATTTGTTCGGTCCTCTACCGGAGGGTAGTAAAGGCGAGAAGTGGATCTTCCTAATAGAAGATATCGCGAGCAGGTGGGTAGAGCTGTTTCCGTTGGCCGAGGCTAACGCAGAAAGCTGCGCTACAACACTTTAGCGCTTTTAGGAAGATCCACTTCTCGCCTTTACTACCCTCCGGTAGAGGACTTGAAGAAGTTTTCATGCGATATGGTTTTCCCCGTCGAGTTATCTCAGATAACGGGACTCAATTCGTGTCAGCAGTGATGCAAGAAGCTATGCACGTTCTCGGCGTTCATCAGAATTTGACTCCAGTCTATCATCCCGAGGCAAACCCTGCAGAAAGAAAGAATCGCGAAATGAAGGAGATGTTGGCGATCCTGATAGATCCAGAGCATCGTCGTTGGCCTGAAGTATTACCTGCTGTGCGATTCGCTTTAAATACGGCGCCTAATCAAGGTACTGGACAATCCGCCGCCTTTCTAACCTTTGCGCGCGAGTTCCGGTCCCCGGTGGACGTAGCCCACGACCTGCGCAGGGTCGTAGAGCAAGAAAACTACGTACCGCAAATCACACCATATTTCGTACATCGCTTGCAAGAAGTGAAGTGGCGTGTCGAGCGTCAGCAGGATATCCGTAAGGAAGTCGCGGACAAGAACCGTCGTCCTGGGCCAAAGTATCGAGTAGGTGACCTCGTTCTCGTAGACAGCCATCGCCTTAGCCAAGCAGCGAAAGGCTTCACCAGTAAGTTTGCCCCGAGACGAGAGGGTCCCTATCGCGTCAGTAAAGTTGTCTCTGCAACTACCTACGAGGTAATAAAGAGAGCGAACCTCGAGGCAAGTATCATGCTAGTTTATTAACACCGTATGTAGGTAATTCCGATGCTATCGTTCATGGTAGAAAGAAAGGTAGACCGCGTAAATTGTCAGTTGCCAAGCCAGCTCCAGAGCCCTCCGCTGACTTGGAGGGGGAGGATATAACGCAACCTAATATAGAGCCAAGGGCCATTCCGCGCACCCAAAGATTGCGCCGACCGCCGAATCGATTATCGCTGTAATAGTTTGTCAGTTAGTCGAGAAACTATCTCCGCGTTGAGCGCACGCGCGTTGTGCCTCCGCGAGTCGGCCCACGCGCCGTTACCGGCTCACGTATTTTTTTTTTGTTTATCTTAACGTAACTACTTTATTACAGTTTATTGTGTTAATGTTCATAACTTTCTTTTTACAATCCATCATACTTTATATTAAAAAAAAAATAAAAAAAATATATATAGTAAATGGTTTGATTTGAACCCGACTACAATTTATTAAATTATTTTACCTATTCCTTTATCTTTCTTTTCGTTTTAAGCCGGGACTCCTCCAGCCCTGGTGATAGTTTTCTCCTAGACTTTATATTTTTCCCCTCTCGGAAAATAGTAACGTTACAAGCTTCAGGTGATACGGCGGGCGTTGAAGATGCAGAAAGAGGCATATATGGCGAAGTTATAGGCATTGGTGCGGGTGTTGCTGCTAGACTGGTGGTCGGAGGTGATGTAGCAGTTGCAGTTGCAATGACAGGATCTGAAGGGGTAAGTCGCGGCCTGATGTGATCAGCGTGCCTTCTCTTCTCCTCCCCATTGGTAGTAGTGACTATATAAGAATATCTGTGCTTCCGGGCCGCAACTGTTCCAGGTTGCCATTTTTTTTCCAGTTTTGTTTTAAAATAAACATCATCGCCAGGTTGGTACGTGGGTGCAGAAGACATAATGCTGGCCTTCACATGCTGGTATTGCAATGTTCTCCTTTTAATCGGCCTGATATTGGACAGTACACAGTTTAACTGTCTCCCAAACATCATTTGCGCAGGTGATTTGCCGGTAGTGGCGTGTTGCGTGTTGCGGTAGTTAAATAAAAACTCCAGCAATCGGCGTTTGGGTTGGTTTCCCTCACTCGGGGCTAATCTGTTCTTGAAGGTTCTTACAAACCGTTCTGCAAGGCCGTTTGTACGTGGGTGATACGGTGATGAAGTGACGTGTATGAGACCTTGGTTTCTGCAACAGTCTTTAAATTCATGAGATGTGAGTTGGGGACCGTTGTCAGAAACAATCATTTGAGGTAGTCCAAAGGTGCTGAAGATATCATCCAACACAAGACATAGGCTTTTCGTAGTAGTCGTTTTCATTGGCCTTAATTCACACGATTTTGACAATGCGTCACACAAGACCAACCAGTAGCTGCCCTTGAATGGTCCGGCAAAGTCAATGTGCACTCGCTCCCATACGTGTTCAGGTATGGACCAAGAAAACACTGGGAGCTCGCTACTGGATAGTCTGTTTTCTTGACACCTGGTGCACGCCTTAACAAAGTTCTCAATATCCTCATCCAAAGATGGCCATCACACGTAGAAACGTGCCAGGGCTTTCATCGATGATATGCCCGGGTGCCCCCTATGTAAATAACCTAAGATTGTCTTTCTGAGTGCTTCCGGTATGATCATCCTGCCTTGCCACATGAGAATTTTGTTTTCTAGGGATAATTCCAAACGTTTTCTGTAGAAGTGTTTAATTTCTTGCTTGTACTCTACTTTTCTCCAACCGGTCTTTATGTGTTGGCAAACTTGAGTTAATATTCGGTCTCTCGAAGTTTCCAGGGCTAGGTTATTTTCTGTTAAGTTAAGGTCCGTAATTCTACTCACTAGGAGACGTGAGGTCGTTTTATGTACAGCACTTTCAATCTTTGAAGGTTGTGTTTCAGGGTTTGGTAATCTGGATTGGCAATCAGCTACAATATTATTTTCTCCTTTCTGGTAGCAAATTTCGTACTGATAACTTCCAATCAAGAGAGCCCATCTCAAAAGCCTATTATTCACTAATTTAGGTAGGTTGCGTTGAGGGCCTAGTAAGTGTATTAATGGTTTGTGGTCTGTAACCAACGTAAATTTTGTCCCTCTCAAGTATTGATCGAATTTTTTTATTCCATATTATATCGCTAGAGCCTCACGGTCAATGACAGAATATTTGCTTTCAGCTGGGCGGAGTTTCCGGGAAGCAAATGCTATTGGTTGTTCTGTATTTTTGTTTTTGTGAAATAGAACAGCTCCGACTCCCTTTTCATTCAGACTTCTCAAAGTCTTCTTCTTCAAAGTCTGTGTGAACGAAAGTCGTCCTATCTACTTATAGAGAGGACCACATTTGTCGTATGCTACCAAGGGTTTAGTAGTTGCAATACATTCCTTTGCAGCCTCCCATATTCGTTTTCGTGGTCGGACCACTTCCACTTTTGCTTTCCGCTGGTTAGAGTGTACAGATCTGCACACAGTCCGTGTAGGTGTGGGATGAAACGCTCGTAATAGTTGATAAGCCCAAGGAAGGAACGTAATTCATTTGCGTTGGTTGGTTACGAAGCCTTAGTAATTGCATCTATCTTTTCCTTTGTAGGACGTATTCCGTTTTTATTAATTGTATGTCCCAGGTACTCGATTTCATCCTTTAATAAGCTACATTTCTTTAGATTTACTTTCAAACCAAATTGCTTTAGCTGATTGAACACTGTACAGAGAGTACGTAAATGTTCGTCTAAATTCTTACCTGTCAGTGCAATGTCATCGAAATACACTGCTACGTTGGGTATATTTCCAAGAAGTTGATCGAGAAAATTCTGGAAAATTGATGGTGCTGTTGATGTGCCGAATGGCATTCTGTTGTACTTGTAATATCCTTTATGTGTTGATATCGTTAAGTATTTCTTAGAATCCGGTGCTTTTTCAAATTGTAAGTAGGCATCTTTAAGGTCAATTTTTGAGAAGAGATGGCCGTTTGCTAACCTTTGTCGTAGCTGATCAAAGATAGGTACTGGGTGTAAATGTTTTGTTAGAACTGGCTCCAATGTAGTACTGTGGCCTCCGCAGATTCTGACATCGCCTGAGGGTTTCAAAACATTGACAGTAGCTGTGGCCTACTCTAATGGAGTTATGTTTGGATCTAATTTGTATATAATACCTGTGTCAACTAGTCGCTCTAACTCTAGTTCCACGTTTTTCTTCATGCTGAACTTGATTGGCCGAGCAGGAAGGTGTACTGGTTCTGCTCCGGGTTTGACATGAATATTAACTTGGTAGTTGTTCACTTTACCTAGTTTCCCATCGAATAGTTCATTGTATTGTTTAAGCACTTGTTTGAGTGTGGTTGGGGCCATAGTTTTGATTGAGTAAACTGGCCTGGGGAATTCCATTCCAAACATTTCAGATACGCTGCAAGAGTGTCGCCTTCGGTGTCACGACTTGCTGCAACCGCCGAGCTACGGGGGAAACATATGTCTGGCTATGTCGGCCCCGCCGGGTCCCGGTAAGAGAAGAAGACCCAAGAAGTGCTGGCTTGACGTCGTAAGGGATGTCATGCGTGCCAACAGTCTTACTACAGGGAATGCCGATAACCGTGCGAACTGGAGGAGAAAACGTAGGAAAGCGGACCCCGGGCGTCGCGAGCCGCAACTGGGACAGACGCTCGGATGATGATGATGAAGTAGGTCATTTGTAAATCTTCGAGATATACATGTACCATGTGGTGTTAGCTACCTGGTAGCTTACACCATAATGAATGTCAATAATGTTATTCGATTCTTTTAATTTTAATGCACTATGTACCTCGTGGAAATTACAGTGGACGGGGGTGAGCCGGCGCTAGCTCCTTTGACCTTGACCTTTCCAACCGTATTAATACGTACGCGTTCTTTGTGCATCAAGACATGCAATTAGAACTTGACGAAGAAGAGATCTATGAAATGAAGTCTTTGAAGCAAATCCAAAAGCGAGTACCCATGACGCAGCTCGACAGTTTAATGCTGACAGAACCTGCTCCATAACAAATTGTTAAAAATAAAAGACACGTCGTTTATTATGACCTTAGCTGGCTACTCCTTTGCAATTTATTACTTTGTAATAAAAAAGTAGGGTAGGTACGGTTTCTTCGCTTTGTAACAGTCACCTTAGACTTTTTATCCATCAACTATACTCATTACACCTTCGGTCATCATCGCAACCAGTGATACAAAGCTACCTATATATATGACCATCAATAGTATTTACAATATATAAATGTTGTGTAAACGATCACTGCGTTAAACAACTTTCGCTGTGACTTTTCCTAGTATGAGTGGTCAATAATTTCAACAGACTGTCTTTACATTCTGAGCTTGTCTATTTCAACGCGGTAATAGGCTACCCACCTGTTATGTGGGACAAAACTGCATTCGGTGAAATGTAGGCGTATAGTATGCCTCTGTGTACCCCTTCGGGGATAAAGGGGTGACATTATGTATGTATTATATGTGTATGTATACATATTTATAACTACAAGTCGTGTATATAACTAACATGTGATTTATTAAAATACTTATTTATTTATTTTTGAAATAAATCTTAGACTTACTTTCATAAATAGAGATGCCCCATTTCGCAATATGGTCCTAAATGCAAGTTTATCCAGATGTGTATTGCGATTCAAAGTGCTTTGAATAGTTAAATTTTTAGGGTTTCGTTTTCCAATGTTTCTTAAATACGTTTATTAACCAAATATCTTTTTAATGGTATCCTTAGGAAACCTAAAACAAGATTAACATAATATAACTAATGGAATCGGGCGTTACATTTAGCTAGACTTTGGATATTGATATTTCAAACAATTTGCTGAACTGAATTCGTCCCTGTGTACTTGACATGTCGTAACAGTACAAAATGTATGTAAATTAACAACAATCTTAGCTGTAGATGACGATAGAAAACAAACGGTTTATGCAACAGATGCTTGGAACAGATTTCGGCTGTATCCCTGACGGGGTAGTCAGAGAGGACAGATCGCCAGGCTTCGCGATCCGTGCATACTTCTTTCGCTTCTTCGGGATTCATCAATCGTTTCATACACGCACGTCTGGGTATCCGAGTACTTTTGACGTTTCAGTTTACACTTTTATAACCTTTGTTTTTAAATATTGTTACGTTCGTAGGGTGGGTACAGGTCGCGCGGCGAATGATGAGCTCTGACAAAAATTAGTGGGGATAGTTTGCGCATGTATATTCGCGCACAATATTATTACACAAAGAATCAAGTTTAATACGACTCTGCTTTGAACCATTAAACATTTTTTATATTCTTCGTCAATCGTTTCCCACTCCTTAGTTTGACGTGTCCAAACCAACGACGCATGCCCTTTTCCAGCTTAACGCTGACACTTCCATTCAAACCTGCCATATTGCGCATCACTTCGTTACGTTTGCGTTCGGCCAAAGTTACGCCGCACAATTTTCGAAGTGATCGCATCTCCACAGCATTCAATTTACTTTTATGCATCTGATGACATACCCATAAAGCAACGTTGGCACTATCATTGCGTTATGTTTCGCCGATAATAATAATTATAATTGGTATAAATATTTGATCAAACAATTTACATAATAAACCATTTTTCTTTCTTGTCGAGATTGGACAGACAATTTTCTCGGGGCATCAAAACCTCAATACACTATTACAAGATTTGCCAAAAAGAGTAGAATATTTTATGTGCGTGACAGTACCGAGATTAGTGTCAACACGTGCCGACATAGCACGGTGTAGTGTGCGGCTGTGCCCTAGTGTGCGTGTAGGATTTCAACCACTCCTGCGTCCACGCTCCTGCTCTCCCGCCCTTCACCCCCTGTCACCCCGCCAAATAGATCTAATGAATGAGTTCTGCGCATTCCCCTTCTACTTTGTTACAGAGCTCATTATTCACCGCGCGATCTATACTAATAGGAATTGCACTAATACCACAAATTTAAAAGAAACACTTAAATTACTCTAAATAAAAACAATAACACCACAATTAATAATCGCTACTAAACAAAATAAACACAAACTATTCGCTTAGATTCCTGAAAAAGGGTTTTCAGGTTATGATGGCATGTGATAGTGGGTGGCCTGAAACGAACCACCATACCAGCGAATCAGTGAGTTACGAGACATTTTAATTCTTTTAAGTTATATTGATATTATTTATTTTAGGCATTATATTTAAATATTTTTAATATATTTTCCTTTTGAATCATGCAAAATATGGATGATCTTTGTAATTTTAATACCAGCTTTTTTTCATGCTATTCTGACTCTGATAGTTTCCACAGTGTGGAAGATGATGCTTTTACTTCTTTGATACTGCACGACGAACTTTCCTCTTTCTCTTTAAACTATCCTAAAAATCTCAATCTAGCTCATATTAATGCACAGAATGTTAACGGTCATTACTCTGATCTTCTGGCGTCTTTTAGCAATTCCTCTCTTCCTCCTCAAATCTGAAACCTTTTTAAAACCTTCTATTCCTTCTACTCAATGCTCACTTCCAGGCTATATCCTAATACGTAACGATAGAACGGGAATACGCTGCGGTGGTGTAGGAATCTACTTGCGCTCTAACATCCCTCATAAGGTTGTTAGTGCATCTCCTTCTGCCTACACTGTATCTGCTGAATACCCCTTCCTGGAAATTTCTCTACTTCATACTAAAATCCTACTTGGAGTCTTCTACTATATGCACATTAACTATTTCGACTCTCTTGATAACCTTCTGCATAATCTTACTTCCCAATACAGTCACGTAGTCTTATGGGGTGACTTCAATTCCTGTTTGTTAAAGAATGATTCCCGCTCCCACAAATTGGTATCTCTATTGTCTTTCTATAACTTACTCGCCTTACCACTTTCTTCTACTCACCATGTTCCTAACTGCAATCCTTCATTACTTGACCTTATCATAGTCTCTTGTCCCAAAGATGGTACTCATGGTAGTTGACTGCTCCGTTCTACTTTCACGACTTACTTTACATTTCTTATCGTGTTCGCGCGCCCAAACGTAAGCTGCAGGTCTGTTTTCTCCGTAATTTCAGAGGTATGGATCTTGATGCTTTGCGATGGGAAGCCAGGTCTGCTGATTGGTATTTAATTCTGCTAATATAAATGTAATGGTGAATATTTTCAACTCTATTGTTATTGCGTTATACGATCGACATGCCCCGGTTAAGCGAGTCCAAATCATACATAACCCGGCACCCTGGCTAAATGTCAGTATAAAAAACTTGATGACTCGTAGAGACTACGCCAAAAAGCGGTACAGGAAGAGTCCCTCGGAACAAAATTTAGTGACTTTTAAGTCATTGCTGAACCGCTGCAGTCGGATGTGTAGAGATGCAAGGAGACGCCACTTTTATGATTCTCTTAACCATAAAAATTCTGCTGATACCTGGAGGTTCCTTAGGTCTGTTGGTATAGGTAAGTCCCCTGTCTCGGATACTAGGGACATTGACATCAATGT
The DNA here is from genome assembly GCA_948477245.1 of Thumatha senex. NCBI lineage: Eukaryota > Metazoa > Arthropoda > Insecta > Lepidoptera > Erebidae > Thumatha > Thumatha senex. The sequence continues at coordinate 6,825,757 of OX419750.1, read as the reverse complement.
GCTAAACATTTATATTTTTTACGGCCACCTGTTACCTTAGATGTAGATGTTAAAAGAGCCACCTTACAAGGACTTTCAGGTACCCAACTGCCACAGACTACTCCTTTTCAGTTCCACTCGGTCTCCGAGTCAGATGTTAAGAAATCTATCTTGTCTATATCTTCGTCGGCTTCGGGAAATGATGGTATATGCTCAAGAATGGTTCTTCCTATTCTTCCTATTCTACTTCCTGTCATCACTCATATTTTCAATTTCTTGTTATTATCTGGCTCTTTTCCCACAGTTTGGAAATCAGCATATGTTGTTCCTCTACCTAAAACTAGCGACCCTTGTCTGTTGACTGATTACCGACCTATTTCTATTCTTCCTTTTCTCTCTAGAGTCCTGGAGCATATTGTTCATCGGCAGCTCTCCATGTTTCTAACATCTACTAATTCTCTCAGCCCCTTACAATCTGGATGTCGCACTGGGCATAGCACAGTCACAGCACTCCTTAAAGTGACGGATGATATTCGCTGGGCTATGGAGCGGAAAGAGTTAACTATTTTAGTATTATTAGATTTCAGTGGCGCATTCAATTCCGTCGATTTTGATATTTTACTCGGTACACTGAAGTCCATAAATTTCTCCACTTCTGCCATATTCTGGTTCAACTCCTACCTTCGGGGGCGCTCCCAGTGTGTTCGTATTGGTCAGACATCCTCTGATTGGTCCGGGCTATCTGCGGGGGTTCCTCAGGGTGGCGTTTTGTCTCCTATTTTATTTTCTGTCTTTATCAACTCTGCTACGAGTCTTATTTCCAGTAACTTCCATCTATATGCTGATGATCTGCAGCTGTATCGCCACTTTACACCTACCGATGCCGTCTCAGCGATTTCATCCATAAACCTAGATTTGGATAAACTAAGCAGCTGGGCTAGTTCGGTCGGATTACGTATTAACCCTTCAAAATCACAAGCCATTGTCAAGAGTAGTAAATACCAATGTGGTATTCTTCCGGTGTCCCAGATGATTCCTGTTGTGTTGGCTGGAACTCGAATACCTTTTTCGGATAGTGTGAGGAACCTGGGTGTGACTATGGACACTTCGCTTTCTTGGAGCGCTCATCTAAGCGACGTCAGCAACAAGGTACATTTTTCGTTTCACTCCTTGAAAAGTCTCCAGAGCTTTCTGCCTTTGGGGACGAAAACCGGTTTTGCTCAAACTCTTATTCAACCCATTATTGACTACGCTAATGCCTGCTATTTAGACGCCACTGAGGAGCTTCTAGATAAAATTGAGAGGTTGCAAAATTTATGTATACGCTTCATATTTAATCTTAGAAAGTATGATCATGTTGTTGCGAAGTTGTTTGCGAAGATGGGAAATCTTAAGGAAACAACTCAAGTGGCTCCCAATCCGCTTTCGCCGTAACACTCGAATTCTCTGCGATGATGAGCAGTGACGCACGTTTGTCGTATATTATTTTCAAAAACTAGTGTAAAATTCGTATTTTTGTGTTTAATAATGGTGGAATATTATACATAAAGAGTTCGGAAGTGCATTAGTTAAAGAAAGTGATATATTGCAATGAATAGCGGTGTTGTTTGTGTTAGTGCCAAATTTACATAGAGAGCTGCAATAAGGGATCCACTGACTTATTGGAGCACGGACTAGGACCTAGGACTGAGGACTTGACATCGACAAACGACTAGACAGGACTAAAACAAGAAAATAATAAATACTGAAGACTAGGCTGTATGGACTAAGTTTCCTTTGCCTGCCCAAGATGCGCGAAGACAACTAAAAAAAAAATGTTTGCAGTTTGCAGATTTTGCAGGTCTAAACTACTCTAAACTAAGCGCTGGTGTACATTATATGTGTGTGGCTTCGATGATATTATATTTTTAAATAATTGACGCTTTATACTCGCACTAACCAAGTGATGCCGCTGTTGTCTTAAACAAAATTGATAGACTGATGGATATGAATTAAAAGTTGAGGCAATATCAAAATTCTCAGTAAGTACTTCTAGATTTCTATACATGAGGCCCAGGGTCTCACTGAGATAGAAGCTTATCCTTCATTGACCCTTTTCACTCCTTAGCGATTTCTATGGTTATGGGCGTTATGGCCATGCTCCCAACTGATTATTAATAGCTTGCATTGTTCTTGACCTTCGTCCTGGACCACATAAGGGTTTTTTTGAAGTCTTTCTGTTATTTGAACCACTTCAGAGCCTCCTTGACTAAGCTAAGGTGTTGATTATTTAACAACAAACAAACAAACTTCGTCCAATGGGTTGAGGTTAACCATATCAAGCTCCAACCATATCCATCCCAGCCAGCCTTGTTTGAGGGTCCACAGATCTGAGCCCCTCCACAGCTTCTGACCACTCGGTCAGGGGGAATTGTGAACTATCATTTCATCTGTCATTAGGGCTGAATTTCTGATTCTCAAATGGTAGGATTTAGCAGTTTTATTGTGTTTGTGCTGTTTGCTCATTCCAGTAGTGACAGCCTCCTGCAATGAAGTGATGTACTGGGTAGACTGACATACTGTTTCATCCAGATTACTCCTGACTCGACACATCCATTTGGGCCCTGGATATCTTAGAGGGACCTCTTACACTCAAACATATGACTGTCCAGGCTGTATGCTTATTACATAATGTTAATAATTGCAGAAACCAACAAATATGAATAAAGGATCAGCACAAGGTGGACCACCATCTAGATACATGCAGTCGTATGGCTCCCAAGGATCGAACTGGGGTGCTAGAGACAATCAGTACCCACCACCTGCACCATCAAGGATGTCTAATAATAATGCACCATCTATGGTGCCTGCTCCGTCAAATTTTTACCCCCAGGTAAATGTAGAATTAAATGAAAACATTACTCCACAATGACGCACCTCAAACATGTCATGATTAGAATTGTGACACTGTGGGATTAGCATTAATGATGAATCTATGTAAAAAAAGAAGTTATTTTGGTGATATATGAATCTCGGCACAATTAAATCTCACCAAAATTATTGATCTGTCTGCAATGCAAGTTACCTTCAGGTAAAGGACACTGTAGACTAGCTACTTTTAGCATAAGCAACCTGCAATGTGTCGATGCCCATGGTGATTTCGCTACTCTTTGCCCCGGGCGTAGCATCAGAATTTTGCGTTTAGCGACTGCTCTGATGCAGCATCGCGTTTAGACGCGGTATCGGAATCACGCGTTTTAACGACTGAGGATTGTGCGGTGTGAAGTGCTTGATCTTGATCGCTGCATTTCGCATTGTCAATGCTAAAAGTAGTTATTTTTTTTTGGTGTCCCGCGTACGTAAATACGTAAAACGTGACAATTGTGCGTACTTCAGAGCGTGCTAGGATAGTGTCGCCAGTTCAGAATCGAATTGTATGTGTAATATCTATTACAAATAATTGACGCGTGGTGAAGTTTCCCGTTGCCATTTCCCACAGTAACTTGTACCCGAGAAAAGTAGCCTATGTGTTATTATAATGTAGAAGCTATATTATTGTAAAGTTTCATCAAAATCCATTCAGTAGATTTTGCATGAAAGTGTAACAAACATCTATTCTAACAAACTTTCGCGTTTATAATATTAGTGGGATATACCTTTAGTACATTGACTGCCTTGGTGGCGCAGTGGTAGTGTATGCGAATGCCGCGACTGAGGATCAAGGTTCGATTCCAGGGTGGGAACAAATATTTGGGTGATCCACTAATGTTTGCTTTGGAGTTTGGGTGTTTATACATAGGGTATAATATGTATGTATTTAGAAATATATAAGTATGTTTATAAAATATATGTTTATATGTTTATATTTTTTTATCTTTTTAAGCTAGCTTGTAGCAGTCCAGATATTCTGTAAGGTAAATCTGTCTACAAATATGTATGTATTTATGTATTTTATAATACTTGAAGCGCTCGTGGCCCCGCGGTCTCAGTGTTCGGTAAACGATCACTGAGGTACGCAACTTTCACTATGGCTGGTCGTCGGATGGGTGACCACTTTGTGGCATTTACATTTCCGTGCTTCGGAAGGCACGTTAAGCCGTTGGTCCCGGTTGCCAGTAAAATGGCAGTCGTTAAGCCTGGTTGACGGCCTTATAGGCTATAGCTTATATTATAAATTTCAACAGCAGGTAGCCACATCTGTCTATTTCAACACGGCAATGGGCTCACCACCTATTACGTGGGACAGGAATCCACACGGTGAAAAGTGGGCATATAATATGCCTCTGCCACCCCTTCGGGGATAAGGCGTGATGGATATTTATTTTATTTTTTATTTAAGTATGTTTATCAGTCATCTATTGAACATTGAACAAAGTGGGCGGCAAACCATGCGGTCGAATCGTTCGCCCGGCGGTGCAGCGATGCCAGCGTCCCCAACAAGAAAACATCAGTTGTCTAGATCCCACAAGCTTATATTAGCTTACTTTGGGCTAGAAGGCAGTAAAAATCACACAATATTTATTATTTATATATTCATTGTTTGGTTTGGCCACTACACTTTGCAAAAGCGAGCCTTCAGTACTAGGTTGTGAGTTATTCAACCTGCAGTAAAAGCAAGCAGATATCCTGGATGTCAACTATAATTGGCAAGGCCAATTTGTGCGCAGTGATTACAGCTGATGTTGATGTGGTGTTGGTATTTGGTTAAGAAGTGTGTGTAACACTAGAAATAAATAAAATAAAATAAATGTCTTTAAGGCTATAATTGTAGTTATTACACCAGATTTATTTATAAAGCGTAATTACAAAAGTAATGCAAACATTTCACAAGAAATAATGTAGGGACTTACATAAAATTAATTGCAATATTATTTATGGGTTATACCACATACCATTATTTAAACAGGCAGTTATGTCTTCCTTTTCTAATCACTCTATTTTGAATGTCATTATAATTATCTTCAATAATTTTTTCACAGCAAGCGTTCTATATGATGAATCAGCCTTCTTATTCAGCCACTCCATCAGGCCCAAGTGTAGGCTACCAGACCGTGCCCTATGGCAACTCAGGCAACCAAGGCTACAATCAAAATTCTTGGTCTAATAATGATTGGAATAGACAACAACAATCTGGTGGCTCTCAAAATAACCCATCGAGAAACGAGGGGCCATCAAGATGGGAGAATAGTGACTCCAAATGGGATAATAGTAGCCCAAAATGGGAAACTGAATCAAAATGGGGCAATAATCGTTCAAACTGGAATGATAATCGTTCAAATAGGATTGACAATCGCTCTAATCGGGATAACAATCGCGCAGAACGAGATAATCATTCAAATCGGGACAATGGTGGTTCAAGACGTGATAACAGTGAACCAAGGTGGGATAATAATACCTCAAAATGGGACAATAGTAGCTCAAAATGGGACAATAATGACTCGAAATGGGAAAATAATGACTCAAAGTGGGACAACAGGGGCTCGGCATGGGGCAACAATGCTGAACCAGAAGAAGGTAATCGTCAGGATTCAAGGTGGGGCAACAATGATCGTTCCGACTGGAACGGTTCCCGTGATCGTAGATTGAACAACAGTGGTGATTCTAAATGGCAGAGTCAAAATCGTGATTCAAATCGCGATACCTACCGTTCGAATCAATCAGCTGGCTCCTCGCGCGATCAAAATGAGTTTTATCGCAGACGTGACCAAAACATTGACTCTCCTCGAACGTCCGTGGCATATCCTTCAGGAAACAGATACTATGAGCGAAACATTGAGCCTCAACAAAACCGGCATGAATCGGCACGCAAACGTTCTTCTGCCGGCCGGGAAGTTGTCAATCAATCTTTACCACAAAAGAAACCACGAAGCATGGACCCTGAAGTGCCCAGGCGTCCTTTCAGAGTATTAAAAGGCAACAAAACACCAGAGGAAAGACGGTTACAAATTGGGCGATTGTGGCGAGGTCAATTTATTGCTACCAAAGCTAGGCAGATATTATCTGATCCCCTATTTCAATACGAAGCTCCAGATCAACATAAACTGATTAAAGCAGTTGAATCCAATATCAGAAAGCGTTTGACAGCGCATCTAAATGGCGATTACACGCATCCTCTGTTGACACTACAGAAAATTTGGAACCAACATTTTGGCTACAAATCCAGTTGGGAGTTACTAAGGGACAGTCTCTTGAAAGTCCGTGGGACGCTGTTTTCTAAATTGGAAACTGGAAAAGGTAAATTACTTTAATGTTCTTGTTTTTTTTTATAAACATCCATGTCAGTAGTATGTCGTAAAAAAACATCGGGGAAAAACCTGTACATCTTAAAGAACTAAAATTTCTTGAAGGTGAGCAGAGGGTATTCATGGCAGACTTCAACTAGCTTGTAGTTATAAAGTTCTATCTGCCATGAACACTATTTGCGTACTACTTGTGTGATGGATATTTATTTTGTCCATTTTTTAGATTGAGTATATTATGTAAATTTTGTATATAATATACATAATCTAATATGGATTGCGGTGTCAAGATATTTGAAGAATTATAAATGTAATCGCACAGCCTGCACGTGTGTTCTGAATGTGACTACGAAAAGGGTGCGTCCACATCTGGAGAACGCGTTGCATGCATGCTGCATCGATCACTGTTTGGTGCACTTCTCTCGTGAACTCTCGCAATTTGCACGTGATCTGTATACTAACCTCAGGCGCGTTTGCAGGTCTGTTCAATGCCTGTTCAATGTTTTACATTTCTCGGTTTGAAATAAAGTAAATGGAAAAGCCCGGGGCGCGGGTGTCGACGGGTGTGAGCAACACGCTAGCTGAGCGCAACCAACGTGTTGCAAGGGGTATGCGCAGTTTATGCGCACTATAAAATGGATGCGATCAACGAGTCACGAGCCAAGCAAACGGGCATAGTCGCGATGCTGCGCCGAGATCTGGACACATCCTAAGAAGTCATACTTAAAAAAATGAAATACCCGCACTATGGTTGTTTGGGTGGATAGCGGTTTGGGGCAATAAATTATTTTTTCACTGATATAAGTTTCTTATCAACGAAGAAATAATTGTTGGCGGTGTTCAATAAAATTTCAGTTTATAAGTCATGATGCCCATCGATTGCGTCTGTACGGTATAAAAAAAAATAGTTGAATGAAACAGCGTATTTCACTTTAATCCACTGGCCAAATTCAATTGTGCTTGAGTTCAAAAATGAACAATGAACAATCAATATTTTAGCTTTGCTAATGACTTCCGCTTGCATTTTCTTGCAAAAAGAACAAAATAACACAAAATGAAAGTCGAAGATTGCGGCTCCCGTATCTTTATTTCAATTCCTGTGTATTATTTTTGAAGTATTGTTAAATGTTGGTTAACACCTTTATTTCGTAATGATACGTATATCAAGGAAGTACCAAAGTTATCTCCCACAATACAATATATTTTATTCCGGTGAGCTTCTTCCAATCATTCTGTTCATATAATGTGTAGAACATATTGTATTCAGAATAAACTTACCTACACACCGAGCATGCTGCAGCACAGCGCAGTTTAGCTAAAGCGAGTGCAGTATATGAAAGCAGAGTTGTATCGACAGAACACGTAGTGGTTTGTGTTCTAAGGAATTATTTGGAGTCATACTTACAGCTAATGACTATCATCACACCGCTCCGCTCGCCACAGGATGTTCATCATGGTCTTGAAAACATCCATTGTCTACGGTGGCATTTTCCAGCACTTGGTAGTAAAAGACAGCTAGAACCTAACACTGGAAAAGGTTTCTGAGCCTTGTGTGTGGCAGCAATTCGACTAAAAATCACACGTATTCCGCCACAGCTGCAAATGGGCGCGTTATTAGGCGTACCTGCTAAAGGTAGATCTCTGGCTATCTGCTGCGCATTCAACGCCAACATTTCACCCACGCTCGATTTTCAAAGCACATTGTGGGGGTCAAGCAGTGGGCCTTTTTAAACTCCTGACGGAAAACAAGGCTTGTGGCGTTCTGATCGAGGTGGTCCTTAGCTCTATAGATTTCGAAGATCATTAGCTCACTGCCTAGGTGGTGACGGGATCTAATTGATCTGAAATTTGGGATATAGTTACTTTGATGATGTTTCCAGAACACGGTAATCTGTAACATGCTTCTGCATCAAGTAGCCTGCGGGATACCCAACTCTTCAGAACGGTCCCAACAAGTAGTTGTTGATTTAGGTTCCAGGATTTTTTTAATTATAAAAAAAATCCGGTTTTAAAGTGCAGTATTCACTGCTAGGTATTGCGGTACTGACCTATCAGAGAGGTGAGATGAGGACAAGTTCGAACAGTACCGACTAAACCGCACTGTGTCTTTTTTCTGCCTATGTGCTCGAAGACCTAGGTAATCTTCTAGGACCTGAAAGCATAGCCACTGAACGGTTTAGTAACCCCGGCTTATTGGAGAATGTACTTGTCTTTACCCTTAATGATAATGCAAAAGCTCCATACTTCCAATAGAGGGCGATTGCGCGCGCTTTGCACTTAGCTCTGCTATGGCAAGGTTAGCCCAAATCCCAGGACTAAGCTATTGAGGTCGGAGCTACCATATGTACATCTCTTGATGTGACTTGACATCAAATCAATATGTTGGTAGAAGACGATAGACCCTCTTTGGTAAACCTCTTTAGTAAATTCATAGCCATCGTCCTATTTTTCGGCGAGTCATATCTGGGAAGCCCGGGACACTTACTTGAATGTATATTTATTTAGCGAAATAAGTTCAATATTTACGTTTGTAAAACGTAAATATTGAACTTCTTTTACTTAAAACATCATAATTCCAGTCTCTTGGTGTTAATTCAACGTAAATAATTAAGAAGGCGTTAATGCCTATTTTTTTTTCCGTTGATTCATACAAGTGCAGCAACAGAAACATGATGAATTTTATGAATGAAAGTACGAGATAATCGTGAGTCTATTTATACTTTTACGAAACCTTACTCTAAATAACTATACTACGTATGGTTATTTAGACGGCATTTCCATCACAACATACTCACCTCTCAAAAGGTTACAGGTTATTTAGTATTTTTTTTGGAATAATTCACATCTCCCGACCACTACGTTACTAGACATTTTAATCGAGGTAGTTATCTAGAAACTTGAGATTTTAGATTATGCTACCCTGATAATGCAGACACCCACTATGAAAGTGTTTTTCGGATTTTCACTGCCGAGGTGTGAAATAGGGGTGGAAGTTTTTATCGATTACATAAACGCTTATGGCTACAATTATAAAATGTGGTATAAGCATTGTTTGCTATATAAGTTTAAACAAAAAAAACTTGCTAGTTTTAGAAAGTCTACCCTTTGCTAGTTTGAAATTTTTAGAGATTTCGATTACAGGGCTTCGCTTATAAAACGCAGCATAAGCTTTGTTTACTATCGTTCTTTGATGTTCCACCCCAAGGGGTAGACGTTCGATGTATGTCACGTTCGATGTATGTCACGTTCGAAGCTGAGGGTTCGATAGTATAAGGGGTAAAAAGGTACAAATATTTTGTCCAGCCCAAATTAAGCTAATTACAGCTACACGCATACCCACCTGATGAAAAGTGGTCCCGGTAGCCTATGGACGTTTGCAACACCAGCGGTTGAATGTTTTATATTCGTGTGAAGCCACAAAATCCAGTTTCGTAGTCAGGTACTCTTAGGCCGAAAGGCCTGTGATATAAATAAATAAGCTGAATTATATCATTATGATATTTCAATCACTTGTAGAAAAATAACGAACTTCGTGAGCGTGGTTCATTACTAACTTGATGGTTTTAATCGCGTGTACGTCAGTTCTGAGTGCGTGTGTCATTTTTAAATAGAACCTACTAGTTGACGCTCGCAGCTCCGCACGCTTCGGAACGATTTCTCGTTCGTGTTTCCCACAGGAACTTGTTCCCGAGATAAAAAGTAGCCTATGCATTATTCTGATGTATAAGCTATATTAATCTAAAGTTGCATTAAAATCCATTCTGTAGATTTTGCGTGAAAGAATAACAGACATCCATAGATACAAACTTTCGCGTTTATAATATTAGTAGGATTATTGTAAAGTTTCATCAATATTCATTCAGTAGATTTTACGTGAAAGAGTAACAAACATCCATACTTACAAACTTTCGCGTTAATTATATTAGTAGGATATGAAGTCCGAAACTAGTCCGACATCCGAAATTTACATAAGTAATACGTTTGATTAGTAATATCAGAATCTTCGTTCTTATACTTCGGTCAAATTAGACCTAAGTATAAGAGTAAAGCTACATAAATTCTCACCAAGCTGAAAATCAGTAAGATCGTTTAAAAGATTGATAAAAATAAAATTTGAAAGTTCCCATCTTTCCCTTATATGGAAAAATAAAATGCGTTTTTCGCGAAGTCTAAATTGACCTGACTATTATTTGATGTAAGAAAATTTGATTGACAACATAGCGTCACATCACTGCATTTTAACGTGAACAAACTACAATTTTGTTAGCCTACAGAAATATTCAGAAATTTAAAAAAAAAACTAAGTTTAAAATTTGCTTTGTTGCTATGCCAGTTATTCAAATGATTATGATTTTCATTCAGTACTCTATATGGCGTATAATAATTATTATATGCAATGTAATTTTTCTATGGGCCTGAAATAAAGAGAATTTATTTATTTTTATTTATTTATTTTTATTTATTTATTTATATTTAAATATTTATATTTATTTATTTATAAAATACATCCTGCGATTAGTAGACTGGAGTCTACAATGGGGGCATGGCAGGTAGTGACTGATAAAATATATGTTTCTAATTTATTTCGTTTCAGATGTACGTGAACAACCCCTGTTCAAGGCAGAGAAAAGGAGGAGAGCAATGGAGGCCATGGGACCGGAGCCTCACCAGTCTGGCAATGGTAATATATTTTATTTTATTATTTATTTATCTATCACGCCTTATCCCCAAAGGGGTGGCAGAGGCATACATATTGTATGCCCACTTTTCACTATGTATATTCCTGTCCCACGTAATAGGTGGTGAGCCCATTGCCGTGTTGAAATAGACAGACGCAGGTTGTGGCTACCTGCTGTTGAAATTTTTCAAGCCGCCCATAAGGCCTTCAACTTGACTTAACGACTGCCATGTTACTGGCAATCGGGACCAACGGCTTAACGTGCTTTCCGAGGCACGGAAACGCTCGCAAATGTGAATTCCACAAAGTGGTCACCCATCCGAGGACCAGTCATGTTGAAAGTTGCGTAACTCAGTGATCGTTTACAGAACACTGAGTCCGCGGGGCCACGAGCGCTTAAAATTATTTTATGCAAATCTATACAGATAAATAAAATTAAAGTGTCATTGTTTGAATACCAAGCTTCTCACTAAATGCATATGAAAGTAAATACGGTACTTAATATTTTTTTTCTTTCTGTTTATTTTGCTTAATCTCTGAAACTGCTAGACCGATTATGAGTATCACGTCCGCTAGTCATCTATAGCTTAAGTCACCCAGTACATTGAACATCCAATTTAATAACCCATTTAAAAGTTGGCATATATGGGAATAAAACAATGTTAAAACCGGTCAGTTTGTATTTTTAAAATGAAATAAATATCGAATAATATAGAAGCGCTCGTGGCCCCGCGGTCTCAGTGTTCTGTAAACGATCACTGAGTTACGCAACTTTCACTATGGCTGGTCCTCGGATGGGTGACCACTTTGTGGCATTTACATTTGCGAGCGTTTCCGTGCTTCGGAAGGCACGTTAAGCCGTTGGTCCCGGTTGCCAGTAAAATGGCAGTCGTTAAGCCTGGTTGAATGCCTCATGGGCGGCATGAAAAATTTCAACAGCAGGTAGCCACAACCTGCGTCTGTCTATTTCAACACGGCAATGGGCTCACCACCTATTACGTGGGACAGGAATCCACACGGTGAAAAGTGGGCATATAATATGCCTCTGCCACCCCTTCGGGGATAAGGCGTGATGGATATTTATTTTTATTTTTTATAAATAAATATCCATAAGGAAACGTTGCATACTCGGGTGGGATACGAACCTTCGTCTTTGCCCTTGCCAAGGGAATCGCTTAAACATTCTACAAAAAAGCTATTAAATTGTAAATAGACCAACAAAAAAAGTTTGTTCCTGTTGTCGGTTCTTCACAGGTGGGCCGCGTTCTGAACCGGTGGTCACTTATGATATATTAAATTTTGTAAGCGCCGTTAAAATGGTCTATGTAAAATAAAGACTTTGGTTGTTCATTAACTGCACATTATTATAGAAATTCCACCATTATACGTCTTGGGACGACGTGGCGCCATCTACTGACTTAATTACACGATACGAAGTATAGAATTGCACGAAAAACATTCGATTTATGAAGACTTCCATTCAAACTAACTAAGCACGGGTAGATGGCGCTGAAGAGACTTTTACTTTTTATCCCGGTAACAAGTTCCTGTGGGAAACGGGAACGTGAAAACTTCACCTCGCGGGCGGAGCCGCGGGCGTCAACTAGTACTTTATATGTGTCAAGTTGACGCCCGGGGCTTCGCCCGCATAGATAAGTTTTCCCGTTTCCCACAGGAACTTGTACCCGGGATAAAAAGTAGCCCATGTGTTATTCTGATGTGTAAGCTATATTTTTGTAAGATTTAGTAGTTTCAGTAGATTTTTCAAGTTAAAGAGTAACAAACCTACATCCAAACATTATTACAAACTTTCACGTTTATAATATTAGTAGGATTAAAATTAATTTCTTTTTGTGCAGTTAACGAACAACCAAAGTTCAAGAAAGAGAAAATAAAGAAAGGAAAGAAGGCAAAAGTACCGGTGGCTCCCCAATTTGGTACTGGTAAGATATTTTATGGTTAGCGAACACTGTCTTGGCAATATAGTCAGCCCCTGAAGAGAATTTTTTACTAGAAATTGACGAATTAACCTACCTCTTTACGTCTTAAGGCGACGTAAGGCGCCATCGACCGGCACTTAGCAAAGTTGCACGGTAGAGGTGAAATAATTCATCAGTTTCGAGCAGTTCACGGTGGTGTAGTTGGTAAACGCGTCTGGTGCGTTGAACCAGAAGACGCTGGTTCGATTCCAGCTCGTGACAGATTTTTTTACTACTTTAAATAAAAAATAATTTAGAAAAAGTTAGCATACTAATTGCTTTTCAAAATTGTTTCCCTGACGAGAGTAACATGATTGTGCCAAAGTCCTAGCCTAAATTACTACTACCAATGCTACTATAGTAAGGGCGTTATGAACTTTTTAAAGTGTATTTTATAGTGTGGAAATCCCCGCGAATGTAATGCTGACTAACTTAACACACTGGATAAAACTTTGTGTGATGAGCACGATGATTTATTCTGTGTCTGGGTGTTATTTATCTATAATATGTATGTATTTAGAAATATATAAGTATTGTATAGTTTTGTACACATGTTCTCGTTGAGCTTGATGTGGTAGTACGAGTGCAGAGAAAAGAGAACTTTGTTTACACACACACTTTAATTAAGAACACGTAATGTCACAAAATAAAGGCGAGTTGGTGTTTTCTTTCTCTAATGTTGTTTACCGCGTTGCAGTAATTGCACTACTACGTTAAATGATATATTCGTTGTTATATTAATGTAAAAGTGACGCAGGCTCGGGGCGTTTCGCTACGTCAGCCAAACATGCACAGTATTACGAGACTGTACATGTTTGGCTGTGTGAGTTGTCCGAATGTAATTTAAAATTAATTTATTTATTTACTTGAACCGACACACGGTCCTTATCTTATCCGTCTAGTGTCGGATAACTCTTCGAAAGTATTTACGATGGATTTAGCTAAGCGTCGCGGCGGCGCTTACGGGTTCAGCTATGCAATTCACAAATATCGGATCCAAATCCGCTACGGCGCAAATGTCGTTGATATTTGAGTTCTATGAATATCGATGAAATTTGCGCCGTAGCGGATTTGGATCCGAGATTTGTAAATTGCATAGCTGGTCTTATTCCGTGTTTAGGTCTTGGTTCGGGTGAAATTTTCAAAAAATTTTCACGTCACGCCGTCGTCTTGGGCTTGCTTCTGTAAGAACGGCGAGCAGCCCACTCGACGTCCCCAGGCCTTGAACATGGAGACCGATAATCTTGGGTATTCATGAAGAGTACTATGAGCTTTTTTTATCATGGAAAAAGGTTTTATTACCTCGGGAAAACACGTTTGCCCGTGATCTACTAACTATACAAGCGGCACGCTATGATGACCGTTTTGACGTTTGTCCTTTCATGAAGATTCGTATTAATTTTAATTACATTTTATTTGTAGAAATATGTGAATAGTCGATCACATTAGAGGGTATTTATACTGCTGTAGAAAACAGAGTACTTATGTAAAACAAGTAAAATATCATCACTTTTGTAATATGCCAAAACGGCCATCATAGCGTGCCGCTGGTATAAATACAGAAAATAAATATACAAATTATCAAAACTTTATTACCTAAAGCTTTGTTAAAATCTGTAATGATTTAATTTATGTACCAATACAATGTTATCGTGTATAAAATGTAATTATAAATTCTTGTTACAGTATATGGCAATATTAAGTTGGACCGCAGATTTGGGCCAAGTGTGCCCTCGATGGGACCCCCGCCGGCTTCAGGTAAATATTTATTTACTTATTTACGTGCGTGTATGAAGTGATTGAATAATCTACAAAAAGCGAAAAAATTATGCATGGATCGCGAAGCCTGGCGATCTGTCCTCCCTGACTTGACGTCAGATATGCAGCGTAAATATAGTTAGTTAGTTAGTTGAACGAGGAGGCGAGCGTAGCGAGCCGACGAAAGTCTACGTTTTAACTCCACTGGAACGGGAAAAAATAAAAATTCTCCGAAGTCTCGGTTCACAGAACCACTAGTTATGTATTTACTTCAGGCGTTGTCCCAACGAACAACCGGCTGCAAAATGTAAAAAAAAATTGTAAAACAGTGTCATCAAGATATAAGTTGACACTCGCCGCTCCGTACGCGTGGTGAAGTTTTCGATCCCGTTTCCCACAGGAACTAGTTTCCGGGATAAAAAGTGGTCTATGTGTTATTTACCCGCGTAGAATCACGTCCTTTGGTCAGCAGGTGCACCGCTATTGAGGTCGCTTGGATTCTGGCGATTTTGGTGGGATTTCTAAGAACCAAACGTGTTTGTATTGTAAATTATATGACCCCCACGGCTTCTCCCATCGCATACTTTGAACTCCCGTCGCACCAATTTAATCCCGTTGCTTATAAATTCTACAATAATGCATTTGCCGACATTTATGACTACTGCTCCGCTCTCCAGGGTAGTAGTGTGATGATATATAGCCTATCTTTCAAGTTGAATCAAACTGCACACTGTGTGCAAATTTGATTAAAATCGGTTAAGTGGTTTTGGGAGTCCATCGCGAACAAAGAACGTGACACGTAATTTTTATATATTAAGATATGGATGTATTAAAACTGTCTTCTTGTGTGTTTTAGGTTTTAAAAACCCAAAGAGTGTATCAAACAATCCAAAAAGTATACCTCTTGCATTAATTCCTGGTCGAATACCCCAGTATCCACAAGGAGGTAAGTTTTGAGAAATGTTACTTTTATAAGCTACTAGTTGACGCCCGCGGCTTCGCCCGCGTAGAGGAGTTGTCCCGTTCTCGTTTCCCACAGGAACTTGTTCCCGGGATAAAAAGTAGCCTATGTGTTATTCTGATGTATAAGCTATATTCTTGTTAAGTTTCATTAAAATCCATTCAGTAGTTTTTACGTGAAAGGGTAACAAACATCCATACAAACTTTCGAATTTATAATATTATTAACATAAGGACTAGCTGACCCGCGCTAAAAATGTGATAAATGAAGAACCGCTCGATCGATATTGTGCAAACTTCACATAAACAATCTACTAAATAGTCCGAACAAAGCCTAAACATTTGGTTTGGATAGGTGAGCCCGTTCTTGAGTTATAAAATTACAACGAAAAGTGGCATTGATTTTTGTATATAGCTACTAGTAGACCCGACACACATCCTGCTTTAATTATGAATTATAGGACTTTTTTTTACACAGTGCCATCCAACCCAAAGTAAGGTAATATAAGCTTGTGGTATTAGACAACATATAAACTTACTTATATATTTCTAAATACATACATATAATAATATTAATAATAGAGTAAATATAATAATATTAATTAAAAATATTTAGTTAATAGCAACTTTCGTGATCTACGAAATTCGTGCTATTGTAATCTTTAAATAACTTAGGAAATAATTTGTGTATTTTATTAAAAAATAATTGTATTACTTTCAGATAAGAAGATGTCTAAACGTAAGTACCCGTCCATCATTTTTTTAAAATTATTTTATGGCCTGGTTACAAAGACCTTCTAGCCAAATCTTATTTTTATATCATATTTCTGCAATCTTATCTTCCAATTAGTCCTGTCCAGTCTTTGTCGATATCATGTCCTCAGTCCTAGATCCTGGTCCTTGCTCTCAGTATAATGGTGATTCTTATACTGAGGTTTTCAGTGGACTTTTCGCGACCATAGAGAAAATAGCATTTCACTACATATATATCATTGTCTTTCACTATAGCACGTTAACACAACTTTTATGTCCAAGAAACCACCAGTCCCGCACATAAAACAAGATAAATGTACTAGTTTTAGAAAATAATAAACAGCAAGCGTCCGCACTTGACACTCTTCCCGCCAAAAGTTCCCCATTCATCAATTTCAAGGGTAACTACAGATTGGCAAGAACGTTTTGAAACGCAACGAATACTTTTTCATGCTGGTTACATCATTGGATCGATTAGTCAATAATGACGAGCGCGAGTTGCACGATTACAGATAGTGAGAGAAAGTCGGAAAGAAAGAAAGAAAGAGAGAGAGAGAGAGAATCGGAAAAAGAGTGAAACGGAGGGAGAGAGAAAGAGTTAGAAAATGAAATAGAGAGAGAGAAAGATATAGAGATAAAGAGGGAGTAAGAAAGAAAGATAGAAAGAGAATGAGACGGAAAGAGAGAAAATTAAGTGTTGATTTGTGACTACTGACATAATAGACAGATATTTCGAGTTACAAGTGTAAGGGGCCCCACCAAGATTTACGGGGCCCCAAGCAACTTTACCTGCTAGCGGTGCACCTGACTAACGCATGAGGCAACCACGTAGGCGACCTAACAACATGCCGAAAAACAAAATCCAAATAATTGTAGTCCACAAATTGGGTCCCAGGCTCCAAATCCAGGTTGACTTTCGAATAACTGGGAAAACACTAAAGATGAAGAAGAAGTCAGCAGGTGCACCACTTGCAGGTGATGCTGACTTGGGTTCGGTGGTGCTTACATGGTCCGGACAAGTGGAGAGGATGGATGAAAATAGACTGAGGAAACAGAATTATGTGGCGAGAGTGAATGGACAAACTGGTAGGGGTCGACCTCGGCGTATGTATGTCAATCATATCGATGACCTTTTGGAAAAAGGCCAGGGGCCGAGTCTGCTATTTCAATCGTGTTGAAATAGAATCGAAATCGTCGATCAATAGAAAGCCACTGGTACCATTTTGACAGTTTTTCATAGTCTACTATTACAATCGTACTCCAATAGACTTCTATCGGTTGGCCGATAGAATTCTACTAACACGTACCGCGCCAGTGGCCACTAGTAAGTTGCATATTTGATAGTCTACTAACACTATGACAGCTAAAAACAGCGATTCTGGTTCTATATTATACGGCTTGTCAATAGTAGACTCGGTCCCCAGGTCAAAAGTACACTTAACTGGCGAGCGTGTATGAAAACGCATGAAAGTAGAAGAAGCGAAAGTTGTATATCAGGACCGTAGCAAATGATAAGTCTGCTTACCCCTTTGGGAGAACGGCGTGATGATATGTATGTATGTATGTATGTATGTATGTATGTATGAATATATTGCCTTTCAGAGCTAAAAAGAGCGCAGCACGAAATGTTGACAAATGATTTGTCTTCACCGGTATTCGACTGTCTGGAGCCAGCGGTACGGCAAGCTATTCAAGATGAGGTGCATTCGATGTGCAAAGTGGTATGTGCTTATTAATGTTTTTATATTTTCGGGATTTTTACACGTAGCGATTGATTTTGAAACGGCAGACAAGCATACAGCCCAACTGATGGAAAGTGGTCACCGTAGCCTATGGACGTTTGCAACACCAGAAGTGCAGCACTCGCTCTCCACCGACCGATACAAACTTCTTGAAGAATTTTTTTTTATTACAGTCTAGGTAACCCCCACGACTTCGCCCGTGACATACTTCGAACTCCCGTCGCAGCTATTTAATTCTTTGCATATAAATTCTGCAATAATTCATAAAAAATTGCCCGATTTGTCGACATTTATGACTACTGCTCCACTGTTCAGGGTAGGAGCGTGATGATAGCCTATAGCCTTCCTCGATAAATGGGCTTTTCAACATATATAGAATTTTTGAAATCCGACCAGTAGTTCCAGTAGTTTCAACTGAACAAACAAACAAAACTCTTCAGCTTCATATATTTTTATTACAGACTTGATGACCCCCACAGCTTCGCCCGTGGAATATTTCGACCTCCCGTCGCAACTATTTAATCCCGTCGCTTAAAAAATTCTACAATGATGCATAAAAATTTGCCCAGTTTGTCAACATTTATGACTACTGCTCTGCTCCCCAGTGTAGTAGCGTAATGATATATAGCCTATAGCCTTCCTCGATAAATGAGCTTTTCAACACAAATATAATTTTTCAAATTCGACCAGTAGTTCCAGTAGTTTCAACTAAACAAACAAACAAAACAACAATTCAGCTTCATATATGTTTATTACAGATTGATAATATATGTGAAGCTTCTGATGAGAACGACAGCACTTTCTGCAACCTTATGAAAGAAAAGGTTCCCGAGGAAATGGAGAGGGTATGTTTTCTGTTTGTGTCTCTTAAAAATGTCTAAATATTACTTAACCGATACCTATTGGTGACTGTCGCAGTGGTGCAGTGAAAGCTAGGACGATTTAACCAATGGACGCTCTATCTTACCGTTTGCGCCTATACCCCGCTTGCCATTTGCTAAGCATTTTTAACTAAGTCCGTGGACTCAGTCTATCGTACACGTTTAGAGGGTAATTTATAAAGAAAAAATGACGAAATGTGCTGTGAAATGGTGTAAAAGTTATAGCTGTCGAACAATTAATGTTTCATTTTACTTGTAAGTAAAGTTTTATTTCATTAACATAACTATTTTTAATAAAAACCTTTAATTATTAACACATACCATAATATATACCATAATAACATACAAAAAGCGCTCGTAGCCCCGCGGTCTCAGTATTCTGTAAACGATAACTGAGTTACGCAATTTTCACTATGGCTGGTCCTCGGATGGGTGACCACTTTGTGGCATTTACATTTGCGAGCGTTTCCGTGCTTCGGAATGCACGTTAAGCCGTTGGTCCTGGTTGCCAGTAAAATGGCAGTCGTTAAGCCTGATTGAAGGTCTTATGGGCGGCTTGAAAATTTCAACGGCAGGTAGCCAAAACCTGCGTCTGTCTATTTCAACACGGCAATGGGCTCACCACCTATTACGTGGGACAGGAATCCACACGGTGAAAAGTGGGGATATTTATTTAATAACATACAACTTAATCGGCCTATATTCAAAATACTTTCATTCTCTATAAATATTATACAACGAGTTACCATCTCAAATTACCCGAATAATATTGTGTCGGATTCGTATTGCATACCTACATTTTTCTGTTTGCAGCTGTATTTTTATTGGTTGTTAGACAGTGACAACACTTCATGCAAGAGTAAGAAAACAATATGTGTGTAGGTTCCCCCCCGCACGAAAGTTTGTTGAACGTGATTTAATACTTTATTGAGTACATTACGCGTCCATTGGTTAAATCGTCCTAGAGTGTGAAGGACTACTGTGATAAGGTAAAGTAATTGGTAGTGATAAATATCATTATCGACTTCTTGTTCAAACCGCACAAGTTAAATAAATCCGAAGGATCCGTGTATTCAATAGATTGACTGCCTCGTTGGCGCAGTGTTAGTGAACGCGACTGCCGCGACTGAGATCCTGGGTTTGTTTCCCGGGTCGGAAAAAATATTTGTGTGATCCACAATTGTTTGTTTCGGAGTTTAGGTGTTTCCTATGTATAATATGTATGTATTTAAAAGTATATAAGTATGTTTATAAGTCGTCTAGATCCCATAACACAAACTTATATTAGCTTACTTTGGGCTAGATGGCGGTGTGTAAAAAAAAAATGTCCCAGAATATATATTGATTTTATTTATTTATTGCCAGAGAGGATTAGGGATGCAACCTCCGTTACATCTTTCAGTGAAAGACTTAAACTCTGACTTTTAACATGTATGTAAACTGTTTAACATTAGAATCATAATTATTTTTGACTTGTAACAATCTGTTATCAATTATTGTATTTTAAGGTCTCGGTTTCGAATAAATATTTGTGGGATCCATAATTGCTAGCTGATGCTCGCAATTAATTCAACAGCAGGTCGCCACAGCCTGCGCCTGTCCATTTCAACACGGCAATAGGCTACCTGTTACGTGGGACAAAAATGCATACGGTGAAATGTGGGCGTTTAATATGCCTCTGCCTATCCCTTCGGGGATAGAGGCGTGACAATATGTATGTATGTATGATGATCGCAGCTTCGCCCGCGTGTTTTTCTCCTACCCGTTTTCCCCAGTGTTATCGTAAGCTAGTATGTAATTCTGAAGAGATAGACATATGCCTTCGTGAACTTTTGTGTAGACCTATAAAAGATATACAATTTCACAATACATCATTTTGTTATACTCGTATCTCAAACGCCTTAGGCAGCGTTTTCATTGAAAGCTTCCAGAGCGCATATTTTTATCTGACACATTCATCAAATATCGTTATATTTTAGCTTTGACATATTCTATACTAAAAGCATCCTCGATATTCGAGAACCACTCACTCCACACATACATTGTTCAAAACAGTACATTATTATGTGTAGTAGTTTTTGACTGTTTACTCTGTTGATTGATGGCACTTGGAGGAACTTGTATTCAATGACATCCGAAATACATAAAATATGTGCTAACCTTTGAAAATGCCGTAAGGCGAAACCGGTCAGGTTAAAATAATAAATAAGTGGAACAGTACAAGTGTTTTTGTTCAAGATAGTAGTTTTTGAGTTTATTGCGAATAGACAGACATACAGACAGACGCGGCGGAGAACTTTGTTTTATAATATGTAGTGTACACTTATATCAATTTACATTTAAAATACATACATATTATACATAGGAAACACCCAAACTCCGAAACATACGTTTGTGGATCACACAAATATTGTTGGTGCAACTTTTAACAATAGGATACATTATTATAGATAATGGCTAAATGAACACACTGATTATTTATTAGATAAAAAAATTAAAGTGATAAAAAGTAATTTCCACAAAACTCTAAAAATAATATTATCCTATTGATATTATAAACGCGAAAGTTTTATTTTTGATGAAACTTTACAATAATATAGCTTCAGCATCAGAATAACACATAGGCTACTTTTTATCTCGGGAACAAGTTCCTGTGGGAAACGGGAACGGACAAACTTCACCACGCGTGCGTAGCCGCGGGTGTCAACTAGTTTAAAATAATATTGTGTGTAATTACTATACTTGCATACACTACCACTACGCCACCGAGGCAGTCATACATATCATTTGTAAAATACCAGCAACCTGCCAGGAGTAGACAGCCAAGGTCATACATAACCCAACGTTTGTTTTACCACTTTTGACAATTCGTTACACAGCGAGTACTATCGTACATTGAAACTTAGACCTTCGTCATAGGTTTTCGCTCTTGGATTAGCTTAAAAGAACTCCTGGGTCTCTTTTCGTCACGTACTGCATCCTTCCATGAACGATGGATAAGCGCGCATCAATGCGGTTGAAAAAAATCAAGGTCAAAGAAGTTAAAGGAGTTATGACCGGTCCACCCCCTTCCCCTGTGATTTTCACGAGTTGTGTATTACTGTATTTTAATCAGTATATTGAATAAAGATTAAAAAAAAAACAAATTCAAAATCGAAATATAAAATATTAGAGCATAAACCTTAAAGGATATGATGTTAGCTACCTAGTCCTACCAGGTTGCTGGTATTTTATAAATGACCCAGTATTTAGGACGATTTAACCAATGGACGCGTTTCTTACCGTTTGCGCCTATACCCCACTTGCCATTTGCTAAGAATTTTTAGCTAATTCGCTGTCTTAATCGGCCTGTATTCAATATACTTTCATTCTCTATAAAAATTATACAAAGAGTTACCATCTCAAATTAGCCGAATAATATTGTGTCAAATTCGTATTGCATAGCTACATTTTTATTGGTTGTTAGACAGTGACAGCACTTCATGCAAGAGTAAGAAAACACTATGTGTGTAGTTTCCCCCTCGCACGAAAGTTGGTTGAAGCTGAATTCATACTTTATTGAGTACATTATGCATCCATTGGTTAAATCGTCCTAGCCCAGTATAAATAGAAGAATAGGCAGTATATATATTAATACAGCTATATTAATTTACAGATATTTCAAATAAATTTGGGTCGTCGCATAGTACCAATACTACCAGTCCTAATTCGCGTGTTTGCCACGCCTATGATAAAACGACTCCCGCTTGAAGAGTTCTTAAAGGATTATAACGTGATTGCACTCAAGAAGGCTCTGCGCACACCTTATTATATAGTAAATTGTAATTCTATTGAGGATCATGATAGACTGTGTTCGCTAAAGTCTGTTACGGTTGGTAAGTGAAACAGCTATATTATTACTTGTTATGACATTGTTTTGTAAAGAAGTGAAACTTCTTTAGCCCCGTTGTGATTAGAAAATTAACTGAAACGAAAATACGTCAGAAAAAAGTGACAATACTGCCTCCTTGCTAGACACACATTATGTTTTGCTCCTTGCCATCCCTAAGATCTCTGGGGTTTTTGAAGGGCGGCAGAGACACATTATGTTTTGTACTGCCCGCAACCAGTAAGCTCAGAAAGCTCCCGCGACCTTTATTAAGTTTCCGTCGGTACGACGTACTAAGTACTAAAGTACTAAGTACTCTCCACTCGAGAACCTAGACCCCAGTCGCGTCGGTTCTACAAGCAATTTGACCCACCCACTATCATTTAACCGGGCGATTCTTTCAGCTATGTCGAAAACCTGAGGGTCCTTCTTCGGAATTCTTCGTTACTGATTCGAATACGAAGTAACACTCCGAGCATAGTCCTCTCTAGAAGATATCTAGCTTCTCAGTGAGGCTCATTATCAATCCATTACTAATCTGAATATTTAGGACAAAAGAGTTACTAATATATACAATATTCTTGATGGCAGTACTATCAAGAATATTAACAATATTAATATATTTTACAACATTTTCTTATAAATATTTCAGCCGGTAGTACACTTCAATTTAAACCGTTCAACATGCTTGATAAGAAGAAACCGTGGTCGAAACAAGCTAAAGCTGCTGCAGCAAACAAAACTATGTATGAAATTGAGAAAACCGAAAGTGCGAATGTTGGAAATGCTAATGCTGGAAAGGCGAATGCCGAAATTGCTAATGCTGAAAGGAAGAATGCTGAAAACGTTAATACCAAACGGACAAATGATGGAAATGCTAATGCCGGTAATACGAACACTGAAAATAATGAAGATGAATATGAAGGCACTGGCGAAGAGGTGAATGATGAAGGTTTGTGCAAGGAAGTCCTAGAAATTTACGAGCAAGCCAATATTCCGGAGCAAATTGATGAAATAGATGATCAAGCTTATGATAACGTGGAAATTACGGAAGCAGACTATTACCAGGCTTATAAGACAGGGAAGGATTTGATTGAAAATGAAGATTTCACTGATGATGTCGATGTAGACAATATAACTAGTAAACAGGTTTCTGTTGCCCAAGAGAACAAACAGGTTCAAGAAGCAGACGAACCTGAAGACGCGAAGCAAGCAGATGATGAAGACGCGAAGCAAGCAGATGATGAAGATGCGAAGCAAGCAGATGAAGATGATATTGATTTCGATGATGTGGATGCTGATGATTTGGAAGATTGGTGATTTGAATATCAGTAGAAAAGTAAAAGCCCTTCCACACGGATTATTTTTGACGCGGTAACAGATATTCAAAACTAGACACCACACTTTGCACACGATCAATAACTTTGTGGCGCCTTAATGGCATTTGTGTCGATACACAACAACACGGTTATTACGTATCTTTCTGAAGGCCAGTGACTAACGGGCTTTTGATGTCAACTGGACTTTGATGATAACTGGTCTGGTATCGTATTGAGTTATTGTCAAGTTACGGTGACTAATAGTACAGAATAAGTAATAGTACTACGTACAGAAGTTTCACTCCCAAACAAAAGTCACTTTTAGGTATGTAAATATGCAGAGTACGAGAACAGAATACGAGTCTAGACTCGCCGCCTGCAAGCAACATTGAAACTTATAACTGCGCGCGAACGTTAAGTTTTCTTTGCGCGCCAGAGTTTAATGAACGAGCTGTGAATTCCGCGCGGCGTTGTCACTTGAGAAGTTTTTGTACCTAGATGTTTTATTTAGAGCGCGACTCTCGTGCGCCATTAGCCGCTCCGAGCGGTGCGCTGCCCGAATATACCTAAACTGCGGTGTGACACCCCCCTGCTAGTAGGCGGGAACGGTGCTCTTCACCATGCCACTTGTTTCCTCCATTTCTGATCCACTATTTAAACGACTGAATTAAATCGTACCTTGAAGCATCAAGCATCATTTAACTATATTAAAACAACATTTTATTGTATACGGTTTATAGTATACCAACATGCAAAATGTGAAACGGGCGCGGACGCGTTTCACATTTTGCACAGTTTTATAGTAGGTATGCTGCGTACGAATTTCGTGTTAATTTTGCAATCAAATATGGCCGCCGCGCCATTATAAAATTTTATGTTAGGTATCATTTATAAGGTTTTTTGATATGCTGAGTACGAATTTCGAGTTAATTTTAGAATTCAATAGGGCCGCCACAAATGACCCTGTAGATACGACAATTATACGCGCATATCGCTTTGTATTTTTGCGTTCTGAAAAGTGCGTCGTTTGCGCGTTAAAAATACGGCTTGTGCATTGGTAATTTCAGTGATGCTACGTATTATGTGTGCTTTATTTTTATCTAAAATTATAATTAAGTATTAGTTTTTTAGCTAAGAATAGACTTACGGCCGGTCTCAATAACCTATCTGTCTTTTACAATTGTCTAAAATAATGTCAAAATAGTTACCATCGGTACCTATCGACGAAAATATCGGTTTCAATAACAAAGATAGAAATATTTACCTAGAACATTGAACTATCAGTCAGAACAGTCGTTAAACTCAGTTGAAAGACTTATGGGCGACTTAAAAAATTTCAACAGCAGGTAGCAACAACCTGCGTCTGTCTATTTCACACGGCAATGGGCTAACCACCTATTACGTGGGACAGGAATATAAAAGGTGAAAAGTGGGCTTACAATATGCCTCTGCCACCACACCACATAAATAAATAATATTGCACACAGCAATTTATCACAACCTTTATTACATCTTTTGTCCACTTTGCGTGAGGTGCTACCCACAAAAATAATTTTCGCACCTACCCGCAATTCTAGCTTATCGATAATTCTTTTTGGGATACCCTAGACTAGACTTTTAAATTAGATGTTGCGTCGTGTATTGCGATTGGCGCGCGAAGCGATTTCGCGACTTACTGAGTTCGATATTCAGAGTCGCGCGTTTTTACGACTCAGTCGCAGCGCATGGCGTTTTTAGTGTACGGGTGTGGAGCGCTCGATCGCTGCATTTGGCTTTTAAAAAGCGACTTAATCTCATGGGGCCGAGTCTGCCATTTCAATCGTGTCGAAATCGTCGCTCAATAGAAAGCCACCGGTATAATTTTGTCAGTTTTTCGTAGTCTATTATTACAATCGTACTCCAATAGACTTCTATCGGTCGGCCGATAGAATTCTACTAACACGTACCGCGCCAGTGGCCACTAGTCAGTTGCATTTTTCATAGTCTACTAACATTTTGACAGGTAAAACAGCGATTCTGGTTTTATTCTACGGCTTGTCAATAGTAGACTCGGCCCACTAGTCTGCTGTTTCGTTATACCATCCCCTCTTCTCAGTTGATTGTTGAATATTTATACACTTTAGTAATTTACATTGGAACAGCAGAGGAGTACGATAATATGTTTTAATTTAATTATAGTATTAGTACCCTCTTTTAAGTTGTTAATAATAAAATACTGGAATAATAAACGGTGTCTGTAGTAAATGTATTTTTATTACTAACTAGCTGTGTCCTGCGGTTTCGTCCGTGACTCCATTCCACCACTTAATGTAATAAATTTACCAAAACAAAAAAATTCAAAGCCCAATATCCAATTTGGTAACTTAAGAACGGCTTTAAGTTATGGCAATATGTAGGAAAATAAGGATTCATTTGTATAATTTAATTAACCAGCCTTTGCCTCGCGTGCGTGAAGGTTAGCTATCTCGTTTCACCCTCTTTGGAGAGGAACTTCGGAAACCCGTAGTGTGTACCTATTTATTATGTATGATATGATAAACTCGCCTAGAATAAAAACTTGAGAAATTTTTAAGGTAAGCTTACCCTAACTTAAAAATTTTCAAGTTTCAAGGCGCATTTCGGCTGGGCGTTATAAAAAAGCGTATAGAAAATATAATTACTGCACGTCTGACCTCGGCTCTTATAATTTCGAGCTCGGCGGTGTAGCTTTACCAAAATCGTCTCTAATAAATTCTGTCAATGATGCGTGTTGCGTTTTGATGCAATTCTCTCGGATACAGCATAATGGAGAACACAAAAGGGTCAAAATATTACTATCAAATACAGCTAAAATTGGAGCGTAGCTCATGTACATTACATTACTTTTTATTTCACTTCAATACATGCAGTATTTCCGAAGTTATAACGGTGAGAAGTCTTAAACGTTTTTTGAATTTTTGAGGTTAGGCGCGCTCATTATGACGTCACAGTGCCCCGGTGGGTTGACCCTACTACATTACGCGCGTTTCGTTTCATTTTGTTTCGATTTTCTTCGTTTTCCTATTACTCGTACGTCAAAAAAATAATATTATATATTATCCTTTATATCCGACTAGCTGACTTGCCCGGTTTCGTCCGTGACATACTTCTAACCCCGTGGCACCCATTTAATCCCGTCGCTTATTACTATTCCAAAAATGTTTGAAAGTTTCCCCGCTTTGTTGACATTTATGATTACTGCTCCGCTCTCCTGTGTAGTTGCATGATGATATATAGCTTAGAACCTTCTTTAATAATAGGGCTATCAAATAAAAAATGATTTTTTCAAATCGGTTCAGCCGTTCACGCATGATGGCGTGACCAAGGGAAATAGGGATTCATTTTTATATATATAGAATTACTTCTCCAAAAATGTATGAAAATTTCCTCGATTTGTTGACATTTATGATTACTGCTCCGCTCTCCTGTGTAGTTGCATGATGATATATAGCTTAGAACCTTCTTTAATAATAGGGCTATCAAATAAAAAATGATTTTTTCAAATCGGTCCAGCCGTTCACGCATGATGGCGTGACCAAGGGAAATAGGGATTCATTTTTATATATATAGATTAAACGCTCGTGGCGTCGACGAGAAAATTAAACGATCACTGCGTAAAGCTAATTTCGCTATGGCTGGTGACGGATAGATGACCACTTTGTTACTTATAATTTATTTGTTTGTTAAATTTTCGAGTGTTTCCGTGCTTCGGAAAGACAGATATCGGAAAGCACGTTAAGCCGTTGTTTTAGGTCGCGGTTGCCAGCAACATGACAGTCGTTAAAAAGCTTGAGATTGTTGCTACCAGACGCAGATTGTTGTATTGTAGCAACAATCTGCGTCTGTCTATTTAAACACGGAAATGGCTCACCAGCTATTACGTGGGACAGAAATACATATGGTGAAAAGTGGGCTTATGATATGCCTCTGCCACCCCTTCGGAAGAAGGCTTGATTGGCACACATAAAAACAAATTAAAGCACAAAAAAAAACGAGAATTGTGTTCAAATGTTTTCGTAACGCGTTTACGTTGCGGGTCGGAATACAGTCGGTTGAGAAGCCAATTTTAAATAATAAAAAGTACACAAGGAGGAACGTTAAGTAGGTTAAATATGGTAATGTTATGTAGAGAAGAAGTTATTATTAAAATATTATTAGCAAATACTTAGATCGAAATGGTTTTCCCAGCAGAGCGCTTTAGTTTTAGGGTCTATTGAATCAACTATTTTTACGGTCGTCATCCACTTATTCCTAATTTTTGAGTTCAAAGGTTCATAAAAAAAGAGTTATCGGGTGTTTTAACTGTTGAATTGAAGTAATAAGAGACAATGCAGTATTTTCTTACCATTTCATTTCACCACTGATAACTTTATAATTTTGATTTTTACTGCGAAGCGGTGTGCGAACGAGAGTGCTACTGCTAAACGAGTTGCGTTGTGACGTCATCAGCCAGTTTTTAAAAACGCGTTTTTAAAAACTTTCGGCTAGAAATACGCACTTTGATCGTAAATATTTCAACCATTATTTAAAATATAAAAAGTAAAAACACCTTTTTTATCGTATTTTTTTTGTAGATTTATTTGGCATGTAAAGTAAAAAACATTTGTCAGGTCCATTACTTAGTAATATTAAAATGGTTTTCATTTTATATTAATTACATCGAGAACCTTCCGCTTCAATGGAGAATAGCTTCTTAATTTTAGATTTAGGGCCGTATTTCAGAAAGTTTCTCAATACTTGAGGCTTTAGTTTAAACTTTAAGTTTCTCAATAATCGACGCTTGAGGCTAGTTTTTGCCTTATAAATACTATTCTCAAGCCTTAAGCGTTTCTTGAATATTGAGAAACGTTCTGTAAGGGCCTGCGCGCACGAGCGAGAGATTTTTTGTCTCTGTCGCGTCTCGTCGCAGTGATTTGTTAAGGTGCGCGCACGAGTGCAACAGCAACGCAACTTTTTCTTGAAAATTTTACGCAGTCATTAAATATGGCCGCCGCGCCATTGTTATAAAATTTCATGTTGGGTATCATATAAGGGGTTTTTTAATATGAAAAATAAAATAAATAAATATCCATCACGCCTTATCCCCGAAGGGGTGGCAGAGGCATATTATATGCCAACTTTTCACCGTGTGGATTCCTGTCCCACGTAATAGGTGGTGAGCCCATTGCCGTGTTGAAATAGACAGACGCAGGTTGTGGCTACCTGCTGTTGAAATTTTTCATGCCGCCCATAAGGCATTCAACCAGGCTTAACGACTGCCATTTTACTGGCAACCGGGACCAACGGCTTAACGTGCCTTCCGAAGCACAGAAACGCTCGCAAATGTAAATGCCACAAAGTGGTCACCCATCCGAGGACCAGCCATAGTGAAAGTTGCGTAACTGATCGTTTACAGAACACTGAGACCGCGGGGCCACGAGCGCTTCGTTTTTTAATATGCTGAGCTGATGCAGAAATTCGTACATAACTTTTTGTTGAATTTTATCACATCTAATGAATTTTAGTGTTTTCAGATACAAATTTAACGTCACACAAAATTTATACGTTTTCATTAAAATTAGACGTCACCTATTTAGGTGACTTCTAATTTTAGTGAAAAGACTAATTTTAATGGTACGTTTATTAATTTTAGTAACCGTTTGAAACAAGAAAACTTTTAAAATGTTGTAACGTTAAAAATGTACATAGGCAGTTTAATCCCCAAGTTAGTCGATATGTATTTACATTCGACTGTCTATGTACATTTTTCAAGTCTTGTTCAATTTTATCACATCTAATGAATTTTAGTGACATCAGATACAAATTAAGTGCTATTTATGATATCACCAACTTTAGTTCGACTTAATAACAGAATAGCATTTGGCCATCTCTTAACAAAAATTAGAAAATTTTAGAGATATTTAGTTTAGTGATCTTAATAACAGATTAGCACCTATGTGTTATTCTGATGTATCAGCTATATTATTGTAAAGTTTCATTAAAATCCATTCAGTAGTTTTTACGTGTAACATCCATCCAAATATTTGCGTTTATATTATAAATTAAGATTAAGATTGAAGCAAAACAACAATAAAAGAAAGAAAAGACAACGAAGACGATGTTGAAATAAAATAAATAAATAAATAAATATCCATCACGCCTTATACCCGAAGGGGTGTATAATATGCCTCTGACGATGTTGAATGATCAAAATTTTCAAAAATCGTACAAGGTAAGTGCAACCTCGTATTTCAGTGCCTAGACAAGATCGAAATCCTGATTGCTACCAAGCGTTTAAGTCATAGCAAACTGTTTGCCGAACATCCTTTGATTTATTTATTTTTAATTCTGGCTACGCACGGTGACGCGATTGCCAACAAAATTTATTGATCTTCCATTACGTATCCAATTTTTCTTCTAGAGTGATAATTTTCAAGTAGATAATGAATCTTCTTCATTCAAAAGTAGTAAATTATTCTTATTGATAGCAGCGTATTCATGTAGAGGTTTGTTCAAGGTTTGTCAAAAAATTATGGTAAATTTTACTGCATTTATAATATGTGGATTTTGGAAGGTAACAGAAAATACCGCGTTCCACTAAGTTATCCAATTTCACAACACTTGTGCACGTTGTCGAAGCTTTTATGTTTAAAACAACATTATTTTTACACATAAACACCCGAAAATACACTAGTTTGAAAAATTAATAATGGAGTAGCGACCGCGTCATTCGCTGTTTCCCGCCAAAATCCAGCCATTGATGTGTGAAGAAAAAAAAACGACACCAATGCCAAACACTGGCGACCACAAACAAAAACAGGCAAACAAACAAACCTGATCCACATCTTCGTATTTGTTGTTTGGTTTTCGCTGTTTGCCGTGGTTTGCTAAGCATATGGAGGCGGCATAATATGGTCTAATAGCTTGCTGTCAAAATTGACAATTGTCTTGTCATTGTCTGGAGTGACTTTTGGCGAGAGAGTGACAAGTGCGGACGCTTGCAGTATATTATTTTCTAAAATTAGTGCATTTATCTTTTTTTATGTGTGGGAGTGGTGGTTTCTTGGATATAAAAGTTGTGTTGACGTGCTATAGTGATAGACAATGATATATATGCAGTGAAATGCTATTTTCTCTCTTCACGCGAAAAGTCCACTGGAAACCGCAGTAAAGGAATCACCATTATACTGAGGGCAAGGAAAAGGACCTAGGACTGAGGACTCGACATCGACGAAGACTGGACAGGACTAAATGCTAAGAAAATATTAATACCGAAGACTAGGTTGTATGGACAAAGTTTCCTTTGCCTGCCCAATATGGGCGAAAACAACAAAAAAATTATTGTCATTGTCTGCTTTGTCAGTTGCTTGTAAAAAAGGGCGCGAACTTTCGAATGTAGTGGCGACTTTTTCGATAATTATTTTCTAAAATTGTGTAATAGTCGCCCTTCTTCGTTTAAATTCAAATAAAACCTATAATCTAAGTGTGTAAATAATTGTTAATAAGTTAAAATAAGTTATGACTGAAGACAGTGGTGGTAGGGCTTCTGCCCACAAACGAAAACTTTCCTCAGCAGATGAATCTTCACCACCAAAAATGTCAGCTGCATTTGTAAACACCAAAAGAGGCTTATTCAAAGACTACAATCATATTTACACAGAAAATGGCAAAAAGGAATACCCAATACTTTTATCATCCACATCTACTAACAAGACCAAAATGGATATAATGAAAGCAAATAAAATTTTAAGATCTATAAATTGCTCTGGGGTAATGTTTGTTAAACCTATAGGTAACCATCTGTTGAAGATATTTTTTAACAACCTTAAGGATGCCAATTATTTCCTATTAAATAAACGATTACTGGAGGAAAATGAGTGGAAAGCCTCTATTCCATTTGATCACCTAGAGAGTCAAGGTATAATTAAAACGCCAATAGACATAACTGAACATGATTTATTGTCTAATATCAAATCAACTGCTGAGGTTATAGGAGTAAAACGTTTTATGAGAAAGAACATTGATGGCTTGCTTGTCCCAACCCCAACTGTATTAATTACATTCCTCAGTTCGACACACCCAGACCATGTGACATTTGATTATATCTGGTTTGATGTCAAGGAATACGTCAAACCGATTCGCCAATGTTTTATCTGCTACAAGTTTGGCCACAGCAGAGGTTCTTGCAGGAGTGCACAGGTTTGCTCCATCTGCTCTGGTAATCATTTCTTTAAAGACTGTGATAATAAAGACAATGTTAAGTGTACAAATTGTAATGGCCCACACATGGCTGTTAGTACATCTTGCCCTGTGAAAGCAACGAAAATACAAGACTTGAAAAATAAAATTAATGGTACATTGACTTATGCTAGCATGGCCGCTAGACCCATACAAGATTATCCCTTGCCAACTATTGCATTCTCTCAAACATCCACTCCAACAACACATCAGAAAAACAAGAGAACACTAATTAACATGCCTCAAAAGAGGGCATTATTCACCGATATACTTAATTCTGACGATTTATTAAACATTTTGACTAAAACACTTGTAGATATAACAATTAAAAGATCCGATCCAATTCAAGCTAATGCAACTATTTCCTCTAAACTCATAAAAGAAATGCTCATTAGTAATTTTACAAGTTAATTAGTCTATGGATAGCACAAATTGTAATGCTAATCAATTGAATATATTTCATTGGAATTGTCGTAGTATATTACCAAAAATTGACCAGTTAAAGCACTTTATCGTTACTCATACTAATATTGATATAATTCTGCTTAATGAAACTTGGTTGAACCCTATGAAGTCATTTAAATTGCCAGGGTATCACATCGTTCGATATGACGCTGACCGGCTTCATGGAAGCATTGCAGTGGCTATAAAAGCTAAGTATACATACACTCTAATTGACACACCTTCGAATTATCATTTTCAAAACTTACTGATATCTGTTAAAATTGGTTCTATATCGATTGAAATTCTTTCTGTGTACATTCCTCCTACTCCTAATGGCAAATTTAACTTGAATATGTTGACAGACACTTTCGTCAAAATTAAAAGTAAAAATTTCTTGATAATTGGCGATTTTAATGCTCACCACTTGTCCTGGGGTTCACGATTTAACGACGGCAGGGGTAATATAATCAATTCTTTTGCAGATGATAACAACCTCGTTTGTCTGAGTGATTTCACTGAAACTACTGTAGCGGCTTTCGGTCAATCTGGTAATGTCTTGGATTTAGCATTTGCCTCACCATCGGTGAGTACTAGTTGTTCTTTCATTGTTCACGATGACTTGATGAGTAGCAATCACTACCCAATTATAGTTGGCGTTCTATATAATAGTACCTCACCTAGTCAAAGTTCTCAAGCTGAGATAGACTCCGATGATTTAACCACAGGTTGCTTATCTAGTATTAATTTTAATAAAATAGATTGGACTGAGTTTAAGGAACTTTGTGAGAGGAAATTTTCAAGTTTCTCTCTAAATAACGAACCGTTAATAAGTTATGATGACTTCATTGAAAACCTAACTGACGTTTTATTATTGTTTCCTAAGAATTCAAATAATTGCCATTTTAAAAAACGCAAATCTATAATTTGGTGGAATGATATTTGCTCTCAGGCAGTCAATCAATCCAAGCTTGCATTTAAATCATATAAAAGTTATCCTACACTTGAAAATTATATCCTGTACAAACAATTCGACGCCAAGAAAAAAAGAACCTTATCGGAGCAAAAGCAGCTTAGTTGGGTCAATCTCTGTTCTTCTTTTAATAGAATGACTCCTGTAAAAGTAGTATGGAGTCATATTAAAAGGTTAAAATTTGCAAAATTAGGCACTAATACTCATTCGCTTAATTTCTTTGAAACCCCTTCCAACGCCGATGCATATTTAAATAAAATAGCATCCGGAAATTATGTTCAGTATTCTCAAAATTTTTACTTAAATTTTTTAGTTCAGGGGTCAGAATCCGCTCAATGGATTCAGGAACCCTTTGCTCTTTTTGAACTGGAAGCTTCGTTAGATAGTAAAAAGAAGAACACATCTCCTGGCCCTGACTACATACCCTACGCCGTCATCAAAAATCTACCAAATGAAGTACAAATCATCCTTTTGAATGTTTTTAACCAAATGTGGAAGCAAAAGATTATTCCACCTATTTGGAAAATTCAATTTGTTGTCCCCATCAAAAAACCAAACAGGGATGTTAATGAATTAGATTCTTTTAGACCTATTTCGTTAACATCTTGTTTTGCAAAGATTTTCGAAACGATGTTAAAAAATCGCCTAGAATGGTATATTGAACATAATTCTTTAATTCCAGACTATCAGTTTGGTTTTCGTAAAGGTAAAAATACAATGTACAATCTGAGCTGTCTTATAAGTGACATTCAAAACAATTCCAAATGTAATAAGTTAACTCTAGCGGTCTTCCTAGATATAAAAGGCGCATTTGATAACATAGATCATGAATATTTAATTAGAAGCCTTCGATCCCTCGGAATACCTGGCTCGGTTTTGTTCTGGATTTTCCATTTTTTAAACAACCGTACGATATTTTTAAAACTCAAAAAAAAATTGCATGGTCCAAATCGTACATATAAGGGCACTCCTCAAGGTTCTGTAATTTCTCCATTAATTTTTATTTTATGCATTGTAAACTTCATGAAAGCCATCCCGAAATCAGTTAAATATTCTTTTTATGCCGACGACCTTGTCATTTACACAGAATGTGATAACGTAAGGCAAGGAGAAATTATAATGAACAATGCTTTAGAATCTTTGAGTATGATTCTAAGCTCCCAACTTAAACTTGAAGTTAACATCGAAAAGAGCTCAGTTATGTTGTTTAGTCCATATTACATTAACCGTCCTAAGATATATTTCCAACAGGTTTTATTACCTTTCAAAACTTCAGAATTGTATCTAGGTATTTTACTCGACTGTGAATTATCTTGGGGTCCTCATGTTACATATATATGTAAAAAAGCTGAGTTACGTCTTAACATTTTGAAATCTCATGTTGGAGTGCGTTGGGGTTCTGATCCTAAGAGCCTCAAGACATTATACATATCTTTAGTTCGCAGCCAGTTTGATTATGGATGTATTCTCTACTCATCTGCTTCTAAAACTTTACTTCAAAAACTTGACATAATACAAAATAGAGCTTTACGTATCATCACTGGAGCTATGATGTCATCACCCATAAACTCTTTAGAAGTTGAGGCTGGTGTAACTCCTCTAATTGTAAGGAGAAGCTATCTTACTGATAAATTTTGTTTAAATTTAATTAGTCGCGATAATGTGCTAACTGGCCGACTTCTGGAACATTTTACAGTACCGGATTATAATGATACACCTCTTACTGTTTTCACTTCTATCGTTGACTCTGTCACGTACTTGAATTTTAAATTTCAAGATGTAGTTTATTGGAATATGTATATACCTTGTTTTTCTTATAGTTACGAGTCAATGTTGATGCACATTCCAGTTACAACTAATAAATTTACCTGTAAATATGATTTTTATGAGTTTATGGAGGAAAAAGTAGATTTTATTCAAATTTATACTGATGGCTCCAAAACTAACCATCGGACAAGCTTTGCCTTTTATGATTCTTCTAACAAAACTGGCAAAGTATTTTCTTGCTGTAATTACTTTTCTATTTATTCTGCAGAAATATTGGCAATGGTTTTCGCTTTGCAGTATGTTATTAATATTCGCAAGAATAATGTCTTCTCAAAAGTAATTATCTTATCAGATTCACTGAGTGCACTATCGACTTTGGAGAAGAAATCTATAAGCAATAGTTGTAATTACTTGATTTATGAGCTTAGGCACTTAGTTTATTTGTGTAATTGCAGTGATATTTTGGTAGAGTTTTGTTGGGTACCCGGGCATTCAGGCATTTTAGGCAATGAATTAGTTGACATTCTTGCCAAATCTGCCTCTGATATAACTAACGTGGAATACAGAGTACCTCATCTAGATTTAGTCAACTTTTTAAAGGATAATCAAAACAAGCGTTGGATTAAGTTATTGAACTCCTCCCGTCTTAGCAAAGGAAAATGGCTCACCAAAATTATTCCTGTTCCCAGTACTATCGCTTGGTTTGAAAAACTCCCTACCTATCCAGGCAGAGAATTTATTACTAGTTTATGTAGATTAAGAATTGGACATTGTAAATTTCCTTCACATTTGTACAGACTTAAACTTAATAATAATTCTATATGTAAATACTGTTTTGCTATTTTTTGTGATTTAGATCATTTATTTTTAGAGTGTAAATATTTTAATATTCAACGTTTACTTTTAATTAGCCTAGCAAAAGATATTTTAGATGTGAATGATTCTTTTCCTCTCAATGTGCAAGAATTTTTAAAATACCCTCAATTGTATACACCTCTGTATAATTATTATATTAGCACATTCGGACCAATTTAATACGCTCAAGATTTTGCTTTTACAATATTTGTAACTCTAGCTTTAATATAATATAATTAAAAAAATAGTAAATAATTGCACTGTATAGATTTTATTTAGTTTAAAACATTGTTTTTGTAAATTGTATGACTAATAACTTCTTAAGCTGATGGCTTAAAAGCCAAAGCTTCTAATAAAGAAAAAAAAAAAAAAATCAGTTGCTTGTCAGCTTGTCCGTAGCGGTAGCGGCCTTTGAGCTGAGCCCTCTGAGTATTGATATGAAACCAATTGAAACACTGAAATAGTTTTCTGCTATTCTCTGTCTAGGTTTTTTACATAGGTACTAAGAGGTAACGGCTCATATATTTACTTATTTATCTAGTTTAGAACCGTATGACGCTTGCTTAACTAAATAAATAACTTGAAAGAGATATGTGTGCATTTCCGTGCTCTGAATCCGGTGTTTCATTCGGAAAATAGCTTTTTAGTGCACTTATATCACATGTTATACGCTATAATTTACTACTCAGTCAGTGTATAAACAATGGACACTGCTTCTATAGTTGGGAGTAGAGTGCTGTTTATTTATCAACAAAAGTGGTATTATTCGTCTTTAGCACAAAAATAATTAAGTAAGATGGTGAAGATTGCTAGCTATGTTTTCTTCGACATTGAAACAACAGGACTTCCGTATCAAGAGCGTAACAAAACCAAGATTATAGAGCTCAGCTTCGTCGCCGTTTTGCGGAATGACTTAGAAAACGCTGTGATTGGAACGAGGCCCTATGTTAGTAAACTTACGGTTTTGTTTAATCCACAAAGACAAATACATCCAGTAGCATCTTCTGTGACAGGGATAACTGATGATATGTTAACAAATAAACCCATTTTTAAAGAAAATGCTAAGATAATGTTATCATTTCTTAAGAATTTGCCAGCACCAGTTTGCTTGATTGCCCACAATGGTAATGTATTTGATTACAAAATACTTTTAGCAGAATTCATGGATATCAATGTTGCACTACCTGAAGATTTGTTATGTGTTGATTCTCTGCAAGGATTCAAAACATTACATAAACAAAATTATCCAAAAATATCTTCAAATACAAGTAACAGTTTTGAGGACTCAAAAGGAAGTGAAGATTGGCCAGATTTGAATATTAGTACCGAGGATTGGAACGAAATAGATTCACTTTGTGAATCTTTTTCAGAAATTGATCCTTTTGAAAATGTGCCAAAAGTTAAAAAGAGTAGGAAATCAGAAAAAGTTAAAGTAAATGATAGATTAAGTTTTAAGTTGACTGATTTGTATATTAGATTATTAGGAAAAGATGTGACTAGTGCCCACCGAGCTGAAGATGACTGTATGATGCTACTTGAATGTGTCACTGCCGCAAAAGAATTTTTAATTTGGTCAGACAAATACTGTAAAAACATTAACAGTATTAAGCCATTGACCCGCTAAGTATGTTGATCACTGTCAAAGTGTATCTCTTGAAGGCTCTGCATTAGTGCCTGAAGGGAGTTTACCTACTATTGCATCTATTCATTGACAGTTATAGATCTAATAGTTCTCTTTTTATACAATTTTGGAGTTTATATATTTTATAAACATATATATATTTTAGTGTATATGTTGATCATTATTATGGATATCACGAAATTTATAAATGACTGCCTCAGTGGTATAAGTGGTAGTGTATGCGACTGCTGTGCATAAGTCCCGGGTTCGTTTCCTGGGTAAGAACAAAATATTTGTGTGATCCACAAATTTTTGTTTTTGAGTTTGGTGTTTCCTATGTATAATATGTATTTATTCAGATAAGTTTATCACTTGTCTAGATTGCATACTATAAGCTTATATTAGCTTACTCTGAGCTATATGGTGCTGTGTAAAAAGTCCCACAATATATTGTGGGACTTTTTACACAGCAATCATGTCAATATAAAAAAAAATGTCTAGGCCCTGAAGCGAGGGCTTTAAATGTAACTGCGATGAGCATTCAAATGTTAATAAATCATGTTAATAATATTTGATAAGAGACAGTTATGTTACTGGCAAAATGTTACTCAGGTTAATTGTTGTTTTGCCAAATGTAAGTATAATAACCTGGGCAGTTACTACTGTTGACACCTCAGTAAAGGTATAGAAAAGAACTATGTAGAAAGGTAACTGTGCGTAACAATAAGTTCAAATAACTGGATTTGGGAGACATGGCAAAGGCAAGGACAAACAGTTGGTGATTGATAAATTGCTGTTTTTGGGTGTGACACTTGATTTAGTTGTCGAGGATTTGTGCCATTACTAAACGTGTTTCATCAATAAGTAGTTCTTTTCTATGCTCATTTTGTTTTGATCTAAGACCATATTTATAAACCAATTTTGTATTTTTTATACAATGACTTACAGTTAATTAGTCAACTAGTTACTGCTATGTGGTATACTCCTAATCTTGTAACTATTTGGTGAGAATTTTCATAAAGCATTGTTAGTTATGGATGCCTTTGTCATAATTACTATTTATCAAATTTAGTGACCAGTTTAATGTGTATGTTGATATGTTAGTCATACTTGCCTTTTATATATTTACAAACAAATTGTTATCTGTAAGTCCTAGTTGTAGCAGGTTTGGTCCTTTTTTTTATTAGTATTATTATAAAGGTTGAACCACACTCATTTATTTACCTGGTTTCCACATTAAGACCTTAAACTAAACATATTTATTTTTAAAATTTTCTTTTCCAAATTCAACAATAAACACCAACTCATTTGGCATTACTGTTTACACCAAAAGGACAAATTGAGTGTAGTCTATTATACACAACTGAGGTGTTATCGTGTCTTTGTATGTGATACATAAGTTTTATCATTTAATTAAGAATAATAAAAAGTTATTTATTGAATATCTTTACCTTATTGAATATCTTTACCATTCAAATACAAATAGATGTAGATATAAGTAGTATGGCATATCCATAGATTACATTTTTGATAGTTATTAAAATTAATATGAAAAAATAACACTATAGAGAAATTGAAATTGTGGTACCTATTTTATGTTAATTTATTTTAAATAAATATCACAGAATATTTTTTATAATACTTTATTATTTTGCCAAAATAGTATTAAAATTTAAACAATTGATAGAAATAGTACTATGGACATTGATCGCATATAGCAATTACTGTCAGGCAACCTTATTAGTAAATACTGATGTTGATTAGAAAAAAAAAATATATTGATATTGGAGAAAAAAAACCTATTGAGATAGCAGAAACATCATTTAAATTATATGCGCATAAAAAAAAATATTTTATATTGTTTATAAGTAATAAATCATTTTGAAAGAATACTTATTTTATTAATTATTGGAATTAATAGCTTCAAACATGAATTTATAGGAGTACAAAATACCCTGTCACTATGCTAAAAGTCCTCTGCATGTGCTGAGGAGCCTTTGGAGTGAAATTTAATAATCATGACATTTTTAAACTTTCTACTCCCTACTAGATGGCGCTGATATAGCCATCCTTCATGTCATATGAAATATCGTTACAACTCGTCGAAATCTCTTCAATCCCACGACACCTACACTTTAATAATGACGTCCAAAGATTGTACATAAGATTTTTTTTTGTGGTTATAGTGAACCTTTACCACAGACAAGTAACTAACTAACTTCACTCTGTATCTCTGACGGAGTAGTCATAGAGATATAAAGAAATGAAATACTGATGTTTATTTTAATAATAAAGAGTCAGTCAGAGTCTCATCCCAACTGTCGGGATGAGCCAAGAGAGAATGCTCTGGCTAACCCCGACATCTTGGGACTCATCTGGTGAATTCTGGTGACATAAGATCGTATAGTACCTATGCACCTACCTCTACGAAATAACGGCATGACTATATGTGTGTATTTACTAAAAATACAAAACCTATATACACTTAATCCTTACCATTACAATTACGACTTTCAACCGAAGGTATACGCGGAGACAGGCAAGTGAATTTGTTTTTTTTTTACCACTGAGGTGGCAGACAAGCATACAGCCCACCTGATGGAAAGTGGTCACCGTAGCCTATGGACGACGACGCAACATTAGAGGTGCAGCACTCGCGCTGCCGACCCTTTATAAACCTTCTAAGACCCCTATTGAAGAACCCCATAATGTAGACGTTCGGGAAATCCCAGGCAGGGAGTTCATTCCACCATCTTCAAAAAGGTTGGTCCCATTGGATCTTTCCAATCTATAGATGGGTCTAACGAGATTTTCGAATTATTTTGTCCTTTTTGACTACCCTGTCAGGGGATATAGATATTGAAGCATAGGTTTGTTTCATAGTTATAATCTCATAGCATAATTTTGTATTATAGCATAAAGAAAATATAATTTTGTATTGACAAAAGAGAATGTCAGTGGAGATGTTGGAAAAAATGTTAGAGAAATATATTTTTTCTGTTGTTAATTTGTACCCATTTGCTAGTATTATATGTTACCAAGTTTTGATATGTATTTCCTTGCTTAAGTATCCTAGAGAGTGGTGCTACCACTGTCGCCCTGCCTAACACTATCAGGTTATGGTCAACCAGCACTAAAGGAGTATACTATCATAATGTTAAACACTGGGAATAGGAGTTCTGTTAGCACAGTAAGCTCGAGTGAGAGATCACATTCATCCCATGAAGGTAACATGAGCTCAGTACTATTGGCGATTGAGAAGCTAGATGGTAATGCTGATTATAATACATGTAGGTTCATGATGGAACTCTATTTAATACATGAAGATTTATGGGCATACACAATGACAACACCGGATGCCAGTGATGAGTCAGGTATTAAAAGGACCAAAAGGCCCGAGCTAAAATTTGCTTGATGGTAAAGCCACATTGTCTTATTCATGTACGTCATGCAAAGACTGCGAAAGATGCATGGGAGAACCTTAACGGTGCTTTTGAAGATAAGGGTCTAAATAATAGATGCAGGATACTTTCAAAGTTGGTCAATATCAAATTGGAACAATTCTTAAGTGTACGAGATTATGTGACAGCCATAGCGCAACAGCTATTTGGTTTAGGCAAAGAAGTGGATGACGAACTTCTTGCTACTCTGATGTTACAGGGGTTGACAGAGACGTTTCAACCCATGAAACTAGCAATAGAGAACACAAATATAGTTTTAACAACGGATTATGTTAAAACTAAGCTATTTCAAATGGAAGATACATATCAAGCGGGTTCTAGTACTGCAAGTAATGCACTGCAAGCCAAAAATAAATATCACAAACAAAAGCAGAGAAGTGCTAATAAAACTAGACAAATAAAAGCTTTATCTGTGATGGACCTCACAAAGCCAGGGAATGTCCGAAGAATCAGAAGACAAAGAAGGATGCTTTGACGTCATTGGCAATGGCAGCTGCAGGGAAACAAGGATCTGGAGAGTGGATTCTTGATTCTGGAGTTTCTAATCATATGACAAATAGAAGAGATTGGTTAACAGACTTTAATGTGTCAGATAAAAAAATAGAGATAGCTTGTGCAAATGGAGAAACAGTATATGGTGTGGCTGTTGGTAATGTTGTTAATAAGGAGGTGGACGTGTTAATAAGGAGGTGGACGTGTCAATAAGAGATGTATTGTACGTACCTGGGTTAGCAGCTAATTTATTAAGTGTGAGCACAATAGTAAGTAGAAATCTTGACAAAACTGGTTTTAAAATATTGAAAGCGGATGGATGCTGTGTAAATGGCGATGTTTCCTATTCAGGTTCAGTAGAGAATGGCGTGTATAAGATTCAATACTGTTGACAGGAGGTGGCGTTAACTTCAACGACTTCCGATAAAATGATTTTGTGGCATAGACAAATGCGACACTTTGGTGTACGAAACCTTAAACTGTGAAAAAGCAAGATGGCGAAAGGGGTAAGTTTTTGCGCTACCGTATCTAAGCTTGAGTGCGAAGCGTGTGTTATGGGAAAACAAACAAAGAAGCCATTTGAAAAAGTTAGAAACGCTAACAGAGCAAAGGAGGTCTTAGAGTTAGTTCACCCAGACGTGTGTGGGCCAATGAATGAAAGTTACTATACTGGATATAGGTATTTTCTTACTTTCATTGATGACCTAACCAGGAAAACCTTTGTTTATTTGTTAAGAAGAGGTTTTTGAGAGGTTTTTTAGAAATATTCAGAATTTGTGAAATTAACAGAGCGTCAAACTGGAAAACAGAAAAAAAAATCCGGTCTGACAACGGCAAAGAGTTTGTCAATAACAGGATGAATTCTGCAAAGCTAGGGGAATCCGTCATCAGCTGACAGTTGAATATACCCCTGAACAAAAAGACGTAGCAGAACGGTCAAACAGGACTATAACTGAAAAGGCTAGAACTATGCTGGAAGAAGCTGGTTTAAGCAGAAAATTGTGGGCAGAGGCAGTTAGTACTGCAGTTTATTTGAAAAACCGTTCACCCACAGTTGCTCTAAAAAATAAGGTACCAGAGGAAGCGTGGACTGATAGAAAGGTAGACCTTAGCTTAGGGTCTAGAGTTAAGAGTAGACCTTAAGAGTTTTCGGGTGCACGGCTTTCTTTCATGTTCCAGATCAAAAGCGCAAGAAATAGGACCCTAAGAATAAAGCTTTGGTTCATGTTGGCTACTGCGAAGAAACAAAAGGCTATCGTTTAGTTGATCCTGCAACTGGCGAGTTGTTTAAAGGCAGAGATGTTGTATTTTTCGACGATCAGATGTATGGACGCAAAAAAGAAGCGTGTGTAGAGCTGTTTCACTTCCATTGACAGAAACGGTCGATGAACTGGATGGAGTTTCAGAAACAGCTCAGGAGGGACAAGGTTCTGTAGAAGGTATAACACACTTGCCAATTCAGGGAGATTATGAGACTAGAAAGGTCGTGCCTGGAAGTGAAGCTATTGAAGCCGACGATGCCGAGTGGGCAAGATCTGATGAGAGAGAGGAATCAGAAGTTGAAAGTATCATGTCAGATCATGATGATGGTCAGTCAGCTAGGAGATACCCACAGCGTCAAAGGACTGCAAAACAGTTTCCAGATTATGTTACTTATCAAGCAACTACTATGTCCAACGATCCTTTAACTGTCAAGGAAGCAATGTCTAGAGAGGATGGAGCAAAGTGGAAAGTTGCAACTGAGGAGGAGCTAGAGGCTTTAAACAAAAACAAAACGTGGACACTTGTGAAGCCACCACGAGCAAGCAACATTGTTGATTCTAAATGGTTATTTAAAATCAAAGAAGAGGCAGGGGGAAATATTCGTTATAAAGCACGACTCGTTGCAAGAGGCTTCAGTCAATGCAGAGGCATTGATTATTTTGACACATTTTCACCTGTAGTAAGACACAGTTCTTTGAGAGTGCTTTGGTGCCTCGAATGGGATTAAAAGTTGATCAAATGGACGTAAAGATAGCATTTTTAAACGGTGATCTAACTGAAACCGTTTATATGAAGCAACCAGAAGGCTTTGAGGTAAAAGGCAAAGAGGATTATGTCTGTCTTTTACAGAAGTCACTGTATGGGCTGAAGCAGGCTCCAAGAGCATGGAACTCAAAGCTTCATTCTGTGCTTATGAGGTTTAATTTCAAAAGATCAGAAAATGAGCCGTGCGTCTATACAAAATCACAGGATGGTAAAATAATTATCATTGCTGTGTATGTTGATGACATTTTAATCTTCTGGAATAATG
The DNA here is from genome assembly GCA_948477245.1 of Thumatha senex. Classification (NCBI taxonomy): domain Eukaryota; kingdom Metazoa; phylum Arthropoda; class Insecta; order Lepidoptera; family Erebidae; genus Thumatha; species Thumatha senex. Next base: position 6,781,484 of record OX419750.1, on the reverse strand, counting down.
AGGAAGAAATGCTCAAGATGAAGAGTCAACTTAAATCCAGCTGTGACATGAAAGATCTTGGTAAAGCTGAGTTAATGCTTGGAATCCAAATTGTACAAGTTGCTAGTGGGATTAAGCTACATCAAGAGAAATATGTAGACAAGGTTTTGAGAGTATATCACATGGAAGACTGCAAACCAGTAGTTACACCAGCAGTACCAGGCAAAAGACTAGAGAAGCCTGTACATGGTAGACAACCAGATAAGAACATTCCTTATCGAGGATTAATAGGTTCACTTATGTACCTAGCAGTTTGCACGAGACCAGATATAGCTCATGTAGTTAACTACTTAAGCCAGTTTAATGAGTGTTACGAGGAGCAACATTGGATCGCAGCCAAGCGTATACTACGATATCTCAAAGGAACAAAGGCATTTGGCTTGAGATACATGAGAGGAAAACAGGACGAATTGCTAGAAGTTTTCGCTGATGCCGACTATGCAGGAGATAGCGATCGTCGTTCATATCTGGCTCAGTTTGTCTTATTCAAGGAGGAGCAGTTTCATGGCAGAACACTGAACAGCGCACAGTAGCTCTTAGTACTGCTGAAGCAGAATATGTCTCACTATCTAAGGCAATTAAAGAAGCTGTATTTCTTAAAAAATTTATAGCAGAGATGATTGGTAAAGAGGTACAGAACGCAATTACAGTTTTTTTAGATAGCCAATCAGCCATTGCTATTGCTAACAACCCGGTGCATCATCAACGTACCAAACATATTGATATCAGATACCACTTTGTGAGGGATGCAGTCGAATCTGTTATCATAAGGTTGAAGTATCGACAAACTGAAAGAATGATTGCCGATGCCTTGACTAAATCATCAATGCTAAGAGGCAAGTTCGAGTGGTGCGTGAATGGTATGGGAATGACAGTATATGTTACCAAGTTTTGATATGTATTTCCTTGCTTAAGTATCCTAGAGAGTGGTGCTACCACTGTCGCCCTGCCTTACACTATCAGGATACAGCGTAGTTTGTCCACACTATTGTAAGGAAGGGTCCATCAGGATTTTCACAGTAGGAACTCATGTCTCCATTGTTCAAAATAAGTCGAGCTATCAGGATTTATGAGACCGCAGATATCGTGATTATAAAAATTTCCCGTATCGAAATGCCCCGGTACATCTTATAGGTAGGTAGGTACCACACATTTTAGACTACGCCCGCATAAGGAACTGATGACTTATCACCTATGATATTCACTGGGATTGTAGAACAAGGAATGCTGCTAACACTCTTGCTTGCGCCCTCAAATAGACGAAATAATACCACGTGCCAAATTTACATCCGACTGTAAGCGTATACGCGGCCTGTCAACTACCTCCCATTCATTCATTCTGTTTTTGTTGCAAATCAATGACATGCTGTCTATTGACGGCATTCATTGGTATGCAGATTATAGTACGGGTGACACTTATTACACGGGTCGCTCCAAAAATCCCCCGGTCTGCAGAGGACGAAAGTCGTGGACGATAGTCGTAAACAACTTGTGTGTAGAATTGAGGCTACTGTTGCAAGAGTAGCCTCAATTTCAAGTCCGATTGGGGTAGACAAAATCTTGTCCAATTTAAGCCTACCTAGACTCAAGTTTGTGCATTCACCGCTAAAAAGGCCCATTTACTGTAGTGCCGCAATTCCAGGGCACTCCTCTTTCCATCTCTAATAGTATTGGGATCCTTGATGATCCGATCTCTAGTGACGCCCAATACATACACATATATTGTCACGCCTTTATCTCCGAAGGGGTAGGCAGAGGCATACTATACGCCCACATTTCACCGTATGCATATTTGACCCACGTAACAAGAGAGCCGCTGTTGAAATTTTTCAAGCCGCCCATAAGCCTTCGACCAGGCTTAATTGACTGACATTTTACTGGCAACCGGGACCAACGGCTTTAAGTGCCTTCCGAAGCACGGAAACGCTCGCAAATGTAAATTCCAAGAAGTGGTCACCTATAGCGAATGTTGCTTACGCAGTGATCGTTTACAGAACACCGAGTCAGCGGGGCCACGAGTGACGCCCAATACCGTAGTCGTTGAGAGGACAAGGCGAAGCTGGGTGTGCTCAACAGGGCGCGGCAGTACTTTACTGCAGAGCAAATACTGCTCCTCTATAAGTCGCAAGTGCTGCTTGGAGTACTGCTGTCACCTTTGGGCTAGTGCACCTGAATACCAGCTTCGACCTTTCGACTCGGTAGAAGGGCTTGCTTTGAGGATTGTCAACGATCCTTTACTAGCGGGCGGTGTCGATCCACTTCGCAACAGGAGAGACTTTGCTTCCTTATGCGTGTTCTATCGCCTGTACAACGGTCTATGCTCTGAAGAGTTGTTTGATATGATGCCCACGGCTACCTTCTATCAACGCACCGCTCGCCATAGACAGGATGTTCACCCTCACATTTTGCGTCCGGAGTGACCTCAATGCAGGCAGGGAGCTCATTCCATTATAATAACCGTGTGCGAGACGGTTATTATTATGGAATGAGCTATCTGCCTGCATTTTTTCGAACGTCTACTGTATGGGGTTCTTCAAAACCTTCTAAGATCAGGTTTTTAAAGGGTCGGCAGCGCGAGTGCTGCACCTCTAATGTTGCAAATGTCCTTAGGCTACGGTGACCACTTTCTATCAGGTGGGCCGTACGCTTGTCTGCCACCTCAGTGGTATAAAAAAAAATCATATATGTATAAACGGTACCGGTATAACAAAAAAAAATTATCACATAAGTGTCGTTTTTAACTGTTTAACTTACAAGTTAAATTTTTTCACAACTTCAGTTAACTGTAAACCTGCTTAAATGGTTATAATATCAATTTAATACTTTCATAAAATCCCGAAATAAACACGACGGATGGAGGTTCACTAAGGGATTCTGTAAGGGTTCCGTTTTTCGCTGTGAAGTACGGAACCCTAATAAAAAAGCAGCAAATAAATACAAAATATATTTAATATATTATGTAATCAGAGCGCTAACAGCACATCAGAACAGTTATACTGGACTATTTTAAAATAACCGGTTTAAAGGCTTGGCTCTGAGATAAGTGTCAACTGTCTTGACGAACACATCCAAGAAGCTTTCAAGTATTGGCGACCGTAAGTTTGGTTCAAGCTCCCTCCAGTGACTATTTATGTAACTTTTGACAAATCGAACTGTAAAAAATATGACAATAATTATAATCACATAGAATGTATATATAGAGAGAATCCTACTAGTCTTGAACATAAAAGAGGCCCTTCTTCAAGAGGTGCATGTTGGAGAAGGATGTCCACAAGGTCTGTATATATGACTGCCTCTGTGGCGCGGTAGGAGCGTATCTGACTACTACGTAAGAGGTCCCGGGTTCGATTCCCGGGTCGGAACAAATATTTGTGCGATCCACAAATGTGTGTTTCGGAGTTTGGGTGTTTCCTATGCATAATATGTATGTATTTAGAAATATATAAGTATGTTTATCAGTTATCTAGATCCCATAACACAAGCTAATATTAGCTTTCTTTGGGCTAGATGGCGCTGTGTGAAAAGTGTCCCGCAATATTTATTTTATTTTATTTATATAAAGAGAATCCTACTAGTCTTGAACATAAAAGAGGCCCTTCTTCAAGAGGTGCGTGTTGGAAAAGGATGTCCACAGTGTCTGTATATTATAGAGAGAATCCTACTAGTCTTGAACATAAAAAGAGGCCCTATTTCAAGAGGTGCGTGTTGGAGAAGGATGTCCACAGTGTCTGTATATTATAGAGAGAATCCTACTAGTCTTAAACATAAAAGAGGCCCTAATTCAAGAGGTGCGTGTTGGAGAAGGATGTCAACAATGTTGGTGGAAATGAAGTTGAATGAATTTCCTTTTACGAGCATTTCCATGCCTCGGAAGGTACGTTGAGCTGTTCGTCGCGGCTGACAGTAAAATGGTAGTCGTTATGCCAAGTTGAAGACCCAGTTTGTAAAATTTCAACAGAAGTGGACCTAACATATGAGTAAATATAATATGCCTTTGCCTACCCCTTCGGGGCAAGATGTAAGATATATTTGGTTGTGTAAGTTTATAAATTTAATCATTTATTTTAGATAAAATTATCCATAATGGTTAGTACATACGAATTTGCTTACATACTATGTTATTTTGGTATCAAGTAGAACAATTCAAAACTATGCAGTGGGCCGAGTCTACTATTAACAGGCCGTAGAATAGAACCAAAATCGCTGTTTTTAGCTGTAAATGTTAGTAGACTATCAACAATGTCACTGTCTAGCGGCCACTGGCGCGGTAAGTGTTAGAATTCTATCGGCCGACCGATATATGTATATTGGAGTACGATTGTAATAGTAGACTACTAAAACCTGTCAAAATTGTACCGGTGACTTTCTATTGAGCGACGATTTCGATTCTATTTCGACACGATTGAAATAGTAGACTCGGCTCCCTGGTGGTGTGGTATGCGGTATTATAATAGAGCCGGAGAAAAATGAGAATATTGTGGACTAGAGCAAAAATACTTACTAAATGTAAGTATTTTTGCAGTATACTTACATTTAGCTTTGTCTCCTCTAGTAAGGTTTTCATTTTCAAATGTAAATTTGTTTCTAAGATCAGTTTCAACTCGGTGGTTCTTGACACCAATTCTGTCTGCCCGATCGATTTCCGAATAAATTTTCTCCAGCAATCCTTTGAATGTAATAAGGTAATCATCTGGAATAGAGGAATTAGGGTTAAGTTATAAATTAATTTATTTGTATGTAGTATTGACTATTAGAAATATGCCCGTATGGTTTATCGTGGTGAAGTTTTCCCGCACCAGCTTCCCACAGGAATTTGTTTCTGGGATAAAATGAAAGGACTTGCCACAGACGTACAAGAGAATAACAACCGCCGCTCTCATTATTAAATCAAAGATTTATGTGTCGAAGTGCAAATATTACATAAAATTATTGTAAAATGTTACAAAAGTAGACAAAAAATATACAAAAAGGTCTTGTGCATAGAGTAATGAAGTTTCATTATCAAGAAATCACCAGAAATGGCTACGCTATTTTTCGTTAATGTTGGGTATGCTTACTGTCTATATGACTGTAGAACATGCAAAAAAAAAGGTTTTTACTATAAAATTACTTTAGTTTATTGTCGGAGCACGTAGCGTAGCTTCAAATCACACGTAGGTCTGTTTCGTAGCTCCGATGTATGTAGCGTTGCGTTGCTTCGAAGCACACGTACTCGTAGCACGAGTCTGACGTAGTTTAGTCGTAGAGAGATGTTTTTAATTTGCATTTTCCTGTGTACTTTCGTAATGAGTACGGCTCATTTCAAATCCTGATATAGTTTATCATTGCTATCGTCCTTTTTAACGAAAACAACAATGATTGGGTATTATAAGAGGGTAAATTTTTAAAGCAATTACCTAGTATGCTAACTTTCACATAAATTTTTATTAATGTGAAAAAAGACAACTTGGTTGTTAATAAAAATTATAAGAGGATGATCAGTAGAAATGTGCACGTCGCCATACCTGCAGTCTGCAGCATAAAAGGCAGCAATTCTACTCCAACACGATTGCCAACAGGGCGAACAATGTAAGGGTTTTCCACCGAAAAAAAAACTAAACCACCGAAACCACAACCGAAGTTGGTGCGAGAAGTGTGAGCCAGAGCGGCATAAGTTCACTTCATTTACACGCGCGGCAGAAAGGGCGGAAAGTGGAGGGTAGCTGCGTGGAATGTTAGAGTAGAAATGAAAGATAAAATGATCGAATTAATTGATGTAATGAATGAGAGAAAATCAGATGTAGTGTGCTTTACAGAGACTAAGGGCAGCGAATCCTTAGAGCTCCCGGATGGGATTTCGAGTACCAGAAAGCGAGGTGTTGGATTTTGTTGTCCTCGCGATTGGTCGACGGTGTATATTCGTTTATAGTTCGGTTTGACCAAGATTTTCCTGATGGCTGCTAACACGCCGCTGTCTTCGTCAAATGCGAGTGAGCTAGCGCTTCTGGGAGCATATGAGAAGAAGCTCTAAATGTGATACAAGAAAATAAAAGTTATAGTGTGTGGAGATTTGATGGATAGTGGACTAGCTCTCGCGGTATATTTTAGTCGGTACTTGGCATGTATGGGGACAGATGGGTGAATGACACCGGCAAGTTTACACTGGCATTTTATAAGGGAAAGTATTAGTGTATGGTGAACACAATGTGTGCACAATGCGGCCACAGGTTAATTTTCATACATTAAAAAGTGTAAAAGTAGTAAATGACGGGATTAAATGGGTGGTTCAAAATATGTCACGAGGAAAAGCCGCGGGGTCAGCTAGTTAGTAATAAAGTAAGAATTATTTAGAATTCTGACAATTATGTATCAAAAACAATATTTGAATGGAAAAAATGAAAGCAATGCAATGTATTTAAATGAAGATTAAGATTTCTACGCTGAGACACGGCAGAATGTGCTCACAATTGAAAACCAGATGTACCACATTCTGAGAAATAAATAAATAATTATTAAAATTAAGAAACATATGTACTTACATGCGGTTACTGTACAGAAACCTTCTCCGTCAATATCTTGATCTTCCAGAGTTCCATTAACTTCATAGTAATAGTTAATAACTAACAGAGGGCAGCGTATTTGAGATTCATATGTTAGTTCGTCGCCTTTATATCTGCAACCAAAATGTTTCACCTATATTTGAATTAACACTGCAGTAGGGTCGGTAGCGTAGGTGTTACACCTCTTGTGTATCAAACGTCTATATCGTACTAATATAACGTATATTGTCAGAGGCATACTATACGCCCACCTTTCACCGCATGCATTTTTGTCCCACGTAACAGGTGGTGAGCCCATTGCCGTGTTGAAATAGACAGACGAAGGTTGTGGAACTACCTGCTGTTGGAAAACCGCCCCCCTAATGCCTTCAAATTGACTAAACGACTGCCACGTTACTGGCAACCGGGACCAACGGCTTATCGTGCCTTCCGAAGCACGGAAACGCTCGCAAATGTAAATGCCACAAAGTGGTCACCCATACGTGACCAGCCATAGCGAAAATTGCTTAACGCAGTGATCGTTTACATAACACTGAGTCCGTGGGACCACGAGCGCTTCTTCTTAAGTTCTTCTTCGTAAGTTAATTTAAAAATTGAAAAAATCTGAACTTACGTTAAAAATTCGACTTGACAATCCTTTAATCCTGTCATTGTAGCATTATATAGTTTATACTTGAGTGTGAGCATAGTTCCATCGATTTGTGGCACATACACGGGGTCTATAGGTTCAACGAAGCCCTTAATGCCGTTTGTGAGCACCCTGTAAACATTATTAGCAGCTGTTTTCAGAAATACCGAGTCCGTGTATTTGTTTAGCGGGTTTACTGTAACAAAAAATATTAAGTAAGTATTTCCTTACGTATTTATGACACAGTCGCACGCCGCGTCTGTCTGTTTGCGATAAACTCACAGACTAATAGATAAACTGAAAAACTACTGAACGGATTATTCATACGAGTTTCATATATATATAGATAGCCCAATAGGTAGAGTAATTCATGAGGAAGGTTGAATGAATGAATGAATGATACACGCACAAAAAGATTTCAATAAATATTACATACACACAATGATATTGCAAAGTTATGCTTACAATGTGCGTGCCCGAAAAGGTCGTTAGCTCAGCCCCAGCTGTAACTAACATGATCTCGTCAGACAGCGCTGATTTTCAGCCAACGCCTGTAAGGGACGTCACTTATGTGATAAATTATTTTATAACAAAAAAGACAAAAGTTCCAAAAAAGCACTAAGCTAAAAATAAAATAAATGACTAGGCTGTATACATTGAGTCTCCTTTGCCTGTCCAAGTGTAGGGCCAAGAAGACAACGACAGGTTCAGTTTAACGTTATAGCCTATACAATATGAAGGTTTTATGTAAATTGTGTTATGTAGGACGATAATTCTTCAAATTATCTGCCTCTTTGCCACTCTCAATACAAACCCAACGTCATTGGCTACCTATACCACAGCCGGCAGCGAAAAAACTACACTTCTACCGAACGAGACTGGCATCTCGTTCTCGAAAATAGGTGTTTATTTGACACTATTGTTATCACAAATGAAGGAGTCACGGTAGACCGAGACTTCCATTTGAGGACCACGTGAGCAATTTGCTCAAAACGGTACTCAGCAGTTACCCAGACGGCATGTATGAAGCAATTAATGAATCTTCAGGATAAATAAATAAACAAATATTGTGGGACAATTTTTACACAGTGCCATCTAGCCCAAACCAAGCTATAAGTTTGTACTATAGGATCTAGACAACTGATATACATACTTATATATTTCTTAATACATACATATTATACATAGGAAACACAAAAACTCCGAAACCAACATTTAAGGTACTTAAGGAATAAAACTTACATACACAATTTTTAAATTTCTAGTATTTGAAAGAGGTGACGTAAGAACTAAATGCGAGATTAGGATAAACCAGGAACGTCTAGAGTAAGTGAATGAAATTGTGTATTTAGGAAGTATGTTCAGCGCGGATGGAAGATGTGATTCGGATGTAGAACGGCGAGTAGGTGCCGGAAACAAAGTTAACGGTGCTTTGTCCCAGTTAGTAAAGCGACAAAGCATCGTAAAAGAAGCACGAATGGCGATTCGTAACGCAGTGCTAGTGCCAACTTTGCTTTACGGTAGTGAAAAATGGGTTTGTCAGCAGATGCATGAAAGTAAATTGAATGCTGTGGAGATGCGATCACTTCGAAAATTGTGCGGCGTTACCTTGGCCGACCGAATACGTAACGAAGTGATACGCAATATGGCAGGTTTGAATGAAAGTATCAGCGTTAAGCTGGAAAAGGGCGTGCTCCGTTGGTTTGGACACGTCCAACGAATGAGTGAGGAACGATTGACGAAGAATATATATTGTTCAAAAGTAGAGGGTAGAAGGAGTCAGGGTAGGCCGAGACTTACATATGAAGACCACGTGAGTAGATTGCTCAAAAACGGAAAGGTCAAAAGTACTCGGATACCCAGACGTGCGTGTATGAAGCGATTGATGAATCTCGAAGAAGCGAAAGAAGTATGCATGGATCGCGAAGCCTGGCGATCTGTCCTCTCTGACTACCCCGTCAGGGATACAGCGTGAAGATAGTTAGTTAAGGAATATAGGATGCGAAAGAAGTATGCATGGATCGCGAAGCCTGACGATCGGTCCTCTTTGACTACCCCGTCAGGGATACAACGTAAAGATAGTTAGTTAGGTATCACAAATCGCCGCCAAGTGCTGGTATTTGGTACTAGGAGTAACAGTTGTACTGTTCAGCACTGCACCTATAAGCCTTCGCTCCAGGGTGCACCAGCGGTGCTGTTCTACCCCCAAAGTGTGTCAGCATGTGACGGCCTCTACCGCCCCCTTTATAGAATAAATAAAAGTAACTAGTGGAGTACATAAATGGCTTATAATTTTTTGTTGTTACGAAAACCTTCGTTGGGTTTGCATACAAGTGCGGTTCGGGCCATAAATCGTTATATTTTTTGTACTTATTTTAACTTTGGGTCAGACGAATGCTAAGAGGTATTCATTTAAAAATACGCACATAAATAGTAATATCGGGTGACAGTTCATAAGTGCTTTGGGTACAATGATATTAATTCTAGTTAAAATTGGCCGCATAAGTGGGAACTAAACCATTTAAACAGTTTTTCTGCTAAACTTTTGTGTTGATATCTGAGATTTTGTCTTGTGACCACTAGACACATGTTTGTGTTAAAATAATATTCTATGAAGGACGCGCGCATTTTGTAAACAAAAAAAGGGATACCTTTTTTGTTCTGTTCAAAACTGAGGACAAAGGGCCAAAATACCATGAGTTCAAATCATGAAAAGTTTTATTCAGTTGCAAACCGGGCGCGTATCGAGGCACATTTGCCTAACTAGGAGTAAGACCTCCGAATCAAAGTCTAGTGTTTGTGTGAAAGTGACTAGCTGCTTATAAGTTAAGTACGATTACTTATTGAGACTGCCTTTTGTTTATAACTCTTCCTATTAAGTATAATTACTTATTGAGACTGCCGTTTGTTTATAATTATTCCTATTAAGTATTACTTAATGAGACTGCCTTTTGTTTATAATTCTTCCTATTAAGTATTATTTTTTGAGATTTGCTTTTTGTTCATAATTCTTCCAATTAAGTATAATTACTTATTGAGACTGCCGTTTGTTTTTACTGAGATTGGTTTTATTTCAAATTATTCCTAATAAAATATATTTTGTTACTTGTTGAAATCATCTAATGTGCTTTGATATTCTTTTATTCAAATTAAATTAATTATTTTCTAGGTAGATGGATTATTACTCGAATGCTTTTAAGATTAACTAATAGATTTGGTTTTGATTTAATAAAATATATCTAGATAATTCAGTGTGCAAATAAAATTAATAAGCTGAGATTATTTAGTGTTTGATTATGAATTTTCTCATGGACAAAGTTAAATATTAAAATTAATTAATTAAATACGAAGATATCGTTGAGTGAGCGTCATTATGAGGCTCAACGGGTCAGATTTAAACAGATTATATTATAATAAAATATATGTATCATATGTACTGAAATGTATGAAATTTGTTTATGTGCATGTGTGTGATTTTTAGAATAAGAGGTTGTGCATGTAGAATTTATTTTTAGATATCTATTTGCATATTATATATATTTGTAATCTTTTGGACTTCAAATTTTTTATAATTCAAAACATGATTAATTAATTTACAACATCGTAAAAAGTGTTAGTAAATAAGGAATAATTAAATTTTGCTTAACGACAGAACGATTAGCTGATTTAATTAGATAACTTCAATATACTTTATCCGGTTTGGTTTTGGTCTAAACATTATAAGAACAAGTATTATTGACGATGCGACGTGCTGGCGATTACAAATGACGACTGAATTAATGTAGCGTGCTACATACGTTACAAAATTGTTCCTTTTGACTGAATTAAATGCTGAGTACATTTAATCAGTGTTGAATCATACTAGATTTCGGCTAACTTCGAGGAAATATAGATAGTCCAGCGTATACCACCATCAGACACTACTATTTGAGTCGACGTGCACAGCTATTCAACGACTACAAACCTATATAATACGAATACACACTAATATTAATGAGACATGGCGTTTGACGCTACGATACTCACACAAACAGGACGATTTATGAGGCTGTAAATAAGTTCTCGGGGGATATCTATGATTGAACCTGCAACGTGGGAAGTTCCTAGTTGTGATGTTATCTGGCTTAGTCATGGCTAACTTGATGAATATGATCCAGAGTTCCAGCTTACAGATGTGCCTAGACTGCAAATGTATTGTTCAGTAAGCTTAATTTATTTAAGCTACTATAATGCGCTAGTCTTTTATATGACCTTTCATACATCCAACTATCCAACTATGACCTTTCATATTTAATATGAGGTTTCACGCTAGTACGTGTAAGTGCTAGACTTCAGTTAAAGACTGAATTAAGTGCTGAATGTATTTTATCAGTGTCAATTCTACTAGATATTAGTCACACTTCGAGGCGATATATATATGGCAGAGCGTGTTTACAACTTTACTCGAAATTATCTCATTGGCTGTGAAGTAATGCGAGTTCATTTAATTTTTCTCTAGCCATGGTGTTCGACGCTAATGATACTCACACGACAGGACGACTTATGGGGTTAAACAAATACCTCCGGGGAAAGTCTAGCACAGTCTGGCCGATCTGTAGTGATGACGAAAATCCTCGCACCGAGGGGAGTTCCTTGCTGTGATGTTATCTGGCTTAGTCATGATTAACTTGATTAAAATTACTTTGAACTCCAATTACACACATGCTTTGAATTCAAATATGACACTTTGTAAGCTATGTTTATTAAGCTATTTTAGTACGTTCAGTCTTCAATATGACCCATCATTCCATATCAAACTACTAGACTCCAGGCAGAGAATGATACCCTAGATTGCTCGTCAGCACATGTAAGTGCTATGCTTCAAAAACAGTATTTAATGTTGAGTACATTTATTCTGGTCACTTCGTCCTGCTGTCGAGAGGACTACAAATTTTCACATCAAACAACTCACTCACTCATTCTGCGACTTCTACTTGAAATATTCTTTTAGACCAAAATCTGTCGGAATGAATTTATATTGTGTTATACTTGACGGGACGCAAATTGGGGTAATGTAGTATAGACTAAGGCTAGTCTCATAGGTCAATTAAAATTTACAGGACCCAGAATCGAGCCCGAATCACCTACAAGTAGAAATTAGTTCGAGCCAGTTATATCAGGTCAGAATGCATGAGACTTTATTTGCAGTAAACAAACTATTCTTTACTTTAAGATAACAATTCACCATTCATCTTTTGTATGTTTCGATCATTGTGTTTTTCAGAGATTTTATAAAATATTATCAAACAATTACTTTTTTTTATAAATTTAACCACTAGACGATTACGGATCACAAGGCCATATATTACGTAACATGTTTAATAGCATCACTTAGGTATTCCTTTCTTTAGCTAGAATTTAAAAGCAGCAGGTAGCGAGGGATTTTAGAATCCATTCATCTTCCCGCTCCACACCATTAGTTTTCATGCGCGGTCAAGTACGGGCTTTTTCCCGGGGGGGGGGGGGGGGGGGGGGGGCGTTACATCTGGTGCCGTGACCAGGATACATTCGTCTTTAAAAATGTGATAATTAAAATTATTGCAACGAAGTATCAAAGAACTTGGTAATTACTAACACAACGTTTAAAAACAAATAAAGGGTCAAATAAATAAATTTAGAAATTGTTTGATATTATATTTAATAATAGATACTATACGTCATATTAGTCGAACATAGGTTCAATATAAACACTATAAATATTTTGTATGTATGTTTGTATGTCTATACAAACTTTTATCAAAAAAATACACAACGTAGGCATTTAAGTTTGCTTAAATATCTTCATGCTATTAGGCCATGAGAGGTTAAGCAGCAGTACGGTATATCTAAAGATGTACATAGGTTTCATATACTAAATTGTCGAGTCTGTCGCCTTTAGGTAAGGCGGGTTCGCCATGTGGTGTGCCATAAAATAGAAATTTTGGGTCTGTTATTTTACAATAACAATTCCTTATTCAAAAAAAAAAAAAGGATTTTTACTTATATAGTTCCCACAGTAAATTCAATGAATAGCGGATATCTCTTTGTCTTAGAAATACATTTGTATAACTTACTAACATCTGTGTTTTAGAAAAAACATTGATTACTTTCAGACGATACGAACAAACGAAATAGATATTTTATTGTTTAAGGGTTCGTAAGAACAATATAACCCTGTAATAAAATAAATGGCCAAATCTGTTAAATAATAGGCTTTGTTACAAGACATTTTATAGACAGTCAAGATGAATGGTGAATTTTGAAAAAAAAGAGAAATGTTATAAAAAAATAAATTATTTCATAAATTTGAAACTGCATTTAAAGAGTCACATGCAATCTGTTTTGGATTTTGTACATATTATATATTTATTGTCTTTATTTTAAACAACGAAATGAATTCAATCCTTATATAGGCTACGTGAAAGAGGATTTTTTTCATGTTTGATAAGCGCAGAAGAAACAGATTTCACAAAAAGCGGCGGCTATTCCAAGCAAATTGATGTGGATTTGGTGCGACCAGCGGTGTGACCCATTAGCTATAAATGCGGATCTGAGTAATCGTAACAAGAAATTGATGAGACTAAGAATAGTATTGATAAGTTAGAAAATGGTTCCACTGGCATTATTAATTCTTTGTCAACAGAAAAACACACATGGGGAATTCCAAATTCTACCTGGGGTTAGAGCTTAGAAGTTTGTTTATGTTTGGTTGTTAAAAGCAACTAGCGTTTGACTTTTACTTCCGGCATTGATTGAAACGACTGTCGTCTGACTTACCAACCCTGTAAGGACACCTACGTCGTTGTCTAGTACCTTAATCAACAGGTACTCATCCCATAATCAGCAGGTACTCGTTTGATATTCAGCAGGTACTCGTTCGGTAATCAGCAGGTACTCCTCCGATAATCAACAGGTACTCGTCTGTTAATCAGCGGGTACTCATCCGTTAATCAGCAGGTACTCGTCTGTTAATCAGCAGGTACTCGTCCGATAATCAGCAGGTATTCGCTAGTAGGCGAGGTTGATTGGCCCCTTATACTAGAATGAACTTGGAGATGGGATTGGTGACACTCATCATGTTTTAGTTCAAATAATCCGGTTTCATCTTTATTTATTACTAAGTGACGCCTGCGGCTTTGCTCGCGTAGAGATGTTTTCTCGTTCCCGTTTCTTACAGAAACTTGTTCCCGGGATAAAGAGTAGCTTATGTGTTATTCTGATGCTTAAGCTATACTATTGTAAAGGTCATTAAAATCCGTTCAGTTGGTTTTACGTGAAAAAGTAACAAACATCCATTTTTAGAAACTCTCGCATTTATAATATTAGTAACATAGTGTACACTTAGCTAGTCCAGCTATTTTAATGTAACGGCAATGGAATCGTTTGGCATCGTTACTGCATTTGCTAGTCAGCAGGTACATCGATAGCGGGTGAGGTGACTCGGTCCTTGACACCGTGTATATATTTATTTGGAAACACTCGTCACGTTGGAGAACACGATTTTGTTGTTGCTAGTAGTATTCTAGTAAGTTAGTTTTAACTTAATTTTATAAATATGCCATTCAGTCTGTCAGTCAGCAGTTGTATAACTGGCAGGTGAGGTTGCATTTGCACCACTAGCAAGGTTAAATTGCTTTTAAAATACTAGAGGGGTGAGGTGGCTTGGACCATTACACAATGTTTATAACTATTGTTAAAACTGTTTGGAGACACTGTCCGTCAGCATTTCTATAGCTGGCAGGTGAGGTTGTATTTGTATCATTAGCAATGTGAGGTTACTTGTGTAATGCTAGCAGGTGAGGTGGCTTATAAACCACTTGCAGGAGAGGTCATTTAAAGGCTTGTTAAGGGGCGCTTACCTGAGAGGTAATGCTCGTAAATGAGATCTCTCCGAATCAGCAGTATGTTATATACCATAAGCGGGAGGGGTTGTATTTATATCACTAGCAAGGTGAGGTTGCCTGAGTAACACGAGCAGGTGAGGTGGCTTATAAACCTCTCGCAGGAGATATAATTTAGAGGCTTGTTAGAAGCATTTACCTAAAAGGTAATGCTAGTAAAGTAAATCTCTAAGGAGAAAAGTTCAATTCATAGCTTTTCCAAATTAGCAGCAGGTAGAGACACTTCGCGTTTAGCGTTAGAGAAGTCAAGGAGTCCAACCTTAAATATAATATTCATTGGCAGGTGAGGTGACTCATATGATACCGTATGCAGGTGATGTGGCTTATTTATCATAAACAGGTGAGGTGGTTTGTGTACCACTGGTACGTGAGGGTGGTTTTCTAATATTATCAGGTCTTGCTGGGAGCACTTACCTGGGGGGAAAGCTCGTATGTAAAATCTCTACTGAGAAATAAAAATCAAATTCATAATCTCTTTGGATCAGCAGCAGGTAAAGAAACTTTGATGACGTTTAGCGTAATGGAAGCTACGGGATCTAGTTTTATGTAATATAAGATATAATTGAAGAAGAATTTAGAAGATACTGGGCTTGGAGCTATAAAAAGATTATGAATGTGTTCGTAAAGGTGAACAGGTTCATTTTCCGCACACATTCAGGGGGGGAGATGTGACGGCCTCTACCGCCCCCTTTATAGAATAAATAAAAGTAACTAGTGGAGTATAAATGGCTTATAATTTTTTGTTGTTACGAAAAACTTCGTTGGGTTTGCATACAAGTGCGGTTCGGGCCATAAATCGTTATATTTTTTGTACTTATTTTAACTTTGGGTCAGACGAATGCTAAGAGGTATTCATTTAAAAATACGCACATAAATAGTAATATCGGGTGACAGTTCATAAGTGCTTTGGGTACAATGATATTAATTCTAGTTAAAATTGGCCGCATAAGTGGGAACTAAACCATTTAAACAGTTTTTCTGCTAAACTTTTGTGTTGATATCTGAGATTTTGTCTTGTGACCACTTGACACATGTTTGTGTGGTTCTGTAGAAGGTATAACACACTTGCCATTTCAGGGAGATTATGAGACTAGAAAGGTCGTGCCTGGAAGTGAAGCTATTGAAGCCGACGATGACGAGTGGGCAACATCTGATGAGAGAGAGGAATCAGAAGTTGAAAGTAAAATGTCAGATCGTGATGATGGTCAGTCAGCTAGGAGATACCCACAGCGTCAAAGGACTGCAAAACAGTTTCCAGATTATGTTACTTATCAAGCAACTACTATGTCCAACGATCCTTTAACTGTCAAGGAAGCAATGTCTAGAGAGGATGGAGCAAAGTGGAAAGTTGCAATTGAGGAGGAGCTAGAGGCTTTAAACAAAAACAAAACGTGGACACTTGTGAAGCCACCACGAGCAAGCAACATTGTTGATTCTAAATGGTTATTTAAAATCAAAGAAGAGGCAGGGGGAAATATTCGTTATAAAGCACTACTCGTTGCAAGAGGCTTCAGTCAATGCAGAGGCATTGATTATTTTGACACATTTTCACCTGTAGTAAGACACAGTTCTTTGAGAGTGCTTTGGTGGCTCGAATGGGATTAAAAGTTGATCAAATGGACGTAAAGACAGCATTTTTAAACGGTGATCTAACTGAAAACGTTTATATGAAGCAACCAGAAGGCTTTGAAGTAAAAGGCAAAGAGGATTGTGTCTGTCTTTTACAGAAGTCACTGTATGGGCTGGAGCAGGCTCCGAGAGCATGGAACTCAAAGCTTCATTCTGTGCTTATGAGGTTTAATTTCAAAAGATCAGAAAATGAGTAGTGCGTCTATACAAAATCACAGGATGGTAAAATAATTATCATTGCTGTGTATGTTGATGACATTTTAATCTTCTGGAATAATGAGGAAGAAATGCTCAAGATGAAGAGTCAACTTAAATCCAGCTGTGACATGAAAGATCTTGGTAAAGCTGAGTTAATGCTTGGAATCCAAATTATACAAGTTGCTAGTGGGATTAAGCTACATCAAGAGAAATATGTAGACAAGGTTTTGAGAGTATATCACATGGAAGACTGCAAACCAGTAGTTACACCAGCAGTACCAGGCAAAAGACTAGAGAAGCCTGTACATGGTAGACAACCAGATAAGAACATTCCTTATCGAGGATTAATAGGTTCACTTATGTACCTAGCAGTTTGCACGAGACCAGATATAGCTCATGTAGTTAACTACTTAAGCCAGTTTAATGAGTGTTACGAGGAGCAACATTGGATCGCAGCCAAGCGTGTACTACGATATCTCAAAGGGACAAAGGCATTTGGCTTGAGATACATGAGAGGAAAACAGGACGAATTGCTAGAAGTTTTCGCTGATGCCGACTATGCAGGAGATAGCGATCGTCGTTCATATTCTGGCTCAGTTTGTCTTATTCAAGGAGGAGCAGTTTCATGGCAGAACACTGAACAGCGCACAGTAGCTCTTAGTACTGCTGAAGCAGAATATGTCTCACTATCTAAGGCAACTAAAGAAGCTGTATTTCTTAGAAAATTTATAGCAGAGTTGATTGGTAAAGAGGTACAGAATGCAGTTACAGTTTTGTCAGATAGCCAATCAGCCATTGCTATTGCTAACAACCCGGTGCATCATCAACGTACCAAACATATTGATATCAGATACCACTTTGTGAGGGATGCAGTCGAATCTGATATCATAAGGTTGAAGTATCGACAAACTGAAAGAATGATTGCCGATGCCTTGACTAAATCATTGCCAAGAGGCAAGTTCGAGTGGTGCGTGAATGGTATGGGAATGAGAGTATATGTTACCAAGTTTTGATATGTATTTCCTTGCTTAAGTATCCTAGAGAGTGGGGCTACCACTGTCGCCCTGCCTTACACTATCAGGATACAGCGTAGTTTGTCCACACTATTGTAAGGAAGGGTCCATCAGGATTTTCACAGTAGGAACTCATGTCTCCATTGTTCAAAATAAGTGGAGCTATCAGGATTTATGAGACCGCAGATATCGTGATTAGTAAAAATTTCCCGTATCGAAATGCCCCGGTACATCTTATAGGTAGGTAGGTACCACAAATTTTAGACTACGCCCGCATAAGGAACTGATGACTGGGATTATTATTGGATAATATTCACTGGGATTGTAGAACAAGGAATGCTGCTAACACTCTTGCTTGCGCCCTCATATAGACGAAATAATACCACGTACCAAATTTACGTCCGACTGTAAGCGAAACTCGTATACGCGGCCTGTCAACTACCTCCCATTCATTCATTCTGTTTTTATTGCAAATCAATGACATGCTGTCTATTGACGGCATTCATTGGTATGCAGATGATAGTACGGGTGACACTTATTACACGGGTCGCTCCAAAAATCCCCCGGTCTGCAGAGGACGAAAGTCGTGGACGATAGTCGTGAACAACTTGTGTGTAGAATTGAGGCTACTGTTGCAAGAGTAGCCTCAATTTCAAGTCCGATTGGGGTAGACAAAATCTTGTCCAATTTAAGCCTACCTAGACTCAAGTTTGTGCATTCACCGCTAAAAAGGCCCATTTTCTGTAGCGCCGCAATTCTAGGGCACTCCTCTTTCCATCTCTAATAGTATTGGGATCCTTGATGATCCGATCTCTAGTGACGCCCAATACATACACATATATTGTCACGCCTTTATCTCCGAAGGGGTAGGCAGAGGCATACTATACGCCCACATTTCACCGTATGCATATTTGACCCACGTAACAGGTGGAGAGCCGCTGTTGAAAATTTTCAAACCGCCCATAAGCCTTCGACTAGGCTTAATTGACTGACATTTTACTGGCAACCGGGACCAACGGCTTTAAGATCCTTCCGAAGCACGGAAACGCTCGCAAATGTAAATTCCAAGAAGTGGTCACCCATCCAAGGACCACCTATAGCGAATGTTGCTTACGCAGTGATCGTTTACAGAACACCGAGTCAGCGGGGCCACGAGTGACGCCCAATACCGTAGTCGTTGAGAGGACAAGGCGAAGCTGGGTGTGCTCAACAGGGCGCGGCAGTACTTTACTGCAGAGCAAACACTGCTCCTCTATAAGTCGCAAGTGCTGCTTGGAGTACTGCTGTCACCTTTGGGCTAGTGCACCTGAATACCAGCTTCGACCTTTCGGCTCGGTAGAAGGGCTTGCTTTGAGGATTGTCAACGATCCTTTACTAGCGGGCGGTGTCGATCCACTTCGCAACAGGAGAGACTTTGCTTCCTTATGCGTGTTCTATCGCCTGTACAACGGTCTATGCTCTGAAGAGTTGTTTGATATGATGCCCACGGCTACCTTCTATCAACGCACCGCTCGCCATAGACAGGATGTTCACCCTCACATTTTGCGTCCGGAGTGACCTCAATGCAGGCAGGGAGCTCCTTCCATAATAATAACCGTGTGCGAGACGGTTATTATTATGGAATGAGCTATCTGCCTGCATTTTTCCGAACGTCTACTGTATGGGGTTCTTCAAAACCTTCTAAGATCAGGTTTTTAAAGGGTCGGCAGCGCGAGTGCTGCACCTCTAATGTTGCAAACGTCCTTAGGCTACGGTGACCACTTTCTATCAGGTGGGCCGTGGCTTTTCTGCCACCTCAGTGGTATAAAAAAAAATCATCTATGTATAAACGGTAACGGTATAACAAAAAAATTTAATCACATAAGCGTCGTTTTTAACTGTTTAACTTACAAGTTAAATTTTTTCACAACTTCAGTTAACTGTAAACCTGCTTAAATGGTTTTAATATCAATTTAATACTTTCATAAAATCCCGAAATAAACACGTCGGATAGAGGGACACTAAGGGATTCTGTAAGGGTTTCGTTTTTCGCTGTGAAGTACGGAACCCTAATAAAAAAGCAGCAAATAAATACAAAATATATTTAATATATTATGTAATCAGAGCGCTAACAGCACATCAGAACAGTTATACTGGACTATTTTAAAATAACCGGTTTAAAGGCTTGGCTCTGAGATAAGTGTCAACTGTCTTGACGAACACATCCAAGAAGCTTTCAAGTATTGGCGTCCGTAAGTTTGGTTCAAGTTCCCTCCAGTGACTGTTTATGTAACTTTTGACAAATCGAACTGTAAAAAATATGACAATAATTATAATCACATAGAGTGTATATATAGAGAGAATCCTACTAGTCTTGAACATAAAAGAGGCCCATCTTCAAGAGGTGCATGTTGGAGAAGGATGTCCACAAGGTCTGTATATATGACTACCTCTGTGGCGCGGTAGGAGCGTATCTGACTGCTACGTAAGAGGTCCCGGGTTCGATTCCCGGGTCGGAACAAATATTTGTGTTATCCACAAATGTGTGTTTCGGAGTTTAGGTGTTTCCTATGCATAATATGTATGTATTTAGAAATATATAAGTATGTTCATCAGTTATCTAGATCCCATAACACAAGCTGATATTAGCTTTCTTTGGGCTAGATGGCGCTGTGTGAAAAGTGTCCCGCAATATTTATTTTATTTTATTTATATAAAGAGAATCCTACTAGTCTTGAACATAAAAGAGGCCCTTCTTCAAGAGGTGCGTGTTGGAGAAGGATGTCCACAGTGTCTGTATATTATAGAGAGAATCCTACTAGTCTTGAACATAAAAGAGGCCCTATTTCAAGAGGTGCGTGTTGGAGAAGGATGTCCACAGTGTCTGTATATTATAGAGAGAATCCTACTAGTCTTGAACATAAAAGAGGCCCTACTTCAAGAGGTGCGTGTTGGAGAAGCATGTAAACAATGTTGGTGGAAATGAAGTTGAATGAATTTCCTTTTACGAGCATTTCCATGCCTCGGAAGGTACGTTGAGCTGTTCGTCGCGGCTGACAGTAAAATGGTAGTCGTTATGCCAAGTTGAAGACCCAGTTTGTAAAATTTCAACATAAGTGGACCTAACATATGAGTAAATATAATATGCCTTTGCCTACCCCTTCGGGGCAAGATGTAAGATATATTTGGTTGTGTAAGTTTATAATAATAATCATTTATTTTAGATAAAATTATCCATAATGGTTAGTACATACGAATTTGCTTACATACTATGTTATTTTGGTATCAAGTAGAACAATTCAAAACTAGGCAGTGGGCCGAGTCTACAATTGACAGGCCGTAGAATAGAACCAAAATCGCTGTTTTTAGCTGTAAATGTTAGTAGACTATCAACAATGTCACTGTCTAGCGGCCACTGGCGCGGTTAGTGTTAGAATTCTATCGGCCGACCGATATATGTATATTGGAGTACGATTGTAATAGTAGACTACTAAAACCTGTCAAAATTGTACCGGTGACTTTCTATAGAGCGACGATTTAGATTCTATTTCGACACGATTGAAATAGCAGACTCGGCTCCCTGGTGGTGTGGTATGCGGAATTATAATAGAGCCGGAGAAAATTGAGAATATTGTGGACTAGAGCAAAAATACTTACTAAATGTAAGTATTTTTGCAGTATACTTACATTTAGCTTTGTCTCCTCTAGTAAGGTTTTCATTTTCAAATGTAAATTTGTTTCTAAGATCAGTTTCAACTCGGTGGTTCTTGACACCAATTCTGTCTGCCCGATCTATTTCCGAATAAATTTTCTCCAGCAATCCTTTGAATGTAATAAGGTAATCATCTGAAATAGAGGAATTAGGGTTAAGTTATAAATTAATTTATTTGTATGTAGTATTGACTATTAGAAATATGCCCGTATGGTTTATCGTGGTGAAGTTTTCCCGCACCAGCTTCCCACAGGAATTTGTTTCTGGGATAAAATGAAAGGACTTGCCACAGACGTACAAGAGAATAACAACCGCCGCTCTCATTATTAAATCAAAGATTTATGTGTCGAAGTGCAAATATTACATAAAATTATTGTAAAATGTTACAAAAGTAGACAAAAAATATACAAAAAGGTCTTGTGCATAGAGTAATGAAGTTTCATTATCAAGAAATCACCAGAAATGGCTACGCTATTTTTTGTTAATGTTGGGTATGCTTACTGCCTTATATGACTGTAGAACATGCAAAAAAAAGGTTTTTACTATAAAATTATTTTAGTTTATTGTCGGAGCACGTAGCGTAGCTTCAAATCACACGTAGGTCTGTTTCGTAGCTCCGATTTATGTAGCGTTGCGTTGCTTCGAAGCACACATACTCGTAGCACGAGTCTGACGTAGTTTAGTCGTGTAGTGAGTACGGCTCATTTCAAATCCTGATATAGTTTATCATTGCTATCGTCCTTTTTAACGAAAACAACAATGATTGGGTATTATAAGAGGGTAAATTTTTAAAGCTAGTATGCTAACTTTCACATATTTTTTTATTAATGTGAAAAAAGACAACTTGGTTGTTAATAAAAATTATAAGAGGGTGATCAGTAGAAATGTGCACGTCGCCATACCTGCAGTCTGCAGCATAAAAGGCAGCAATTCTACTCCAACACGATTGCCAACAGGGCGAACAATGTAAGGGTTTTCCACCGAAAAAAAAACTAAACCACCGAAACCACAACCGAAGTTGGTGCGAGAAGTGTGAGCCAGAGCGGCATAAGTTCACTTCATTTACACGCGCGGCAGTAAGGGCGGAAAGTGGAGGGTAGCTGCGTGGAATGTTAGAGTAGAAATGAAAGATAAAATGATCGAATTAATTGATGTAATGAATGAGAGAAAATCAGATGTAGTGTGCTTTACAGAGACTAAGGGCAGCGAATCCTTAGAGCTCCCGGATGGGATTTCGAGTACCAGAAAGCGAGGTGTTGGATTTTGTTGTCCTCGCGATTGGTCGACGGTGTATATTCGTTTATAGTTCGGTTTGACCAAGATTTTCCTGATGGCTGCTAACACGCCGCTGTCTTCGTCAAATGCGAGTGAGCTAGCGCTTCTGGGAGCATATGAGAAGAAGCTCTAAATGTGATACAAGAAAATAAAAGAATTATAGTGTGTGGAGATTTGATGGATAGTGGACTAGCTCTCGCGGTATATTTTAGTCGGTACTTGGCATGTATGGGGACAGATGGGTGAATGACACCGGCAAGTTTACACTGGCATTTTATAAGGAAAAGTATTAGTGTATGGTGAACACAATGTGTGCACAATGCGGCCACAGGTTAATTTTCATACATTAAAAAGTGTAAAAGTAGTAAATGACGGGATTAAATGGGTGGTTCAAAATATGTCACGAGGAAAAGCCGCGGGGTCAGCTAGTTAGTAATAAAGTAAGAATTATTTAGAATTCTGACAATTATGTATCAAAAACAATATTTGAATGGAAAAAATGAAAGCAATGCAATGTATTTAAATGAAGATTAAGATTTCTACGCTGAGACACGGCAGAATGTGCTCACAATTGAAAACCAGATGTACCACATTCTGAGAAATAAATAAATAATTATTAAAATTAAGAAACATATGTACTTACATGCGGTTACTGTACAGAAACCTTCTCCGTCAATATCTTGATCTTCCAGAGTTCCATTAACTTCATAGTAATAGTTAATAACTAACAGAGTGCAGCGTATTTGAGATTCATATGTTAGTTCGTCGCCTTTATATCTGCAACCAAAATGTTTCACCTATATTTGAATTAACACTGCAGTAGGGTCCTTAGCGTAGGTGTTACACCTCTTGTGTATCAAACATCTATATCGTACTAATATAACGTATATTGTCAGAGGCATACTATACGCCCACATTTCACCGTGTGCATTTTTGTTCCACGTAACAGTTGGTGAGCCCATTGCCGTGTTGAAATAGACAGACGAAGGTTGTGGAACTACCTGCTGTTGGAATTTTTCAAACCTAATGCCTTCAAATTGACTAAACGACTGCCATGTTACTGGCAACCGGGACCAACGGCTTATCGTGCCTTCCGAAGCACGGAAACGCTCGCAAATGTAAATGCCACAAAGTGGTCACCTATCCGTGACCAGCCATAGCGACAATTGCTTAACGCAGTGATCGTTTACATAACACTGAGTCCGTGGGACCAGGAGCGCTTCTTCTTAAGTTCTCCTTCGTAAGTTAATTTGAAAAAATTGAAAAAATCTGAACTTACGTTAAAAATTCGACTTGACAATCCTTTAATCCTGTCATTGTAGCATTATATAGTTTATACTTGAGTGTGAGCATAGTTCCATCGATTTGTGGCACATACACGGGGTCTATAGGTTCAACGAAGCCCTTAATGCCGTTTGTGAGCACTCTGTAAACATTATTAGCAGCTGTTTTCAGAAATACCGAGTCCGTGTATTTGTTTAGCGGGTTTACTGTAACAAAAAATACTAAGTAAGTATTTCCTTACGTATTTATGACACAGTCGCACGCCGCGTCTGTCTGTTTGCGATAAACTCACAGACTAATAGATAAACTGAAAAACTACTGAACGGATTATTCATACGAGTTTCATATATATAGATAGCCCAATAGGTAGAGTAATTCATGAGGAAGGTTGAATGAATGAATGATACACGCACAAAAAGATTTCAATAAATATTACATACACACAATGATATTGCAAAGTTATGCTTACAATGTGCGTGCCCGAAAAGGTCGTTAGCTCAGCCCCAGCTATAACTAACATGATCTCGTCAGACAGCGCTGATTTTCAGCCAACGCCTGTAAGGGACGTCACTTATGTGATAAAATATTTTATAACAAAAAAGACAAGTTCCAAAAAAGCACTAAGCTAAAAATAAAATAAATGACTAGGCTGTATACATTGAGTCTCCTTTGCCTGTCCAAGTGTAGGGCCAAGAAGACAACGACAGGTTCAGTTTAACGTTATAGCCTATACAATATGAAGGTTTTATGTAAATTGTGTTATGTAGGACGATAATTCTTCAAATTATCTGCCTCTTTGCCACTCTCAATACAAACCCAACGTCATTGGCTACCTATACCACAGCCGGCAGCGAAAAAACTACACTTCTACCGAACGAGACTGGCATCTCGTTCTCGAAAATAGGTGTTTATTTGACACTATTGTTATCACAAATGAAGGAGTCACGGTAGACCGAGACTTCCATTTGAGGACCACGTGAGCAATTTGCTCAAAACGGTACTCAGCAGTTACCCAGACGGCATGTATGAAGCAATTAATGAATCTTCAGGATAAATAAATAAACAAATATTGTGGGACAATTTTTACACAGCGCCATCTAGCCCAAACCAAGCTATAAGTTTGTACTATAGGATCTAGACAACTGATATACATACTTATATATTTCTTAATACATACATATTATACATAGGAAACACCAAAACTCCGAAACCAACATTAAAGGTACTTAAGGAATAAAACTTACATACACAATTTTTTAATTTCTAGTATTTGAAAGAGGTGACGTAAGAACTAAATGCGAGATTAGGGTAAACAAGGAACGTCTAGAGCAAGTGAATGAAATTGTGTATTTAGGAAGTATGTTCAGCGCGGATGGAAGATGTGATTCGGATGTAGAACGGCAAGTAGCTGCCGGAAACAAAGTTAACGGCGCTTTGTCCCAGTTAGTAAAGCGACAAAGCATCGTAAAAGAAGCACGAATGGCGATTCATAACGCAGTGCTAGTGCCAACTTTGCTTTACGGTAGTGAAAAATGGGTATGTCAGCAGATGCATGAAAGTAAATTGAATGCTGTGGAGATGCGATCACTTCGAAAATTGTGCGCCGTTACCTTGGCCGACCGAATACGTAACGAAGTGATACGCAATATGGCAGGTTTGAATGAAAGTGTCAGCGTTAAGCTGGAAAAGGGCGTGCTCCGTTGGTTTGGACACGTCCAACGAATGAGTGAGGAACGATTGACGAAGAATATATATTGTTCAAAAGTAGAGGGTAGAAGGAGTCAGGGTAGGCCGAGACTTACATATGAAGACCACGTGAGTAGATTGCTCAAAAACGGAAAGGTCAAAAGTACTCGGATACCCAGACGTGCGTGTATGAAGCGATTGATGAATCTCTAAGAAGCGAAAGAAGTATGCATGGATCGCGAAGCCTGACGATCGGTCCTCTTTGACTACCCCGTCAGGGATACAACGTGAAGATAGTTAGTTTAGTTAGTTAGGTATCACAAATCGCCGCCAAGTGCTGGTATTTGGTACTAGGAGTAACAGTTGTACTGTTCAGCACTGCACCTATAAGCCTTCGCTCCAGGGTGCACCAGCGGTGCTGTTCTACCCCCAAAGTGTGTCAGCAGGGGTGAAGAAACTGAATCGCCTAGGTGTAAATTTCCCGACCCGCACCTCCAGAAATAAACTATGTATAAATATATGTCTATGTATTAATAAGTGTATTATACTAGCTGAACCGCGCAACTTCGTTAGCGCCACCAAAAATGTGATAAATGAAGAACCGCTGAACCTATTTTGTGCAAACTTCACATACACCATCTACTAAATGGTCCGAACAAAGCTTAGTCATTTGGTCTGGCTCCGTGAGTCCGTTCTTGAGTTTAAAATTACAATGAAAAGTGGTATTGATTTTTATATTTATTGATTTAAGTAAATTTGTGTGTATATATTCTTGTTCCTTTAAACTCTCTAACACATTTCTACCTCTTCAATTATTAATTGAAGTTTTCCTATCACCAGTCTGTTGAAAGAGATTTCTTTAAGAAATAAGCAGTACCTACCGTTATACTTATCTTACTCTTTTCATCTTTCTGTTCCGAGTATGATATTGTGGTGTACATAAATTGTTAAATAAATAAATATAAAATACCATGCGATAAAAATCACACATTTAAATTTGTTAGGTACTAATAAATTAAAATGTGTTGATAGACTGCCTATAGGTAATTTTATTTTATCACTTAGCATAATTAAACATAAAAATAAATTATCCAGTCAAATTAAAAATAAAACAATGAACAATTTAAAAAGATATTAAGATTAAGTATAATCTGTAATTGTTGGATCTCTGGCTGTAAATGTAAATGAATTATTCCTAATGACGTCAGCCAGCCAACTATGAAAACCGACTAAATAGCCCATTTTATAGTTTTCCTTTCATGTTTTACAATAGCTCAACACCCATTGCAGGCAGTCCATTACCTATAATTTTTTTTTCGTGTGGAAATCCTCATGGATGCTACTAATATTTTAAACGCGAACGGCTCTGGCAGCTCGAACGGATAGTGAACGTTTGAGTGGATAAAGCAATGTAGATGTACTTTTTCAACCTACTAATGCTCCATTTGTAGAGCGTTCTCTGTTCACACTAAAACCGCAGTGGTTGGAACGGATCCGACGACCATAGGCTTACCAAAATACTGGGTATCTTCCTAAGAGAAAAAAAAAGAGTTTTGACCAGTACGAAAAGTCACGCAGTTTCTCTGCTGTATAATTTTTCAAAAGTTCAGTATTTTCGAGTGTTTATGAGTTTTATTTTAGAAATTCTTAAATATAAAAGGTTTGACAATGTGTGCAAGTATTGAGACATAATATAACGCAATAATACACGGCTTTCTCGTTACTCTTTAAACTTCACAGATAACATTTAATTATAATTATTATTTTTATACAAGATAAAGATTAATTTTCATACAAGAGTATTTCCCTTGTAAATGAAGAAGATTAATATTATAACTCACTTTCAAAAAACATTTAAACCATATAAAACCAGTGCAGAAGCCTTTAAAAATAGTCAAAAGCGAAAAAAAAAATAGTAGAATGAAACCCATCGGAGAAGGAAGAGAATATTATAAAAATGAAAGGAAACATAATTTACGGGCGATTTGAGGTCGGGAAGGGTAAGTTCGTGAGTTTTAAGGGTAAACATACATACATACATACATATTGTCACGCCTTTATCCCCGAAGAGGTAGGCAGAGGCATACTATACTCCCACATTTCACCGTTTGCATTTTTGTCCCACGTAACTGGTGGTGAGCCTATTGCCGTGTTGAAAAAACAGGTGCAGGCTGTGGCGACCCGCTGTTGAATTTTTTCAAGGCCTTCGACCAGGCTTAACGACTGCCATTTTACTGGCAACCGGGACCAACGACTTAACGTGCCTTCCGAAGCACGGAAATTAAAATGTAATTAAATGTGTTAATTTTAGATGTTAAATTTGGAAGTTTTTTTTTGAACCTCTGCCTTTTTAGTGATGTTTTAACAAAAAGGCTAAAAGGTCTTATGTGTTAGACACTAATTAGCACGACCAATTAAAGCCCTGGTAGTCTCGGACTACCTTAAGGGTAAAAAATGGTTTATTTTGATTTCCGGCAAACTACAAGTCCTATGAAAAAATAGCAAGCCAAAGTTGTAGGTAACAAAAAGATCTACTACTTTTGTATTTACACTTTTTTCACAT
Source organism: Thumatha senex (assembly GCA_948477245.1). NCBI lineage: Eukaryota > Metazoa > Arthropoda > Insecta > Lepidoptera > Erebidae > Thumatha > Thumatha senex. The sequence goes on along the minus strand of OX419750.1, from coordinate 6,753,020 downwards.
ACCCTCAAAATTTATGTGAATAATTCACAAAACCAATTTTTTGTTTGTATCTTTTACAAAAAATTGACTTAATATCCAAAGAGCACTCTAATTTTCCATCGAAAATTTTTTCGTCAATATATTAGCTTTTTTCAAAAAGTTGGTTTGCTTTCTTTTCTTTGAAATCTCTACTTTCCGATTGTGAAAATCATATAATTACCACTACAGTAGTTGAGTATTTATGTTGGCTGAGTCGAATCAAAGACCGCATTTTAACATTTTATCCTAAATATATCATCATATTATAGATTTAATTTATTACAGTCAAAAACAAAACAAAAATCAATTTAAGTTTAAAACTAACAAAACAACCTAAACTATTTATCAAAATTTAGACTGGTTCCCCTCGGTAGGCTACCCATGATACAGGCAGCGTACCCACGCTTAATAGCCATGGAAAGCCTTTGCGCGAGAAAGCTACTTGCACGAGGATCGCCTGTTTCTTCCCTCAGACGCTTACTTAATGCCTTAAATAAATAAAAATATATCGTTTAATACCTATATAAATATATACTTCTATAGTAAATCTTCTGAGAAAATGCAAAAAATCGATAATTTCTTTCAAAATATTTAATACAATTTTGAGCTATTTATAAAAATTTACAACTTAATTACTCTTTAAATTATACGCGTAAATACATATTTAATACTATTTTATAATAATTTATACACCTAAGTGACCTATGAAAAATTTTAGCCCATTTAAAGGTATTTCATAGAGAAGTGGGGAATTAGACTGGGCCATGCAGGCATACTGGAGAGCGAAGAAGTAGTCAACTTATTCGGAAAATGTTCATACATTATTGTGAAATTAATAAACGACGGGATTAAATGGGTGCCATGGGGATCGATATATGTCACAGGCGAAGCCAGTTTAGCTAGTTTTATTATATTTTATTTCTATTATTATTCACAATTCTCTAAAACTAATTTTTATAAACGATGTTGTACACTGCTCTGAATCTCGAATACTGGTATTGGCTTAGGGTAAGAAGGGTCCAGACCCGCCTAGCCCCTTCCCCACTTGTTTAGTGGTTTTTTGAATTTTTCACATAAAATTTGAGATTATGTGAAAAACATGTAAATTCAAAAGTTGTAGATTTTTATATTACCTAAAATTTTGCCATTGAACTTTTTCCATAGTCCTTTTAGTTTTGCCGGAAATCGAAATAAACCGTTTTTTATCCTTTAAAACAAAAATCACGTACTAACCCTAAACGACCTCTGATCGCCCGTAAATTATTATTCCTTTCATTTTTATAATATTCTCTTCCTTCTTCGATGGGTTTCAATCTACTATTTTTTTTGTTTCCAATGTTATCGGCACTGGTCTAATAGGTAGATCTAATAGGTAATATAAAAATAAACTATCGGTAAATGACTTATACTCGTAGAACTCGTTTTAGTCGAATTAGATACAAAAAGCGGCAGACCCGAATAAAATTTAATGCAGCAGTTTTTCTTTTGAACTTCCTTCCAGGGTCACTGGCATTCTAAATTTTGTTTTGCGTGTTATTCGATTCGTTGCGTTATGTATATTTTAAATTTAAGAGTTAGTTGTATAAATATTTGTTGATTGAATTACTTCTTTATTTGTTATATACGTTATACTAATAATATTTTTTCACTTTGGATTGACACTCGATTTAATTACAGTTTTGTTTCACTTATTTTTTTCTAGAATCGATATTTTTCGATTTACGCCCTCAAAAGACACAGTGAAAAATATTTGTAAATTTTCAACTAGTTTAACTTTCTAATTTGTTTGAAATTATATTATCGGCAATAATTCAAAAAACTTTGTTTATTACAAATTTTCATGTAAATTTAATAAGCGAAGTAATACGAGTTGTAAATTTGGAAAATATCGATTCTAGGTAAAAAATAAACAAAATTGTAGGGAATTTCATTTTAAAAAAGTTTGTCATTACCATTGTTCGTGTAAAATTAAAAATAAACGAGTTATTTAATCACAAAAAATACACCCTTAAATTCAAGATGACAAGTTACGCAACGAATCGAAACCACGCAAAACGAAATGTAGAGTGTGACAACGCTCAAAGAATTCAGAATGAAAATTGGTTCCTTTTTTTTCTGGGTACAATACTTATCCGACTGGGCTAAATAGGCAAAATGTCAAACTGAATAAAACAATTAAAATAAATATTATGGGACATTTTTTTTTTCACAGTGCCGTTTAGCCCAAAGTTAGCTAATCTAATACTGATAACCATACTTACATATTTCTAAATACATACATATTTTACATAGAAAACACCCAAACTCCGAAACAAATATTTGTGGATCACACATATATTTTTTCCGACCCGGGAATCGAACCCGGAACCTCAGTCGCGACAGTCTCATACACTACCATTGCACCACCGAGGCAGTTGAGAAAATTAAGGAAGTTTCACTTCAAAAATAAGTATTAATAGTTTCTTACTATTGGTAGGTATTGGTAGTAATGCGTTGCTGTGAACTGGGAAGCCGAATAAAACTACCACGAGCACAAACCACATGGACACGGCACGACACATTTTATCTAAAACGATTAGGGCCAAATGAATGAGACGTGGACCTTTTTCACAAATATATATACTTGGTTTTATCTATGCACGGCGCGTCATTAGCAGTCTCGCTGGGCTAGATGTGTGCGTCATGACACACATCATTTACGCGGAGGTTGTCGTTTTACCATGTTTTGTTTAAGTCACTTTCACGAAATTTTCCATTTTCTGATTGCGTCAAATTTCTTATTCAGTGTTTGACTAATTTATTAAAAAGTAGCATAGAAGACAAATAGTTGTTTCCCATTTTATTGCGAAGCTTTTCTATATATCCTACGAGTATATTACATGTTGTAGGTACTGTCGATGGAAATTAAAACTTAAAGTTGTCGAGGTAGCAACTCTTGAGGTATCATATAAATGATTGAATTGAATTGAATGCTGAATGTTTGAAAAGCATCTTACCTGTCCTCCGTGCATCTAACACTTAGGTCCGTATTTAAGAACGTTACTCAATACTCGATCAACGCTTGAGACTAGATTCTTGAGTGTTATTAACGTTCTGGAATACGGACCTTAGTGTACACCCGTAACTTTCAGCGTTAGCTTTCCCTTTAATAATTTGGATTCGCTTAAAACGAAAAGTGTGTTCTTTTCGGTCTTGCCCGACTTCTCACAGAGGATCGACACAAACGGACACTCTTGCGGCAGTAGTGTCTTTCAGACACAGCCGTTCACGACTTTCCTCCAATTCCAAAACAAATAAATACGAGTATATACATACAAAATAGCAACATGCTGCCTCTGTGGCGCGGTGGGAGTGCAGTTCGATTCCCACCCAGGATAAAACTTTGTGTGATGAGCACGATGGTTTATTCTGTGTCTGGGTGTTATTTATCTATAATATGTATGTATTTAGAAATATATAAGTATGTTTATCAGTTGTGCTAGATGGCACTGTGTGAAAAGTGTCCCACAATATTTATTTATTTTTTCAATATTAACATATAAATACTTGTGCATCGCAGCAGTAAAATACACATACACGACATTACTATAACAATAATTTGAGGGCAAAAAGTTTATTCTATTCTATTCGATTACTATAGAAAAAATAAGGACATTAGAAGTTATGTTATAAAAATCAGGTTAATTTTACCAAAATCCTGAAACAATTATGGTAAAAAAAATTGCGTATATTATTCCATTATTGGTTAACGATTAACAGGTGGGGTGCGCCCATTGCCGTGTTGAAGTAGACAGACGCAGGTTGTGGCAACCTGCTTGTGAAATTTTTCAAGCCGCCCATAAAGCTTTCAACTTAGTTTAACGATTGCCATGTTACTGACAGGTTGGGCAGGACCTACGTCATAATGTATCTTACGAAACACGGAGAAGCTCGTAAATGGAAATACCACAAAGCTTTCACCCATCCGTAACCAGCCAAAGCGAAAGTTGTTTAACGCGATGATCGTTTACAGAACTCAGCTAGCTCTTTTTTTATGTTTACAAACATTCTGTATAATGTGTGCACTATGCACAAAACCGGTTGCTATAGGGCAGCCGCAGCGACAGGTCGGCTATGTTAGGCAGGTAACTCTAGTTCAGTATGTACCTATCGACATATTTACTAATGAACTAGCTAATATCCGCGGCTTCGCCTGCATAATGAAGTTTCCCCGTACTCGTTTCCCACTAGAATTTGAATCTAAATCATTTTCATCATTCTCCTAAATTTACCTACACATACTTGTATGTGTAAATTTAGGAGAGTGCCAGCATTGTACGCACTGCAGTGAGGATACGGCGTTGCATAACCTGTTGGAGTGTTCAGCCTGGGAGCTGCAGCACCGGGACCTCGATGTGGGTCTGGGCGTGGACGTTCTCACGCAGGAGACCATGGTGAGAGCCATGATATCCAGCAGGAGCAAGTGGGACGCCGCTGTATCTTTCTGCGAGCAAATCATGCTCGCAAAAGAGGCGGCGCAAAGAGATCGGGAGAGAACTCTTCCTCCGGAGTTCTGCAGTCTGCGGCGCACGCCGCAGACTTGTCTTCGCCCAAGGCTACCGACCTTGTGACCGGGGGCCTGAGTACGGCGAGTGTAGAATCGAATGCCGAATTACCCTTCTCAGATAAACTGTTTACATTCGAGTACGGCGGACGAGCTGCTCACCGTTCTTACATAAGCAGGTGATGGTAGGCGTCGTGGCGTGAGGATAACACGCACGTAGTTAACCCCCTCATGGAAATGGTATAACACCTGAACCCCCCAAAGAAGCGAAATAACACCCAAAAAGCCTGCGGTAGCGGACAAAGTCTGCCAGGAGCTCTGGGGCTATCCTTCCGAGGGCTCACCTGGGACTCCTGGCCATAGACAGATGGGAAGGTTGTATAAATAGGAGTCCGGCGCAGCATCCATGAGGATTTAAAAAGAAAAGCGTCTGTTAGTTGTATACCAAATTTATTCAAGGGTTAGAGCTTGGTTGAGCAGCAGACACCTTCCCAAACTTACTATTTTCTAACTAAGCTTACTATTTTCTGGTCTGAAAAAATTTATCCATCTTATCCTGTTTATTAGCTGTTGATCCTCCAACAAGAATAAATAAAGAATAAATAAATAAAAATGTTGGGGGATTGATTTTATTTGTAGTATTATTATTTGTATGTATAATATGATCATCATATAACTTTATTTTGGTTATCTATATATACTTATACAATTTTACAAACATTATGTCACTGTCAAATCTCTAAAAATAACTAATAAATAACTAACAAACATTTCTTAGTGAAATAACCCACCCCGGATTGTATCCGGTGCAAAAGTGCTCCGAACAATGGCCGCATTTCCGCGCTGGATGGCAATAGCTAACCTTTGCACCAGGTACAAGCCGGAGCGAGAGTCACCAGTTTAATAAATAAATAAATATATTATTCGTCTTAGTCATTTGTTTTGAGGTATTTGAACTAACCTAACCTAACCGGTTTTGCTTCACGGCATTCTCAAAGGTACACAAAATGACCACTGTCACAATATGCACCTTTGAGAATACCGTGAAGCGAAACCGGTTAGATTTACAAAGTAAATGTTGTGTAACAGTACAAGTGGTGTTATTTAATATGTGCAGCAAGTTCCACCAAGTGCCTTCAATCAACAGTATAAAATGACCTTCTGTAGTTTACCAGTAATATAACAACACGGCAATGGTCTCCCCCGCTGTTACGTGGGACGAAAATGCTTATAGTGAAATGTGATAGTATATTATGCCTCTCCTCTTGGATAAAGGCATGACTGTTGACAATTGTGCTAACATATTAACTCAATGCCAATCGTTCTAAGTTTGAGTTAAGTTGGCATTAATAAAAAAGATAAAAAAAAAAATTGGCATTCCGGTAGTGCCGTCAGAAGTGAAATCTTGAACAATTACATGCGTCTTTAATCGTCAGGAAATACTTTATTGTGCAGGAAATATTTACTTGTAAGTGATCATTGTAAGTGTTTTTTTATTCAATATTACAAACCATTAACTATTATAAAAATTGGTATTGTAATCATTTAATGCGCTATTGTAATACATTTAGACCTACTAATTAAAACATAATAAGGGCCATCAAGTTTTTTTAATAACAGTTATGTTTATGTTGGTTGTTAAATTAAATATATCCATCACGCCTTATCCCCGAAGGGGTGGCAGAGGCATATTATATGCCCACTTTTCACCGTGTGGATTCCTGTCCCACGTAATAGGTGGTGAGCCCATTGCCGTGTTGAAATAGACAGACGCAGGTTGTGGCTACCTGCTGTTGAAATTTTTTAAGCCGCCTATAAGGCTTTCAACCAGGCTTAACGACTGCCATTTTACTAGCAACCGGGACCAACGGCTTAACGTGCCTTCCGAAGCACGGAAACGCTCGCAAATGTAACTGCCACAAAGTGGTCACCCATCCGACGACCAGCCATAGTGAAAGTTGCGTACCTCAGTGATCGTTTACCGAACACTGAGACCGCGGGGCCACGAGCGCTAATATTTGTTAATATTTTTAGAAACTGGTTTTATATTTTTTTTTATATTGTTATTTTTATTATAATTTAATTTTTTTAAAAACAGTAATGTTTACATTGGTTGTTTATATTAGGTAATTAAATATAATGTTATTGCTTAACGTTTATTTTTTATTTATCTATCACGGCTTATCCCCGAAGGGATGGCAGATGCATATTATATATACACATTTCGCCATGTGTATTCCTGTCCCACGTAATAGGTAGTGAGCCCATTGCGGAGTTAAATTGACAGACGCAGGTTATGCCTACCTGGTGTTGAAATTTTATAAGCCTCCCATAAGGCCTTCAACTGGGCTTACGACTGCCATGTTACTGGTATCCGAGACAACAGCTTAACGTGCCTTCCGAAGCACGGAAACGCTCGCAAATGTAAATGCCACAAAGTGGTCACCCACCTGAAGACCAGCCATAGTGAAAGTTGCGTAACTCAGTGATCGTTTACAGAACACTTTTGTTTTCAGTTCAGATATTCTTTTTTTTAAAGTCTAAAAGAATTAGGCCATTTTGAATGTTTTTTCATTCAAAATGGCCTAATTCGTTTTAGCGAACAAAAGAAAATCACAGTATATCTTTTTTTAAATTAATATCGGGTCATGTCCTCCTCTTTTACATATGCACTCCTGAAGCCTTGCCTGCGTACTCTGCACTAAATTGTTCAAGTTTTCATCTGAAAACTCCTTCCATGCAAGTTTTTTAGCTTTAATCAGCTCCGGTTGTAGATAAATAAAATATGAAATAAAAATATCTTTATTTTAACGGCGCTTACAAAATGTCACCTCTATTTAAAGTGACCACCGGTTCGGATCGCGGCCCATCTGAGAAGAACCGGCAAGAAACTTAGGAAGGCTTTTTTTGATGGCCTATTTACAATTTAATATTATTTCACTTTGCCAGCAGATCCTTTCCAGGCGTCCCTGTCCTGCAAATAGTCTATAACAGATCAATAACTTTTTTCACAAACCTTTTTTTTATTAAATTTTTAAATTTTTTTAATCGCAAATTTCTCAGGTCACAGGAAGCTTGTTGTAAAAGCGTATACAGTTACCCTGGAAAGAATCGCCAATCTTAAGCAGTCGACTGTGGTGGAAGGTAAGGTCAAAAGATTCCTTGTTCTTTATCTAACCCTTCATTCCAGTTGGTCTCACGTGTGCTTGATGGGATTTAAGGGCTCCCACACAAAACTGCTGTGCGAAACCTCGCCGCATTGCCTATATTTTAATATCAATATTCGCAGATATTTGCGATGCGATGCGAATTCGCAGTTTTGTTTGGAAACCCTAAATCCGGATTGTTAGCTGGTCAATGGGACACTTCAATATGAGACTCGTTGAGTGCAGCCATCGAGTAAATAGTACAGCTTCGGTCGCTGGAGCTCTATGTGCACTAGCGTTATCTTGCCTTAGGACTCGCTGTACAAATTTATTTATTCACTAGATGACCCCCACAGCTTCTCCCGTGGAATATTTCGACCTCCCGTCGCACCTATTTAATCCCGTCACTTATTAATTCTACAATGATGCATAAAAATTTGCCCGATTTGTCGACATTTATGACTACTGCTCTGTTCCCCAGTGTAGTAGCGTAATGATATATAGCCTATAGCCTTCCTGGATAAATGGGCTATCTAACACAAAAATAATTTTTCAAATCCAACCAGTAGTTCCTGAGATTATCGCGTTCAACCAAACAAACAAACAAACTCTTCAGTTTTATAATATTAGTATAGATTTATTTTAGGAAGGCTGACAGACTAATAACAAATATAAATTACATCTATATTTCACAATATCGCTAATTACAAGCAAGATCATTTGAGGCCTGATAACGTCCTCAATGTAACGTTATGCAGATACTGTACCATCATTTAAAATTGTCTTTTTCCACTTTATGAAAACATTTTGAGAAATTTAGCAAAATAATTGCTTAATTTCTCAAAATGTTTGTAGATTGTATGTTAAAATGATGTAGACTTATTTTACATTATGACTTATGACATATGACTTATTGTACTTTTATACAGTCTGCTTGTAACCACGGCTGGTGCAACCCTGTCGAAACGTCAAGCTATTTAAGGTAAATTAGCATGATCGCGTTAATACCTGTATTTTACACTTATTTTAATCATGCAACGCGAAAGTTTAAAAGTTAGTATAAGCTATTGCGTTGAGATTGAGACATCTTTCTGGCTGGTGAATGTCACTAACTGATTTTTCTACTGGCCCTTATTTATGGCACGCTCTGTTGGTTTGAACATGTCCAGCGAATGAGTAAGGAAAGATTGATGAAGAATATATACTATGCGAAAGTAGAGGGTAGAAGGAGTAGAAGGAGGTCAGTAGACGTAAACTTGCATATGAGGACCAAGTGAGCAATTTGCTCAAAAACGGAAAGGTCAAAGTACTCGGATGACCCGTTGTTTGTTTGTTTTTTTTTGTTTTTTACCTGACGTGCATGTACGAAACGATTAAGAAATCTGCAGGAAGCGAAATAAGTATGCATTGATCGTGAAGCCTGGCGATCTGTCGTCTCTGACTACCTCGTCAGAGATACTGCGTGAAGATAATTAGTTACATTATGTTTTGTATTGTATCATTACAAATTTCTTACATCAATGGTGTACGGCCAATTCGTGATCTTAGTGTCATTCTCCCTAAAACGTATTTGTGCAAAATTACCAATATTTTATTGTTTATACATTAACTAGCTGTCCCGCCCGGCTTCGACCGTGACATACTTCGAACCCCGTCGTTTACTAATTTCACAATAATGTATAAACATTTTCCAAATTACTTGATTACCTACTCCTCCGCTCTCAAGTACCTACGCTCGCACGGCCCGGTCGAATTTGGTTATACGAAATTAATTTCTTTGCATTTTTTCTTTTGATTTCGACATATCTCCAAAGATATTTATTTAATTTGAAAGGTGCAAAGGGCCAAAATAATCTTCATAAAATGCTGACGCCAACTAACATATTAAAAATGATAAGGACTAATAATATATTTGTGTTAGCCTTCAAACTACTGCTTTATAATTGCTGTTTTTTTTAAGTATAAAAATGGATATAGTACGATATCCATAAGAGATAGACATATACCGTCGCGGACTTTTTTGTAGACCTATATTAGATACACAATTCCACAATACTTTATTTTGTTATATCTCAAAGGGTTTAGGCAGCGTTTTCGTTAAAAGCTCCCAGACGGCTCATTTTTTCCGATACCCCCAACATATATCGTTATAATTAAGTTAATGTATGCAAAAACTTAACAAATTATACATAAAAACCTTCTATGAGAATCACTACAACTATTAAAAAAACTGCATCGAAATTCATTGCGTAGTTTTAAAGATCTAAGCATACATAGGGACTGACAGCGAAAAACGTCTTTGTTTTATAATATGTAGTGATGAAGTCTATTATTTTGCGTAATATGTTACTTATGCAAAAATTTTGCCGATCAAAGTTGAACTAATTAGCTATTTATAAACATTATTATGACTTCGGACGTGATCTGATTAAATAACAATATTGTTATACCTAATGTATTTTGTTCCCGCATATCATCACGGCCGATTATACAGGACCAATATTTGTGTGTTCCACAAATGTTAGTTTCGGAGTTTGGGTGTATCTTATGTACCTATAATATACAGGATGGCCCATTTAAAAAGGTCAGTATGGGCAACTCTGAAACTATAAGACATAGAAAAATCTCTTCTAAGGAACCGTGTCACCGATTTTGATGAAAAGAAAACCTGCTTCATAGATTTTAAAGAAAACTTGTACTCGAGTCGGCAAACGAACCCGGAATTATCTAAGAATAAAACTTGCATTGTTTTTAAATGAATATCGATTGAGTAGATCTTAAGCAGTAAATATTACTATGAAACATAATATCTATAATGAATAAAACTTATTGTATTTCACATCATTTAATTTCGGTGATGAAGGTGATCGAAATGACCATCTTTTATTTTCAGTACAACATTTAACTCGTTTAACTAATGATTTTACTATTGGCTTTTGTATCTTCAGATGGTATATATAAGACTTAAAATTGAATCTATAGTATCCATGGTGACATAATAACTTGTTTTATACACTTCGTCACTAACATAACCTCACAAGAAATAGTCTAGTTGGGTTAAACAGGAGATATCGCGCGCGGGCTAATTAAAAGGGCCATTAGTACCATTAATTTTTGGGAAAAGCAATGATTCAAAAAGTCTCTAGCCATTTGACTATTGTGAGCCGGTGCTCCATCTTGTTGAAAATATGAAAGCGTATTTGTTATAAGGTGCAACACCGACCATATATATAATACCGACCGAATATACAACTTTACGCGCTTAAATAAAATTTACTGAAAAAGCAGATGATCAATTCGAACACCTACGAAATTTCATTAAATGATATGAAAAACAATGACTATTATTCATTTTAGATATCATATTTCTTAGTATTATTTACTGCTTAAGACCTGCTCAATCGATTTTCATTTAAAAATAATGCAAGTTTTATTCTTCAATTATGCGGGTTCGATTCCCGACTCAAGCACAAGTTTTTTTTAAATCTATGTATGTAGTTTTTCTTTTCATTAAAATCGGTGACATGGTTCCTTAGAAGAGATCTTTCTATGTCTTATAGTTTCAGAGTTGCCCATACTGACCGTTTTAAATGGGCCAAAATGTATATGTATTTAGAAATATATAAGTATGTCTATCATATGTCTAGATCTCACATCACAAGGTTAGTTAGCTGACTTTGAACTAGATGGCGATGTGAGAAAAGAGTGCCACAATATTTATAAAAAAAAATTAACATGTCTTTATTTTGCATAGACCATTTTAACGGCGCTTACAAAATGTCGTACACTAAAACTTAATAAAAAATTAATATGTTAAAACGGATCGGAAAGCGGCCGACCTGAGAAGAACCGGCAAGAAACTTAGGAAGGCTTTTTTTTGATGGCCTATTTACAATTTAATATTAGAATTATAAATTTTATGACTATAATATTTCATTTGCCAACAGATCATTACATAGTCTTTAATAGAGTAATAACCTTTTTCACAAAGCTTTCTTTTAATATACTTTTTAAATTTGTTTAAAGTTAAATTTCGCAGGTCACAGGGTTGTAAAAAAGTTGTAAAAATAAATAAATTTCACTGCATAGAAACTAATAGCGCCCCAAACTATTATGTTAGGACCACCGAAACGGTCAATTTCATGGATGCAGGATTCCTAAAACCAAACGCCGTGTTGCCGCCACATCTGATACGTCGATTCATTAAAAAGTCGTTGCACTTATCTTTAAGTTGGGATGTTGGGCCTCTGATTAATACCCCAATTCAAATAATGGTTGGTGTATCATATAAGAAGCGCTCGTGGCCCCGCAGTCTCAGTGTTCTGTAAACGATCACTGAGTTACGCAACTTTCATTATGGCTGGTCCTCGGATGGGTGACCACTTTGTGGCATTTACATAAGCGAGCGTTTCCGTGCTTCGGAAGGCACGTTAAGTCGTTGGTCCCGGTTGCCAGTAAAATGGCAGTCGTTAAGCCTGGTTGAAGGCCTTATGGGCGGCTTGAAAATTTCAACAGCAGGTAACACGGCAATGGGCTCACCACCTATTACGTGGGACAGGAATCCACACGGTGAAAAGTGGACACATAATATGCCTCTGCCACCCTTCGGGGATAAGGCGTGATGGATATTTATTTTATTTATATATCTTGTAAAATTTGCTTTTTGCTGCCTGGGCAGAGTAATTCGGAGTATTTGTCGTCTTGATGTTTGCTGGTCTTTGTGCAGTCGATTACGAATAGTTTGGTCACAAACACGGGTACCTGTTGTCAGCCATAGTTGGTGTTATAACAAACAGGCCGTCACTATACGATCCCGGTTACAACTTTAAGGAACTGTGAACCTGAGTATATGATTTGAATTTCAACTCAAATACTTTCACAAAATTCCGAGATATTTTATTTTATTTATTTTTAATTCTGGCTACGCATGGTGACGCGATTGCCAACAACAAAATTAATTGATCTTCCATTTTGTATTTTTTTTCTAGTAATAATTTTCAAGTAGATAATGAATCTTCTTCATTCAAAGGTAATAAATTATTCTTATTGATAGCAGCGTATTCATGTATATATTCATATATTTTTTCCAAGTTCTACTGCAGTAAAATGATGGTAAATTTTACTGCAGTTATATGTGGATTTTGGAAGGTAACAGAAAATACGGCGTTCCACTAAGTTATCCAATTTCACAACACACTTGTGCACGTTGTCGAAACTTTTATGTTTAAAACACCATCATTTTTACACATAAACACCCGAAAATACACTAGTTTTAAAAAATTATAACGGAGTGGCGACCACGTCATTCGCTGTTTCCCGCCAAAATCCAATTCCGAGATAATGACGACGAACCGAATGACTCCAAAGTGTTTTATAAAAGAGTTTGAGTTTATATGCAATATTAGTGATAACTCTTGTATTGATAAAACATTAGATACTAGTGAATGACAATAATATAATTTTGTTTTCTTATGCCTATACAAAATCTGTTCTTCTTAACATCTGATTAGTAGTTATTTTTCTCTATTATTATCTCGTTCAAATGCTTCCGCAGTTAACTTACGTTTAGGTGCATTATACAAGTATGAAGCGCTCGTGGCCCCTCGGACTCATATATTAAACTAGGGGACACCCCACGCCTTCGCCCGTGACATACATCGAACACCCGTCGCACCTATTTAATTCCGTCTTATTACTATTACAAAAATGTATGAAAATTTTCCCGATTTGTTGACATTTATGAGTACAGCTCCGCTCTCCTGGGAAGTATCGCGATGTTATATGACCTATAGCCTACCTCGATAAATGGACTATTCAAAACAAAAAGAATTTTTCAATTCGCACCAGTATTTCCTGAGATTAGCGCGTTCAAACAAACAAAAAAAATCCTACTAATATTATAAACGCGAAAGTTTGTAAGTATGGATGTTTCTTACTCTTTCACTCAAAATCTACTGAATGGATTTTAATGAAACTTTACAATGATATAGCCTTCACATCAGAATAACAAATAGGTTACTTTTTATCCCAGGAACAAGTTCCTGTGTTCCCACACGGGAACCTATACGGGAACGGGAAAATTTTATCCAGGCGTGCAGAGTCGTGGGCTTAAATTAGTAAATGATTAATAAATAATGAGAATAGAATAAATTGGTGTCAACCTTTGAAAATGCCGTAAGGCGAAATTCAACCATTCAAGTAAAATAGTAAATAATGTGGTTAATAGAAGTGGTTTTTATTCAAAACATCATTACTTATTTCATGTATTTGAGTTAATTTTGTTCTGATTCAAATTGTCATCCAGAGTTTACACATTTGTTTTATGATGGAGCTTACACATAGACATTTGCATCGTTGGTTGTGATTGTATAGGTATTCGGTATTTACAGTAATAATAGAAACTAGCTGACCTGCCCGGCTTCGTCCGGGACATACTTCCAACCCCGTGGCACCCATTTACTCCCGTCGCTTATTACTTTTCTAAAAATGTATGAGAGTTTCCCCGATTTGTTGATATTTATGATTACTGCTCCGCTCTCCTGTGTAGTAGCGTGATGATATACAGCTAAGAACCTTCCTCAATAAATGGGCTATCCAATACAAAAAGAATTTTTCAAATAGGTTCAGCAGTTCACGCGTGTTGTCGTGACAACGGAAAACGGGTTTCATTTTTATATATATAGATAATTTCTTTGACTTAAGAAACATGATTTTAATAAAATAAGATTGCTTTAACACGGAAAGGCGGATTAATTTCTCTGTATCGAGTGGGTCTCCGTAGCCTAGTTAGTTAAACGTATGGCCCGGTAAGCCAGAAGAGGCGAATTTTTTTCTACTTTAACTTTAATAAAATAGATTATACAAAGGGTTGTTAAGTAGCATGTTGTTGTTGTTAAAAAGTGTTAATTATAAAAAAAAAACAGAAATTAAAATTTAATAATAATAAAATCAGTGAATTTACTACCCTGTAACTAAAGTTAATGGCTATTATTGTACAAATATATAAATACTTAAATATAATCGTTGAATTTTCGCTTTGGAGTGAAAGATTTTGAATCGAGTATCAATAATAGAATCTTAATAATTACAAAAATAAGCTAATAAGTAAAAAATAGCAACTAGTACATTAGCCCTGTTCTATAATGTAAAAATGGTACAGTCTCCGACATAAAAGTTGTGTCAAGGTAAGGTAAGGTAAGTATATTGAAAGACAGATTTTACACCTTGCCGCGCAAATTCCACTGAAAGTGCTTCCACTGTGGCAATAAATTAGTACCATTTTTACATTATAAAACAGGTTTAATGTACAGCCCTGTTTTATGATGTAAAAATGGTACAGTCTCCGACATAAAAGTTGTGTCAAGGTGCTATATTAAAAGACAGATTTTACACCTTGCCGCGCAAATTCCACTGAAAGTGCTTCCACTGTGGCAATAAATTAGTTGAATGAAATAAACTAGATTTGGTTTTAGCTAAAAAAAAATCATGTCTAATGATGTTCGCGTTCTTATAAGGGAGTGTTACTATGGGTACTTTCTACTTAAAGCCTGCAACGCCCTCGACCGCGACCGCTAAAATCGACGTTCTAATTAAGTAAAAATCCGCGGGCGTTGTAGTCATAATTTATAGGTGCACACACATCTCGAGCGCATGAAAGCCCACTTGGACCCATCAATATAGTGTGGGCGAAGTGACGACAAGTATGACATCAAGCGATCGCTCGCAACGACTCCGAGCCTTAGGTGGAACTATACAGATGGTGTTGGTGTTACAAATATTGCGGGCGTAAAGTGGAACGTGGCCATTGTGACCAATAAAGAAAATGTTTTATGTTTGTTTTCAAAGCTAGCATAACTAGCCGAAAACTGGCTAAGGGTCAGACTCGCAATCCAGCGCTGCTCTGCTCTACTCCCCTAGCTGATAAAGTCGGTGTTGTCCATTGATACCAGACTTATCATGCTGATAATTGTATCTATAGACGGCCCATCTACTAACTTGGCAAAGAACTGTCTACTATTGCACCCATCCAAACTCTAGATATAGCTTCAGTAAAACCTGTACATAATTAGCAAGCTACTACAAGAATTTGACTCTTATAAATAAAGAAAATTAGTATATTCGACTTAAGTATAGTCCGATGTGTTTCGGATTGAAGAGAAAGGTAGTCAGTTACTGGACCAAAGTTGTAGAGAATTTAATTTGCAACGAAAAGTGCTAACAATTTATTTTTATTAGATACTAGTTGACCTGCCCGGCTTCGTCCGTGACGTACTTCCAACCCCGTGGCACCCATTTAATCCCGTCGCTTATTACTTTCCCAATAATGTATGAAAATTTCCCCGATTTGTTGACATTTATGATTACTGCTCCGCTCTCCTGTGTAGTGGCGTGATGATATATAGCTAAGAACCTTCCTCAATAAATGAGCTATCCAATACAAAAAGAATTTTTCAAATCGGTCAAGTCTTTTCATGCTATGTCGTGACAACGTAAAACGGGTTTCATTTTTATATATATAGATACCTATAGTTTAAGAGATATATCGTAAAAACCATTTTAACCCCTATTTTCAAGATGGACAAGGGTAGCGACCCCATAAACTTGGTTTTAGCTTTACACCGACCACACATCAAAAAAAAAATTGCGTCCTCTAAAAAATGCAACCCCAAATGTAACTTTTCAATGAACTATAAATAAAACAATGAATTATCAATTGGCATTGGCAAAATTCTCAAGCTGAGAATGGTCAAAAAG
Organism: Thumatha senex; assembly: GCA_948477245.1. NCBI lineage: Eukaryota > Metazoa > Arthropoda > Insecta > Lepidoptera > Erebidae > Thumatha > Thumatha senex. The sequence continues at coordinate 6,736,559 of OX419750.1, read as the reverse complement.
AAAAAAGAAATAACAAAAGAGTTTCTTACTAGGATTTATAGCTGTTTGTAAGGTTGGTAGTAATGCGTTGCTGGGAACTGTGAAGCCGAATGAACACAACACGAGCACAAACAACATAGACACGGCCCGACACATTTTATCTAAACTGAATAAGGGCAATGAATGAGACGTGGAATTTCTCTCAAATATATACTTGTTTTTATCTATATTAACGAGCTAAATAAATCAACTTTGTTATTTGTGTAAACCAGTAAACTATTAAGATAAATTTCATAGCTTATTTGACCTTTCTATTATGTACCTAATACAATTTTATTTCGCTATGAGCAGATTGCCCAGAAACGGAGAGGTTAAAAGTTACAAAGACGTGAACATACGAAACGATGAATGAATCTGCAGAAAGAGAAAGAAGTATATATTACTCGCCTGGCCTGGTGATCTGTCCTCTCTAACTAGTGAATATATAGTTGACTAGTACGTTATTTGTAAGAGATCGACAAATACCATCGAAATCTTAACTACGACCTAAATAAGAACACAACCCCACCATACATTATATTGTTATATTTATTATCTCAATGAGTTGGCAGCGTTTTCGTAGAAAGCTCCCAGACGGTTTTTTTTTCAATACCTCCAACAAATATCGTTATGTTTTGGCAATGCATTTGCCCGCGGCTACGCTCGCGTAGTTTTTTGTTTGTGCTGCACCTCTGGTGTTGCAAACTTCCAAGGGCTACGGTGACCACTTTCTATCAGGTGCTTGTCTGCCACCTCAGTGGTATAAAAACAACTTATTTCCTGTGGCAATATGGACGATTTTAAAAGTTAATGCTCCACGCCTCGCGCGCAGTCCATACGAGTTAGTACAGGTTTTCGTTTAGAGTTTACCTTTTTAAGCCATATTAAGTGCACTACTTTCAGATAGGGCCTCTATGCACCCCAATGTTCATTTTCTTGTATCAGACCTGACCTCGAATCGAGACTTATCACATAACATTGATATATTTACTCCTAAGATAGCAGCATACATTGTACAGCTCAAAGGTGTCCTTTATTCCACGCCCAGTAGTTAGAATTATTAGTTACATTTTCATTTACTTTTTATATTATTTTTATTATAGAATAAAAAATAGTAATTATCACGTGAATCCCCAAGGCAGTGTTGCCATTTTGCTCTCGTTTTTGTTTATGTAGGGGTTTATTACGAAGTTCTCAAAGAACACAAATGTTTGGATTACGATTCAGATCTGCACCATGTGATTTCATATTGTGTATTGTAATAGTTGTAATCTGTATTGTGTTTAATAAAATAAAATAAAAAAATAAAAATAAAACAAAAATTGTATTGCTCTTTGGTTCAAGTTATGCGTTTTCGATTAGGTCGTTCACACGGTTTCTATTAGAGTGGTGTGTTGAATATTTTGAGAGTAGAGCTTCGTTGTTCGCTGACTGATATCAGCTCTTCTTAAAGATGATTGATGGTCATTTTCAGATTTAAAAATTTTTGTTCGCTGATCACTGATCAAGACGTCTCTCAAAAAGGAGTGATGATCTCTTTGAGAATTGAGCATTTCTGCGCTCTATCACCTTTAGCCCAACACCTCTCAAATATGGTGTAAGACCTTTCTAAGATAGCAGCCGTTCTTCTTGTTGTGACAGGATTTCATTTCTATTGTTTAGTTTCATTTATATTCTTAGTAATAATAAACTATAAGTAAAACAGAAAATACCAAAAAATAAATAGGCAATTAAGGCAGTGTAAAGTTCTAAAGGTAAATTCTAGCCAAGTCAACTTCTGAAATATGAGATAGGAATCGGGAAACCTCCACGTTTCTTACCCTTTACGGGCTTGCTGGCGGTCAGCGAAAGCAGGAGTGCTGATACACCCTGGAGAGATGGTTAACAGATGTAGAGCTTAACGCTGCCCCTATAAGTCTTTGTACGAATTCCCGGCAGCTGACCCCATTGTAAGAGAACGTTGTGGTTTGACGGACCTGCAAAGCTTGCAGCATTGCAGTATTCCTAGGCTGACTGGTAGAAGCGAAATACCGAAAGTGTAATTGCAGCAACGTTGGTTTGGATGTATCGGATCCGGTGAGCTAGGTCACCATACCCTCGTTCACCGTCGAGGTGATGGCAGCGAGGAGTAAAATATAACGCCGTTTGATTTGAAGGCGCAGCCTCGCGGCTGACATGCGCGACCACGACTGGAGTAGCCGATAGTACCCCGTCCACCAATAGTCATATGGGGCCCCGTGTTACCGCTTTCCACCCCCTTGGAATGTGGTGATTTAACGCTTGCGTTTTGAAAGTGGTGAGGCGGAACAATGTGGTGGTTTAGTGGTTAGTACATTCTCCAGGACTGGGAGTTCTCCACAAAGCCGCTCTGCTGCTCCCTGAAGCAAGTTAGGCATCACTATCATCCGAGCGTCTGTAGCAGTTGCATGTCGCAACGCCCAAGTTCCGCTTTCTTACTTTTTGTTCTCCACTTCGCACGGTCGTCGGCATCCCCTGTAGTGAGACCATTGTCACGCATGTCATCATTTCAAGCAAGCACTTCTTGGGTCCTCCACTTTTACTGGGATCCGGCGGGGCTGACATGGCCAGAAATTTGTTGCCCACGGAGTCTGGTGGTTGCCGCAAGATGTGACTATCTCTATATACCTGCGAAGGTGACACACTTGCAGCTTATCTGCAATGTCACGGACGCAAAGACTGCCGTGGATGCGAGAGTTCATGTTAGTAAAGTGTATTTTGGGAGTATGTTTAGCGCAGATGGAAGATGGATTTAGAAGCCGGAAACAAAGTTAACGGTGTTTTGTCCCAATTACTAAAGCGACAAAGCATTATAAAAGAAGCAGGTTACGGTAGTGAAACGTGGGAATATCAGCAGATGCATGAAAGTAAATTGAATGCTGTGGATCGCAAAGTCGTCACCCTTCCAAAAGTTTACCATGCTTAGATTGTTTTATGTCACTGATCTTTTACCCATTAATGACTGCTGTCTGCTGAAATGTTTTTCACTTTCTTTTAAAGTGGTCACTGCTTTAAAGTTGATACCTTAGTTTTTATTTCGATGTGCGTAACTGTCCCATCTAAAAGTAGACCGCGCCTTGTGTGTTAACCTTCTCTGATCCTTTACTTATTAGAGCCTGTAACTAAAAGAAGTGTTTGCTGACGTGATGCACCTACTTTTGAAATGGTTACCCATTCAAAATTAGACCGCACTTAGATAACTTAACTTAACTCATCGTGTAGTCATCAGTGAAGACAACACGATACGAGTATGTCCATCACTGAAAATCAGTGGGCATGTGAAAAATGGTGTCTTAATTAAAACCTAACTAACCAACCAAATACTTTGACCTGTCCTATGTATAACTATCACTTCTGCTGAACAGATTTTGATGAAATATAGAGCAGTATTTAAGCTGGAAAATTAGCCGCAATATTCTTTTAGCAGAGTTGTGGTCAAACGTCTAGATTTTGCTCCAACCCCGAACAAACAAACAAACAAACAGACACGAAGAAAAAAAATCATAGTTTCACAGACTCAGAATACCATAAATAGTCGATTACAATACATTGTTTTAATTTATTTTAAATGTACGTCACAGCTAATTTTACAATTTTATAAATAAATAAATAAATATCCATCACGCCTTATGCCCGAAGGGGGGGCAGAGGCATATTATATGCCCACTTTTCACCGTGTGGATTCCTGTCCCACGTAATAGGTGGTGAGCCCATTGCCGTGTTGAAATAGACAGACGAAGGTTGTGGCTACCTGCTGTTGAACTTTTTCAATCCGCCCATAAGGCCTTCAACCAGGCTTAACGACTGCCATTTTACTGGCAACCGGGACCAACGGCTTAACGTGCCTTCCGAAGCACGGAAACGCTCGCAAATGTAAATGCCACAAAGTGGACACCCATCCGAGGACCAGCCATAGTGAAAGTTGCGTAACTCAGTGATCGTTTATAGAACACTGAGACCGCGGGGCCACGAGCGCTCCAATTTTATTCATCTGTTTAGATAAGTCGTATTGATAAGCAACACGAACATCATAACGAGAGAACTGGTCAAGTTACAGGTTTAAAAAAGAACCTTGTGTTTTATCCTTCTCCAGTATTATTATGTTTTTTTCATAAATTTTGAGTTACATATTAAACTTTATTAAAAAAAATTAAAAGAAATTTAGCTAAATAATTGCTTTAAAAAAATTATCCATAGACTGAGTGGAGTCCATTGCATCAATGTTTAAAAATGGTTGTAACACTGTTCATTGGTATCGAGTTGTTCATTAGCTCGACAGATGGTCATTGGTATCGAGTTGTTCATTAGCTCGATAGATGGCTGTGGTCATACTCTTAAAACGACGATTAAAATATGGTGGAGAATTTCAACTTGATTCGATATGGTTCGAGCAGTTCAAGTGGCTAGATCATTGCCCTGGTTAGGCAAAGGTCACGGATTCAATCCTCATCTCGAATCGAATTATCTTTTTCCACTTTATAATAAAATTATGAGAAATTTAGCACAATAATTACTTTATAAAACTAATCCATTTTTTTATTCATAGAAAATAAAACATACATGATGTCAGTGTTACAGTACCATATAAACCTCTCGGGTTTGTGCGTGATAACTTACAATTGTCATTTCAAAGTTAAATGTAATGACTAGTGTATTGTATAGGACAATACACTACAGATAGTGAATACAATTTTAATATAACCAGTGACCTACGCTCCCAGAACAAATTTAAACAATTTATTTTTATTCAGGCGCCACCGATACGTTTCAGAAGTCCGCTGATGATCGGCAAAGTTATGGAGTGCAAATTTAATATCAACTGTCCGGAAAGTATATAGATTAATGAATTACGAAACAAATTTAAATGAACTATAATTAACACGCAATATATAAAATTATTCACTTCCATTCCACCATCCGTAGACTGGCGTCTCTTGCTTTAATTCCTTTTGCCACACTAATACTTCCCTGGGCATAACGTATAGATGAATACAACCATATAAAGCAGCACGAAAGTATTACAATACTTAGTAGAACTTAAAGGGGAGTCTCGCATCTATAACAATCAAAGTTTCAACTCTGCCCTTACCTGCATTTCCGATCAGATTCAGGAACATTATTCAATAAGTTTCTACATACCTTACTCTTCAATACACTCTATTACTATTCCTTATATCAACGATCATGAATCCTCCTCTCAGTTCCGTCTCTAAGCGAAACCAAGCCTCGGTATTCGTTAATACTACACTAATCTGCAAAGAAAAGAAAATGTACTACGTACAGCTTGGCAAAAAAGAGTGTGGAATAAATGACATCACTAGTATCGCACCTGTGGCAACCCGGAATACTACGAGTCAACAGATTTTGATAGTTGTTATTTTTGGGGATATGATCCCAATCCTAAGTCGGGGGTTCAATCTCTCGGACGCTTCAACAAAGATGCATCAATGTCCAATATTAATAATGTTAAGTGTTAAAAAAAATAATTCCATTAGCGTTGTTATTGTTGTTGACAACTGATAAAAGCATTTGTTTTTTCTAAACCCTTCATTTTTTAGTACTCTAAGTACTAGATAGACAATCTTGCCCCAAGGGCAGTCTAACAGTGGGATTGCTAATATTGACTATAATAGTTTGGTCACAGGGATAATGAAAGAACACCTCTTGTTTGAACTTTTATTTTAATACAAAACAATTCAATCAGACGAATCGAAAACACTTTCGTCTAAATATTCAATGCCAGAAAAGCTCACATTTTGGCTAGTACTTCCTGCACCTTCAGAATCACTATCATAATCTAAACTGTGAATATTTGCAAAAAAATTCGAAAAAATAGTACACAGACAAGTTTACGCTGCTTTATCATCGTGGTTCATACCAGAACAACACGGTTTCTTGAAAGCGCGATCGACAGTTTCAAATCTGGTGCTTTCGAATGACTTTATCGCGTCTGTGATAGACTCGGGCGCTCAAGTAGACATGGTGTACACTGATTTCAGCAAAGCGTTTGATCGTATAGGCCATCCAATATTACTTCATAAGTTATACTCCGCGGGTATCCATGGGAATCCTCCATCCCCGGTCTCAGGCTATAGCTTTGAATGGGTACGTGTCCGTATGGAACTCAGTGCCTTCCGGCGTACCACAGGGTTCTTTGCTCGGTTCCCTACTGTTTGCTGTATTTTTTAGTGACATATCTTCGTGTTTTAAGTCCACAAGCGCTCGTGACCCCGCGGTCTCAGTGTTCTGTAAACGATCACTGAGTTACGCAACTTTCACTATGGCTGGTCCTCGGATGGGTGACCACTTTGTGGCATTTACATTTGCGAGCGTTTGCGTGTTTTGGAAGGCACGTTAAGCCGTTGGTCCCGGTTGCCAGTAAAATGGCAGTCGTTAAGCCTGATTGAATGCCTTATGGGCGCCATGAAAAATTTCAATAGCAGGTAGCCACAACCTGCGTCTGTCTATTTCAACACGGCAAGGGGCTCACCACCTATTACGTGGGACACACAAATCCACACGGTGAAAAGTGGGCATATAATATGCCTCTGCCACCCCTTCGGGGATAAGGCGTGATGGATATTTATTTTTATTTTTTATAAGTCCACATCATTTCTATTATATGCTGATGATACTAAAATCTTTAAACAAATAGAAACGATTGATGATACTCTCCGTCTGCAAGCTGATCTAGAGAGATTTCAATGCTATTGCCTTTTAAACAGATCGGATTTAAACGTGTCAAAGTGCTGCGTCATGTCTATCACTCGTAAAATACATTACATTGATTTTAGAAACTCAGTTTGTAGAAACTCGTAAAATCAATGTAATGTATTACATTGATTTTACGAGTTTCTAATTAAGTTTCTAATTTTTCGAGAATAAGATGAGAGATCTTGGAGTTATAATTGACTCAAAAATAATGTTCGATGAACATGTGAACAATATTGTAAGCAGGGCATCAAGAGCACTGGGTTTTGTTATTAGATCGTCTGCACAATTTAAAGACTTAAAGCCTATTAAAATTATCTACTGCTCTTTCGTGCGCAGTATTCTCGAGTATGTTTCTGAGGTGTGGAATCCAAGGTACGATGTATACATCGATAGAATAGAGTCCATTCAGAAGAGTTTCTTAAAATACTTACAATTCAAGAGTAAAATATTTCTTCCCGATTATGACGCTAGATGTGAAAAAATCGTCGAAGTACTGCTGACATTGTATATCTAAGTAAAATAATTAATAATTATGTAGATTGTCCTCAGCTATTAAATGAGATCAAATTCTGTGTTCCACTTAATCATCACCCGCGACGTTACCTGCCTTTTTTGTAATGGGACTAATCCCACCCACATTCCCATTACTGTGACTCCTGTAAACCAGGATCTACAGCAATGACCAAAACACCAGAAAAGTTACACCGAGCTCGATCTCGGTGATGTCCCAGGAGAAGTTAGCATGTCTTGGAACCCGCAACGAAATTAATCAGAAGATAATGTGAGGAAGTAAGAAAAGAACGTAATGCTTCTTCCCTCCTTTGCAAAGCGCGAGACCTGGAAAGCAACTAGGTGTAAATCCTATAGAAATAGGGAAGCTCCACGATAATAGTATATTACGGGTCCTATGTGAGCTATGTTTGATTCCAGTAATATATTTGGCAGAAACGTTTAAAAGCACGAATATTTACCCTCGATGCCACGAGATCCGCACAGTAAACTACTCCCGACGTTACTCGTAAACAATTAAGCATATTATATCGCTCATTTTGCCAAATGCTACACTCCCAAAGTATATGATGGGTGGTCTGATCATATATGGCGTCAGCAGTTGAACACTGACAGAACGGTGACTCAACCAGCTTAAACGAATGTAATTTGCTCCTAAAGTTACCATGTCCCGTAAGAAATTGAGCAACACAGTGATCAACCTCCAGCCAGGACATTCCCAGGCGTTCACGAACGTCTGGGAAAAACTGGTAGAGGTGGCGCCCTTTGATGGAAGTGTTCCAACGCAGCTGCCATTCGTCTAAAAGTTCTTCACGTACATTATCACGATACAGTCTGGCAATTCTATGGCGATCTCTTTCTAACAAAAACCTACCATCCATGCCATCCTTAGCCGAATAGTATAAAGCCGCGCGTCTCTGAATTTCGAGATAAACCGGGAGGACCCCTGCCATCACCGGCAGAGCCTCCGTGCAAACCGTCCTGTAGGCCTTGCATAAAAATATCAATCGGGCCCATACCGGCGCCCCGTAACACATACAGCCTAGATAAGTGTAAACGTAAACGACCTTCAGTGTTTTGAACGAAAGTCCCCATGTAGCAGTAGATATTCTCGACAACGCATAAAAGCTATTTTTAGCCTTTTCACCTACAGTTTTTATGTGCTCAACGAATGCAAAATTTCTCTCTAAAATCAATCCTAAATAGCAAACCGAAGTTTTAAATTTAATGTAAACGTTATTGAATTTAATGCGCGGTGGTACTTTCAAACTTCCTTTTAAAAGCATCTGAAATGTTTTGTTGGGTGCAAAAAATAACCTGTTTCGTACGCCTCACTCCGCAACGACGCGCAAACACGTGTGGGTCAAGCTCTCGAGTCCCGCACGAGTATTCGACTGAACGAGCAACATATCGTCATCGGCGTATCCTGTCATTGAACAGCCCTCCGGTAGTGGAAAACTGAAAAAGTCATCAACCTGCCTTTTCACGTCCCCCCCCCCACTTGTAATACGCCAATTATCGCCAAAATTCGTTTATTTATAGAGCTAAGGCAGAGTTTAATGAATTGCTCCTTAATGACCAGTCAGTTGATGTATTTAATACCCGGCCAGTCGCACTCAGGCGACACGTTTGTAGAAACTTATTTGTGAAAACACATAAATGGCTTTTAGTAGTATTTTTTTTAACATATTTTTAGTTTTATTAAGTTGTATGTTTTCCTATGTACAAATAAATAAATAAATAAATAAATAATAAATAATCTAATTCTGACAAATCACTGCTACGGTCATCTCTTTGATTTATCACCAGTCGCTCTATCTGTTCATACATAATCGCACCTCTGTCGTAATTTTTTTTTTTCTACGTTTCTTACACTACATTTCTTATATGAAAAACTCACAGAGTGTAATATTTTTCTGAGATGTTCATGGCTTCCATCATATCATAACCCAAGTCCTCTCAACTACCGGCAGTAAATTTCTTAGTGTAGGCACCTGAAACATAGTATTATGTTTTATATAAGATATCGACAGTAGTGTAAGAATAAAACGTACCTGATTTTACACAGTGTGGATTTTTTTTTATTCCTACTAGTATACTTAGGTATTTATTTAGTTCTTACTTTTATGTACCTTAACCTTTGAACAACGAACTTCTTTTTAGGATTCTATACCCAAAGGGTAAATACGGGACCCTATTACTGAGACTTCGCTCTCTGTTTGTCTGTCCGTCTCTCCGTCCGTCCGTGACATACGGACGTCACCAGGATGTAGGTATCTCTTGAACCGAGATAGCTAGACAGTTGAAATTTTCACAGATGATGTATTTCTGTGGGTGACCAATTTTTTTCAGATTTGATTTTCTTTTACCTACTCGTATTTGTACGGAACCCTCAGTGTCGCGAGTCCAACTCATACTTGACCGGTTTATTTTTTTATTTTTTGTTAGATTGCGTAACACGTAGGTAACGCGATTTTGATTGGTATGTGTCATACAGTAAATAATAGTTAGTTCAAGTTGCAACTATATCTCTTGGCGTATATGTTTTTTTTTTACTGTTGGTTATCCTCATGGATGCTATGCCGACTAAAACCACACGTTGCCCTTCCATTTGTCCTTCGGGAGGATAGCCCCAAATTTATATCGATAGTACTTTTAGATGCCTATACTTATTTTATTATTTAATTTAGATGTCTGATGGCGATGGAAAAAAGAAACTTTCTGGAGCACAGAGCCGAAAAAGAAAGCTGGAGAAGGAAGAATCTCTGAAAAAGAATACAAGTTCTATTGAAAGGTTTATTGTTCGACCCGGTCCATCGTCGGACAAACATCTGGAGACAGAGACATATGAGAACCAATATAATTCTACAGCAGAACTCGTCCCTTCAACGCCACTGCCACTGCTGTCTATATCATCGGTAGTCGAAGAAGACGCAGAACCTCCTTGTGCAGAAGCGTCTCCTAAGAATATACTTCTTAGAAGATGTAATGAATGATCTCGCGATATGGCCACATGTGTTATCCGATAAACAGAGGATATTTTTGATGGAGCGTGGGCCAGTACAGGTAAAATTGGCTTTGAATAGTTCGAAAAGATCTATTTCAAATGCTTATTATACTAAAAAGATGTTAAATAGTTTCAATTTCTTAAAACGGTTTCACGTTTTAAGAAATTGCCTGTTTTACTCTAAATCAACTGATTCTGTTTATTGTTTTTATTGTAAACTTTTTGGTGCTGATGTCACTCTTTTCAATGCTGAAATAGGTTACAAAGATTGGCAGCAATTGTCTATTGCTGTAGAGCGTCATGAAAAGATCACTTGAAAACTGTTATTTTAAAAGAAAAGTCGGTAGATTCTTGAACCAAAAAGAAATAATTCATTTTTTAGCTAGGCAATGTCTTGCTTTTCGGGGAAGAACTGAAAAAAATTTCGACTCTGATAATGGTAACTTTTTAAAGCTGGTTTAATATACCTCTAATTTTGATAATGTGCTTGCGGAACACATTGCCCTTATTCAAGAATCTGAGTCACGCCTAACTCATTTTCTTGGCCATAATATTCAGAATGAACTAATACAATTATTAGGAGAAAGAATAAAAAAAACTAGTGTTTTGGAATTGAAACAATCCAAATATTTTTCAATATTTTAGTTTGCACTCCAGATGTTGCACACGAAGAACAAATATCAGTTGTCGTACGGTACGTCCTTTTAAATGCAAGCAACAACAAGGCTGAAGTAAAAGAACCCTTTTTGGCTCTGGCCTAGGTTTAACTCAATTTTTGTAAGTTTTGTTAATCTCAAACGAAATTGACATACCAGAAATGCGTGCTCAAGGTTACGATAACGGTGCACATGAAAACATGAAAGGAAAAAATATAGGTCTTCAAAAACGAATTTAAGATATAAACCCACGCGCATTTTATGTACCATGTGCGGCACATAGCCTAAATTTGGTAGTGAATGACGCTGCTAAAAGTTCATTAGAAATAGTGAATTTCTTTTCAATTGTGCAAGAAATTTATGTTTTTTTTCTGCGTCAACAGCACGGTGGCAAATACTTGCTAAAGAAGTGCCAAAGCCAACTTTAAGTTTAAAACCACTCTCAAATACTCGATGGGAGAGCAGGGTTGAAGCAGTAAAAGCTCTACGTTTTGAACTGGGAGAAGTGTATGATGCCTTGTTTACCATTACGATAGGAGCAAAGTTGCGGAAATGAAATTGATTGATGGAAATTCATCTGCTCTTTGCTTATTTGGTTTTAAATTTTAAGCAAGATAAATATAGTTAGCAAGGCACTTCAAAAGTCAGACGTTGTATTGTCAGAAGCAGTGAAAATGATGGGTCCGTATTGGGTTGCATAAATTTTAGAGGCATAACTATAAACTGCATATGGTTTTTTGGCATACTCTTCGTTTCGCATAACGTTCAAACAGAATAAATCAAGTTTTTATAAAAATGATATTCCCGTATAAAATGTTTACGCATATTTTTTTTACAATAATGATTACTAATCATAACATTTATTGGCATATCACTCACTCTCGCATAAAGATTACAAGCCATACATATAGAATACCATAATGTTAACGAGTACATATTTTTATTTTTATATCTAAGCTTGAACTGTCTAAGATTGAAATGCCCACTGATTAAAAATGTCGATAGTCACTTTACTGAAGTTCAAAATTTCAACACTTATATACAGAATATATAAATAAAATACAAAAAGAAAGTTGTTAGATTAAAACGAGCGATTCTATTCTGGCGCATCACCGGCCGCTGCCGCGGCCCGCTCGCTTCGCTCGCTCGGCTCGCGCGTTTTGGTCACAGGTGACCTACACTCCTCCTCGCTTCGCTCGTCGTCGTACCTATTTACGACTTTGTTCAAGACTAGTCTAAAAAAAATAACACTTAAAATATCGTTTTATATGTTACAGCTTAAAAACTTGGCTATGAGTGAGATGATTATATACAATGGTGTCTTATCATTTCTTAAATATTCTTAGTCAAATTATTATTCATTTATAATTTAAACGGTTATCCATACCTCCATTATGCGTTTTGTATTTTATGATAAATTATCTTTAAGCGTATAACAAATTTAGCACAAAATTAGAGTAAGTTAATTAAATATTAAATTAAATATCCATCACGCTTTATCCCCGAAGGGGTGGCAGAGGCTTATTATTTCCCCATTTTTCACCGTATGGATTCCTGTCCCACGTAATAGGTGGTGAGCCCATTGCCGTGTTGAAATAGACAGACGCAGGTTGTGGCTACCTGCTGTTGAATATTTTCAAGCCGCCCATAAGGCCTTCAACCAGGCTTAACGACTGCCATTTTACTGGCAACCGGGACCAACGGCTTAACGTGCCTTCCGAAGCACGGAAACGCTCGCAAAAATGTAAATGCCACAAAGTGGTGAAGGACCAGCCATAGTGAAAGTTGCGTAACTCAGTGATCGTTTACAGAACACTGAGACCGCGGGGCCACGAGCGCTGTTAATGTTATGCCAATAAAACCGTTATGCGTTTATAACACTCTGCTTATCATAATTTATGCGAGAAAACTTTATGCTGAAACTGTTATGCCAAACTACATTATGCTGAAAAAAACAATGCGATCGAAAGGGCACCCGAAAATGATTGATAATGCAATAATAAGTTTGTCTGAATTCCGTAATGACTCCGCTTTTGAAAAGCTCCTTAACAGCGCGAAAACTGTAGCGGAAGAAGTCGAGTCAATAGCGTATTTCCCACACCTGCTCGCCCTCGAGTTCGTAAAATGGTTTTTAATTATGAGGCGGAGGATGAACCGATCACAGACGCGAAAACACATTTTAAAGTAAATTTTTACTACTATTTATTAGACACCGCAATTACTAAGTTCGACGAACGGTTCGAACTTCTCAATCAAATTATGTTGTTTTTTCATTTCTTCTTATTTTATTAACGATGTTTATTGACGATTCCACTACGCCGTTGGCTATTTTAAATTACTTGTTTACAAATAAATTGATTTCAGTATTCCCAAATCTGTCCACAGCACTGAGGATTTACCTAACACTTCCAGTCACGGTAGCACACAGCGAAAGGTCATTTTCTAAACTAAAAATAATTAAATACTATATAAGATCAACATTTTGTTTAATATAGTGGAAAAAGACAATTCGAATCGAGACAGGGATTGAACCTGTGACCTTTGCCTAACCAGGGCAATGTTCTAGCCACCTGAACTACCCGAACCGTATCGAACGAAGTTGAAATTCTCCACCATATTTATATCGTCATTTTAAGAGTATGACCAGAGCCATCTATCGAGCTAATGAACAACTCGATACCAATGAACAGTGTTACAACTATTTTTAAACATTGATGCAATGGACTCCACTCAGTATATTGATAAAATTTTAAAGCAATTATTTGCTAAATTTCTCATAATTTTTTTAATATAGTGGAAAAAGACAATTCGAATCGTTGTTCATTAGCTCGATAGATGGCTCTGGTCATACTCTTAAAATGACGATATAAATATGGTGGAGAATTTCAACTTCGTTCGATACGGTTCGGGTAGTTCAGGTGGCTAGAACATTGCCCTGGTTAGGCAAAGGTCACAGGTTCAATCCCTGTCTCGATTCGAATTGTCTTTTTCCACTATATTAAAAAAATTATGAGAAATTTAGCAAATAATTGCTTTAAAATTTTATCAAGATCAACATTGTCGCAAAGTAGATTGACAAATTTATCGTTAATAAATATTGAATATGAAATCAAAATTGAAGTCAGTGACATTGTTAAAGATTTCGCTAATGCAAAAGCAATAAAAGTAATTCTTTTGTAAAAACATTTGTTGTGTTTATATTTGTGTGTACGAGCTTCCTGTAAGATATTATAGTTTTAAATTAAAACAACTACAAAGTTGTGATTTTTTATAGTTGTAATTTGCACCCCATTTTTTTATGAAAATATAACTGTAAGTATTCTATTTTGACCCCGCTCCTACTAGGGGGCGCCAGGGTACTGGTGGCACACTGGCGCTTCAAGGGATAGAGCCGCCTCTGTTTCTAATCAAAAACAATTTATTCGAATCCTTATCAATCCGGCTTCCGACCTGGCCACAGCACCGTCTCCGCCTTGGTGAATTTTACGGACGACATACGACATGGCATGGAGTGTGGAAATGTCACTGTTTTAGCTCTGTTAGATTGGATTTTGACATATTGATTGATATATTGCGATCTCTTGGCATATCTCCAGTGGCCACTGATTGGTTTTGCAGTTACCTGTGTGAAAGCCGACAGCGCATACGCATTGAAAACAGTCTCTCCTCATGGTGCAATACTTCTGTCGGTGTGCCTCAGGGTGGCGTTCTTTCTCCTTTACTTTTCGCATTATTCATTAATTCAATATCGGATCAATTTCGTTCCTCCTATCACCTTTATGCAGATGATCTACAAATATACAGCCAAGCACCCCTGATATCCATTACAGATGCTGTGGATGCTATTAATAATGATCTGGCCAGTTGTAACGTTACTATTTTCCGGGAGGGGAAAAGTAAAGTTTGGGAGAAAACTATCACCAGGACTAGAGGAGTCCTGGCTTAAAAGGAAAAGTAAAAGAAAAAGGAGAAAAAGGTAAAGTTAATTTAATATAAGTTAAAAATGTTAAATATAAAACCAGGGAAAACCGGGGGTAAATTAAGGTCTTGATTCTTCCTTTAACAGAGCCGATTAACAGCACACGCCGCTAAGAAGAGGCCAAGTTAACAGCACACGCCGCTAAGAAGGGGCCTCGAGTAGGCCTCCACGTTGCTAGGAAGGAGCCTCAAGAAAGGCCTCCACGTCGCTAAGAAGGGGCCTCAAGTCCCCTCAAGGCCTCCACGTCGCCGACCTCGGAGAAGCAGGTCGCGGTAAATCCAGGCAGGCAGAGGGCTGAAAATAACGAGCCGTCGGCGTCACATGCCACTGCAGACAAACACTTTATTATTTTTGGAGGGCACAACCCTCTCACTCACCACTTATTCATCAGCACCTCCTGACAAGGTGAGCACCAAAAGTCGACTGATTTGACGGCCCCGGCTCCCTTCTTTTACAGAGCATTTCAAAATTTGAACAATATTATTCTAAACATATTTTCTAAATTTATAACAAGGTCTAATATCTAAACAACAGGTTAGGTTGTTTAGATATTAGAACTTTTTTCACATTCATCCTAACTATACAATCATTTGATTGTATAGTTAGGATACTAGTTAACTAACTAAGTAAATAACTATCTTCACGCTGTATCCCTGACGGGGTAGTCAGAGAGGACAGATCGCCTGGCTTCGCGATCCATGCATTCTTCTTTTACTTCCTGCAGATTCATTACGATAACTAATTGCTTGTGCAATTCTGTACCTACTTCGTATGGTGCAATTAAGAGGCGTTCGTGGAACTAACTCAGTGTTCTGTAAACGATGTTAACTTTCCCTATGGCTGGTCCTCAGATGGGTAACCGCTTTTTGACATTTATTTTACGAGCATTTTTGTGCTTTGGAAGGTACGTTAAGCCGTTGAGCACGGCTGCCAGTAACATGGTAGCCGTTAAGCCAAGTTGAGGCCTTATAGGCGGCTTGAAAATTTTCAATAGCTGGTCGCCACAACCTGCGCCTGTCCATTTCAACGTAGCAGTTATGTAAGACAGAATAAAAATGGTGAATTGTGGATGTTTTGTATATGCCTCTGCTTATCCTTTAGCAACAAAGGCGTAACTATATATATGTATGAATGTGTAGTTATAGAAGTGCACAAGGATAAATAAATAAATATATTAGGACATTTTGTTATTTACACAGCGCCATCTAGCCCATAGTAAATCTACACTAATATTATAAAGAGGAAAACTTTGTTTGTTTGTAATGAATAGGCTCAAAAATTACTGGACCGATTTTAAAAATACTTTGCTCATTTGAAAGCTACATTATTCACGAGTAACATAGGCTATATTTTATTTTGGAAAAAATAGGGTTCCGTAAGATATTTGGGTTTTTCGGACACAAGGTGTAAAAAAACAACCAGAAAACTTACTTATTTTGCGTACGCTGCCTAAACTATAAAAGATAGATCCATAAAATGTTCTAATTAATTGTAGATCTTATAAATATCTACAAAAAAGTCCGCGACACACTATACCTATCTATGTCGAGTGAGGCACAACAACCATTTTTTTATTTAAAAATCTTGAATTTTTTTGGATTATTTTTAAACGCGTTTATTTTACGCAATGAAAATTAGCGTATAGGTAGCTCACGCGAAGTCGTTAGTACATACACAACAAGGTTTTCTCGCGTAAAAAAATGTTTTCCCGGGATATAATAAGGTACCCTATGTATTTATTCAGGAATGTCTCGCACAGGATATTAAGTTCAAGCAGTTTCGTCCGCGTGTATATTATTCAGTTGTAAGTAACTCATCAACAAGTATTTCGATTTCATTCAGTTTTTTGATGTTCAAATGCGAATAATTCAGAAGTTGTTTCATACGAATAGCCCACGCGCCACCTTCTTTGACTAATGTCTCTTTCTTTGTCTGTTTCTCTTATGAGGCGTTAACGAAGTTGCGCAGGTCAGCTAGTCTATATATATAATAAAACTAAATAGACTATCTTAAATAAAATATTTTTCAAAAAATTTCTTTGAAATATATTTTTTATATATCGGAATAGAATAGAAAACAATTTTATTTTCACCAAGCGGACATCGCTGCTTTTTACAAGCTTATGGTAGGTGGTATCTAGACATATGATAAATTTCAAAAATTGATGAATAAAAATTGTTTAAAATGTGAAACTGGTTTTAACTATGCCACTGTTTCCTCCGTCCTCACATTTACAAAAGCAAAAGAAGTATTAACAATAGACATAGTAATTTTTCTTACGTGGAATATCTTACTATATTATAATATTATAAACGCGAAAGTTTGTAAGAATGGATGTTTGTAACTCTTTCACGCAAAATCGTCTGAATGGATTTTGATTAAACTTTACAGTAATATAGCTAACACATCAGAATAACACATAAGCTTTTTATCCCGAAGTTCTGCTAATATTAGAAACACGAAAGTATGTAAGAATGGATGTTTGTTACTCTTTCACGCAAAATCTACCGAATGGATTTTGATGAAACTTTACAATAATATAGCTTAGGATCAGAATAGTACAAAGGCTATTTTTATCTCGGGGATAAGTTCCTGTGAGAAACGGGAACCCAAAAACTTCACCACGCGGGCGCCAACTTAAAAAAAATATAAATTTATCCATAGACTGAGTGGAGTCCATTGCATTAATATTTAAAACTGGTTGTATCACTGTTCATTGGTATCGAGTTGTTCATTAGCTCGATAGATGGCTCTGGTCATACTCTTAAAATGACGATTAATATATGGTGGAGAATTTCAACTTGATTCAATACGGTTCGGGTAGTTTAGTGGCTAGAACATTGCCCTGGACATGCAAAGGTCACGGGTTAAATCCCGTCTCGAATCGAATTGACTATTTTCACTTTATTAAAAAAATATGAGATATTTAGTATAATAATTGCTGTAAACCTTTAAGTTCTACAGGACCCTACGGGAGATAAATAAAAGTAGTAGTTAGAATTAATAAGGTATATTTCCCGATAGGGCCAAAAGTAGTCTAGTCAGGGTCGCGGGTGTCGAATATAGATAGGCAACCGTAAGGTGGACTCTGCCGCGAGAGGCCGCGGAATCTGGACTTATTTGAGGGAGGGCCAGATCATCTTCCACGGGTAGGATGTTGTTCCTCTCGCTGTCGTAGGGTTCTCCGGCTTGGCGACGGCTTCCACTCCTGGTCTAGGCGAATCCAGGAGGAGTCTCGGAGCAGCTCTCAGCCAACAGGTAGTAGGTATAGTAGGGGAACCGTAAAGGTTCAACCGTAACAAAGGACCCTGGAAGATAGAAGCTTGGGGTAAGAACCTCTCCTCAGGCCCAGGTTGGCTGGAGAGGCGGGAAGTCTTACATGTAGGTTGTAGGTGGTAGTTACATAGAATTAAATTTAATAAGGGTTTGTTGGCACACTTGTGAAAATTAAAGCTTTATACGTATATCCTACACACTTACAGCTATAGCTGAAAATTAGCAACAGTAATAGTTTTACCAATGATAAAAATAGCTAATAATAATAATAATAAATAAATAAATAAAATAGTAAGGATGATTGATTATATTGAGAAACTTACCGGGATATTCCGGGTCCAATATTTTTACAAATATTATATTAATGAATAAAGTTTTAAGAAAAGTACTTTAAAGAAGAGCAAGTTGTTTTTACCACGCATAATAACATTGCTTTAAAAATTTATCCATAGTATTTGAATAATTTTCTTGTTCATGGTGTGATTGATATCATTATTTTAATTTCCTACCTTCTGTTTTGTATTCTGGGCAAAGCGATTTCTAAAGTCCTTGATAAAGCATGCTTAACAATGCGCCGAAATGAGCTTTTTTGATATATTTAAATAGGAAGGGGGAAATATAATTAGACCTCGCCACCCCATCTACGGGACTATGAATTATCCGATCTTCACTTAACGAGGTATAGGGCAATGTTTGTTGCGCAGGAGTAACGTAAGTACCTTTATAGCGTTGGAGACTTTCTATTCATTTTAGTGTATTTCTGGTTAGTTCCAAACTTAACTATCTTCTCACTGTTTCCCTGACGGGGTAGTCAGAGAGGACAGGTCACCCGCCAGGCTTGGCGATTCATGTATACTTATTTCGCTTTCATTTCGGCCAAAGTTACGCCACACATTTTTCGAAGTGATTGCATCTCCACAGCATTCAACTTACTTTCATACTTCTTCTGACATACCCAAGTTTCGCTAACAAAAACAACGTTGGTACTAGCACTGCGTTATGAATCGTGAGTCGTGCTTTTTTACGATGCTTAGTCGCTTTACTAATTGGGACAAAACACTATTAAAACTTTGTTTCCAGCAGCTACTCGCCGTTCTACATCCGAATCATATCTTCCGTTCGCGCTAAACTTACTCCCTAAATACACAATTTTATTCACTTACTCTAGATTTGCTTCTAAGCTCTACCTGGATGTTAAGCCCGGGGTCCGATATAATTAGCCGATAAGATTTGGCTTATTATTATTGACTTTGTCGGGAGCGACTGCCTTTTGACCTCTCAACCCTGTAATAGCGTCTGCGTCAGTGCCTCGTCTGCCGAATCAGCAGGTGAACCGCTTGAGGGTAAGGTCTTTTGGTCCCCGAAGATCTACTATTCTTGCTGAACCTACTTGACATGTGTGTACAGGCTTAAACCTCGTCCGCACGAGGGCCTATTTCCACTTTGGGTGTACCAAATGAAACACCCATTTCACTTTTACACTTCACTGTACTTTATTTTAATTTCACAACACATAATATTTTTAATAATAATTTTATTCTGTAATTTTGATTCAACTTTCTAGTGGAGACAGTTCCTTATATACTAGGGGGCGGAGAATCTTAACACCGCGGTCTAAAATGACGGTGGCGTCATCTATTATTAATAAGATGTATTAAAATATGTCAAATCTATTTTCTACTCATACATACCGCCCACTATGGACAAACTCAGTTTTGTCCCATCACAAATGTAACAATCTTACACACAATACAAACGTGTGTTGAATCTGAAATCTTCATAAAATTTATAAAATACATTGTTGATACAATAGCAAGGAAAGTTATCAATAATTGTAACGATAAACAAAGCAAAAGTATTAAAACATTATTTCAATGTAACATAAATAACTACCTTTTCAACACTAATTCTAAAAACAAACAAAATCTTATCTCGTAATAAAAAAATATAATAAATTATTCTTCTCTAGCTATTGGTAGAATACACAATTTATTTGTGGGTCTTTTAATAGTACCATTTTTTACCTTGAGAGTTACGACTCGTACAATATTATCCAACATCGTACAACATTACCATAAAGCCATCTACCAACGGGCAAGTTGTCCTCTCGTACTGTGACTACATCACCTATACAAGGTTGAGGGACTTCCGACGATCCTTGGTACCGTTTATAAAATCTATTAAGGTATTGTCGTGACCATATGCGCCAGATACCTTGAACGAATCTCTGCGTATATTGCCATCTCCGAAGTGAGCTAATTATTGACCCTTCAAAATTGGTATCAGGTGCTGTCACCAAAGCTTCACCGACTAGGAAATGTCCCGGTGTCAGCACCAAGAAATCTTCCTCATTGTTTCCAGTAATCACTGACAAAGGCCTGGAGTTTAGACTTGCTTCAACCTTAGCAAGTATTGTGGACATTTCTTCGAACGTAAGTGTCGATGAACCGATTGTACGCTTTAAGTGGTACTTCGCTGACTTAACTCCAGCTTCCCAGAGACCACCAAAATTCGGAGCCTGGGCTGGTATAAAATGCCAAGTGCAACCGTTGGTTGCTAAAGATTCAGCAATTTCCTGAACTATAGAACCTCGTTCATTCTTAAAAAGTCGCTGCAGTTCACTAGCTGCACCAGTAAAATGTGTTGCGTTGTCACTCCATATCTCAGAACAATATCCTCTCCTTGAAACAAATCTTTTAAATGCTTGATCTTTTAAATCCGTGGTAAGATCACTTACTACTTCTAAATGAATGGCTCGAGTCACCAAACATACAAACAAGCATATATATCCTTTTTGTGATTTGTATCCACGACCCTTGGCCGTCCTTAGTAGAATCGGACCCGCATAGTCAACGCCGCTTGATTTAAATGGTCGGGATGGTGTTGTTCTTGCAGCTGGTAACTGTCCCATTAGTTGATTTTTAGTCCTACCTGTATTTCTGACACAAACAACGCATCGCCGAAAACATGCCTTAACAAGACGCCCTGCTCCTATAATCCAATATTTGGACTGTAAATAGCCTAACATTAGTTGGGGACCGCCATGTAGAGTCTGTAAATGTGCGTCACGAACTAAAAGATTAGCCAAATATGATTCTTTAGCTATCAAAATCGGATGTTTTTGCCCTTCGGTTAGTGGTGAATGTTCCAATCTGCCACCAA
The DNA here is from genome assembly GCA_948477245.1 of Thumatha senex. Classification (NCBI taxonomy): domain Eukaryota; kingdom Metazoa; phylum Arthropoda; class Insecta; order Lepidoptera; family Erebidae; genus Thumatha; species Thumatha senex. The sequence goes on along the minus strand of OX419750.1, from coordinate 6,715,219 downwards.
CACGTAAAATTTCGTCTTGGTCCAAGAAAGGGTTTAGACATCGCAATGCACTTTTCTTTGGTAAATTTTGATTTTTCTTTATGATATCTAACTCTTCTGCAAAACTTTCAATCTGGCACTGCTTTATCGAATATTTTAACACAGTACCTAGTTCATGGGTAGTTATAAATCCAACCTGCCGTTCTATTTTCTTAATTTTCAAATTATTATAAAAGCGTTTGCAATAAGCAAGAACCCTAAGCTTTCTGGTAAGAGAAGAAAATCTTTTAAATATGGAACTATCTGTAACGACAAAATGTGTCTTCATTTTTTGTTTTACTTCCTCCAAGGTCTATATTATTTTGTTTCTTATAAATTATAACCTTATCCTTTAAGAAATCAGAACCTTCAAACCACATTACATTTTTCACTAAATCAGCTGGCGATAGCCCACGTGATGTAGCATCAGCTGGATTACATTTGGAAGAAACATGTGATGGGATGTGATGGGATTCCCAATGATGGGAATCTAAATTCTGGATTATCTCCGAAACCCGATTCGCTACGAACACTTTCCAGCGACTTGGATGACTGTTTAGCCAGGCTAGAACTATGCTTGAATCTGTCCAGGCATGTACACAACTCTTGTCAATATTCATTACAGATGCTATATCCATCAATAAACGTGTCAGTAAAACTGCTCCGCAGAGTTCCAGGCGGGGAATGGAAACTTGTTTAACCGGGGCCACCTTTGTTTTTACTGATATTAACGACACATGGATGTGACCATCAGCTTTATTTATGCGACTATATACAACAGCACTATAGGCATCCTTGGATGCATCACAAAATCCATGCAATTCAATGTTTTCTCCACTTTGGCTATGCAACCACCGTGGTATACTGACATTGCTTAGCATTTTTAATTCATCCTTATAATGTTTCCATTCTTTTAAAATATGATCTGGTACACGCTCATCCCAATTAATTCCTGCTAGCCATAATTTTTGGATTATTATTTTTGAAACAATTATACTAGGAGCCACCCACCCGAGTGGATCGTAAAAACGACAAATTTCAGATATGATTTTCCTTTTAGTTGCAGGACCTTGAGTGACAGGTGTATCGACTTGATAATGGAAGCAATCATCACTGCGATTCCAAGTAAGTTCAACGATCTTAATTACTTCATCTGTTTTTAGTTTAAAACTTTCTTCACACTCCTCCGTATTAGTCATGTATAACTTTTCATTCTCGTCACTGTCCTTCATTTTTTGCAGTAATTCATTTTTTAATTCACCTTTAGCTAACAACTCATTCATTTCTTTATAGAAAATCATTCCTTCATGAACAGATTCGCAGCCTGCTAATAAATCATCCACATAAAATTGATCTGAAACGGCTTTGCTAGCTATGGGATAATTGTGTCCTTCATCTTTACTAACTTGCTGCAAGGCTTTGACAGCTAAGTATGGAGCAGATGCTACCCCAAATGTAACACGTAACATGCGAAAGTGGGTTCTTTAATGGTAATCTCACTATATATCTACCTTCATCGTCTCTCTGAATAATTGCATTAAAGTAACTTTCGCAGCGTTCTTCATCTTCAGTGAGAAGTTTTTGCTTGGACAAAGGTACGTCATTTGAGCTCCATCGAGCTCCAGCATCGTCATCGAGCTCCCAGAACTTCTTCAGCAGATTATTAGTATTTTCCACAGTGTGCATCACTTTATATTTACAGGTCACACCTTCATCTGAATCAAGTGCACCAGACAAAACCCATCCTAAAGAGGTATGTTGAGCAATCAATAAATTGTTTGGACTCCTTTTCAAGCCAACCCGAAGTATTTGAGCATAAACTTCTGCACCTAAAAGCATAGCAACACGATTTGGTGTATGATAACTTGGATCGGCAAATACTATTCCTTGCAATTCTTTCCAATTAACATGTCTTACCGGTTTACAAGGTAAGAGTGATGTAATAGACTTAATCACGTGTGCTTTTACATTAATTACTACATCTGGATCAATACGTGATGAAATCTCGATGTTTACCATCGCTTGAGAGACAAGTGATTTGTCTCCGCCTACTCCTGTGATTTCAATATTTGATGGGGACTTCTTGATGCCAAGTTGCTGGACTGTCGCTTCAGTTATGAAAGACGATTGAGAGCCTTGATCCAACAATGCGCGAATTGTGTAAATGTTCCCATCCCTCGACATAGTATTCACTAATGCCGTTGCTAGCAATATCTGATTAGACCTTTTAGCAAAACAAGAAACCATTGGATTAAGTTCATCAGAGGTTGGTTTATTGCCTTTAATATTCAAATTTGCAGTCGCAGTATGAGCGGACATACCCGTTGATGTGCCTTCAATTGAAGAATGTAAAAGTACGTGGTGTTTGCCTTTACAAATATTACGTCTGAAATGGAATTTGCAATTTTTTTGCTAAATGATTACTGTTTAAGCAAGAGAAGCATATGTTTTTTGATTGCACAAACTGACGCCGTGTATCAATCAACTTTTCGTAAAACTCTTTACAAGAGTACAGTTTATGTTCCCCTTCACAAAATGGACACTGAATTTTAGCACTATGCATAGATTTTAATTTAGGAAGCATGTGAGTATATTGCTTTGACGATTTATTATTATTAATCTTTGGCTCCAGAAACTCGATGGCTCTAAATCTTTGTGTTAAGAATTCCTTAAATTGTTTGTAACTAGGTAGATCTTCAGCAGATATGCTAGAGTTTACATAAAATTCCCACTGACGCTGAGTTTCTGAATCCAATTTCATGGTTAAAAAATATATTAATAATATGTCCCAACCCTGTACATTTATTTTTAAATTGGTTAATGTAGCCAAACAATCGTCAGTTGTGTCGACAAGTTCCTTTATGCCATTAGCGGATTCATTATTTAACTTACGCAAATTAAACCATTTGTTCAAAACTTGGTGACATATATATTTTCCATTATTATATCTTTCTCATAAATTTTTAATAAAGTGGAAAAAGACAATTTGATTCGAGACAGGGATTGAACCTGTGACCTTTGCCTAACCAGGGCAATGTTCTAGCCACCTGAACTACCCGAACCGTATCGAATCAAGTTGAAATTCTCCACCATATTTATATCGTCATTTTAAGAGTATGACCAGAGCCATCTATCGAGCTAATGAACAACTCGATACCAATGAACAGTGTTGCAACTATTTTTAAACATTGATGCAACGGACTCCACTCAGTATATTGATATTTTTTTTTTTAAATTTAATGAAAAAATTTATGAAAAAAAAATTTATGAGAAATTTAGCAAATAATAGCTTTAAAAATTTATCAATATACTGAGTGGAGTCCATTGCATCAATGTTTAAAAATAGTTGTAACACTGTTCATCGGTATCGAGTTGTTCATTAGCTCGATAGATGGCTCTGGTCATACTCTTAAAATGACGATATAAATATGGTGGAGAATTTCAACTTGATTCGATACGGTTCGGGTAGTTCAGGTGGCTAGAACATTGCCCTGGTTAGGCAAAGGTCACAGGTTCAATCCCTGTCTCGAATCAAATTGTCTTTTTCCACTTTATTAAAAATTTAAGACAAATTTAGCAAATAATTGCTTTAAAAATTTATCAATATACTGAGTGGAGTCCATTGCATCAATGTTTAAAAATAGTTGTAAAACTGTTCATTGGTATCGAGTTCTTCATTAGCTCGATAGATGGCTCTGGTCATACTCTTAAAATGACGATATAAATATGGTGGAGAATATCAACTTGATTCGATACAGTTCGGGTAGTTCAGGTGGCTAGAACATTGCCCTGGTTAGGCAAAGGTCACAGGTTCAATCCCTGTCTCGAATCAAATTGTCTTTTTCCACTTTATTAAAAAATTATGAGAAATATAGCAAATAATTGCTTTAAAAATGTATCAATATACTGAGTGGAGTCCATTGCATCAATGTTTAAAAATAGTTGTAACACTGTTCATTGGTATCGAGTTGTTCATTAGCTCGATAGATGGCTCTGGTCATACTCTTAAAATGACGATATAAATATGGTGGAGAATTTCAACTTGATTCGATACGGTTCGGGTAGTTCAGGTGGCTAGAACATTGCCCTGGTTAGGCAAAGGTCACAGGTTCAATCCCTGTCTCGAATCAAATTGTCTTTTTCCACTTTATTAAAAATTTATGAGAAATTTAGCAAATAATTGCTTTAAAAATTTATCAATATTATATCTTTCCTTGAGTAATTCCCATGATCTAGAATAATTTTCCTCAGTAATAGTAATTTGGCTAATGAGTTGCTCAGCTTCACCTGTTAAGTAACTTTTTAGATATAGCAACTTCTGTACATTATCTAAACTCTTATTGTTATGCACCAAAGATCGAAACAAGTCTCGAAAAGTATTCCATTCAGAATACTTTCCTGAGAAAGGCTGAATACATAATTTTGGTAATCTTATCTGAGGAACTGACGACTGATAAGGCGCACTAACGATACCTTGTTCAGTACTAAAATTCTTCAGTTTACATTGTAACTCACCTTTATACTCAACATAAATTCCATCACATTTTTCATATGCATCGTGTTCTATCTTTCAATATAGTTCAATCTACCTTATTTAACTCACTGGGGGTCATAATTTCTCAACAATTCTTTACGTCCAGAAAGAAATTCTGACCACGGCTGTTCTAAAGATTCTAGTCTAGAATTTATGTAATCTCTAGTCAATCTCTATTTTGGAGATTTTTTAAAATCAACTTTAGCCGTGATATTCTTTTAAAAATATCATTGAGAAAATTTATTAGCTTATCCATTTTAAAAAGACTTATAAAATTGTATAACAAACAAACAAAATAATATTTTATAATGATAAAATCTATTAAATTGTATAAAAAATTTCTAAGTACTAGAAACTTTCAGAATCTTATCGTATCTAATAGATCTTCTTTTCAGGCAACACAATATAATAAATGTACTTACAATTTAAGCTTCACCTTTTATATTTATTCACTTAGCATTGCAAAACAAGCCGCGTACAGCACCTAGTGTTGCATCCTTATGTTCAAAATTACTTAGCGGGACTCCTAAGATAATCACTAGACAGCATCACTCCCTGCACCGTCTGTATTCAATTCTCAGTAGTTACGTTATCTCGTAACTGCACTCGATCGCATCACTCCTGCACGATCATGCATACGTATCTCGACAGTTCCAACAGAAACAGTCAGAAGTAAGTCAGACCACCTATGCACTGCAAGTGGCAAGGTCCAAATTCCATTAGTTACGTTATTCCGTAACTACACTAGATCGCGTCACTCCTGCACGATCATGCATACGTATCTCGACAGCTCCAACAGGACCAGTCAGAACCACCTATGCATTTGCAGATGGCAAGGTCTGACAGACCTCTAAACTTGGGTTTGCGGCAGCGATCCACTGCCCGCAAGTTACGTAGCAACAAAAAATAGTCCAGCCAACTGAACCAACATTACTATCCGGCTCGAAGGACCAAATGTACAGGCTTAAACCTCATCCGCACGAGGGCCTATTTCCACTTTGGGTGTACCAAATGAAACACCCATTTCACTTTTACACTTCACTGTACTTTATTTTAATTTCACAACACATAATATTTTTAATAATAATTTTATTTTGATTCAACTTTCTAGTGGTGACAGTTCCTTATATACTAGGGGGCGGAGGATCTTAACACCGCGGTCTAAAATGACGGTGGCGTCATCTATTATTAATAAGATGTATTAAAATATGTCAAATCTATCTTCTACTCATACAATGTGGTTGCGCCGGTATACGATTATAGGCGAAGGCTGCCGCGTTATTTTTTCTATGTTGCATCGCCGATCTCCATTTGTTTTTAATTAATTAGTTGTCGACACTCCCACCCCGCTTCCCTTTATTCCATTTCTCTTTCGCACCTACCTTGTCTCGCATAAGGGAAGAGCGAGACAGCTGTGTTACCGCCATCTAGCGGTAGAAAACTCCACCGCAGCGCTGCCCACTAACAGGCAGCGAGGACGGACGCTCTGTGTTTGGTTCTGCAATGGCCGCGCGCGCGTTCGCATAAACTTTTCGCAATAGTTGTGTTTTCCATGGATAAATAGTGTTCTCGTGCAAGGAAACCAGGAATTCAAGTCCAGGGAGGCCCCCGGCAGCCTCCGCCTCAGCATCACGCAGCAGCAGCAAGGTAGCGTACCCATTCCGGTTTCCATTTCTTTTTCGTCGACAACCGCGTGTAAATTTCACTTTTGTCTTTCCCCGCAAATACAGTCCACTTCGAATTTATTTATCTCGCCCGCTCAACCAACATGTTTAATAATTTTATAAATAAATAAATAAATATCCATCACGCCTTATCCCCGAAGGGGTAGCAGAGGCATATTATATGCCCACTTTTCCCAGTGTGGATTCCTGTCCCACGTAATAGGTGGTGAGCCCATTGCCGTGTTTGAAATAGACAGACGCAGGTTGTGGCTACCTGCTGTTGAAATTTTTGAAGCCGCCCATAAGGCCTTCAACCAGGCTTAACGGCTGCCATTTTACTGGCAACCGGGACCAACGGCGTAACGTGCCTTCCGAAGCACGGAAACGCTCGCAAATGTAAATGCCACAAAGTGGTCACCCATCCGAGGACCAGCCATAGTGAAAGTTGCGTAACTCAGTGATCGTTTACAGAACACTGAGACCGCAGGGCCACGAGCGCTTCATAATAATTTTATATTACTTTAATTATTGATTAATACTATTATAATTTAGGTTTTTTTAAATTTGTACGCCATATTGTGTGTTAGGGCATAGCAAACTGATATGTAACATAGATTTAAGACCTGTAAACTAACTTGCTCCACAAATAAATAAATTGAATTGAATTGAATCTTAGTAAGGCCCCGTACACCATTATTACATTTAATTATATTAGTATAGCTTCGGCCCATGTAGGTTTTTACACATTAAAAATGTGTGAGATAGGGTTGTGTAGCGTCGCCGTGTCTGTTTAACCTAGACATTGACAATTGCTTGAAAGAACTGCAAGAGAGTGCGTATAGTTTGAAAATGAATGAATTAACCGTCAAATGCCTCTTATAAGCTGATCTTTTTTTTCTTTTTATACCACTGATGTGGCAGGCTAGCGTAAGGCCCAACTAATGGAAAGTGGTCACCGTAGCCTATTTTGCAACACCAGAGGTGCAGCACTCGCGCTGCCGACCCTTTATAAACCTTCTAAGACCCCTTTGAAGAACCCCATACTGTAGTCGTTCGGGAAAACCCAGGCAGGGAGTTCATTCCACAATCTAAGCGTACGCGGAATAAAGCCTCTATCGGACCTAACCGTGTGCGTGCACTCCGGACGCAAAGTGTGAGGGTGAACACCCTGTCTATGGCGAGCGGTGCAATGATAAAACTTCTACCGAGTCAAAAGTCGAAGCTAGTATTCAGGTGCACCAGCCCAAAGGTGACAGCAGTACTCCATGTGCGGCCGCACTTGCGACTTATAGAGGAGCAGTGTTTGCTCTGCAGTAAAGTACTGCCGCGCCCTGTTGAGCACTCCGAGCTTTTAGGACGCCAGCTTCGCCTTGTCCTCTAAATGACTTCGGTATTGGACGTCACTAGAGATCTCAACACCAAGGATCCCAATCCTATTGGAGATGGAAAGAGGTGTGCCCTGAAATTGAGGCGCTACAGTAAATGGGGCTTTTTTAGTGGTGAATGCACAAACTTGAGTGTTGGTAAGGTTAAAAGATTTGTCTGGGTGCCCTTTCGATCGCATAATTTTTTTAAGCATAATGTAGTTTGGCATAACAGTTTCAGCATAAAGTTATCTCGCATAAATTATGATAAGCAGAGTGTTATAAACGCATAATGGTTTTATTGGCATTACATTAACTTACTCTAATTTTTTTATCATTATTTTAATCAGCATAAATGTAAAGGGTATAATTGTTATACGCCTAAAGATAATTTATCATAAAATACAAAACGCATAATGGAGGTATTGATAACCGTTTAAATTATAAATGAATAATAATTTGACCAAGAATATTTAAGAAATGATAAGACACCATTGTAAATAATCATCTCACTCATAGCCAAGTGTTATTTTTTTAGACTAGTCTTGAGCAAAGTCGTAAATAGGTACGACGACGAGCGAAGCGAGGAGGAGTGTTAGGTAACTTGTGACCACAACGCGCGAGCCGAGCGAGCGAAGCGAGTGGGCCGCGGTACCGGCCGGCGATGCGCCAGAATAGAATCGCTCGTTTTAATCTACCTACTTTCTTTTTGTATTTTATTTTATATATTCTATATATAAGTATTGAAATTTTGAAATTCAGTATAGTGACTATCGACATTTTTAATCAGTGGGCATTTCAATCTTACGACAGTTCAAGCTTAGATATAAAAATAAAAATATGTACACGTTAACATTATGGTATTCTATATGTATGGCTTGTAATCTTTATGCGAGAGTGAGTGAGATGCCAATAAATGTGATGATTAGTAATCGTTATTGTAAAAAAAATTTGCGTAAACATTTTATGCGGGTATATCATTATTATAAAAAAAGTTATGGGAAAATAAAGTATGCCTAATGATTTATTCTGTTTGAACGTTATGCGAAACGGAGAGTATGCCAAAAAACGTTATGCAGTTTTAAGTTATGCCTCTAAAATTTATGCAACCCAATACGGACCCGATTTGTCTACCCCAATCGCACACTCTAGCAAGAGTAGCCTCGATTTTAGACACAAGTTGTTCACGACTTTCTTTCACTGCAGACCGGGGGATATTGGAGCGACCCGTGTTATAAGTGTCACCAGTACTATCATCTGCATATCAATGAATGCCGTCAATGGGCAGCATGTCATTGATATGCAGCAAAAACAGAGTTAGTGACAACACTGAGCCCTGCGGGCTTTGATGGCCATGTAGTCCGAACAGCAATCGTCGACGACGGCTCTGATAGTTCTACCGGCCAAAAAGCTGGATACCCATTTGCAAAGTCCCCCGGGCAGTCCATAGGAGGGCAATTTCGATAGAAGACTACAGTGCCAGACCGGTCAAAGGCCTTAGAGATATCAAAGCTCACTGATAGAGCCTTTCCCTTGCTCTCGATAGCCGTCGCCCAGCGGTGTGTAAGGTACACAAGAAGATCACCAGTCGAGCGACCGTGACGTGCAATCAGAACGTGTCTAAGAAAGCAAGACTTGCTGTACATAGAGAAGGGCTTGTCTCTACGCTTAAGCATGGCAGTGAAAGCTGGGTATGGCAGAAGAAGCATAGAAGTAAAATAAATGCAGTGGAAATGAGAAGTCTATGAAGTATAGCTGGGGTGAAGTTAATGGATAAAGATAGAAACAGCGTGAAAAGGGAACATTGCGGAATGACAGAAGATGGTGACTAAGATAAAAAAAGGAATGCTTAGAGAATGAATGGGCAAACTGGTAGGGGTCGACCTCGCCGTACGTATGTCAATCAAATCGATGATATTTTGGAAAAAGGCTAGGTTAAAAGTACCCTTAACCGGCGAGCTTAAAACACTTATGAAAGTAGGAGACGCGAAAGTTATATGCTGAATGATCTGATATGATGCTGTTGTATGATCGTAGTAAGTGGAAATCCATTGTATTTGTCTTCCTGCTCAATAAAAGCAGTTCTACATACATAAAACTGCTTTTATTGAATTTTATTGCTTTTATGTGGCCATTTCAAGTTTGGAAAAAGAAATTCTGAAAAACTAGGTGTTTAGACAACAGATGATAAATCTGGCCACTTAACTGCCAATTTCAGACTGGAATATGATAGAACTTTGACCTTTAAGACTAATAATTATAATAAACAGTAGCCTCCTCCGAGGTGTACCACGTGTAGGTAAGGTCGGCTTGGACTAAAGCTGTTGATAGAACCCTAGGACGATTTAACCACTGGATCTGGACGCGCGATCTTACCGTTTGCGCCTATACAGTGGGATCGATTTGGATGATATTTTGTGTATATATCATTTGTAAAACACCAGCAACCTGCTAGGACTAGGTACCTAACATTAAAAAAAAGGTTCTATTATTTATTTTTTAAGTTTTGATTTCTTTTTTTAAATTTGTAAAAAAAAATATTTTTCAGATTTCACTTTTATTTCATGTACTGATTGACTTACAGTACTACACAACTCGTAAAAATCACAGGGGATGAGGGTGGGCTGGTGATAGCTTTGACCTTGACCTTTTTCAACCGCAATTATTCGCGCACGTCCATCGTTCATCGAGGCATGTAGTACGTGACGAAAAAGAAACCCAGAAGTTCTCTTAAGCGAATCCAAGAGCGAAAACCTATGACGCAGCTTAAAGGTTCAATGTATTATACTACTCGTTTGTAACGAATTGCCAAAAGTGGTAGAACAAACGTTGTTAGTTATGACCTTGGTTATCCACTCCTAGCAGGTTGCGGGTGTTTTACAAATGAACCTGTAGATTTCTGTGGGTTACTGAATTCTTTAAAAATACCGACTGAATTAGGTACCAGGGAGGTGGTGTAGCTGTAGGTTTTTACACCAACCGTAGATTCATTAGGATGTTTTATATTTTTTATACCACTGAGGTGGCAGACAAGTATACGATCTACCTGATCGAATCTGCATCTATGGACTATGGACGTTTCTAATACCAAAGGTACTGCTCGCGCTGCCGACCTGGCAAAAACCTTCTAAGACCCATTTTGAAAAACCCCATTCTGTAGACATTCGGAAAAAGAGGGGAGGGGAGTGTTTTGCACAATCCAAGACTACGCTGAAAAAGCCTCTACCAGACCTCACCGTATCCAAGCGTTCCGTTCGTAAAGTATAAGGATCAACACCGTCTGTGACAAGGGGTGCGATGATAGCAAGGAACCGTGGGCATCATGTCAAAAAATTCCTCATAGCACAAACTATATAGCACGCAAAGGGAGGCAAAGTCTCTCCTGTGACGAAGGATCTCCACACCAACGCAAATAAAGGATCATTGATAGCCCTCATAACTCTTAGTGTCGAGTGACAGTCGTACCTCGCTCTGTTGAGCACTCCAAGTTTTTTGGACGCCGGTTTGGCCTCATCCTCTACATGACAACGGTATAGGACGTCTCGAAGATCTCAACATTGAGGATCTCAATACTATTAGAGAGAGAGAAAGGGGTGCCATGGAGTTGTGGGCAAAGAAGGATTATAGATCCCAAAAATATAAAGTAATAACATTTAAAAATATCATATTGAACGTGAAGCTGCTTTAATGGGTATTTGTCTCTCCTTATCGTGATTTACTTTTATCTACACTAATATATAAAACTGAAGAGTTTGTTTGTTTGTTTGTATGTTTTTTGTTTGTTTGGAGAGGAGAGCGGAGCAGTAATCATAAATGTCGACAAAACGGGCAATTTGTTAAACATATTTGTAGAACTTATAAACGACGGGATTAAATAGGTGCGACGGGAATTCGAAGTATGTAATGGACGAATTCGTGGGGGTCACCTAGTGTTATATAACTCGGCTAATGCCTAAACACAAAATTTATAAATTTGAAGGCGATGCGAAGTCCGCCGGTTCAGCTAGTAATAAATAAGACTGTGTGTGCGTGCATTCATGAATATTTATGATCGTGTGTATAAATGCATAAAAATTTGCATTGTGTGTAGTTTCCCCACACACGAAAGAAGTTGGTTGAACGTGATTTCATACTTTATTGAGTACGTTACGCGTCCAGTGGTTAAATCGTCCTAGATAGAACCCCATACACCTAAAAATCATAAGTCATCTACGACGCCAAGTCAGCCCATTTTGGGTCTAACCCTCCTCCAGATATGTAAAAACACGTAGCCAGGCGGTAGCAGCAGAATGTGACTACACTTGACTGTCCCGGTGGCGTAAGTGGTAGGTAGGGCGACTACTGCGCTGAGGTTCCGAGTTCGATTCCCAGGTTGGTATGAATATTTATATGATCAACAATTTTTTTTTGGAGTTTGAGTGTTTGCTATCTATATCTAAAGCTTAGTTTAGGCTAGATGGCGCTGTGTGAAAAGTGACCCACAATATTAAAAACAATATTACTTACACCGTCAAATCACAGAAGGATTAATTTTATTGAACTAATGGTACGGAGCGGTAAAAATATTAATTAAAAAAAAAAAAGTTCTCAACATAATTTATTGCAATTTAGTTTACTAAAAGCGACATTAATCTTTCAATAACAACTCTAACGGAAACGCTTTCAGATACGAATCAGCGTTCTTCATAAACAAAACCAAGAACTTGTCAAGATACATGGTTCGTACATAATTTTCAAACTTTGGCTGATTGCTGTACAAGTATGCCGCGGCAGCTTCAACTGCAAACAGAAACAAAATTAAACTACATACATTAGTTCTACTAGCTATGACGAAGGTGGTAATCCATGGCCCTAAAGTTGCCCAAAGAGCGAGCTATGCTTGAAGTGTCTTTGAGAGATAAACTCTAAACCAAGTTTATCCGCCAGAGAACCAGATTCGTCGACATATCTCGAAGAGTTGGAGTGGCAGTGGGCCGTCTACTGTAGAGTCTGTAGAAGACAAAATGGTAGCTGGAGCAAACGAGTTCTGAAGACCGTGACTTAGCAAACGTAAGAAGGAGGATGACAAAAGATAGAAAAGGTCGCAGGGAGGGCCTGGATGCGGAAGGAGCAGTACCTTGTACACAACATACATATACATATAAATACAAAAATAACTAACCGAATGTGTTAATAGATAAAGTAATGCATTTTACAACAAGCATTTTACAACAAGCTTCCCTGTGACCTGAGAAATTTACCTTTAAATAAATTTAAAAAGTTTATTAAAAACAAGCTTTGTGAAAAAGGTTTTTACTCCGTTACAGACTATTTGCAGGACAGGGACGCCTGGAAATGATCTGCTGGCAAAGTGAATTAATATTAAATTGTAAATAGGCCATCAAAAAAAAAGCCTTCCTAAGTTTCTTGCCGGTTCTTCTCAGGTGGGCCGCGTTCCGAACCGGTGGTCGCTTTAAATATTTTAAATAGTGTATGACATTTTGTAAGCGCTGTTAAAATGGTCTATGCAAAATAAAGATATTTTTATTTTAGTTTATTTTTATTTTAATGAGAAAAGGCGTTTTGACACGTGGTTCAATAAGTCCCGAGACTAAGTACTAAAACAAGGTTTTTTTTTATATTTTTTTTTTTTATTCTTTAACGTAGTCTCCTCCAAGAGCGATACAGTCCCTCCAACGCTTTTCTAACTTTTCTATCCCATGCGTGTAGAACGATTTCAAAATAAGCCTCCGTTGCTGTGATAACTTCACTATTTGAGTCAAATTTCTTAACCTGGAGCATTTTTTTGAAATCTGCAGTAACAGCCAGTAACTGCTGGGGGCCAAGTCTGGCAAATAAGGGGGATGAGGAAGCAATTCAAAGCCCAATTCATTAATTTTGGCCATCGTTCTAACAGACTTGTGACGAGGCGCGTTGTCCTGGTGAAACACCACTTTCTTTTTGTTTATTTGAGGCTGTTTATCCGCAATTTCGTACTTCAATCATTCCAATAAGAACTTTTTTTTTTATTGGAACTATTCCCACCCACATTCCCATTACTGTGACTCCTGTAAACCAGGATCTACAGCAATGACCAAAACACCAGAAAAGTTACACCGAGCTCGATCTCGGTGATGTCCCAGGAGAAGTTAGCATGTCTTGGAACCCGCAACGAAATTAATCAGAAGATAATGTTAGGAAGTAAGAAAAGAACGTAATGCCTCTTCCCTCCTTTGCAAAGCAGGAGACCTGGAAAGCATCTAGGTGTAAATCCTATAGAAATAGGGAAGCACCACGGTAATAGTATATTACGGGTCCTATGTGAGCTATGTTTGATTCCAGTAATATGTATGGCAGAAACGTTTAAAAGCATAGTAAACTACTCCCGACGTTACTTGTAAACAATTAAGCATATTATATCGCTCATTTCGCCAAATGTTACACTCCCAAAGTATATGATGGGCGGTCTCATCATATTTGGCGTCAGCAGTTGAACACTGACAGAACGGTGACTCAACCAGCTTAAACGAATGTAATTTGCTCCTAAAGTTACCATGTTGTTCAAGAAATTGAGCAACACAGTGATCGACCTCCAGCCAAGACATTCCCAGGCGTTCACGAACGTCTGGGAAAAACTGGTAGAGGTGGCGCCCTTTGATGGAAGTGTTCCAACGCAGCAGCCATTCGTCTAAGTTCTTCACGTACATTATCACGATACAGTCTGGCAATTCTATGGCGATCTCTTTCTAACAAAAACCTACACTATTTATATTTTGCCCCTTTTCAAGGTAGTAGATGAAAAGTATTCCATGCGCATCCCAAAATATAGACGCCATAACCTTACCGGCCGATTTCTGAGTCTTTGGCCGCTTTGGGCGGCTTTCACCAGCCGTTCTCCACTCCGCTGACTGCTGATTGGATTTCGGAGTAAAATGTTGTATCCATGTTTCAAAAATCGTTTTTATTACGATTCATCAGCGCCGAACATCGCACTGAATCATTGATACGTTGTTCCTTTTAATCAGTTGTAAGCAAACGCGGCACCCACTTGGAAAAAAGCTTTTTCATGTAAAATAGTGAAAACACTACCAGCTGAAATCTTCACTATCTCGGCTATCTCGCGCACTGTTATCTTCCGATCTTTCATTACGATTGTTGAGTCACTGCTTCATTTGGACGAACTGAGCGTTCCCCATCATTTGTGTCCATGCGATCGCGTTTGAAGTCGGCATACCACCGACAAATGGTTGCTTTAGAGGGAGCCGATCCCGCATAACATTTTATAAGCCATTGGTATTTATATATATAGTATATTTTCCCATTAAAAAACAATGTTTTATCAACACGCGAAACTCGTTTTTTTCCATTGTATCGAAACTACAAGCGTAGCGTCACTTAAATGTCTGCAAAATCAATATTTTAATGTTCCATTTTTAAAAATTTGACACATTTCTTTTACTGAAGGCCAGTACTTTCTAAAATCATAAGAGTTTTTAATATATACGCCATTTCCAAGTTAGTCTCGGGACTTATTGAACGATCTAGTATATTGGCGTGTTTTGGGAAAGGCCTACGCTGAACAGTGGACTGCCACAGGCGGATTTGATTGACCTACATATTCAGGGTTCTTTTTAAAACACTAGCAACCTGGACAAAGTAGCTAACATCATAAAAAAAAGAAAAAATATGTGTGTGTACCAGAGTACACAGGTAAAAAGTGAAACTTCTTTACAACTTTTTTTTATAGCTATAAAATTTCTCACAAACGTCGATAAAGAAGTTTTACTTATGAATGAGAATTTTCACTTCAAAAGAACATGGCGCGTAACCTGAAACCGCGACGATTTTTTTTACAGCTATTAAATTTCTCTCAACGTTGATAAAGAAGTTTCACTTTAAAATGTTATATTAATATTTTATTTTTACTTTTGTAATTTTTTTCGGAAGGTTCTTTTTTTCAAATTTAACTCAATTTTAATGTACGGATAGAATTACAGTACTACGCAACTCGTGAAAATCACAGGGAATGGGGATAGGCCGATGATAGCTCCTTTGACCTTGACCTTTTTCAACCGCATTGATGAGCGCATGTCCATCGTCCATCGGTGAATGCAGTACGTGACGAAAAGAGACCCAGAAGTTCTCTTAAGCGAATCCAACAGCTAAAACTTATAACGCAGCTCCACGGTTCAATGTATGATAGTAATAGTTCCGTAACAAATTGCCAAAAGTCGTAGAACAAACGTTGTTAGCTATCCACTCCTAGCAAGTTGCTGGTGTTTTACAAATGACATACATACATACATATTGTCACGCCTTTATCCCCGATGGAGTAGGCAGAGGCATACTATACGCCCACACTTCACCATATGCATTTTAGTCCCACATAACAGGTAGTGAGCCATATGATCTGGTGGGCACTGAGGTCCAAAGGGGTTCCCGAGGTCTATATTGACACTATCCGGGACATGTACTGTGACTCCGATTCCATGGTTCGGACTGCTGTTGGTGACACGAAATCCTTCCCCATCACCGTCACCTGGTGTACCGGCAACCCGTGTACACCAGGGTTCGCTCCTTAGTCCGCTTCTGTTCAGCGTAATAATGGACGAATTGTCGGACAGCATTAGGAACTCGCATGAGCAGCCTCCATGGTTGCTCATGTATGCTGACGATATTGCGCTGGCAGACGCAGACAGGAGCAGATTGGTGCGACGTGTGAAGGTGTGGAAGGAGACGCTTGAGAACGGCGGTCTGAAACTAAATGTGGCGCAGACCGAGTACTTGGCACTAAACTCGACAGATCCCACATCCGTCGAGCGGACGGACCAGGTTAAATACCTGGGATCTGTTTTTCACACGTCCAGTGACATCGATTGCGATGTCAAGTCACGCATTGCTGCCGCGTGGGCCAAATGGCGGGAGATGACCGGTGTCATTTGAGATCCTAAAATGCCGATCCGGTTAAAGGGACAGGTCTACAAAACCATCATTAGACCTGTCCTTTTACATGGCAGTGAGACGTGGCCAATATTGGAGCGACACAAGCAGGAGCTGCGTGTTACGGAAATGAAGATGCTGCGGTGGATGTGTGGAGTCACGCGGATGGATCGCGTGAGGAACTCTCGCATCCGTGGCAGCCTTCATGTCCGTGACATTGCAGACAAGTTGCAAGAGTGTCGCCTTCGTTGGTATGGTCACGTCTTGCGGCAACCGCCGGGCTACGTAGGAAACAAATGTCTGGCCATGTCAGCCCCGCCAGGTCCCGGTAAGAGGGGCAGACCCAAGAAGTGCTGGCTTGACGTCGTAAGGGATGACATGCGTGCTAATGGTCTCACTACATGGGATGCCGACGACCATGTGAAGTGGAGGAGAAAATGTAGGAAAGCGGACACCGGGCGTCGCGAGTCGCAACTGGGACAGACGCTCGGATGATGATGTTGATGTAACAGGTAGTGAGCTATTTGCCGTGTTGAGATGGACAGGCACAGGATGTGGCAACCTGCTGTAGAAAATTTTCAAGCCGCTTATTAGGCCTGGCTTAACGACGGGCATTTTACTGGCAAAATTTTACCTTTTTTTATGACCCTGTATATGTAATCACGCCTTTATCGCTGAAGGGGTAGTTAGTTAGTTAGTAGGTTTCTCTAGTTGTATTTTGTCTAGATATTGCCGTCATTAAATGTACAGGGGCAGATCGTGGGTATTTATTTAATAACTAGAGGACGGCCGCAGCTCCACTCGCGTTTTAACGCTTTCTCTACTAAACTATTGAGCAACGCTCGGAACTGATGAAATTTTTCATATTATACGACATGACACTAGGAATCTACCTGCAGTTATTTATTACTACTTTATAAAGCTGATGAGTTTATTTGTTTGTTTGGTTCTCGGGAACTACTGGACGGATTTGAAAAATTATTTTTGTGTTAGATAGCCCATTTTATCGAGGAAGGCTATAGGCTATATATCATCACGCTACTACTCTGGAGAGCGGAACAGTAATCATAAATGTCAACAAATCGGACAAACGTCAGATAGTTAATAATATAAAATTATTGCTAAAGATTTTTCTAAAGACTGTGAATATTATTGCCAAAGAGTCAACTGCAAACATACCTTTTGCTAGATCGCCTTTGGTAAGATTTTTGTTTTTATATATGACCTTGCCCTTGAGGTCAGTTTCTACATTATAATCTAGAATTGTCATTCGTTCTATGTTATCTTGCTCTGAATTAAATTTTCCAGCTTTTACTTTGATCATTATGCTGTAATTAACTGAAAAAACAATAAATAGTATTTTCTTTTAATAACAAGTTTTTATTTAATTGCACTGAAGAATAATAAAAAAAGCATTTTTTTTAATTTGATATCCATAATGTAGGCAAGCGTAAAAGCTTAGTCTCTTTTTAGTAGTCCTTATTGGATTTAGAGTGACATTACTTTATTTTTTGATATATTCCCAGTAAGCGCTTTCGTTTTAATCATATTAACATTAATTTCTACTTTTTGTAGGGTTTGTAAGAAAAGCCCACAAACAAAGAGCAATAGTCGTAACTAATGCTCTTTTAATTGAGGTCAAGCTTGATTAGGGTCTGAGGATGTCCTTTCGAAGGTAAACCTGGTCATACACAGGCATTGAAGCGCACCGTGAGATCCAAAACTGTTAGAATCAGACAGAAGCGCTCTCCTGTCAGACTCTAACAGTTTCGAATCGAACAGTTTTAGACTCCAACAGACAACTCTGTAAGCATCCTACATTTGATTAATTCATTGATTTATCTCTTTATTGTACACCAGAAATATAACAGTTTTTGATTACAATTAACAATTTATCGGTAATACAATTGGCGGCCTTATCGCACAACGCAATCTCTTACAGGCAACCTTGGGATGGAGAACAAGATGAAAAAATGATTTTGGGCAGTATGGGGTAGCTCCGACGTAACACTAGGTACAAGAGTACCATACAATTACGCGCTAAAATAAATTTACTTAAACACTACATAAATATATACATTTAAAGTATGCATATCTATAATATATACATATCTATAATATACACAAACATATTATTAATAAGGTATTGCAGCTTAGGAAGATTCAGCAACACGCAGAAAATAATTATAAAAAACCACCTTCAAGGTGTTCAAAGTTTGTGCACGTCCATTTTTGGAATATGAAAGAGAGATTATAACGAAGTAAACGGTTGTACTCACGTGTATATTTCGGGATCGCCCGACTAGTTTCGGACCTAATGGAGGTCCTTTTTCAAGAGAAGCGTCAAGCCACGTCGGGAGCTGCGCTGGTACCAGCGATCCCGAAATATACACGTGAGTACAACCGTTTACTTAGTAATAATGAACAACGCTCACGAAAGTTATTATTCTAATGAAAGAAAGAATTACGAAAGAAATAGTAAACAAAGAGAACAAATTTCTAACCTGCTCCTATTGCACCTGCTCCTTCAGCTTCAAACTCTACATCACCTATTTTTCCATCGGATTTATAGTCAAAATCAATATCTAGCTGAGGGCAGTGTAAATTATAATCGTATGTAAATTCATTCTTCTTAAAGCTGTAAAATAATAACAAAACTTAGGTGAATTCTAATCTATCATAATAACAAGCAAATGCAAGATGTCTTGTAGTGGACACAATGGAAGTTTTATATGTTGAATAAAACCTTGAATCTTCAAGCAAATAGTATAATCTTAGATTTCAAAACGTTTTATTATATCACTGAGGTGACAGACGAGCATACGGCCCATCTGATAGAAAGTAGTCACCTTAGCCTATGGACGTTTGCAACACCAGAACATGAAAATGAAATATATTTATTCATGTAGGTCACAAAGTAACACTTATGAACATCAAGATAATTGCTTCTACATTTACATTTACTGCCAGATTCGCAAAGCAATGGGTAGAGCCTGAGGAAGAACCTGGCAATAAAAACTCATGGCCACTCTTTTTAAATCACCAGTAAGCACATAAGTTTTCATTTACATAATTAAACAGAAAATATTGATTACAAAATTTAAATATTATTGAAATACAACGACACGATACCGATTCATTGTTTATATAAAATTTTGGACATTTAACTTTATTTGGAGCATTTCCGTCGTGACTGCCTGTAACATTGTGGTAGTTAAGCCAACTTAAGGTCTTATTAATTTGGGCGGTTTGAAATTTTTAAGAACAAGTAGTCACAAACGGTCTCTGCCCATATTAACACGGCAGGGTTTCCGCCTATTAAATGGGACAAAGTCGTAAGACCCATAACTGCCTCTGTGGCGCGGTGGGAGTGCATCCGACTGCTATGCAAGAGGTCGTGGGTTCGATTCCCACCCAGGATAAAACTTTGTGTGATGAGCACGATGGTTTATTCTGTGTCTGGGTGTTATTTATCTATACTATGTATGTATTTAGAAATATTTAAGTATGTTTATCAGTTATCTAGATCCCATAACACAAGCTAATATTAGCTTACTTTGGGCTAGATGGCGCTGTGTGAAAAGTGTCCCACAATATTTATTTATAACGCAATGATCGCGTACAGAATACTGAGTTACCCAATTATCATGCTCAACATAATGCTTATTGGAACATAAGTTTTATGGCTGTATAAATTAAGTAAGAGTATAAATTAGGTGGGAGTATAAATTTATCAGGTGTATAAATTGACTTACTTTACCAATTCCACATTACAGTTTTTCATTCCTTTCATTGTTACATTTTTGAAATGATAATTAAGTGATTCTACAACTCCGTCGATATTTTCTATGTATAGTGGATCACTCGGTTCATTTACGCCTGGGGTCCCAGTTACGAGGGTAGGGTAGACCCTTCTTGCTATCTTTGTTAAACACTCATCCCTAGTGCAAATCTTATTGTCTGAAATTATAGAATTAACTTAAGTGATGAAATTGTATACTTAGAAAGTTTGTTTAGCGAGCACGGAAGATATGGTTCGGATGTAGCGGCGAGTAGCTGCCGAAAACAAAATTAATGGTACTTTGTCTCGGTGTCAAAAAAAAATTGCATAGTAATAGGAGTACACCTTACAATTCACAAGGTAGTGCTAGTTTGAACGTTGCTTTTTTGTAATGAATCTTGTGTATCATAGTGTATGAAATCAAATTGAATGCTGTGGAGATGCGATTACTTTGAAAATCGTGCAGCGTAACGTTGGTTGACCGAATACCCACCTCCGTCGTCAGGCTCCCACAGTATACACATTTTTTTTGTAGTGTCGACATTCTAAATCAGTTATCTGATTACCATAGTACAAGTTTTGCTTAGTTTGCCATCCGATGGCGTTGTGTGAATTGTCCCAACAATATAAAAAATACAAATACAGCATATTGTAAACTACGATCACTGTAGTATAAATTAAAAACAATAAATTATAATTAAAAGAAAAAGCATGAAAATTGTGCAGTAGTTATTATGGCGAACACAGAAAGACAGACGTGGCGGAGTAATTTGTTTTATAAAATGTTGTATACTGGTCCCATATATCTTTTAGGGTGTTTTATTGTGACTAATCCAATCCCTACCGCATTTCTATTACCGTGACCTCTGTAAACCAGGATTGACAGCAATGATCAACATCACAGAATTACACTGAGCTGGATCTCGGTGAATTCCCAGGACAAGTTAAAGTGTCTCGGAAGCCGCATCGAAATTAACCAGAAGGTAATTTGAAAGAGTTGGAAAAAGAAATACGCACCTTCCCTCTTTGCAATGCGGTAGATCAGATGAACCAGGAGAATCATATCTCAGGGTAATTATATTTAACAGACTGTTTTCAAACAGTAAATTGTATACTTACTCGCACTTTGAACTGCGTCG
Organism: Thumatha senex; assembly: GCA_948477245.1. Lineage (NCBI taxonomy): Eukaryota > Metazoa > Arthropoda > Insecta > Lepidoptera > Erebidae > Thumatha > Thumatha senex. The sequence goes on along the minus strand of OX419750.1, from coordinate 6,693,800 downwards.
AAAGCGAACAAAACAGTGAGCACGAAAAATAAATTTTTAACACAACTCATTGTTTCAAACATTTCATTGGAATGGTTAGAAGGTAGCTGTTTCATGAATTTATACCAGTATTTATCAGTCATCAACAAAGGTATTTTTTTAAATTTGGTTTATGTATGAGACTGCCTCGATGGCGGAAGTGGAGTGTATATACAACTGCCGCGATGAGTGCTCGGGTTCGACTCATATACACGAAAGTGTGTTCCAGAGGTTGAGTGTAATATGTACGATAATACCATATTTAATACCTATTATTATTAGAACGTATGCATCTATTCTATAATAATACAGTAGAAATCGTGTGTCTCTAATCAAAATCTATCAACTATACGTTGATAGATTTAATAAAAAAATAGTGTGGGCTATATAAAAAGACCAGTAAAACACAATACTGATGTTTATAATTTTTTTTCGGTCTGTCTGCTAGGTATCTGCTATTCTCCGAAAATACTGAATGATTTTTTTTGCGCTTTTCACAAATAGATTATACTCAACTTGGGACTACATATAATCGTGTTTTATGAAAATAGAATATCTGCTATTCTATTTTGATAAAATACGCCTATATGTTGTCCCCAGTTGAGTGTAGTAGTTAGTAGCTGTGTGTAAAAAGTAATCGAAGTTATCGTTAGTGTTAAGTTAAAGTTATCAGTGTAGTTTGGGCAAATTACTTTATTGAAAAGTAATAATAATAATATCTCTTTATAGTTAACCAAATTTACAATAGAACAATGATTATAATGTGCAGATTATAGGTACAATTGTACATGTGGAAGTCTATCTCTACTGGCGCTCCTTGACTTCAGCAATGCTTTCAATACAGTAGACTTCCAGATATTGCTTGGGATACTCAGATCTATTAACAAATCTCTAACAGCGATTGATTGGTTAAACAGTTACATGTCTGGTCGCCGTCAATACATTCGCATTGATGATTCAGTATCCTTTTGGTGTCATAATTAGTCGGTGTACCGCAGGGTGGCGTTTTATCTGCTTTACTTTTCGCAATATTTATTAATTCTATATCAAAACAATTAGTTTCATTCTACCACCTTTACGTAGACGACTGACTAATTCACACACATGACCCACTTGATAAAATCCATGAAGCTTATGAACAACTAGGCTACCAGACTAGAATAGCAGGATTTACTTGGAGACCGCTCCAAGTAAACCCTGCAGAAACACAGCTTATTTTAGTGGGCAACCCATGGATGATTTGTCACAGTTACCACAAGTAGTTTTTATGGTATGCTGCTACAGATTAGTATTCTTGTTAAAAATCTAGCGATATGTGTCCACAGAACAGGAGATAAGTTGAAAATTGTTTGCATCAGCAAATTCTTTGCGGAGACTACGAAATTTCCTACTTACATACAATAAGGTGTCCCTTGTGCAGTCTCTCTTACTTTCAATCTTACCTTATGCAGATGCCACCTATTTTAATCTTACAGAGGAGTAATTGGATAAACTTAAATGCCTTCATAATTTCTGTATAAGGTTATCTACTGACGGAAATATGATCACGTATCTTAATACTCACATCCTTTTTTTACTTTATAAAATCATATAAAATGTTGATAGCTATGTTTTTGATCGTTGAGAAATAAAGCATTATTATTATTATGTCTCTATATTCTTGGGTATCTTAATTAATTTTCTTACGAATACCCGAATACCGATTCGCGGTCCGTTGGTAGGCTTACATGGGGATATACTTGTATTGGTCCAACACGCAGAGGCCCTCTGAGAATTGTAATCTAATAGGAAATGGGACCCCCCACTGCAGACAATCCACGCACGCCTTATGTAGAGGAACGATAATGGACCACCTCCAATGGGAGTTACACGATTGTACGAGTACAATATGCTAACTATGAAATGGACTATTGGGTTGGGGGTTAGATGAACTGGGTGATTATAACTATGAATGAAAGCGGTGTCTCATTTTCAAGATGTTGTTGTTATTATTATAATTCACTTAACAATAATTAAAGCTGAAATTAGTGACATTTTTTTTACTAACTAAACTAACTAACTATCTTCACGCTATATCCCTGACGGGGTAGTCAGAGAGGACAGATCGCCAGGCTTCGTGATCCATGCATACTTCTTTCGCTTCTTGCAGATTCATCAATCGCTTCATACATGCACGTCTGGGTATCCGAGTACTTTTGACCTTTCCGTTTTTGAGCAATCTGCTCACGTGGTCTTCATGTGTAAGTCTCGGCCTACCCTGACTCCTTCTAACCTTTGCTTTCTTAATTTTATATATCTTCTTCATTAATCGTTCCTCACTCATTCGTTGGACGTGTCCAAACCAACGGAGCATGCCCTTTTCCAGTTTAACGCTGACACTTTCATTCAAACTTGCACATATTGCGTATCACAATATTTATTTCTCTTTTTTATACCACTGAGGAAAGTGGTCACCGTAGAGTATGGACGTTTGCAAACACCAGAGGTGCAGCACTCGCGCTGCCGACCCTTTAAAAACCTTCTAAGACCGCTTTTGAAAAACCCCATACTGTAGACGTTCGGGATAAACCCAGGCAGGGAGCTCATTCCACAACCTAAGCGTACGCAAAATAAAGCCTCTATCGGACCTAACCGTATGAGAGCGTTCCGGACGCAAAGTCTGAGGGTGAACACCCTGTCTATGGCGAGCGGTGCGATGATAGAAGGTAGCTGTGGGCATCATGTCAAACAATTCCTCAGAGCACAGACCGTTGTACAGGCGATAGAACATACCTAAGGAGGCGAAGTCTCTCCTATCACGAAGGAGTTCAACACCGCCTGCTAGTAGAGGATCATTGACAATTCTCATAGCACGCCTTTCTACCGAGTCGCTACCGAAAAGCAAAGTTGGCACTAGCACTGCGTTATGAATCGCTAGTCGTGCTTCTTTTACGATGATTTGTAGTTTACTAATTGAGACAAAGCACCGTTAACTTTGTTTTCGCCAGCTACTCGCCGTTCTACTCCCGAATCACATCTTCCGTCTGCGCTAAACATACTCCCTAAATACACAATTTCATTCACTTGCTCTAGACGTTCCTGGTTAACCCAAATCTTGCATTTAGTTCTTAGGTCATCTTGCATTTAGTTCTTACGTCATCGCACGTATCTACGGGTCATTGACTTGGACGACACTGGTTGCGTAATTGCTAGCTGCTACTCTTATACGAGTAAAAGCTAGCACTCAGATTACCTCCAAACAGATTGCGCTAAGCGGAAAAGCTAGCACGAGTTGCGCGCGTATGGTGCCCTGTACGCGCAATCTGTTTGGAGTATGTTTATAATTAATTTTACAATCCAATATGGCCTCCACGCCGAGGTTATAAAATGTCATGTTGGGTATCGTATAAGGGGATTTTTGGTATGCTGAGCACGAATTTCGTGATAATTTTACAATTCAATATGTTAAATTTTATGTCGGATATCGTAGAATGGCCTTTTGGTATGCTGAGTATGAATTTTGTGTTTATTTTGTTATCCAAAATGGCCGACGCGCCGTGGTTATGTAAGTTCATGTTGGGTAGCGTATAAGGGGTTTTTTGGTATGCTGAGTACGAATTTCACGTCATTTTCCAATCCAATATGGCCGCCGCGCCGTGGTAATAAAATGCCATGTTGGGTATCGTAAAAGGGGCTTTTTTGGTATGCTGAGTACGAATTTCGCGTTTCCCGTTTATTAATTTTATTTTTCCTGACTACCACGTCTATTAGTTAGTTTATTAATTTTACAATAATGTATTAAGCATTTCCCGATTTGTAAACATTTATGATTACTGCTCCGCCCTCCTGTTCCGTAGCGTGATGAACTAACTCTTCAGCTTTATATGATGTAATTAAGTAATAGTGTAGGTAAAGCTTTTAACAATAGGATACATTATTCTAGATAATGGCTAAATGAACACACTGATTATTTTTTTGATAAAAAATTATAGTTATAAAAAGTGATTCCCACAAAATCTTAAATATAGTATTAAAATAAAATTATATTGTGTGTAATTACTATACTTGAGATGAATGGAATAAAACATATTTATGACGCAAACAGAAACTCAACATTTAATCCAGGTATTATCTTTACTATGTATATCTATATATTTTAATCTTAAATATATTTTTCACATAATCTTGTCTAATGTAATAAAGCTAGAGTTAAAATTTATAGCTAGAATTTTTTTGTTTAGTTGGTTGAGTGCAACAAATAAATGGCCTAGAATAATTTATAGTAGGTACTAACTACTACTACTACTAACGCAATTGTGTGCGGCAATTTACATTTATGACAAACGTGAAGGCCAAATTGTATATCAAGGCATATTATAAAATTTCAGACTCTATAAATTATTAAAATTCCTACGATTAAGTCGCTCTACGTCAACACACATGAAAATACAAATAGAAACATAACAATTATAACAAATATGTTGTAACTAGCTGTGCCCCCGGCTTCGCCAGTGATATACCTCGAACACCTATTGCACCTCACATATTTAACCCATGCTACTTTTGCCATACCATAGAAATTTGGATCCCCTATTTTACTATCATAAGTGTAGACTTTTGGAAAATCCTGAAACACGTATTTATTTATTTTCAATCAGAAGCATGTTTAACTTAAAAAAAAAGGATTACCCATATAAACTCTATTTTCCACTTAAATTTCGCATATAAACTTATAACCCTCCTTTTACCCTCTTATAGATAAAAACCGCGATACACGTGTACATTTATTTGTAACCGGAAATGAATCCCCATAGCACTCCACGCTTTGAACTCATGCCTTGAATTTGTTTTCAAAATTTTTATTCAAACCATCGTCTACTATTTTCACTCTTTAATGTAGAATTTTGAAAATACCCGAAACACGTGTTTTTTTATAACTAAGTAGATGAATACAAAGTTTTATGTTGCTAATTGTCATATAAATCTACAAAACCGTATTTTACCTCAGAAACAGATGTACGTAAATTGATGTTTCTAACTTTGATAATGACGAACTTCCATACAACCGTTTATCGCTTATTTAGTTCCTTAGGGGTAGAATTTAGCAAAATCCCTTCTTAGGGGACACCTACGCGAAGTTTGGGCCTCATAGCTCCGGTAGTTTAAGAGATTTCGTGATCAATTAGTCAGTGAGAGATTTTGCCTTTTATATATATAGACTAGCCGTTGCCCACGACTACGTTCGCGTAAAAATTATGATATTACGCAAAGTTTGAATTATTCTCTACCAAGCCCCTAAACAAAGTAGCCTTGAACCATATCTAATGTGTAGTAGGACAAATAAATAATTACAGACCATTGGTTTTTCGACGACCGTTAAACAAATAACAAACAAATACATAATTTAATAAGCTGTTTTGAGGTATGTCATACTCTATGTAGGTATATACTTCAAACAACTTACTTATTATTCAAAAATATTCAGTTTTATTTAAAACCATATTTAAATACCCTATATTTAGCGCAGACGTATTAGTATATTAGTATGGAAACACTAATGAGTGCCTCACATAGCAAAGGGGAAAAAGTTATGTTGCAATACCACTTACTAAAACTACAACTTCCTGCATACCACAATTATATGGGTGATATGCCTTTGTTAGTTTATACTAACAAAAGTAAATGTTTATAAAACTTCTCTATAAACTATGTTCGTATCATTGCTCACCATAATGTACCGATAAACTCGACTGGTGATGCAGGTGAAAGCGGGATACAGTTGTGGGGATAACTGAACATCGCATTCTACAGGTTCAAGGAGTAATTGTGAGGAATGGTGAGAATCAGCGATATAATCACAGGCTCGCCGACGCCACAACTCATCGTCGATGGTGACAGATTTCGAAGAGGCATAATCGAAAGACCGACCTTCAATTGGTGGTGTGAGCTAGAAGTTCACTTTCTGTTAAAGAGAAGAGACTCTATGAATTAATTATGTGTCGTCATTTTGATCGACTACAATGTCTGTTTAATTCTATCAATTTCCGAGAGAATACTATAAGATGATGTGTTCAGTGTGATCATTTTTGTTAAGCAAGGTCTTCTTTTAGGTGTAGTATAAGTTTTACTAAGATGGATACCATTATATCATGACACACTGTAAGCTACACCTGTCTTACTATAGAGGTAGACAGGTGGAAGGCACTCTACCACTCTTTTCTTTCTTTTAACTTCATGTGTTCTTTTAATTTCTTTTAACTTCATTTAGTGAGGCGGGTACTTAGTCAGGATTTTTTCTCGGCCCATAGGCCAAAACTGTGACATTGCAACTTTTTAATTATTTTAGGTTTTGAAGATGTGGTACTCTTTTCCGAAGTAAAGTTTTTATAGAATTTACTATTTGAGCTTACTATGTTTTATTGTTGTAGAATTGATGTTTGTATTTTTGTGTTCTGTGATTCATGCGTGGAGACCTATAATTGGCTTTCAGGTATTTATTATAAAAGTCTATTGGTGTTGTTATTAGCTGTTGGTCTTCCAAAAATAAATAAATAAATAAATGAGCATGTGAATTGTCGCCCAGTTATCAAATTGATAGTCAAGCACAGACTAGTAAATATAAAGAAGATCGTTTTAAAGAAACATTTGCCTCGTCTGACCTGATTCCTCAGGTCACTATGGATAGCTCTATCTCTACGCGACATCTCATAAATGAGTTTCGGTGCTCTTTCTTCTCGCTATAGTAGATTACGTAAAATGCAGTCAAGAAAGTAATTACACCTGCGGCTCAAGGCTTCCCCTTACCTCAGGACAATCATTACGCGAATACCACGTCGGTGCATAGCGTCAAGCAGGTCTAGTAAGTAAGAACTTCGCTGAGCAATCCAAAGGCGAGAGCCGCAGGGACAAAGTGCATATTGAAGAACCGTTTTGTAGATCCAAACTCTTGTTAATATTCATGTAAGATTTCAACCAAATCTATTCAGTAGTTTTTGGGTTTATGGAAATATATGTACCTTATAATTTCTTTGCCGAGCACCTAAGTTATGGAGCGTGATAATTTCAAACCTACATGAAGACCCGACCTATTGTTATTATTGATGAGAATGATTAAATAAATCTATTCTGTAGTTTTTGCTTTTATCTTGGGATTACATAATCATGTACTTAATTGTTATCTGCAGAGCCCCTAGCTTACATAGCGTAATAATATATAGCCTATATGTAGAGACAACATCTTGTTATTATTTATGGATGATTTAAATTAGATGTAATCAGTAGTTTTTGCATTTTGTCCAGATTTACATGCTGCATTTAATTGTTCTCTACCGAACCCTTAGGTTATGTAGCGTAATTATAATATAGCCTACATGTAGACTCAACCTCTTGTTCGTTCGTGCAAAAATTTTAATAAATCTATTCAGTAGATACTGGGTTTATTCCGGACATTCATATACACCTAATTGTTTTCTGCCGAGCTCCTAGGTTATGTAGCGTGATAATATATAGCCTATGTGTTGACACGACCTACTGTTAATGGTCGTGCAAAATTTGAATTAAATCCAGACAGTGGTTTCTGAGTTTCTCCTGGACTAAGTCTCCCGCAGACAAACAGACATACAGACAAACAGACAGACAAAAATTATAAATACTACATTTTTGGCTTTAATATAAAAATATTCTATGTAATTTTTTTTACTTTGTTATGATTTTATTATATGTATGGAATAGATATAGGTATTTATTATAGTTTCCATATGAGGGCGTGAGTGTCATTGTCGTTTTGGAGCGAATTACGGCGACGCTGAGAGCAACACTGTTACTAAGGTAATTTATGACAATTTTGTTTTGATTCTGGAGCAATAGTGAATTAAGATTCAGTAGTGACATTGTTTCCCCAATATTTAAATGTTTTTGAAAGTTTAATTTTGTACTACAATGACCTTTGTTGATAACTTACTTTGTTAAAAAAGGTAAACTTCTAATTTTGTCCTAATGAGATTGTTGGTTTGTCAATGGAGAGACTTCTTGTTTTTTTTTTAATTCTTTTTGTACTAATGTAATGTAGAAATGTTAAGAAGTACCAAGTGCAGTAGAACTTTGAACAAACCTATACACGAATACGCTGCTATCAATAAGAATAATTGTGTGCGTTTCGATTGCTCCGCCACGGTGATCAATCAAAAAAAGCACTCCGTCAAAAATTTGTCGAAATTTGTCAAAATCGAATGCAACAAACCAAAAATTTGTCAAAGTAGAAATAAAGAAGATATTAGGGTTTGAAGTTGGCTGTGCGAACGAAACGTGGAGGATTGCGCGGCCACGGAGATTTCAGCAACTACATGGGTCAGAGATCTAATTCTTTTTTGTCAATTAAAGATTGAATTTGTCAAAAATTTTCGAAAAAAGAAGTATAAGCTCTAGACCAATATTTTACGAAATATTCGCCTTTGAAGTTATGGCCGCGCAATCCTCCACTCGTTGTTTCTTTAATGTTGATTATTTTTTAAACCTTACGATTTCTTATAGTAAAATTTACACAAGAATAAAGATTTTAATTTGTCGAAACTAATGAAACCAATAAATACTACTAAAGTTTAGTTAAACAGGAGATATAGAGAGATAGGATTTTGGTGTGAACTTCCAGTTATTTGGCATATTAGCCTCATTATAATGGCGTATTGTTTTATCCTTAAAACTGTTTACAACTCGTGTTAAATAAAAAATAATGATGTCTCATATTATGTTCTACCAGGGTGACAATAATTTTATTTTATTTGGGAATAGGTTTATTTATTTATAACTGGAGGACAGGATCTGAAAATAAAAATACGAGTAAAAAAAAACTTAATATTTTTTTTCATCATTAACATTAAAAATCATAAAAAAATTAACAATGGTAAAAATCGAAAGTAATATAAAAAAAATCAACAAATAAAATAAATGCGAGCTTTAGTAGATTCGTGGTCATGGCGTTTGTAACAGAACCGAAATATCTGATACTCGATGAAAGAACAAAATTAATGCATGGTAAATATCACGTTACTAGTAGTGTAAAGCGGCGTAACGACTTTGCGCGGCAAACCATCAAACATTGGCGACGAGCCAGTCATTGTCTGTTTTTGAAAGCGCTGCAAAAAACACGCGCGGCGAATACATGGAGTACGACATGGTACTAAACAATTTGTATGAAACAGTAAATATAGTGATTACCAGAACATACAATAATATGATGAACAAAAGCGGGCGCTGCTCGTCGTCGACGTACATTGTCCACGCGGTGTAACAATCACCATGTCATGAATTAAAAATCTTTGCAGACCTGAACTGAACTATTTTGAAATTATATATATATTAAATAATAATTATATATTTATTTCTAAAATCACCTATCAGTCTCGCCTATGGCCTCAAAAGGTCGACGGGAAAAGTAATGGAAAAACAGGAATCTGCACACTACCTTGCTGCTTGCTGCGAGATGCTGAGGTGGAGGCTGCCGGGGGCGTCCCTGGGCTTGAATTCCTGGTTTCCTTGCACGAAAACACTATTTATCCATGGAAAATACAATTATTGCGATAGTTGGTGCGGGATTATTGCGAAAGGTTTAATGCGGGCGCGCGCGCGGTGTTGTAGGAACAGACTGCCAGCCCTCAAACGTGGCCGCCGACGTGAGGATAGCGGAGCGCGCGTAGGTACTTGCGCGCGCGTAAAACAGCTGTCTCGCTCCTCCTTTATGCGAGACAAGGTAGGTGCGAAAGAGAAATGGAATAAAGGGGAGCGCGGGGAGTGTCGACAGCTAATGAATTAAAAACAAATGCAGATCAGCGATGCAACATAGAAAAAATAACGCGGCTATTCTTTTATCATATACCGGCGCAACCATTTCCCCCCGGCTTGAAGGGTTACCTTCGAAAAAGGAACAACTGACTATACTGTTGCCACTAAGGTTTAGCTGCTAAATAAACAAATGCTATCGAACTAAACTAAACTAAACCTAATCGAACAAACTCAATTTGTTATTGAAGTTACTGTTGATTAGGCAAAGGACAAAGACGAATAACTGGTCGCAAGTACGAACCAGTTGCGGTTTTAACGCGAACTATGCTGGTGATCCCATTTGACTCACGGAAAACTTCTTCTACTACCCCAAGAGGCCAATGTAATGGAGGCATATTTTCATTTAAAATAACTACGACAGTACCGACAGTAATAGGGTTCGATGGAGTATTCCATTTCTGACCTGACTGTAGCGTATGCAAATAGTCTGTCCTCCAACGCTTCCAAAACGATTGAACGAGTTTATCCAATAATGCATGACGCGAGAGGAGATGAAGTCGATCTTCCTCTATTTCAAAAGCGGGTAAGTATTTTAACGGTGCAACATTCAAAAAGTGCGCTGGAGTCAGTGCAAGCGGCTACGAGGGATCACTAGACAAGGTTCTACAAAGAGGACGCGTATTCATTACGGCCTCGACTTGAGTGAGCACGGTGCTCAGCTCTTCAAACGTAAAGTGTTTGGAACGCAAAAAATTATGTAGATCGGAAAGGTTACGACGAGCTCCGACGTAATTCGTACCGTTGTCCGAATACATTCGAGATACGGAACCCCGACGCGACAAAAATCTTTTAAATACAGCCATTAAGCATGGCGTGCTCAAATCACCAGCTAATTCTATATGAACGGCGCGAGTCGTCATACAATCAAAAAGACAAACATAAGCTTTCGTGGAGAGTATACCACGACCACGAGAAACTGTTACCCTGAAGGGGCCACCGTAATCTGTACCCGTGTGTACGAACGGTTTAGCAGCCCGAACAACACGACAAGGACGATGATCGGCCATTTCGGGCGCGATAGACTTCGGGCGAAGTTTGAAACACGGAACACATCTATGAACTATCGAACGTATCAAATTGCGTGTGGAGAGAATCCAGTATTTCTGGCGCAGAATTGACATTAATAAATCTGGACCAGAGTGACAATTCACCCTATGGTGATATTCAACTAAAAGATCAACGATATGATCCTTGCGCTTGAACTATAGGATGCATTTGATCGTACTCTAATGCGGACTGGCTCAAACGACCACCAACTCGAATGAGGCCATCCTTCAAAAAAGGTTTCAAATGCTGAAAAGCGCGACTACAAAGCTTATTCAATTCCAAATTTCTAATTTCAAACGAAAAATAAAATCTTTGAAGTTCACGAAGCACGATTAACTCAGCCTTGTTTAAGTTAAAGGCGGTAACATGCTCGCGACGAGGAAGGATTTTCAAAAATCTACAAATAAAAACAACACTACGTAAAAGAATCGACCACGATGAAACACGGCTAGCCAACTCTAAGATAGGCGACTTTTCGAGCGGCGCGGTAGCAACCAAAGAGGCTTTCTTTTCCTCTGGCGGCGTGGACACAGTAGCGGAGTTGAAAGGGCTAACAGGCCATTCATCAGGTGGGGCTTGGCACCAGGAAGAGCCATGGAACCACAACGGATGATCCAAAATCTGTGCAGGTGTTAACCCACGAGACAAACAATCGGCAGGGTTGTCCGTACCTAAGACGTGATAAAAGTTTTGCGGCGCCAATTCCGACTGAATGTTTGCCACCGTATTTGCGACAAATGTATCCTAGCGATGGGGCGAAGAATGTGTCCAACACAAAGCGACGGTCGAGTCCGAGAATGCGAAAATTCTATCTATATTAATGCGTTGAAATCGGCGATCTGATTCGCGAACACCAATACAAAGCATTTGTCTAATGTCGGCTGAAAGCGCGACAGCGAATAAGCGAAAATTAACTATAATTTCGAACAAATTATCTTGGAGATTTTGACCACTGTGCAAAATATCGTTTACCGAAACATTCGAAATAGTTTTGGCGCTGCCATCTAAAACAACGCGCAACCCGGCGGTTAGTTTATCCTCGCGGACAACTCCATGGCGCGGTATGGCATACGAAGGAGCGTGCTTCGTCTCTTCGGTTCCGGGAGGCGCGGGTGAAATGAAACCTTTATCCAAATATTCTATTATTACGCTATCGTAAGCCTCCTTCAACTTTGGAGATGTCTGCATTTTCTGTTCTAAACAAAAGAAGCGTTTTTCGGCTGACTGAAACAAATCTCCAAGCGAATTAACATCACCCTTATAGGGGAGAGCGACAATATAACGACCATCACTATCGCGAGTAGTTGTGCGACTATAAAACTCTTCACAAAGTTTATCATCCGGGCCGACAATAGGAGGGACGTTTACCTCTTCTATCTCCCAGAATTTACGGACAGCGGAGTCCAGCGGTGCACGGTGCAACAATATGACACTGTCGAGTTACAATCAAAACAAGCGGGTGCGAAACCAACTATAACAAACCCAAGAACCGTCTCTAAGGCGAGCGGCGCGGGGTGCGATGCGTGACCTTGAACCTTATGCTGCAACAGGAGGTGCGGGAAAATCGAAGCACCAACTAACAAATCAATATCTCCTGGAATGGCGTAAGTATCATCGGCCAAAGGCAAATCTCTAAAATTAGCCAATAATGAGGTATTGACTGCGACAGTCGGTAAAAGTTCGGTAACCTTATCGACGACTAGCGAATCCATCGAAAAACTAACATTAAAATCAAAACGCGAGTGGAATTTAATCCCTACAGAACCTTGAACGGCTTTAGTGGAACCCCCAATACCTTTCACAACATTACAGGCGGGGCGGTTATTTATATGCAAACCAAGACGACTACAACAACCTTTACCAATAAAATTACTTTGAGAAGCACTATCTAAAAGTGCACGAACACTATGTCCCTTACCATGCGAATCGTAAACAACAACTCGAGCGGTTGCCAGAAGTACCGTAGTAGGGCTTGTGTGCAAGCTTGATAGCGAGCACAAAGCGACATCGTTCGGCTGGACGCGCGCGGCAGTGGCGCCGCCGTCGCTAGGCGTGGACGGGGACGTAACCACGCGAGTGCGCTCCGAACCGCGACCCAACGGCGCGGGCGGCTGTGACGTCACAGCGGAAGAACGGTTAGGATTAACGCGCGAGGCACCAACAGAGTTTAAATTGGACGCGGCATTATTGTTTTCGAAGTGTAATAATGAATGGTGTCTACCATTACACTTGCGACAAAAATGATTCGAATTACAGAATGAAACACGATGTTTCTTACTGAGACAATTGATACATAAATTACTAGAACGAACAAATTTATAGCGATCGCTTGGAGTGAGTTTATTGAACTCCGAACATTTATAAGTTGGTCATGGTGACCTTGACACAAAGAACAATTTTTCGAATGCAACACTTGCGATTGCGAAGTTGTAGGTTCAAAATTAACAGACTGCGTGGACTTCGTGGGCTTACTACGATTAGTCGGACTATTTTTCGCTACTCCGTGGTTTAACGAAGTTCGTTGCAAAATTCAAATATGTTGACGAACGAAAGTTTCTAAATCGTCGAACTTAGGTATTTGATGGCCACGTCTATCCATTTCAAATAAGCGAACGGTTTCGGAATCTAATTTCTTTAAACCGATATACAAAAACAAAAAGTCATAGAGGTCATTGACCTTGACATTCTTTAGGGCGCGAACAGCTGATGCAAAAATATCCAAGAATTTTTCTAAGTCGTGTTCATTACACGATGAGCTATTTTTCAAATTAAATATTTGATCCAAATAAGCGGTTGTTACTAAGCGTTTGTCTTCGTATTTGACCTTCAAAGTATTCAAAATCAAACTACAATTTTCGGCGCAAAGCGTTATACCGGCGTAAACGGTTTTTGCTTTCCCGGTTAGTTTACTAACTAACATTAAAGAAACAACGAGTGGAGGATTGCGCGGCCATAACTTCAAAGGCGAATATTTCGTAAAATATTGGTCTAGAGCTTATACTTCTTTTTTCGAAATTTTTTGACAAATTTAATCTTTAATTGACAAAAAGAATTAGATCCCTGACCCATGTAGTTGCTGAGATCTCCGTGGCCGCGCAATCCTCCACGTTTCGTTCGCGCGGCTAACTTCAAACCCTAATATCTTCTTTATTTCTACTTTCACAAATTTTTGGTTTGTTGCATTCGGTTTTGACAAATTTCGACAAATTTTTGACGGAGTTCTTTTTTGATTGGACACCGTGGCGGAGCAATCGAAACGCACACGAATAATTTACTACTTTTGAATGAAAAAGATTTATTATCTACTTGAAAATTATCACTGTAGTAGAAAAAATTAATACGTAATGGAAGATCAATAAATTTTGTTGTTGGCAATCGCGTCACCGTGCGTAGCCAGAATTAGAAAAAAAAAATGGTTCTTATGTTTATTTTGAAGAGTTTAGACTTATTTCTTTCGTTAATAACAGTGCATATTTATGATTAAAAATCACAGAAAAAAATTGTTCTTGTTTTCTTTTTAACTGTGAGACAACTACAGTTATAATTTTTCGTTAGAGCCACAACGTCACTTTTGAGGGGGTTGGAAGATTTAAATAATGGTAAAGTATATGTTTTACAATATTAAGTAAATATTGTTATAACATTAAATTAAACTAATTATTATTTTAATTTATTGACGGGTTCTTCCTCAGGCTCTACCTATTGCTTTGCGAATCTGGCTATTTTTACCGATGAAGACTCGTCTAAGGTAGGTATCTGATTATCTCTACTGTATGATAGTGGTTTCCACAGAATCATTTGTAGATGGCGCTGCGACTAATCTATTTGTATTTGGCGGTACATTATTTCAATGTCCAAAGTATTTTGTCGAAACCTCAAGAGGATAGAAAGTAAGTCGTCTTGCACAACTATTCCAATTAGCATCAAATCATTCAATGATTTACCAGTGGCAGTTTTTTAGGATGCATTAAAGACGACTCTAAGCTTTGTAGTCTCACTTTGTTCACGAAGAACAGCATGGTGAGGTATGTAGTACCCAAATTTGGGACGAGGAACTTCAGAAAGATGTCCCAAAAGCTCATATTCCTTTAAGAAGTCATTGTATCTTTCTCCAAGCCCAGTCCGTACAAGCTTTTCGTTCAAACTTACTAGTTGTTTCTGAGCCACAGAGTAGGAATCAGCTAACGCTTCTTGAGGTAGCTCACGATATGGCAGCTTGACACAAAATCGCCCGTCAGCTAGGCGAATAGTATTTTGCACAAAATGGGTTTCACAATATTCTTCCCCCTTAGATAGAATCGTGTTATCGTTATTAGGAAGGTCTTCGACTTCCCAAAACTTGGCTAAGTATTCTCGTATTTCAGAGGAAAAATTACAAATAATCTTAGTTTGTGGTAACAATGATGCCCCTATTGGACCTGCTACGAGCCAACCAAATTTTGACTCCTGTAGGTTTGGTTTATTAAGTCCCAGTTTGAATTAATTAGGTGTGACAATGTTCCAAAATACGTCAGCTCCAAGTAAAACGTATATTTCTGAAGGTATGAAGAATTTAGAGTCGGCCAGTGAAAGGTGAGTCGGTAAATTCAACTTAACCACATCCACAGGCAAACGTGGAAGACTGTTGGTAATTTTAGGAACTACAAGATAGGATACATCTAGATGAAAATTATTGAAATGAGATTTCACCTGTATATTACAAGATTCAACAATACTGTAACTAAGTTATCATTTAATCCATATATTGATACTGGTTTTGTTGTAACACAATTAATATTCATAATTTTTTCATTTTCCAGCAAAAAAAGAAGATTGGTTGCCGCTGTCAAGAATAGCCTTCGCTGGATAAGACTTATTAGTAATAGGATCAACAAGTTCAACTTCTGTACTGCATTACAACACCTGAACTGGAACCACAGCCGACAAGGATACATTGGGAACTGACAATGCTGACACATCTGTGCTTAAAGTGCATTGGAGCTCGATGACGAACTGTGAGTATTATTGTTAATATTTTATGTTGATATATGTAATAATGAATTATGTCGTTTCGTACAGATTCTGCATGGGCCCAACCGGCAGCGAGCTACTTGATGACCTGAGCGAAGACAATTTTGACATAAGTTATTTTTCTTAACAATATCTAATTTTGACAGACAACGACATTGCTTTAAATTTATCACAGGCGTAAATAAAATGGGCCTGATTGCAATAAACACACTTAGATAGATTTATCTGTGTGACCGTTTCGGAATGCTCCTAAGTGTTCCTTATATCTGGTATCAAATGAACGACCTGTTTGGCCTATATAAACATTGCTACAACCATCACATTTCAACTTATAAATACCGGATTTTTTGCTATTACTAATACTATCTTTACCATTACATAATGTTTTTAAGGTATTTTGAGGTCTATAGGCCGAGAAAACATTATTTTCCTTAAGTACCCTCGCCACACGATGGTACTTAAAGAATGGTAATAAGATACGCAAGTACAATACTTAGTAAGGGCAAACACCAAACCAACTGATAAAATTCAGTAACTTTAAAATTAATGTAAACAACAGAACTAAGAAATTAATTTCCAAACTTCATGAACGCCGGCTGCACTGTTATGCAAACCAGCAGGGTCCGTAGGTCGTTACTTGCGTTACCAGACAGTAAATGCACAAATAAACCAACCATGAGCACGCAGCACTTCTGTGCGGGTATAGCAGGTTCTAAACGCGGATCAAATCTGTTTTGTTGCGTTTGGAAAGTGGAAGCGCCTGGTAAAGGCAGCGAACCTGGAATTTTATAATTTAATTTGTTGTAAATATGTTTTAAAAAAATCCCTTCTTACACAAACACTTACCGAATAACTAATTAGACACCCACATAATTTGTAATTGTTAATAAAGGTTATAACTAAAATCTCATTTGAACTGATAAAGTATTACTGTACAGTACACTTTGAATATTATCTAATATTAACCGAAGAAAGGCTACGTAGGCATAGGACCTAAAAGTAGGTGTAGGTATTTCTTAAACTTGTAGGTAAGTACCTAGATTAGAAATGAACGAATGCAAGTAGAATCGTCAGGTACCTAGTGGTATATAACTATTATATATTTATTTTTTATAATTATAATTTAGAACGTAGTATTTTAGTGTAATTGAGTGGTAAAATCAGTAGGTTATTCTATATATTTTAATAATAAGCTCCTATAGACGGCAATAAGTTCACGTTCACTACACGAAACTAAAAAAAGAAAAAAATACGAATTAATACTAGGAGGATGTCAAAACATCTCTGCCTACCGCTTCGCGGAATGGACAAGTCGTAAGTTATACCTACTTACTACGAAATAATAATATGAAGCAGGTAGGTATGTATGTATTTAAATAACTAGCACAAGGAAAATGATTGGCGATTCTCAATCACTACATATTATAAAACGAAGTCGTTTTTCGCTGTCTGTCCCTATGTATGCTTAGATCTTTAAAACTACGCAACGAATTTCGTTGCAGTTTTTTTAAATAGATAGAGTGATTCTTATAGAAGGTTTTTATGTATATTTTGTTAAGTTTTTGTATACATTAACTTAATTATAACGATATATGTTGGCGGTGTCAGAAAAAATGAGCCGTCTGGGAGCTTTTAACGAAAACGCTGCCTAAACCTTTTTAATAATATGCTTTATTTTGTTATATCTCAAGAGCTTTAACAAGTGGTACAGAATTGATATTTGTTCGCCTTTTGCAGACCTGAAATAGTAGATTTTATAAATTAGATTACCTTTCTTCATCTAAAATATTTTTTCAGTCGCTTCCAAACTCAACCTGGATTTGATGCCTGGGTTCCACTTTTATTTGGCGAATGGCTACAACAACTTTTAATATTCGGCATTGTTAGGAGCGACTGCCGTCTGATTTCCCAACTTCGTAAAGACGTCTGCGTCGTTGCATCGTTCGTTAATGAGCAGGTGCACCGTTAGCAAGTAAAGTGGATTGGACCGCGGAGATCTTGGTGGAGCCCCTTACACCTATGAGTAACAAAATAATTCTTGTAATCAAAACGCACCTTACTAAAAGAAGATGCAGTTAGGCGGCATCTTCGTAGCTCCAGCCATAAGGCGCTTTCTGCCTGTAAAATTGTGTCCCTTTCTATCTCATGACGCTTTTCTACCAGGTCTTTCAAATTATTTAAAAATATTTGTTTTATTGTTTCGTACTGCTACGCTGTTAAATCAGGTTTTTGGCATTTTTCACCATAGTCACCACTACCATATTTATTTTTTCTTTTTAAAACCGGACTTTGTTTTCGTTGACTATTACGTTTGCAGCGTCTGAACTCTAATAACTTCACTGATCACCTAGGGCTTTTGTCAAAGTTTGATTTGTACATGCTGCATTGAACTTTTCCCTGTATTAAAGCTACAACGGCAGCATGGTACCGGGCCGTTTACGAATTTTTCAATAAAAGGTTAACACGTTGGCCACCTACATGTTTTGCAATAATGCTGTTAAATTGTTCGGCTCTAATATTGTCAAAATTGTAAATATTTTTGAATTTGTGTTGTATGTACCATCATTTTGTCATAAAGAGCTTTTGCCAACAGTACCAAATTTTGCTCTATTTTACACAACACAATAACAGTTAAAAAATAAAGGACTGAAAATCAACCATGCGCTTTTTCATGCACACACTCGGTACTATGCATAAGCATCGCATCATAATGACACGAAAATTAATTTTAGCATTAATTTAGCAATCGCAGCATTCACAGCTCGTCTGCCTAATGAATTGGTCGTCGCAGTGACGCAACGGTCGCAACTCGCCTGATATAATGATGTAGTCATGAATTATAATATGAATTTTCGCAATAATTTAATTTAGCATTCGCAGATTTCGCAGCTCGCAAGTCAGTAGCGGTGCGAACGTCGATGCGCTTAATCTTATATTGACGATTTGACAATTGTTACGTAATTGATGTATATTAGCAATAATTAATTTTAGCAAGTACTATTCATTAAAAATTAATGCTAATGGAGTGATTGCATTTAAATATGATTGCTAATGCTATTCATTCCTATATAATAAGATTGCTTGCCTAATTTTTTAGTGGTTTAGAAACAACATGTAGCATGCATGTATATATGAAGACAACATGACCGATAACAACTCAATTTTTTTATACGCTACATATAAAGAAAGTGTTACTTTATTATAGTGAAATTCGTGAAATGAGTTTTAGCTAAACTTTCTACGTTCTTCTCTCTCTCTATCTTGCCATTTTTTTTAAAATCATTTTTTAAGTTTTTGATATACGTACTACATCGCTTCAAAATGTTTTAAACTACAATAACAGTATTATCATATCACTATTGAATTTGAAACCTAAACACTCTAACCACTCACTCTAATCAACTCTGAAAACCATTTCTCTCTACGACGACGAAAGGTTATCAAGATACGTAAAAACGGTGAGTGACGGGGTGAAAAAGGGTGACTTTTTTATTTGTAATATAAGTACATACACACTTATATATGCAAATTCAAAAATTCTACTGTGTCACTAATATATTTTTAGCACCTCTTATTATTAATTTATCTACTTTATAAAATGAAGAATGAAGCGCTCGTGGTCCCGCGGACTCAGTGTTCTGTAAACGATCACTGCGACAAAGAACTTTCGCTATGACTGGTCACGGATAGGTGACCACTTTGTGGCATTTACATTTGCGAGCGTTTCCGTGCTTCGGAAGGCATGTTAAGCCGTTGGTCCCAGTTGCCAGTAACATAGCAGTCGTTAAAAATTTCAACAGCAGGTAGTCACAAACTGCGTTTGTCTATTTCAACATGGCAATGGGCTCACCACCTATTACGTGGGATAGGAATACACATGGAGACAAGTAGGCATATAATATGCCTCTGCCACCCCTTCGAGAATAAGGCGTGATAGATAAATAATATAAAATGAGCACTGCCCTGTAGGGAAACATTTCTGGCGCTACGGCGGCCGTAAGTAAGTCAGATCATGAGAACAATCATTATGTCCTTGTGAGAATTAATATTTTTAACAGGATTGGTTGACGGGGGTTGAAAAGAGGTTAATTTTTTATTCCTCATATACTCATCCAGACACCCTCTTTACGACCCCAAAACCATTTTTCTCTACTGTGTATAGTTTTTGAGATATTGACCCCACCCCGCAGTGCCATTTTCGCCCCCCTTCTAACACCGTGCGTTAGAAGGGGGTCGAAAAGGGTACTGCGGGGCGGGGTCGACAAAATATATACTCAATCCGACACCCTCTATACGATTCCACTAACCTTTTTAGACTTTCTTGTAAGATAACAATTATTTTAAAACCCCCTTTTGCGGTTGAATAGGGTTGAATTTTTTATTTGTCATAAACTTATTTAGACACACTCTATAAGAAAGTCCCCGCTAAAAGACTTTTGGCGGGGTTGTAAAGAGGGTGTCGGGCTGATTATGGGAAAAATATGACATGACCCCCTTTTAGCATCCCCTGTACGTACCTTAAAAACTATACACAGTAGAGAAAAACGGGTTTAAGGATTTTATAGAGTGTGTCTAAATAAGTTTATGACAATACGATGACAATACGAGCTAATGTGTCCAAACCCTGGCATAACCTTCTCCAGTGCGATAACGTAAACTTAGCAACTGATTTGTTGTACACAACACTGATTTCGCAATTTTTTTTGGGATGTTTTGATTAAATATTGCGTATTTTAGCTCTAAAAGCAAACGGTATCCGGTTTGGTTTAGATATGATTCGCGATATACACCTTAAAAATAAATTGCATAAAAAATGGTAACAGTCCATGTCAATTAGTTTATGCACAATTTAGAGATTTACGTTTGAAATAAAAAAATAGAATCAAGGTAGCGTACAATATATATTGCGTTGGTGTGGAAAGTAACATTATAAGAAAACCACAAAAATTCTAGCGGCATATTTCTACCATCACATACAAGTTTCGGGTGTCAGGGCTGCTGAAGCATTTGCTTCGTATTTCGCTAGCGTATTCCTGCCTAACATGCCTATACTAACTCCAAATGTCAAGTCCTCTAATGTCTCCCTGGAACGTGAAAGGGAAAATGTTGCTCTCCCAATTTTGACCCAACAGGACATAATAAAAGCGCTAGCTAGTAATTGTATCGCCAAGTATATTGGATATATAGGTTCAATTAAACCTTTTATTCCATTTACCAAGTGCTCGTAAATCCTTTCTGCTGCCTTTGTTGGACATTGTGATATTATGAATCGTACCAAGCGCATATTTGATTGCCTAAAATAAATGAGTTGTGTGTGCTTAATATCGTTTTTAAAATCATGATAAAAGTTTTGAACCTCTGAAAGATCATATGTGTCCTATTTGAGCTGTTAGAGTTCAGTCATGTGTAGTGCAGAAACGTCTTCACACGAAAATTCACCCACCTTAGTTGCTACTAGATCCGCATACTAAACTTCTCCCCATGTTACTTGTAAACTGCTTAGCATATGATGCCGCTCCAAATCGCCGTCCCAAAGTATGTATTAAGCAATTTGATCATATTTGGAATTGCTTTTTGAACGAAAACTCAGAAAGACCAGCTTACTCTGTAGCTTGTTCTTAAAGTTACTATGTCCCTTAGGAAATTTAGCAACAGAATTCAACTTGGCTTAACAACTACCATGTTACTTACACCCGGGACCAAAGGAAACGCTCTAAATGGAAATTCTAGAAACGGTCAGTTCCTGAACTGACTGTTTCTAGAATTTCCGCGTAAATACGGTAGAATTGGTCCTGACCAATTCTACCGGAATGCAGTGATCGTTTATAAAAGAAACGGGCTCTACATGGGTTTAACCGCGGGGTATCCACTGGTAAAGAATAAAAATACTACTCACTCGTAGAATAAACAGATTCGGTGGCGAACATAACTAAAGTTAGCAGAAACCAGAGAGACAGCAGACGACTCATCGTTATAAAGGCTGAAATATTGAAAGTTACCAATTTTTTGATTAACGACAATTTAAAGGCGGATACTGGAGTTCCTAATGAATGGAATGTGATACTAGAAAGTATTAGTGTTAAATCTAATATAAATATTACTAATATAAAATTATCACTAATGAAAATACGATGCCAAGATACTTTTGAAAGATTAAGTTAACAGTTTGGAATGAGCGTCAGTAATGCTAGTATTATTTTTAATAAAACAGTACCTGTATTAGCACATTTATTAAAAACACTTATTTATGTGCCTACGGCTAGTAAAATAAAAAAAATACTACCGATACCATTTAGGAGTTCATATAGTCATGTAAATGCGATCATTGATGCTTTCGAGATACAAATTGAAAAACCGAGTGATGCAGAGTATCAATCTCTAACTTGGTCGGAGTATAAAAAATGTAATACTTTAAAGTATTTGATATCTTGTACACCAGATGGTTTTATAAATTTTATATCAAAAGGATTTGGAGGATGAATTTCGGATGAGCTATTATTTCAAGAAAGTGGATTATTAGAACAATTACCCGAAGCTTACGCTGTAATGCCCGATCGAGGATTCAAAAACATTGTTTCACTTCTTGAAGATAAAAATATATATTTAATTCGACCACCTTCGTTCGGTTAGTTCTGGAGTGAAATTTTTTTTTATTTATTTAACACAATTACAAAATCTTCACAGTACATATGCACCAAATCGATATTGTAAGCAATCATCCAAGAAAATAATATAATATAAGATCTTATAAAATAAACAATATTCGCAAATCACTACTGTTCAATTCACAATTCATAGCAATATAATTACAGTGAACAATGCAATTAATATATTCAATGGATCAATTTATTAAACATTAGTTCAGTAAATTAAGTCAGTAAATTAAACAATAATCCTTACTAATTATGTCAACTTCGTGATGATAAAATGTCAATTTAATGACTGGGTGATCCTTAATAAAAATACTAATTTTAAAATAATAATAATAAATAGGTCGATAAATAACAATGTAAATTATATACAGTTGTTAATTAAAAAATTCATATGTCAATTTAATAACTGGGTGATACTTAATAAATATATATATATATATCCATCACGCCTTATCCCCGAAGGGGTGGCAGAGGCATATTATATGCCCACTTTTCACCGTGTGGATTCCTGTCCCACGTAATAGGTGGTGAGCCCATTGCCGTGTTGAAAATAGACAGACGCAGATTGTGGCTATCTGCTGTTGAAATTTTTCAAGCCGCCCATAAGGCCTTCAACCAGGCTTAACGACTGCCATTTTACTGGCAACCGGGACCAACGGCTTAACGTGCCTTCCGAAGCACGGAAACGCTCGCAAATGTAAATGCCACAAAGTGGTCACCCATCCGACGACCAGCCATAGTGAACGTTGCGTAACTCAGTGATCGTTTACAGAACACTGAGACCGCGGGGCCACGAGCGCTTCAAATTATACTAATACTTAATAAAAATACTAATTTAATAATAATAAAAATAAATAGGTCAATAAATAACAATGTCAATTATTACAATCTGAGGTTTTGGAAGGCAAACGAATTGCTGCTCTCCGTATTCATATAGAACGCGTCATTGGAAGAATGAGAGAGTTTGATTTTCTCAAACCTTATGCGGTTATTAATCATAATATGTTGCCTTCCACAGATTATATTGTTGTTATTGCTGCAGCATTAGTGAATTTACAAGCACCTATAATAGCAACTTAAATTTAAGAATATTTACTTTTTATAATTAAATACTAAATACATTTTATAAAAACAGATATATTTATTGTTTATATTTATAAGCTAGCATCAAAGTACAAAGATCACTAAGGTTACTGTATGTCTTGAATTTTTACAGATTGAAATAATTTGGGAAATATATTTTTTGACCAAAATAACAAAGCTTTTTTAATTAGAGCTTGTGTATGAGCTTCATCGTATTCGAGCATTTTAATATAAATTGTTTTATTTTCTTCGAAATCTGGGTCAGCAACACAAAATATACCTTCTTTTTTATCGGTCATTAACATCTGTAATTGCATTTGCGCAGCACATTTCAAGCTAATTTTATTTTTTGGTAAAAAAGTGTTTAATGTTTTTACACTGGAGGGACACTTGACTTCAACAATGGCATTACTAGTCAATCCATCAGGAGATGCTGCAAAAGTCGGATGACTAGGTGCAAGATACATTCCTGGACGCGGAATTGGTATTCCTAACTCTTTTTCTAACACATTTATTACGTGTTTTTCTTATGCTTTTCTCCGTGCCATAGCCCTTGTCTCATGAACTTTACTTGCACCAATAACTTGTTGAACAAATGAACCACTATCGGTTTTACAATGAGCAGCTTCATATAATTTTGATGCTGTAATACGTCCATAACGAAGTTCATGCCATGTTGCACATTCACTTTGTTGTTTTGTTAGCTGTTCAGCTTCTTTACACATCTCAATTTTCATTTTAGTTTTAGCAAATTCCAAAAATTCATCAACTTGCATATCAGAACTTTGATGAAATTCAAAAATCAGCAGATGCAATGATAAATTATAAATTCTTTTGGTCTCTAAGTCAAAATCGTATTGTCCAATTTGAGAATTTATTTGTTAATTTTTTGCAAATTCAATCACTTTGAAAACGTACTATTATCCGGCAACTTTTCGGTTGGGACTGAAGAGATTTTTTTTGTCAGTTTTTCAGCTTCAATATATTTTATGACAGTGCCAACGCCTGATAATCGAGATTTTTTCCAATAGCACGCAACTTCAGTAGGTGTTGGATCTTCACTTCTCCGATGAGTCCACATAAGTAATGCTAATGCATGTTTGCAACCACCTGTACATCAAATATAAATATATAAAAAATGATTATTGTCTATAATATTAAACAATATATGTTTTGATTAAAGTATTTATTACCTGCTGAAACTGCACAGTCATGACATTGAACGTCTTGAACTTTTTTTAATCTTTCGTTAATAGTTAAAGTAACTGAGTAAGCTTTACTCCTAACTCGATGTTCTGGACATATACGCCCTTTTATGATGCAAATACCATTCTTACGGTTCAATTGGACATAACCTTGTCTTAAGCCTTGTCACCGTATCTTTCACGTGATACTCTAAAAATAAATTAATTATTAATTGTATTTAATAGAAAAGATGATTTGATATTTTAATTCACAATATTCTTTACAAACTTACCTTGATGCTTTAGCACCTCGAACTTCAGCTGAATTCAACCGAATATCATTTAAAAAAAAAATCGGTTATCATAAATATATCCACATCAGGTATATTATCGGAATTAGCTTTTATAAATCCTTTATCACACATGACTAAATTGAATTACTTAATATTATTAATTTTTTTGCACTAAAGTTCGGATATTTTCACATATAGAAGCCGTTGACACTGTACTATCTTCAAATTCCTTTACCATTGTGACGTCACAAGCATGGCGACCAATCGTGGCGCGTTCTTAGTCACGAGGTTATTTTTTAAAATTTCATCAATTTTTTATTGTTAATAATTAATTGAAAAAAAAATTTTAAAAGTTTTTCGCTTCAATTATAAATATAGATTATTTTAAAGATTTGAAATAAATAAAAAAATCGATTTTTTTTTTTTTCAAAACCCAATTGTATACATTTATGATTACTGCTCCGCTCTCCTGTGGCGTAGCGTGATGAACAAACTCTTTAGCTTTATACATATTAAATAGTTAAGTAATAGTGTAGGTACAGCTTATAACAATAGGATACATTATTCTAGATAATGGCTAGATGAACACACTAATTATTATTTTGATAAAAAAATTGATGATAAAGTTAAAAAAAGTAATAATTCCCACAATAATCTAAAAATAACAATAAGATAAAATAATATTGTATGTTATCACTATACTTGAGATGATTGTAATAAATATTTATGATGCAAACTCAAACTCAACATTTGATCTAGGTATTTACACTATATATCTACTAGTTACCCGCGGCTTCGCCCGCGTAGAGAAGTTTTCCCGTTCCTCCCGGAATAAAAAGTAGCCTATGTGTTATTCTGATGTATTAGTTATATTATTATAAAGTTACATTAATATCTATCTATATATCATAAAGAGTAACAAACATCCATACAAACTTTCGCATCTATACTAATATTATAAAGCTGAAGAGTTTGTTTGTTCGGTTGAACGCGCTAATCTCAGGAACTACTGGTCGGATTTGAATATTTTTTTTTGTGTTAGATAGCCCATTTATCGAGGAAGGCTATTGACTCTATATCATTACGCTACTACACTGGGGAGCAGAGCAGTTGTCATAAATGTCGACAAATCGGGCAAATATTTATGCATCATTGTAGAATTTATAAGCGACGGGATTAAATAGGTGCGACGGGAGGTCGAAATATTCCACGGGTGAAGCTGTGTGTCATCTAGTTTATAATATTACTAGACATATTTTGGTCTTAATTATCTTTTTCACACAATCTTTTCTAGTGTAATAAAGCTAGAATTAAAATTTCTCGCCTCATAAGCGAAGCGTTGAGTTGGGTACCACTGTCATTTCAAACTTAAAATGTCTCTATTTATCATATATTGCACTTGTCAAATAATATATACACACACATATCAAGAAAAGCACTATTTTTAACACTCATAATATTTTTGATGCCATTTTTGTTATTTAAACTAGTTAAAAAACTGTTTAAAAAGTTCCGTCTTGGACGTCCGTTTGTCTGTATGTTACGGGTATTTTCTTGTTACCACGATAACGACCGAAATACTTTACTAATTGAGTCTTTTTTTTTCTCTTACGCTTCAGTATAATTGGGAAGGAATTTCACGGTCTGATTCGATGTGGTTTAATTGTTTTTTTTTTATCTTTACTTTATTTATTTCATAACCCCTACGCGATAATTTATAGCAAAGTTTGTAAGCTTGTAATTCTATTTTTCTTATAATATTATAAAAGCGTGTGAGGCGTGCACTTTTGGGTTTTCCAAACATTTTGTTTATTTGGTTGAGTGAGAGTTTGTTTGTTTGGTCTCAGGAACTACAGGTTCGAATTGAAATAAATATTTTTGGGTTGAATAATCGAGCAAGGCTCCATCACGCTAATACCCTGGAGAGCGGAGCAGTAGTCATAAATGTCGACAGATCGGGCAAATTTGTATGCATTATTGTATAATTTATA
This sequence comes from Thumatha senex, assembly GCA_948477245.1. Classification (NCBI taxonomy): domain Eukaryota; kingdom Metazoa; phylum Arthropoda; class Insecta; order Lepidoptera; family Erebidae; genus Thumatha; species Thumatha senex. The sequence goes on along the minus strand of OX419750.1, from coordinate 6,666,705 downwards.
AGCGACGGGATTAAATAGATGCGACGGGAGTTCGAAATATGTCTCGAGCAAAGCCGGGGTGGTCACCTAGTATCTGATATAATGCAGTCCTTTGACCTTTTAAAATTATTTTTATATCCTTATCTATTAAAGAAGCGCTCGTGGCCTCGCTGATTCAGTGTTCTGTAAACGATCACTGCGTTAAGCAACTTTCGCTAAGGCTGGTTACGGATGAGTAAATTGCTTTGTGGTATTTCTAATTATAAGCATTTCCGTGCATCATTAGGCACGTTAAGCTGTTGAACCCAGTTGGTAGTAACATACATACATACATATTGTCACGTCTTTTTCTCCGAAGGGGTAGGTAGAGGTATATTGGACGCCCACTTTTCACCGTATGCATTTTTGTCCCACGTAACAGGTGGTGAGCCCATTGCCGTGTTGAAATGGACAGGCCCAGGCTGTATGGCTGCTGTTGAAATTTTTCAAGGCGTTCAACTTGGCTTAACGACTGCCATTTTATTAGCAACCGGGACCAACGGCTTAACGTGCCTTCCGAAGCACGGAACTGGGGTAGGTCTAAAGGGCCGAATAAATTTTAAATAAAATGTGTTTATTTTAGATGTTAAATTTGGTAGAAATTTTGAACCCGTTGCCTTTTTAGTGAGGTGGTAACAAAAAGGCTAAAAGGTCTTATGTGCTAGACACTAATTAGCACGACCAAATAAAGTCCTGGTAGTTTCGGACTCTATTCAGGTAACAGCATTCTTGAATTACATTATTATGTTACAGTTTTGTATGTGTTAAAAACTTATATATTATATTTGTAATTCACAAATTGGGAGGGTCGAGTTCTGCCCCCTAGATAGGCTACAAAGCAGCATGTGGTTAGGAGTTACAGTGCTAGTCCCCTTTCTATATTAAATTGTGTCATGGTAGTCATTAAGTTAAGTGAAGACCTTATATAACCGCCCAGCTTGAAAAATTTCAACAGCAGGTAGCCACAATGCCACAACCTCAATAATTCTTTTTCCACATGGTAAATAAAAAGAAAACTTATTGTAATATTATTAAGAAACTAGTTGACGCCCGCGGCTTCGCCCGCGTGAGAAGTTTTCCTTTTTCCGTTTCCCACAGGAACTTGTTCCCGGAATAAAAAGTAGCCTATGTGTTATTCAGATGTATAAGCTCTATTATTGTAAAGTTTCATTAAATTCCATTAAGATGTTTTTACGTGAAAGAGTAACAAACATCCATACAAACTTTTACATTTATAATATTGCTAGCTGACCTGCCCGGCTTCGTCCATGACATACTTCCAACCCCGTGGCACCCATTTAATCTCGTCGCTAGAAACTTTTCCAAAAATGTATGAGTTTCCCCGATTTGTTGATATTTATGATAACTGCTCCGCTCTCCTGTGTAGTGGCATGATTTTATATAGCTTAGAACCTTCCTCAATATATGAGCTATCCAACATAAAATGATTTTTTTAAATCGGTTCAGCCGTTCACGCGTGATGGCGTGACCAAGGGAAATAGGGATTCATTTATATATATATATATATATATATATATATATGTATATAGATTAAGATATACAGGGTCATTTGTAAAACGCCAGCAACCTGCTAGGAGTAGGTAGCTGACATCATAAAAACATTTTCTACGAAATTAGTATTTGATTTAGATTTTTTTTTTAATTTTCAATTTTTTTTGAATACAGTTATAGGTACACAACTCGTGAAAATCACAGGGGATGGGGGTGGACCGGTCATAACTTCTTTGACCTTAACCTTTTTCAACCGCATTGATGCGCGCACATCCATCGTTCATCGAAGCATGCAGTTCGTGACGAAAAAGAGACCCAGGATGACTTTTAAGCGAATCCAAGAGCGAAAACCTATAACGAAGCTCGAAGTTTCAATGTACGATAGTACTCGCTGTGTAACGAATTGCCTGCAGTGGTAGAACAAACGTTGTTGGTTATGACCTTGGCTATCCACTCCTAGTAGGTTGCTGGTGCTGACAAATGACTCTGTATAGATCTGCACTTGTAAATCATAATTCATTTAGCAATTTTTATTTTCTCATATCAAATATATAAGCCTATTTGTTTGTGATATAATGATATTTTAACAAAAATATATTTTCAGTAAACATCTTTTCAAATAATAAATAAAGCATGTTACTATATTAGCACAGCTTTTATATAATTAAGCGAGGGGTTGTAATTCAACATGTGTGTGGTTATAATTATGTTATTACTAGCTTACCCCCGTGACTTTGCCCGTGACATACTTCGAACCTCGTCGCACCATTAATCCCGTCGTTTATACATCTCTACTAATATTATAAACGCGAAAGTAACTCTGTCTGTCTGTCTGTCTGTTACGCTTTCACGCCTAAACCACTGAACCAATTTGGCTGAAAATTGGTGGAGAGGTAGCTTAGAGCCAGGAGACGGACATAGGCTACTTTTTATCCCGGGAACAAGTTCCTGTGGGAAACGGGAAGGGGAAAACGTCTCTACGCGGTCAAAGCCGCGGGTGTTAACTAGTTTACAATAATGTATGAAAAATTGCCGGATTTGTTGACATTTATGATTTTACTCCGTTTCTAAGGATAGTAGGGTGATGATATATAGCCTATATATAGCCTTCCTCGTTAAATGGACTATCCAACATAAAAAGAATATTTCAATTTGAACCAGCAGTTTCTGAGATAAGCTCGGTCAAAGAAACAAACAAACTCTACAGCATTATATAAATAAAAATAAATAAAACAAATAAATAATATTTAAGTAAAGTATCGATGACACCATTTCATGACAGCACCAAAAAAACTAGTTCATTTTAATAGTTTATTAAAGTTTTAGTAAACCCTTAATTTCAATTTTTAGATTATGTCTCCGTTCCAATATGAATCGTCAAACGGCACAGTCTTCACGAAAGTGTCATGCGCCTTTATAAAAACTTTCAAAAAGCTTTCGAGAATCGGAGATCGTAGATAATGTTCCAAATCTTTCCAGTGGCTGTTGATGAACGTCTTCAAAAAATGAGCTGCAATTAAAATGCAAATATGTATAAGAAAAGAAATGCAAACTAAAAAAAAACTAAACTATTTTCACGCTGTATCCCTGACGGGGTAGTCAGAGAAGACTGATCGCCAGGCTTCGCGATCCATGCATACTTATTTCGCTTCCGGTAGATTCACTGATCGCTTCATACATGGCACGTTTGAGTATCCGAGTACTTTTGACTTTTCCGTTCTTGAGTAATCTGCTCACGTGGCCTTCATATGTAAGCCTCGGCCTACCCTGACTCCTTCTACCCCCTAATTTCGCACTATATATATTCTTCGTCAATCGTTCCTCACTCAAATATATGTGAAATAAATGTTATTGAAGAATAATATTTAAAGATATTCAAATGTTTAAATATTCACGTCACAGAGGAATATTGCTGTCTCCCTCTCGCTCGTTCACAAGTGATACGCAATATGGCAGGTCTGAATGAAAGTGTCAGCGTTAAGTTGAAAAAGGGCGTGCTCCGTTAATTTGGACACGTCCAAGGAATGAATGAGGAACGATTGACGAAGAATATTATATTATGGGCAACTAGAGGGTAGAAGGAGTCAGGATAGGCCGAGACTTACATATGAAGACCACGTGAGCAGATTGCTCAAAAACAGAAAAGTATAAAGAACTCGAATACTGTGCATGTATGAAGCGATTAGTGAATCTACAGGAAGCGAAAGAAGTATGCATGGATCGCGAAGCCTAGTTATTTGTCCTCTCTGACCACCCCGTCAGGGATACAGCGTGAAGATAGTGAAGTAATAATGATACCGCGTGCTAATATTATGTTCGACAGTAGATGCAACTCGCATACGTTTCTAGAACAGCGCGAGTAACATTGATTCCTTGCGCTGTGTTTCGCGCCAACAATCAGCAGAGGTTATTATTTTATCCTGGCATCATAATCCGATGGGAATAGTTGCATCATGACCAAATGTTATATTTTTTATATGTGGCTCATCAAAATGACGTCGCCCGCCTGATGGTAAGCAAAGACGACGACCTCAACCTGCTACCTCAACCCGCGCAGGGCTCTGATAGCGACCCTCATCTTGAGGGCCCTGAAATATGCCTTTTCACGCTTCTCTTTATTGTGTGGAAATCCTCATGGATGCTATGCCGGACTCCTACCAATTACAACCACGCGGTGCCCTTCTAACTACCTTTGGCCAGAGGATTCGCTGATTCCTCTTGAAGGAATCAGCGACTGTGAAAAATCTCATTTATCTAAAAATTTCACCTTTTGATCCAATTTATGCTCGCACTTGATTTGCAAAAAAGTTTGTACAAGTTGAATTAAATCGATACTGGCGCAAAATTTTGACGTATCTGACATATTATGAGATACCTTACAACGCTAAATATAGAAATAGTATAAAATTTTATCACAAAGTAAAATCTTCAGAACTATGAGATGAACAGGTTGCCAGTTCACAGTCTAGGTTATGCTTTATATCTTTTAAGGTAGTAGGTCGTAGGCGTAGGTCGTAGGCGTAGGTCGTAGGCGTAGGTCGTAGGCGTAGGTCGTTGGCGTAGGTCCGCTTACTCAGTGTTCTCTAAACGAACCCTGCATCAAGCATCTTACGCCGCTGACCTTTTTTTTAACTGTGGAAATCCCCTCGTATGTCATGTGGGATTCGCACCACCTTAAACCACACGGTCCCTGCCTAATGTCTATTGCCGGACGCCTGGGTACATAACTCCTCCGAAAGATGTACCAGTGCTCCCGGCAGACTTTGGCTACCAACGCGGCCACACCTAAGGGTTCATGTGTTTTCCCGCTTCTCCCGCGGGGGTTGGTTTGGGGACGCCGCTTCTTGGGGACGCGGCTGACCTCTTTGTAGCGTTTTCTTATACTAGAGTTTCCGTACTTCTTAAGGCACGTTAAAAATTTAGTCCCAGTAGCCAGTAATAATAAAAAAGTAATATAACACACAACACAGTCGATAAGTCAAGTTGAAAGCCTAAAAAAAATTCAACTACAGCTAGCTACAACCTGCGCTTGTCCATTTTACACGGTAATTGGCTCACGATCATTTATAGTAGGCGTATAGGATGCCTCCTGCCCATCCTTTTGGGATAAAAGCGTGACTATATGAATGTAGATGTTATTTAACAATACCTGTAGCTTTATCTCCTTTGATTATATTGTCATTGTCAAAGAATAGTTTTCCTTTGGGTTCAGTTTCAACGGTGTAATTTTTAAACGTGTACCGCGGCAATTTGTCATCTGTTATGAATTGCTCAACTTTTCCTTTGAATATTAAAATGTAGTCATCTGAAATTAAAATGTTACATTATTAGGACGCAAGAAGAGGTATAAATATTTTTGATACCTGAAACTACCCAGACCGTTCGGGTAGTTCAGGTGGCTAGAACATTGTCTTGGTTAGGCAAAAGGTCAAGGCTTCAATCCCCGTCTCGAACCGAATTATCTTTATCCACATTATTAAAAAAAAAATATATGAGAAATTTAGCAAAATAATTGCTTTAAAAATTTCACTGTAATTATTTTGTTTTAAATGTTATTTTTGCAATATTCTGCTTTTTAAAATGTCATATAATGTCGTCACGACACGTGTTTCGCTTACACTCGAGGCATTATCAAGACTGTTTGGCAGCCAATATCACACGACAATTTAAAAAAGCGGAATATTGCAAAAATATCATTTAAAACAAAATAATTATAGTTTATTTAAATGGATTTCCGTCATGTAACGGCTGATTCAATTAGCAAAAAGAGGTGTTTCTTTTTAGGGTTCTGTACCTCAAAAAGGAAAAATGGAACCTTTAGATGATCACATTCTTGTCCGTCCGTCTGTCAACTGTGACGGTTTCAAAGCAGTGTAGACCTGAGTATACAAAATGTTATGAAAAATTAATATTAGTAGGTATCGAGATGTGATTTTATTCGTGTAATGCTTTTTATAATTTACCCCAAAAATAACCCAAAACAAATTACCCTAAAAATATACCCCGAATAAAATGAATTAAAAATTAATATAATGTGGTAGCTTACATGGCAACACAGGGCAAGGGCTATTCGGAAATGCAATATCAAAAGGACAGCTTACACCTGTTGGCGGCTTCATTTGATATTATATATACTCGTCGCATGCCAACAAATGTGTTGTCAGTTTTTGGAAATATGCTATATTTTAAGGAAATTAGACTAATTCTGATACTAAAAACACGCATTTAAAAAAATATAACTATTTTTTATCTACTTATAAATAATATGATTTTTAATTATTTTTTGTTATTTGTTTGAAGTGTGCCCCTTACGGGTCGGACAGGGTTTTCTTAACACCTTGTATAATGGTTTAAAATATGACGCGATGCTCTACGCGTTCGATTAATAAAGAGTCTTGATAAACAGACGTGTGGGCAGCAAAGTGGGTTATATTATATAAGGGTTCCGTTTCCTTTTAAGGTACCTAAAAAAATTATTTCACTACATTCTTAACATAAACCAAATTACACATAAGATATTGAACACAAAAAGCATACGAGTATACTATCAAACTTAGCTTGCTGTTGGATATGGTTTTAGATGTGAAAGTGACATTTTTTCCACCAACAATAAGAAGTAGTTACGAGTACAGATAGTTTCTCTTAGTAGAAACACTTGAGAGTAGTATTATAAGGCGAAAACTAGCCTTAAGCGTTTCTTGAGCATTGAGAAACGTTCTGTAATACGGCCCTTTGACTGCGCGAGTGTCGCACTTTTGGTATTGCAAACGTCAATAAGGTACATACGGTGACCACTTTCCATTAGGTAGGCTGGATGCTTATCTGCCACCTCAGTGGTATAAAAAAAGAACATAAATATTATTCCCACGGGGAACCCCTTTAATAGGATAACCAAATATTCTAACCTGCGGTTATAACACATGGACCTTCCTCGTCAAGCTCTTGATCAAGGAAATACCCTTTGATCTTTTCATAATAGCTAAACACTAAATGAGGGCAATGTAGGCGGTAGTCATATTTAAGTTCACTCTCCTCAAACCTGAAAGCAATAGATATTTATGAGTACAGACCCGTTGTCTATATCAACACAGCAATGGGCCCACCACCTGTTCCGTGGGACAAAACAGCATACGGTGAAATGTGGGCGTATAGTATACCGTGCCGTACAGTATCACCGTATTTTTTTTGTCTCACGTAACAGATGGTGACCCCAATTGCCGTGTTGAAATGGACAGGCGCAGGCTGTGGCGACTTGCTGTTGAAAATTTTTAAGTCACCCATTAGGCCTTTAACTGGGCTTAACGACTGTCATTTTACTGGCAACTGGTCTGGGTGTTATTTATCTATAATATGTATGTATTTAGAAATATATATGTATGTTTATCTATTATCTGGTTACCATAGTACAAGCTCTGCTTAGTTTGGAATCAGATGGCGTTGTGTGATTTGTCCCAACGATATTTACTTTTTATTATTAATTTATTTTACTTACTTCAACGATACAATCTCACATTGCCCTAGGCCTTTTAAGGAAAGGTCTGATAGTTCATAGGCGACATTGGTAAAATTTCCGTAAATTTTCTCCTCCAGATAGAGTGGATCGAGAGGTGCAATTACATTCTTCCATCCATATTTGAATGTATTATACGCCTTCACTGCTGCGTTTTTCAAGCATTCTTCATCACTAAACTTGCAAAGCTGGTTGCCTAGAACATAAACAGTGGTTAGTTAATTTTGTAAAATAACTAAAATTATGAAAAGTTTTAGGTAGCCACAACGTGTCTATTTCAACACGGCAATGGGCTTATCGTGGGATAGAATAAGTATTTCTTATACTGTCCCACGTAATAGTATACAACGAAATGTCCCACATAATATAATGCGCAAGTATGTATGTATATGTGTATCATACATACACATATACATATATATATTTATGTATTTGTTTAGAGTATTTGAATAAACAATTTATCCTTTCTATTTATCTTTCACACTTCGACCTTTTTCAATTATTTTAGTTTATGCTCTCCTCTCGTCGGCCTGCTGGAAGAGATTTCTTTTAGAAATAAGCAGTGCCATTGTACTTTTCTTATAACTGTTTCTTTATAAAATATGTGCGTACATAAACTGTTAAATAAATAAATAATAGATACTCCCACTGTACATTTGCTCGATTTGTTGACATTTATGATTATTGCTCCTCTCTCCTGGTAAGTGTAATGATAGCCTATCGTCCTCGATAAACATACTATCAAACACATTAAAAAATATCACAATAATTAAAAAAAAATCTTAATAAGATCTTTTGCTTTGATTATGAAGCCTTTCAATTTCAGCGTATAATACATCTGACTGTATCACACGGGCCAGTCGGGTTAGTTCCGGGAGAACAGAAATCGTAAAAACAGGAGAAATGGCATGCATGAGCATTCGTGTATCGCCACGACAAGCTCAACAATGAAGTACGTTTCAAGTACGTTTAAAACCTTTACTATTCTTCACGTGCCATAGATCCATAGCCAGCGAACGTTTTGAATTCAAATTTTTGGAACGAAGTTCCTTACGGCAGGCTTGGAGGAGATAGGGATTTTGCTGCGCGACCGAACTGAAAAAAATGTGATAGTAAAACCGTAAGAATAAAACCGTAAGAAAAAGTCCGTGGACTTTTACCGTTAAATGAGACGTGCGGCAGGCGCGACAGTCGTTTGTTTTGCAAATTGTGTCGATTTTCAAACTGTCTATTTACCTCAGCGAAGTGAACACTAATTTGGAAATTGCAGTAACGTAGCTGTGTGGTTTGGGTAGTATGCTGCTCGGCTGAGACGCAAGAGGCCAAATTTCGAATCCTAGTACAAACGGTGACTTTTTGTATGATTAATTGAATCGTGAACTTGTTAACTTCGTTCCTACCTAGTGTCCCACGAAACCACATCTTTTTATATTGTGTACGAAAACGCTTTTAAGCAAACTTATCGGTGAGGATCAAAAAAACACTTTGTTCGACGTGCCTTTGCAAATAATTATGAGCAAGTAGAGCATATTGCATGCCATTTCATCCTGTTTTTACGATTTCTATGGTTCCGAGATTTCCTTCTCTTTACCACAACCTCTTTCTTTAGTCAGCAGGTGTATCCTTTGCTTTTGCATCAGTTTTGTACCCTGTATATGTTACTAGCTCATGCACACAGCTTCGCCCGCGTGGTCAAGTTTTCCCGCACCCATTAAAGTTTTATATCTATTCCTTGACATCTCCCATACTGCTCAAATTTTTTTCGACCCTTGCTTGCAAAAGAGGCGTCGGAGAAAGGGCGAGAAAGAATTCTCCCTCCCGAGTTCCGTAGTTCACTCCCTCAAGGTAGTGGTATATAACCCGAAGCCCCCAAAGAAGCGAGATAACACTCGAACCCCCCAAAGAGGCAGGATACACACCCGAACCCCCCCTGAAGGAGCCTGCGGTAGCGGACAAGGTCTGTCGGGAGCCTTGCTATCCTATCCTTCTATCTTTCTATCGGCTATCCTTCCGAGGGCTCACCCGGGACTCCTGGCCATAGACAGATAGAAGGGTAACGTGTGGTTTTAGTCGGAAGGAGTCCGGCATAGCGTGAAAAAAAAAAACCTCCACAAATATCGTTACATTTTAACGGGCCGCCACAGCCTACGCTTATTCATTGCGACATGCTCAGTATCTGTTACTGGGACAAATATGCCGTGGATTTGATAGATTGACTATCCACTTCAGAGATAAAAGAGTAATTAATAATTAAGTAAATAAAAAACCTTCTTTCAACTTACCCTGAACAGAATTGAATAAAAGTATCCCGAAAAGACAGCCGAGCGCGGGAACACGACACATTTTGACGTTTGGTGAAAACTACAAACTGAATGAGAAACAAGACTGCTGCACTTATTTATACTCTAATCTACCATTTTCTACACATTATCAAAATCACCCAAATTATATTTTCATTAATTTAATAGATAAATAATTAAAATACTCGTAAGTGCTATTGGCGACTCCAGCTCAGTGTTCTATAAGCGATCACGACGTTAAGCATATTACGCTATGGTTGCTCTTGTGATGGGTGACGGTTGGCGAAATTTATTCTATATTCGGTATTTCAAAATGGTCCCTTCCGCCTGATAGAAAACCGAGATGGCAACTCAAGTGTTCTTGAGTGTTCTTGAATCTATACTAATATTATGAAGCTAAAGAGTTTGTTTGTTTGTTCTGTTGACGGAGCCACAAGGAAAAAAAAAGTAGTTCCTGAGATTAGCATCTCAGGAACTACTTTTTTTTTCCTTGTGGCTCCGTATTTTATATTGTAATATTGCAAAAATATTTATAATTTTAATTAAAAACCAATTCATCATTGCCAAATAATACCATATTGAGTGTTAAATAATAATTTTCACCATTTATTGTGCTAAAAGTAGATAAATATAAACTTAAAAATTGTACCGGTGTAGTGACAGTTAGAACATCGGAAAAATTTTCAATATTTGAAATTATTACTTGGATTTGGCAAGATTTATAAAACTAATAGTTTTTTCAATCAAGGTTTGTGAGTTTATTTACTTTTACATCCTCATATGTCCATTAATAGTGTGATTTTGTAATTTTCTATGAATAAAACATAACCTCGTTTTGTTTCGCATTTCTTTGCTCTAAGTCTACTTTGCTAATAATTACTGATTCTGTAGCACGTAATTATAACAAAATGTCGAATACTAATAACATGATAATGACGCGTAAGGCCTTGGCTCATCAACAAGAGACAAGGCTTCAATTAACGTTGAAAGAATTACAGATTTTTAGGGAGAAGTGCGATAAACTGAACAAGGAAAGGGACGAAAATTAGTTAGAACTGCTAGGTATTTTAAGTAAGAACGGACAACTCAAAAAAGATCTGGCACAGTTGCATTCACTGTATACTATAGTTGACAGTTTTGACTCATGTAGGGAACATTATGAACAAACTCTGCACCAAATTAGAATACTAAAGGAGGAGCTACAACGGTCGGAAATCAAAATATCGCAACTAGAAGAAGAGAAACAGAGCACTGTGGTTCAATCTAATCAGAGTTTGTTCGATGAACTGATGGCTACAAGCTTAGATACTGCTACAGCTCACCCTTCCATTGTCATAGACCTCACTTCTGATGATGAAACCGGGGGCTGTTCTAAATCATTAAATATTATTAAGTGTAGTAAGAATAAGTTAAAGAAATATTTAAAAATTAAAAAGTTTATTACTAAATCTAAAAAAAATGATACATAAATACAAGTTTTTTATAAATAGCATGTCACTTAATAGACAGAGATTGCAACTGATTGACCAGGTAAATATGTATATGTTAGAACTTGATACTGTTGCACAACAGTACAAAACTGATACACAGGCCCTTCAATGTCAGATTGACAGACTTCAAGACTCCTTGAAATCAATTTCATATAAATATGAAACAGCAGAGAAACAGAGTAGGGAACAGGTGTTAGCCATAGGTAAATTAGTAAATTCATGTCATTGTCAAAATGACCAATTGATATCCGCAGGCCATGTTCCCTCCTCACCCTTGAGTTGTGAAAGAATTAGATGCAATGATGAATTTTCACTAATTAAAACTGTGTGCAGTGTGGATAATAGTATATTAAGTTCAAGTAGTAATTGCGAGGCATCTATAATAGAAAAATTGCAAATAAAAAGTGATGTAAAGACCATAGTCTATTGCGATGAAATAGGTAAAAATTTTGGACATTATTTATCACAGTTAAGTCATTCTGTAATAAATCATACATATCCAGGAGCTTCATACTCTCAAATTATAGATTTTATATTGACTGGTACACACTGCATGCAGTCTACTATAGTGGTGCTGGTTGGCAGAAGAGGCAATATTAATAGTGACAAATTTAAAAAAAAAATTGATAAGTTATCAAGTCTGCAAGTAAAACAAGTAATTTTGTCCACCTTGCCATACAGCACTGCTATGAGCCACAAGGAAAATCACTTAAGATACAAATTAAATATGAAACTACATACCATGGTATCATATTCCAAAAAAATTGAATTGTTCGATTGGAACATAATTTTCAATAATAATAGTTTGTTGACATTAGATAGATATTTTCTATCAAAATTTTTACAACGAAAGGTAGCTCTGTTGCTATCTAATTTTTTAATTTTTCAAGCCAAATTATTGGCAAGTACAACTGCTTTTATTGAGCAGGATAGTTTTGATACTTCACATTTGGAAAATGAAATTCCAAAAAACTAGTTTATAGGACAACAGTTAATAAATCTGGCCAGTTGACTTTGGCCCCTGAGAATAATCTTAGTAAAAATATTGTTTTTATAAACCTGGTGCACCATAATGTAAGAGGTTTAATAAATGGTAAAGATTTAGAGTTAGAGCTATACATTAATGCAAATTCTATTAATATTTTTTGGGCTACAGAGCACTGGTTAAAAGGTCATCAAATCACATTGTTGAACTTCGTAAATCACCAGGTTGCTAGCTCGTTCAATAGAAAATATTCTAAACGTGGAGGCTCTTTAATATTAATTAATAAAAACTTAAAATTTAAAGAACGTAAAGACTTAGTAGCCCTCTCCATTGAGCGAGTTATTGAGATTGCCAGTATTGAATTTGAGCATTTCATCTTGTTGAGCGTATACAGTCCCCCTGATGCTTCTTACATTGAATTTGAAGAAAAGCTTGAAGAAGCACTGTTCAAATGCCAATGTTCTAAGAAATCTATAATAGTTTGTGGAGATTATAATGTTGAAATATTAGATACATCATTAACTCCATCAGAGAGAAATAAAATCAAAAATGTATTTAAATCCTTTAATCTGCATAGTACATTCTTAGAACCCACTCGTATTACAGCCACCAGTGCAAAATGTTTTGATAATATTTTTACTGATATTAAACCTATAGATAAAGGTATTGTGGATCCTGTGGAGTCAGATCATCGTGGCCAATGGATAAAATTTCCTAAAAGTAGTAACAAAGCCAGCAAAAAACAAATTAAATATGTACCAATTAACCAAAGTCGTTTGAATAATTTTAAAGAAAATGTATTAAAGAGATTACCATATCTACCTAACTTCACTTGTGTAGACCAGTCATATAAACACTTATTTAATTTGATTAATGATGAGTTTGGCAAAGTTTTTACCTCAAAAACACTACAGATTGGTGGTCGTCCTGTTTTCAGTGACTGGGCAACACCAGGTATCTTTAAAAGTAGAAATAAATTATTTGAATTATATTCAGAAAAATCATATAATTTTAGGCAAACCTTTCAGGAATATGTTAAAAATTATTCAAAGATATTTAAACAAACGTGTCATCTTGCTAAGTCAAACTTCATTAAAAATAAAATTTCTAATTCGGTAAATAAAATAAAAATGACTTGGAACATCATTAACTCTGAATGCGGTAGATCTTTAGTGACTGAAAGGGATTTCCACTTAAAAGTAAATGGTTGCCATGTTACAGGGGACCTGGAAGTGGCGACGAAGTTTGAACATTTTTTCAAAAATGTACATATATTATCAACAAAATCTTTCCAAGCGTCTTCCAGTTCCGCTGAACTTTTATTAGAAGAATCTGTTCTTTGTTGCAGGGATGCATTTGTATTCACAGATATTTGTGCTCAGGACATTGTGAAAACATTTAAATGTATCGAAATTAAGAAAACCGCGGACGTTTGGGGATTAGCGGTCAAAACTGCATCATGTATAATTGAGGTAATTGCGCCCCATCTAGCAACTGTGTTTAATGACTGTGTTTCTAGTGGTACATTTCCTGATTTAATGAAAAACAGCAAAGTCGTTCCCTTGTTCAAGGCTGGCAGCGTTACAGAGCCGTCTAATTTCCGACCAGTGTCAGTGCTGCCAACTTTGAGCAAAGTATTTGAAAAAATAATCTTGAATCAAATGCTATCCCATTTTAATAGTCATAAAATACTTCATGCGAATCAATTTGGGTTTACGAAAGGGCGCTCAACTTCCGATGCTGGTGTTGAGTTATTAAAATGTATTCATGAAGCTTGGAAAGACAAGCACGATGCATTAGGTATATTTTGCGATCTATCAAAGGCTTTTGATTGCGTTCAACATGAAACGCTGTGCAAAAAATTACACCACTATGGAATAAAAGGCAAAGCTCTCGACCTTCTGTCTTCATATTTGAACAATAGAATACAGAGGGTCGATATTAATGGTACACGTTCTGTAGGATCCATGGTTACAATGGGTGTGCCGCAAGGCTCGATACTTGGGCCATTCTTGTTCCTCATTTATATTAATGATTTACCATTTTATGTAGGGGACAGGAATAGGATTGTTTTGTTTGCAGATGACCCCTCATTAATTTTTAAAATTAAAAGACAATTAGATAACTATGACGATGTAAACAATGCTGAAATGTTCAGCTCAAATAATCTTTGCCATAATGAAAATAAAACTAAATGTATAAAATTTACTCTACCAAATGTAAAACAAGTTGCGGCCAATGTTCAACTGAATGGACAAGTGTTAGAGTTTGTAGAATCAACTGTGTTCCTCGGTATAACTATTGATGCCAATTTGCAGTGGGGCCCACACATAGAAAAGACAGCCTCTAGATTAAGTTCGGCTGCATACGCTGTAAAAAAGATCAGGACTCTAACAGATGTGGATACGGCTAGAATGGTTTACTTCAGCTATTTTCATAGTATTATGTCTTACGGTATTCTCCTTTGGGGGAGTGCTGCAGATTTAAATATTATTTTTGTTCTACAAAAGCGGGCTGTACGCGCTATTTATAACTTGGGCCCCAGAGTTTCTCTCCGAGAAAAATTCAAAGAAGTAAATATTCTAACCGTACCATCACAATACCTTTTTGCCAATCTTATGTATGTCCAGAAAAATCTATCACAGTTTTCTAAACTCTGTGATAAACATAATATAAACACTAGAAATAAAAATAATCTTTCAGTCCACCACAGTCGACTACATAAGATTAGCGATTCTTTCCAGGGTAACTGTATACGCTTTTACAACAAGCTTCCTTGTGATCTGAGAAATTTACCATTAAATAAATTTAAAAAGTTTATTAAAAACAAGCTTTGTGAAAGAGGTTTTTACTCCGTTACAGACTATTTGCAAGACAGGGACGCCTGGAAATGATCTGCTGGCAAAGTGAAATAATATTAAATTGTAAATAGGCCATCAAAAAAAAAGCCTTCGTAAGTTTCTTGCCGGTTCTTCTCAGGTGGGCCGCGTTCCGAACCGGTGGTCGCTTTAAATATTTTAAATAGTGTATGACATTTTGTAAGCGCCGTTAAAATGGTCTATGCAAAATAAAGATATTTTTTTTTTTTTTGAAAAATTCTTTTTATGTTAGATAGACCATTTATTGAGGAAGGCTATAGGCTATATATCATTATGCTACTACACTGGGGAGCAGAGTAGTAGTCATAAATGTCGACAAATAGGGCAAATGTTTATCAATCATTGTAGAATTTATAAGCGACTGGATTAAATAGGTGCGACGGGAGGTCGACATATTCCACGGGCGAAGCTGTGAGGGTCATCTAGATAGTCATAAAGGTGCCAAGAGTGGTCCCTAGGTTTACAGCCTTTCCATTTAACGGAAATTTCCAGTTGCGAGAGATTGCGTTCTCGGAAGGCACGTTACACCATAGGTCCCGGTTGCCAGTACCATAGATAAATATAAATATTGTGGAACACATTTCACACAGCGCTATCTAAACGAAACTGTGCTTTAAGCTAGTGCTATAGAATCTAGACAACTGATAAACATACTTATATATTTCTATACTTATATATACTTACACACATATTTATTTTATTCATCTCATACATTATCATACATATGATTTTTTTATATTGGAAACACCCAAACCACGAAACAAACATTAGTGGATCACAAAAATATTAATTTTGATTCCGGAATCGAACCTGGGACCTCATATGCATACACTACGACTTTCGCTACCGAGGCAGTAGTTAATATGGTATTCGTTTAGCTTAAATGAACGGAAAAGAGGTAGTGGCCGCCCGCCCCTGACCTAACTAACTAAACTAACTAACTATCTTCACGCTGTATCCCTGACGGGGTAGTCAGAGTGGACAGATTGCCAGGCTTCGCGATCCATGCATACTTCTTTCGCTTCTTCGAGATTCATCAATCGCTTAATACACGTACGTCTGGGTATCCGAGTACTTTTGCCCTTTCCGTTTTTGAGCAATCTGCTCACGTGGTCTTCATATGTAAGTCTCGGCCTACCCTGACCTCTTCTACCCTCTGCTTTCGCACAATATATATTCTTCGTCAATCGTTCCTCACTCATTCGTTGGACGTGTCCAAACCAACGGAGCACGCCCTTTTCCAGCTTAACGCTGAGACTTTCATTCAAACCTGCCATATTGCGTATCACTTCGTTAAGTATTAGGTCGGCCAAGGTAACGCCGCACAATTTTCGAAGTGATCGCATCTCCACAGCATTCAATTTACTTTCATGCATCTGCTAACATACCCAGGTTTCACTACCGTAAAGCAAAGTTGGCACTAGCACTGCGTTATGAATCGCCATTCGTGCTTCTTTTACGATGCTTTGTCGCTTCACTAACTGGGACAAAGCACCGTTAACTTTGTTTCCGGCAGCTACTCGCCGTTCTACATCCGAATCACATCTTCCATCCGCGCTAAACATACTTCCTAAATACACAATTTCATTCACTTGCTCTGGACGTTCCTGGTTTACCCGAATCTCGCACTTAGTTCTTACGCCCCCTCTTTCAAATACTAGAACCTTAGTTTTACTTGCATTCAAGCGTAGACCCTTACTTTCACACCCCTCTTTCATATTAGTGACTAATGCCTGAAGGTCGGCATTAGTCACAATAAAGCATAATCAATTAAATTTCCTGGTGGTCCAAAATACAGAGAGATCTCAAAAAAGCCCATTTGCCTGAAGAGACAATCCAGGATAGATTATCCTGGCGCAGAAGAGTGAGAAGACCCGACCCCAAATAATGGGAAAAGGGCAGGACAAAGAAAAGTTTAGCTTAATTGAATTGCATTGAGATCGGCAGCGTGAGTGTAACACACTATAGGAAACAGTAACAATTTTCCATCAAATAGGCAGTTTGCTTGTCTGCCATATCAGTAAATACTTATTGACTGCCTCGGTGGCGCAGTGGTAGTGTATGCGACTGCCGCGCCGGAGATCCCGGGCTCGATACACGGGTCAAAAAAATTTTGTGTGATCCACAAATGTTTGTTTCGGAGTTTGGGTGTTTTCTATGTAAAATATGTATGTATTTAGAAATATATAAGTATGTTTATCAGTCGTCTAGATCCCATAACACAAGCTTATATTAGCTTACATGAGACTAGACGGAGCTGTGAAAAAAAAATCACAATATTTATTTATTATAAAAAGAACTTTCAACTCATTTATTCAGTAACACTGCAATAAACTCTCCACTATCACGTACTATCAAAGCTCCGCGACTGTGACGATATTTCAAACCCGATATAATTCCGTCGTCGTTTATAAATTACTATCTGAGCCCCACGGTATTGCCCGTGACATTCTTTGAATCCCCGTCGCATCTATTTAATCCCGTCGATTTTAACAATTACAAAAAATGTACGAAAGTTTGCCCGATTTGTTGTTATTTATGAAAACTGCTCAGCTCTCATGGGTAGTAACGTGATGTTATATAGTCTATAGCCTTCGACGATAATTGGACTATTCTTTTTTTATATTCAGACCAGTACTTCCTGAGATTAGCGCGTTTAACCAAACAAACATACAAACAAACTTCTTAGCTTTATATATTAGTATAGATTTTACAATAATATATGAATATTTGCCCGATTTGTTGACATTTATGATTACTGCACTGCTTTCCTGGGTAATAGCGTGATGATAAACTTCCTGGATTGACGGGCTATCCTACATAAAATTAATTATTCTATTCTAAATAAATATTGGGGGATATTTTTTTTTACCCGGCGCCATCTAGCCCAAAATAAGCTATAATAAGCTTGTGTTATGGGATCTAGACGACTGATAAACATACTTACATATAATTATATTTCTAAATACAAACATATTATACATAGGAAACACCCAAACTCCGAAACAAACATTTGTGTATCACACAAATATTTTTTCCGAGATGAAATAATACCTTTTAGCAAGATATTTGGTCAAACATAATCTTTGAAATTTATCATAATAGTTTGTATAATTTACATAAGTGATATAGTTAATTAATATAGATAAAAACAAGTATTTTATTTGTTAAAAAGTTCCACGTCTAATTCACTAACCACAAAGAAAAATCTTCATTTTCTTCAAATGTACCTAAACTCATCATCATACGAGCTTCAGGCCCAGTTGCGTCTCGCGGCGCCCAGGGTCCGCTTTCCTACTTTTTACCAAGCTAGCACTTCTTGGGTCTTCCCCTCTTACCGGGACCCGGCGGGTCGACATGGCCAGACATTTGTTTCCAACGTAAGCCGGCGGTAGCTGCAAGACGTGACCATACCAGCGAAGGCGATACTCTTGCTTCAGCTTATCTGCAACGTCACGGATCGCGAAGGCTGCCACAGATGCGAGAGCTCCTCACACGGTTCATCCGCGTGACTCCACACATCCACTGCAGCATCTTCATTTCCGTGACACGCAGCTCTTGCTGACAGACTTCCGTGACAGGCCTTATGATGGTTTTATAGACCTGTCCCTTCAACCTGGGACAGGTCTATAAAACCATCATTAGGTTTCGGGTCACAAATGACACCAGTCATCTCTCGCCACTGGGACCATGCGGCTACAACGTCACAACTTGGACGTCGCAATCTATGTCACCGGACGCGTGAAATACAGATCCCAGGACAAAATCATCGCCTATGCGAACGGATGTGGGATGTGTAGAATTTAATGCCAGGTACTCGGTCTTCGCCACGTTAAGTTTCAGACCACGACAAGCGTCTCCTTCCACGCCTTTACACGCTGTGCCAACCTGCCCCTGTCCGCGTCTGCCAGCGCGATATTTATATATATAGCAATTATGGAGGCTGCTCATGTGAGTCCCTGATGCTGTCTGACATCACGTCTAATATCACGCTAAATAAGAACGGACTAATGACAGAACCCGGGTGTACCCCAAAGGTGATGGGGAAGGGTTTCGTGATTTGGAATCGCGGTCCATGTCTTGGATAATGTCAATATAAGTCTCTAGAACCACTTTGGTTCGCAGTACCCACCAGATCATCGCTCGAGGAACACAGTCGAAGGCCTTCTGCATGTCTAGGAATTGTCAGTGCAAAGGCATATTCTTCGTCATCTATTTCTGCGCGACAACCTTTAGGCTAAATATAGGGGCCGTGGTCACATGACGAGGGCGAAACCCATATTTACACTCCGAGAGAATACACTCCTGCCGGATCCGGTATGACCTACATGAATAAAATTAATTTTGATTTTGGAGTCCATAATCCTCTCAAAGATTTTCATGGTGTGGTACATAACTTTTATACCTTGGTAATAATTATCAATTGTACCTAACCTAGCAATATAATAAACTTAACTTAACTATCTTCACGCTGTATCCCCGACAGGGTAGCCAGAGAGGACAGATCGCCAGGTTTCGCATGCATATTTTTTTGCTTCATGCAGATTTATTAATCGCTTCATGCATGCATGTCGAGATATCCGAGTACTTTTGACCTTTCCGTTTTTGAGTAATCTGCTTACGTGGGCCTCATATGTAAGTCTCGGCCTACCCTGACTCCTCCTATCCTTTACTCCGAAAAGGTAATACACCACGTGAGCGAACAGACGGGCTTTCACAAGTACCCGCTGAAATAGAGCTACTGGGAGACTAGACACTGCCTCAATTATTTAGAAATATGAGAGTCAGTAGGGTACACTATAGTAGTAAGTAGAGTAGACTGCCACTGTGGCGCGGTGGGAGTGTATCCGACTACTACGCAGGAGTCGTCTATAATATGTAGGGGCAAGTGCGGAACATGTGGACACTTTCCAGAATTTAGAATAAAACATTTATATATTTGAATCAGTATTATTTTATTAATTTTTATTCTCGCTCGTGGCCCCGCTGTCTCAGAGTTCTGTAAACGATCACTGAGTTACGCAACTTTCACTATGGCTGGTCCTCGGATGGGTGACCACTTTGTGGTATTTACATTTGCGAGCGTTTCCGTGCTTCGGAAGGCACGTTAAGCCGTTGGTCCCGGTTGCCAGTAAAATGGCAGTCGTTAAGCCTGGTTGAAGGCCTTATGGGCGGCTTGAAAATTTCAACAGCAGGTAGCCACAACCTGCGTCTGTCTATTTCAACACGGCAATGGGCTCACCACCTATTACGTGGGACAGGAATCCACACGGTGAAAAGTGGGCATATAATATGCCTCTGCCACCCCTTCGGGGATAAGGCGTGATAGATATTTATTATTTATTTATTTTAATTTTTATTTAAACCTGTCTACTATACACAAATCTTTACTGTCGCGTTCAAAATATAATGTTAGGGTTGCTAGTTTCGTCGGAATCGATTGTGGCCACAGGTACAAGCGTCCATAGGAACAGCACTTGCCTATACGTATTTAGAAATATAAAAGTATGTTTATCAGTTAAGTACTCGGATACCCAGACGTGCGTGTATGAAGCGATTGATGAATCTCGAAGAAGCGAAAGAAGTATGCATGGATCGCGAAGCCTGGCGATCTGTCCTCTCTGACTACCCCGTCAGGGATACAGCGTGAAGATAGTTAGTTAGTTATCTGGTTACCATAGTACAAGCTCTGCTTAGTTTGGAATCTGATGGCGTTGTGTGAGTTGTCCCAACGATATTTATTTATTTATTTACTTATGATTTAATTACAAACGTATAGTTTTCAGATTTTGCCTATTGGTATTTTATAAGGCGGACTTACGGAAAATACCTTATATATTTTGATTTCCTGCGTCATAAAGGGTCGTATCTTTTTCTTACATTTACTTAGATGTTTCATTCTTTCAAAGATTCAAGGAACTGTAGACCTGATTATACATACGTACATATTATCAAGCCTATTTCCCATTGGGGTAGGCAGAGACTATGGTTTTCCACTGATTCTGACATACCACTTTCGCTTCTTCTACTTTCATGAGTGTTTTCATACACGCTCACCGCTTAAGGATACCCTTGAACTGACCTTTTTCCAAAAGGTTTTCGATTTCATTGACGTACGTACGCTTAGGTCGACTCCTACCAGTTTGCCCATTTACTCTTTCCACATAAATTTGCTTCGTCAGTCTATTTCATCCATCCTCTCCACGTGTCCGAACCATCTAAGCATTCTTTTTATATCTTAGTCACTAATTTCAAGTCATACAGCAATGTTTCCTTGTCGCGCTGTTCCTTTCTTTATCCATTAACTTCACTGCAGTTATACTTCGCAGACGTCTTATTTCCATTGAATATTAATGTTTGAATTTTAATTTATGTTTGTTTGGTTGAACTCGCTAATCTCAGGAACTACTTGTCGGATTTGAAAAAATATTTTTGTGTTAGATAGCCCATTTATCGAGGAAGGCTATAGGCTATATATCATCACGCTACTTCCCTGGAGAGCGGAGCAGTAGTTATAAATGTCGACAAATCGGGTAAATTCTTATACATTATTGTAGAATTTATAAGCAACGGGATTAATAGGTGCGACGGGAGGTCAAAGTATGTCACGGGCGAAGCCGTGTGGGTCACTTAGTCAGCAAATAAATACAAAACAAGTTTAATATATTGTGTAATAAAATCGCTATCAGTCTTTCTGAACCATTCTAAAATAACTCGTTCAAAGGTTTGGCTCTGAGATAAGTGTCAACTGTCTTGACGAACACATCCAAGAAGCTATCAAGAAAGCTTTCAAGAATTGGCGACCGCAAATTTTGCTCAAGCGCCTTCCAATTACTGTTTATGAAAGTCTTGATAAATTTAACTGCAAAAATAAAAATAAAAACGTAGAATCTGACTAGTTTTTTTTGAAGCGCTCGAGGTCCCACGGACTTAGTGTACTGTAAACGATCACTGCGTTATGTAACTTTCGCTATGACTAGTCACTATGGTCACTGGTCGCTATGGATGGGTGACCACTTTGTGGAATTTACATTTGCGAGCGTTTCCGTGCTTCGGAAGGCACGTAAAGCAGTTGGTCCCGTTTGCCAGTAACATGGCAGTCGTTAATTCAAGTTGATAAGGCCTTCAACTTGAATTAACGGAATTAACGGCTTGAAAAATTTTAACAGTAGGTAGGTATACCTGTAGTTGTCTATTTCAACATGGCAATGGACTTATCACCAGTGGGACAGAAATTCAAGTGGTGAAAAGTGGGCATATAATATGCCTCTGCCACTCCTTCGGGGATAAAGCGTGATAGTGCCACGAGCGCTTCTTTTTCGCATACAGTTTGACGTTAACTTGGCACGCGGCTCGTATTATATAGATTAGACGCGGAGCGAGAGGGAGAAAGCAGCATTCCCTGCTATGTGGTCTCAACAACAACACACAGTTTTCTCTAACTGAAACGAGGGTCCCGCTTGCTCAGTGTTCTGTAAACAACCACGACGTAAAACATCAGACAATACGGTCAGTCTTGAGACATTTCCTTTTACAAGCGTTTTCATCGTTTGGAAAGTACGTTGGACTATTGGTTCCGGCTGCCAGTAAAATGGTATTCGTTAAACCAAGTTGAAGGCCTTATGGGATTTTGGACCCAACGCAAGAGTAAAAATCTTGTGTCTCTGCCTACCGTTTCAGGGCAAGATGCAAGAGTATTTGGTTGTGTAAGTTTATGCTAAAGGCGGAGAAGAGTAACAATATTGTTGACTAGATACTCACATTTACCTTTGTCTCCCCTAGTGAGGTTTTCATTTTCAAATGTAAATTTGTTTCTAAGTTCAGTTTCAACTCGGTGGTTCTTGACACCAATTCTGTCTGCCCGATCTATTTCCGAATGAAACTTCTCTATCAATCCTTTGAATGTAATCAGGTAATCATCTGGAATAGAGGAATTAAAATTGGGATTAGTTATAAAATAATTAATTTGTATGTAGTATTAACTTATTAAGAAGAACTCCTGAGGTTCCACATGGTGAAGCTTTTCCGTACTCATTTTCCTCAACAATTTGTTCCTTTGATAATAATAAATTAATAATTATAAATCTTATTTTAAAAACCATTAATAATCTTGTTTTCTAAGATCGAAATTCCCTGGCAAGGATGAAATTTAATTCCATCCTTCCTGCGGACAAACACTGAAAGCCCGGAGCGGGAGTGTGGTGGCTCCCTTCTTAAAAAAAAGGTGGCAATACCTTGCTGAAAAACTACAGACCCATCTCACTTCTAAGCTACATATACAAGTTCTTCTATATAGTAGTCACAAACCGCTTCGCCGGAAAACTCGATGAGTTTCAGCCAAACGACCAGGCCCGGTGTTAAAAAGGCTAAGTACCGTTGACCACATCTGTATTGTTTTCCAGATTGTACAGAAGATAATAGAGTACAATCAACCTCTGTGTATGGCTTTTGTAGACTACGAGATAGCTTTCAACTCATCGATATATTGAGGTGTTGACTTGCTTGTACGATACCGCTACCACGACAGTCCAGCTCCAAGACCAAAAAACCAACACCATTGAGCGGAGGCGTAGAGGGATAAGACAGGACGATGTTATATCTCACAAGCTCTTCATCAACGAGCTTGAGGATATCTTTCAGCCACTGGACTGTGTGAAAAGGTGCGCGACACTTACTGCCCTCAAAGTAGCACAACGAGTTATGGGATAAACTACGAAACGAGGTTACCCGCCAGAGAACTATAGTGGTCGGCATATTAAAGTGGCAATGGGCTAACCACATCTGCAGAAAAACCGATGGCCCTTGGAGCAAACGAGTTTTGAAGCTCACAGCTTGCGGATGTAGTAAGCAGAGCAATACCTCAAATATTAGAAAAGGCATCATGTAAGTGATGTACGAGTACATACTCAGATTCTCTGTTAGTCTTTATGCAATCTTGGCTGGCACTACTTTATAGATGCCAGCCGCAACGAGCATATGCTTGGTTTTATGTTTAGAAGCATTGTAACCTATAACCGTAGGAATCGTGAACACACACATCACAGAAAGTGGTCACCGTAGCCTATGGACGTTTGCAACACCAGAGGTGCAGCACTCGCGCTACCGACCCTTTATAAACCTTCTAAGACCCCCTTTGAGTAACCCCATACTGTAGACGTTTGGAAAAACCCAGGCAGGGAGCTCACTCCACAATCACGATGAGCCTGTTGCAGCGACACACAAAAGTTTGCGCACGGCATATCTCCTGTGTTTACATTTCTATGCCTACAACTCATCATTCACTGTTGACCAATGTCTGGTGAGCTGAAATTAACGAACCCTTGAGTTTGCCGCCCGGGGAGTGAACCCCGACTTGCCTCCCCCCCCCTCCATAGGCACAGTTGGCCGCAACCTACCCTTGTCCATTTCAACTCGGCACGTCATAAAATAACTTGTAAAATGTTAATGATATCGTGGTAGCTTATAGCTACTAATTCCAAAAAAAGGGCGTGACAGTATAGTACTCGTATGACTGTTAAATGAAAGAATGAATGAATCAGGGGCCCGAATCTGCATTTCAATCGTGTCGAAATAGATCCGAAATCATGGAAAGTCACCGGTTTAAAACAAAAAACCGGTGACTTGTCAGTTTTTCGTAGTCTACTATTACAATAAAAAAATAAAATAAATATCCATCACGCCTTATCCCCGAAGGGGTGGCAGAGGCATATTATATGCCCACTTTTCACCGTGTGGATTCCTGTCCCACGTAATAGGTGGTGAGCCCATTGCCGTGTTGAAATAGACAGACGCAAGTTGTGGCTACCTGCTGTTGAAGTTTTCAAGCCGCCCATAAGGCCTTCAACCACACTTAACGACTGCCATTTTACTGGCAACCGGGAGCAACGGCTTAACGTGCCTTCCGAAGCACGGAAACGCTCGCAAATGTAAATGCCACAAAGTGGTCACCCATCCGAGGACCAGCCATAGTGAAAGTTGCGTAACTCAGTGATCGTTAACAGAATACTGAGACCGCTAGGCCACGAGCGCTTCTTACAATTTTAGATTACAATCGTACTCCAATAGACTTTATCGGCCGACGGATAGAATTCTACTAACACGTACTGTGCCAGTGGCCGCTAGACAGTGACATTTTTGATAGTCTACTAACATTTTGACAGCTACAAACAGCGATTCTGGTTCTATTCTACGACTTGTCAATAGACTATAGAGACTTGACTCGGATGTTCAGGAATATGGTTGGTATGGTCTTTTCGAGAACTTTTTTTAGCAATAAAATTTTAAAAAAAGGTCCTAACCTGCGATTATAGTACAGAAACCTGCTCCATTAATATCTTGACCTTTCAGTGTTCCATTAACTTCATAGTAATATTTAATTACTAACTGTGGACAGTGTAATCGGGATTCATAACTCAATTCATTGCTTTTATATCTGCAATCAAAATATTTCACATGTACGAGTATGTAAGAATTTCATTTTTTGCCATTACATTCTGTGCGTTTGAATACCGCACTAGGGTCGGCAGCGCAAGTGTAACTAACACCTGTTGTGTTTAAAACATCTATAGGCTACGAATAACACATTCTATGAGAGTATCAAGTCTGCTAGTTTTCCATCGCGCAAGTCCCTTGTCCACTGTTACATTAATTTTATAATTTTTTTTTATTGTATCTTCAAAAAAAAATTTGGAAAAAGACAATTCGATTCGAGACAGGGATTGAACCTGTGACCCTTGCCTGTTCATACTCTTAAAATGACGATTAAAATATGGTGGAGAATTTCAACTTGATTCGATACGGTTCGGGTAGTTCAGGTGGCTAGAACATTGCCCTGGTTAGGCAAAGGTCACAGGTTCAATCCCTGTCTAGAATCTAATTGTCTTTTTCCACTTTATTAAAAAAAATATGAGAAATTCAAGAGTACGCTGAAAAAACGTGAACGATGATAGAAAGTAGCCGTGGGCATTATGTCAAAAAAATCCTCAGTGCACAAACCATTGTACACTACAGGCTATTTAATAAGCATAAGGAGGCAAAGTCTTACTATCGCGAGGGAGTTTGACACCACCCGCAAGTTAAGGATCGTTGATAGCCCTCATAGCTCCCCTTAGTGCCGAGTGAAAAGGTCGAAGCTCTGATGCACCAACTGAAAAGTCGCACTTGCGACCATAGAATGCCAGTAGCTGCACCGTAGTAAAGTACTCCCGCACTCTGTTGAGCACTCCGAGTTTTTTAGAAACTAGTTTGCCATTATTCTCTAAATGACTACGGTATCGTGACTGCCTCGGTCGCGCAGTGGTTAGTGTATGTCGAGACTGAGGTCCCGGGTTCAATTCCCAGGTCGGAAGAAATATTTGTGTGATCCACAAATGTTTGTTTCGGAGTTTGGATTTTTCCTATGTAGAATATGTATGTAATTAGAAATATATAAGTATGATATCAGTCGTCTAGATCCCATAACACAAGTTTATTTTAGCTTACTTTGAGCTAGACGGCGGTGTGTAAAAAAACACATGTCCCAAAATGCCCCACGTTAGTAGAGATCTCAATACTATTGGAGAGAGAAACAGGTGTGCCCTGGAATTACGGGCAAAGAGGAAAAGAGGATTATAAATAATAAAATAAAAAAATAAAAAATAAAAATTATTTTGAGGAAAGCTGCATTACCAGGTATTTGTTTCTCATTATCATGATTTACTTTAATCTATGCTAATATTATAAAGCTGAAGAGTTGGTTTGGTTGAACTGGTTGGCTAATCTCAGGAACTACTGGTCGGATTTAACAAAATTATTTTTGTGTTAGATAGCCCATTTATCGAGGAAGGCTATAGAGGCTACATATCATCATGCTACTACCCTGGAGAGAGAAGTAGTAGTCATAAATGTCGACAAATCGGGTAAATTTTTATGCATTATTGTAGAATTTATAAGCGACGGGATTAAATAGGTACGACGGGAGTTCGAAGTATGCCACGGGCGAAGCCGCGGACGTCATCTAGTGTAATATAATTCTGCTAATAAACTACACATTCAAAATTTATTTATTTCATATAACGGCGATATGAAGTCCGCTGTGTCAGCTAGTAGCTTATAATAATCTGAACTTACTTTAATA
This sequence comes from Thumatha senex, assembly GCA_948477245.1. Classification (NCBI taxonomy): domain Eukaryota; kingdom Metazoa; phylum Arthropoda; class Insecta; order Lepidoptera; family Erebidae; genus Thumatha; species Thumatha senex. Next base: position 6,639,396 of record OX419750.1, on the reverse strand, counting down.
CTTCAACCTGACAATTCTTCAATCCTGTCATTGTAGCATTAAAAAGTTGATAGTTAATTGTTAGCATTGATCCATCGATTTGTGGCACGTACAGTGGGTCTATAGGTTCAATGAAGCCCTTAATGCCGTTTGTGAGCACTTTGTAAACATTATTGGCAGCTGTTGTTAAAAATACCGAGTCCGTGTATTTGCTTAACTGGTTCACTGTAACAAAAATTTGTAAGTAATAGTAATAGCCGTACATATTTATAAAGAAGAAAGCAAGAAGCGCTCGGGGCCCCGATGACTCAGTGTTCTGTAAACGATCACTGCCTAAGCAACATTCGCTATAGGTGGTGGGTGGGTGACCACTTTGTGGAATTTACATTTGCGAGCGTTTCCGTGCTTCGGAAGGCACGTTAAGCCGTTAGTCCCGGTTGCCAGTAAAATGGCAGTCGTTATGCCTGGTTGAAGGCGGCTTGAAAAATCTCAACAGCAGGTCGCCACAGCCTGTCAATTTCAACACGGCAATGGGCTCACCACCTGCTCCGTAGGACAAAAATGCATACGGTGAAATGTGGACGTATAGTATGCCTCTGCTGACTAAATTCTCCGAAAGGGTAGCCCTTCGGGGACTTTAGTCTGAAACTATAGTACTACTAACACTAAATCAATAAGTCTAAAATTTTTATTGAAAGTGAAAAACTTTCAATAAAAATTTAAGAATTAGGTAAATTAACAAAACTAAGTATAAATTATGCATTGCATTCCAAATTTTGTTTGCGTGGTTTTTGAAATCGTTGCATTATGTCCCATGGATGTATTTTTTTATTGAGCAACTCGTATTAAAAAGGTAAATACAAATTTGCCTAGAGTATATTTCCTTCAATTTTAGATTCTTTTATTTTTTTCCTAGGATCGATATTTTCAATTTATACCACAAGAGGTGGTGAATTTATGTTTGTTTGAAATTGAATTAAGTATAATTTTGGTTCTTAATATCAGTTTTTTCGGATGTAGAACGGCGAGTAGCTACCGGAAACAGAGTTAACGGTGCTTTGTCACAGCTAGTTAAGAGAAAAAGTATCGTATAAAATGGACGTGTCGCGTATTCAAAACGCATTGCTAGTAAATAAATATTTTCAAAAATTATTAATTTAATATGGCCGAATACGTAACAAAGTGATACGCAATTTCACAGGTTTGAATGAAAGTGTCAGCATTAAGATGGAAAAGGGTGTGCTCCGTTGGTCTGGACACGTCCAATGATTGACTGAGCAAAGATTGACGAAGAATATTTATTATGCGAAAGTAGAGGGTAAAAGGAGTCAGGGTTGACCGAGACTTACATACGAAGACCACGTGAGCTGATTGCTCAAAAACGGATTGGTCAAAAGTACTCAGAAACCCAGAACTAACTAACTATCTTCACGCTGTATCCCTGGCGGGGTAGTCAGAGAGGACAGATCGCCAGGCTTCGCGATCCATGCATACTTCTTTCGCTTCTTCATGTCGGCCAAAGTAACGTCGCACAATTTTCGAAGTGATCGTATCTTCACAGCATTCAATTTACTTTCATGCATCTGCTGACATACCCAGGTTTCGCTACCGTAAAGTAAAGTTGGCACTAGAACTGCGTTATGAATTGCCAGTCGTGCTTCTTTTACGCTGCTTTGTCGCTTTACTAATTGGGACATAGCACCGTTAACTCTGTTTCCGGCAGCTACTCGCCGTTCTACATCCGAATCACATTGTTGCAAAGTTGGCACTAGCACTGCGTTATGAATCGCCATGCGTGCTTCTTTTACGATGCTTTGTCGCTTTACTAACTGGGACAAAGCACCGTTACATTGTTTCCGGCAGCTACTCGCCGTTCTACATCCAAATCACATCTTCCATCGGCGCTAAACATACTCCCTAAATACACCATTTCATTCACTTGCTCTAGTCGTTCCTGGTTTACCCTAATCTCGCATTTGGTTCTTACGTCATCTCTTTCAAATACTAGAACCTTAGTTTTACTTGCATTCAAGCGAAGACCCTTACTTTCACATTCCTCTTTCATATTAGTGACTAATGCCTGAAGATCGGCTTCTGATGAGGCCATGAGCACTGCATTATCAGCATACAGCAGACAGTTTACTTGTAAGTCACCCAAATTCACACCCATATTACAATCTTTCAACTTCTGCAGGCAACTGTCCAGATACACTATGAACAGCCAGGCGGACATGACACAACCCTGTATGACGCCTGTACAGACATCAAAAAGAGGTGACCTATTCGCACGTAAGCCTTACATTCCCTATAAAGCGACTGTATTGCCCGCAGTAGCGAGCCGTCCACACCATATCCGGGCATCAAATCCGACAGAGTTTCTCTCACAACGTTATCAAATGCTTTCTCCAGATCCACAAAAGCGCAGAAAACCTTCTGACTAATAGCCAGAAACTTTTCCACGACCATGCGGAGAGAAAACACTTGATCCATGCAACCTCTTCCACGTCGGAATCCGCATTGAGCCTCCCATAAATACCTTTCAGACTTTTCTTGCATTCTTGCCGTTATAACCGTTGCATACACCTTACTAGCTAAGCTGACCAAGCTGATCGCCCTGTAGCTGGAGCAGTTTAGGCGCGAGCCTTTCCCTTTGTAAATAGGTACTACAACTCCTATTCGCCAGTCATCTGGGACCTCATCCGTACGCCAGCACAAGTTGCATAACAGACATAGTGTGTCCCAGACGCGCGACCCACCGTACTTGATCATCTCAGCAGTACCTCTGTCTTTTCCCGCAGCCTTACCACATTTCATACTTCTTTTCGCCTGTTCAATTTATTTCATACTAATGACTTCAATGACATCGGGATCCGGAGCATTGAAGTGAGCTCTACTTCCCGATGTGGTATCTCTGTCTTTTCTTGCATACATCTTTCCATAATATTCACTCCACCTCTGCAGGACGTCAGTTTGGTATATTAGGACGTCATTGTTAACACTAAGTACTTTATTCATACTGCATGGAAACCGAGACGTGCATGTATAAAACGATTAATAAATATGCAGGCAGCGAAAGAAGTATGCATGAATCGAGAAGTTTGGCTATCTGTCCTCTCTGACTACCCCGTCAGGTATACAGCATGAAGATAGATAGATAGTTAGATTATAATTTTTTAGATTTTTTGGGTGAATTGATATTTAAGACCCTAAAATAGATGGGAGTGAACCGTTCATTGCATTTATTATTGATTTTACCTTTACAACCACTTGATACGAGCACTGCAATCTCTCTCTGAGGGCTCCAGTGCTTGTGTCAGGATCACATTGAAAAAGGTGTGAGACAGGGTTGTGTAGCGTCGTCGTTGCTGTTTAATCTATACATCGACAGTTGCTTGAAAGATATACAAGAGAGTGCGTAGGGTTTTAAAATGGATGGCCTGACCGTCAAATAAATAATAATAATAATAAATAATAAATATTGTTGGGACAACTCACACAACGCCATCTGATTCCACACTAAGCAGAGCTTGTACTATGGTAACCAGATAACTGATAAACATACTCATATATTTCTAAATACATACATATTATAGATAAATAACACCCAGACATCGTGCTCATCACACAAAGGTTTATTCTGGGTGGGAATCGAACCCATGACCTCTTGCGTAGCAGTCGAATTCACTCCCACCGCTCCTAAAAAATTCGCTCCTATACGCAGATAATCAGGTAACACTAGCATCATCAGCGTAGGAGTTGCAGTTGATGGTTAATATTATGAATGATTCGTTAAAAATCAAAGGAATGAAAGTGAATGTAAACAAGTACAAAGTTATGGTTTTTGAAAGAGAGGCAAGTATGACGGATTGCTCAATTCTTGTGGAAGGAGAAAGAGTAGAACAAGTGAAAGAGTTTGTATATCTAGGTACAAAATTTGCGAGAGATGGAAATTGTGACTATGACATTTAGCGAAGAGTTTTAGCAGAAAAAAAGTGAACGGAGCCATGTTCGCCTTTATGAGCAGTCAGAACGTGTCTAAAAAGGCACGACTGGCTGTACATAGAGAAGTGCTGGTCCCCACACTTATGTATGGCAGTGAAAGTTGAGTGAGTTAGAAAACGCATAATTAATGCAGTGGAAATGAGAAGTCTGCGAAGTATAGCTGAAGTGAAGTTGATGGATAAAGAAAGGAACAGCGCTGTATGGGAACATTGCGGTATGACTGAAGATGTAGTAATTAAGATAGAAAAAGGGATGCTTAAATGGTTCGGACACGTGGAAAGGATGGATGAAAATAGACTGACGAAGCAGATTTACGTGGCGAGAGTGAATGGGCAAACTGGTAGAGGTCGACCTCGGCGTATGTACTCAATCAAATCGAAGACCTTTTGGAAAAAGGCCAGGTCTAGAGTACCATTAACCGGCGAGCGTGTATGAAAACACTCATGAAAGTAGAAGAAGCGAAAGTGGTATGTCAGGATCGTAGCAAGTGGAAAACTATAGGCTCTACTTACCCCGATGGGAAACAGGCGTGATAGTATGTACGTATGCATGTATTTTACCTTTACTAGTCCTCAGGTATAAATCGAAAAATATTGATCCTAGGAAAAAATTAAAAGATCCAAAATTTGTAAGAAATATAATTTCAAACAACTTTATTTAAACAACAACTTTCGTGTAAAATGTAAAATAAACAAGTTGTTATTCAAAATAACCGCCTCTTTTGAATGGAATTTAATTGTAACATTTTAGTAATTCCCATTTTTCATGTAAAAATTAAAATAAACGAGTCATTCAATAAACAAAAAATTCACCTTTAAATTTATGATGGCGGATAAAACGAATTGAATACCATGCAAAATGAAATTTAGATTGCCATTGAACTCCCCCTACGAATTCTGAAACAAAATTACTACATAAAAGTTTTTCTAGGTCAATTCCTAAATCGACTGGCAAAATTTTCAAGCTGAGAGAGCCATGAAGAACATATTTAACAATAATAATAAAATCGGAGTTTCTTACTATTGATAGGTATTGATAGTAATGCGTTGCTGTGAGCTGCGAAGCCGAATAAAAACAACACGAGGACAAACAACATGGACACGGCACGACACATTTTATTTAAAATGAATAAGGGCAAATGAATAAGATGTCAAACTTTTTCACAAATATATACCTTTTTTTTATATATATGTGCGCATTAGCAATCTCGATGGTCTACACGTGTACGTCATGACACTCACATAGATACGTGATTGACGCAGATGTTGACGTTTTTACCATGCTTTGTTAAACTCGCTGACCGGGTGGAATTTTAGAAATGATTTCAAATCAAGTTTCGGATGTGCTAGAAATTCGGACAAGAGTTTAGATGTGGTGACAATGTGTGGAAATGTGAAAACATTGTCCGCCAAAACAATCCCGCTGCTATGACGTCCGCAGCGGTCGATTGAGGGCGCCACGAGCGTACTGCACCATATCGGTACTGTACGAGGTGGCATGCCTAATCGCAGGGAGCCTCCTCTGGGATCTTGAGGTTAGAGTCGGTGGACGGGCTCTTCCGGACGAGTTTGACATTAATTTAAAAATTCTGCCCGACAGACATACAAAAAAGCGAGTTAAAATTCTAATCAGAAAGAGATCATGGCTCCCTCTGACGCAGTGTTCTGTAAACGATCAATACGTTAAGCAAGTTTCGCCATGGTTAGTCTCGGATGGGTGACGACTTTGATGCATTTACATTAGCGAGCGTTTCTGTGCTTCGGACAAGTAATATTATTTGAGTAACTACTTAGTTAGTGAGTTGTGCAATTTTCATAAATTAAATATAGCTAAATACTTACTTAAAAACTAACTAACTATCTTCACGCTGTATCCCTGACGGGGTAGTCAGAGAGGACAGATCGCCAGGCTTCGCGATCCATGCATACTTCTTTCGCTTCTTCGAGATTCATCAATCGCTTCATACACGCATAAATACTTACTTGATCTATATAAATAAAAATAAGTCGTAAAATATGTTGCTAAGCGCAAAACTCGAAGACGGCTGGACCAATTCGAGTAATATGTCTTTCATTTATTCCTTGAACTCTAAGGAAGTTTAATAAGGAAAGAAAAATTGGAAATATTACAACGGGAACGGGAATGCGGACGGAGCCCCGGGCATCAACTATTAATGCATGTAAATACTTAATCGAAGTAAGTAAATATAGGTACTTATCGATTAGTTTATAAAATAAAACACTGTCAAAATTGTACCGGTGGTTTTCTATTCAGCGACGATTGCGATTTTATTCTGACGCGATTGAAATAGTAGACTTGGCCCCCAGGTCTCCACTTTGCAAAGGAGGAAAGAGGCGTTAATATTTCCTTTGTAACGATTAATGAATCTTGAAGAAGCGAAAGAAGTATGCATGGATCGCGAAGCCTGGCGATCTGTCCTCTCTGACTACTCCGTCAGGGATACAGCGTGATGATAGTTTAGTTTAGTTTTTTTTAATAATTTAAAGTTGTTTTTTCTTTATATACTAGTATAGTTCTTCAATAGATAAAAATTATAAATAAATTAATTAAATTTAATATGACTATTGTTTACTAATTAGTTAATTTTTTGATTTTTTTTTTTACTAATAAAGTTACTTATTAGTTTAATGATAGTTTTATCTTATAAATTTAAGTTGTTTTTTTATTTATATACAAGTAGGCATTAAATATTACTTTCGTCTTTCATCATTTATAATTATTCAATATATAAATATCCCTAGCTTAGGCACCAGTCTTCCCACAATATAAAAAAAATCTTAAAAATAATATTGTTAAATTAATTATTTGTGAATTGTGGTAAGAAAATAAATAAATAAATTATTATTATTCTCTTTATTTACAATACAAACATATAATTACATTTTAAATATATTAAATAAACAAATACATTTATAAATATAAAAAATAGTAGCCCACCGGTATCGGTTACAGGGACCAAGCTACCAGTGGTTATGGTTCCAGAGACATCCTTTTCCAGAGATCCTCCTCACAATGCGTGCCGTATCGAGGAGAGCTGCCTTCTGTATCAAACCCCTTGACCCAACTGCCTAACGCGAGCCTCGTAAGATGTTGATCGAGGCTCTTGGCAATCAACCCACGTGCTTATACGACTATCTGGACAATGATTACCGAATCCACATCCCACATGTCGACAACCTCGTGAGCCAAGTCCAAATATTTCAATTATTTCCAAATATTTCATTTTTTTTCAAATTAGTATTATTATTATCACGGTATCCTTGACCGTGTCAGTGGATGAATTCAGATTTTTTTTTTGCATTTTCATACGTATATATCAACTACCCCGTCAGGGATACAGCGTGAAGTTAGTTAGTTATGTATCAACTAGGTACATATTCCACTAACTAGATAGGTAGGTAGTTAGTTAAAAAATACATAAATATTGTGGAACATTTTGTTTTTACACAGCGCCGTCTAACCCGAAGTAAGCTAATATAAGCTTGTGTTACGGACTCTAGACAACTGATAAACATTCTTATATATTTCTAAATACATACATTTTATACATAGCAAACACCCAAGCTCCGAAACGAACATTTGTGGATCACACAAATATTTGATCCGACACATTTAATTATGAAGTAGGCATACAAACAATAGAAGGTCTAAAGGGTTTTCTTTCTGTAACACGTGCGCAAGATATACGATGTTTCAAAGTCCTTCATTTAGCCAGAGCAAATGGGTTGATAGTTTCTAAAATACCTGATCAACACGGCCTTGAAGAAAATTTTATAAATGTACTTGTTGAAGTAAACACTAAGGTTGCTTTATTACGTAGGTCAGTATCAGATACGCATGTTATAATAATACAACTGAAATGCAAAACGTTGTAGCACGTTTTGCATTTCAGTTGTATTATTGTATTAACACAGACGCAAGGAGCATATTAGACCCAAAAAAGTATGGGAAGCTGCTCAGTATTTAGTTCAATGTAATTATAAATATGTAAACGGGATCACTCACGTTTTTACGACCAGTAATAGACCGACCGGTTTCAGCTGTGTTTGGATAGCCATTTTCAGAGGTGCGCACCGTTCACCGAGCACTCTTTACTCTCTTCCCGCTCGCGTTTTGGGTATTCGGTGGACGTAGGGTTGCGCCGAGGCACACGTGAAATCCGCTTCACTATCGCTCCCATCCAAACTACTCGGAGCGTCTCTGCATGCATAGCTCACTGTGTCTTCAACAGACTCGCTTTCCACACAACAACGATCACCACAAAAGCACGGCTTCCATGTAGGAGGTAAACTTCAGCTCCCATCTCTATTAAAATTTGGCCGCCTCCATATCTCTGTGGATTCTCGAATTTTTCGTGGCACAAAGTGCTTTTCCTGCGACAAGATCTTTACCTTATCAAACCGGATAAAATGACGCGTATCAGAGCTCAGTGCATGCTCGACCACCGCAGATCTGTTGATATCTTAGTTCTTCATGGAACGTATGTGCTCGCTGAGTCTCGTAGAAACATTCCGCTTTGTCTCCTCAACGTAACATTTTCTACAATCGCAGGGAATCATATAAACACCGGGGACATCCTGAGGGTCTCCTTTATCATTCGGAGAGCGCAGTAGATGTCGACGTTGTGTAAAGGGAAGGAAGAACGTCTTGATACTGTATCTTCGGCGTAACAAGTGTCCTACCACATCCGTCACCCCTTTGACATATGGGACGAAAGCTACCGCTCTCTCCACCGATGCAGGGCGAGTCGTGCACACGCATTTGCCACCCACCAACTCTGTCTCCAGTTGTATCCGTTGATGCACAACACACCCTTCACATGCTCCAGCTCAGTATCCAGGTATTCCGGGTCACTTAGTCTCAAAGCCCTGTTAATAAGCGTCCGTGGAACTGGAGCGAGATGCACTGGGTGATGTGAATCCGCTCTCAGATACCTATCTGTGTGAGTTGTGAATGTTAGCATTCCATACAAACCGAGACACTGGTGGCGTTATGTGGAAGATGTGTTTGTCATTATTCGGAGGGATAGTATAGGGCCATTGTTTCAATACCTGAATGGTGTCTATCAGAAGATTGCATTTGTCGTCCATAGGCTACGGTATCACTTTCACAGATTTACTAAAATGAAATAAATATGTCAATAGTTAAAGGGTAAAAGCTTAGTATATAAAAATTATTGGATGCGATTAAAGGATTTTTAAGAAACAAACACAAATTTTTAGCTTAAAACTTACATATATACATACATATTGTCACGCCCTTATCTCCGAAGGGGTAGGCAGTACTCGGATACCCAGATGTGCGTGTAGGAAGCGATTGATGAATCTTCTAGAAGCGAAAGAAGTATGCATGGATCGCAAAGCCTGATCTGTCCTCTCTGACTACCCTGTCAGGGATACAGCGTGAAGATAGTTAGCTAGTTTTTAGTTTTGATTATGATTTGGATGCTTTTTTAAGCTTGAAGTTACCAAACGCCTGAGTTCAGCTAATATAAGCGAAATCGTGATATACAACATTTTGGTCGAGTCTTATTTTTTTTAAAAATTCATTCAAATACATTCAATAATTTTTCACGATTTATTCTTCTTTATAAATCGCTAAAAACTTCAACCCCATTTTTCTCCATTTTTGAGGTGGAATGTTCCAAAAACAGTAATACTACATAATAAATTATAAATAACCACGCTCATAGTACATTTACCCTAACCGTTTCAGAAATCAATTGTAAAGACACAATGATTTTTTAGAATAATAACTCTCATGAGCGTTGTTCATTATTACTAAGTAAACGGTGGTACTCACGTGCAAATTTCCTAGTAAATGCGGCTCGACCTATATAGGTGAGACTCGTCGCAGCATATCAACAAGGCTGCAGGAGCACATACGTAGTATTAAAACTATGGACACCAATAGATCGGTGGTGGCTAAGCACGCCTGCCATACGGACACGACTCATTGGCCTCTGTACTAGCGACAGAAAAATACTTAGTTCCGCGGAAAGTACGCGAGGCTATCGAAATTAGCCGTTGTCCAAACTTTAACAGGGACTCTGGTTGGGTATTGCCCCCTGCCTGGAGACCGGCTTTGAAACTTGCCCCCTGTAATAATACTCCAAACTTAGAATGTACAAGTTCAGTGTATGCGATTCCACCAACGCCGTTAGTTAACAACACAGCAAGTATCATACCTACGACTCGGAACGAGGCACTGCACCAAACGCCTACACTGTCACAGCGTGCTCTTCGCCAGAGAGGTCGTTGGCAACGCAGTACCAGCGCAGCTTCCGACGTGGCTTGACGCAGAGCTGGAAAGGAGTAGCAAGCAACACAAGACTCCTGTCTCTGGAGTGCGCGTGCCACGTGTTTGACAACGCACGTTTACGGCGGGCGTCTGCGGCGTAAGGTCCCACCAACTCATGGGAAATACGCATCTCACCTTTGAAGAGCTGTGCACCTTATTCTGTCAAATCGAGACCATCCTTAACTGCAGACCCTTCTCCCCTTTCTCCCCATCTCCCAATGATTTCGTGGCGCTCACACCAGGACACTTTCTCCTCCGCAGGTCACTTACGTCGCTGCCGGCTCCTACTTTATTTGACACCAACCCCTGGACCGATATAAACTCTTGGAGCAGATAAGGCTACACTTTGGAAAAGGTGGCAAGCAGTACGTCGCTGAACTCCAGCATCGTCATAAATGGAATGGAGAACGAAGAACTTGCGTTAAGGAGATCTAGTAATGGTAAAGGACGACGCATTGCAACCATTGCTTTGGTACCTACGTTGAGTATCCAAACTGTACCCTGGAGAAGATGGGGTAGCTCGAGTAGCTGATATCAATAAGTCGAAGGAAACACTCAGGCGTGCCCTCAATCGGATTTGCCCTCTCTTCAATCACTCTTGAATTGGACATTTCAAGGGCACTACAGTATGTTCACGCCCGTGTGAGGAACCAGCTTGGAACAATTTCCTGTTCCACGGTGCCATGCGGGGCGACAAGAGTGACGTGTTTGCCAAGGACGCATCGGCTCGGCGACTTGTGACCCGATAACCATGCTCGATAGGTGCGAGTGCGTCGCTTTAACATTGTCGGGTTACGAACTGTATCTAATTGCATAATTTATTTTAATTATATAATTTATTTGTCACAGCACAAAACCTGTGTCTTATGTCCTCGTCGACAGTATCTGTGAAACCAATCAATCAAATCTGCATATAGCAGTCCACTGTTGGACATAGACCTCTCCCAATTTAGGGTTGAACACACAGTCCTGCGCCTTCCGCATCCCTTCCTTCGACCTTTACCAGGTCGTCGGTTCATCTAACAGAGGATCGTCCAACCGTACGTTTACCAAGTTGCGGTCTCTACTCCAAAACTCGTTTGATCCATCGGTCAACGGTTCTTCTACAGATGTGGCTAACCAATTGCGACTTTAATGTGCTTACTCTACGAGTTACGAGTATGTCGACCACTCTAGTTCTCTGACGGATAACCTTTTTTCGGAGTTTAATCTGAACTTTAGACATTGCGTGTGGCTTACACCGTTTATCATGTTTTTATTTATGAAACATTATTATCTGAATAAAGAATAATAAGAGATAAAAGTAAGTATAAATTGGTTTTTACCCATGCAATGATCAATTATCACTGTAACAATGAGTCGTCCGATGTCTCTCTGGTTTCTGCTAACTTTAGTTTCGTTCGCCACCGGATCTGTTCATACTACGAGTAAGTACTTAAACCCTCATTTATGAAGCACTCGTAGCCCTGCTGGTTCAATATTCTGTAAACGATAATTGCGTTAAGATCTGACGGTACGGTTGGTCCTAAACTAATCTTTGTTCGGTTGGTATCGAGTGCCAGTAACATGGTTATCGTTAAACCAAGTCCATTTAAGGTTGTCTGGAAGAAATTGCGCTTTGTGATAAGACTGCCGATTTAACCCTATAGTCTAAATAACTTAGTATTTATTTTATAATAAATATATTATTTATATAGTATTGTTTTTATTTTCGTGCTTTTAGACATTTCTAAACTTAAACGTGGCTCATATAGGACCCGTATGTTCTTGCACTGGTTCAAAACATTTATATTGATAGTGAGACCGATATCAAGCTGATGTTTCATTAATTTTAGGTAAACAAGTATGCGCTTGGTACGAGTCACAATGTCTAATAAAGGCATCAAAAAGGATTTACGAGAACGTAGTACATGGAATGAAAGGTTTATTTGAACCTATTGATCCAATGTACTTGGCGAGCGTTAGTGGACATGTAGAAACGTTTGAGTATGAACTGACTAATGCAACATTGACAGGAATGCGAAATTGTAAGGTTGAATTGTTGAAGTAAGTATATTTAAGAGCAGCCCTGCTTGCTCTGTGTTCTAAACGATGACAGTTCAGAGATGGATGAACATTTGTGGCATTTCTTTTAGGAGACTTTCTGTGCGAGCCATTGATAACTAGAATGGCTACTGTTACTAACGTGTCTAAATTGGGGTTGGCCGACAAATTTTGCACCTAAGGGCGTTTGTGCAGTACAATGAATTTTACTGTGTGTACTACTTATTAGGGCCACCTCCGGCCACCGAGCAATGTGACTGTGGAACTAGGGAGGCAAAGCTCTTTCCCGCATTCTTTGCGCCGCCTTTTTCGCGAGCTTTACTTGCTGACTAAATCCAGTGGCTTTTCACACGCTCCCGCTGAAGACCATGGCTCTCTCGATGGTCTCTAACTTAAGAACGTCCAGGTCCGAAAATAGGACTCGGTACTGCAGCGCCATCGCAGAGCACCCCACCACTGCAGGTAACGTCGTGTCTTCGCTGCAGTCCCCGCAGTACTGGCACTCAGGTGTGACCTCCCGGTTTATACGTGATCACCCACCGACGGCAGCACCCGTGCCCTATAAGTATCTGTGACATCCGGTAGGTAAGGCTGCCATGTTGCATTTCCAGTCATTAGTCCATGGCCGGCTTCAATAGTGGTGTGTCCCCACTTTTCCGCGATTTCTCTTGGCACAGGCCTGTGGTCCCGCTCCAGCGCCTTCTTCCGCCTTTGATACATTTATGTAAGAGCCTGCCATTTCGGACCAGAAAAATTGAACCGCCGTGCACAATCTATAAGAGGTTGTTTTTTAAGGAATAAACATCAAGGCACGTCAGGAAACTTCACCTTAACATGAAGCCAGTACACTTCTAGCTATAGATTAGAATACGTACTGGCCCCCGATAAACTTTGTGTATCGGAGTCTGGTTTGAATGTGATCTTGCGTTACTGTCTTGTAAATTACTAACTGAGCTGAAGACTGTTAGAATATTTATTTTACTATACTATATACAAAAACATAGTATGTTACCATATATATAGTTTTGCTCGTTAAACTTATAATAATATATGTTCTGTTGCAGATTCGATAATGCTGAAGAAAGGACATACGAATACTATTTACATTGTCCGCTGTTAGTTTTCGATTTTAACTATACTAGTAAAGGAAAATTGGTTGATGTAGAGTTTAATATTGAAGGTCAAGGGTCAATAACAACAGGTTGGAATTTGTACACATTTTAATTTAGGCCTCAGCAATGTCCAATCTTTGTTTATTGGTGTCGTATCGCTTTTATAGTATTTAAAGTTGTTCAGAACCATTTATATTCATTTTATTTTCAATTAAGTTTATACAGGGTCATTTGTAAAACACCAGCAACCTGCTAGGAGTAGATAGCTAAGGTCATAACCAACAACGTTTGTTCTATCACTTTAGGGAATTCGTTACACAGCGAGTACTATCGTACATTGAAACTTAGAGCTTCGTCATAGGTTTTCACTCTTGGATTCGTTTAAAATGACTCCTATGTCTCTTTTTTGTCACATACTGCATACCTCGATGAACGATGGAAGTGTGCGCATCAATGCAGTTGGAAAAGGTCAAGGTCAAAAGAGTTATGACCGGTCCACCACCATCACCTGTGATTTTCACGAGTTGCGTATTACTGTAATTCAAGCAGTGCATTAAATTAAAGTTAAAACTGAAAAAAAAAACAAATTAAAAAAAGATTCAAATAGGAAAAAAAAATCGTAGAACATGTTTGCTGGTATTTTACAAATGTCTCTGTATAGTAAACTATGAAATGATTGCAGAATCGGGTCTTAGTGCACAGTCAGCCCCAGTGCAAGCCCTGACGTAAAAGTCCCTCGATAAACTGTGACAATAAATTCAAAACAAATAAATTCCTTTCAAGCAATTTTATTTTTAAAATGCTATTCAGGTTAATTTTTTTTGTAAATAATGTCTGTTTATATTCCAGAGAATTACCTTATAATCCTTAAGGGAATAAGTGAAAAAATTATATCTGAAAAGGATAATAAGCTACATTTCACCCTTAAGGATTTTGAAGTAGACACAGCTATCGGAAGGAAAATACTATTAGTAAATAAGAGCTTTACTAAAGGAGACAAAGCGAAAAGTAAGTTTTAAAGGTTTACTAAATAATAGCTTTACATATTACGTGTGACAAGGATACACATGCTGAAAAGTGGGCATATAATATGCCTCTGCCACCCTTTCTGGGATAAGGCATGATAGATTAAAAAAAAAATATCCATCACGCCTTATCCCCGAAGGGGTGGCAGAGGCATATTATATGCCCATTCAATAACTTATACGTCGTATAACGTTATATTCTTATTTATCACCGTGTGGATTCCTGTCCCACGTAATAGGTGGTGAGCCCATTGCCGTGATTAATAAATAACATTATGCGTAAAAAAATAAACAGCGTTAAGTCGTGCGACTACAGCCTTGCTGTCGATGAATTAGCATGGCTATCCAGCTGCGCTACTATCATCAAGCCGAATACTGGACGAGGTCTTGGCGAAAAGAAGGGACACTCGAAACAAAGTCCTGTACCAACCCGTCTAGCCAGCGTGGTACAGATAAACCAAACACCCTCCCAAAATGAACTACGTCCAAATGTGGATTTGAGACTTGATTGATTGTGTGTATGTACTCTTACAGTTTGTATTTTCTTTCTGTTTTGCAGATGATTTGCGTATGGCGTACTTAAACAGCCATTTGGAGATATATGAAACGTACTTCCGGACACAGATTATAAAGAATTGCATGGTGAAATTTATCCAAACAGCTGACACATACCTAAAAACGATCCCAATCGATGAATTATTCAGAAAAGAGTAAAATAACTGTCCTGAAACTGAAGTCAACAAAATTTGTTATACCTAATAAAAAAAAAAATATTTTATATTTGGTGGTTTAAATCTTGGACAGATATTCCCCACGTTAAGAGAACTGCAATTAGAAAGTTGCTCATGTCTCATTAAATCCTTTTTTTTTTCATGACTAAACATACACAACCCAAAAATGCTTTGATCATTGATTGGGCGGCAAAAGCTGTATTTTACAAGGGACTAATCGAGTTCTTATTCCTATTACTGTGACCTCTGTAAAGATTGTAAATATATCGTTATATCGGTATTATTATATCGCTCGTTTCACCTAATACTACACTCCTGGAGTATGTGTTGAGCAGCTTGATCATATTTGGCATAAGTTGTCGAATTAGAATGATGAATTGTGGTGTCCAGCGCCACATAGCACACACACCATAGACACACACCACATAATAGAAGAGCTATCGAACTACTTCGATACTAAGAATCCTACATCGCGCTATAATAGTTCTCGCGCTGAAGAATGACATATGCAACAGCACAAAATCAACCAAAGGGCTCACCTTGCCCGGTCAGAGGATCCTCCCTTTGTGTCGAAGGAACATCTCGTCAAACAACCCGTTCATCCACAAACTCAAACCGGCTTAAAACAATGTAGTTTGCTCCTAAAGTTACCATGTCCCGTATTAAATTGTAACATTGGGGGTCGCTGGTGGTAAATCAAACGTCCCTACGCCACAAGTTATGGAAAACTATAGGATATTAAAAAGTTGAGAGCTTGAGAGATAAATTAAGCCATGAGACAAATTATTTATGTCAATATATTCCAATTTACTGGAAATTTCCAGTTCAAGCCAGGATTCAGAATTGGTTCCAGAAAATATAGATGGTAAGGGTTAGTAGAATGTCTTGGAAAATGGAAGTTGTGTGTCTCCGTGTGCCTAAGATGGTGGTAAGCACTTAACTTCCTCCAGCAGGTGGCGGCGTAGGCGCGGCGCTAACGCAACCGGGCACGACGGTGGGGGAAAACACGAAGACGAAGACAGACGAAACGAATTTTATTAAAAGAAAACAAATTTTGAAAAAGCAAATAAAAGAAAAATAATTGGACCAGCGTTTCTTTGTCCAAGGATTTTTCTTCCCTGGGAAGTAGCAGTGTAGAGAGGAAACCATGAGATACATGAGTATATATTAACAACAATATCACCCACAAAGATAACTGTTTCAAATTTGTTAAAACTTTATTTAAAACTTAAGCATTTTTTTATATATTCCTCCGATAGGGATCGATAAATACAGACTTCAACTATCTCATTATTTATATATGTAGACTTGGAAAAGGCCTATGACAGAATGTGCGGAATGATCTGTGGCCAACATTGGCCATGTATGGAGTAAGCAGCCACCTGAAACGAGCAATGAAATCTCTATATGAGGGCTCCAGTGCTTGTGTCAAGATCAACTGAGCTTGCGGACTTACATTGAAAAAAGTATGAGATAGGGTTATGTGATGTCGCCGTGGCTGTATGAAAGAATTGCAGGAGAGTGTGTATGGTTTAAAACTAAATGACCTAACCATCACATGCCTCTTTTAGGCTGATGATCAGGCAATATTAGCATCATCAGCGGAGGAATTGCAGTTAATTATTAACATTCTGTATCTAATTATAATTGTACTCGATTTTTGTGGAAGGAAAAAAAGTGGAGCAGATGAAAGAGTTGGTATATTTGGGTTCACAATTTGCGACAAATGGAAAGTGTCCAACGAACTTCTTCGAATTTGAACGCCTTTTTTTTTTTTCTTTCCACCGTGCATGACACTTATTTTCATTTCTCCATACACTTTTACAGCATCATTTACCATACTATCCTCAAGGTTCTGCCATACGTGGACTGGACGTGGACATTCTCACGCTGGAGACCATGGTGAGAGCCATGATCTCCAGTGGGAGCAAGTGGGACGCCGCTGCGTCTTTTTGCGAGCAAGTCATGCTTGCAAAAGAGGCGGCGGAGAAATAGCGAGAAAGAACTCTCCCTCCCGAGTTCCACAGTCTGCGACGAGGGCGCCGCAGACTTGTCTTCGCCCAAGACTACCAGCCTCCGTGACCGGGGGCCTGAGTACGGTGGGCGGGCTGCTCGCCGTGCTTACAGAATCAGGCCAGGGAAGGTGGCGTAGCGTGAGGGTTACACGCACGTAGTTCACTCCCTCAAGGTAGTGGTATATAACCCGAACCCCCCAAAGAAGCGAGATTACACTCGAACCCCCCAAAGAGGCAGGATACACACCCGAATCCCCCCTGAAGGAGCCTGCGGTAGCGGACAAGGTCTGTCGGGAGACCTGGTATCCTATCCTTCTATCTTTCTATCGGCTATCCTTCCGAGGGCTCACCCGGGACTCCTGGCCATAGACAGATAGAAGGGTAACGTGTGGTTTTAGTCGGTAGGAGTCCGGCGTAGCATCCATGAGGATTTCCACACGAAAATAAAAAAAAATAAAAAAACAATGCTCTTCCAAACCATTCTATATCTTTTTTGTTTTCATGAATCAACTTAATTACCTACGAAGTAAATTATTTATGCATAATTTAGGTTAACTCAAAAACTACTAGTCACGTCTTGATAAAATTTTAATGGAACCACACAAGAAGCACTAGCTTTTAAAAAAAGAAAAGTCATCTAAATCGATTGACCCGAAAAAAATAATAAAGCATAAGAAAAATACAGGAGAATTGAATACCTTCTCTTTATTGAAATTGGCAAATAATAAAAGATACTTTTTTACACAGCGGCATCTAACCCAAAAGTAAGCTAATAAAAGCTTGTGCAATGGGATCTAGACAACTTATAAAAAATTTAAAGCCGTAAAGCCGGTCGTTTTTCATGGAATGATCTTCCAAATAACGCATGAGCTGCTTGCGCATAAGCTTAAAAACCTTACAAATTACTGAGGCTATGAGGCGATTGCCTTGGTCTTGCCTATCCCATTTCTTGGGGATTGTTTAAACGTTAGCCTCCTTTTACGCATCCGACAGCCCGTACGTCCGAGGCCCGTAGAGTAGGACAGGCAAAATTCAATTCAATTATTTATTTCGTGAAACATAGGTTTTACAGGTGTTGGGTACATATGATTTTAGTTCTTCCATGCTCCGCCAATAAGCATACGAACTATTGTGGGTAGATAACCTCCATTCAAAGGATCCATTATTTAACATAAGTAATCATTTAGTAAAGCAATTACAAGACCAGATCCCCAATTCTCCTAATATTTTCCATTCAGTTTATTCTCGTGTCATCTATTTTACTGACACATATATATAAAAATGCAGTTCCACCCTACGAGTACTTGTATTTGGTTTATGTTAATTACAAATTATGTATTAGTAGGGCCGATAGAGTTATTTTTAAATAAATGATCGTACCCCAGGACGAGCCTGTAGCATGGTCTCTGAACCCTAGATCCTGGGGACTGCCCTCTGAACTTTATACTCTGGACTCTGTGCCTTGGGACTCAAGACCCCGAATTTGAGAACCTACTGTTTATACTACTTACTGTTACCTTTTTAGACTACACCCTGAAGCCTTGACTCTGGACCCTACAACAGGAGCCAGGTCTTTGAATTCTAGACTCTGCAGTCTGAACAGTTGACCCTGGAGCCAGGACTTCTTACTTAAGACCCTGGAGTCAAGACCCCAGATATTGCACTTGGGTTAAGGACCCTAGAACCCAGATCCTGGACCCAGGATCTTGGACCGTAGATCTAGACTCCGTACCTAAGATCCTAAAGCTAAGACTCTACTCTAGGACTCAACTCTGAGTCCTAGACCCTAGGCCGGGACTCTGAGTCCTAGGCCCTGGGCCTGGACTCCTTACCCTAAAGACCCTAGAGTTAGGACTCAGGACCCTAGACCCCAGACCCCGGGTAAGCAGTCCAGACTTCAGCCAGAAGACCCTGGAGCCAGGATTTAGGACCCTGGACACTAAAGTAGGATCATGGGCCTTGGGCCCTCAACCCTGGGCCCTCAACCCTGGGCTTGAATTGACTCCGGAAAATTAAAAAGATTATGTAAAGCTCTCCGTAAAATGTTCAGTCAGTTTTTTATACTATGTGAGTAAAACGAATCGACTTGACCGAGTTAAAATTATTAGGAGAATTGGCCCTCAGATCCACAACAGTATCATAATGTCAGAATCCAAAAAATCATATTCTTTAAAATGTTAACTTAAAAGAACAATACATTTAAATACAACAATATACACCAGCTAGCGGTGCACCTACTGATCAACAGACGAGGCAACGATTCAGACTTTAGGATATAAGGTAGGTAGATAGGCGATTAAAGGGTTAGGAGAGACGGCAGTTGCGCACAACAATGCAAAAAAATTAAAAGTCAATCCGAAGCTGCTCCTAGCAGGTGGACCCGAAACTTCAAACGGTATGGGGAATTTATTACCTAATACTGTAAGATGTATCATATGTGGTCCATCGAACTGTGATAAAACTAATTTGAGCATTGGTTTACTTTTGCACAAAAAACGGTTTGAGATTGAGGAACGTTTTAATTTATTCAAAAACACTTGATAAGCCGAAAAACATATTTTAAGAAAGAGTTTTGAAATTGGTTGCTAGTATCTCATTTTTAAATATAATGAAAAGAAAAAAATATTGATCTGTTAAAATCTATGATAGTATTTGATGACGTGGCATGTGAAACCCAGAGTAGTATGAGAGACTATTTGGCGATGGGTAGGCACAAAAACATTGATTGTTTCTACCTGTATCATCATCAATATGAGTCATGTGTATGACAAACATGTGAATACCGATATGACTGTGAACAATTTTCTTGAAACGTGTGAATAAATGTGGAAGGAACCTTACAGTTACTTAGTCATAAACAAGGACTGCAAGAAAAATGAGGGCTGGAATAAATTTGTTACATTTGTAGTCTTCGATAAAAAATCTCATAAGTAAGTACTTACTTAGACACGATTCGATTGGAAATATTCCTTCGCTGAACAGCTAAGCTATATATAGCTATACGAGTATAGCTATAAACTTAAAGTAGTTATTATCTAGCAAACTCTGAAAAAGCAAGTTGTTAATTTATCTTCCGAATAATCCATCTTCCCTATTAAAATTAGTGTGTTAATTTTAATAGCATCACGCACAATATATAACTTTTTATTGTATCTCATACACATCGTTAAGATTTATGAACTGTGAATGAGAGTAAAATGCGCGGTCTTATCGCTTAATGCGATCTCTTCCAGGCAACTAACTAGTATGGTAGAGAAGAATAGGAAAGAAAAAATTCGTGGATAGTTAGGGCGATCAGTGGAGAGGACAGTTTTGAAGATACAGGTGTTCAACTATTGCCGATTAATA
Organism: Thumatha senex; assembly: GCA_948477245.1. Classification (NCBI taxonomy): domain Eukaryota; kingdom Metazoa; phylum Arthropoda; class Insecta; order Lepidoptera; family Erebidae; genus Thumatha; species Thumatha senex. The sequence goes on along the minus strand of OX419750.1, from coordinate 6,618,820 downwards.
AAATAAGATTTCAAAGAAAACACACTTATAGAATTTGCAAGAGTGGAATATTACAATGGTTCTTCAGGTAACAGATTTGATTTCAACACATTTTAAAATAATGAAAAACAATAGGTACGATGGTAGCTATTGTTTTTTAAACATATTATGTTAGCACTCATGCCGATGTTACACATGAGTGCTAACATAACAAAACAATAGCAGATAATAATTTTAAACGGTCAAAGGCTACAGAATATCAGATATATTAATTCTTTGACATTGGATGTGGATACGTCAAGGGTATTATTATAATAATACTATGTTTTGTTAAGTTGGTAGACAAGCATACGGTTGCAACCCATACTCTCAATCATGGAACTTGAAAGCATTGACGGTGAAATGTCATTTGTTTCATGTAAAGTAACGTGTAAACCTTAAGGTTCTACAGGACCCCACGGGAGATAAATGAAAGTAATAGTAGATAATATTAATAAAATATATTTCCCGATAGGGCCAAAAGTAGTAGTATTCAGGGTCGCGGGTGTCGAAATAGGATAGGCAACCGTAAGGTGGACTCTGCCGTGAGAGGCCGCGGAATCTGGACTTATCTGAGAGAGGGCCAGGTGATCTTCCACGGGTCGGATGTTGCTTCTCTCGCAGTCGTAGGTTCTCCGGCTTGGCGACGGCTTCCACTCCCGGTCTAGGCGCCACCAGGAGGAGCCTCGGAGCAGCTCTAGGCTAACAGGTAGTAGTGGGAAACCGTGAAGGTGCCCAGAGAGAGGGTACTGATACACAGAAAACGTTATGTTAATGAAGCAAAATCTATAATCTGCTTCGTCTTGCTTTTTGTTTTTGCTCTAAGTTTCTTTATTGTGGTTAAAAAAAGCTTTACTACAAATATTCTACCTGGCGATACGTTGAATAAAAAGAGGAATTGAAAAAAGAAAATTTAATAACCACACCGCGAACTATTCTTTAATTAATAATTACAAACGCTAACTTCGAACCCTTGACAGTTGCTTTGTAACAATCATTTGGCGCCCTTTACAATTAACTATTAGATAGTTTTCTTCCCCATTGCTGTGTTGAAACAGATAAGTACCTCGTTATGGTAATTAATCACAAAAATTGGTAATGTGGCACACAATCTTAACGTCTTTTTGGGGTTCCGTAGAACAAAAAACAGAGCCCTTGTAAGATTTATTTTTGTCCACCCTTCAGAGACCCTTTACATTATAAAGCATTGTAGCCGTTGAAATTATAGTAGTTTTGAAGTGAAAGATGTTGAATACAAAAAATAAAATTGTCTTTATTGTGCATAGATAATTTTATCGGCGCTCACAAAATGGTAAAAACTAACTTAAGATAAAGATATTAAAAATATTATCTATACTAATTTACAAATCCAAAGAGATATTTTTGTTTTTTTGTTTGTATGTTTGTTTGTTTGGTTGAAGGCGCTAATCTCGGGAACTATTGGTCACATTGACACACGCGGTCCACAGGCCCCCAAAAAAAATATATATACAAGGCCAAGATTATTGATCAAGCTTGTGTTCGCATCATAAATGTCTACTATAATCTTCTCAAGAATACTAATTAAATATTATACCTATTATGTTAAGAGTATCGTGGGAATTGCAGATTCAAATTAATATGTTTAGTCACTTGAAATAAGTCTATACATTGTGGTGTTGTTTTATCAAAAACATAATCAGTGAGTGCTCATTAAGTCATTCCCATTACGTTTAGTGATGTATATTCTTGAAATGAATACTAAAAACTTAATTTGGTATTCTTCTGGTGTTAAATGTTAGTTTTAAATGAAATGAAAATATCTTTATTCATGTACGTCACAAAGTAACACTTATGAATGTCAAGATTATTGCTTTTACATTTATTGCCAGATTCGCAAAGAACGTGGTAATAAAACTCATGGCCACTCTTTTCTAATCGCCTGTAATTACATTTATTCTCGTTTACATAATTAAAATGAAACTCTCATAGGAGTGCCTCGTTGGGGCAGTGGTAGCTTATGCAACTGCCGCGACTGAATTACCGGGTTCGATTCCAGGGTCTGAACAAATATTTGTGCGATCCAATGTTTGTTTGGAATTCGAGTGTATACTATGTATAATATGTATGTATTTAAAAATATTAATGTTTATCAGTCGTCTAGATCCCATAACACAAGCTTATATTAGCTAGGAGATAATCGTCCAACCAGACAAGGTGCTCACGACTGGTGGTCCACGAACCAATGGTTGATGTTAGAGGTGTTGTGTATACAGTTGTTGTACTGTTGTACGTCGCAGTGTGCTGTACCTAGACGCTGTTGTGGCCAAAGAGGTAACCCGGCTGAACGGCCGCTTCTAGCTAGTGGTATTCCCGACGAGGACAGAGTAAATATCTGTATCTGGATCTGTAATACTTAAGTTAGTAAATTTTAATTTCTTTAGAGTTAACGACATTTTGAAATTTTCTGTTGCAGAGTAAAAGCAGTAAGTACTTATTTTACTTACTTATCAGTCACGCCTTTATCCCCAGCTTCAGCCCTATATTACGTATTTAGGACAAATACCACGGTTTGATGTCATTCGTGCTGGCTGGGCGCAACGATAGCTATTAGGTAAATAAATAAACATTGTGGATAGGAAGATGTCTTTATTTGCCATAAACTTGTTACTAAGATCTTATGAGTATAGGTAGGTACATTATGTTCCGCTACTCATCATGCAAACATTAGATTCAGTTTTTCTCAAATATAAAGAAAAAAAAAACTACAATAATAATTGGTCTTACAATAGCATTTAAATAAGTCACCATTGGTCACGTCCAACGAATGAGTGAGGAACGTTTGGACAAGAAAATATATTGTGCATAAGTAGAGGGTAAAAAGAGTCAAGGGAGACCGAAAATTACATACAAAAACTACATGAGCAGATTGTTCAAGAACGGAAATGTCAATAGTACTCGGAAACCAAAACATGCAAGTATGAATCGATCAACCCATTGCCACTTTAACGTGCTTACTCTACGAGCTATGTCGACCATTCTGGTTCACTGACGGAAAACCTTATTTCGGAGTTTAATCTATTAAATGGAGAAATATTATTTAAGCAGCTACGGAACTTGATACATTGCGTGTGGCTTACACCGTTTATCATGTTTTTATTTATAAAATATTTTTATCTGAATAAAGAATAATAAGAGATAAAAGTAAGTATAAATTGGTTTCTACCTATTCAATATGCAATTATCACTGTAACAATGAGTCGTCCGATGTCTCTCTGGTTTCTGCTAACTTTAGGTTTGTTCGCCACCGGATCTGTTCATACAACGAGTGAGTTGCATTTGTATTCGTTAAATCTGTAGGGCTCAAAACCCCGCTAGATAGTTTACGATAAATTCGTTAAGACCTAACGGTAGGATTGATCCTGAAATGACCTTTGCTTCGTTGGTCCCTAGTGCCATTAACACGTAGTCGTTAAACTATGTTAAATTGCTCAATTTTTTAAAAACTTTAAGAGCAAACTAATTTCTTTTAAGCTTGTAATGTTTTTAAACTTTCGCTATTTTCACTCATATTAATATGATATTATTTGCTCCGTAATATTATGAGGTAGAAAGCCTACCTTTTACTTCCCGACGTTTCGACCGGATTATACCAGCCGTGGTCTAGGGTTTCCGTCGCGAATAAGACCCGAAATATCATATTAATATTCGTTTAAGCTATTTCTAAATTAAGCTGCTTATCACATACTCTGAAAGTGTAGAATCTTTTATTTTCTTATATGGGTAGGTAGGTAGGTTTTTATATAGGTACCACTTATGGATTTTTGTGTATCAAGTATGAGTATTGTTATGCATCTTAAAATTTTTTGCACCCATGAACTGCCTATATACGCAAATCCATTGCACTATGTCTATTTAAGGTCGTCGGGAAGAACTTGCACACATAGTCTAAATTATTTAGTATTTATAGTAATTTCCCATTGTAAGTTTATGGATAAAATAAAGAGTATGGAATTTATTTTTGTGCTTATAGGCGTTTCTGTCATACGCATTACTGAATTCAAACATGGCTCATATAGGACCTGTATGAGAATGACATTAATGGTTCACTAATTTTAGGTAAGCAGATATGCGCTTGGTACGAGTCGCAATGTCTAACAAAGGCAGCAATAAGGATTTACGAGCACATGGTACATGGAATGAAAGGTTTAATTGAACCTATTGATCCAATGTACTTGGCGAGCGTTGGTGGACATGTAGACATGTTGGACTTTGAACTGACTAACGTTACAATGACAGGAATGCGAAATTGTAAGGTTGAGTTGTTGAAGTAAGTATAATTAGGGGCCACCGCAGAATAGCTATATTTCGTACTCGTACCCGCAACCGGTGACTTTGTTGTTCAAATACATCGATATAATTTCAAAATCCCCTAAGAGGAACCCTGCTTGCTGTGTGTTCTAAACGATTACAGTCCAGAGATAGAAGAACATTTGTGGCATTTCTTTTAGGAGACTTTCTGTTCAAGCCATTGATAACTGGAATGGCGAATGTTATATGTCTAAATATGGGTAGACTGTCAAATTTCACACCCAACGGAGTTTGTTTTTTAATGAGTAGGCATCAAGCTACATCGGCAAACTTTATCTCGTAATGAAGCCAGCCTCCCTCTGGCCATAAAATTGGAACACGTACTTTCATCTGGCAAAGAGCACCTTGAGCCTGGTTTGATTGTAATCTTGTGTCCCGGACGTGTTGTTTACTAACTGGACGAAGCCATAATATTATATATTTTACTTGCATACAGTAACATAGCATGTTACAATATTAATAATATTATAAATTTGCTATAATATTATAAATATTATATTCTGTTGCAGATTCCAGAGTGCTGAACAAAGGACATACGACTATTATTTACATTGCCCACTGTTAGTATTTGATTTTAATTTTACAACTAAAGGAAAATTGATTGATGTTGAGTTGAATGCTGAAGGTCAAGAATCGATAACAATAGGTTGGAACTAGTTTGCTTTTTATTTTAGATCTCAGTAATGTCTATTTGGTGTTGTATGTTTAGTTATTTCTTGTTTATCTATGCTAATTTTTTAAAGAGGATAAATTTCTAATATTTTTCGTAATGAATAGACTCAGAAATTAATGCGCCGATTTTAAAAATTATTTCACCATACTGAAAGAATTTTTAAAATCGGTACTAAGAATGTAGTTTCTCATTAGAAAGCCACATTCTTCGTGAGTAATATAAGCTACATTGGATTTTCAAAAAATTCGGGTTCCGTACAAAATCTCGAATAGGAAACACTTCACTTCAGCTAGTGTTGTTTGAAATGATATTTAATTAATTCCTTTTCAATTCAGTTTATAAACCTTAAATGATTACAGGATCAGGCCTTCAAGCGGGTGTTAAAGCATAGTCAGAGTGCAAGCCCTGACGCGAAAGTAGATTCTCTAGTCAGAGTGCAAGCCCTGACGCGAAAGTAGATTCTCTAGTCAGAGTGCAAGCCCTGACGCGAAAGTAGATTCTCTAGTCAGAGTGCAAGCCCTGACGCGAAAGTAGATTCTCTAGTCAGAGTGCAAGCCCTGACGCGAAAGTAGATTCTCTAGTCAGAGTGCAAGCCCTGACGCGAAAGTAGATTCTCTAGTCAGAGTGCAAGCCCTGACGCGAAAGTAGATTCTCTAGTCAGAGTGCAAGCCCTGACGCGAAAGTAGATTCTCTAGTCAGAGTGCAAGCCCTGACGCGAAAGTAGATTCTCTAGTCAGAGTGCAAGCCCTGACGCGAAAGTAGATTCTCTAGTCAGAGTGCAAGCCCTGACGCGAAAGTAGATTCTCAACTCTCGAAATTAACTGTAGCTCAAGCGTTTGGTCGGAAAATAAACAAATATCTTTTTAGCTAACTTTTTGATGACCATTTTTTTAACAAATACTTGATTAATGACCATTTTTTTTAACAAATTCTTGGTGATTTATATTTCAGATGATTACCTCATACTCATAAATGGAATTTCTGAAAAAGTTATATCTGACAAGGATAATAAGCCACATTTCACGCTTAAGGATATTGAAGTAGATACAGTGCTCGGAGGGAAAATGCTAATTGTAAAAAAGAGCCTATCTAAAGGAGACGAAGTGAATCGTAAGTTTTAACGTAATCTAAATAATATTTATTTATTTAATTAATTTATTTGTTTTAGGTAGGCCTGCAGACTAATTTCAAAATGGTTCGGTATATTTAAACGTTGATAAATTTTTATGTACAAGCCTCCAATATGAATTATAAAAAAAAACAATAAATATAAATATCCATCACGCCTTATCCCCGAAGGGGTAGCAGAGGCCTATTATATGCCCACTTTTCACCGTGTGGATTCCTGTCCCACGTAATAGGTGGTGAGCCCATTGCCGTGTTGAAAATAGACAGACGCAGGTTGTGGCTACCTGCTGTTGAACTTTTTCAAGCCGCCCATAAGGCCTTCAACCAGGCTTAACGACTGCCATTTTACTGGCAACCGGGACCAACGGCTTAACGTGCCTTCCGAAGCACGGAAACGCTCGCAAATGTAAATGCCACAAAGTGGTCACCCATCCGAGGACCAGCCATAGTGAAAGTTGCGTAACTCAGTGATCGTTTACAGAACACTGAGACCGCGGGGCCACGAGCGCTTCTACAATAAATATGAAACTTTATACTCACACACATATTCGTATTATCCACTTATATAAACAGAATATTTATAATAGAATAATAATAGATAAACTGAATAGAATATGCTAAGCTGGGTGAATGAAGTTCAGTGCCGAACGACCCAGGTGGCATCGTTTTTTTCAAAATATAAATTAGCCAAGAAACGTCTAATAGTCGCTACACTGGTGCAGAATAGGTCAACATCAAGATGCCTTGGAATCTGGTTAAAATAAAATGAACTTCTTATAAAAAGTATTCTATCTATAGTTTGGGGCGTTTTATATGCCTCTGCCTACCCCTTCGGGGATAAAGGCGTGACAATATGTATGTATGTATGTATCTATAGTTGTTTATATAGTTTATATAAACATTTAATTAAGCTGATATAGAAACTTTCAATTCAATTTTGTTGCACACTGCGCCGAACGGGCTTGACCATTCCGCCAAATACAGACATGCGATGAAGAATAATTGTGTCAAAAAAGAGGAAATTAAATTAAAAGAGGGACAATATTGGTTTTGATCTAAGCCAATTGCACTAGTTCTGAAAGTGATATCTCCTGATTAAACACACTGAAACAAACACAAATAAAATAGATTTATTGGTTAAAAATAACATTATATACCACACCAACACACACATTACATTTATAGCCTGATGGAGTTACACTGGATAAAGGATATCAACAACCTGAATAGTTTAGGAGAGGAGTAGGTCAGTAGAGAGGGAAAATTAATAGGTAAGGGGATGTCTAGTTCAATTAAGCAAGAATACAAGTTGAGAGATAAAGCGTTTCTGGGACAACTGAAAAAGATGTGATCTAACGAGCCCTCATCCAAACCACACTCACATATAGAAGAATCGCGGATGCGTATCTTTAGAAGGAATATCGGAGTACAGCAAAAGCCAGAACGCAATCTGCAGACAACCGATATGAATGATTATGAAATCTTTTTATATAAAGACGATACGATAAAACCAAGGTTTTGAAACTATATCTGGTTGGATAGCATGAAAGAACCTGCCATATATAAACTTAGTGTATTTTTTCTTACTGGCGTTTAGTCGTGCGACTACGGCCCTAGTCGCGATGAAGTAGTATGTACCCATCCAGAAATGCTTAGGTCTATTATAATATTTTTGTATACAAAATTTGTACAATTTTTCTGTTTTGCAGTTGACTTCTGTTTGTCGTACGTAAACAGCCATGGGGAGGAATATGAAACGTTCTTACGGACCCAGGTTTTGAAGAATTTCATGGTGAAATTTAGGCAAACAATTAACATATACCTGAGAGTAATCCCAATCAACGAAATATTCAGAAAAGAGTAAAATAACTGTCATGAAATTGAACTCAACAAAATATGTTATACATACAATATATTATAATAATAATTTTTTATTTAATATTTAACTAACTATCTTCACGCTGTATCCCTGACGGGGTAGTCAGAGAGGACAGATCGCCAGGCTTCGCGATCCATGCATACTTCTTTCGCTTCTTCAAGATTCATCAATCGCTTCCTACACGCACGTCTGGGTATCCGAGTACTTTTGACCTTTCCGTTTTTGAGCAATCTGCTCACGTGGCCTTCATATGTAAGTCTCGGCCTACCCTGACTTCATCGGGTGCCCTTTCGATCGCATATTTTTTTTCAGCATAATGTAGTTTAGCATAACAGTTTCAGCATAAAATTTTCTCGCATAAATTATGATAAGCAGAGTGTTATAAACGCATAATGGTTTTATTGGCATAACATTAACTTACTCTAATTTTTTTATCATAATTTTAATCAGCATAAATGTAAAGGGTATAAATGTTATACGCCTAAAGATAATTTATCATAAAATACATAACGCATAATGGAGGTATGGATAACCGTTTAAATCATAAATGAATAATAATTTGAATAAGAATATTTAAGAAATGATAAGACACCATTGTAAATAATCATCTCACTCATAGCCAAGTTTTTAAGCTGTAACTTACAAAACGATATTTTAAGTGTTATTTTTTTAGACTAGTCTTGAGCAAAGTCGTAAATAGGTACGACGACGAGCGAAGCGAGGAGGAGTGTTAGGTCACTTGGGACCACAACGCGCGAGTCGAGCGAGCGAAGCGAACGAGCCGCGGCAGGGGCCGGCGATGCGCCAGAATAGAATCGCTCGTTTTAATCTACCTACTTTCTTTTTGTATTTTATTTAAATATTCTATATATAAGTGTTTAAATTTTGAACTTCAGTAAAGTAACTATCGACATTTTTAATCAGTGGGCATTTCAATCTTAGACAGTTCAAGCTTAGATATAAAAAAAGACGTGTGGCACTCTGAGACTGCTGCGGTAAAGCTATTGCATAGCATACCTTTGTTTTTCTTTGATATTAATTCAAGTTACACTAAAAAAAACAGAAAAAAAAACCAAAAAAAAAAATACCCTCACCCTAACCCCACCCTCACGCTCACAGTCGCCCTCATCCTCAGCCTCACACTCACACTCACTATCATCACGTCTCGATCCGTGCGAGCTTCGTACAGTCGTACCATATAATATATGTACATATACGTTAAGCCAACGCTCGGTGAACTTCGTGTGACCTCGTCTCGACCTTCGTCTTAGGTTTTTTCCTTACGTAATTTCTTGATTAAAGCTCACTCAAAGCCCGCGATAAAAACTATGCAATAGCTTAATGAAAATATTTACTCGTTAACATTATGGTATTCTATATATATGGCTTGTATTCTTTATGCGAGAGTGAATGATATGCCAATAAATGTTATGATTAGTAATCGTTATTGTAAAAAAAATTATGCGTAAACATTTTATGCGGGTATATCATTATTATAAAAAAGTTATGTTGGAGATGTATAGGAGATGGCGCTAGTTGCCATATATACATCGACTTCGTGTTTATCGTGTAATTAAAAATATTTAACTGTTTCCATATAGTGAAGTGACGTAATAATTACATAGATTAACATCCAAAATTTCGCATCTGTTGTGAGTGAAGAGTTACCTAAGCTGTAGAAGGATTTAAAAGTGTAAAACCGCACAAGCAGATGCATGTGTTATAACAAAGTTATTAAGTGATATCAAACCACATATATAATAATTTAATATGATATCAAAGTCTGTACAAGTGTACACTTTCTAAAGAAAAACATCTATAATCAGAAAAGTACGATAAAGTTTGTAAATCAGAAAATTCAGTTATCGAAGAAACTAATATTAACTTTTTTGAATAGTGATATTTACCTACCTACCATCAACAAATATTAGTAAAACTTCGTTACCGCGATTCAGCCGGCAGCGTAACTGAAACTACTATCAGCGTACATTTATAACAAACACAGTTGTCGTGCTATCAAACTAAAATTTTTCGATTATTTCTTTTTGGAGTTTGTTTTGTGTCATTTAATTGTCTATTGACATATTGGAGGATATATTACACGGTATGAATTTATAAAATTATGGATTCTTAAAAAATATGGATACTTTCGAAGGATGAAGAAGATTTATAAAACATTAAATTTTTTGGAGTTTGTTCTCTGTCACTTAGTTGACTATTGACATATTGGAGGATTTAATAAACAGCATGAATTTATAAAATTATGAAAGGGAGCTGCTTAGAGGGTTGAAGAAGATTTATAAAACAAATGTGACAAAGCTCTAGTGACACCGAACATTCCCGGTTATAAATACCTGATCCTTTCCGTAGGACGTGTGTTTGTTAGAATTATTTTTCATGTTTGCTGTAATCAATTGTACATAGCGATTTTATTGTTTTCCCTTTTTTTATATAATTTTATTTTATCTTATTGTGACAAGCTATCTGTACAGTTTCTCAATTTCTTGAATATAACTGATCAAATGTCATAATCTGCTGGATGAAGTGTGTATTGTATAGTTGGATACCTATTCATAGGTATGCTTAAGTCTTTTCTTCGAAAACCGACTTTGTACCAAGTAGTCGGTAACTTTATTTTAACTTTTCTGGTTATTAATTTATTTCTACCGTTTTGCTCTTTTGCAAGATTCGTTTAGGTACTTATTTTCATTACGGTTTGACATTAATGGACATATTTCGAATTAATTTATAATTTTTAATTTTAATTTATTTTGATTGATGTTATGGGTTGTTACTCTTAATTGTGAACTCTGTTGTAATATGTATCATATTTAACTTTACTTCATTAGTGAATTGTAATAGACTGAACTTCATAAGTATTCGGTGTGATCACACTGTAACAGTTCTAGACAACTCAACATTAAATATTAGGTTCTTTGACTTCGTTGCACTATACCTACCTCTTTCTGTATTTTTAGGTCACATAACCAACTCAACTAAAAAAATAAAAAAAAAAGTCTTCGCAACCTAACCTTTAGCTTGCCCCCACTGCCCTTTATCTGCGCGTACTTTTGCACATGGGCTGAAGGTGCACATAGGCCGAATGCACAAGGGGGCTCGCCCAGTGTCCAACAGTCCGCAATCTTCGACCGACAGGTCGGGTGATCGGTCGGCCGGCCAGGTCTTGCAACTGCAGGCATCTCAGCGGTGGCTGGACTGTCTGTCGGCGTTGAAATCCGGCACACCGGTGCTCAAGCACATACCCAAGGGGGCCCGGAATCAGGCCGCGTGCAGATTGTCTGAAATAATCGAGGATTGCGTCAACTGCAATGGCGAGGAGGAATGGGGTAGGCTCCTTACTTTCTCGTTTACTGCACTCAGAGTTCCTTCCACGGGAGCGCCCGGTAATATGACATCAAAGGTAAAGGCAAATGTCTTATCATCGGGGTTCCGGCTTTCGGATGCGGATTCGGACCACGCGGGAAAGCGCGCTGGGTCTTTCTCTGCTAAGAGAGTCATTGAGGGGAAGGTGTTTGAGGGAGATCTGCGGGGAGCTGTACGTGTCCTTCTATCGGATGATTCGTTTGCTCAACACGACCCTGAAACTCTGGCTGCGATGAGGCTCAAGCACCCGGGTCCATCGCGACAGCTGGAGTTCCCTCCGCCACCCGATGCAGCATGTATGCCCATTCAGGTGTCCAGAGATGAGGTAGGGCAGGCATTACATTCCTTCTACAGCGGCTCTGCTGCGGGCCTGGATGGGATTCGACCCGGACATTTGAAGGAGCTTACGTCGGCGTCCGCGGGTGACAGCGGTTTACGTTTGTTAGAGAGCCTGACGAGATTGGTAAATTTGTTGCTGAGTGGTAAACTCAATCTCTCAATCGGACCCTATCTCTACGGGGCATCGCTTTGTGCCCTTAGAAAAAAGAATGGGGGAATAAAACCCATAGCGATAGGCAGCACATTTAGGCGGTTGGCTGCTAAACTGGCTTGTCGGTCGGCAAGTGAGGCCATGTCGGAGTATTTGCAGCCTCATCAGCTTGGTTTTGGGACACGGCGAGGGTGCGAGGCTGCGATCCATGCCACGCGCGCCAATAATGGACAGTGGTCCAGTAATGGACCCATTGAACGCAAATTGTGTGGTCGTAAAACTAGACATACGAAACGCTTTTAACACCTTGGAAAGAGACATCCTGTTGAATGAGGTCAGGGAGAGGATTCCTTCACTTTATCCCTTCTTGCATCAGGTTTATTTTTCTCCTTCTAACCTTTTTTTTCAGAAGTGAGCTTATTTCCTCTGAGGTAGGAGTGCAGCAGGGAGATCCACTAGGCCCATTAATCTTCAGTTTGGCCATTCACAAGGTTATCACGGAACTGAAGTCGTCCCTCAATCTGTGGTATCTGGACGATGGTACTATCGGGGGAGCACCGGGCAACGTTCAACGGGACTTGGAGGTACTCATTCCTCGATTTAGGGCACTGGGTCTGGATATCAATCCCCCAAAGTGCGAATTCTTCCCATGCTGCACAGAGGTAAGCTCCCACTTCTTTAGTGAGCTTTTACCCGTCCTCAAATCTCTTTCTTCAAATTCTTTTTTCCTTTTGGGCTCCCCTATCTTTCTCAGTGCCGTGCCGGGTGCTATTGCTTCCCGGAGGCAGCTTCTTCTTAGCGCACAAGAGCGTCTCGTGGATTTGTCGGCGCATGTCGCCCAGGTGTTGCTGCGTATGTGTTTTGCACTACCCAAAATTAATTACCTTCTGCGGACTGCACGTACATGGCTGTGCAGTGAGGAGGTCTCGTGTTTCGATGACTCGTTGAGGAGCGTAGTGGAGTCCATACTTAACGTCTTCCTTGATGAGTCGCAGTGGCTTCAGGCGTCCTCTCCGGTTTGGTACGGGGGTCTCGGGGTTCGGCGTGCTCAGGATGTGGGCTTGCCGGCTTTTATTGCGTCGGCGCACGGGGTGGCAGGACTCGTTGCTACTATACTCCAGTTGGATGGCGACGGGTTCAGCATACCCTATGTGTCCGGGGCGGTCACAGCCTGGTCCACACTTGCTCCGGGAGCGTCATTCCCGAGTACTCCTGCGGTCCAGCGTTCGTGGAGTGATGTCCTCGCCGAGAAAAATTATAGCTTGTTGGTGGGTGGGGCTGCGGGGGCGGACTTGGCCAGACTGCGGGCGGTGGCACAACATGAGTCAGGGGCTTGGCTGTTCGCTCTGCCATCGCCCAATATGGGAACTTTGTTGGACGATAACTCACTGCGGGTGGCTGCCGCTCTCCGCTTGGGCTGCAGAGTGTGTGAACCTCATCTATGCATCTGCGGTACCTTGGTGGAGAGCGATGGTCATCACGCGCTGAGTTGTCGTCGCTGCACAGGCTTCCGCGCCACCATGCCCTTAATGATTTAATCCGACGTGCACTGGTGTCAGCTGGTGTCCCCTGCGTGCTCGAGCCGCCGGGTCTGTCCCGCGCGGACGGCAAGAGACCGGATGGTTTGACCCTCGTGCCTTGGCAGAATGGCAAGTGCCTGGTATGGGACGCAACATGCGTCAGCACTTTTGCCGCCAGTCACCTTTTTCGTACCGTCCACTCACCAGCGGCCGCAGCGGAAGATGCCGCTCACACAAAGCGACAAAAGTAGGCAGTGATGGAGTCCCGGTATATAGTCGTACCGGTGGCTGTGGAAACGATCGGCTGCTGGGGGAGCGAGGCTAAGGCTTTTATTTCTGAGATTGGTCGCAGAATAAAGGAAAAGACTCATGACTCCCACGCCCGGTCGTACCTGGTGCAAAGGATAGCCATTGCTATCCAACGAGGCAATGCCGCAAGTGTATTGGGCACCTTTGCATCGGGTATGGTCAGGGGTGGGTTATTCAGCAGGGAATAGGTGGGTGTAGCCATTATATATATGATTGATAAAAAAAAAAAAAATTATAATAAATTTCATGGATTCAATAAAAAGTTATGGGAAAATATAGTATGCCTAATGATTTATTCTGTTTGAACGTTATGCGAAACGAAAAGTATGCCAAAAAACTTTATGCAGTTTTAAGTTATGCCTCGAAAATTTATGCAACCCAATACGGACCCGACTTCTTCTACCCTCTACATTCGCACAATATATATTCTTCGTCAATCGTTCCTCACTCATTCGTTGGACGTGTCCAAACCAACTGAGCACGCCTTTTTCCAGCTTAACGCTGACACTTTCAGTCAAACCTGCCATATTGCGTATCACTTCGTTACGTATTCGGTCGGCCAAAGTAACGCCGCACAATTTTCGAAGTGATCGCATCTCCACAGCATTCAATTTACTTTCATGCATCTGCTGACATACCCAGGTTTCGCTACCGTAAAGCAAAGTTGGCACTAGCACTGCGTTATGAATCGCCAGTCGTGCTTTTTTTACGATGCTTTGTCGCTTTACTAACTGGGACAAAGCACCGTTTACTTTGTTTCTGGCAGCTACTATCTCTTTCAAATACTAGAACCTTAGTTTTACTTGCATTCAAGCGAATACCCATACTTTCACACTCCTCTTATAATTCTCATATTAGTGACTAATGCCTGAAGGTCGGCTTCTGATGAGGCCATGAGCACGGCATCATCAGCGTACAGCAGACAATTTACTTTAAAGTCACCCAAATTCACACCCATATCACAATCTTTCAACTTCTGCAGGCAACTGTCCAGATACACTATGAACAGCCAGGCGGACATGACACAACCCTGTTTGACGCCTGTACAGACATCAAAAAGAGGTGACACATCCCCCCCTACTCGCACGCAAGCCTTACAGTCTCTATAAAGCGACTGTATTGCCCGCAGTAGCGAGCCGTCCACTCCATATCCGGGCAGCAAATCCCACCAAGTTTCTCTCACAACGTTATCAAATGCTTTCTCCAGATCCACAAAAGCGCAGAAAACCTTCTGGCTAATAGCCAGAAACTTGTTCGCGATCATGCGGAGAGAAAACACTTCATCCATGCAACCTCTTCCACGCCGGAATCCACATTGAGCCTCCCATAAATACCTTTCAGACTTTTCTTGCATTCTTGCCGTTATAAACTTTGCATACACTTTACTAGCTAAGCTGACCAAGCTGATCGCCCTGTAGCTGGAGCAGTTTAGGCGCGAGCCTTTCCCTTTGTAAATAGGTACTACAACTGCTATTCGCCAGTCATCTGGGTCCTCACCCGTCCGCCAGCACAAGTTGCATAACAGACATAGTTTGTCCCAGACGCGCGAGCCCCCGTACTTCATCATCTCAGCAGTAACTCTGTCTTTTCCCGCAGCCTTACTACATTTCATACTTCTTATCCCTTGTTCAATTTCTTTCATACTAATGACTTCAATGACATCGGGATCCAGAGCATCGAAGTGAGTTCCACTTCCCGATGTGGCATCTCCGTCTTTTCTTGCATACATCTTTCCATAATATTCACTCCATCTGTGCAGGACGTCAGTTCGGTCTGTTAGGACGTCATTGTTAACACCAAGCACTTTATTCATACTGTAGATTGCCGACCAACTCCGGGTTTTGCCTGACTCTTTCCAGAAGAGGCATTATCCCGGAAATTGGCCGACAACTTTTCATCCGCTTTCATTCTGCACCTTTCACGAGCTTCTTCTATCTGTGCCTTCGTGTTAACTTTTTGCAGCCTGTATCTCTCTTTCATATTAAAATCATTCCGCGAGGCTAAGTAGTCTAACCATGCTTTCTTCTTCATTCGAACTGCTTGTTTCACTTCCTCATTCCACCATGCATCACGCTTATTACTACTGCCTCTTTTCGTTTCTCCACACACTTCCGCAGCGCCATTTACCATACTATCCCTAAGGTTCTGCCATACACTTTCCACATTCTCACTACTAACATTGACATCGCCAAGCTTTTCGGCTACCCTTTCTTTATATTTATCCCTAATGGATGCATCCTGCAGCTTCCAGCTTTTGATGCTATAAGTCGGCTCAGGTTCAGGACACTCGGTAGGATGATGCCAACCCGTGGACAGACCCCTAATCCTAGTTATGACTAGGTAGTGGTCAGATCTCAGCTCAGCGCCTCGATAAAACCTTGTGTCCATCACCTGTTTAAGGAGCCGACTATCCATTAGGAATAGATCTATCATGCTTCTCTTTGATTTACATCTCCTCGTATACATATGAATTTGTTTGTGATCGAACATTGTGTTCGCCACAAACAAATCCTTATCCTTACAAAATGCCAGTATAAACTTGCCAGCGTCGTTCACCCTTTTATCCCCATACTTCCCGAGTACCGACTCAAAACCATCGCGAGCGGTACCCACCCATCCATTCAAGTCTCCACATACCATAAGCCTTTCATTTCCTTCTATCACATTTAGAGCTTTCCTACTCTCCCAGAAGTCCTCTAGCTCACTCGCCGTCGACGACGATACTGGCGCGTAAGCAGCTACCAGAAAAATCATCGTCAAACCAAGTTTTAGACGGATCCAGAGGATTCTGGGACCTACCAGTTTGCACTCATACATATCGGAGGCCAATCGCGAGGACAACGAAAGTCCAACCCCCGACTGCCATGCTCGTTCTCTGGTACTCCAGACCATAGCGCGAGCACCCCACCCGGGAGCTCCAAGACTTCGCTGCGCTTGCGCTTGGTCTCTGTCAAGCACACTACATCTAACTTTCTCTTATTCATAACATCCATCAACTCATTTATCTTATCTGCTATTCCTCCTCTAACATTCCACGCAGCTACCCTGCACTCCATCCTCCATTTCCCGCCGTGTCGGGCCGCGCGTGTAGGGTGGCCGTCCCTTACGCCGCTCTGGCACACACTTTTCGCACCAGCGGGGACGAACTGGTGCGCGTCGCCTTGGTGACGCCCTAACATTGTTCGCCCTGGTGGCACTCGTGTTGGAGTAGAATTGCAGCCGTAGCTGGCAGGGATGGCGACTTGCACGCTTCTACACTTCAGAAGTTGATTTATAAGAATAGCCTACGCGCCACTCTCTTGACCTAATGTCTCTTTTTTTGTCTAATTCTCTTATGTGGCGCTAACGAAGTTGCGCCGGTCAGCTAGTACATATGATAATATCGTAACAAAGTAAAAATATTATATTCTACATAAAATACAATAACAATAAATATCACAAACAACATTAAAAATAATATTATACAATATTAATAAATATCAACTTAATTTAACTTAATATTAACATTAAATATAACCTTAAAAATATGATACATAACTAAAATATATTATTAAAAGAGGTCCCTTTAGGCAAGGTTCAAAAAAAAGGGAAAACTTGAACATTGAATATTTTTACAAAAAAATGCTTGTTTTGTGTTCATTAAAGGATACCAATACCAAAAATGTGGTTTTTAGATTTTTTGTCAGTCTGTTTGTCCGCAGTAGCTTTGTCCGGGATAAACTCAGAAACTACTGTTTGGATTTAATTCAAATTTTGCAGGAACATCAACAATAGGTCAGGTCTACACATAGGCTATATATTATCTCGCTACATAATCTGGGAGCTAGGCAGAGAACAATCAACTATAAATGAATGCCCGGGGTAACCTCAGAAACTACTGATTGGATTTAATTCAAATTTTGCAGGAACATTTACAATAGGTCGGGTCTACACATAGACTATATATTATCTCGCTACATAACCTAGGAGCTAGGCAGATTACAATTAACTATAAATGAATGTCCGGGATAAACTCTGAAATTGAAATTGAACTAATAATTGAATTTAATTCAAATGTTGTTTGATCACAAACAAAATGTTGGCCCTACACATAGGCATTATCACGCTTTATAACCTAGGAGCTTGGCAGAGATCAATTAGCTATAAATACATGTCCGGGATAAACTCAGAAATCACTCAATGGATTTTATTCGAATTTTTCAGGAACATTAACTGTAGACCGGGTCTAAATATAAGCTATATATTATCACGCTTCATAACCTAGGAGCTCGGCAGAGAACAATTAGGTATATATGCAATTCCGGTATAAACTCAATAATTTTACATATATTTAATTGAAGTTTTTGATTTAATTAACAATAGGTCTACATATAGGCTATACCGAGTGGCGCCGAGGATATCACATTAATTTGAACCACGTACAGTACATGTAGTCTTCTGCGAAAATACCCCAACATGAACCAAAAATACTAATCAGTTTAGCCAGGATTCGCTTATGTTTGTTTACTTTATTTCATCACCATGTGTTTAATAGAAAAGAACCTTAGTAGGTATTGACCTAGGTCAGTACCTAGGACATCGACCCGACACGTTGCCGCTCTTACTAAGATATTTTTAAATAAAATTCAACCACATTTCAATGAAATAAAGTTGACAATTCTCAGTCGTTCGTTTGAGAGTGCGAAAAGAAAAAAAATGATTATATTTCTCTCTATCTGACCTAGCCGCATAGCTAGGGAGTTCAGCAGTGAAACAAATATCGATATTTGGATATTTATTAAAATATCACCGTTTAATAAAATCTCTACCACAAGCAAAGGTTTTAAAACAATATGTATTTATTACTTAATTTAACCTGACTCAGTAATTACTGAGTCAGGTTAAATATCAATTGATATGGGACGGGTTACAGATAAATCCGCTATTTCTACAGTTTAATCATCACGGCAAGTAAAATGAACTACTATGTACGTATTATAAATATACTATATTATATTACATATATATATATTGTGTACATATACATATACATGTATATATAGTGATTTGTCTGATGATAACTTGTCATTTCACTCGGCCTATGATGGTGACTCCTTATCTGAGAATGACAGTTATGGCTCTGTAATGAGTACGTTAGGTGATCAACTCCTTAGATGTTTTGAGACAGAAATATGGCGAACTCTAAATGTTTGTCATATAAATGCAGAAAGCGTGCCTTACCATTATAGTGACCTCCTTGAAACTTTTACCAATTCCCAGGTGTATGCCTGATTCTGCGTCTGGTCTTAGTAAAGAACTCCCTAACTGATATAGAAGACCCTCTGAGTCTAGATTTCGCATTCCAGACCGCAGATTTAAAGACAGCATCATTAAATCTCACCAGAATGGGACGATGATGACTAGCTCCCGCAGCTCCCAGGCGATGGCAGATCTTTATGGATGTAGCTGGAATATCCTTTAAAGCCAGGCCCGGCAGTCGGTATTCGTTAAGGCAAGGTTACATTTTGGAATGCGCTGTTGTTGGATACAGGATGGCTTTGTAATGGTTAAAGCGCCGGATGGACGACGCCACAAGATAACTACTACTGACGAACTCTTGAATATAGTTTAAAAACATCCAAAAGTGTGATGGCCAACTTCCGCACTTGTTACTGTGATAACTTTAATAAAATTTGTCTCCAGTAGCCACAGTTCATAGTCATATTCAGTAGGTGCATTATGTAATATTACAATATTTTTCTCTAGTGGTGTGTGTTTGCTGGTGGGTGGTGCAGACATTGTGAAGAAGTTACTTCTACTTTGCATAGCACAGGTATATTATATTATTCTACTATTTGTATTTATTGGTATTTTATTTAGTTAAGTATTATATATAATATTTATCATTTTACTATTATGAGTGATTTGTCTGATGATAACTTGTCATTTCACTCGGCCTATGATGGGGACTCCTTATCTGAGAATGACAGTTATGGCTCTGTAATGAGTACGTTAGGTGATCAACTCCTTAGATGTTTTGAGACAGAAATAGGGCGAACTCTAAATGTTTGTCATATAAATGCAGAAAGCGTGCCTTACCATTTTAGTGACCTCCTTGAAACTTTTACCAATTCCCAGGCGAATGCCATTCTGATTTCTGAAAGTTTTCTTAAATCTAATCTTCTTTCTACATACTATGCACTACCAGGTTTTATTTTAGTACGAAATGACAGAGAGGGTAAGGGGAGGGGTGTGGTTGCGATATATCTTCGAAGTGACTTTCCTTACAAAGTTGTAGCCACATCTCCCCCCCAGTACTCGGCTAGTGCGGAGTTTCTCTTCCTTGAAGTGTGGGTTAAGGGAGTCAAGGTCCTTCTAGGAGTAGTTTATTGCCGCCCCACTGTTGACTATTTCACCGATTTGGAATCGGTTTTGGAATCTCTGGGGTCTGACTATGAGCATCATATCATCATGGGTGACTTTAATACTAATCTCCTCATTCCTAGCTCTTCGCGTGCTATAAGATTGCTACACATAGTTGAGTCGGCTTGTCTCCATGTGTTACCGCTACAAGCTACACATCACTATGTGGATGTACCTGATACATGGATTGATCTAATTCTAACCTCTTCCCCTTCTCTAGTTCACTCTCACGGACAACTTTTAACTCCAGCTTTCTCTCGGCATGATCTGATTTATCTTTCCTATACTCTCAAACCCCTGAAATTGAAACCCAAAGTTCTGCACATGCGTTGTTTTGGGAAATTAGACGTCAATTTACTACGTAACGATGCTGCTGGGATTGACTGGGAGTCATTGATAGAGGCTAACACTATTGATAAAAAGATTCCTGTATTTAACAAAGCTGTCATTGATCTTTATGCTAGACATGTACCTATTAAGAAAGTGAAATTAAAGCGTCCTCCAGCACCTTGGATTACGACTGAGGTCCGACTTGCAATGAAATACAAAGACCGAGCATTTCGTAAATTTAAAAATAATAGATCGGATGTCCACTGGGATCTATACAAGACTGCTCGGAATCGGTGTAATCAGGTGATACGAAACACTAAACGCCGACACATCTTTAACAGTATTTTTATAGTTTCACCTGCTGATATATGGAGATTTCTGGGTTCTTTGGGCATTGGTAGGACTAGGCAGTTGGAGTTGCCTAAGACTATTGAGTTGGGTGCCATAAATATACATTTCTCCACCTCACAGACCATGGTAGGTCAACTCAAGCGTCAAACGGTGGACTTTCTGGCAGTTCTGCCCGTTCCCAGTTACGATCCTTTTAAATTTTCTTCAGTTTCCGAGGATGAGATAAAAAAAAACTATTTTTTCAATAAAATCTAAAGCTGTTGGTTGTGATAACATTACCCGCCGCATGATTACCACTATCCTAGAACAACTCCTGCCTGCTATCTGTCACATCATTAACTTTTCCCTTGATTCCGGTCAGTTCCCTGCTCTCTGGCGTAAAGCTTATGTGCGTCCCTTGCCTAAAATTTCTAACCCCTCCCTTCCTAACCACTTTCGTCCCATTTCAATACTTCCTTTTCTGTCTAAAGTGTTAGAAGCATGTGTGCAAGGCCAACTTTCGAAATTTATTTATCGCAATGCCATATTAAGCCCATTTCAATCTGGTTTTAGACCAGGACACAGCACCACTACTGCTCTCCTGAAGGTAACTGGCGATGTTAGAGACGGAATGGAAAAGGGTATGGTTACAGTGTTAGTGCTGGTGGATTTTTCGAATGCTTTTAACAGCGTCAATCATGACATTTTATTGGCTATTCTTGGCCACATTGGGATCTCATCTGACGAGCTGGAATGGTTTTCCTCTTATCTTCGGGACCGCCAACAATCAGTTTTAGTTGATGATACTTCATCTCGCTGGTGCAACCTTGATGCTGGGGTCCATCAAGGCGGTATACTCTCTCCTCTTCTATTTGCTATATTTATAAATTTTCTCACTTCTGACCTTCAGTGTGCGTATCACTTGTATGCCGATGACCTGCAGGTGTATAGTCAAGCGAGTGTTGATAACATTGCGCAGGCTATTGATAGAGTCAATAAAGATTTGGATGCCATTGGGAGCTGGTGTGATAGGTTTGGCCTGACGGTTAACCCGGATAAATGCCAGTGTTTAATTGTAGGAAGCTCTCGGATGATGAGTAGGCTGGAAGGTGTAAGCCTGCCACAATGTATATTTAAGACTCAGGCTATCCCGGTTACGTCTACTGTCAAGAACTTGGGGCTGTATATTGATTCCTTTCTAGATTGGCGTTCTCAGGTTACCAAAGTCAGCCAGAGGGTTACTGTAACACTACGGGCATTTTACAGACTGAAAAACTTTCTTCCAGTTAGAGCTAAGATAACGCTTGTGCAGACGCTAATCCTTCCTATTATTGACTATGGTGATATGTGCTATTTCGACCAGAATGCAGATCTGCTCAATAAGCTTGACCGACTTCTCAATAATTGCATTCGATTTGTTTTCAATCTCAGAAAATATGACCACGTCTCTACTTATCGGGAGCAGATGGGTTGGTTGCCCATACGTCGAAGTCGCAGTTGGCGTGCGGTGACTATGGTCTATTCACTTTTAAATTCCCTTTATGCTCCACCTTATTTAACTTCAAATTTTCAACTATCCTGTTCTAATCATAACAAACACTTACGCTCTTCTAACAATCTGCTCCTTCTCTGTCCCACTCACAACTCTAGTTTTGTACACTCTTCTTTCGTTGTGCAATCAATTCTTTACTGGAATGCACTCCATCTTGATGTCAGGTTGTCTACTAGTCGGGAATCCTTTAGGGAGAAGGTACGGCTGCTTTATAGTGAACCATAGCTAAAACAATAATGTTTTCTTTTTCACTGTCACTATGTCCATTTATGTGTATGTATATATTTATTATATTTATATATTTATGTATGTGTATATATATATATGTGTGTATGTCTGTGTATATGTATGTATGTATTTATATATTTGTGTAAATCGTGTTTATGTATATCATATAGTATGCTGTACAATTTCTCATATCCCTGAGCACCTACCTAATATCATCTCTGCATCACCCTAAGGTTGACTGGTAGAAAATGCCTAAGGCATTAAGTCCACCTTGTACTTTGTGCTAAAGTTTTAATTTAAGTTAAAATTTTTATTACTTTCTTGACCTTCTCTTTCAATACTAAGGTTCGGTTTTCAGAAAGCGATCACTCTTAGCCAAGGCTTGTTTACCGGTTATTTTTAAAACCTAAATCAGTGATAAGTACATTAGGAGCGTTTTATTTAGGTTTGGCTCTACCTTAACCTTAAATAAACCGGTTTTCTTAAAAGGCAAAATCAAATAGGTTTTGAATCTATTTAGCGGTTTTTAAAGGTTTTCATTTCGCTCTTACCGACAACATCGCCACCGCTGGCTTTCTATTCGGGGCGAATTCGAATTCAACAAATCAGACGTCATTAAAATCGGTCCAGCTATTCTTGAGTTATAAGTGGTTATTAAACTTTGTTTTACTTATTTGGAAGCTAAACAATCATTAATGAAAAAAGTAATTAATGCGGCAAATGAAATAAGAAGAACTTTAACTACTGGTGTAGTGAAAAGTGGCCTACGTAAAAGACTGTGAAGATATGTGCAGAAAAAAGGGTGTAAGGGGTCTATCGACATCTTTGGGCCCAAGCCGACCTCACCTGCACGTTGTTTACCTGCTGATTTACGGACGAGGCTACGGCTAGCAGGTACTTTATGTGTACCAGGCGGGTAATTTTTTTTTTTGAACGTTTGTTACCACCGTGCAGCTCAAATAACTTTTGAGTTATGTTCGTGGTTCAGCGGCTGCAAGCCGGGACTTAGAGCAAGATTTGCTGCAGGAGGTGTGGGACCTGTAGGTGTTATGTGGCGTCTAGTGGCGGTGTCGTATTTATGCTAAACCGGCTATATTGTTGAGGACCGCTTTGTTAAAAAGGCCGGTGTGTGCGTATTTGTTAGGGCGGATGTTTATGTTCGCCGTCTGCTCCGCCTGGAAGACCCATCCATTTATGTCATCTGACTTCACGTGAATCATGGTTCTATTAGCCAGACCTAGGTATGCCTTTACTGTTCCCATAAAGGGTATATGGAGACGACTTGGCTCTTTGACTCGGCAGGGCGGCAGATGACGGGCAGGTGCGGTTTTCGAACGCGGAATTGATGTTTTTGGGGGACTTTAACGCACACCATACAGACAGAATGGCTGGGCTCCCTCAAAACTGGCTATGCAGGACGAACCGCCCAAGCGTTCGCCCTTCGCTGCCACCGCTGCGGTACCCTAACGGAACCCTGGCTCATAAGGTTCGAGAGAAGGCCGACCTGTTAGCCAACCTCTTCGCGGCTATTTCCTGGATCGATGACCGTGGCAAGCAACCTCCGACCGTCACGAGTTGTGGCAATGCAATGCCTGATATAAACATCAGGCAGTGCGACGGGTCTCTTTTGTCGTCCACTCACTTTGTTCTGCATTTCAATGATATGTTGTCCTTGGGCACCATACATTGCTATGCAGATGATAGTACATTACACGGGAGATATGTGAGTCACCCGACGGCAATGAAGACGGATATTGAGGCTAAGAGGGGACAAGTTGTGGCGGAACGTGATCGGAGTCTGGACCGCATCTCTAGGTGGGGTTCCGATAATCTGGTCGAATTCAATGCCAGGAAAACGCAGGCGTGTGCATTCACAGCAAAATTATCCCCTTTCCGCCCACTTCCAACTCTTCAGAACACAAATCTAACGCTGCAAAATTACTTCATCATTCTGGGGTAGAATGTTCGTTGAGAGCTTAATAATAAAAATTATATCGAGGGGTGCATCAGCTTGGCCTCTCACAAGGTCAAAGTTCTTATGAGGGTGAGGCGGATTTTCACGCCGGAACAGAGATGCATATTATATAAGTGTCAATTTCGCCCGTAAGTGGAATACTGCTCACATCTCTGGGATGGCACCACCAAGTACCTGCTTGAAGCTCTCGACGCGTTGCAGCGACGTGCCATCCGCATCATAGACTGTCCAGAGGTTACTGGCATTCTTGAACCGTTGGAGATGCCCAGAACGGTCGCCAGCTTCCATCATCATCCGAGCGTCTGTCCCAGTTGCGCCTCGCGACTTTCTCCTCCACTTCGCACGGTCGTCGGCATCCCTTGTAGTGAGACCATTGGCACGCATGCCATCCCTTACGACGTCAAGCCAGCACTTCTTGGATCTTCCCCTCTTACCGGGACCCGGCGGGGCTGACATGGCCAGACATTTGTTACCTACGTAGCCCGGCGGTTGCCGCAAGACGTGACCATACCAACGAAGGCGACACTCTTGCAACTTGTCTGCAATGTCACGGACGTGAAGGCTGCCGCGGATGCGAGAGTTCCTCACGCGGTCCATCCGCGTGACTCCACACATCCACCGCAGCATCTTCATTTCCGTGACACGCAGCTCCTGCTTGTGTCGCTCCAATATCGGCCACGTCTCACTGCCATGTAAAAGGACAGGTCTAATAATGGTTTTGTAGTCCTGTCCCTTCAACCGGATCGGCATTTTAGGATCACAAATGACACCGGTCATCTCCCGCCATTTGGCCCACGCGGCAGCAATGCGTGACTTGACATCGCAATCGATGTCACTGGACGTGTGAAAAACAGATCCCAGGTATTTAACCTGGTCCGTGCGCTCGACCAAATCACCGCCTATGCGGACGGATGTGGGATCTGTCGTGTTTAGTGCCAAGTACTCGGTCTTCGCCACATTTAGTTTCAGACCGCCGTTCTCAAGCGTCTCCTTCCACGCCTTTACACGTCGCACCAATCTGCCCCTGTCCGCGTCTGCCAGCGCAATATCGTCAGCATACATGAGCAACCATGGAGGCTGCTCATGCGGGTTTCTGATGCTGTCCGACAATTCGTCTAATATTACACTGAACATAAGCGGACTAAGGACAGAACCCTGGTGTACCCCGACGGTGATGGGGAAGGGATTCGTGTCGCCAACAGCAGTCCGAACCATTGAATCGGAGTCACAGTACATGTCCCGGATAGTGTCAATATAGACCTCTGGAACCCCTTTGGACCGCAGTGCCCACCGGATCATCGCACGAGGAACACAGTCGAAGGCCTTCTGCATGTCTAGAAACAAACAGTGCAGAGGCGTGTTCTTCGACCTGTATTTCTCTGCGACAACCCTCAGGGCAAAAACAGGGTCCGTGGTCCCATGACCAGGGCGAAACCCATCTTGACACTCCGAGAGAGTACACTCCTGCCGGATCCGAGAGTCTATAATCCTCTCGAAGATCTTCATGGTTTATTAAGCAGCTCGTGGAAGTACGAGCGCCATCTTTCCTTTACCGCGAGGTCTTTGCTTAACAGGTTGCCCTCAGGGTCTTTTATTATTGTGGACGAGTGTATTGTTTTAGGTATCGCTTAAAGAAATATAAACTTGTGAGTTCAATCAAACAAAACAAACTAGCGATGCTGACGCGTGAACGTGTCGTGTCGCTCTGGATTAAACCGGTTTATTAAGGTTTTGGATACCGCTTTCATTTTGGACGCGCTCCGAACAAAACCTTGAGTAAAAACCGGTTTTAACCTATATTTACCGGTATTTTTTAAACCGGTTTCAAGCCCTGCTCTTAGCAATAAGACTGTCATTGTAATCCCTAAAATTTATAGTTTTTAAAGAATATTATAATTATTTTATTAAATAATGAGTATAGGATTATCTATCTTATGCAAAAAGAACCCACATTGGGTAAAATGAAATAAAATGAACAATAGTCGCCACATACACGCAACACAAATAAAACATACCATACCAGTCAGACACAATACAATTACTTTAAATTTAGTTTTATAGGTATTCTGCTAAGAGACTCAAAATAAATATTTTGTTTCGTTATGTCGATACTTTTTGAACAAGGCTGCTCTAGGTCATGGCGTATACATTTCACTTACAATAGAAAATTATATTAAGCATAAGGTAGTTGATCTTGTAACTTCCGTAGTTGCCATACCGTTATAAATACCAATTGTTACACTATTTTTGTTAAAATACATTTTGTTAGGTACTATGAATTATTACAAAATCCCAAAACACATAAATACAATCTTATTAACACTTCGTTGGTTTTGGTTTAAAGGTTTAAGTCGAATTATTTTTTATTTTGTAACTTAATCGTGTCATAAAGTGAGTTAGTATGGCCGCCGCCGCCAGCCGGGTTGTTTTAGGGCCGTATTCTATAATGTTTATCAACACTCAAGAAATACTTGAGAGTAGATTTTATAAGGCAAAATCTAGTCCCAAACGTTGGTCGAGTATTGAGAAACGTTCTGAAATACGGACTGTAAAGTTTGTGCCGTGTAGTAGGTACTGAAAAAGTTATTAGGTACCTAGTTGAAATTTATGATAGTGAAATTTGACGTGATTTTTGTTCATTTTCTTTTTGTCTGTGAATTATACTGTCTCGAAGTTCACTGACATGATCCTCATTTACGGGGAATGCCGCCAAAATGCGGCCTTAGCGTTAAGGGCATACCCTGAGAAGTTCGGAAACAGTCGCACATGTTCTTCTGTCTCCCGAATCTTTGTAAGAGCTGTGCAAAGATTGCGGCATAACCCGCACTTGGTGCCAAGGAATGCAGAGGTATAGGAAGTGTTTTTATTAGAACTGATAAAGTGGCAAGTAGTCATTTAGAAAAATAAAGGTGCCGTAGGTAACTAGTTATTGTGTAAGCCGCAAGCGTGTGATCATTCAGCCGCCTTTTGTCAACATAAACACGCGTTGTTATGGCAACCGTAACGTTGCCAGTTTTCTCAAAGGTGAGTGTACTTTCATTATAAATAAACAAAAACGGGATGTTCTAACTTTCGACTATTTTTATTCTATTTATGGTATGCGCAAAATGCATTTTTATTTTTTTTTCAAAAATATTATTCTATGCATATGACTAGGTTAATACTAAGGAGTGTTTTCAGGCATTTCAGTTAATCGCTCGTGGCCTCGCGGTCTCAGTGTTCTGTAAACGATCACTGAGTTACGCAACTTTCACTATGGCTGGTCCTCGGAAGGGTGACCACTTTGTGGCATTTACATTTGCGAGCGTTTCCGTGCTTCGGAAGGCACGTTAAGCCGTTGGTCCCGGTTGCCAGTAAAATGGCAGTCGTTAAGCCTGGTTGAAGGCCTTATGGGCGGCTTGAAAATTTCAACAGCAGGTAGCCACAACCTGCGTCTGTCTATTTCAACACGGCAATGGGCTCACTACCTATTACGTGGGACAGGAATCCACACGGTGAAAAGTGGGCATATAATATGCCTCTGCCACCCCTTCGGGGATAAGGCATGATGGATGGATGAGAAAGGAACCGCCCGGTATATTATCGGTGCGGCAATAAACAATTATTAATATAATAACTAACTAACTAGTATGCATGGATCGCGAAGCCTGGCGATCTGTCCTCTCTGACTACCCCGTCAGGGATACAGCGTGAAGATTGTTAGTAATTAACACAAATACAAATATCTACGGAATAAACGCAAAAACTGCGGAGTATATTGAATTATTTTTTTGTTTTCCGCAAACATAAATAAGAGGTGATGGCTATGGTGACCACTTTCCATCAGGTGGGCCGTATGCTTGTCTGCCACCTCAGTGGTATTAAAAAAAAAGAGATTGGGTCTACATATAGTCTATATATATTCACGCTATATAACTTAAGAGCTCAGCAGAGAGCGATTGAATTCATAAATCCAAGCAATCCGCAAAAAACTACTGAATAGATTAAATTGAAATCTTTCATGAAGAATAACAAGACGTCTAAGGGTCTACATATAGACTACATAATATTATCACGCTACATATCCTAGGGACTCGGTTAGTTTAAATTGAATCTTATTTGAATGTCAACAAGAGATTGGATATTAATAGGGGCTACATATTAACACGCGATAACAAAAAGGCTATACCTACCAGCAGCCTATATGTCACAGCATGTATAGCCTTAGTTAGCGATAATTATGTTCTCTATTGAATCTCTCAGAGGGCAATCCTGGTAGCACCTCAGAGCAAAGACAATATTTTTCAATAGTCCTGGAAAGCTGATGATGTGGGCTAGCCTCACGGAAGCTATGAATCCTGAATAAGGTAAGTAGATTGTTCATGCAGCCCTAAAAGTGTTTTCCAAGACTCAGTTTAGACCCTTCACTTGCTTAACGCTATGCATGTATTATGATTGTTCTGATAACAACAATAACTTTCTTGGCTGCATTTTACAGAATCTCACATAGTGAAAAGAAAAAGAGCACCGACATTCTTTTCTAATGCAAAAATAAGAAACACGTGCTCAAGGATGGCCCTCATATCGCAAATATGGGATAAAATGGTCGATGTCTTAAAATAAAAGCAGTGGAAACATTTAGAGAAAAATTTACGGTAAATCCATAGGAATGAACAATTGATTGGTGGTGTCAACAATTTGCAATTTGCAAGCATTTTGAATTCTCAGAAGTTCTTTTAAGTCTTTGCGTAGGCACTCTACCAGAGGCTGTCCTCTGGTAGAGTACCTTACAGACCTATCTTACTAAGACACAGGGGCAGACACTTCAATGTTAGCTTCGAGTTTAGACCACAGGTTAAGTTGAATCTATTCTCCAATTGAGAAAGCGGTGTTTAGTTATTCACACAATAAATTGTACGTCGGTTACTTTTACTCTAACACACGTCAGTCAGTTATTCACACAATGGTACTGCGCCACCGGTATGGCTTATCGGGTGGTATTTTTTTGCTATGTGAGCAATGATTTGAACATAGCTTATAATTTTTTTTTTGTGTACACCTATTTAATAGTGGTATACAGGAAGGTGTAACGTGACCATTGCCTAACCAGGGCAATGGTCTGCGCCACTAAACTACCCGAAATGTACCGAAACAAATTGAAATTCTTCACTATATTGTAATCGTCATTTAAGAGGATGGCCAGAGTCATATATCAGCTACATACTATAACTCTGATATCAATGAATAGTTAATTCAATAGAGAACAGTGTTACAACCACTCCACTCAATCTATGGAAAAAATTTTAAAGCAATAAGTATCTTTTGGGGATCGCGCTTAATTACTCACCGAGGAAGGCGACTACATGAAACAGTACAAAATCTGAAACTTGAGTGTTTCACTTCATGTGAACCGACATACTGGCCTACGGATCGAGGTAAAATCCCCGACTTTTGACTCACATGTAGTTTCGACTTATATTTTTGGTGATGAAGAATCACCAAAAATATAAGTCGAAACTACATGAGTATAGAAGCATGTACAGATCTATCATCTGATCACACACTAGTCATACTTAATGTCTTCTCGACGGTGGTGCTGGTTCAACCTACGCAAAGGCTGTTCAACAAAGCTACTTAACTAGGATATGTACCGGGAAGTAGTTGAGATGACGGTTAAGCCCAGAAACTCATTGAAAACAACGTCAGACATAGAAGAGACTGTAGGAAGCCTCAACAAAATAATACATGAGGCAGCTAATGCATCCACAAAAGCACAAAAAAAACTACCTCTCATGTTTAATTCCCATCGACTTATCGTGTCGTGTGAAATGATTTTTTTCTTTCATCGACAGTGCAAAATATCGATATCGTATTTATGTTCATACCCAACTCAAACAATAAACATACCTATTTCGAATGAACTCTAGCTTTGAACCCGAGTAGGTTCACCAAAATATTGAAATCAATGGGCTTTGTCTAGTTTTCGCTCTGCCCAACGCTACACACAGCTCAGATTGTAAAGTTATGGCGAAGTCTACTTACAATTTCAAAAAATAAGATAAGATACACAATAAGTATCACTTAAGTACAGGGACAACATTTTAAAATTTATTTGGTATCAATGTAGATTGCGAGACTGTCTTCAACGCTTCATAAACATATTGTCAACCTACTCATGTACCAGGCGCAAAATTAACGAATATTACCTTAATTTTAACGCTTGAATGAACTGGTTCCGTACAGATATTTCAAAACAAACCTACTTTTTGCTGCAATATTTGCCAGATATGTGTTAGGTTATGGATAATAAATGATTTATTTCGTGTTATGTCTTCCTCATATCATACATTTATTCCACTTTACATTGTAGGTGCACAAGTGAATTCATTAAAAAATATTCCGATTATCGTAAGGACGCCGCATAGCACACTGTGAAAGCATATGAATCGAATGACACCATCCATTTCAAAATCGGTGAAACAGTTTAGGGGACATAAAGTTACAATGTAACGGATACAAACATACATGAACACAAAAAAGCATTACCCTTCAACAGAGTCTACTTGGTAGAAGAAATAATAGGAAACAAATCCTTTTCTAAGTTAGGTTAACTTACATTTCGAAACATTTCTAAATGCATGTACAAGAAAAAATACCGCAAACGTCGCGATAGGCCTCTGAGACCCAAGTGACCTCACCTGCTAGCGGCACACCTGCTGAACAATGAACGAGGCAACGACGCAATAGCCCTGACGGGATTGGGGGGTCAGACGGCAGTCGCTCCCAACAATGCCATTAAAAATCCATTTAGGATTTGGAAGCAACTGGGAATCTAAAATCAAGGACAGACTAGGATTACATAATACTGTAGAAGGTATTTGTCTAAGTGTTTACTAAACCGTGCTTTACGGTACCCTAAAATAATATTAGGAAACGCCCATTA
Organism: Thumatha senex; assembly: GCA_948477245.1. Lineage (NCBI taxonomy): Eukaryota > Metazoa > Arthropoda > Insecta > Lepidoptera > Erebidae > Thumatha > Thumatha senex. Next base: position 6,587,330 of record OX419750.1, on the reverse strand, counting down.
TTCAACCACACAAAGAAACAATAGGGTGAAGAAAATAGGTAGCTGGCTTTAAGAGAATCAAAGTTCACTCAAAAATCTCACCGGTGAACAATACCGTGATTACTATTCAACTTTTACTTTCTTAATTTCTCAAATTTTACTGCTAAATTACCACTAACAGAAAAAATACGGTAATAATCGGCATGGTGTAAATGCCTAAAAACCAAATCGAGTTCAGTAAGTCCGAAAAGCAGGGTTTCGATGCAACCGCGAAGACATTAAAAATAAAAAATAAATAAAAAAATTGGACTGGGATTATTATGAGGTCACTAATAATTGGACAGTTCACCTTATGCTTTCGAATGTGTGTGTATAATGTGGGCGTTACCAAATATTATTACAATCTTTAAATTTTAGTGTAGCAATTTGTTCCGTCGGTATCATTTGCATTCTAGCGTTTTTTTTTTCGGTTGCTTAAAAAGCTTACGTTTTGGACTTCTTCATTCGTTACTGTGTGGCTTTGCACAGGTGTTTGATTCTTGATACCTTCTTGTGTTTATTAGAGTACTACGGGTAATAAAGTGTAAAAGGCAATCACGAAAACATTGTTGCTGCAACCGTATCAGATAGAGAGGTTACCAACTTACCTAAGTCATGAAAATGATTTATTACTTTTGATTCTGATAATTTAATTACAAGAAAATGTTTCATTTTCACTATTTTTATGATATTTCGGGTCTTATTCGCGCGTATATTATTAGGTAAGTATGTATGGATCGCGAAGCCTGGCGATCTGTCCTCTCTGACTACCCCGTCAGGGATACAGCGTGAAGATAGTTAGTTAGTTAGTTTTAGTTAGTATATTATTAGGTACAAAGCCTACCGTATACTTCCCGACAATTCGACCGGAAATATTGGAACGAAATCTATCTACTGATGTAAACTACGCTTAAATCCGATGTTTAATTTAAGTACGTTCCATTGTGACCTCCTGTTGCCTAAATGGTCTCACCGATTTTGAGACGGCTTATGTCATTTTATTTGAATGGTTTTACGGTACGTCATAGGTTATGCGGCGGCGTTTGATTTTTGAATGAATGTACTTGTGCAGAATGTATGAAAAATAATAAATTATAAAGATAAACATAAAGGAGTAAGGGGCCCCATCAAAATCTACTGGGCCCAAGCTCTTAATGCTAATGGATGTGTGTGTGTGCACATGATAATGGATGTGGCAACGACGCAGGCTTCCATTTACGGGGTCGGGTCAGATGGGGGTCGCTCCCATAATGCCAAAATCAAAAGGCTAAACGATAACTGCTCTTTGCAGCCAAATAAAAGTGAACCCTAGACTCCAAATCGATTTACGATTTGGAAGCAACTGGGAATACACTAAGACGGAGAACTAGCTAAAGATACACGTATCTGGCAAATATTGCAACAAAAAAATGTACAGAAATTCTAAAACATTGACGATGTTTTAAAATTTCTGTACGGAACCAACTTAATTCAAGCGTAAAAATGAAGTGAACCCCTGGTACATGAAGACGTCTAGAGTAGGCTAAGTGCGGCGCGGCACAGAGGCGTCTGGCGCGGGCGCCAACAAAGGAGCTGGCGCGGGCGCCGACAAAGGAGCTGGCGCGAATGTTTAGGTATAAGGTTACTGAATTTTACCTAATAAACGGGAACTGTATTTTGATGCTTGATCAGTGAAAATAACTTTCACCACTAGTTGTTTGGGTTTGTCTGTAGCATCATAATATCCAAACGGATTGATGGATTTGGATGCGGCTTTCGTTATTTGAAAGCTGACGTGATCGAGAAGATACTTAGCTACAATGCACTAGCTTATGTCCGCGGTTCAACCCGCATATATTTGATTTGAAATATCGGGATTGATTGAAAGTTTTCGTTTAATACTTTAACAATAATAGACATAAGTAAAAAATTATCTTACTTTAATCGTATCCAGAAAAGTTTCTTTAGGTTATTTTCACGTGTTTTATGCTTTAAGTATGTATATTATTTAGTGGTGATTTGTTTTGGATTTTTTGTTAGTCTCCAAATGACAAATGTGTATTTTTTTTAATATTCTTACTATCACGTTCAACTGCGTTAATTTTATTGTCAATTGTTTTCGAGATAAATTTTATTAGATGAGGTACATAGGCTTTGAAAAATGGCAACACTGTCACTTCTAAAATTCATTTCCTCATAGTAACTCAGTGTAGCTTGTTGTGATTATGGTGTTTTTTAGTAATAGTGAATATTACGAAATGGTGTTTTGTATGGATGCCGCTGACTCGTTGGCGGTCGGCGGCGGCTTCCATCACTGGAATGTTTTCGCAAGATGGTGAATCTGCATCGGTTCTACCTACCATACCGATACATTTCGTGTGCCAATTAAGCAGCAGGGTGAACGTATCGAACCTTTACTGTAATTGAGCTTAGTTGAATGAAGTAAACATCAAGATATTAGTGTAATTTTTTGCTTATAACCTTGTACCACTTTCTTTGAACTCGTAAAAAGAATACATTACAATAAAGAGTGTAATATTTTATGCATTATGTGTGTCTGTAAAGTGTATTGATGTCCATGAATATCATGACCTTTATTGTAGTTATGTGAAGTGATAATAATCCTTACCTAATGTACCTACCACGCTGCTAGGTAAGTTCAGAAACTCAAGGCCGCAAACGCAAAGTTATTGCGCCGCTGTGTCTGAATTGGATCCAGGTAGGTAAATTGACCAGGCATACATAATTCTTACAGCTCATGTTAATTATCTGGGTTTGCATATGGACAGAAGGCTGACTTGGCAGAAACACATATGGGCCAAACGAACGCAACTCTTAAAATTGCGAAGTATGTGCTGGCTAATAGGACGCTACTCACAAATGAGCACCCACAGTAAGCTGACAGTATATAAAGCCATCCTGAAATCTATATGGACCTACGGCATCCAGCTATGGGGCACAGCCAGCAACAGTAATATCGCGATTCTGGAACGATTTCAAACTAAAACACTCAAGCAATCTTCAAAATACCACAGTACATCAGTAACAAATTTATATATCATGACCTAAATGTACCCTCTGTCAAGCAGGAGATAATGAAATTTGGCACTAACTACCAAAAAAGACTAGCAAATCATAAAAATGAGCTTGCTCTCGGACTTAGGGGAGACAAAAGTTTGTGTTACAGAAGATTGAAGAGACATAGTGTTCAAACCTTAATACATAGATTTGTCAGGAAGGATTGAGGCACCAAAGTAAAAAAGTGTCCCACCTAGCTAAAGAACATAAACATATAAATTACATCAGATAGAGTAGTGGCTTATTGTTGTGAACAACAGATTGCCATGTTGCAGACCAATGAACAAAAAAAAACATAAGTAACTTTCATATAATTGAAATTAATTTTGCCAACAAAAACATAAAAATACAACTTAGTTCAACACGGGGCGGGATTAGTTTAAGTCATTGGTATTGCAACATAACCTTTTCACCTGTGCTATGCAACGTACTTATGAGTGTTTCCATACAAATACACTTATATGTCGGGCTATATAGGATATTTATATATGGTATTAAATCCTTTCAATATTTTTATAAAAAGTTAGATGTATGAATTATATACCTATATTGAGTATGGTATAATAAACCTCAAAACAATGGTGCTAATTCTGTTGTTGAAACAACTAAACTAAATTTCTCTAAGATTTTCTTATTTTTATTGAGAGATTGCAAAATGCTATTCTGTTATTATGTCGAACTAAACTTGGTGATATCATAAACAGCACTAAATTTGTATTTGACATCACTTAAATTCCATTTATGTGATAAAATTCAACAAAATATGTATTTAGATGCCGACTAACTTAGTGATTGAACTATATACATTTTTCACTTTTTGTTAAATTTTATCAGATAAAATGAATTTTAGTGATATCAGATACAAATTTAAAGTCACACAAAATTTAGACGTTTTCACTAAAATTAGACGTCATCTTAATAAGTGAAAAAGCCCTGAGTGGAATTTTAATAAAAATGAGGAAATTTTAGAGAAATTTAGTTTAGTGGTCTCAACAACAGAATTAGCACCAATATCTTATTAAATTTTCAATTTGTTCTTCTAAATTTGGTGTTCAAAAACTAATATCCGATTTCAACTGAAGTTTGTATTAACAAACACTACTTTGGGCTCGGTAGAAAGTAATACATAGATCAAACAAAAGTGGTGGAGTACTTTTGGCGGTCAAAGACTGCTATACGGTAAAAAGGATAACGGAGATAGATGGAATGACTCATGATAAGGAATTATTATTTGCTATAATATCAAAAAAAAATTAAGTTCTTTATATGTATTGTATACTTACCCCCCAGCTATAGTGATAATCAATATCTCGAAGTATTGACTTGTATTGAGAACGCTATAACTACATACTCTGATTATATGATCGTAGTCATCGGAGATTTCAATCTAAATTCTTGTAATAACGCTACTATAACACATTTTGACATGTTTTTAGATTATTGTAAGTTACGACCATGTAATATTATTTACGATGACAATAGGAATAAGTACAACTTAGACTTAATTTTGATTACTGTTGACCCCAAATATTTTAGCATTACATACGATACTGAACCGCTTGTGCCGTTGGACACCACAGCCTACCACCCCGCTCTAGATATATGTTTATCTTTGACTGGTTATAACCCAATCATTAGTTCTTCATCTTCAATCGGAGGCAATGTGTGTGATTATCCTGACCACCAGTTGAGCCCTGAGTGGAATTTTCGTAAGGCTGATTTCTATGGTCTTTATTCCCATATTGCATCAATAGACTGGAAACACCTTCTACAGCAAAGTGATGTTGATATAGCTGTTAACATACTCTACGAAGAGCTAAACAGAGCCATTGATGCTCACGTTCCTCTGAAAAGTATGTCCCGCACTCAAAAGTATGTGTACCCAACATGGTACACTGGAGACATAATACGCTATATAAAAATTAAATATTATAATTTAAAAATATTTAAGAAATATGGGGTGAGGGAACTTTTTGAATATTATAGGAAAAAAGTAAAACCTCTTATCATCGATGCCTATCAGAACTACATTAAGATTCTAGGTAATAAAATAGCCTGCGACCCCTCAACATTTTGGAAGTATGTAAGGGATAAGAAAAAAAGTAGACAGCAGAATAAAGAATACATTTATGAAAACAGAAGTGTTATTGGACAGGAGGCGGTTGATTCCTTCGCTCACTATTTTAGCTGTGTATCCCACAATTAGACCCTCAGGTGGCGGAATCCAGCTTAGTTAGCACCTAATCAGTATCCCAAGTATCAACAGCGCAGATCTAAAAAACGCAGTGCGGCGCCTGAAAGCATCGTCTGCATTTGGGCCCGACAACATACCAGCTTTCTTGGTGAAGGATTGTGTACTTGTGCTTGAGAAGCCTCTCTTATACTTGTATAATCTTTTGTTGCAGAGATGTTCCTATCCAAGAAATTAGAAAATTTCACGGGTGACGCCGGTACCCAAAAGTAGTTAATCGACGGATGTTGTCAACCATAGACCTATCGCAGTATTATCAGTGTTTGGCACGTTGTTTGAATCTATTTTAAATAAACACATTTCATTTCAAGCTGGTACTATGTTGAGTGAAGTCCAACATGGACTCCGCCCTGCGCGCTCTACACTAATCAATCACATTAAGTTCGTAGACTACGTCAAAACAAATGTGATGGCGGGTTGTTAAGTAGATGCAGCATATTTTGATTTTGCCAAAGCGTTCGATCGCATAGATAAAAACGTGCTCTTAACCAAACTCTCGTCTCTAGGCGACTCCAACGAAGACTTCTAATTCTCATGGCGGATTATCTCATGGACCGGAAACAATATGTTACACTCGGAAACTATTGATCGCATGACTATTATACTCGATCTGGAGTAAGTCAAGGTAGCACTTTAGGACCGATTCTATTTCTCATCATGGTCAATGATCTACCTACTGTACTTATAAAATCAAATTGCCTTATGTTTGCTGACGATTTCAAGCTGTTCACATTCGTTAGGGATACTTGTGACTCCGAAGTATTGCAGCATGATATTGATGCAGTCATGGAATGGAGTACGAATAATAAATTGGCACTGAATGTATCTACATGTAAATATATTACTTTTACGCGATCGCGCACACCTATAAAAGTGCCGTACAAGTTGGCGGGTGAGCAGCTTGAGCGAGTCATCACTATACGAGATCTTGGAGTAACGTTCGACTCAAAATTAAATTTCCAGGACCATATCAGGAACACCTGCAGGGCTGCGAATAAATCTTTGGGTTTTATAATCCGAACATTATCTAAGTTTGATAATACCGTGTAATGTATCATTTTTTACTTACTTTTTTTTGATTAAATGTTTCATTATTCATTCTTTCAAATTATCTGCATGACCATTATCTGTAGCATTCATAGGCCTTGATAATTCAAGAGTTTTTATGCTCTCTTAATGTTTGTTTACCTTTTGTAATTTTTAATGTCAGTTAATGACAAGCCTAGATTTTATTTTTAATTTATTGTTAGAGCTGCCAGTAGGTTATGTTGTATAGATATTAGACCTTGTTATAAATTTATTCTAAATAACTTAATTCTAAACTTGTTTAAATTTTGAAATGCTCTGGAAATGAAGGAAGCCGGGGCCGTCAAATCAGTCTACTTTTGGTGCTCACCTTGAGAGGAGGTGCTGGGAATAAGTGCTGAGTGTGAGGGTTGTGCTCTCCAGAAATAGTGAAGTGATGGTCTGCAGTGTTGTGTGTTCTTAACCGGCTCTGTGAAAGACGCCGACCGCTCGTCAGTTTCAGCTCTCTACCTGCCTGAGTTCGCGACCAGCTTCTCCGAGGTCGGTGACGTAGAGGCCTTGAGGGGATTTGAGGCCCCCTTCTCAGCGACGTAGAGGCCTACTCGAGGCCCCCTCTTCCTAACAACGTGGAGGCCTACTCGAGGCCCCATCTTAGCGGCTGTACTTGAAGAATCAAGACCTAATTTTACTCCCGGTTTTCCTTGCTTTTATTTTCTTAACATTTTTTTTATATTATATTAAATCAACTTTACCTTTTCTCCTTTTTCTTTTACTTTTCCTTTTAAGCCAGGACTCCTCCAGTCCTGGTGACAGTTTCCTCCTAAACTTTACTTTTTCCCCTCCCGGAAAATAGTAACGTTACAACCGTTGCTATAAAACTTCTATACAATGCATATGTAAGAAGTAAATTTGAATACAATGCTATTGTTTGGAATCCGCAAGAAAATTTGTACGTTCTAATGACCGAAAGAATACAGCGCAAGTTCGCTCGATATTTGTACAAGCGGATATACGGTTACTATCCCTTTCTTTATCCCTCCCTGTTCGTCTCCAGAATGGTTGGTTTGGATACGCTGGAGTTGAGACGAAACTTCACTCACATTATGCACTACTACCTGTTAATGATTAACAAGGTAGATAATCCATCTGTAAATGAGTGTATATACTTTTTTGTACCTGATAATTATATGCGTGGCTTGGGACGACGGCAGCATTGGCTACTGGTAACGCCACCATCTTGGCACTTGTCTCAGACCGCCTCTAGTCCCACTGCGAGGGCTATAGAGTTAATTAATGCGTGCAAATCCAGATATAGATTTTTTCTTTGATAAGGTGAATCTAATGGCAAGCAAAATTATGAATTGTTTGAATGAATTAATGCAATGACTAATTAATAGTTACATTATCAACATTGACTTTATATTAATTATTTTGTAATGAATTAGCTTGACATATACTTATTAATATTAGTTCTATTGATTCATATTATTTGAATTGACATCATTATTGACTATTATTGACTGACATTTTTTTTATAATACATTATATTTTACCTGACATTTAACTAATTGATATTAATCGAATTGTCATTATAATTCTATTAAATATATTATAATTGGTCTGATATTTTTTTTTTAAAGCAATTATTTGCTAAATTTCTCATAAATTTTTAATAAAGTGGAAAAAGACAATTCGGTTCGAGACAGGGATTGAACCTGTGACCTTTGCCTAACCAGGGCAATGTTCTAGCCACCTGAACTACCCGAACCGTATCGAATCAAGTTGAAATTCTCCACCATATTTATATCGTCATTATAACCTTTAAATTATTGTTATTGAATTGATATGATATTTTATAGTTTTTAGTTGTTAAGTACTGAAATTGCAGGAATTAATTAAATCAATTGGCCTGGCCTGCCTATCGATTAATTAATTGATCTATAGAAATAATTTTATGTATTTATGTGAATTGTAATAAATGATTAATTTTGAATGAATTTGCACAAGTTAGCATAGCATGTAAGCGTTTTGGTTCGTACTGTAAGCTTATATTGTTTTATACTTCAATAAATAAATACAAATTTTGTGTCATATCATAATTTTGTGTCATTTTCATGCGAATTAAGTCGCGGGCAAGAGCTAGTAAACATTATAAATGTAGCAGGTTAGTTTAGTTTAGTGTAGGGCTAAAGTTAAAAAAATTATAACATTGGAACATAGAAAACACATGGATATTTTGTGTGAGGAACAAAAGGGCTTCCGGAAGAAAATGACAATAAATTCAGCAATATTTGACTTTCTGAGTAGAATTATGATAAATATGGAAAAGATACGACTGATGCGTGCTATATATTGCGATATGACACAAGCTTTTGACTACGTAGATCATAATATTCTCTTAAATAAACTTGAGTATTATGGTATCAGGGGCAACATACTTGATTTGTTAAAAACATATCTACAGGATAGACTACAAATTACTTGCTTAAAAAAACTCGATATAGGCTCTGAAATGATAAAGACTTATGTATCTCAAGTACGGAAAACATCGTTTGGGGTACCACAAGGGTGCGTGCTGAGCCCTTTACTGTTCATCGTGTACATAAACGATTTGCCTCAAGCAGTGAACACCCAACGGTGTTATTTGCTGACGATAGCGCAGTGACTATATCCGGTGATGAAACAGATGCATATAAAACTGACATTAATGAAACACTATCGACAATTAAAACATGGCTTAATAAAAATAATTTAATAAAAAATCTTGACAAAAACTCAAATTATGCACTTTAGACAAAGAACGACTGCACATACGTACATACACGTAAAATATCACAATAATAAACTTTTAGAAACAGAAATAACGAAGTTTATTGGTTTGAAAATTGATAGGCAACTAAATTGGAAGGCTCATATAAAAGTCAAGCAAAAAGAATTAATAGCTCTTCCTATACCCTTTACAATCTTGCTCCAGTAGTTAGCACTGAAACACCACTGACTGCCTATCATGGTATAGTTGCATCTGTTCTAAGATATGGCATTATTTTTTGGGGCAATTCTACGAATAAACATTTTGTGTTTAAGTTCCAAAAGAGATGCATAAGAGCTATGTTCAAATTTAATCTAATAGACAGCTGCAAGCCACTCTTCATTAGACATAAGATACTTACGCTGCCCTCTATATATTTTTTTTAAGTGGCTTTATTTGTGTAAACTAACCTTCACTTATTTCCCAAATTGTCAGACGTATCGACTCGTAGTAGACGTAGACATAAATTATGCTATCTAAAGTTTAGCACAACACTTATGTGGAAAAGTGTATTCTGCCTTGCACCAAAAACACATAACTTTTCTGATCAATATACAATCTTAAGCCTACACCTATTTAAAAGAGGGATCAAGGATTTATTAATTGCTAGGTGTTATTACTCAATCTCGGATTTCTTGATGACACTCTTGAATAGTTAACAAATGCACAACAACCATATGTTATATCCTGTACATATGACATCTTAATATTATTATGTATAATTGACATTGCCTAATGATTTCCTTGACATTTAGAATTATTATTATTTAGTTAATCTGATTGTTTTATTATTTGTATTTGATTGTTTTATTCTTAATTTGTTGTAATTGTTTAGATGGTCATGGTCTACATGACAAAATTGATGTGATTAACAGATTCATAAAATTTTTATTATTTTTAAATTTTGCACACCTTCCAGGTACGGTGAATCATTTTTGACCTACCATATTGTAATTTACCATGTTTCCAGCAAACAAATGATTCTGATTCTGATGGAAAATCTGTAACTCAATTTTTAAAAGGACCCTAGGTCTTTTTGGGACTATGTAAGAACTAAAAAAGGCTGTGGTAACCGTAAAATAGTAACAAAAAATGGCAGTATATTACCAAAATAATATTGAGCACACGAATACGCAATTTTTTTAAAAATCCGTCTATGGTTCTCAAAGTGCGGAACCGGACTGGGAAGTGGCGATCAGGGAGAGTGAAGTCAGTAGCTCTCGGGGTCATATAGCGTGTTTTCACGGGAACCATGTGCCTCACCACAACCTCACAACTGGCTTTAATCAGGCTGGTTGTCACAACTAAATGTACGCCCGAGTGACAGAATATGCTGTACTTACTCTGTCTATATAGCTACAGAATAGGTATATATATCTGGTGTAACGTTGTAAAACATCACATTGAAATGTCATTGTTGGTCTTGAGATTTAGAGAGAGAGGTGAGTAGATTGTTGACTCTTTCGCTCCGTGTGTCATCGATTTTAAAAAAATTGCGATTTCTGTAAGGTTGTATTCCTTAGTTCCATGCCATAGGTAGACTTGGAAAGAAAGAAAAAAAAATGTCTTTTGACAGTAGTGACGGAACGTCATTCGTCTAGCTACAGCGACGACAAAAATATGTCGTCGTAAATATATTTTTTTAAACTTTGCTAAAAAGAAGTAATCTTTTATAAATTGTATATGGAAGTTCACGCCTGTGACTTCTTATCAATGTTTATATCAAAATAACTATGTATTCCATTATTTTTGGTTCCTGCTCTTATGATTAGAAGCTCAATCTCTATCGCTGATATCCGTGTGCATAAAGTTGGTAGGACTTATAACTTATTACGAATTGTTTTACTTATAACTTATTAAAATTGAAACGAATTATAACTTTTGTTTGTTTGTTAGTTCATGTCCCCATAATAAGACAATTGTAATATTATTATTATTACAATTGGTTTTTCTAGAGATTCCCCCTATTATTTTTGGTTCATCGCCCATCAGGATCTTTAATAAGGATTGTTAAATAAATGAACGGGAAATAAAGGCATAATGTAGTTTGGCATAACAGTTTCAGCATAAAGTTTTCTCGCATAAATTATGACAAGCAGAGTGTTATAAACGCATAATGGTTTTATTGGCATAACATTAACTTACACTAATTTTTTTATCATAATTTTAATCAGCATAAATGTAAAGGGTATAATTGTTATACGCCTAAAGATAATTTATCATAAAATATATGGAGGTATGGAATACCGTTTAAATCATAAATTAAATATTCTTAGTCAAAATATTCTTAGTCAAATTATTATTCTTTTATGATTTAATTTTATATGTGTTGAAATTTTGAACTTCAGTATAGTGACTATCGACATATTTAATCAGTGGGCATTTCAATCTTAGACAGTTCAAGCTTAGATATAAAAATCAATAATCATCAATCGTTTCATACACGCACGTCTGGGTAACGTGCGTGTATGAAACGATTGATGAATCTCGAAGAAGCGAAAGAAGTATGCATGGATCGCGAAGCCTGGCGATCTTCACGCTGTATCCCTGACGGTACCCCGTCTCGCTTCTGTCCCCTCTGACTACCCCGTCAGAGATACAGCGTGAAGATAGTTAGTTAGTTAGTTAGTTATGTATATAATATACTTTAGACCTCCGATTTTTGAGCAATCTACTCACGTGGTCTTCATATGTAAGTCTCGGCCTACCCTGACCTCTTCTACCCTCTGCTTTCGCACAATATATATTCTTCGTCAATCGTTCCTCACTCATTCGTTGGACGTGTCCAAACTAACGGAGCACGCCCTTTTCCAGCTTAACGCTGACACTTTCATTCAAACCTGCCATATTGCGTATCACTTCGTTACGTATTCGGTCGGCCAAGGTAACGCCGCATAATTTTCGTATAGCACTCTAGCATAAAGATTACAAGTCATACATATAGAATACCATAATGTTAACGAGTACATATTTTTATTTTTATATCTAAGCTTAAACTGTCTAAGATTGAAATGCCCACTGATTAAATATGTCGATAGTCACTATACTGAAGTTCAAAATTTCAACACATATATAGAATATATAAATAAAATACAAAAAGAAAGTAGGTAGATTAAAACGAGCGATTCTATTCTGGCGCATCGCCGGCCGCTACCGCGGCCCGCTCGCTTCGCTCGCTCGGCTTGCGCGTTCTCCTCCTCGCTTCGCTCGTCGTCGTACCTATTTACGACTTCGCTCAAGACTAGTCTAAAAAAATAACACTTAAAATATCGTTAAATATGTTACAGCTTAAAAACTTGGCTATGAGTGAGATGATTATTTACAATGGTGTCTTATCATTTCTTAAATATTCTTAGTCAAATTATTATTCATTTATGATTTAAACGGTATTCCATACCTCCATATATTTTATGATAAATTATCTTTAGGCGTATAACAATTATACCCTTTACATTTATGCTGATTAAAATTATGATAAAAAAATTAGTGTAAGTTAATGTTATGCCAATAAAACCATTATGCGTTTATAACACTCTGCTTGTCATAATTTATGCGAGAAAACTTTATGCTGAAACTGTTATGCCAAACTACATTATGCCTTTATTTCCCGTTCATTTATTTAACAATCCTTATTAAAGATCCTGATGGGCGATGAACCAAAAATAATAGGGGGAATCTCTAGAAAAACCAATTGTAATAATAATAATATTACAATTGTCTTATTATGGGGACATGAACTAACAAACAAACAAAAGTTATAATTCGTTTCAGGCCCCAGGAGGATAAGTCCTACCAACTTTATGCACACGGATATCAGCGATAGAGATTGAGCTTCTAATCATATTATTCATATCAATCATATATAGATTGACGAAGAATATATTTTGTGCGAAAGCAGAGGGTAGAAGAGGTCAGGGTAGGCCGAGACTTACATATGAAGACCACGTGAGCAGATTGCTCAAAAATCGGAGGTCTAAAGTATATTATATACATAACTAACTAACTAACTAACTATCTTCACGCTGTATCTCTGACGGGGTAGTCAGAGAGGACAGATCGCCAGGCTTCGCGATCCATGCATACTTATTTCGCTTCTTCGAGATTCATCAATCGTTGCATACACGCACGTCTGGGTAACGTGCGTGTATGAAACGATTGATGAATCTCGAAGAAGCGAAAGAAGTATGCATGGATCGCGAAGCCTGGCGATCTTCACGCTGTATCCCTGACGGGGTACCGTCAGGGATACAGCGTGAAGATAGTTAAGTTAAGTTAAGTTATAAAAAAGTTATGGGAAAATAAAGTATGCCTAATGATTTATTCTGTTTGACCGTTATGCGAAACGAAGAGTATGCCAAAAAACGTTATGCAGTTTTAATTTATGCCTCAAAAATTTATGCAATCCAATACGGACCCGAAATAAAAGATAGATAGACTGATGTCAATTCTTCGAAGATTGGATGGCAGAGCTTCGTGTCGAGGACTTCGCTGCTAATCGCTACCTATCAAGAAAAGTAAAAAATCCAGTTAAGAAAATTTGCTGTCGTGTTTATTCTACCTGAGTAACAGTTTAGTGTAGCATCCCTACTTAAGGAGAAGGCATGATGTAACAGCATAATAAGCCCACACCTTATACTCCTGTTACTCTTGAATTCGGAAGGGCGTTGCAATCCTAATAAACACTAAATAATGTATAAAATGAAATTGATCTATATTTTTCCATTTAGTGGATGCGATGAGACTTTACCAAGATCTTCGTGGTCAAGATCAGTCTCAGCTGCAAGTGTCGCACCTGTTGAATAACGTATGAGGCCATGGCAAAAGATGGGCAAGGCTAAACTGAACCCTGTTCCAACTCGTACAGTAAGGTCAATTATCCTTCCAAGCAGAAATTAGGGGAGCCCTACGTCCAGTAGTGGACTGTGATAGGTTGATTTGAACGATTCATTGATTACATGGAGTGCATTAAATGCTGTGAAGATGCGATTGATGCAGCGTATTATTGACCGACCGAATACTTAACGAAATGATACGCAATATAACAGATTATAAGTGAAGTGTCAGCATTAAGCTCCGTTGGTTTGGTAACGTCCAACGAATAAGTATGGAACGTTTGGCCAAGAAAATATATTGTGCAAAAGTAGAGGGTAGAAAGTGTCAAGGGAGACCGAGACTTACATACAAAGACTACATGAGCAGTTTGCTTAAAAACGGAATGCATGCAAGTATAAATCGATTAATGAATCTGCAGGAAGCGAAAGAAGTATGCATGGATCGTGAAGCTTGGCGATCACTATTCTTGGATTACCCTATCAGGGAGATAGCGTGAAGATAGTTACTTAGTTAGTTAGATTGATTGTAGATTGTCCGTATCTGTTAAATCAATCAATCAAATTAGCATATAGCAGTCCACTGCTGGACGTAGGCCACTCCCAATTCACGCCACAACACACGGTCTTTCGTCTTCCGCATCCAGTCTCTCCATGCGACCATTTCTAGGTCGTAAATCAATCTAGAGGGGATCGTCCTACTGTAAGTTGCTAACTCCGCTTTCGAGGTCTTCACCCCAGAACTCATTTACTCCATCGGCCATCGGTTCTTCTACAGATGTGACCAACCATCCAATCCACCACTTTAACGTGCTTACTCTACGAGCTATGTCAACCACACTGGTTCTCTGACGGATAACCTTATTTCGGAGTTTAATCTGTTAAAATAATAATATAGTGAAATAATATTTAAACAGCTACGGAACTTAAGACATTGAGTGTGTCTTAACCGTTTATCATGTTCTTATTTATAAAATATGTTTTATCTGAATAAAGAATAATAAGAGATAACAGTAAGTATAAATTGGTTTCTACCTATTCAATAAGCAATTATCACTGTAACAATGAGTCGTCTGATATCTCTCTGGTTTCTGCTAACTTTAGTTTTGTTCGCCACCGGATCTGTTCATACGAGTGAGTTGCATTTGTATTCCTTAAGTCTGAAGGGCTCCAAGCCACGCTAGATCAGTATACGATAAGATCAGTATACGTTAAGATGTTACTGTAGGATTGATCCTGAAATGGTTTTTCGTTGGTCCCTAGTGCCATTAACACGGTAGTCGTTACACCAAGTTAAACTGTATTACTCAATTATTTAATCACTTTAGGAGCAAAATACTTTCGTTTAAGCTATTTTATATTAATGTTTTTAAACTTTCGCGATTTTTTCTCTTATTAATATGATATTTTGAAAAAGAAATTGCGCTTTGCGATAAGACCGCCGATGGAACTCTATAGTCTAAATTACTTAGTATTTATTGATTAATAAATAGTATTGTAATGTATTTAGGCGTTTTTGTCATACGCATTACTGAACTCAAACATAGCTCATATAGGACCTGTATGATCTTGCAGAGATTCAAAATAATTATAATAATAGTGAAAATGACATTTTTCATTAATTTTAGGTAACCAAATATGCGCTTGGCACGAGTCGCAATGTCTAACAAAGGCAGCAACAAGAATTTACGAGCACTTGGTACATGGAATGAAAGGTTTATATGAACCTATTGATCCAATGTACTTGGCGAGCGTTGCTGGACGTGAAGATATGGTGGATTATGAACTGACTAACGTCACAATGACAGGAATGCGAAATTGTAAGGTTGAGTTGTTGAAGTAAGTATAATTAAAGGCCACAGGAAACCGGTGATTTTGTCGTTCGTTTTGTCGTTCAAACAGTCTCAAAATCCCCTTAGAGCAGCCCACTGGCTCTGTGTTCTAAACGATTACAGTTCAGAGATGGATGAACATTTGTGGCATTTCTTTTACGAGACTTTCTGTGCGAGCCATTGATAATTGAAATGGGTTATGTTACGTGACTAAATTGGAGTAGGCTGACATTTTTTACACCCAGCGGAGGTTATGTTTTAATGAAAAGGCAGTAGCTACATCGGGAAACTTCATCTCACAGTGAAGTCAGCCTCTTGCTGGCTATAGGTTAGAACACGTACTTTCCTCTGACAAAGAGCACCTTGAGTCTGGTTTGATTGTAATCTTGTGTCACGGACGTGTTGTTTACTAATTGAACTAAGCTATTATATTATATATATTACTTGCATACAGTAACATAGTATGTAAAAATATGTATATTATTATTAGTTTGCTCGTAAAATTCAACGATGGATATATATATTCTGTTGCAGATTCCATAGTGCTGAACAAAGGACATACGACTATAATTTACATTGCCCGATGTTAGTTTTCGATTTTAATTTTACAACTAAAGGAAAATTTATTGATGTCGATTTGGATATAGAAGGTCAAGACTCGATAACAATAGGTTGGAACTTGTTCGCTTTTAATTTTAGATCTCAGTAATATCCAATTGGTATCGTAATGTTTTATTTTGTTTTAGTTCATGTTGTCGTAAACGATATGTATTAAATTATGTTTTAATTAAATTTATAACACTTTAATACACATACAGTATCAGGCATTCAACTGGCTCATAGTGCAAAGTCAGCCCCAGTCCAAGTCCTGGCGCGGAAGTTGATTCTTAACTCTCACGATAAACTATTGCTTCCAGCCCTTAAGTTTGGTCGGAAAATAAACTTTTTTCTTAAATCCATGACCTTTTTTATCAAATTAAATATTGGTAATTTATATTTCAGATGATTACCTCATACTTATAAAGGGAATAAGTGAAAAAGTTGTATCTGAAAAAGATAATAAGCAACATTATAATAAGCTTATGGATTTAGAAGTAGACACAGTGCTCGGAGGGAAAATGCTAGTTGTAAATAAGAGCCTTACTAAAGGAGACAAAGCGAAACGTAAGTTTTTCACGTTTAAATCATTTATTGCGTGAAACATGGTATTTTAAAAGGTTTTACATGAATTTATGCTCAGCATGTTCCGCAGATTCATCTGCATGCAAAATTAATAAGTTGCTTAAATTTCTTCTTATTTTACTATGTCATAATTTAACTATCTTCACGCTGTATCCCTAACGGGGTAGTCAGAGAGGACAGATCGCCAGGCTTCGCGATCCATGCATACTTCTTTCGCTTCTTCAAGATTCATCAATCGCTTCATACACGCACGGAATATAATAATAATTTATAATAATAATAATTAAACAATAATAATAATCTTCATAATTTTATAGGGCTTAATAATTAAACAATAAAAAGTCATAGCTCTTCTAGGTAGATAGTTGGTGAAACTATAAAGATATTGATAAATTACATAATTAAAAATTAAAAATAAAATTGTATTGAAATTAATTACTTACTATAAAAATGACAATAATAATTATCCAATGTCAGTATTTTCATTAATTATTTATGTCAATTCTACGCATATTACACATTAACTGTCAATACATAGTTGTTTCCATATCCATTAAATACCTAAACTAGATTGAACACATGAGTCACTGTTACAAAAGCATTTTAGTAATATTTTTATATTAAGTCTATTTATCGTCAAGAAACTCTTTGACTGTATAGTAACACTTCTCAATAAGCCAGTCAACAAGAGTAGTCCTAAATTTTCGCAAACTCAGTTCTCTTATGCCCTTTGGAATATGATTATAATTTTTTATTGTCATGTAATATGAATTATCTTGATAGAGTGACGTTTTACCCAGTAAAACGTCACTCTATCAAGGGCAGCAACAGCTTTGTTTCATCTCTAGATTTGTACAATTTGTATTCACTAGCCCTTTCAAATAACTCTGGATGACTTCTGACAAACATACCTATTTCTGTTATATATAGTGACGTCACAGTCAGTAACTTTAGATTTTTGAAAGCTGGTTTACACGAGTCTAATGGATTTATATTTGCTATAGCCCGAATGCACTTTTTTTGACATATGAAAACCTTCAAAACGTCGGTAGAATTACCCTATAAGATTAGACCTTACTTCAGTATTGAGTCCACGTAACCGTGGTAGAGCGGTTTTCAAACATGTTTGTCCAACATTATACCCAGAAATTTTGTTTCTAATGCGATCTCTATGCTTATGCCTTGGTATGAAACTTTCAATGGTTGATTATTTGATTTATAGTTCTCAAACTGCATGATTTTGGTTTTTTTTTCATGTTAGCAGTTAAATTATTTTTTGTTAGCCAATCCATCACGAGGTCTATTTTGCTATTTACATTATGGATATGCTGGACTTCATTCTTTGACAATAAAACAGATATATTGTCTGCAAACAGTGTAAAATGGTAGTTTGTGACTTTCGGTAAGTCGTTTATATATAATAGGAAGAGCAGAGGGCCTAGAATGCTTCCCTGGGGAACACCCATCTTATTTAGCTCAAAACTTGAACTAAATGAATTTAAAATACGGTTTTCGTCTATACGATCTATTTCAACACATTGTTTTCGATTTTGTAAGTAGCTGCATATCCAGTCATGTGCCCTACCACGGAGCCCATATCGCTCGCATTTGTTTACCAATATTTTGTGATCTACAAAGTCAAATGCGCGGCTAAAAATATGGTCGATACCTGCTTTTTCTTATTAATACTTTCCGTTATCTTCCGGAACAAGTTAAACGCTGCAAGTGAGGTCGATTTTTTGCCTTGAAACCCATTTTGTTCTGGCACTATGAGATCAAACTTTTTAATGAATTCGTTTATCCGAATATGCATGGCCTTTTCAAATATTTTAGATAAGACAGAAATCAATGTGATATGTCTATAATTCTTTAAAAGTGATTTGCAGTCTATTTTGTGAAGTGGTTTGACTGCCGATATCTTTAGTTTTGCAGGGAATATGCCCTGGGTGAAGGACTGATTGACTAGATGACACAATATTTCTGTCAATTCCATACTACACCGCTTTATAATAAATGTGGAGATTCTGTCATAGCCCACCGCATTTGTATTTCTGAGTGATTTTATGATGTTAAATATTTCGGATCTCGTAACAGGTTTCAAAAATATTGTTGAGTCTACACCATTTACTAGCGAGTAGTTCGATGTGTTATTATTGGCAAAATTAGTGAGAGACAAAAAATAGTTATTAAACACATTAGCAATCTGAGTCGCATCCCTTATAATTTCTTCGTTATATGAAACAAATTCAATAATTCGTTCGTGTCTGGTTATATTTTTTTCAGTCTCATTTTTTATAATCCTCCATGACGCTCTGCACTTATTCTAAGAGTTATTTATGTAAGTTTTATAATTGATACTCTTTGAAATATTTATATATTTTTTAAACTGCTTTTCGTATTTCTCATAATTACTCCTGTTTATAGAAGTTGGTGTCAAATAGCATAGGTACCTATATTTTCCTTTAGTTATGGCAGATATTTTAATGCACTTTGTCAACCATCTGGGTCCCGAGCTGTTTGTTGTAATTTTTATTCTATTTATCGGAAAACACAAATTGTATAAAAGCCGAACCCACTCATGGAATATATTAAACGCATTGTTGCAGTTTTGCTCACCATATACTTCAGACCACGACAGTGAAGAAAGATAATTTTTAAATTTGCTAACATGCCCTTTATTAAAGTCTCTTCTAAATGCGTACCAAAATTGTGGTATTTGTTATGTTATGATGAGATAAAAACAGTTGATGAATGGCACCTTTTGCATTGTTGATATTACTCATAATGTGGTCAATGCATGTTTTGTTGTGCGTTGGTTCATTCATATGATGGTTTAAATTATGACTCAATAAAATGTTTCCTAAAGTTTGTGACGCTTTACTATATTTTAAAATGTTAATATTTGTGTCGCCAGCTATAATTAGTCTTACTTCAGGTTTGAGATTTAATTTGTGTAATAGTATTTGCAGTCTATCTAGAAGTATACCCACATCTGAGTTGGGTATTCTGTAAAGACAAATGATAAGACATTTCAGTTTTGGTATTTTTATACCACAGCACTCGAATGAATTCACCAATGCCAGATCATTACAAACTGAAATAGGCTCACACTCGAGATGCCTCCTAACCAATAGGCAAGTGCCTCCTCGCTTTATGTTTTTCCTACCAAAGCTGCTCACCAATTTAAAATGATTCAAAACACATTACACTCCTGACTAGTCAATACAAATGTTTCGGTTAAGCAAAGTATCTGTATTGGATTATTCTTTGATTCAAATTCATGTAGGCTTATTTCTAAGCGATCTGTTTTTTTTAATAACCCAGCTGTATTCTGATGCATTAGGATCATTTTATTATAATGTTTTATGTCTTTATTAATATTGACGAAAAAATGTGGTATTTAGTTGCTGTTTAGGTGTATGACAAACATTGGATCGGTTTGATGTGATTACTGGAAAATAGTATGGGATTGTGCCCTTATTGAAGCTAATTGTTTTAGATTCGTTTGAGTTTTTGGTTTATTATGAGAATATTTACTGAATGTTAAATTTTTTTTTACATTATAGTTCATGTCAATCACTGAATTAATACAATTACAAATGTGCGTCCGAAGTTGACGCATGGTCAAATAATTATTGTTTCCCAGATCTAAAAACTTACAATTTTTGAAGTTACTACAGATATTTTTAAGAGTATTATTCAACATTTTCTCATTCAGATATCTATTCTTAATTACACTCAATACAATAATATTAGTATGTTTAAATGAATTTAACACAAAGCTCAACTCAATCATGCATTTGGTTGGGTTAGTATCATGTTCCCCCAGACATAATATCAAGTAGTTATAAGGAGAATCTGTTACTTTCATACAAGATGGAACAATATCACCTGATTTGGCATAAGGTTTACTGGTAGCCGTGATGTTATAATTGCCGTATCTTTGAGGTTGCCTTGAGAGTACCAGAGCTGATGCCAGTCCAGTACACTGTTTTCCACCTACTATTTGAATTTCAGGCAGTTTATTACCATTTTAAGTATCATATTTGCTAATGCTACCACATATAGAAGCTCTCTGTTGGGTACAAATAGAATACAAAGAGTGTTCAGTGTTATATATTGTAGCGCCATCTGTTATGTTAGAATAAAAATAGTTTAGATTCGAAGTTGATATGAATCGTGGGATCACATTTTTTATTTCACTAGAAGTAGCGCCATCTAACTCCAGCCCAGCTCGAGTTTTAAATCCTACTGGAGTGGTCTGCATAACATCAGGTTTCAGTCCCAAACCAATGCCACTGTCGTTCAGGTCTTCTTTCCGAGTCCCGTGTACTAAATCCGTTCTCTTTTTTTGTGAACTTTTCCTTGATCTGTGTACTGGTTCGATACATATTTTTCTTAGTTTTTTTATAATTAAATTCTGTTCAGTCGTTAGTTGTTTAAGAGAACTATTTTCTAAGATCAAGTTATATATTTCAGTGAATGCTGTTTGTAGTTGGTTGCGTAATTTTTCGGCCTCTTTTTTGAGTTTTTCTATTACTTCATTATTCAAATAACCCGTTGACAGGTCTAGTAAACTTTTTGATAAATAATCAGAATTACTAGAAATAAATGACAAGTTCAATGAATCATTTATAATGGTTTTATGTCTTCTTAAAGTAACATTTTGAGAGTCCATCCTGTTTCGGTTCAAATAGTAAAAAATAAAAATTTCCATATTAAATAAAAACCATTCAACCACAGTAACTTCAACTGTGTTATTAAATTAGGTAGTCTTGTTAAGAGAGCTTAATATTTAAAAAAATTAATTGTCGTTACTATGACTCATGCTGCAAATATTTTTCTTCCGTCAAAGTTTACACTGTAGTAAAATTTTTGAGAACTCGAACAGATATTTAGTTTGGCTTGTAACAAACACGTCGTTTTATCAACTTAACGAAGCTGCTGTTTTATTTCCATTAGATCACAAGTTATTTTGTGATTAAGATGTTTACTTCTTTGTCGCACTCACTTTTTTCACTTTTCGAACTTTTATGTTCTTTGTTTGGTTTTGTGTAACTAAATAACGTTTACACATTCACTTTATAAATCACTATGCACTTATAACGGTATTTTAGTTGAAAATTATCGTGTTAATTGTTTTTAATTTCAAATAATACACGGAGCTGATCTTTTCGTGACGACTTGCGCGCCATCTAGTTCCAAATAAACATTTAATAAAGCTTTTATATAGACTTAGTGTACTTTGTCTTACAGGTGTTTAGTCGTGTGACTACAGCCCTAGTCGCGATGAAGTAGCATGTACCCATCCAGAAATATTAAGGTAAATTATATTATAATATTTATGTAATATAATTTTTCTGTTCTGCAGTTGACTTCTGTTTGGAGTACGTAAACAGCCATGGGGTGATATATGAAAAGTTCTTACGGACCCAGATTTTGAAGAATTTTATGGTGAAATTTAGCCAAACAGCTCACACATACCTGAGAACGATCCCAATCGACGAAATATTCAGAAAAGAGTAAAATAACTGTCCTGAAACGGAACTCAACAAAATATGTTGTAATAATAAATTTTTATTTAACATTTGGTGGTTTATATCTTAGATAGATATTCCCCACGTGTATTATTAATTTATGTATTATTCGATTAGAAAGCTGTTCATATCTCATTTTAAATCCTTTTTCATAACTTGACATACATTATCAATAACTCAAAAATGCTTTGATCATCGATTGGGCGGCAAAAGTTGTATTTAACAACTACTGTGACCTCTGTAAAGATTGTATGTATCGTTATATCGGTATTATTATATAGCTCGTTTTTCCTAATCGGTACTACCACACTCCCGGAGTATGTGATGAGAAGCTTGATCATATTTGAAATCAGCTGTCAAATACTGATAGAATGGTGACTCAACCGGCTTATAATAATGTAGTTTATTTCAAAAGTTACCACGTCCCGTAAAAATTGTAACGTTGTGAGTAAGAGTAAGTTGTAAATCAACCGTCCGCACGCCACAAGTTATGAAAAACTAAATGAAATTAATAAGGTAAGAGCTTGAGAGATAAATTAAGATATGAGAGAATTTAGCTGTATATATATATATATATATTCCAATTAGCTGGATTTTTACGATTCAGGACAGGGTTCCAAAATGGTTCCAGAAAATATAGAAGGTAGGGTATTGTAGAAGATCTTGGAGGTCTTACAAGTCATTGGAGGGAAGCGCGTGATAGGATAGAAAACATTGCGGAAAGCTCGAATCTATCTTTCCTATTGAAATAACTATTTCAATAGATTCTCGCATAATACGTTGAAAGTTGTGATGATCTGTCTAGAGGATTTTAGGTTGATGAAGTTCAACCAGTGATTTCTTGAGTTGATCTGCTATTGCTGATTAAAAATGAAAGGAATATTACAGTTGTAGATCTTCACATTTGATTACAACATATAGTAAAAATGTTGTAATCAAATCTGCAGATCTACATCTGTAATAATCCTTTTCATTAACGGTACGTTTGTATAGTAAACATGTCATAAATGCGTGCTTACATAACAGCAGTAATGGATAAGGATGTTAAAAATAATTTTAAAAGGTCAAAGGCTACAGAATATCAGATATAATAATTATTTGACTTTGGATGTAGATAAGATGTACTCGTCTGTATTTAGATTATATTATTTAGATGTATTATGATAATACTTTTTAAAGTTCTGAGCCTAATTTACTGTCGAGCTATTCCAATCCTAACACGTCTGCCACCCCTTCGGGGATAATGTATGTATATATGTCATATATAAACTTGTTGCATATCTTTCCATTTAGTTTATATGGGTGCGATGGACTTTACCAAGATCTTCATGGTCTAAGCACAGCCGAAAGACATACAGTCGGTCGACGAAGCTGTCTAGACAGAGCAATCGTGCGGGGGACAAGGGACGAGACGCGGGAGGGTTTGTTCCGAGCTGCGAACAAAATGTTGTTAGTAGCTCGGGACAGTCTTTCAGGGTTGACGCATTCACGACCGCTTGCTATGATTTTTGAATGTTTGTATAGATTTCTTTAATTCATGGAATTTTTAATATTCTAAATACAAATTTCGTGTTCATTTTGCAATGCAATATGGCCGCCGCGCCGTGGATATAAAATTTCATGTTGGGTATCATATAAGGGGTTGTTTGGTATGCTGAGTACGAATTTCGTGGTAATTTTGCAATCCAATATGGCTGCTGCGCCGTGGTTATAAAATTTAGTGTTGGGTATCGTATAAGGGGTTTTTTGGTATGCTGAGTACGAATTTCGTGTTAATTTTGCAATCCAATATGGCCGCCGCGCCAACTGTTATAAATTTCATGTTGGGTATCGCATAAGAGTATTATGGTGTGCGGAGCCACACATGTGGGATTATAACTATGCTCTATACTATGTTATCCTGTGTTCAAGTTTTTCGTCATAATTAATATTTAAACTTGTTCAAAGCGTAACCAATATTTTTTTGTTGAAAACAATAGTAGCATTAAGTCCAGTTAGTCAAAAACCGAAAATATTTATCATTAACTCATTTACTACTAAAAATATACCTAATATACGCGGCGAACTTCGTATCCATAAAATTTGTTTTTTTTTAGAGTGCTCAACGGGGCAGAGACAAATTGAACAAATTAATAATAATAATAATATACCCCTCGAGGACAATCGTAATCTTTTATAGGATTAACGCAACCCTATGAGGGTATAGTAGATTCGCTTTTTGAGTCATCCACTTTCTGATATCAACAAAAAAATTTATCAGAAAGTTATTGAAAAGCTCACATCATCACAATGTGCGTGGCTACACATCGGTCCCGATTCCTCAGAGTTTTGTTGCCCTTCTGCACTGGTTAGGATTTAATGGCCTAACGGGAGAGCAGTGAGAGTGCTACTCCCGGGAGTGCAGCAAATCTCAACTCTGGTTTGCCTTAATTGGCCGGTCAGAGGGAGGGAGCCAGAGCTATATGCTCGGGGGTGGAAGTGTCATTTTCAAGGGCATAACTACGGGGAAGACCACTCCAGGTCTGACCCGCGATAGTGAAACCGGCGCCGCATCGCTCGACACCCCAAGCCGCTCACACCGGTGTTTCCTCCTGTCGCCTTACAGACTTATCATGCCTATGGCGATTGTATAGGGGGCCCATCTAGTGAGTTGGCGAGTCACCGTCTGCCAAAATTAGGATAATCAGATATAAAATGGCAGACGCCGCCTTTATCCATAGTTATAATCACCTAGTTCATCAAACCCCCAACCCAATAGCCCATTTCTTAGTTAGCATATTTTACAATAGTTTAACTCCCATTGGAGGTGGTCCATTATCGTTCTTCTACATAAGGCGGGCGTGGACTGTCTGCAGTGGGGGTCCCATTTCCTTTTAGATTACAATTCTCCAAGGGCCTCTGCGTTTTGGACCAGTATGTCCCCATGTACGCCTACCAAAAGCCCGGGAAACTTGATAAAAAAAAAGTATGAATTTCATTCAAGTATGAATCGATTAATGAATCTGCAGAAATTGAGAGCCGTATGCATGGATCGTGAAGCCTGGCCATCAGGATTCTCGGGCTACACTGTCAGGAATACAGCGTGAAGATAGTTAGTTAGTTTGATTGATTGTATCTGTTAAATCAAGAAATCAAATCAGCCTATGGTAGTCCACTGTTGGACGTAGGCCTCTCCCAGTTCACGCCACAATACACAATGGACATCCAGTCCCTCCCTGCGACCTTTTCTAGATCGTCGATCCATCTAGCGGGGATCGTCCTAGCGTAAGTTGATGCCAACTCCACTTTCACGGTCTTCACTGCAGCACTCGTTTGCTCTTGATTTTGCAGACATATAAGTGACGCTACGCTTGTAGTTTCGATACAATGGAAAAAAACGAGTGTTGTCGCGTGTTGATAAAACATTGTTTTTTAATGGGAAAAAATATCGTTGAAGCACAGCAATGGCTTATAAAATGTTTTGCGGGATCCCTCTAAAACAACCATTTGTCGGTGGTATGCCGACTTCAAACGCGGTCGCATAGACACAAATGTCAGGTCGTCCAAATGAAGCAGTGACTCAACAGAATATTAACCAAGTCCTCAAAATCGTAATGGAAGATCGGAAGACAAAAGGGCGCGAGATAGCCAAGATAGTGAAGATTTCAGCTGGTAGTGTTTTCACAATTTTACATAAAAATTTGACCATGAAAAAGCTTTTTTACAAGTGGGTGCCGCGTTTGCTTACAACTGATCAAAAGGAACAACGTATCAATGATTCAGAGCGATGTTTGGCGCTGATGAATTGTAATAAAAAGGATTTATTACGTCGGTGTGTGACTATGGATGAAACATGGATACACCATTTCACTTCGGAATCCAATCGGCAGTCAGTTAATAGTCATAAAATACTCCATGCGAATCAATTTGGGTTTACGAAAGGGCGCTCAACTTCCGATGCTGGTGTTGAGTTATTAAAATGTATTCATGAAGCATGGGAAGACAAGCACGATGCATTAGGTATATTTTGCGATCTATCAAAGGCTTTTGATTGCGTTCAACATGAAACGCTGTGCAAAAAATTACACCACTATGGAATAAGAGGCAAAGCTCTCGACCTTCTGTCTTCATATTTGAACAATAGAATACAGAGGGTCGATATTAATGGTACACGTTCTGTAGGATCCATGGTTACAATGGGTGTGCCGCAAGGCTCGATACTTGGGCCATTCTTGTTCCTCATTTATATTAATGATTTACTATTTTATGTAGGGGACAGGAATAGGATTGTTTTGTTTGCAGATGACACCTCATTAATTTTTAAAATTAAAAGACAATTAGATAACTATGACGATGTAAACAATGCAATTGCAAGAGTAGTTCATTGGTTCAGCTCAAATAATCTTTGCCTTAATGAAAATAAAACTAAATGTATAAAATTTACTCTACCAAATGTAAAACAAGTTGCGGCCAATGTTCAACTGAATGGACAAGTGTTAGAGTTTGTAGAATCAACTGTGTTCCTAGGTATAACTATTGATGCCAATTTGCAGTGGGGCCCACACATAGAAAAGACAGCCTCTAGATTAAGTTCGGCTGCATACGCTGTAAAAAAGATCAGGACTCTAACAGATGTGGATACGGCTAGAATGGTTTACTTCAGCTATTTTCATAGTATTATGTCTTACGGTATTCTCCTTTGGGGGAGTGCTGCAGATTTAAATATTATTTTTGTTCTACAAAAGCGGGCTGTACGCGCTATTTATAATTTGGGCCCCAGAGTTTCTCTCCGAGAAAAATTCAAAGAAGTGAATATTCTAACCGTACCATCACAATACATTTTTGCCAATCTTATGTATGTCCAGAAAAATCTATCACAGTTTTCTAAACTCTGTGATAAACATAATATAAACACTAGAAATAAAAATAATCTTTCAGTCCACCACAGTCGACTACATAAGATTGGCGATTCTTTCCAGGGTAACTGTATACGCTTTTACAACAAGCTTCCCTGTGACCTGAGAAATTTACCTTTAAATAAATTTAAAAAGTTTATTAAAAACAAGCTTTGTGAAAAAGGTTTTTACTCCGTTACAGACTATTTGCAGGACAGGGACGCCTGGAAATGATCTGCTGGCAAAATGAAATAATATTAAATTGTAAATAGGCCATCAAAAAAAAAGCCTTCCTAAGTTTCTTGCCGGTTCTTCTCAGGTGGGCCGCGTTCCGAACCGGTGGTCGCTTTAAATATTTTAAATAGTGTATGACATTTTGTAAGCGCCGTTAAAATGGTCTATGCAAAAAAAAAAAAAAAAAAAAAAAAAAAAAAAAAAAAAAAAAAAAACAAAAAAAAAAAAAAAAAAGTCAGCGGAGTGGAGAGCGGCTTGTGAAAGCCGCCCGAAGCGGCCAAAGACTCAGAAATCGGCCGGTACGGTTATAGCGTCTATATTTTGGGATGCGCATGGAATGCTTTTCATCGACGACCTTGAAAAGGGGCAATAAATAGTGACTACTACATGTGCTTATTGGAGCGATTGAAGTACGAAATTGCGGATAAACGGCCTAAAATGAACAAAAAGAAAGTGGTGTTTCACCAGGACAACGCGCCTTGTCACAAGCCTGTGAGAACTAAATTAATGAATTGGGCTTTGAATTGCTTCCTCATCCCCCTTATTCGCCAGACTTGGCCCCCAGCCATTACTGGCTGTTAGCAGATCTCAAAAAAATACTCCATGGTAAAAAATTTACTCAAATAGTGAAGTTATCACAGCAACGGAGGCTTATTTTGAAGCCAAAGACAAATCGTTCTACACGCATGGGATAGAAAAGTTAGAAAAGCGTTGGAGGGTCTGTATCGCTCTTGGAGGAGAATACGTTGATGAAAAAAAAAAATATAAAAAAAACCTTGTTTTAGTACTTACTCGGGACTTATTGAACCACGTATGTTAGTGAAATAATATTTAATCAGCTATAACTTGAGACATTGCGTGTGGCTTACACCGTTTATCATGTTTTTATTTATAAAATATTTTTATCTGAATAAAGAATAATAAGCGATAAAAGTAAGTATAAATTGGTCTCTACCTATTTAATGATTAATTATTACTCTGTAACAATGAGTCGTCTAATGTCTCTCTGGGGTCTGCTAACTTTAGTTTTGTTCGCCACCGGATCTGTACATAAAACGAGTGAGTTGCATTTGTATTCGTTAAGTCTGAAGGGCTCCAAGCCCCGCTAGATCAGTAAACAATAAATACGTTAAGATCTTACGGTAGGATTGATCCTGAAATGACCTATGCTTCGTTGGTCCCTAGTGCCATTAACACGGCATTGTAGTTGTTAAACCAAGTTAAATCGTGCTGCTTAATTTTTTTAAAACTGTATCAGCAAACTACTTTCGTTTAAGCTATTAATGTATTTAAACTTTCGCGATTTCTTCTCATATTAATATGATATTTTAAAGAAGAAATTGCGCTTTGCGATAAGGCCACCGATTGAACCCTATACTCTAAATTACTTAGTATTTATTGATTAGATAGTATTGTAATGTATTTAGGCGTTTTTGTCATATGCATTACCTATATTTATTAGTTGTTCTGTGACATGTTGCTAGGCAAAGTCAATGGTAACACTAAAACAATGAATCCTATAATTATGTAGGAAAAACGAATATTCAATAAAAAAACGGTGAAGTGTTTAAAAAAGCTATATTAAACACGAGATGGACCAATTTAGGTATAAATTCTTTTTTCACAAAATTTTGTAGACTTTTACGAAAATGTTATAAGAAAAAAATATTCAAATAAAGCGTTTTAAATGCCATGCAATAAAGTGGATTACTAGAGGTGTTATTGTCTCTAGTAAAATGAAAAGAGATTTATCTACGTACGCTCACAAGGAGCCTAGTTTAATGAACTACAGAGCCAACTACATACGTATCTTTAGAAAAGTAATTAAAGTAGCCAAAAGGTTAGCTGTAGAGAAACATTTGAGCAAAGCTAAAAACATTAGCAAGGAAACTTGTAAACTGGTAAATAAGTATACAAATAAGAAAGGGAAAGAACTTGACAAAAACATAATTTTAATGCTTGACAATAATACTATAAGTGCTCCACGGGAGGTTGCTAATCAGCTGGCTGAAAGCTTTATGTTTAAATCACAATTAATATACAACGAAAAAGAGAAAGCACTAAACTATTTAAAGAATTTTACTAACAAGGTTGAAGATATCTTAAATTTTGAACTAACTGATGCTAATGAAATCACTAAGATAGTACAACAAATGAGTAACACCATATCATGTGGCTATGACGAAATGCCAATATCAATTATTAAAGAGAACATCAATTTACTTGCATATCCACTTTCCTTGTTTTTTAACAAATGTATAAATTAATCTGTCTTTCCCGATCAAATGAAGTTGGCAAAAGTTGTTCCGGTGTACAAAAAGGGCTCTAAAAGTAATCCAAAAAACTACAGACCAATCTCTCTGTTACCTATCTTGTCAAAAATTTTTGAGAATGTCTTTAAATCACGACTTATGACTCACTTTAATTTAAAAAAAGTATTTAACAGATGACAGTTTGGATATCATAAAGGTGTTGGCACGATGCACGACGTATAAACACGTTAGTTGACGATATAGTCTGCAAAATGAATGCTAATATGAAAGTAGCAGCTCTGTTCATTGACCTAAGTTCCGCCTTTGATGCCATTGAACATGATCTGCTTCTGTCTAAATTAGAGTATTACGGTATTAAAGGTCCTGCTTTAAGACTAATGACCTCATACTTACAAAACAGACGAATGTATGTGGAATTAAAAAAAGTCAATAAAGAAAATCATGAAATAAGTTGTAAATAAGATAGTTAGTCTTAAGCGTGGTGTGCCACATGGGTCAATATTGGGACCGATACTGTTCATTATAGTTACGAACGATTTACTTAACTTTATTAACAAGAATCAGCCAGAAGTTAAAATTAACGTTTTTGCGGATGATACAAATGTAATTATAGGAGCAGACAATTTGAATGAGTTGACCTTATATGTAAATAAAATGTTACTGACCTTAAATGACTGGTTTTCTGCAAATAATTTAATTATGAATTCTAATAAAACAATATAATATTATTCAAATCGACATCTAGAAACAAAGACATTGTCAAAGTAAAATTGAAAAATGACCCTATTGAATTAGTTGACACTGCAACATTTTTGGGCATCAATATTGATTGATTCATCGATTTCTTCTGCGTGTTATGCATTACGAAGTCTGCGATATGAGATTGGTATTAAGCAGCTCAAAGCGGTTTACTACGCATTGGTTGAATCGAGGATAAGGTACAGCATAATGTGTTGGGAAGGCAGTTATGAGTATAACATCCAAAGAGCTTTTATCTTGCAGAAACGTGCAATTAGAATTATGGTACAAATATCACAACGCGAATCATGCAGATACCATTTCAAGAGTTTAGGTATCCTGACCGTTCCCAGTCTTTATGTGTTTACTGTTTTGAGCCATCTCACCAAGTACATGAATGAATATGAGACAGAAGATGAAAGGGAAGTTCGAGAAAGTACAAGGCGAAAAACTATAACGAACAAAATACGAAATTAAATATAATAAAACACTGTGTCAGGTATCAATCAGTGGAGTTTTTTAATAGCCTGCCAGCTGAATTAAAGAAAGTTATTTATAACACAACGGTGTTCAGATCGCGGTTGAAGGCATTCTTGTTGGACAAATGTCTCTATTGTTTAGCGGATTTAAAAGGCGGGTGACGGCTGTCTTCTCTATCTTTGCCTCTATAACTATATTTTATACTGACTGTTTCAGAAATCTAATTTTAATATTATATTTAGTTGACATTATATTTTTATTTTTCAATTTGTTATTATTGTATAATTAAGCTGTGTATATCTTAATTCCTAATTTGTAATGTTTGTATGGTTGTGTGACAATATCAAAAATTGTCTATTTATTGATTGTAATAATTTTCAACACAATGTAAATTGTTCAGAAAATAAACTAACTTACTGAACTCAAACATTGCTCATATAGGACCTGTATGATCTTGCAGAGATTCAAAATATTTTTAATAATAGTGAGAATGACAGTTTTCATTAATTTTAGGTAACCAGATATGCGCTTGGTACGAGTCGCAATGCCTAACAAAGGCAGCAACAAGGATTTACGAGCACTTGGTATATGGAATGAAAGGTTTAATTGAACCTATTGATCCAATGTACTTGGCGAGCGTTGGTGGACAAGTAGATATGTTGGACTATGAACTGACTAACGTCACAATGACAGGAATGCGAAATTGTAAGGTTGAGTTGTTGAAGTAAGTATAATTAAAGGCCACCGCAGACTAGCAACTTTTCGTGATTTTGTCGTTCAAATCCATCGATACATTCTCAAAATCCCCTAAGAGCAGCCCACTTGCTCTGTGTTCTAAACGATTACAGGGAGGCAATTCTCGTTTTCTTCGAAATAATCTCGAATTCGAGTTCACTCTTCGAATCCTTTTTCGACCATAAAATCTCGTA
Organism: Thumatha senex; assembly: GCA_948477245.1. NCBI lineage: Eukaryota > Metazoa > Arthropoda > Insecta > Lepidoptera > Erebidae > Thumatha > Thumatha senex. The sequence goes on along the minus strand of OX419750.1, from coordinate 6,555,261 downwards.
AATCGAGATGGTTTTTTCGAATGTCTTATTCTCACCACTATTCGGACTAAAGTTCGAGATTATTGTGTGAAATGTTGCCATTTAAGAACCATGTCACATCGATGTGTTCCGTTCGACACGTTTCGTCCGGTTTTAAAACGGTTACAACAAGACTACTCTTACAAAATGTTCTAAAAGTTTTTTAAGCTTATTTTACACGTTATAAACAATAATTACGTATTTTATAGTAATTATTAAAGGAAAAAATATTGTAAACTGCATAATAAATGTTATTTCATGTATATTTTAAAAATTGCTTATACCGTCCCGTAAAATGAAAAATATCTGAATGTGTCGCTGTCACTGTCACTGTGTGTTGTCTATATTATTGAAGACTGTGTTATTTGAAATCACAAATCAAATTGCTGAAATTTTCACATTGCTGAAACATCGGCGACGACGTGTTTGAAATTGAAGCGAGTTGCAATATGTTTTGCACGTATTAAACTATTAATTCATCACTCATTTTGATATTTATTAAATGTAAAATGTAATATAATGCTAACTTAAGGTCGGTCACTGAAGAAATGTCCAAAGATAATAGTGATTCGACTTCGAAATCTGCGTCTCGAATGCTACCAACCATTCGAAGCAACTCGAGTGGCTTCCCTTCGAGTAGAGAAAAGTCGAGTTCGAGATTTGCAGAATAGCTAAACGTAACAATAAAACTCGAATAAAGTTCGAATTCGAGATTTATCTCGAAATCGAGACTGTTTCGAAGGCATAAGAATTGCGGTCCAGTTCAGAGATAGATGAACAGTTATGGCATTTCTTTTACGAGACTTTTGATAATGGGAAAGGATTATATTACGTGACTAAATTGGGGTAGGCTGAGATATTTCGCACCCAGCGGAGGTTATGTTGTAATGAAAAGGCATTAAGCTACATCGGGAAACTTCACCTCACAGTGAAGTCAGTCTCTTGCTAGCTATAGGTTAGAACACGTACTTTCCTCTGGCAAAGAGCACCTTGAGTCTGGTTTGATTGTAATCTTGTGTTACGGACATGTTATTTACGAACTGAACTAAGCTGTTAGATTATATATTTTACTTACATACAGTAACATAGTAAGTTACTATATTTATATATAAAATAAGTTAGCTCGTTAACTCAACGATGGAAATATATATATTCTGTTGCAGATTCCATAGTGCTGAAGAAAGGACTTACGACTATAATTTACATTGCCCGCAGTTAGTTTTCGATTTTAATTTTAAAACTAAAGGAAAATTTATTGATGTTGATTTGGATATGGAAGGTCAAGACTCGATAACAATAGGTTGGAACTTGTTCGCTTTTTATTTTAGATCTCAGCAATGTCCAATTAGTGTTGATATGTTTCTTTTTTTATAATTTATGTTGTTTAAAACGATGTATATTGAATTATGTTTCAATTCAGTATAACCCTTAAATGATTACAGTATCGGGCCTTCAACTGGCTCATAGTGCATAGTCAGCCGCAGTGCAAGCCCTGACGTGAAAGTCGATTCTCAACTCTTTCCATGAACTATTGTCCTTAAATTTGGTCGGAAAATAAACAAATTGTCTTTTAGCTAACTTTTTTCTTAAATCCATGACCTCTTTTATCAAACTAAGTATTGGATATTTATATTTCAGATGATTACCTCATACTTATAAAAGGAATAAGTGAAAAAGATATATCTGACAATAAGCTACATTTCAATCTTATGGATTTTGAAGTAGACACAGTGCTCGGAGGGAAAATGCTAGTTGTAAATAAGAGCATTACTAAAGGAGACAAAGCGAAACGTAAGATTTTCACGTTTACTAAATAAACATTTTAAAGCTTTTATATAGACTTACTGTACTTTGTCTTACTGGTGTTTAGTCGTGCGACTACAGCCCTAGTCGCGATGAAGTAGTATGTACCCATCCAGAAATACTTAGGTAAATTATATTATAATATTTATGTATAATAATTTTTTTCTGTTCTGCAGTTGACTTCTGTTTGGAGTACGTAAACAGCCATGGGGAGGAATATGAAACGTACTTACGGACCCAGATTTTGAAGAAATTCATGGTGAAATTTAGCCAAACAGCTAACACATACCTGAGAGCGATCCCAATCGACGAAATATTCAGAAAAGAGTAAAATAACTGTCCTGAAAATGAACTCAACAAAATATGTTATAGTAATAAATTTTTATTTAACATTTGGTGGTTTATATCTTGGATATATATTTCCTATGTGTATTAAGTGAACTGCAATTAAAAAGTTGCTGATTACTCATTTTAAATCCTTTTTTTTATCAATTGACAGAATTGAGAGTATTTTGCTGTATATATTCTTATTTACTGGATTTTTACAATTCAGGGCAGGATTTAATAATGATTCCTGAAAATATAGAATGTAGAATGTCTTGGAAGTCTTAGAAGTCACTGGAGGGAACCACTTTACTTGCACCAGCAGGCGCTGACATAGGCACGGCGCTAGTGCAATAGGGCACGACGGTAGGAGAAAACACGAGGACAAAGACTGAAAAGCAAATAATTTTTCAATTTTAATTTATTTATTGTTTGTTACAGGTTTGTTATATTCATGTTATAAATTTAATACAAATGTTCTTCCGTAACATGACTTACAGGCGTACAATAATATTAATATTTTAAATATATATAAAATATCCATCACGCCTTATCCCCTTAATATTTTCATAATAATAAAGATTTTTAATAATATTAATGTCAGTATTAAGTCTAAGAACATTTTACACTACCATTATATTAATTTAGTCACTTGTCATAAATTATTTTCAGTACACAATGTCAAATATTCTTATCATAAATGCATTCATCAATTAAATAATATGTCTTATTAATTAAAAATGTTTGTAGTCTGTCTTTAAATTTACTCATGCATTCAGATGATTTAATATAGTCAGGTAACCTGTTATACAGCTTAGCACTCATTCCAAATATACTATTTCTAAATTGTTGAGTCCTTCACCTATCTATACGAAGTGTACTTTTGTGTCTTTCACTAGATAGGGTTTTATATTTCTTTACACCCTGCTTTACTTTTATTAAGGCCTCATAAATATACACAGAAGGCTGGGTCAGTATTCTTAACCTATTAAATGAGAGTTTGCAGGAGTCGGTCTTTTTGAATCCACATATGCATGCATTATTATGCATTTTTTTTGCCCTAAAAGCAAATTCTTTGTGGACTGAGAGAGAGAGAGAGAGAGAAATATGCTTACTAATCCTAAATTTAATTTGAAAAAAAAAAAAAAAAAAAAAACATCTAGTCTCGCGTATTTAAAGTGTAAGGTTTGATTTCTATATTGATAACTGTTTTAAATTTGTTTAGAGTTGTTAACATATTATTTAATACTAAAACATTTTTCTCATATTTTCCTCCGATGGAAATTGATTAATACAGACCTCAGCTATCTCAACATAAATATATTTTGACTTGGAAAAGGCCTATGACTGAGTGGTGAAGAATTGGCCATGTATGAAGTTAACAACCTCTTCATACGAGTACTGGAATCTCTCTATGAGGACTTCAGTGCTTGTGTCAGGATCAACGGAGCTTGCACAGAATTGAAGGTATGACAAGAGTTTGATTTACGTGAGATGGAAAGTGTGACCATGACATTGAACGAAAAGTTTTGGCAGGAAATTGAGTAAATGGAATTATGTACATCTTTCTGAGCAGTCAGAACGTGTCTAAGAAGGCAAGGGTGTACAATCTGTACATAGAGAAGTCCTGGTCCCTACACTTTTGTCTGGCAGTTAAAGTTGGGTTTGGCAGAAGAACCATAGAACTGAAATTTGGAAATAAAATGTCTGCGAAGTATAGCTGGAGTGAAATTGATAGACAAAGAAAGGAACCGCGTGATACGATAGGGAACATTGCGGAAAGCTCAAATCCATCTTTCCTATTTATATAACTGTGTTTTCTATTTTCAATAGATTCACGCACAATGCGTTAAAAGTAGTGATGATCTTTGGAGACGATTTTGGGTTGATGAAGTTTACAAATGATTACTGACCCACTCGAGTAAGGGTGTAAGGGGATCACCACCAAGATCTTCGGGGCCCAAGTCAACCTCCCGTGCTAGTGCGTGCACCTGCTGATTAACGGACGAGGCTCTGGCGCTGGCTTTCCCCTCTGGGGTTGGGAGGTCTGAGGGCGTCGCTCCCATAAAAGCCACCCGCCGAAACAAAAATGAAAAGCTATAAAAGGAATGCTGCTAGGGATAGGGCGCCGCCGCAAAACGGCGCGCAGGAGCCCCGCCCGACTCCTGTGGCAAGTGGGCTAGGGCTGCCGTGTGTCGGGCCAGCACGGCTAAAGAAGTTAGCCCCAACCCGAATCCGCTTCGCATCTTGGAACATTGGCACGCTGACTGGGCGTGCGGTAGAGTTGGCCGAAGTACTCTCCAGGCGGAGGGTGGACGTGGCGTTCCTGCAGGAGACTCGGTGGGAGGGCAACAGAGCCCGGCCTTTGCAGAAAGGCTACAAGCTGTACTACACGGGTGCGCCTGGTGGGTGGAACGGGGTGGCCGTGGTGCTCTCCGAAGGGCTGCAGAGCGGCATCTTGGAGGTGAAACGTTGTAGCGACCGGCTTATGATCGTGAGGGTGCTTATCGATGGGATTATTACCCACCTGATAAGTGCCTACGCGCCACAGGCCGGTTGTAGCGACGCCGATAAGATGTCGTTTTGGGGCCAATTCGAGGGAGTGCTTCGGAGCATTCCGTTGTCACAGGGAATCGTTTTGGGCGGCGACCTAGACGGTCAAGTGGGTGAGAGGTGTGAGGAGTTTGAACGTGTTCATGGTGGTCTTGGATACGGCACACGCAACGCTGAAAGAGAAACTATCCTCAGAACGTGTGCGGCTGCCGATCTGGCCATTGTGAACACGTATTTCAAAAAGAATTCCGAACATCTCATCACCTACAAGAGCGGGAGGCGTACAACTCTGATCGACTTCCTACTCACTAGGCGACACAGCATCGGCAAGGTAGCCAACTGCAAGGTCATACCCGGTGAGAGTCTTACTGCACAACACCGTCTCCTTGTCATTAAAAAGTGGCAAGCGACCGGATCTCCCGAAGACCGCGACGCGTACAGGGCTGCCAAGCGCGCCATAAAGAGAGCTGTAGCCAGAGCCAGACGAGACCACTTACAACCTGTGTATATGATGTGTATATGTGTATATAAGCTGGAATCGTCTGAGGGAAAGAAGCTCATCTATAAGCTGGCGCGCTCCAGGGTCAAAGCGGCACAGGATATATCCAAGTATCGCTGTGTAAAAGACCCTGAGGGCAACCTGTTAAGCGAAGACCTCGCGGTAAAGGAGAGATGGCGCTCGTACTTCCACGAGCTGCTTAATAAACAGCATAAAGAGGTGCAGCCTCCAGACCTCCCTCCAAATCAGGGACTAGTGCCACCGGTAACGCCTGGAGAAGTCCTGACTCGAAGAATCGGAAAGCTGTCGGACCCGATGGAGTCCCCGTCGAAGCCTGGAAGGCGATGGGTCCTCGCGGTGTGGGCATCTTAGTAAACCTTTTTAACCGCATACTCCTCAGCGGGCAGATCCCAAACCAATGGAGACTGAGTATTATTACTCCAGTCTTCAAAGGTAAGGGGTCAGTGCAGGAGTGCGGGAGCTACCGCGGTATTAAGGTGATGTCTCACACCATGAAGATCTTCGAGAGGATTATAGACTCTCGGATCCGGCAGGAGTGTACTCTCTCGGAGTGTCAATATGGGTTTTGCCCTGGTCATGGGACCACGGACCCTGTTTTGCCCTGAGGGTTGTCACAGAGAAATACAGATCGAAGAACACGCCTCTGCACTGTCTGTTTCTAGATATGCAGAAGGCCTTCGACTGTGTTACTCGTGCGATGATCTGGTGGGCACTGCGGTCCAAAGGGGTTCCAGAGGTCTATATTGACACTATCCGGGACATGTACTGTGACTCCGATTCAATGGTTCGGACTGCTGTTGGCGACACGAAACCCTTGCCCATCACCGTCGGGGTACACCAGGGTTCTGTCCTTATTCCGCTTATGTTCATTGTAATATTGGACGAATTGTCGGACAGCATCAGAAACCCGCATGAGCAGCCTCCATGGTTGCTTATGTATGCTGACGATATTGCGCTGGCAGACGCGGACAGGGGCAGATTGGTGCGGCGTGTAAAGGCGTGGAAGGAGTCGCTTGAGAACGGCGGTCTGAAACTAAATGTGGCGAAGACCGAGTGCTTGGCACTAAAATCGACAGATCCCACATCCGTCCGCATAGGCGGTGATTTGGTCGAGCGCACGGATCAGGTTAAATACCTGGGATCTGTTTTTCACACGTCCAGTGACATCGATTGCGATGTCAAGTCACGCATTGCTGCCGCGTGGGCCAAATGGCGGGAGATGACCGGTGTCATTTGTGACCCTAAAATGCCGATCCGGTTGAAGGGACAGGTCTACAAAACCATTATTAGACCTGTCCTTTTACATGGCAGTGAGACGTGGCCGATATTGGAGCGACACAAGCAGGAGCTGCGTGTCACGGAAATGAAGATGCTGCGGTGGATGTGTGGAGATGGACCGCGTGAGGAACTCTCGCATCCGCGGCAGCCTTCACGTTCGTGACATTGCAGACAAGTTGCAAGAGTGTCGCCTTCGTTGGTATAGTCACGTCTTGCGGCAACCGCCGGGCTACGTAGGTAACAAATGTCTGGCCATGTCAGCCCCGCCGGGTCCCGGTAAGAGGGGAAGACCCAAGAAGTGCTTGACGTCGAGTGCTTGACGTCGTAAGGGATGACATGCGTGCCAATGGTCTCACTACAGGGGATGCCGACGACCGTGCGAAGTGGAGGAGAAAATGTAGCAAAGCGGACCCCGGGCGTCGCGAGACGCACCTGGGACAGACGCTCGGATGATGATGATAACTGACCCACTCGAGTTGAGCTGCTATTGCTGAATAAAATAAAAAAAATAACTCTTTATTGATGAAAGGATGCATGAAAGGAATATTACAGTTGTACTCGTAGATCTTCAGACTTGATTTGATTACGACATATAGTAAAAGCAACATGTTACAAATGGGTGCTAACATAACAGTTATGGATAAAGATATAAAAATAATTTAAAAAGGTCAAAGGCTACAGAATATCAGATATAATAATTATTTGACATTGGGTGTAGATAAGATGTACTCGTATGTATTTAGATGTATTATAATAATACTTTACAGCTTCTTAATATTAGTATAGGTCTAGGTATGTACCAACAAATTTGTACGGAACCTTCGGTGAACGAGTGCTCTATGCTGTGGAGATGCAATCGAAAATTATGCGGCGTAACGTTAGCCGAACGACTACGTAATGAAGTGATACGAAATATGGCAGGTTAGACTGAAAATGTCAGCGTTAAGCTTCCAGCTTGGTCTGGTCTGGTCTGTGGCAGACAAGCATACGGCCCACCTGATGGAAAGTGGTCACCGTAGCCTATGAATGTTTGCAATTATTTGTTTATTTCATTTACTCAGTGGTATAAAAAAATGAATATCTTACGAGTTATAGCAAATTCAAAATAATGCGCAAAGAAATGAATTTCGTGTAACCATAATTCGACCGAGCCGTGCGGGCGTAGGTACTGGAGAGCGGAGAAGTAATCAACGAATTTTGAAAATAATCTTACATTATTGTTAAATTAATAAACGACGGGATTATATGGGTGCCATGAGGTTCGAAGTATGTCGGGACAGCTGTTTAAGATAAATAACACCCAGACACAGAATAAACCATCGTGCTCATAACACAAAGTTTTATCCTGAGTGGGAATCGAAACCACGACCTTTTACGTAGCAGTCGGATACACTCCCACCGCGCCACAAAATCAGTCCAAAATTAAATGAACCAACCAACAATCTTACATTATTGTTAAATTAATAAACGACGGGATTATATGGGTGCCGTGAGGTTCGAAGTATGTCGAGACAGCTGTTAAAGACAAATAACACCCAGACACAGAATAAACCATCGTGCTTATCACACAAAGTTTTATCCTGGGTGGGAATCGAAACCACGACCTTTTACGTAGCAGTCGGATACACTCCCACCGCGCCACAGAATCAGTCCAAAATGAAATGACCCACCAACAATCTTACATTATTGTTAAATTAATAAACGACGGGATTATATGGGTGCCGTGAGATTCGAAGTATGTCGGGACAGCTGTTAAAGATAAATAACACCTAGACACAGAATAAACCATCGTGCTCATCACACAAAGTTTTATCCTGGGTGGGAATCGAAACCACGACCTTTTACGTAGCAGTCGGATATACTCCCACCGCGCCACAGAATCAGTCCAAAATGAAATGAACCAACCAACAATCTTACATTATTGTTAAATTAATAAACGACGGGATTATATGGGTGCCGTGAGGTTCGAAGTATGTCGGGACAGCTGTTAAAGATAAATAACACCCAGACACAGAATAAACCATCGTGCTCATCACACAAAGTTTTATCCTGGGTGGGAATCGAAACCACGACCTTTTACGTAGCAGTCGGATACACTCCCACCGCGCCACAGAATCAGTCCAAAATGAAATGAACCAACCAACAATAAAATAATTAACTAATCGAACCGGTAGTTCCTGAAAATAGCGCGTTCAACCAAACATACAAATAAACAAAAGGATTCTTCTTTTTTTTAAATTGGCCCCACTAACTCAGTGTTTTGTAAACGATCACTGCGTTAAACGGCAGTGTTAAACTGTCAAATGGCAGTCGTTAAGCCTAGGTGAAGGCCCTATGGGCAGCTTTAAAAATTTAACATTCGGTCGCCACAACCTGCACCGGTTCATTTCAAAATGGCACGGTCTCGTGGGACAAAAATGCGTAGGGTGAAATGTGGGCGTGCAGTATACCTCTGCCTACCTCCCCGGGGATAAAGGCGTGACAATATGTATGTAAGTATGTATATCATTAGTACATTACGTAAAGAAGATAATTATACAAGGTCAGGATGTTGGTTAAACGTTGAGCATGTATTCGCATTAAAAATGTCAGTAGGTATTACAATAATTTAAGATATTAATTAGACATAATATTTGTTTTAGAGGTTCGTGGGAATTACGGCTTCAATTTCTTTTTTATTGTTGATTGACAAAGAATATTATATTGTGCGAAAGTAGAGGTAAAACGGGTCAGGATGTACCGAGATTTACACATTAGAACCACGTGAGCAAAATGCTCAAAAACGGAAAGAACAAAAGTAGAAACTCGGATATAGAGAATACTCAGATGTGCATATGAAGTGATTTATAAAACTGCAAGAAGCGAAAAAAGTATGAATGAATCGCGAAGCTTGGTGATCTACCCTCTCTGATTACTGTGTTAAGGATAGAGCGTAAAGATAGTTAGTCAGTTAGTTAAGTAGGTATATTATGGTGTTGTTTAGTCAAAATCGAAATCAGTGAGTGCTCATTTAGTCATCATCTATAATGCATGCATTATATAACTTTGCATGCAAAGCAATGCAAATATAACTTTATTTATAAAAGCTTGTTACCATTATTATTCTCTCTATATCTTAGTGTATTCTCAGTTGCTTTCAAACCTTACCTGAATTTGAGCAATGGTCCACTTTTATTTGGGAGCGAAAGAGGTATGGCGATCTATATCGGAAGACTGGCGATCTGGGGGCCGAGTTTACTATTTTCCGATAGAAAGCTGTTCTAGTTCTATTCTACAGCGGTTTCATTGCGATTAGTCCAAAACTAGTCTAAACTAGTCACACTTCTCAATCTGCAGAATAGAGAAAAAACAGTTTTTAAAATATTAATATATGCAATCAAAAATGCAAATTAAAAGCTACTTACTAGCACTATAGTGTTAATAACATTCTATCGGCCGGCCGATAGAATTCTATTGGAGCGCATTTGTAATAGAGGACACGGAAAACTGTAATTCTTTTCTGTCGACTCTCTATTGAGCGACGATTTCTATTCTCTTCTGACACGATTGAATTAGTAGACTTGGCCCCTTGTCTTCTCGCACTGGGTAGCCAGTGTGTTAGAGATACTGCGTGAAGATAGATTAATTGTATTTTTTACATATTAATATTAGTGATATAATATTTAAGCAGCTACGGAACTGCACATATTGGGCGTGAATTACATTTCGTATCAATACTTTTTTTGAAATATTTTTATCTGAATGTAAAAAATAAGAGATAACCGTTAGTATAAATTGGTTTAAACTATAGTACTTCTACGTAATAAACTAGCAATTATCACTTTGTTACAATGAGTCGTCTGATGTCTCTCTCCTTTGTGCTAACTTTGGTTTTCGTCGCCACCGAATCAGTTCCTACTACGAGTAAGTAGCATTTGTATTTATTATACCCTCATTCATGACGCACTCTTGGCTCCGCTTGCTCAAGATTCGATCACTGCGGTAAGCATTTTATGGTCCGGTTTATCCTAAAATTAACATTTTTAGCATTCCCATTTATGAGCGTTACTTTAAGTTTTCTTTTTTCTTTGGTCCCAGAGCTTTCCCTTTTGGGATTGGGACGTTTGATACAGTCGTTCTCTTGGCAGGACGAGGAATCTGGACTTATCTGAGTGAGGACCAGGTAATCAGACCAGGTAATCTTCCACGGTTAGATGTTGTTCCGCTTCGTTCAGATCGTAGTGTTCTCCGGCGAGGCGACGCTTCCCCTCCCGGTCTAGGGCAACTAGGAGGAGCGTTGGAGCAGCTCACAAGCCAATAGGTAGTAGGAAGGTTGTAAGCTTGAAGTTGCAACCGTAGTAGTAGACCCTAGAAGACAGAAGCCTGGGGTAGAACCTCAGTCCGAAACCGAAAAGGCTTCCAGCCTCTCCACAGGTCCAGGTTGGCTGGAGAGGCGGAAAGTCTTACATGTAGGATGTAGATGTAAAATATAAAATAGCAGTTTTTTAAATATGAACTAGTGCAAATATTTTTCTACATGCAGCAGGTCACAATTAGAGCTGCATTATTTGCTTAGGAAGATTATTAAAGGGTTAGCATACTTGTGAAAATTAAAGCACCTATACGTATTCAGGTCACGCATCATTTCAGTTTACTCCCAGGTACTCTATTTTCTCAACCTCATCCACGGCATGGTTGTTCAGTCTAACTGGTTTACAATTGAATTAATAAATAAAATAAGGAAATAAATAAAAAAAGACAATGGGAAAATAGTCTTGTGATCAAGATTATTACCAAGTGGCGTCAGACAAAAAGTGTTCTTTTGAAAATACAGCATTTTCATATAAAAACTAAATTTAAAAACGTTCGCAAGCCATGTATGATATCTATTGACACAATTCTAGGATTACTTAAGGTTTTCATCGACAAGCGAGTGTTTCCGCCCGCCATTTCTGCCTGTCTGCCATTCTGTTTATGGGTAATGCAAAAAAAAATCTAATTGCATACGGTGAAATGTAGGCGTAAAGTAAGCTTCTGTCTACCCCCTTCAATGACAATTTGTAGCTACTGGGGCGGTAATAGCTGTTAAGAAAGGCCTTTCTGTCTTTTCTACTGATCTTTCAAAGGTTCAAAACATTTACAATTATTGTGATAACGATATTAAGCTGATGTTTCATTTATTTTAGGTAGCCAGATATGCGCTTGGTACGATTCACAATGTCTAACAAAGGCAACAATAAGGATTTACGAGCACTTGGTACATGGAATGAAAGATTTATTTAAACCTATTGATCCAATGTATGTTCCGTACGTTGGTGGACATGTAGAATCGTTTGAGTATGAACTGACAAACATCACAATGACAGGAATGCGAAATTGTAAGGTGGAGTTGTTGAAGTAAGTATAATATTAATGGCAGATCTTGCTCTCACAAAAAAAAACAATGGGAAAATAGTCTTGTGATTTTTACGGGCAAACCCGCGGGGCGTTCGCTATAGTGTTCTATAGCGAACGCCCCGCGGGCTTACCCGTATAGTGCTCATTCCTATGGGAATACGACGATAAAATTGATGTATGCTACGCATTAGGTAGTAACTAAAAATATTTTTGGGGTATATTTTATTTGATTAATTTCTAACTCACTTTTCACCCATATATTTAACTAGTAGGTATTATGGATTGTCTGATAATATTATAACCAGCTTTGAATGCATTGTCTTAACAAACAAATTAATCGACCTCTTTACGTCTTAAGGCGACATAAGGCGTCATCGACCGGCACTTAGCAAAGTTGCACGGTACGAAAGTAAGAATTGATCCACCTCTTTACGTCGCCTTAAGACGTAAAATATTTTCACTTCCCGTAAGTATATAATGATTTTGTTGCAGATTTAATAATGCTGATAAAAAGTCTTACGAATACAATTTATATTGTCCGCAGTTAGTTTTAGATTTTAACTATACAAGTAAAGGAAAATTGGCTGATGTAGAGTTTGATGAAACTGAAGGTCAAGGGTCGATAACAACAGGTATGAATTTGTCCACATTTTATTCTAGGTTTCAGACATGTTAAATCTTACTTTTGATCATTGTTTTTATTATTTAGTTTTTTTTTTGTATTTAAAACAATACAATATTATAAGAATACTAGGTGAACCCCACGGCCGCTACATACTGAGAATTCCCGTCGCTTATATATTTCTAAAAAAATGCTTTAAAATTTGCTCTATCTGTCAACAGTAGATCCTGATATTAGCGCGTTTAACCAAACAAACAAAATCTTTAGCTTCATATATTAGTATAGATGTATACGTCTATTCATCATTGGCCATTTTCTTTCTTAACTCATTCATAGCTTATTAGAAGCGCAATATGCTTATTAGAAGGAAAGCTGGAAAACGGCTACTCCGGGTTACGGGTACGGAATAATGCTGATAAAAAGTATGGGCGTATAGTATTCCTCTGCCTACCCCGTCGGGGAAAAAGGTGTGACAATATGTATGTATGTACTATAACCAAAAATGATTACAGGATCAGGCCTTCAACCGGGTCATAGTGCGTAGCGAACAGTTTTGCCTAAGTGTCCCTAAGCCAAGCAAGATAATCAGTTGCCTTTAGCCTTTTAGTTTAGGCGGAAAATGAATTAACTCCTTTTTAGTCATAAAGGTTTTTTTAAAACGCAACCTATGCCACGTTTTTATTTTCTTCAAAATATGATATACTTATTGTCACACCTTTATCACTGAAGGGGTACGTAACAGGTCCATTGCCGTGTGGAAATGGACAGGCGCAGGTAGTGGCAACCTATTGTTATTTTATTTTTCAATATATTGATAATAATGTATTTCCAGATGATTACCTCATACTCATGAATGGAACAGGTGAATATATTATGTCTGAACAGGGTAAGTTACGATATACCCTAAAGAAATTCGAAGTAGACACAGTGCTCGGAGGGAAAATGCTATTAGTAAATAAGAGTTTTACTCAAGGAGACAAAGCAAAAAGTAAGTATTTTTCGTTTAGCATATAAACATACTCATAGTCCCGCTAACTCAATGTTCCGTCAACGAATGCTGCGACTAGCAATTTTCGCTATGGCTGATACTTGGATGGGTTCTTGGATTCGATTAGTGGCATTTTCATTTACGAGTATTTCAGTGCTTCGTTTGGACCTCAGTAACATGGCCAACAGCGGATATGATATTTGATTTATTGATTGTATGTTTAGAGTTTGTAATAACTTTCTGTTTCGCAGTTGATTTCGCATTTGAGTACTTAAACAAGCAAGGGGCGAAATATGAACCATACTTCCGGACTCAAGTATTGAGAAATTTTATGGTGATATATGCTCAGACAGTTGACACATACCTGGGAGCGTTCCCAATAGAAGAAATATTCAAAAAAGAATAAACTAACTATTCCGAAACTACACTCAACAAATAATGTTACAATAATAAATTTAAATAATAATAAGATAATAATTTTAATGATCATTTTTCCTGTATAGTGGATAGTGCTGATATGTTGATAAACTGTACATGTTATAATACAATTTATTACTTAATATTTCGTTTTTTATTTACCTTGGACAGATATTTCCTCACTCAATATTATTTTTTTATTGTTTCATTCTGTCACTAATCTGTAAAACTATAATAACATAATTTCATGATTATGTAATATTAGGATGACCCCACCGGGTCCCGATAAGAGGGGAAGACCCAAGAAGTGCTGACTTGGCGTCGTAAGGGATGACATGCGTGCCAATGGTCTCACTACAGGGCATGCCGACGACCGTGCTAAGTCGAGGAGAAAAATTAGGAAGGCGGGGCGGCCCGGGCGTCGCGAGACGCAACTGGGACAAGCGCTCGGATGATGATGATGATGTAATATTAGAATGACTGCTGTATTGATATTCACCAATATACATTACCCAAAACTTTGTGATAATACAAATTACTTCTGTACTTTAAAATCAGTTTACTTTTTAGTTCGTTTGTGTTGATTAATACAAATCTTGTTATTCAGTGAGACCAAATATTTATTATTAAAATAAGTTATGCACTAAATTATTGTATCACAATTGGTTTTTTTAAATAAACTTAAATAAATAATGCCTCATGTTATATCTTTTCTTCATGAGTAGACAAAAATCTCGCAAATTATTTCAATATTCAAAGCTGTATTTATAAAAACTTAATCACACTCTCATTCGCATTTGATTAGCTCCTATAATGATTGTAATTACGGTCCGAAGAACGTAATGAGCAGTTTGCAGTATATTTGGAAGCAGATGTCGATCACGGACAGAATGGTGACTCGACTGGCTTAAACGAATATAGAGTTATCATGTCCCGTAAGAAATTAGACAACACAATGATCCACCTTACCTCACACCCAGGGACCTCTCAGATCCCTGCCATTCGTTATCAATCAGGCCTTTATACTCCAAGGGATACCAGAGGCATATTCGACCACATTTCACCGTGTGCATTTTGGCCACGCGAAATAGTTAGTGGGTCCATTGCTATGTTGAAATAGACAGACGCAGGTTGTGGCTACCTGCTGTTGAATATTTTCCAGCTGTTCATAAGGCCTGCAACTTGGTTTAACGACTGACATTTTACTGGGAATCGGGACAGACGGCTTAACGTGCTTTAAGAGATACGGAAACCATCGTTTCTTTTTTATACCACAGAGGTGGTAGACTTGCGTACGGCCCACCTAATGGAAAGTGGTCACTGTAGTCTATGGACGTTAACAACAACTAGAGTTGCAGCACTCGCGCTGTCGACCTTATAAAAACCTATGACCCCTTTTAAAGAACCCCATACTGTAAACGTTCGGGAAATCCCAGATAGAAAGCTCAAACCAATAACTAAGAGTGCGCGGAATAAAGCCTCTATCGGACCTAACCATATGGTTAGGTCCACTTTGCGGCCGCAGCGCTCACATATGTGAGCGCTGCGGCCGCAAAGTGTTCGTTAATTGAAATGCCACAAAGCGCTCACCATCCAACGACCAGCCATAGCGAAAGTTACTTAACGCATTGATCGTTTACAGAACACCGAGTCGGCGGATTTCTTTACAGTAATTAATAGTTGGTCTAGGTAGGCCGAGACTTACATATGAAGACCACGCGAGCAAATTGCTCAAAACCTGAAAAGTCAAAATACCTACTCGAATACCCAGACCTGCATGTTTGAAGCGATTAGTGTATCTGCAGGAAGCGAAAGAAGCATGTACGGATCGTGATTCATGGCGATCTGTTCTCTCTCACTACCCTGTCAGGGATACAGCGTGAAGATAGTTGATTAAAATTAGATTTAGTATCTAATTAAAATCTAATCGACTTTTGTGCATTCCAGCTGAACAACATTGTTCGGAGTTCGGCACAATAGACATCTGCCGTTATTGCTTGACCAGATCGGAAAACTATAGTGAATAACACCATGCTGAGACCACCAAACAGTTAACATTACCCTTTTATTGGTAAGTTTTGCTTAAGGACACTGGTGTGGCGTTTGACCTGGGGTCAGCC
Organism: Thumatha senex; assembly: GCA_948477245.1. Lineage (NCBI taxonomy): Eukaryota > Metazoa > Arthropoda > Insecta > Lepidoptera > Erebidae > Thumatha > Thumatha senex. The sequence continues at coordinate 6,539,242 of OX419750.1, read as the reverse complement.
ATTGCATTTTTCTTTTACGGTTATCATAAAGAATCCACTTTTCATCACATGTCACAATTCGATCTAAAATTCCTTCATTTCTGTACCGATTAAACAAGGCAACACAACTTTCAACACGCGTTTCTTTCTGCAGACCAGTCAAATGGCAGAGGCACCCATTTTTCGTATTTTTTTATTTTATTGATTTGACGCGAATGAGTCAGCATTATGGGTAAGGTAACGTTAAACCATGCCGCTAATTCCTGAGTAGTTTGACTAGGATCGGCTTCCACCATCTCTCTTAATACATCGTTCTTCACGTGTGGGCGGTCTTCCTCGTGGCTCGTTCTTCAAGTCGAAGTTTCCATCACGAAAGCGTTTAAACCAAAATCGCACGGTGCGTTCATTGGCAGACCCCTCACCAAACGCAACATTGATATTGCGGGCTGTTTCTGCCGCGTTACTTCCGCGTCGGAACTCGTATCCAAAAATCACTCGAATTTTCGCAGTATCCACCTTTCTTGTCTTAGTTGAATAACATAAACAATTGAAAGTCGATATTTAAATGTTTTACATTTTTTAAAAAGAGAACATCATAGAAACCATGTGAAAAAAGTTTCATTCGAAAACCTCAAACCATGAAGATTCTATGTCAATTCAAAAAACCTATTACAATAAAACGTCAATTTCATACCTTAACCCCTATTATTACTAGCTTGATTATTAGCAGCTCCGCAACCGTGGAACGTTTTTTACCCTTGAATCCATCCATCGTGTTATCGTATTCATCATGTAAAAATTAACACAAAATCTGACTGCATCTTGTTTTAACTTCAGCATATTTTTTTTAATTTTCCATATTCTGTTCGCTTAAAATTTATAATTTTGAATTTAAATATTCTTTTAAAAAATAGCATAGTAGATAAATAATTGTTTTCAACATGTAGGTACTGTCGACGGGAATAAAGACTTAAAGTAGTCGAGGTAGCAACCGTGGAGTACCAACACGCAACAGAGTCACATAGCTGAACTTTCGAAAAGCATCTAATACTTAGGTCCGTATTACAGAACGTTTCTTAATACTCAGTTAACAATTGAGGCTAGTTTTTGCCTTATAAAATCTACTCTCAAGCGTCGATTGAGTATTGAGAAACGTTCTGGAATGCGGCCCTTAGTGTACACATAATATGTAGTGTATACATAATATGTAGTACCAGATAATTATAATTACACCGCAATCTTAGAACATACGTAATAGTCGGGACTAAACTAACTTATTAAAATGTACATATGACTACATTAAAACCTTTTTTACAATAGCTGAACGAAGTGTTATTATAAAGAAATATTATCAGAATGCATGTTTTTAAAGAAGCAGATAATATATTCTATGTAAATTGTTATGGTTATTCTCAGGGCAAGTTTGATTTTTTATAACGTGTGGAAATCGCCACTGATGTTATGACTCAAACCGACTTATACCATACGGTCCCTACCATTCTGTTTAGCACCTGGCACTGGTCTCTGAAGGATATCCCAAGTTTCACGACAGAATTTGAGTACCACGCGGCCTCACCTAATAGTTCGGTTATTATCCCGCTATAGTAGGGAAAAATGATGGCTCCTCCGGGACAGGACAAGCTCGACTAGTAGGAATGCCAGCAGTTTAAAAAAGAAAATTTAACATGTGTTTTATTTTATTCTTTGCAAGTCTAAATAGCGCGGCCCGCCTGATGGAAAGCAGAGACGACTATTGAAATTGAGAGCCAATACCTTAGTCAACAAAATTTCGGTCACTCACGTTGCCTCGAACAGAGTTCCTTGGAGACGACTTTCCGTGAGTGCATGATAGAAAAAAATGTGCCAATTTGAACTTGTCACAACAGTGTTTGACATTGATAAGAAATAACACAGCAAGATATGTGATTTTGAATGCCTGCGCTGTAGATCAGCAGGTGCACCACGTGCAAATTAAGTCGACTTGGGTAGAGATGTTGATGTGGTTCTTTACTGGGTTGACAGGGGACTTATATGTTAAAAATTACTGTCTAGCCAGACAGCGGATAGACGTAATTGAGTGCCAAAATGCTGTTGTTCTCAAGTGTTTTCTGTATTACTGTATTTAGGTGTGTAAATTGTCACTTCATGCTCGGACTGCAGAGGTCATGTAAGGTGTGTTAACAAATGTCCTGGCTGTTTGATTTTTTACGGATTGGAATACGAAAGGTTAAGATTATTATACCCTAATCCTAGTCCTTTTTCTACCTCATTCATTTTTCCTTTTCCACTAATCCTTTTCCTACCCTGTCCTCGTCCCATCCTCTATCCGCCAAGCGAAGGTTGCCGTGCCGATGTGCTGCGTGGCTAGGGGCGAGCCTAGTTTTAAACGTGCCTGATTGCCCTGGGACCAGGCGACCCCAGAATAAGGCTAGCCTTACCTAGACAAGCGGGGCTCTGTCTAGGCGGACTCTAAATTTCCCTAGCTTCTCGTGGGTACGCTATGGATATAAGTAGAAATAAAATCCAAAATGGCGGCGATGTGGTTCGCGACCTGTCACGTCACGTTTCCCATCGAGGCAAAAAGTGGACTAGGGATAGCCGTTTTGCTAGATTGAATGTAAGAGGAGGAATGAGAGACAAAATAGTGGAGGTATGCAAGATGATGCGAGAGAGACGACTTGATATTTTGTGTGTGAATGAAACAAAGAAGAAAGGATGTGACACCACTACACATGGACCCTATACCGCCTACTGGTCAGGTGTAGCCAATACCAGTACAGCGTGCCAGGGTGTTGGTGTGCTACTATCCGCTAGAATGAATAAATGTGTGACAGAATATGAATGTGTGAGCCCAAGACTCCTTTGGTTGAGGTTGAAGGTTGGACTCACCCGCATCTTTGTTGTAGGAGACCAAAGCGAGAGGCAGGCATTTTGGGAGAGTATGAGTGATATTCTGAGTAAATGCAAACAGAACGAAAGAATAGTAATGTTAGGTGATTTTAACGGTTGGGTTGGTGTGAAGCGTGATGGATATGAAAGTGTATTGGGAAAATATGGTGACGAACGAGTTAATGAAAATGGAGAAAGCTTGCTTGAAGTATGTTTAGAGAGGAATCTTTTTTTTTTTCCTGTGGAAATCCTCATGGATGCTATGCCGGACTCCTACCGACTAAAACCACACGTTACCCTTCTATCTGTATATGGCCAGGAGTCCCGGGTGAGCCCTCGGAAGGATAACCCCAGGGCTCCCGACAGACCTTGTCCGCTACCGTAGGTTCCTTCAGGGGGGGTTCGGGTGTGTATCCTACCTCTTTGGGGGGTTCGAGTGTTATCTGGCTTCTTTGGGGGGTTCGGGTTATATACCACTACCTTGAGGGAGTGAGCTACGTGCGTGTTACCCTCACGCTACGCCACCTTCCCTGGCCTGCTTCTGTAAGCACGGCGAGCAGCCCGCTCACCGTACTCAGGCCCCCGGTCACGGAGGCCGGTAGTCTTGGGCGAAGACAAGTCTGCGGCGCCCTCGTCGCAGACTACGGAACTCGGGAGGGAGAGTTCTTTCTCGCTCTTTCACCGCCGCCTCTTTTGCGAGCATGACTTGCTCGCAAAAAGACGCAGCGGCGTCCCACTTGCTCCCGCTGGATATCATGGCTATCACCATGGTCTCCAGCGTGAGAATGTCCACGCCCAGACCCGCAACGAGGTTTCGGAGCTGCATCTCCCACGCTGCACACTCTGCCAGTGTATGCAGAGCCGTATCCTCGCTGCAGTCCGTACAGTGCTGGCACTCTGGTGTTACCTCCCGGTGTATACGCCACAGAAACTTACCGAAGCACCCGTGCCCGGTAAGTATCTGTGACATCCGGTAGGTGAGGTCGCCGTGTTGCCTCTCCAGCCACTCCTCCATGACCGGCTTCACCGCCTCAATTGTGGTATGTCCCCACTTAGGTTGTTCAAGTCGCACCTTCCATGTCTCCATGAGCTTCTGGCGGAGCAGGGATCGCTGAGCCTCGATTTCTCGGGGCACAGGCCTATTGTTCCGCTCCAGCGCCTCCTTGCGCCATTGATACAACGACGCAAGGGCACTCGCTTCCAGGTCCCATGGAGGGGTCCCGGATAGGAGACATGCCACCTCGACGGAGATCGTGCGGTACCCTCTAATCTTCCTGACAGCCATTGTCTTCAGCGGACTATGTAAAATAGCCACGTTGGTGGCCGTCAGGTTTCTCGCCCATACTGGGGCCCCATATAGGGCCATGCTCCGCACGATGCCGAGGTAGTGTCTCCTGCAGAGAGCGTTGGGTCCCCTTATATTGGGCAGCAGTCGCGAGAGCGCTGCCGCCACCCTCCTCAGTTTAGGGACCAAACTTCGGAAATGGTGTCCGAAGTTCCATCGGCTATCGAGTACGAGCCCCAGGTACTTCATTGAGGGCTCGATGCCGATGCTAACGCCCCCTACTTGTATGCTCGATCCCGTGGGCAGCCCTTTCCGAGGTCCGTGAAAGCACAGAGCCTCGGATTTGTGAAGGGCCACCTTCAGACCCAGCCGCCGTATTCGACCCACGACTTGAGCAACACCTGCTGTGGCCCTTAGGGTTGCGTCTCGGTGCGTTGCTCCTCGCGCCGTAACGAGTCATCGGCGTAACACGTCACGTCGACACCTCTGAGCAACGGACCGCGCAGCACCCAATCGTAGCCGATGTTCCACAGGAGCGGTCCTAGAACTGACCCCTGTGGAACCCCGCACGATACTTCTCGCCGTCCCGGCCCTAACCAACTCGGGTAAGCTATAGCTCTCTCGGACAGATAAGCCCCGACAATGCGACGGAGGTAGGAAGGCACTCCGTGGTAAGTGAGCGCCTCCCTAACGCAGTTCCAGGGTAAGGTGTTGAAGGCGTTGGCGATGTCAAGAGACACCGCCATCACCACCTCACCCCGCGATATCGCTTCCTCCGACAGGGCCCTGACACGCATGATCGCGTCCACGGTGGAGCTCCCCCGTCGAAAACCAAACTGGTTATCAGCCAGATCTGGCCCCACACGTGTGAGATGCCCAACGAGGCGTTCAGCAATAATACGCTCAAAGAGCTTACACACCTCGTCGAGCAACACGATCGGCCGGTACCCAGATGATGAGTCCGCCGGCCGCCCCGCTTTTCGGATCAGGACCAGTTTCCCCGTTTTCCACACCTTGGGAAACTGGCCTTTTTCGAGGCATGCGCTAAAAAGCCCTAACAGTCGAGGCCCAAGTTCTTCGAGAGCCAGGACCCACGCTCGGCCTGGAATGCCATCGGGTCCAGGGGCGGTACTCTTGCGGGATTTAAGCCGCAGCACCGCTGCCCCTAGCTCACCCTCGGTGACTTCGGGTACGTCGTTCTCGTCGTAATCCGCGTCGGGCGCCTGAGACGGAGCCATACGCGGAGAAATATGTTCCTCCGCTCTCGATGGAAACAGGGAGCCCAAGACCCTCTCCAGTTGCTCCGGCTGGAGGGTCTGGGTCAGTGGGGGCGCCTTAGGGTGGATTTTGCCTCTAACCATAATGTACGGGCGCCCCCATGGGTCCTGCTCCAGAGTCTCCAGAAGTTCTTCACGGGCCGATGTTTTCGTCCGCTTTATGGCCTCCTGGAGGGTCCTCTTGGCCCCCTTGTAACCCTCGTGTAGATCCGTCTCTCGGGCTGTCGCATCATCTGGGCGGATACGCCTCCGGCGGAACCTGGTGTATTGACAGCGCGCGGTGACGCACGCTGCGCGCAGCTGAGCAATCTCCGGCGACCACCAATACACCTGCCTCCTTGCCGGTTTGGGTCTAGCCCTATGCATACCCGCATCGCAGATTCGCGACATGGCTCTCCTGAACCACTCCGCCTCTTCATCAACATCGGCAGGCCTCTCCAGTGCTGGAAGGAGAGCCTCCCGATTCAGTTGTTTGACTGCCCAGCGCGGATCCGGAGGATTCGCAATAGCCGGCGGTATGTTGTTTGGAGGGGAGACGTCAAACCGAATATACCTGTGGTCGGATGACGACTCCTCCTCCACCACCACACGCGCGCCCTTGGCCGCGGCGGGCGAGATCAGGGGTCGCAAACGATACGTCTACGACCGAACTGCGCTCCCGCCGCACCCAGGTGGCGACATTCCCCTGGTTTAGGATTTCTAGGCCACGTGTAGTGACCCAGTCTTCCAAAGTTCTCCCCCTATCAGTGGTTTCCCGGGAGCCCCAAGCCTGAGCCCAAGCGTTAAAGTCTCCCAGGACCAGGACAGGGCGAGGACGACATGCGGCAAGAACGACGTCCAGCTCAGGGAGCCATAGCTCGAACTGATGCTGGTCACGGTTCGGCGAGAAGTAAGCGGCCACGATGGCCACTCCGTTGTAATCCGCCGCGACGCAGCCTCTACCCCTAGCAATGAGTGCAAGGTGCGAGGTGGACCCCCCAAAGATAGTCGCCAAGCTGTCCAGGGCCACAGGGCTTCCGGGGTGGACCCAGTATGGCTCGACGACGGCAACCACGTTAATGGACCATTGCGCGATGCTCTGGTACAGAAGATCCTGAGCAGCTGCGCAGTGGTTTAAATTCACCTGCAGGATTCGGATATGTGTGTCCATTAATGAACATCCATTCCCGCATCCTGCTGCGAACGTGGCCGCTCTTGAGCGGTAACCACCCCACTACCCCGTGTAGGCGGACGAGGCCTCGACCTCGAGGCGGCGCAAGTTCTGCTGTCTGCCCGGTGGTCCGCTGTTTTGCCCTCCGCACCACATCTGAAGCAGTGCGGTGGGGCAACACAAGAACTGGCCTTGTGACCGGGCTGACTGCAGCGGAAGCACCGGTTCCCCACGGTAGCTTCCACTGTGCACTGCACCCCTACATGCCCTACGAGCAGGCACCTGTAACACCTGGTTTCGCGGGGCTGGAGGAGATGCACTTGCGTCTTTAAGAAGCCCCCACTGAGGAGGCTCCGTCCGTCTGCTATTTTTTGCGCCACCGCGACGGGGCAGCTGACAACCACTGACCCTTGACCGGTGGGGCCGAAGCGGATTTCTCCGGCTCTCAACTGGTCTCTGGGGCAGTCACTCACTTCCACGACGGCGGAGATTATCTCCTCCGTGGTTGCCGCGTCGTCCAGGCCTGAGATGCGCACACCAACGCATTTGTTGGGTCTGGAAATGCGGACGTCAGGCGTGGAGAGGAATCTTGTGGTAACCAACTCCATATTCAACCACAAGGATATCCACTTGTTTACGAGACAAGAAGGAAGCCAGAGAAGCATGATTGATTTTGTGATTGTAGATGCAAGGCTGAGAAAGAAAGTGCTAGACACCCGGGCATACCGCGGTGCCGGTATTGACATAGGCCACTTCTTGCTTATGAGTCGAGTAAGAGGTGTGTTTCAGCGGTGGCGGCATGAACCCTGTTGTGTACTAGAGCGCATAAAAGTCGATAATTTGCAAGAGATAGGTATAAAAGAAGAATTTTTAAGTAAAGTGAGCAAGAAATTAGAAAATTTTGATGAGGAATGTGAGATGGAAAAATTATGGAAGTCGTTTAAGGAAGGACTCGTGGAAGTTGCGATTGAGGTGTGTGGAGTAAACAAGAGGAGCCAAGGATGTAAGGTAAAGAGAATGTGTGCAGATGTCATGAAAGCGTTGTCCGATTTTGACAACAGGTTTTCTGATGATTTCCAAAAAAATTTAAAATTCTTTTGGAAATCCATAAGAACAATGAGAGCTCAACAGACAACATCGCAGCTCATCCATATCAGAAACCAGTGTTGTGAAAGGTGAAGAATGTGTGCTCAAAAGATGGAAGGAATATTTTGAAAGTGTATTTGAAAAAGAGGGTATGCAAGCACAGACACATTGCTGGGAAGTGAGTGAAAGCGGCAATGAAAGTGATATAAGTATAGAAGAAATTATGGAACCTTTGAATAGTATGAAACTAGGCAAAGCTGCGGGAATTGATAGGATTTCTGTCGAGATGCTGAAAGCGGGACAGGGCGTGGTAGTTTGCCAGCTGTACCGCCTTTTTAACCTTTGCTGGAAGGGTGGCAGCGTACCAGAAGATTGGTGTAAAGCTGTCATCGTACCACTGCATAAAGAAAAAGGGTCGCAGCAAGAGTGCAAAAACTTCCGCGGCATAAGCTTGCTCAGCATCGTCGGCAATTTGTATGCATAGAAGTTTTGATAAAAAGAGTGATGAATGAAACTGAAGGGAAAATGTGGGATGGCAAGCAGGTTTTATGAAAGGAAGAGGATGCACGGATCAGGTCTTTTCCTTACGATGCGTAATTGAAAAACTTTTGGCGAAGAGTCAATAAGTTTATTGCGCATTCGTAGACTTGGAGAAGGCCTATGATAGAGTGGTGAGGAATGAACTGTGGTCAACATTGTCCATGTATGGCGTAAGCAGCAACTTGATACGAGCACTGAAATCTCTATATGAGGGATCCAGTGCTTGTGTCAGAATCAACGGAGCTTGCACAGACTTTTTTCACATCGAAGAAGGTGAAGCGCTCGTGGCCCCGCGGTCTCAGTGTTCTGTAAACGATCACTGAGTTACGCAACTTTCACTATGGCTGGTCCTCAGATGGGTGACCACTTTGTGGCATTTACATTTGCGAGCGTTTCCGTGCTTCGGAAGTCACGTTAAGCCGTTGGTCCCGGTTGCCAGTAAAATGGCAGTCGTTAAGCCTGGTTGAATGCCTTATGGGCGGCATGAAAAATTTCAACAGCAGGTAGCCACAACCTGCGTCTGTCTATTTCAACACGGCAATGGGCTCACCACCTATTACGTGGGACTTGTAAATCCACACGGTGAAAAGTGGGCATATAATATGCCTCTGCCACCCCTTCGGGGATAAGGCGTGATGGATATTTATTTATTTTATTTATTAGAAAAAGGTGTGAGACAGGGTTGTGTAGCGTCACCGTAAATTTTAACCTATACATTGACAGTTGCTTGAAAGAACTGCAAGAAAGTGTGTATGGTTTAAAAATGACTGATCTGACTATCAAATGTCTTCTTTACGCTGATGATCAGATAATACTTGCATCATCAGCGGACGAGTTGCAGTTGATGGTTAATATTATGCATGATGCGCTAAAAAGCAAACGAATGAAAGTGAATGTAAATAAGACGAAAGTAATGGTTTTTGAAAGAGAGAAAAACATGACAGAGTGCTCGATTTTTGTGGAAGGAAAGAGAGTGGAACGAGTGAAAGAATTTATATGCCTAGGCTCAAAATTTGCGAGAGATGGAAAGTGTGATGATGACATTGAAAGAAGAGTTTTGGCTAGCAATCAAGTGAATGGAGCAATGTACACCTTTATGGGGCACCCAGAACGTGTCTAAAAAGGCAAGACTGGCTGTGCATAGAGGAGTGCTTGTCCCTACACTAACATATGGCAGTGTGTAATGTAACATTTTTTACTTACTTTTTATTTAAATGTTTTATTATACGTTCTCTCAAATTATCTGCATGGCCATTGTCTGTAGCATTCCTAGGCCTTTATATTTTAAGTCTTTATGCTCTCATAATGTTTGTTTACCTTTTGTAATTTTTAATGTCAGTTAATGACAAGCCTAAATTTTATTTTTAATTTATTGTTAGAGCTGCCAGTAGGTTAGGTTGTATAGATATTAGACCTTGTTATAAATTTATATTCTAAAATATCTCTAGAATAATATTCTTTAAATTTTGAAATGCTCTGTTAAAGAAGGAAGCCGGGGCCGTCAAGGCAGTCTACTTTTGGTGCTCACCTTGAGAGGAGGTGCTGGAATAAGTGCGGAGTGTGAGGGTTGTGGCCTCCAGAAATAGTGAAGTGATGGTCTGCAGTGTTGTGTGTTATTAACCGGCTCTGTGAAAGACGCCGACCGCTCGTTAGTTTCAGCCTTAACCTGCCTTAATAAAACCAAGGAAAGCCGGGAGTAAATTAAAGTCTTGATTCTTCAAGAACAGCCACTAAGATGGGGCCTCGAGTAGGCCTCCACGTTGCTAGGAAGGGGGGCCTCTAGTAGGCCTCTACGTCGCTGAGAAAGGGGCCTCAAATCCCCTCAAGGCCTCCACGTCACCGACCTCGGAGAAAGCTGGTCGCGAACTCAGGCAGGTAGAGGGCTGAAACTAACGAGCGGTCGGCGTCTTTCACAGAGCCGGTTAATAACACACAACACTGCAGACCATCACTTCACTATTTCTGGAGGGCACAACCCTCACACTCCGCACTTATTCCAGCACCTCCTCTCAAGGTGAGCACCAAAAGTAGACTGCCTTGACGGCCCCGGCTTCCTTCTTTTACAGAGCATTTCAAAATTTAAACAATATTATTCTAGAGATATTTTAGAATATAAATTTATAACAAGGTCTAATATGAGATAAAAAATCTAGGCTTGTCATTAACTGACATTAAAAATTACAAAAGGTAAACAAACATTATGAGAGCATAAAGACTTAAAATATAAAGGCCTAGGAATGCTACAGACAATGGCCATGCAGATAATTTGAGAGAACGTATAATAAAACATTTAAATAAAAAGTAAGTAAAAAATGTTACATTACAAGTGAAAGTTGGATATGGTAGAAGAAGCATAGAAGTAAAAATTAATGCAGTAGAGGAGTCTGCGAAGTATAGCTGGAGTGAAATTGATAGATAAAGAAAGTAACAGCGTGATAAGGGAACATTACGGTATGACAGAAGACGTAGTACTAAGATAGAAAAAGGGATGCTTAGATGGTTTGGACACGTGGAGAGGATGGATGAAAATACACTGACAAAGAAAATTTATGCGGTGAGAGTAAATGGGCAAACTAGTAAGGGTCGACCTCTACGTACATATACTAATCAATTGAAGATTCTTTGACAAAAGGCCAGGTCAAGAGTACCCTTAATCGGCGAGCGTGTATGAAAACAATTATGAAAGTTGTCGAAGCGTAAGTTGTATGCCACAATCGTAGCAAGTGGAAAGCCATAGTCTCTGCCTACCCCGATGCTCCCACAGGCGTGATGATATGTATGTATTATGTAAATTGTCACTTCATGCACAAATATATATATGTATAAGGTTTTACAACAAAATGCAAGGTATTTTGTAATTATTATACTTATAGAATTTTAGACATTATGTGAAATAGTTGTTAAGTTTCTGAATAAATAAATATTGCCGTTGCTCCCGGTTGCCAGTAAAATGGCAGTCATTAAGCCTGGGTGAAGACATTTTCCGGCTTTAAAAATTTCAACAGCAGGTTGCCACAGCTTGTCCATTTTAATACGGCAATGGACTCACCACATGTTACGTGGAAAAAAAAGCATACGGTGAAATGGACTTATAGTATGCCTCTGACTTTTCCTTCTGGAGTAGGGCGTGACAATATACAAATATACATTCATACATACATACATACATATTGTCACGCCTTTATCCCCGAAGGGGTAGGCAGAGGCATATTAAACGCCCACATTTCACCGTATGCATTTTTGTTAAAATGGACAGGCGCAGGCTGTGGCGACCTGCTGTTGAATTTTTTTAAGCCGCCCATAAGGCCTTAAACTTCGCTTAACGACTGCCATTTTATTGGCGACCGGGACCAACGGCTTAACGTGCCTTATGAAGCACGGAACTGGGGTGGGTCTAAAGGGCCGAATAAATTTAATAAAATGTGTCTATGTTAGATGTTGAATTTGGAAGATATTTTGAACTGATTGCCTTTTTAGTAAGGTGTTAACAAAAAGGCTAAAAGGTCTTATGTGCTAGATACTAATTAGCACGACCAATTAAAGTCCTGGTAGTTTAGGGTTTAGGGATTGTAAGGCAAAATAATAAGGTCGAGTGGTTCACACAAAACTTTTATTTTAAGCACAATCAAAATTACACCGTGAATCGTCTTAGACAATGTAGCCATTTTTTTCTCTCGTGCCCCTCCCTCACACACATACTTCCTTCCCTCTCTCCTGCTGCGTGTCGTTACAACTAAAATAATAATCTATCCCACATGTATGTAAAAATCCACCCAAACCCATCCAAATATCGACAGTGATAAGATTGCTTAACTTGTCTTACACTAGGTGCACTTGCCGTCCCCGGTAAGTCTAAATGGAGCGAGGCATTTTGCCGTATTTCGAGTTCTTTTCTCAATGTCTATTTTCCTACCGGTGGTTATTCCTCCATGGGATGTCCGATTTCCAATTTTATTTTTTCTAAACCATCTATGGCTAGATGTCGTATTATGTACCAAATTTAATGAAAAAGTGTTGAGTGGTTTGGGAGGAGTTCGACACAATGCGAAAATCTGTATCATAAAAAAATTAAAATTATGGGTTCGGGATGTTAAAATCTAGTCTAGCCTAACTTTCATGTAATGCAGCATAACATTCATGATATTTTAAGGAACACAAACAACAAAATTTAGGACGCATTGTCTGCTCTGGGACATCTTTCCGAGGGCGTCCGGCAATAGATAGTTAGGCAGGGACCGTGTGGTTTTATTTGGTTCGAGTCCGGTATGACATCCGAGGGGATTTTCACACGAAAAAAAAAGGACGCATTTTCTTTAAATGGATATAACTTTTTTATTAATAATACGATTCAAATAAAATAAACACTAAATTTTACCTAAAGAATTGCACAACATATTAGTGAAAACTGCACCGATGTGTTAATCGATATTAGTTAAGCTGTTTCAGAAATTAGCGTGCACAAACAGACAGACAATAGAAAAGAAATCTAAAAACGATTGATTTGCATTCTATTGCATTAATAAAGACCCCCATAATAGTTTTGCTTTTATCTTTGATCTACAGACAGATTTATTAATATATATAAGATTATTAACTCTGTATACAAAACTAACAACAAAATAAATAATTATTAAAAAAAAAATTCTATTGTAATATAATTTTGATGACAGATAAACGCTGTTATAAATTAGGTGAGGCAGCTTCCTTGTAAACAGTCGAATTACCTTGTTTGAAACAATGAGTTGTGTTCAGAAATTATTCTTTGCGCTCACTTTGGTTTTGTTCGCCTTCGAATCAGTTCAAAGTGCGAGTAAGTACCTAAATATTTTTTTGTTACAACACTATGTAATTCTAATTTATATATAATACTAGTTGACGCCCGGAGATCCACACGCGTGGTGAAGTTTTCCCGTTCCCGTTTCCCACAGGAACTTGTTCCCGGGATAAAAAGTAGCCTATGTGTTATTCTGATGTGTAAGCTATATTATTGTAAAGTTTCATCAAAATCCATACGGTAGATTTTGCGTGAAAGATCACACATCCATCCTTACTTACAAACTTTCGCGTTTATAATATTAGTAGGATAATTATAAATAATAATATAAATAACTGTTATTTTTTTTTTATTTTTACATCTAAAACTTTATGAATAAATTAAGTAAATTTAAGTTTTATAAAATTAATCAAAATTTAATAAATTATTTATATTATATACTGTCAAATGTCGCATCCTAAGTTTAACAGATTTCCTGGGTTTAATTGATTGTTTTATTACGACCGTACCTAACTGTGGACCACCTTTTAAATACCCCTACCAAATCAATACTGAGTTATTGGCGGAGCAATAAATCGCCAAAAACTAAACAAAAAAAAATGTTTTATTACATATTATCAACTGTTGTAACTGTTGTATTATATGTGTTTTAATGTACCTATATGTTTACTACAATTGCTATTCTATTAGTAGAAAATGTATTATTTTTATATATTTACTACGAAAAAAAACACTACAGTCTTGGGACAAAATTCCTCTAAGAGATATAAGCTAAATTAGTCTAGAGTGTTGACGCTACGAGAGTGTACACGCTTTCCTTAAGCCCTCATGGCATAGGTCTGAGTTTTTTATTGATTATAAATAAAAAACTCAGACCTATGCCATGAGGGCTGATGCAGGCTTCGGGGATTCACAACGCAGTGCTAGTTCCAACATTGCTTTGTGGTGGTGAATCCTGGTTATATCAGGTCTGAGTTTTTTATTGATTAAAAATAAAAACTCAGACCTATGCCATGAGGGCTTAAGGAAAGCGTGTGAACTATTCGATCTACCCACGTAAGGCCACACAATTTTCGAAGTGATCTCTTCTCCACAGCGTTGCTTTCATACATCTCTTGATATACCCAGGATTCACCACCAAAAGCAATGTTGGAACTAGCACTGCGTTGTGAATCTCAAGGCCTGCATCTTTTATGATGCTCTGTATTTTTACTAACTGAGACAAAACACCGTTAATATTGTTTTCGCCAGCTACATTCGATTTCAACTGAAGTACTCGTTAAGTGCTGCGATAAAATTTGATTCAATTTCAATTATTAACGTTAATTGTATAATTTCAGACAGTAAGATTTGCTCTTGGGATGACACGGATTGTTTAACAAAGGTTGCAAGAAGGGTCTACCCTCTACTCGTAGCTGGGACCCCAGGCTTAGCAGAACCAATTGAACCATTATTCATAGAAAATATCGACGGAGTTGTAGAAGCACTTAATTATCATTTAAAAAATGTAACAATGAAAGGAATGAAAACTTGTAAAGTGGAATCGTTAAAGTAAGTTTATTTTTACTCCTACTAAACTTTACTAATCTACACTATATTATAAAGAGGAAAACCTTGTTTGTAATGAATAGGCTCAAAAACTACTGGACCAATTTTAAAAATTCTTTCACCATTTGAAAGCTACGTTATCCACGAGTAACTAAACAAAATATGCTGGCTATATTTTATTTTGGAAAAAAATAGGGTTCCGTAAGATATTTGGGTTTTACGGACACAAGGTGTAATAAATCAACCAGAAAAGTTACTTATTTTGCGTACGCTGCCTAAACTATACAAAATAGATCCATAAAATGTTCTAATTAATTGTAGATCTTATAAATATCTACAACAAAGTCCACGACACACTATACCTATCTATGTCGAGTGAGGCACAACAACCATTTTTTTATTAAAAAATCTTGAATTTTTTTGTACTACATTTAAACGCGTTTATTTTACTCATGCTATTAATCCTTATCAAAATAAATTATTTTATCACTAAGTACAGTTTATGTAGATAATATTTACATATTTCGACCAGGCCGTGCGGGCGTAGGTAGGTACTGGAGAGCGAAGAAGTAATCCACGAATTCGGAAAATGTTCATACATTATTGTGAAATTAATAAACGACGGGATTAAATGGGTGCCATGGGGTTCGAAGTATGTCACGGGCGAAGCCGGGCGGGACAGCTAGTTATACATATACTAAACGTATACCTCTACAAAATGTATACACTTATGTACTAAACTGACTCTTGAATGCCTTTGTTGCGTGGTGGGAGTGTATCCGACTGCTACGCAAGAGGTCGTGGGTTCGATTCCCACCCAGGATAAAACTTGTGATGAGCACGATGGTTGTGGGATGATCTGTGTCTGGGTGTTATTTATCTAAAATATGTATGTATTTAGAAATATATAAGTATGTTTATCAGTTATCTGGTTACCATAGCACAAGCTCTGTTTAGTTTGGAATCAGATGGCGTTAAGTAAGTTGTCCCAAAGATATTTATTTAAAAAAAAAAGGGAAGGGAACAATATGTACGCCTATGCAACCCCATCGGGGATAAGGCGTGATAGATAAATTAAAAAAATAATCACTATTTATAAGACAATGTCCTAATACGCGCTCGAAATCCCTCAACCCCCAAACTCAAACGATCACTGGCCTAAGCATTGTACGATTTTGTCCCGTGTTAAAGGAGGTTAGACTATTGCCATGTAAAAATGGGCAGAGGCAGTTTGAGGCTATCAACTTTTAAAATATAATAATAAATAAATAAATAAAGCATTATGTATTTCCTTAATATTACAATTTACATACATACACATACATATTGTCACGCCTTTATCCCCGAAGGGGTAGGCAGAGGCATACTATACCCCCACATTTCACCGTATGCACTTTGGTGTGAAGAGCCCATTGCCGTGTTGAAATGAACAGGCGCAGGTTGTGGCGACCTGGTGTTGAATATTTTCAAGCTGCCCATAAGGCCTTCAACTGGGCTTAACGACTGCCATGTTACTGGCAACCGGGAACAACGGCTTAACGTGATAAAACAATTTTAATTTTATTAAAATAAATTAAAAATTAAACATGTCAAATAAATCACTTCACAAACGTTTTAGCATTGATATTATTGTTTGATTTTGATATTTTAAATGTTTATACAATTCATTATTATCAATAACGAATTAGTTTTTTCATATTATTCATACAATAATAATGCAATAATAAATTCTATGATTTTTTCTTCATTTTTAATTTTAAAATATTACATATTGTATTACATTACACATGCAACACATTATTATTATAGAATCATTGATATAATTTATTTATTTTTTTACATTTTTAATAATTTACTTTAACTCATGCAACTTTAATTTATTTTCTTTATTATGTTTTTAGATTGATTTGATCGTTTTATATCCGTACTAGGTGACCCGGGCCCGTAACGGGCGAAGCTGGGGTTACATACTTTGAACTCCCGTCGCACCTATTATATCTCATCGCTTATAAATTCTACAATAATGCATAAAAACTTGCCCGATTTGTCGACATTTATGGCTACTGCTCTGCTCTCCAGGATAGTAGCGTGATGATGTATAGCCTTCCTATAGCCTTCCTCGATAAATGGACTATTTAACACAAAAAGATTTTTTCAAATCCGACCAGTATTTCCTGAGATTTGCGCGTTTAACACACAGATAGGGTCGTCTCTGCAAGTATTGCTAAGTTGCAAATCAACAGCTTGTAGATAAATCCATGGATATCATCAAGTCAATCATTCCAATCATCATCAATCATCAATCAATTAAATTGTCAATGTCAAAATAAAATACAAAAGTGTCACATGAATGGCAACACCCACCTATTCCCTACTAAATAACCCACCCCTGACCATACCCGATGCAAAGGTGCTCAATACTTTGCTTGTAGATTAGAATTAACATAATTTTTAGTATTAATTTTTATTTAACAGATTTGACAAGAAAGAGTTTACATACGAATACGATTTACACTGCTCTCAGCTAGATTTTGATTTTGACTATAAATCCGATGGAAAAATTGGTAGTGTTGAGTTTGCAGCTGAAGGAGCAGGTTCAATAGCAGCAGGTTAGAATTTTTTTTTTTGGTTACTATTTCTTTCTTGATTCTCTGTTTCATATTAGAAAAAATTTGGATGTTTATAGAGTGGTTATTTTACATGTAGAACCGTTCATGCGCTCGTATCAGATTCAACAGATTTGAACCTCGCGGCATTTATTGGCTGTGTATGACCAGGTTTACTTTCGAAAGGACATTTTGAAACCCTGAGTAAGCTTGACCACAGACGTTTACAACTCCTGAGTTATATTTAGGGGTTATTTCCTAAATGACCTCCAGAGAGTAGCAATTAAAAGAAAAAAAATGAGATAAATTTAAACAACAAGCACAATACCGCTAATAAGATAATTTAAAAACTTAAATGTTGATATGATTCAATCTCAAGAGAATAAATCGAAAAATAAAGTAATGTCAATCTATATTTAACGTAAATACTAAAGAGAGACTAAGCTTTTATGCTTGCCTACAATAATGAAACTACTTGTTGCCTACAAAATTAAATGAAAGTATTTGCTGAGAATTATTTTAATAAAATCTTATTATTCAAAATTAATCTTTATTTATTTTCAGATAATTACAACATAAAGATCAAAGGAAAATCTGAATTATATATTTCAGAAAAAGATAATAAACAACGAATGAGAATTTTGAATTACAAAGTAGAAACTGACCTTAAGGGCAAGGTCGTATATAAACATAAAAGTTTTACTAAAGGCGATCAAGCAAAAAGTATGTTTGCCGTTGACTATTTAGCAAAATTTTTCATTCTTTAGCAAAAAGATCTTCAGCAATAATTTTCACGCTCCATGAAACTTAACTAACTAAGAGAAGCATCCAGCTACGTCTGAAGCTGTACTGGTACTCTGTACCAGTGGTGCTCAGTACCAGCGCAGCTTCTGACGTGACGATCCTCTTGAAAAAAGACGTCTGTTAAGCCTGAAACTAGTTGGGCTATCCCGAGAGTAAAGTCGTTTAGTTAGTAATAATAGCCCATTGCCACTTTAACTCCTTAAGCTATTTTTTTGTACCACTGAGGTGGCGCGTACGGCATACCTGATGGAAAGTGGTCACCGTAGCCTATGGACGTTTGCAACACCAGAGGTGCAGTACTCGCTTTATAAACCTTCTAAGACCCCTTTTGAAGAACCCCATACTGTAGACTTTCGGGAAGGGAGGCAGGGAGTTTTATGAGTTTATGTCAACGAATTTGGTTCTCTGACGAATAACCTTTTTCCAGTTATCTCTCTCAAAGACACTCCAGGCATAACTCGCTCCATAGCTCGTTCTGCAACATTGGGGCCACGGAATAGCCCCATCGAAAGTTTCCACATCTCAGTACCGTTTACAAAGTAGAAACACGATTATCAGAACAAATGTATGTAGGTCTAAAAATGTTATATGTTTACATTTTACAGTTGAAGCTGCAGCGGGTTACTTGTATAGCAACCAGCCAAAATTCGAAGGTTATTTACGAACCATATATCTTGACAAATTTATGGCTTTATATATAAAGAGCGTTGATTCGTATCTGACAGCGTTTCCATTAGAGGAGTTGTTATTGAAAGATTGATGTCACTTGTACGGTTAACTACAATGCAATAAATAATGTTTTCAAATTATAGTTATTTTTATTTTTACAGTTAACTTTTTTACCTTAAGTGAAATAAAATTAACCCTTATGTGATCTGACGGTGCGGCCACATTTTGTGTGTAACAAATGTCTGGCCATACAACCTCCACCGGCCCCAGGGTAAGACCCAAGAGGTACTGGCTTGGCGTCGTAGAAGATGACATGCGTGCCTATAGTCTTATTATCATAAATAAATATCCATCACGCCTTATCCCCGAAGGGGTGGCAGAGGCATATTATATGCCCACTTTTCACCGTGTGGATTCCTGTCCCACGTAATAGGTGGTGAGCCCATTGCCGTGTTGAAATAGACAGATGCAGGTTGTGGCTACCTGCTGTTGAAAATTTTCAAGCCGCCCGTAAGGCCTTCAACCAGGCTTAACGACTGCCATTTTACTGGCAACCGGGATCAACGGCTTAACGTGCCTTCCGAAGCACGGAAACGCTCGCCAATGTAAATGCCACAAAGTGGTCATCCGTCCGAGGACCAGCCATAGTGAAAGTTGCGTAACTCAGTGATCGTTTACAGAACACTGAGTCCGCGGGGCCACGAGCGCGTCTTATTATCATGGATGCCTAAAACCGTGCGATGTGGGGAAGTAAAAGTCCGGCCGGTACTCACAGATGCAAAGATGATGATGAATAAACGCCGGAAGATAGCGCCTACGTCACCGCGTCTCTCCAAGACGTATAAGAGTATCATGAGTTACAAGCGTCGCTCAGTAGCATAAATACCAGAGCACCTCCCCCGCCAAGAGACAAGATCCGAGTTTAAAAGTAAATATGCTGACTATATTAAACATTTTAATATAGTCTGCATATTTACTAAATTTTTAGCATATTTACTATTTATTGTTTGATTGTGTTTATTTACTGCGTTTTTCAAAATTATTTCACTTGGTTGTCTGTCTGTCTGTCTGACACGGTCCATTTTCTTTCGTTCGTTTCGCTTCCTTTACTTGTTCAGTAACTCTGTTTTATGTAGCATGATTTAAGTAATCTGTTGTAAATGTATGTATGTTGTCTAAAACGTCTTGCAAAGCTAGAGTGAGCAACCGGAATCGGTTGTCTGTAAGCGCGTCTCTGTAGCAAATATGTGTAAAGTTCAAAGTTGGCAGTTGTTCGGTGGATTTTGAGAATGGTTTTCAGAAAAAAATCTTGCCGTACACTAAGGAATTTGCATTCTCTGTAGAGCTTTATAATTGAATACTTGAATGGTTTTTTAAGCATAGTCTTTAGAACCGACCTTTGGGATATTTTCAATTCCCAGATGAATGTTTTTTGCACACCTCCCCAGGACATTAAGCAATATAATATTATGAATGATTGTGTAAGGGCAAAGTAAACTTGTCTTTGCACATCAATTGATGCCGAGTTTCGGAGCAATTTCATTACATTATAAGTTTTCCGTACCCGACTTGAGATTGATCTCATGCGCTTTAAAATTATAGTTCTCATTTAGCAGCACATCGAGGTATTTCAAATGATCAGCTTTACCAATATCATCACAGCTACAGCACAATTGGTTTGTACAAGTGTGTAGCTTAATGTGAAATTCCTTTTGGAGCTTCACCATGGTTTTATGGAAACAAATATATTTAGTTTTCTTAGTGTTAACGGTCATCAGATTATGCTGCAGCCATGTCTACATTTCAGCCATTCCAGGCCTACATTCAGGCCTTCAGCATCGTTCCAAGATTTCCCTTCATATATAATTACAGTATCATCGGCATAACATTTAATTTATCCATTTACCCTTTCGTATATGTCGTTTATGTACATAACAAATAGAGCTGGCTCCAGTATATTTGCTGCAGATTATCATTACCTATAGTTGAAATATATACAATAATTACAATATTTACATTCATAAAAAAAAATACTACAATGACAAGTAGTGCTCTTTAACAAGTTTTTTAAAACTATTCAGTGATTGCGCAAGCCTTATTTATATTTAGTGGTAGCTCATTCCCCAACCGTACAGCCTTTACAGCGAAGGATTTATCGTAAAATGATGTCGAATGTTTAGGAACATTTAATTCCAGAGTCTCTGATGACCTTAAGGACCTCAAATGTGTGTCATTAAGGAACATAAAACGTTCTTTCAAATAAATGAGAGAAGTGGGTTTAAAAAAGTTGCTGTAAAGCAAAAAGAGAATATGAGCATTCCGTCGAAAACGAATCGAGAGCCAAATGAGCAATTTGCGAAATTGTGATACGTGATCATATTTGCGTAACCCAAATATAAATCTAACGCAAAAATTTTGAAGGCGCTTAAGTTTGTCTAGTTGCTCCTTAGTGATATCGAGATAGCTGACATCAGCATAGTCGAGTACAGGAAGGAGAAGGGTTTCTGCAAGCGCACCTATGCGATTTGGGAGATCGTTTCTATTGAGGTATGCATGAAGGTGAGAGTGTACGAGTTGTTCTAGAACTTTGAATAGGAACGGTAATATGGAAATGGGGCGATATTCAGAAAAGGATGTTGGGTTGAATTTTTTATGTAGAGGAATAATTTCCGCATATTTCCAGGCTTTCGAAAACTCAGCGCAGTTAAGGTTTATGTCCTGGCTGAAAGCCTGATTGCAAAGGATTTGGGAGATCGTTTCTATTGAGGTATGCATGAAGGTGAGAGTGTACGAGTCGTTCTAGGACTTTGGATAGGAACGGTAATATGGAAATGGGGCGATACTCAGAAAAGGATGTTGGGTTGGATTTTTTATGTAGAGGAATAATTTCCGCATATTTCCAGGCTTTCGAAAACTCAGCGCAGTTAAGGGAATGGTTAATTATGTGACAAATAATGGGGATAATTTCATCAATGACGGGTTTCACCATCTTACGGTTAATGTTGTCACTGCCAACCGCATTAGACCCTATCGACATAAAAATCTTTTTAACATCACACGCAGATATTGATCAAAATTGAACGGTGAATGATCAGGTATTGGAAGCGATAAAAGAAACTGCAATATATTGTCTCTGTTAGACTGATCTAATTTGGACGAAGATGTGAAATGATAGTTAAGCGAATCAATATTATGAGAGTTTGACATCAGATTTTGACGCTGCTTTACAACCACTAATGTTCTGAGATATTTCTTTGGCAGGGTCTCCGTTCTGTACCGATTTATGGCGTTTTGCTTTTCTACACACCTTACTGCAGAGATTTCGTATCGAAATGTATTTCTCCTTGTTAATAGCCGTAGGCCTAATTTGGTATCTGCATTTGGCAGCAGCTTTTTGGGACTGTAATTTTTTTATGTCGGTTGTAAGCCAAGGAGATGGTAAATGTTGTACTTTGACTGCCCGAACCGGCCCATGAAGGTCATAAAGCTCAATAATTTTCTCATTAAAAAAGGTTATTTTGGCATCAATCGTCTGTGCTGCCAGCAAAGGATCCCAGTTGATGCTGCTTGCAGCCTCACGCATTTTACTTAGATCCATGCCACCAAAATTGCGCTGCATAAGGATTTTAGGTTTAGTTTTAGAAGGATGAACTTTATATAATAAAAATATTAAGTCATGAAAAGAGAAAGCGTCAGCTGGATACTGACCATGTTTCGCAACAAGGTCAGTTGAAGAAACCAGTATTACATCAAGAAGAGTTGGAGGATGATCAGGAGCATGATGCTAGCAATTAAGGCAAGCAGTTCGACACCTTAAATCAACATCTGCATACGGGCCTGATAATATTCCAGGTTTTTTAATAAAGGACTGCGTAGCCGTTCTGGGAGAACCACTCTTATACCTATATAATCGTTCCCTACAGAGCTAGACAGCTATCCGAGTAGATGGAAGATATCTAGAGTAACGCCAGTGCCCAAGACGGGGTCATCGATTGATGTGACTAACTTCAGACCTATTGCAGTATTGTCAGTTTTTGGTAAAATATTCGAATACATTTTAAACAAGCATATCTTAACTCATATTAATGGTCTTTTGAGTGACTACTAGCATGGTTTTCGACCAGCACGCTCCACACAAACTAACCAAACTGCATTTGCCGATTATGTGAAAGTAAATATGATGCCAGGCTCCCAAATTGATGCGGCCTATTTCGATTTTGCGAAGGCCTTTGACCGTGTTGACAATGATGTTCTCTTGACTAAACTCTCTTCACTGGGATTCGGTACAAGTATGTTAGAATTTATGGCTGATTATTTAAGAGATAGGAAACAGTACGTTAAATTGGGATACTTTAAGTCACACGAGTATTATACACGGTCTGGAATAAGTCAGGGAAGTACTCTTGGGGCAACTTTGTTCCTGGCCATGATAAATGATCTGCCCAATGTTATCTCTAAGGCAAAATGTCTCATGTTTGCCGATGATCTTAAGCTTTATATAACTGTTAGGGATGTTGGAGATTGTAAAGTACTGCAGAGCGATATCAACGCAGTGTCTGAGTGGAGCATAAACAATAAACTATCCTTTAAAGTTTCAAAATGTAAAGTAATTACCTTCACCCAAAATCGTTCCCCTATCACGGCAACATATGAATTAGTAGGCCAGCCGCTTGAGCGTGTCACCGAGATACGGGATCTCGGATTAACGTTAGATTCTAAACTTGATTTTCACAATCATATTAAAAACATATGTAAGGCAGCAAATAGATCGTTGGGATTTATAATTAGAACATCCTACGAGTTTAATAACACTAACATATTAAAGTTACTTTACAATGCCTATGTGCGCAGTAAGTTAGAATTCGGTGTAATAGTATGGCATCCCAGAGAGCGACTATACACCTTGATGGTGGAACGCATTCAACATAAATTGGCTAGATGCCTTTACAAACGCATGTATGGCTATTATCCATACTTGTACCCTTCCATGTTCGTATCGGGAATGGTCGGTCTTGAAACCTTGGAGCTCAGGCGCAAATACCTACATATAATGCATTATTATTTTATATTGACTAACAGGGTGGATAACCCATCGGTTCGTGAGTGCATTTGTCTCTATGTACCGAATCAGTATATGCGTGCAATTGGACGAAGGCAGAGAAAACTTCTTACTTATCCGTCATCGTGGATCTCGGCACACGTAACTTCTACTCCTACTGCCAGAGCTATTGAATTGCTTAATGATCTAATGCTTGCAAATGGGGATATCGACGTGTTCGTTGACACTCCTAATCAAGTAACTGCTGGAGTGCTAATGCACTTGAGTACGGTTGTGAAGTGAAAATTCTGAGTTGGGTTAATTGTTTTAAGTTTTAATTAAGTTGGTTTAAGTTAGTTTAAGTTCACAGTGTAGGCGTTTTGGTTTTTGAACTGTTAGCTTTTATTGTATATATAAATGATTAAATTAAATGATTAAAATTAAATGAGTGGCATCAGAAGGCATAGCTGAAAGATTACAAGATTCGATAATACTTAGAAAAGAGGAAGAGGGGGAATCTGGCTTTAAGATACAAGTATTAAAGTCTCCCATAATAATTAAGCCTTCATTCTTAAATATGTCTGGAGATAAAGGTAGATCAAATAAACTTTAAAAGTGTTACCATAGATCATCATTTAAATTGGAAGAAACATATAGAAAAATAAATAAAAAAAATCAAGTAACTGTTATGTATCTACTGTCTGTTCATGTAGAAACAACTTCCATGAATACTGCCAAATTTGCTTATTTTGACTACGTTTATTCCTTGTTGAATTATGGAGTTATATATTGGGACTAGCTGACCTGCGCAGCTTCGCCCGTGACAAACTTCGAACTCCCGTTAGTTTATCAGTCACGCCTTTATTCCCGTCACTCCCATCAATCCCGTCGTTTATTACTTCACTACATATTATAAAACAAAGTCGTTTTTAGCTGTCTGTCCCTATGTATGCTTAGATCTTTAAAACTACGCAACGAATTTTGAAGCAGTTTTCTTTAATGGTTAGAGTGATTCATAGGGAAGGTTTTTATGTATAATTTGTTAAGTTTTTGTATACATTAACTTAATTATACCGATATATGTTGGAGGCGTCGGAAAAAAGGAGCCGTCTGGGTGCTTCTAACGAAAACGCTGCCTAAACCCTTTGAGATATAACAAAATAATGTATCGTGAAATTGTGTATCTAATATAGGTCTACAAAAAAGTCCGCGACGGTATATCTCTTAAGGATAACATACTATTTCCATTTTAATACTTAAAAAAACAGCAATTATAAAGCGGTAATTTGAAGGCTTTTTACACAAATGCATTATTAATCTTTATCATTTTTAATATGTTAGTTGGCTTCAGCAATTTATGAAAATTATTTTGGCCCTTTACACCTTCCAAATTGAATGAATATCTTAGGAGATATGGAAAAATAAAAAAGAAATGCGCAAAGTAATTAATTTCGTGTAAACAAAATCGATCGGGCCGTGCGGGCGTAGGTACTTGAGAGCGGAAAAAGTAATCAACTCATTTGGAAAATGTTCAAACATTATAGTGAAATTAATAAACGACGGGATTAAATGGGTGCCACGGGGTTCGAAGTATTTCACGGGCGAAGCCGGGCGGGACAGCTAGTTTACAATTGTTGATTACTGCTCCGCTCCTCAGGGTAGTAGCGTGATTATATAGCCTTTTATCACTCACGCCTTTATTCCCGTCGATCCCATTAAATCCCGTGGTTTATTACTTTAACAATAATGTATGAATATGTGCCCGATTTGTTGATTACTGCTTCGCTCCTCAGGGTAGTAGCGTGATGAGATAGCCTTTTATCAGTCACGCCTTTATCCCCGTCGCTCTCATTTAATCCCGTCGTTTATTATCTAAGTACTTTTACAATTGTGTATGAATATTTGCCCGCTTTGTAGATTACTGCCCTGCTCTTCAGGGTAGTAGCGTGATGATATAGCCTATAGACTTCCACGATAAATGCGCTATCCAACACTTATTAGTATAGTTAACTTTATATTATTATTAGTATAGTTACCAAGAAGACGCGCGGACTTCGCAGATTTCGCTCGCTATTGGCTAGTCGCGACGTCGCGCATGCGTAAATCGCAAATCATCAGCCATACTTTTCACTTGTCATTTTAAGATCAATTTTTTTTCACAATAAAATGTTTCTAATAGGTTACCCTTAAAAGATAGGCATATGCTGTCGCGGATTTTATTTTAGAACTTTTAAAGGGGAATAATTATGTAAAACATAGTTTTTGCGTAACTTTAATCGTTTACGCAGCGTTCGCAACGGAAGCTATCAAAAGGAATATTTTGTCCCCGATTTTGCACATGTATCATTACTGTTCCGCATCCGATGCTATATTTTATTTTATTTTATTATTTTTGGGGAGCTTACAGCTAATTTTACAGTACATTTACATATTTGTAATTACATGCCAATTACAAGCTTCCACATGTGGGCAAAAAACAAAGTAGTACATGTTTGATAACTATATAAAATAAAGAAACTCAGATTTTAACTATAATGAGGCAACTAAAGTAGCAAGTCTGTATTATTACACAATAATCTTTTAATTTTTGTAGTGCTATAATTAAATAAGTCAATTTGTGTTTCAAGGTTCAGTTTATTTAACACTTGACATACCCGTGGTATAAAGCTATTGCGTCTATAATTTTTATTGCTAAATGGCACATGCAGCAGACTATTTACCCGTAATCTTCGAGGAGGCACATATAATGAGATCATGTTGAGGAGTTCGGGACAGTCCAGTTTATTCTGAACTATATTGCATAGGAGACTTAAATCCGCTATTTTTCTGCGGAGATGGAGAGGTATAAGGTGTAAGGTAATACATGTACGATGGTAGTCGTCATGAGGAAGCTTGAATTTAAAACCTAGATATCTAACAAACCGTTTTTGAATTTTCTCAATATTTTGACTATATGAGTCATAAAGGGGATTCCAAATTTGACATCCATATTCAAGGTGACTGCGGACATACGCACAATAGAGAATTTTGATGGTTTTCATATCTTTAAAATTCTTTGAAACGCGCATAATGAATCCTAGGGATTTGAAAGCCTTGTCAGTAACATGGTCCACGTGCTGATCAAACATTAGTTTACTATCATGCAAAATTTCTAGATCTCTAATGACTTTCACGTTTTCAATTGTAAAACCCTTTAACTTATAATCGAAATTCATAATGTTGCGCTTCCTAGTAAACGTGATGGCATTACATTTGGATACATTTAAGTCCAACTCATTCTCACGACAGTATAGATCGTATCTATTTAAATCATCTTGAAAAAGTAATGCATCAGCAATATTATTTATAGTACGATAGATTTTCATGTCATCTGCAAATAACAAAAAATTGGAGTTTAAAAAACATTTATGAATGTCGTTAATAAACACAACAAACAGGAGTGGACCAAGTAGCGACCCCTGAGGAACCCCTGAAGGAATAATTACCCACGGAGACGCGAAGCCATTTAGGACCACAGCTTGAGTTCTGTTAATCAGATAGGATTTGAGCCAATGCAAAAGATCACCATGAATTCCGAAGTCGGAGATTTTTCGGAGTAATCTAGAGTGATCTATTCTGTCAAAAGCCTTAGTGTAATCAGTATATATGGCATCAATTTGATTACCTTTAGCCATATTTGAGGTTAAAAAGTCATTAAATATTACCAAGTTTGTTGTTGTAGATCGTGCTCTAATGAAACCATGCTGCTGAGGAATGAACATACTTTTGAAGCAATCGTATATTTGATCGAAAATTAGTCGTTCAAAAACTTTAGCCAGATGACAGAGTTTAGAGATTGGCCTGTAGTTCTCAACGTCAGTCTTGGGTCCTTTCTTTTGGATCGGTGTGATAAATGCCGATTTCCATAAACTTGGTACAATACCATCCTTTAATGAACGATTAAAAAGCATAGATACAGGAATAGACAATTCCATCGCACAATTAACCAAGAATAATGCCGAAAGGGCATCAGGACCCTCCGATTTATTTGTATCTAACCGTAACAGTAATTTATACACTCTTTCATGTGTTATTTCTATTGAAGATAAATCACAGGCCTGTTGAACCCTTGATCCTCAGTCTTGATTTGCTTTTGGGGATGATCCCCCAGCCAAAAAAGTTGAACTAAAGTAGTTAAAAAACAGCTGACAAATGCCCTCACTCGAGCTACTAGTGACAGAAGAGTAGGACATTGATGCCGGATAAGAACTACTGCCTCGATTGTTTTTTATATAAGACCAAAAAACTTTAGGATTGAAAGATATAGACCTTTCCAAAGTCTGCATATAATCTTTAAAGCATTTACTTTCAACTATTTTAATCCTATCTCGCAGTAATCTATAAGTATTTTCATCGGTTAAATTAGAATAAGTTTTAAATTTTTTGAAATATTTAAATTTTTCTCTAATAATTTTATTTAAGGAAGGTTTGTACCAAAGAGGGTAACTATAATTAGGGGAAGGACGAATTGGAACAAAGCGATCACGCAATTTGAAAACAGTTTTGTAGAAAAATTGAATAGCATCTTCCAAAGTATCAAGAGTCGAAATTTGTAACCAGTCGATGTCAGAATGTCAGATGCACACATATTTGGTCATAGTCCGCTAGCCTATATTTATAAACTTGGCGTTTGGTTAATTTAAGTGCATCAACTTCCAAAAATGCAGTTTTTATGACTAAAGACTTATGAAGGGGATCCTCAGGCACCAAAGGATCAGGGCAGGCTGAAACAAACACAGTATTGGTGCAGAGAACCAGGTCCAACAACCTCCCCAGACAGTTTAAGTGATTACTAAACTGTCTCAAGTTGCAGTCATAAAGAGCAGTAACAAAATTGGTTTCCGGTGATCCGCTTACACTTACCGGTTTGAAGCCTATATCAGATGTAGTCCACTTGATGCTGCTCATGTTAAAGTCACCCAATATAGGAAACTCATCCTGGAGTGCGATCTCAAATATGCTTTTCAATTTAGTTAAATAATTATCCAACTGATCAGAAAAACCGTTCCCCAGATTTAGCTCACATAAATATACTGTACAAATGTGAAGTTTAATTACACGCTTGTTTTGTTTATTGCGAATAGACAAAGTAACCCATATATCCTCGGCTGAGGATCTCCACTCCGTCATGTTGTTACACACTAAGTCACGGCGGACTGCAATAAGTACTCCACCCCCTTTAGTTTGTTGGGTACGGGCATAATCCCTATCCCGTCTATATACTAAGAATTTGTCACTAAACAATTCCCTGTCAGAAATGCTATCGAGCAACCATGTTTCAGTAAGTGAAATTACATCGTAGTCTGACATGGAAAGGTTACGCAGGAATACGGTAGTTTTTGTCCTGAGTCCTCTACAATTCTGATAATAAATATTAACCATTGGTAACAGTAACACTACATTTAAAATAGGTCATTAAAATATGAAAAGTGAGTGTAATCACAATCAGTTGCATATGCCATAGTAGTTTGATATTTTTAATTTTAGTATATTTAAATATCCACAACACTATCCGAACAAGATAACATAAGGCTATCAATGTATACAAAACTAGCCCTAATACTAGTTTATTATACGTTATTATCAGTAAAAGGCAGACGCATTTAAAATTACCACTTTGAAATAACCTAACATACCCATAACAATTTATGACGATTAGTAAAATGTGTTCCATGCACTTCATTGAGAGCTCACTATACGAAGTTATACAGGAGTGCCAGTGACGTTGTTCCACAACCACATGGATAATTATTTTAATATATTTAGAATGTGGACTCAAACAAAATACAAGTTTAAAAACAAGTTTAAAATAACAGTTCACCAAGAAAATATTACTTTTAGTACGCGGTATTTGCCTGTTATGAGAGTATTTTAGTTCCATACGATACACCAATATAACCAAATGTCGTTTGAATAAAAATAAGTATGCATTAAACAAAAAGACATCCTTCAATACAATAAGCAAAATATTGAATAAAATGCACGAACTCGGGAACGGTATTAAACAGCTGATTAACCGGGCATGCATAACACGAATGAATAGAATTGAATAGAAAAAATGTGTAGACGAGCTCCTCACTATGGTTCTCAAACTTCTCATGCAGTATTTATAATAACAATGATGAATAATTGATATTTTCCTTAAAGTATTAAAATTTGTTAGTTTCAACTTAATTTTAGTAAATCTTCTTCCTTCCTTATCAAAAAAGCTTTGGCTTGTGCATGTTTACGAGCAAAAATCTTGCAATTTTTGACCCATATAAACTCGAAATTGTTCTCTTTCGCCTGATTTTTTGCCTTGGATAGTAGAATTTTGTTCTCAACTGTAAGATGGTCGTTGATATAAATTCGTCCTTTGGCGCCAAGGTCAATGTCCATGGGAGCCAAGGATTTAAAGGATTTAGCCGCTGCAACAAAATTTTCCTTAACATATCGGTTAGAGAATGAAACTATAATTGGCTTTGTTTGATTGCCACGTGACGGCACCCTGGCTACAAAGTTTATATCACACTTCCCAACAGGTTGCATGATTTTGGTCCCGATCTTGATAACAATGTCTATAAGGTTTTCATTGTCTTTCATGGGCACTCCTTTTATTTCAGCATTGCTTAGACGCATCCACTGGTTTTTCTCACGAAGATCTTCCTCCATAGCAGCCATCTTATTCCCAAGCTGGTCGACAATCTTATGGGTAGCTTCCATTTTTTGTAATTTTTGGTCCACGACTCGAAATTTGTGTGCATGAGTGTCCAAAGTGGCTTTGACCCCCGTTATCTCATTTTTTATTTCAGCTATGCCTGAGATAACATCTGCCAAAGGTACCAAACTCAACTTGATACTGCATAATTCCTGCATATTCTGCTCCATAGTTATGGGTTTGGGTGACTTGCAGCCCGGACATTTCCAGGTCGCTTGACGCTCTGCACCAAGTCTACGGTATCCACCTTCCGATATACCCGAACACGCGTAGTCATAGTGCTTACTGCAACTGCTACATGGGACACCATTTCCTTCAGTGATAACATCACCACACCTTCCACAATTAACCATTATGAGTAATAATAGCTAAGTTGTAAAAAAAAAAGAAAAGAAAAATAATTATAAATCTAAGTAAAGTTTGAGAAACACTTTGTTTACGAGAACCACAACTTGCGACGGACGGTGGCTAGCCTATAGCCTTCCTCGATAAATGGAAAATTCAACACAAAAAGAATTTTGCAAATCGAAAATGTAGTCCCAGAGATTAGCGCGTTCAACCAAACAAACAAACAAACTTTTAAGCTTTATAATATTAGTATAGATAACGTACAATCAACATTTTGTTATGCAAAAAAAAATCTACGCATTTTTTATAACATGCAGGGTGAGGAATCAAAAACCAAATGTTCGAACACAATTTAAAAATAATTTGGTGCGTCCCAGGGCAAATTATAAGAGTATATTTGTGACTGCGATACTTGTATTTAATCATTGAACTTAGAAACTTGACTCTAATGACAGATTCGACCAAACACGAAGTTACACGAGTATGCCTAGTACGGGAATAATTTAACACCTTGAATTTACCCTTGGGATAACTTCGTTTACGTTTTTTCGAATATCTCGAGGTTCACCTGTTATTCTGCAGTTTAAAAATAATGATAAAGGAATGTATTAACTTAACGCGCAGTGGTAGTGTTTACAACTGCCACGACTGAGCTCCCAGGTTCGATTCCCGGGTCGGAAAAAATATTTGTGTGATCCCACAAATGTTTGTTTCGGATTTTGGGTGTTTTCTATGTATAAAATTTATGTATTTAGATATATATTTGTATGTTTATCAGTCGTCTAGATCCCATAACACAAGCTTATATTAGCTTACTTTGGGCTAGACGGTGACTGTGCAAAAAAAAGTCCCAATGTTTCTTTTACCGTGACTTAAAACGTCATAACAATTTCACTTAATAGGGTAATTGCTACGAGTTATAGGGTGAAATGTCAGCTGGCAGATAATTTTCTATCAAGTTTTCTAAGGTTATGTTTGGTTATGACTAAGGATAAAATCGACCAAACTAGAGTAAGATTTTACTCGAGAGTAACTTCTACTTATTCTAAGAGTAAAATGATTTTGCATTTTACCGACTATTAACCCAAGCATAAGGTTACCATACTCGAGTAATAAAGCACCATATATCATATTGGGAAATATTATCTTGCCTGCCCTCCTTGAGCACCGAAGTCAGATGTGCAAGTTTACACTGTGTGGGAGAAATACGAGTCCGGTGAGATTTATTTAAATAAATAAATATAAATTAAAATGTCTTTATTTTGCATAGACCATTTCAACGGCGCTTACAAAATGTCATACACTAAAACTAAAGAAAAAAATTGTATATTTAAAGTGACCACCGGTTCGGAACGCGGCCCATCTGAGAAGAACCGGCAAGAAACTTAGGAAGGCTTTTTTTTTGATGGCCTATTTACAATTTAATATATTATGACTATAATATTTTATTTGCCAGCAGATCATTTCCAGGCATCCCTGTCCTGTAAATAGTCTTAAATAGAGTAATAACCTTTTTCACAAAGCTTTCTTTTAATAAACTTTTTAAATTTATTTAATGGTAAATTTCTCAGGTCACAGGGAAGCTTGTTGTAAAAGCGTATACAGTTACCCTGGAAAGAATCGCCAATCTTATGCAGCCGACTGTGGTGAACTAAAAGATTGTTTTTATGTCTAGTGTTTATATTATGTATATCACAGAGTTTAGTAAACTGTGATAGATTTTTCTGGACATACATAAGATTGGCAAAAATATATTGTGATGTAGCATCACAATATATTTTTGCTAATAATAGGTTAGAATATTTACTTCTTTGAATTTTTCTCGGAGGGAGATTCTGGGGCCCAAATTATATATAGCGCGTACAGCCCGCTTTTGAAGAACAAAAATGTTATTTACATCTGCAGCACTCCCCCAAAGGAGAATACCGTAAGACATAATACTATGAAAATAGCTGAAGTAAACCATTCTAGCCGTATCTATATCTGTTAGAGTCCTGATCTTTTTTACAGCGTATGCAGCCGAACTTAACCTAGAGGCCGTCTTTTCTATGTGCGGGCCCCACTGCAAATTGGCATCAATAGTTATACCAAGGAACACAGTTGATTCCACAAACTCTAACACTTGTCCATTAAGTTGAACATTGGCCGTAACTTGTTTTACATTTGGTAGAGTAAATTTAATACATTTAGTTTTGTTTTCATTTAGGCAAAGATTATTTGAGCTGAACCAATGAACTACTCTCGTGATTGCATTGTTTACATCGTCATAATTATCAAATTGTCTTCTAATTTTAAAAATCAATGAGGTATCATCTGCAAACAAAACAATCCTATTCCTGTCCCCTACATAAAATGGTAAATCATTAATATAAATGAGGAACAAGAATGGCCCAAGTATCGAGCCTTGTGGCACACCCATTGTAACCATGGATCCTACAGAACGTGTACCATTAATATCGACCCTTTGTATTCTATTGTTCAAATATGAAGACAGAAGGTCGAGAGATTTGCCTCTTATTCCATAGTGATGTAATTTTTTGCACAATGTTTCATGTTGAACGCAATCAAAAGCCTTGGATAGATCGCAGAATATACCTAATGCATCTTGCTTGTCTTCCCAGGCTTCATGAATACATTTTAATAACTCAACACCAGCATCGGAAGTTGAGCGCCCTTTCGTAAAACCAAACTGTTTTGTATGAAATATTTTATGAATATCAAAATGGGATAGCATTTGATTTAAAATTATTTTTTCAAATACTTTGCTTAAAGTTGGCAGCACTGACACTGGTCGGAAATTAGACGGGTCTGTAGCGCCGCCAGCCTTGAACAAGGGTATGACTTTGCTGTGTTTCATTAAATCAGGAAATATACCACTGGAAACACAGTTATTAAACACATTTGCTAGATGCGGCGCAATGAACTCAATAATACATGATGCAGTTTTGACTGATAATCCCCAAAGGTTGCGGTTTTCTTAATTTCAATACATTTAAAAGTTTTTATAATATCCTGAGCGCAAATATCTGTGAATACAAATGCATCAACAGATTCTTCTAATAAATGTTCAGAGGAACTGGAAGACGCTTCGGAATCGGAATCTTTACCATTTAGTCGTCAAAATAGGTACATTTTCGAAAAAAATGTTCAAATTCCGTCGCCACTTCCAGGTAACATGACAATCATTTACTTTTAAGTGGAAATCCCTTTCTGTCACCATAGTTCTACCGCATTCAGTGTTAATGATATTCCAAGTCATTTTTATTTTATTCACAGAATTAGAAATTTTATTTTTAATAAAGATTGACTTTGCAAAATAACATGTTTGTTTAAATATCTTAGAATAATTTTTAACATATTCCTGAAAGGTTTGGTTAAAATTATATGATTCTTCTAATTATAATTCTAATAATTTGTTTCTACTTTTAAAAATACCTGGTGTAGCCCAATCACTGAAAACAGGACGACCACCAATCTGTAGAGTTTTTGAGGTAAAAACTTTGCCAAACTCATCATTAATCAAATTAAATAAGTTTGTATATGACTGGTCTACACTAGTAAAGTCAGGTAGATATGGCAATCTCTTTACTATATTTTCTTTAAAAATATTCAAACGACTTTGGTTAATTGGTACATATTTAATTTGTTTTTTGCAGACTTTATTACTAATTTTAGGAAACTTTATCCATTGGCCACGATGATCTGACTCTACAGGATCCAAAGGTGGACAAAATGACTTGTTTTACATTAAGACTTGATAACTTATCAAAAAAATTTATAAGTTTGTCACTATTAATATTGCCTCTTCTACCAACCAGCACCACTATAGTGGACTGCATGCAGTGAGTACCAGTCAAAATAAAATCTATAATTTTAGAGTAAGAAGCACCTGGATATGTATGATTTATTACAGAATGACCTAACTGTGATAAATGATGTCCAAAATTTTTACCTATTTCATCGCAATACACTATGATTTTTCATTATTTTTTATTTGCAACTTTTCTATTACAGATACCTCGCAGGTACTGCTTGAACTTAATATACTAGTATCCACACTGCACACAGTTTTAACTGGTGATGAAGTGAATTTATCACCAGATGTTATTGAATGTGGCTGCAGTGATATATTACTATGCAATGTACCACCGCACATATTTTCATTTAGAAGTTGTTTGCTCACCAATTCCATCACTACATATATTTTTTTTACAATTCAAGGGTGAGGAGGGAACATGGCCGCATATCAATTGGTCATTTTGACAATGACATGAGTTTAAACATCTAATTTGCCTATAGCTAACACCTGTTCCCTACTCTGTTTCTCTGCCGTTTCATATTTATATGTTATTGATTTTAAAGAGTCTTGGAGCCGGTCAAACTGATATTGAAGGGCCCGTGTATCAGTTTTGTACTGTAGTGCGACAGTGTCCAGTTATATATATATATATATATATATATATATATATATATATATATATATATATATATATATACATATTCACCTGGTCAATCAGTTGCAATCGCTGTTTATTAAGTGACATAGTATTTATAAAAAACTTATATTTATGTATCTTTTTTTTTTGATTTAGTAATTAACTTTTTAATTTTTATATATTTCTTAAACTTATTTTTACTACATTTAATAATTTTCAATGACTTAGAACAGCCCCCGGATTCATCATCAGAGGTGAGGTCTATGATAATGGAAGGGTGAGCTTTAGCAGTATCTATGCTTGTAGCCATCAGTTCATCGAACAAACTCTGATTAGATTGAATTTTCTGATTAGATAGAAAAAAATATAAATTATATTCAGAGGTTTACTTAAGGTCCTTCACAGTTCTTTAAGAAAGTAGGTGGACCATATGTGGACCTTACCAACTTCACAATTGCTTGCACACTTTTACTGGCATTGCCATTTTATTTTTATTTGCCAATTTTTTATTGCCAACTGCCATTTTACTAGCAACCGGGACCAACGGCTTAACGTGCCTTCCGACGCACGGAAACGCTCGCAAATGTAAATGCCACAAAGTGGTCACCCATCCGAGGACCAGCCATAGTCAAAGTTGCGTAACTCAGTGATCGTTTACAGAACACTGAGACCGCGGGGCCACGAGCGCTTCAATAAAAAAAGAACACTTTTTAATTTTGCATTTGCTTGCTATTTGCAACGGAAACTAACTGACCAATATAAACACAATATCAGCAAAGTACAGGCTATTGTCAGGCATTCACACAGCGGTCTATTTCATAGGTTAGTTTTTCGTTTTTTTATCATATAATGATTTTAGTGTTTACATTTTTTTTACATATTATTTATTGGTGACTATAAACAGTAGAATTTCCGTTGCAAATAGCAACCAAATCTTAAATGAAAATGTGTTTTTTTTTACCATGTAATATTTGACGAGTACATATAGAGTCGTCTCTGTAAGTTTTGCAAATAAACTGCTAGTAGATTAGAGCTAAATATTATCATTTTTAATTGTTATTTTACAGATTTATCGAGAGTGAGTTTCCATACGAATACGATTTATACTGCCCGCAACTAGATTTTGATTTTGACTATAAATTCAACGGAAATTTTTTAGATGCAGAGTATGACGCTGAAGGAGTAGCTATAGTAACAGCAGGTTAGAACTTCGATCTCTTTGGTCTCTTTTTCACGTTCATATTGCAATGTTGGATGCGTACACAGTGAGGATTTTATGTGGATCCGCTCATGCACTTGTGTCAGACTCTAACAGGTTTGAACTATACGGGTGCTCTTTAATGGCTGTGTATGGACTAATTTACTCCCGAAAGGACATCCTCAGACCCTTACCGGAGAGTAGGTTTAGATAACATAAACGTCAAATAAGTTCGTTTGTATGAAAGTTCGGGAACCGATTCAATTTATACGAAACTTAGGCCGAAACTTCGTTATTGGTGAATAAGAGTAGACCCCCAGTTTTTAACTTTAACGACCATTGCTCTTTGTTTTCCAGAGAGAGAGTATAGATTAAAAGAAGAAATCTTACGTTTGTAGAAGGTTTCTACTATACTATAGAAGAAGGGTGCATAAAACCGCTAAAAGATCATCATTTATAACATCGAAATGAGGAAGTGCTTCTTTACACGCAGTTTTCATTCTATTTCGCTTTCATTTATAAAGATGAATAAAATGGAAGTGGCTGTTTGTAATTCCAAATTGACACCATTTCACTAATTGCATTTGAAAGTACATACGTAGATATAATAAAAAAAATAGCCAACCCGAGACCTCAGTACGGAAATTGCAAGATTTACCAGCACTTACACAATTTACTTGTACTGGCGCAGTGGTAAGTGTCTGTGCAGTGCAATCAAAACTAGCTTTAACTTTTAACGCTTTTGTTGGACTGTTGATTTTGCAATGTACCTAGGTTTTGTCTAGTGTAAGGGTATTTTTTATGCTTACCTACAATATCGGTATCAAAAATTAAGTTTAAATAAAAGCTGGTCTTTTTTAATAAAGGTTTTTAACCATTTTTTTTTTCAGATAATTACAACATAATGATCAAAGGAAAAGCTGAAAAATATACTTCAGAAAAAGATAATAAAGAACGAATGAGAGTTCTGAATTACAAAGTAGAAACTGACCTTAAGGGCAAGGTCGTATATAAAAATAAAATTGTCACTAAGGGCGATCCAGTAAAACGTATGTTTTGCAGTTGACTACTAACTAATTTTCACGCTAAAGTGTAACTAAGATAAGTGCGGTATATGGCGACTATCTCCCCCCAAGACACGATGTTAGACACAATAGCTTACCCGGGAACAGGTTTCCTGTGGGAAATGGGCAAGGGAAAATGACACTACGTTGGCAGAGTGGCAGGCGTCCTCCGATTGTTAAATAATATCCACAACCTGCTCATAATTTTTACCGTGGCAATAGGCTCGTCTGGACGAGTGTGGAACGTAACACAGAAACACGTTTCATAGAAAACTTAGTTGATAGAATCATTGTTCGTAGATATCTCGGTTCATATAAAGCACAGTTGACAGAAATCTCTGTTCATAGAGAGCACGTTTCACCGAAAACTTTGTTGATAGAATGATCGTTCATAGAATCTCGGTACATAGAAAGTACAGTTGGCAGAAATCTCTGTTCATAGAGAGCACGTTTCACCGAAAACTATGTTAATAGAATGATCGTTCATAGAATCTCGGTACATAGAAAGTACAGTTGGCAGAAATCTCTGTTCATAGAGAACACGTTTCACAGAAAATTTTCTTCATAGAATCATTATTCATAGGATCTCGGTTCGTAGATAGTTCTTCTCGCTGTAAACTTTTTTGATTTAAACCGCTGTTTTCAAATACCTGGGTTTATAGAAAAAGTTCCTTTGGAGGAAGACACAGTTGCTTAATATCATTATATGTTATGTTAGATGTTCATAACGCCTTTTAATGAAATCTAAATCAATACTTTTAATCAAAATCAAAGTAGGATCTCTCTAAAAACAGCATTCTTATCAGTGGAATTACCCCAAAAAAGCACCAAATACTTCAAAAGCGGTGTGACACTGGAGACATGGTATGCCATTATTGCAACAGATGCACTCACCGTCCTGCTCAGCATAAAAAGAGCATAATAATACTGAATTGATGTGCTGTTGCCAGCTTAGTTTGTTATCTATTATCACACCTTAGAATTTTGTTGTGTCAACCTCTTCTATTACTGAATTTAAATAATTAATGTCCATATTACTCAATTTATTTATGGTACTCATGTCATAAAATTTGTTTTTTTTAAGATTAATAATTAAATTATTTGATTTAGTAATAATAATTAATGCAGAACTGAGAAAAAATGTAGGATAGATATAAAATATTACGCATTCTGACAAATTAGTAAACGCGTTGCACTCATTTAGTTTTGCTTTTGTTATTTTCGCAACCTTAACTATTGAAAGATATTTTAATAATGAGTGCCTGAAAGTTACTAAAATCAAAACGTGGAGGAAGTGTACTTATAGTGGATGGTTATTCATACAATGTAACCAAAAAATACTTTTTACTGGAGATGTACGCAGAGTAGTGCTAAAGGTTGTGGTGCTACTATAAAATCTTTATTTATCGGTAATGAACACACTATCATCAATAAAAATGATGTACATGGACATCTGCCAGAGCCAGAAAAGAGAATACAACTGGAATATAATTCAAAAATAAGAAATATAGCTAGCACTTCCATGGATTCTCCGTCACAAATAGTTAACCGCTGCCTGCAGGACGTTCCTAGCACGAGTGCTGCCCTAATGCCTAATAAAGCAGCAGCACGAATGATTGTCCATAGTGTCAGGAATACAGGGCAACCAAAAATCCCAAATACATTTAATTTTGACATACCGGAATATCTTTCGAAAATGGGTGAAGAGCAATTTTTGATAGGCCAATATATTACCCAAAATGAGAGTGTAGTCGTATTTTGCACTAAAAGCAATTTCAAACGACTTATTAGCGCAAAATGTTGGGTAATGGACGGCACATTTTCTACATGTCCAGCGCCATACACTCAAATATATACAATACATGCTTCAATAGGAATAGAAAGCGACACAAATAAATTTCTACCTTTAGTATTTGCATTATTATCGCATAAGACTGAAACATGTTAAACAATTTTATTAGAATTATTAAAACGATACGGCGTAAACACATTCCAAGTGAATTTGGCTCCTCTAAACATTTTAACAGATTTTGAAATAGCTGCTATCAACGCCGTTAAGCAACAATTTCCAAAATGTGAATAAAGATTGTGTCTATTCCACCTTACGCAGAGTATTTGGCGGCATGTACAGGCTAACGGTTTAGCTAAGAAGTATAGGAATGACTTTTCATTTGCGCATAAAATTAGACATTTGTTTGCCTTGGCATTTCTAGCGCCCAACGAAATACCTGCAGCTTTTCAACTTATTACTTATAAAGTATTACCAGAGGAAGCCGCAGAACTAGCTAAGTGGTTCGATAGATATTATATATCTGGGTCGTATAATGTAGAACACAATGTCAATAATACAAAATTAATTAAACAAAGAAAGCCACTATTTCCACCTGCTATGTGGTCAGTGTTTGATCGCACATATGATATTCCCCAGACACAAAATGTTTTAGAATCTTGGCATCAACGCTGGACTACATTGCTAAGCCGTAACACATGGAATGTATTTAAAACTATTCATGAATTTACTAAAGAGGTAAAATACACTGAATGTGAAATTGTGCGCATCAATGCTTCGGAGCCCATGACAAAGCGTTGTCGATCTTCACAAGTTAATTATGCAAAAAGACTGCAAAATCACTTATCTCAAAAGAGTGAGATGGACTTATTAGATTTTTTAGGTGGACTAGCTGAAATTTTACATCTTAAAAATAAATAAAACGATATTTAGTGCACACATTAGTATTTATATGAAATTTGTGTTTATTTTTTATGTTTAATATGGTATACGAGTATAAGGCTAATGTTGTATATTCCTTGTATTTTAATTAGGTTTACAGGTGTGTGCATTGATTTCTCTTGCTTTGTTTCTGATTATAAAGGCATTTTGGTATAAAACACGTGCTATTATTACGATCATCTGCCAGAAAGAAATAATATATTATCATATTAAGTTACTTGCTGATGCCAGCAGCTGCGCCCACGTGGTATAACTTTTCCGTACAAATCTCCATAGGGTATACAAGCTATGCTTAAAATAAAGATTATCGAAAACTTGTCTGTACACTCTTTTCTATTATAGCTCTCAGGTTTTAGTCGGCGTTTTCAATGATAGCCCGAATTTTTCTTGATTTTTTTCCGACATCTTGAACAATTATCATCATATTAAAAAAAATACATAAAGCTATGACAAATTATAAACGTAAACTTTCTTTACGAATTATAAACTCAGATTACACAATGTCCCACAAAAAAAATCTTAAAAATATCTTCAATGTACAGAATTTGACCGATGATACAGTACAAGATACAGTTTAATTATAAGTAAAGATAGTATCTTCCTACAAAGGAGCTTTCTGTGAACCTACCTTGTGTATTCTTCCTGTTCGTTCGTTCCGGAATCCCAAAGACGGCACAGTTGTTTAACTCAAAGAGTTTTCTATTATATTAAAGAGATTTTTACCATAGTTGGCAAAAATCTCTTTCTATGAGCTGCTTTCTATGAACCTAGATCCTACTTTGATTTTGATTAAATTGATTTAGATTTCATTAAATGGCGTTATGGACATCTAACATAACATATAATGATATTAAGCAACAGTGTCTTCCTCCAAAGGAACTTTTTCTATAAACCCAGGCATTTGGAAACAGCGGTTTAAATCAAAAAAGTTTACAGCGAGAAGAACTATCTACGAACCGAGATCCTATGAATAATGATTCTATGAAGAAAATTTTCTGTGAAACGTGCTCTCTATGAACAGAGATTTCTGCCAACTGTACTTTCTATGTACCGAGATTCTATGAACGATCATTCTGTCAACAAAGTTTTCGGTGAAACGTGCTCTCTATGAACAGAGATTTCTGTCAACTGTGCTTTATATGAATCGAGATATCTACAAACAATGATTCTATCAACTAAGTTTTCTATGAAACGTGTTTCTGTGTTACGTTCCACACTCCGTCTGGACACAATTCATTTAAAGAAACAGACGTGAGACTCAAATACCCCTTCGGGCATTAGAACGTGACTTATAATATGTATGTCAATCCATCAATTAATCAAATCAGTCTATGGCAGTTCACTGCTCAGCGTTGGGCTTTCCCAATTCACGCCACATCATACGGTCCTGCGCTTTCAGCTTTTAATCCTTCCCCGCAAACTTTTTTAGATCGTTCGTCGTCGAACTACCGTTGGCTTCTACAGATGTGGATAGCCCATTGCCGCTTTAACTCTCTAAGCTTTATCGACCACTCTAGTTCTCTGATGGATAACCTCGATTCAGATTTTAGTCCTCAAAGTCACTCCAAGCATAATTCGCTGCATAGCTAGTTGTACAATTTTGATTCCATGGTCTCTGATTCATATGTCTCAAAAATCCCCTATGCCAGAGTCTTCTCAAACATCTTATAGGAAGACAATCCTAATTCCCCGTGGACCTCATAACCCAGCCCAGGGTTTGATAGACTGACTCATAGCCTATTAACCCAAGCTCCTCCCTCCTTCACCCCTAATGGCTGTGCTCTCTCAGAACATAATTCAACAGGACAATCTAGTCCCAGTGATAATCTCCTGGAATTACTTCTTTCCACTGTCATTAATATGCTTTCCCGATTTAGTGACACTGAGCTTCCAGATAAACTTAAATCTAAGATTTCTCAGCTATCTTTCTTATCTAATAACATTCCCTCCAATCCTTCAATGGAACTGTAGGAGCTTAAACAACAAAAAGAACGAATTAATTTTTCTTATAAACAAATATAAACCCCTTGTTATTGCCATCCAGGAAACTTGGTTTAAGCCTGCTTCTCGGTTTAGAGTGTCAGGTTATGCCGGTTTTCGGGATTACAGAAATGATGGTCATGCTGGAACCTGTATATTAGTTTCCAGATCCTTAGTTTACTCCCTAATTTCCCTACCCCCTCACAGTGACAGCTTTCATATTGTTGCTGTAAGAACCATGAATATCTCTTTTCTATCTGTCTATATCCCTTATCCAGACCGCTCAATTTTATCTTTCAATTTTATTCTGAAGTCTTAGGGGATTTCAATATCCACCATACTTCATGGGGTTCCTACTTATGTGATAACATGTAATCCATATTTCTGGACATTTTAGACTCACTAAACCTTTGCATTTTAAATGATGGTGTCCCAACTCGTAGATCAACCCTCTCTCAACCCCATCCTAGCGCTGTTGACCTTTCTATTTGTTTACCTTAACTCTCTTCTAGTCTAGGATGGCTCACGTTAGGCAGTACCCATGGTAGTGACCACTATCCTATTGTCATACTTCCTTTAGACAGCCCTAATGTTCAAATTCCCTTTAATCCTATTCTGAAATATAACCTAGCAAGGGCAGACTGGGGGACATACTCTAGTTGTCTGGATCAAGAAATCAACCTGATACCTGCTCCTAACCTTTTTAATATTCAGGATGTCTATTGTATCTTTAAGAAATGTCTCTTAAAAGCTGCTGATAAAGCCATTCCTTTAAAAAAACCAAATAGGCGCCTCCCATCACCAATCTTACTCACAGGCATGCAAAAAAAGGAAAGACGCAGAAAAGGCATATTCGAGGGATATGTCAACTGACAACTACCTGAACTATAAAAGGATAGCAGCAGAAACTGTCAGACTTTTGTACCAAAAAAAAAGGAAGGATGGCGTGCATTCTGTGAGTCTCTGTCTCCCCATACTCATTCCACATTAGTTTGGAGAAATATCCGAAGATTCAAGAACTCAATGTCTGTCATCCCCATGATTTCTAACGATACATCAACATGGATTCAAGGCTTTGAGCAGAAACTCACCCCTCCCACCGTCACTTCTGCTTCTGAGTGCTTAACTCTTCTTCCATGTCTACTCCTACCAGACATACCTTTGACTCCCCTTTCACTCAAGATGAGCTTCTGACTGTTTTAGGGTCCCTGAAAGATTCCTCACCTAGGGTTGACGGAATCCCCTATTCTTTTATAGTTAATAGCAGCTTGGATACTAAAAACTATTTCCTTAAAATCTTAAATCTTGTTTTCTATTCTGGCATACCCCCTGATGAGTGGAAGTCCGAAATCATTCTTCCGAAATTGAAACCAGGAAAACCGAGTAACGACTGTTCAAGCTATCGCTCTATTGCCCTTTCCTGTACTATGGCCAAAATAATGGAACACCTCATTAAAAATCGCTTGGAATGGTTTGTGGAAAGCCAAGAGTTACTCTCGAAGACTCAGTTTGACTTCCGTAAGGGCCTCGGAACTATGGATACTCTAGGCATTTTCACTACTGATATTCGTATAGCAATGTCTAAAAATCAGTACTGTGTGGGCGTATTTCTGGATATAGCATCCGCATATGATAATGTTCTTCTTCCTGTGCTCAGGCAAAAACTGCTTAAGCTGAGTGTTCCAGAGAAGATAGTCAATTTCATATACAATATTTTTTCTGGTAGAAAAATTTCAATAAAATTACAAAATTATATTCTATCCCCCAGAACTGTGTGGAGGGGCTTACCACAGGGCTCAGTGCTTAGTCCCCTTCTGTACAGTATATATACGTCTGACTTAGAGCTCTCGGTAAACTCCTTTTGCAATATCTTGCAGTATGCAGATGACATTGCACTTTATGTAACTGTGGATGACATATCGGATGCTGTATCTAGACTTACGTCTGCTGTCTACTACCTCCAAACATGGCTTGCAGATCACGGATTATCTTTATCAGTTCCCAAGAGCTCAGTTGTGGTTTTCTCCCGTCACAGATCCATAAGTGATTGCCAAATTTCGTACGAAAATCAAGTTTTCCCAGTAAGAGAGTCTGTTAAATTTCTAGGTATGATTTTGGATAGGAAATTATCTGGTATTCCTCATATACATCAGATAGTCTCTAAATGTGAAAAAAATATTAATATTCTTGGGTCCTTATCTGGTACCTGGTAGGGAGCCCACCCTTATTGCCAAAAGTTATTATATAATGCAATTATCCGCAGTCACCTGGATTATGGTAGCTTCCTTCTAGAATCATGTAACAAAGAGCCCCTTAAATCTCTGGATAAGCTCCAGGCTAAATGCCTGCGCGCTGTGATTGGTGCAATGAAATCCTCGCCTATAAACGCCTTGCAGGTGGAATGTGTGGAACCTCCCCTCTTTCTAAGGCGACAGTACCTGGCTGACAGGTATTTTTACAAAACTTCCCAACTTGCCCTCCATCCTCTTATCCCTAAACTACATACTCTTTCGGAATTTATATCATCTGGTGGTTACTGGTCAAATAAAGTTCATCCCTGCTTATTTAATAGCTTTCTTAACTTTC
This sequence comes from Thumatha senex, assembly GCA_948477245.1. Lineage (NCBI taxonomy): Eukaryota > Metazoa > Arthropoda > Insecta > Lepidoptera > Erebidae > Thumatha > Thumatha senex. Next base: position 6,494,518 of record OX419750.1, on the reverse strand, counting down.
TACGCTTCCCGTTCCCTTGCTCACAGTCCAAAATCAACCCCCTATTTGAATCCCCATTCGAAGCCATTATACATTCTCCAGATCAGTAAAGGTTCTATAGAGGCTAATAAACACCTACTTGCCTCAATTCATCAAAAGTGGCAAGATCGATTGGTCTTTTTTACAGATGCCTCTCAATTAACAGGCTCCTCATGTGTTGGGTCTGCAGTTTGGATACCCCGCAAAATTATCCTCCCCTTTAAGTCTCCTTCTGTGAACTCTATCTTCACAGGTGAAGCGATTGCCATACTTGAAGCCATTTAAATATAGAGTCACATAACATAAGCAAGTCAGTAATTTTTACTGACTCTAAGAGCTGTTTAATGGCTATTCTGGCTAATCATTTCGCCAGTAAAGGTAGATCTCCTTTAATCCTCCAAATAAAGAACTCCCTTTTTAGATGCCAATATAAGGGACTATTAGTCTGTCTGGTCTGGATTCCTGGGCATAGTGGAATTGTTGGCAATACAATAGTTGACTCATTGGCCAAAGATGCTATTACTAATGGCTCTCTTGACCAATACAGAGCCTATCCTCAAGATCTTACCTCTCTCTCTAAATCCAGTCTATTTTCAAAATGGATGGACCTCTGAACTATATCCAGTAAAGTTAAGGGCTTACATTATGCTTCCCTTCAGAGTGATATCCCAGCTAAGCCTTGGTTTTTTAAATTTCGAGAAGCTAGCTATTTGTCGTTTGCGGTTAGGTCATGTTTGCACTTAACTTTTTTTAACAAAAATAAGGATAAGGGATAATTCTTTGTGTGAATGCGGTTTGGACGAACATACTACAAACCATATCTTCTTTGAATGCCTGAGAAGGAATGGATCCTTATGACAGGAATGGATCCTTTTGCAGGAATTGGCGTACGACTATATAATAAAATTCCTTTAAACATTATGAACCTGCCGTTACATAAATTTAAGGCGGAAATTAAGAGGCACCTCTTGAAAAGGGCCTATTACACAACTAATGATTATTTGAACGATAAAAATAAATGGAAATGAGTTGCTTGCTCTTTGCTTAAGCTATTTAGGATTCGAATGAATCTTGTGATATGCCTTGAATCTGCATATATATGTTGTATTTTTACATCTCTACATTATTAATAATTTGAAACATCTGACAACTAAAGGTTTCTAAATTGGCTGCGTTTAGTCCCGGTATACAATGTAATTAAATAAAATAAAATAAATAAATATCCATCACGCCTTATCCCCGAAGGGGTGGCAGAGGCATATTATATGCCCACTTTTCACCGTGTGGATTCCTGTCCCACGTAATAGGTGGTGAGCCCATTGCCGTGTTGAAATAGACAGACGCAGGTTGTGGCTACCTGCTGTTGAAATTTTTTTAAGCCGCCCATAAGGCCTTCAACCAGGCTTAACGACTGCCATTTTACTGGCAACCGGGACCAACAGCTTAACGTGCCTTCCGAAGCACGGAAACGCTCGCAAATGTAAATGCCACAAAGTGGTCACCCATCCGAGTACCAGCCATAGTGAAAGTTGCGTAACTCAGTGATCGTTTACAGAACACTGAGACCCCGGGGCCACGAGCGCTTCAATGTAATTTGAGTTTGTTATTGTGTGAGCACCATGTAGACTTATTTATTTCTTTGAAATTGATATGATAGTTGCTGTGCAGTTTTTGAGTATGTCATGCTCGCCTAAGTGTCCTGGCAGTGGTGGCGTATGTATCGGGTCGCCTTATTCCCTATAATACGGTTGAGTAGGGCGATGGCTGATATAATGCGTCATACCCGTGAACGGGTGCCGTCTGTTGGGACTGGTCAGCTCATAGCTGTAATAGCAATTATTAAAAATAATCTTATTTATATTTAAGGTAAACTTAAGTTTAGTCGACTGTTCTCACATAAATCCAAAGGAACAATGAAAGTGTAATTTTAATGTTGTAAGCCATTCCTACATTTTAAAATGGCATCCATTGACTTTCTTGCCAGATTCTTCTTCTTCAAGGGTAGGCTGCCCTTAGAACCGGCAACTATAATCGCTCTAATTTTGATATGATTTAAACACAACATTGATTTTGTTTTTTTTTGTTTGTATAAATTCATTACTATATAAGTGTGTGGAGAAACGAAAAGAGGCAGTAGTAATAAGCGTGATGCATGGTGGAATGAGGAAGTGAAAGAAGCAGTTCGAATGAAGAAGAAAGCATGGCTAGACTACTTAGCCTCGCGGAATGATTTTAATATGAAAGAGAGATACAAGCTGCAGAAAGTTAACACGAAGGCACTGATAGAAGAAGCTCGTGAAAGGTGCAGAATGAAAGCGGATGAAAGGTTGTCGTCCAATTTCCGGGATAATGCCAAGCTCTTCTGGAAAGAGGTAGGCAAGACCCGGAGTTGTTCGGCAATCTGCAGTATGAATAAAGTGCTTAGTGTTAACAATGACGTCCTAACAGACCAAAGTGACGTCCTGCAGAGATGGAGTGAATATTATGGAAAGATGTATGCAAGAAAAGACAGAGATGCCACGTCGGGAAGTGGAGCTCACTTCGATGCTCCGGATTCCGATGTCATTGAAGTCATTAGTATGAAAGAAATAGAACAAGCGATAAGAAGTATGAAATGTGGTAAGGCTGCGGGAAAAGACAGAGTTACTGCTGAGATGATCAAGTACGGTGGGTCGCGTGTCTGGGACACACTTTGTCTGTTATGCAACTTGTGCTGGCGGACGGGTGAGGTCCCAGATGACTGGCGAGTAGCAGTTGTAGTACCTATTTACAAAGGGAAAGGCTCGCGCCTAAACTGCTCCAGCTACAGGGCGATCAGCTTGGTCAGCTTAGCTAGTAAGGTGTATGCAAAGGTTATAACGGCACGAATGCAAGAAAAGTCTGAAAGGTATTTATGGGAGGCTCAATGCGGATTCCGACGTGGAAGAGGTTGCATGGATCAAGTGTTTTCTCTCCGCATGATCGCGGAAAAGTTTCTGGCTCTTAGCCAGAAGGTTTTCTGCGCTTTTGTGGATCTAGAGAAAGCATTTGATAACGTTGTGAGAGAAACGCTGTGGGACTTGCTGCCAGGATATGGTGTGGACGGCTCGCTACTGCGGGCAATACAGTCGCTTTATAGGGACTGCAGAAGTTGAAAGATTTTAATATGGGTGTGAATTTGGGTGACTTTACAGTAAACTGTCTGCTGTACGCTGATGATGCGGTGCTCATGGCCTCATCAGAAGCCGACCTACAGGCATTAGTCACTAATATGAAAGAGGGGTGTGAAAGTAAGGGTCTCCGCATGAATGCAAGTAAAACTAAGGTTCTAGTATTTGAAAGAGGTGACGTAAGAACTAAATGCGAGATTAGGGTAAACCAGGAACGTCTAGAGCAAGTGAATGAAATTGTGTATTTAGGAAGTATGTTTAGCGCGGATGGAAGATGTGATTCGGATGTAGAACGGCGAGTAGCTGCCGGAAACAAAGTTAACGGTGCTTTGTCCCAGTTAGTAAAGCGACAAAGTATCGTAAAAGAAGCACGAATGGCGATTCATAACGCAGTGCTAGTGCCAACTTTGCTTTACGGTAGTGAAACCTGGGTATGTCAGCAGATGCATGAAAGTAAATTGAATGCTGTGGAGATGCGATCACTTCGAAAATTGTGCGGCGTTACCTTGGCCGACCGAATACGTAACGAAGTGATACGCAATATGGCAGGTTTGAATGAAAGTGTCAGCGTTAAGCTGGAAAAGGGCGTGCTCCGTTGGTTTGGACACGTCCAACGAATGAGTGAGGAACGATTGACGAAGAATATATATTGTTCAAAAGTAGAGGGTAGAAGAGGTCAGGGTAGGCCGAGACTTACATATGAAGACCACGTGAGCAGATTGCTCAAAAACGGAAAGGTCAAAAGTACTCGGATACCCAGACGTGCGTGTATGAAGCGATTGATGAATCTCGAAGAAGCGAAAGAAGTATGCATGGATCGCGAAGCCTGGCGATCTGTCTTCTCTGACTACCCCGTCAGGGATACAGCGTGAAGATAGTTAGTTAGTTAGTTAGTTAGTAACAAAAAAAAAAGAAAGAAATACTAGCTACTCTGCGTTCAATCCAGAAGGAAATAGACGAACAAAAAAATACAATTAAAGAAAGTGGAGCAAAGGTTACAGAAAGTGTAACAGAAAACATAAATAAAATACTGGAGGCGAAATTTAACGTGCTGGAAGGAAAGTATGAAAACCTAAAATGTAAAGTTGATATGCAGGAACGTAGGTTGACCCTATTGGAAAAACAAGCTAGGAAAAGAAATGTGATCATATTTGGTATTTAAGAGCAAGAGGCTTGCTACACAGACTTAAAAAATATAGTTGCGGATTTTATAAGAAAACATCTATCCATACAGTTACATTATATCGATATCCAAGAAGTAAAAAGAATAGGAAAAAAGTCAGTGAATATTCGCCCTATAGTACTAACACTAACAACCCAGGAGAAAAAAATCGAGATCTTCAAACAAAAACGGTTATTGAAAGATACCGTATATTATTTAAAAGAAGATTATCCTAAACACATTGTGGAAAAAAGGAGAGAGCTACACAGTTAAAAACAGAACGGGAAAAGGGATATAAAGTAATAATCAAGTATGATAAATTAGTAGTTCTAAATTAAATAGAAAATGTTCATATGCGTGAAAAATCCAAAAAACGATTACTCTCTTCTTCTCCTCAAGAGCAGCACAACACTAGAAATAGTCAACCTATTAAAACACAAATTAATAAGAAAAATAAAAGAACCCATTTAAATACACCATCTCCATCGTCTTCCAGTCGTTCTAAAGGTATAGTAAAACCGAGCATTTTAAATTATTTAGTAAATAAAACTCCTTCAAGCAACCACGTGAATCAAAATAGTGAAACCGATTAGCAACCAAGACCCCTTCTCAAGGAAACAGTAAGAAAAAATAATAGAAAAAAAATTAAGTATCTTCCAAGCCGGCTGGTCACCGTGGAAGAGTTAGACCACCACCCTCCAAGGAAAACATATACCTCTACCCATACTGAAAAAAACCGAGATTTCAAAGAACTCTATGTGGCAACATACAACGTCAAGACTCTATCTACATATGAACGATTAATTGAATTGCGGGAAGCCTTAAAGGGGGTGAAGTACGACATCATAGGCATGTCTGAGATAAGGCGTCTTGGCAGAAAAATAGAAGAGTACGAGGACTTCATTCTTTGCCAAATGGGGGAGACTCCAGGACTGTATGGCGTCGGATTCCTGATTAATAAATCGTTGAAACAAAACATAGAAAGTTTCACTGGCATCACGGAACGAGTTGCTTTGTTAAATCTCAACTTACAAGGTTATAAAATGAGCATGATACAAGTATACGCACCCACAACTACAGCGGAAGAAGATGAGATCAATGATTTTTACAAAACCATATATAAAGCCATGGAGCTCGCACATAAAAACTTAATTATTTTTGGAGATTTCAATGCAAAGATTGGTCAACCTCAAAAAGATGAATATTTAATAACAAGAAAATATGGATATGGAATAAGAAATGAAAGAGGACAGAGAACGATCGATTTTGTTTTGGAAAATAGAGTTTTAATAATTAACACGTACTTCAAGAAAAAGCCGAGTAGGCGATGGACGTGGCTTTCTCCAGATGGACAGCATAAAAATGATATAGATTATATAATTACTAACCAACCAAAATTGTTTAAAAATATAGAGACATTAAATATACTCAGAAGCACAATAACACTATCTAAACCACAGAAGAGTAGAGTGACATAAACAAACAAACACTCTGAAAACTGACGATAAAATAAACGAATACAGAAATAATCTGAAAAGTTATCTGCTACAATGTACCGCAACGGATGTTGTACAACGCTGTTATGATTCACTGATACTTTCTATTATCAATACCCTAGAAACTACCAACTCAAAATGCCAAGCAACTTCGAAACTTAAAGTTTTATCAGAGAAAACATTATATCTGGTAAAGAGAAGACAAGCCCTTCTAAAGATCAAAAATAAGACTCGTGCCCAAAAAAATGAACTAGGGGCTCTATTTAAATTACCAAGTAAATACATCAAACTAGATTACAAAAATTACAGAGCTAAAACTATAGAAAAGCACATAGAACAGCGAGGTAGTACAAAAAAGGCCTTTAAGAAACTAGAAACTAACAAAACCTGGATTGAGGGTCTTAAATAGCTGGGTGGAATCTATATCTATCATGACTTATACAGCTCCGAGCCAGATACACAGATCACACATCTAACTAAAGAGATGATTCAGGAAAGTGTAGAGATTTTACAGACTGGTGTTCAAGAAAAAGTTCAAGTGTTCAATGAAAAAGATATAGTTGACGCAATGAAAAGACTAAAAACGGATAAAAGCCCAGGCCCAGATAAAGTCACCAACGAGGCTTTAAAATATGGGGCAACTCTAGTTGCCAAGCCACTAACACACCTGTTTAATCTAATTCTGGAGACGGCAGTTATACCTACGCAATGGTCTGAATTAAACATCATCTTACTTTACAAAAAAGGCAACCCACATGACATTAGTAATTACAGACCTATCAGCCTCTTGCCGACTCTATATAAATGGTTTTCATCGATGATTAATAAGAGAATAAGCGAAACACTAGAAACATGGCAACCCGTAGAGCAAGCAGGCTTTCGCAAAGGATTCTCAACGATAGATCACATACATACACTGGAACTTGTTATTTAAAAGTACCAGGAAAGACAGAGACCACTTTATATCGCATTTGGTTGACAATCAAAAAGCTTTTGACACGGTATCACACGTAAGTATTTGGGAAGCTCTGAGGGTTCAAAATGTGCCGACTAAATACATAGACATAATAAAAAAACATATACATCAACAGTACTAGCAAAGTTAAATTCGAAACTACTGGCGAAAACTTCCCTATAAAAAGGGGAGTGAGACAGGGGGACCCTTTATCGCCAAAACTGTTTATACCCGTACTAGAGACAGTCATAGGCAAGCTGAATTGGAAAAAGAGTTTCCCATTAATGTACAACCCATTGTACATTAATGGGAAATATCTGAGCCATCTACGATTCGCAGACGATATCGTCTTACTATCTGAAACCAGCACTGGCCTACAGTATTTGTTAGAAACACTCCACGGTAGCAGTAGAAGAGTGGGATTAGAAATTAACCTTTCGAAGACAAAAGCTATGACTAACAGTACCCAAAAGAGCATCAAAATCGATGAGGGACTGCTGGAATATGTCGATCAATATACATATCTTGGCAAACAAATTAGTTTCAAATCCAATAGAAATGAGCTTGAGATAGAGCGTACAGTAAAAAGTACCTGGAACAAGAATTAGAAACTAAGAGAAATATTTAAAAGTAATATTCAGTTAAAAAAGAAAACAATGGACTCTTGCATTCTGCCCTCTCTAACATACGGTTGTCAGACATGGAAATTTATTAAAACGATTAAAAACAAAATCAGCTCATGCCAAAAAGGAATGGAGCGTAGTATGTTGAATATAAAGAAAATACACAAAGTTAGACACACAAAAAAAGGCAACATACTAAAGCAATAGACGCGTTGATTTATGCACAAAGTATGAAATTTAGATGGGCCGGTCATGTGGTCCGCTATACAGATAATATTAGGACCAAAAGGGTCACTACATGGGAGGGCCCGCCAGGCAAACGCCGAGTTGGAAGACCTTTTGCCAGATGGGAGAGAGACATACAGAGGATCGTAGGGATGAACTGGATGTCAACGGCGGAGCATAGAGGGAAATGGAGGACCTTGGAGGAGGCCTTTACTCGAGAGGGGTCCATGCTACAATAAAATCAAACAATCATTATTAAAAGCAATTAATTGAAAATGTAAATTTTTTTAACTTTTGCGGTTTATACTCATATTTTATATACTACTCGGGACTTCACGCGAAACAATTTTGTACTTACATTCACCGACGTTTGAATCGTGTTTACGGCAGTTCTCCATTCGTACAATATACAAACTGTTGGCCAAAGTAGCGAAGTATGTGTGAACACCAAAGGACGTCATCCCTCTGCAAACACCAGGTGTCTACAAAGTGGATTGCAGCTGCGGTCGTTCATATATAGGCCAAAGAAAACGAACCATCGCAGAAAGGGTCAAAGAACACTTCGCAGCTGTGAAAAACCGTCAGCTCAACAAATCGGCGATAGCGGAACACCTCGAGTCGGGTAGTAATCACTGGATCGAACTCCATCAACCCAAAGTCCTCTCCACTGATTGCCACTATTATCCTCGTGTTGTGCGTGAAGCTATTGAAATTTGAAGATACAATAATTTCAATAGGGAAGATGGATTCAAGTTATCTGGGACATGGAATTCAGTGATGAAAAAACTTGACCGTAGAAAACCTGTGCCAAACAAAACTGACGTAGTGAGTGAAGTGTGTCGCCGGCCTTATCCTGCATTATAATAATAATGGAGGGTAGCTACAAACAAAAGTAACTTCATGCATACTCTCGGCCCTCACCATCAGTCCCATAGATAATACACTAATATATGAGAATCAGTCCAGCCGCGACCACGGGCGCTGCAACGCGCTCGAAACGTCGGTGAATGTAAGTACAAAATTGTTTCGCGTGAAGTCCCGAGTAGTATATAAAATATGAATGTAAAATTTATCACAAAACTTATACAAATTTTCTTTCTAATTAAATGTATTGAGATAATAAATTTATGTAATTGTTAAGTTCTAAGTAATTATTTAAATGGGAAAATTAATAACATAGGTAATATATTTAAAGTTTGTATACGGTTGATAAATTTAAATGCGCAACAATTTAAAAATTAAAGACCCTATTTTTATTTTTTGCTTGTAAATGCATGTGTAGTAATATTTAGTAATAAAATGAATTTATCCGAAATTGAGGTACTACATAATTAATAAATTAATTTAATAATAATTCTAGTTGTAGTCATTGTAATTATGTAACTTAACTAACTTAACTATCTTCACGCTGTATCCCTGACGAGGTAGTCAGAGAGGACAGATCGCCAGGCTTCGCGATCCATCCATACTTCTTTCGCTTCTTCGAGATTCATCAATCGCTTCATACACGCACGTCTGGGTATCCGAGTACTTTTGACCTTTCCGTTTATGAGCAATCTGCTCACGTGGTCTTCATATGTAAGTCTCGGCCTACCCTGACCTCTTCTACCCTCTGCTTTCGCACAATATATATTCTTCGTCAATCGTTCCTCACTCATTCGTTGGACGTGTCCAAACTAACGGAGCACGCCCTTTTCCAGCTTAACGCTGACACTTTTATTCAAACCTGCCATATTGCGTATCACTTCGTTACGTATTCGGTCGGCCAAGGTAACGCCGCACAATTTTCGAAGTGATCGCATCTCCACAGCATTTAATTTACTTTCATGCATCTGCTGACATACCCAGGTTTCACTACCGTAAAGCAAAGTTGGCACTAGCACTGCGTTATGAATCGCCAGTCATGCTTCTTTTACGATGCTTTGTCGCTTCACTAATTGGGACATAGCACCGTTAACTCTGTCTCCGGCAGCTACTCGCCGTTCTACATCCGAATCACATTTTCCATCCGCGCTAAACATACTCCCTAAATACACAATTTCATTCACTTGCTCTAGACGTTCCTTGTTTACCCTTTTTTTTTTTTTTTTTTTTTTTTACGTGCGGAATCCTCATGGACTTCACATCGCCGTGAGCTAGCGGCGAGGTGGGCATGTCGGACTCCTACCGACTAAACCGCACGGTGTCTTCCAGTGCCTTGTGTGCACGAAGACCCGGGTATTCCCGTGGAGGATATCCCCAGGACCTCGAAGGCATGGCCGCTGGGGGTCCAGCGACTCCGGCTCATCGGGGGACGTTGTGGTCCTCACAGTGTGGAAACGCGTCCACAGACACAGTGCAACGCGCTCCGCCCTGGGCCTGTCTGTGCTAGGACAAGGTTAGCCCAAACCCTTGTCCCCAGGCCCACGCTCATGGAGGTCGGAGATCCGTCTCGGATCTACGGCGCCCGGTGCGTCTTCTGCGGCCGGGAAAGATACTGGTTCTTTCCCTAACCTTTTCCGCCGCCTCTTTCGTACGCATCACCTCTTCGCAAAACGAGACGGTGGCGTTCCAGGCACTCGCACTTCTAACCATGGCCAAAACCAGGGTCATCAATGTGAGGCTCCCCGCACCGACGGCGGCCCCGAGGGCACGCCTCTGATCACTCCACGCTGTACACTCAGCCAACGTGTGGAATGGCGTGTCCACAGGAGAGCCCTGGCAGTGGTGGCACTCGGGCGATGGCTCCCGGACTATGCGATGCAAGTACTCACCGAAGCACCCATGCCCAGTCAGTACCTGCGTCAGTCGGTAGGAGAGGCTGCCATGTCGCCTCTCGAGCCATTCCTCTAAGATGGGTCTTACGGCCTCAATTGTGACGTGCCCTGCCCTCGGATGCCCAAGACGTTCCTTCCATTCCTGAGACGTTCCTTGTTTACCCTAATCTCGCATTTAGTTCTTACGTCATCTCTTTTAAATACTAGAACCTTAGTCTTACTTGAATTCAAGCGAAGACCCTTACTTTCACACTCCTCTTTCATATTAGTGACTAATGCCTGAAGGTCGGCTTCTGATGAAGCCATGAGCACCGCATCATCCGCGTACAGCAGACAGTTTACTGAAAAGTCACCCAAATTCACACCGATATCACAATTTTTCAACTTCTGCAGGCAACTGTCCAGATACACTATGAACAGCCAGGCGGACATGACACAACCCTGTTTGACGCCTGTACAGACATCAAAAAGAGGTGACACATCCCCCCCTACTCGCACGCAAGCCTTACAGTCCTTATAAAGCGACTGTATTGCCCGCAGCAGCGAGCCACACCATATCCGGGCAGCAAATCTCACAGAGTTTCCCTCACAACGTTATCAAATGCTTTCTCCAGATCCACAAAAGCGCAGAAAACCCTCTGGCTAATTGCCAGAAACTTCTCCGCGATCATGCGGAGAGAAAACACTTGATCCAAGCAACCTCTTCCACGTCGGAATCCGCATTGAGCCTCCCATAGATACCTTTCAGACTTTGCTTGCATTCTTGCCGTTATAATCTTTACATATACCTTACTAGCTGGAGCAGTTTAGGCGCGAGCCTTTCCCTTTGTAGATAGGTACTACAACTGCTATTCGCCAGTCATCTGGGACCTCACCCGTCCGCCAGCACAAGTTGCATAACAGACATAGAGTGTCCCAGACGCGCGACCCACCGTACTTGATCATCTAAGCAGTAACTCTGTATTTTCTCTTAGCCTTACCACATTTCATACTTCTTATCGCTTGTTCAATTTCTTTCATACTAATGACTTCAATGACATCGGGATCTGGAGCATCGAAGTGAGCTCCACTTCCCGATGTGGCATCTCTGTCTTTTCATGCATACATCTTTCCATAATATTCACTCCATCTCTGCAGGACGTCAGTTTGGTCTGTTAGGACGTCATTGTTAACACTAAGCACTTTATTCATACTGCAGATTGCCGAACAACTCCGGGTCTTGCCTACCTCTTTCCAGAAGAACCTGGCATTATCCCGGAAATTAGACGACAACCTTTCCTTTCATTCTGCACCTTTCACGAGATTCTTCTATCAGTGCCTTCGTGTTAACTTTTTGCAGCTTGTATCCCTCTTTAATAATAATAATTATGTACATACTTTTTATTTATAAAGTACTGTAAATGTAGTATTGCATGGAATAATAAAAGGCTTTTTTATTTTTTTTATTTATTGACAAATATTTTGAGAAATTTCCATACACTGGCGATTTTAAGAAAATATTTTAATACAACGAGCGAGATAAGAATTAAACTTAGACTCCCACTGCGCTCTAGTATTGCTATACTTGTGCCCTTGCACACCTAAATCAAGACACTTAACAACTTCATTCTTAAATAAATATCGTTGGGACAGCTCACAAAACGCCATCTGATTCCAAACTAAGTAGAGCTTGTACTTTGGTAACCAGATAACTGATAAACATACTTATATATTTCTGAATACATACATATTATAGATAAATAACACTCAGACACAGATTGAACCATCGTGCTCATTACACAAAGTTTTATCCTGGGTGAGAATCGAACCCACGACCTCTTGTGTAGCAGTCGGATGCACTCCCACCGCCTCAAAAGGCGTAATCTTCTTGGAACTATCATCGAGACATTTTATACCGGTGCAGTACGCCAGTACCGGTTTTAAATATAATTAAAGGTGCTCGCCCACTCTCGCTCGCGCCTAAAAGAGATAAAAGTAATAATAATACCGCGTGCTTACATCAAACTGTAGGCAAAAATCGCATACGCGACCTGTCAGATGCCTAATATTCGTCTGTAGTAATTAGTAGGGCGGGTGCAAGTGACATTAATTCTGTTCAGAATGAATAAAAATATTACAAATGTTGTGTTTGTTCTGTGGAGATGTAAAAATCGATTGTGCGTAACGTAACTTTGTAACGTAAAAGGTAACTTTGACCGACCGAATACGTAACGAAATGATACGCAATATGGCAGGTTTGAATAAAAGCGTCAGCGTTAAGCTGGAAAAGGGCGTCCTCCGTTGGTTTGAACACGTCCAACGAAAGAGTGAGGAACGACTGACGAAAAATATAAATAAAATAAAATGGACAGACGCAGGTTGTGGCTACCTGCTGTTGAAACTGTTGTTTTCAAGCCGCCAATAAGGCCTTCAACCAGGCTTAACGACTGCCATTTAACAGGCAACCGGGACCAACGGCTTAACGTGCCTTCCGAAGCACGGAAACGCTCGCAAATGTAAATGCCACAAAGTGGTCACCCATCCGAGGACCAGCCATAGTGAAAGTTGCGAAACTCAGTGATCGTTTACAGAACACTGAGATCGCGGGGCCACAAGCGCTTCGAAAAATATATAAATGCGAAAGTAAAGGGTAGAAGAAGTCGCCGAGACTTACATGTGAGGACCAAGTGAGCAGATTACTCAAAAACGGAAAGATCAAAATACTACCATCTGTTGGGACTGGTCAGCTAATAGCTGTTTTAGCAATTACATAAAGTATTACAAATAATATTATTTTATGTAAGCCTACATTATAAAAAAACCATCCATGGAGTTTCTTGCCAGATTCTTCTACATGAAGGGTAGGCTGCCCTTGGAACTGGCAATTAGAATCGCTCTATTTTTAATTATTGTCATGACTATTCATAAGTGCCTAAAATGATGTACATGAATAAAAATATTTTAAAATTTGACTCGGAATGAATAAGACGTGCATGTAAGAAGCGAATCATGAATCTGTAGGAAGTGAAAGAAGTATGCATGGAAAACAAACTGGATCGATGCGATCTGGCAATCTGTCCTCTCTGACTACCCCGTCAGGGATATAACATGGAGACAGTAGTAGTAGTAGTTATATCTCAGAAATGATAACCTTTATGAAAAGGGTCTTAAAATTCTCTTTATAGACAGAATATGATCGACAATAAAAATATTTTGAATGCAGTCAACTTTGGGTATCAAATTGCTGGCTGAAAATACATCGAAAAATAAAGTAACGTCACTCTAAATCCAAAATTGTCGACTACTGAAAATCCCTAAGATGACAAAGCTTTTTGCTTTCCTACAATATGTGCATCAAAGACTTATTGATATAATTATTTTTGGCGCATTTTAATTACAATTACATCATCATCCGAGCGTCTGTCCCAGTTGCGTCTCGCGACGCCCGAGGTCCGCTTTACTACATTTTCTCCTCCACTTCGCACGATCGTCGGCATCCCATTTTGATTACTAACTATCAATTATTGTTTGTATATTATTTATTGGTTAGCATTATTTCACTTGAAAAAATATTAATTAAGTAGCAATTAAGGTAATATAAATATGTTATTCGATGATATTAAATGGATCTACAAAATGTTTCAACACAAGTAATTGTTATGAAATAAATAAATGACTTATGACTCCCCTGTAGTGAGACCATTGGCACGCATGTCATACCTTACGACGTCAAGTCAGCACTTCTTGGGTCTTCCCCTCTTACCGGGACCCGGCGGGGCTGACATGGCCAGACATTTGTTTCCCACGAAGCCCGGCGGTTGCCGCAAGAGGTAACCTTACCAACAAAGGCGACACTCTTGCAACTTGTCTGCAATGTCACTGATATGAAGGCTGCCGCGTATGCGAGAGTTCCTCACGCGGTCCATCCGCGTGACTCCGCACATCCACTGCAACATCTTCATTTTGGTGACACTCAGCTCTTGCTTGTGTCGCTTCAATATTGGCCACGTCTCACTGCCATGTAAAAGGACAGGTCTAATGATCCTTCAACCGGATCGGCATTTTTGTGTCACAAATGACACCGGACACCTCCCACCGCGCGGCAGCAATGCGTGACTTGATATCGCAATCGATTTTCGCTGTCAAAAACTACGCAACGAATAAAGATTTGAGCATACATAGGTGTTCCTATGTATGCTTAAATCTTTAAAACTACGCAACGAATAACGATGCCGTTTTTTTATTAGTTAGAGTGATCCATAAGGTTTTTTTTTAGTTTTTTTTTTATACATTAACTACATTATAACGATATTTGTTGGCGATGTCGGAAAAAATAAGCCGTAGGGCTTGGGAGCTTTCAACGAAAACGCTGACTAAACCCTTTGAGATATAACAAACTAATGTATGGTGCAATTGTGTATCTAATTTAGGTCTACAAAAAAATTCGCGACGGTATATAATATGTCTATCTTTTAAGAATAACATACCATATCTATTTTAATACTTTAAAAAACCATCAATTATAAAGCGGTAATTTTACACCTGTAAAATTAAATGAATATCTTACGAGTTAAAAAAAAAATAAACTATAGCGAAAAGAAATTAATTTCGTGGAACCATAATTCGACCAGGCCGGGCGGGCGTAGGTATTGGAGAGCGAAGAAATAATCAACGAATTTGGAAAACGTTCAAACATTATTGTGAAATTTAAAAACGTTCATTCCGAAGCACAAAAACCTTCAATGGAAACGTCACATACAACGCATCTTAAAACTGATCGTAGCGAAATATGATTAACGGCTATGAGCGCTTCAAGGTCAATGGAGTGTCTGTCAACTTTGTGGTATTACTATAGATACGTGCTCACAGAAAACATCATCCTATTCGATTTTCATGGTAATAATAAATAAATTAATATCGTTGGGACAACACACCCAACGCCATCTGATTTAAAACTAAGCAGAGCTTGTACTAGATAACTGATCATCATCATCCGAGCGTCTGTCCCAGTTGCGTCTCGCGACGCCTGGGGTCCGCTTTCCTAAATTTTCTCCTCCACTTCGCACTGTCGAGGTGAGACCATTGGCAAGTATGTCATCCCTTACGACGTCAAGCCAGAACTTCTTGGGTCTTCCCCTCTTACCGGGACCCGGCGGGGCTAACATGGCCAGACATTTGTTTCCCACGTAGTCTGGGGATTACAATTACATTAAAATTGCCTATTAATTTATTCATGAAATGAATTGTAATGTTATCTGTAATAAGGAATTATTTAAAAACTTAATTATGAGAACGTAGTTTTTTTTATATCCATTGTTTGGAGTTGAAAATTTTATTGTAATTAATAATATTACTAATGCATTGTTTGTTCCAGAGATTGAAATTTAAAATACACTATTTTACTAAAAAATTAAAATTTGACTTAATTAAAAACAAGTTAGTGTTAAAATAAAATAGGCTTTTAAACTAACTTCACGAACATTAAAGCTGTTTAATAAGCCTATTTTAACAAATTGTTGTTGTTTAATTTCTATTGTTTCTTGATGAGATTTTTTATATATTTTTTTATAGGCACGTATTTTTTTATAAACCTACAATATTACTTTTTTAAGATATAATTAGTAATGAATAATAAAGAAGTATAAATATATATAATATATAGATTAATATTTATTATGCAAAAGTAGAGGGTAGAAGAAGTCGTAGTAGACCAAGACTTACGAAGAGAAAGAGACCAGTTGAGCAGATTGCTCAGAAACGGAAGATTCAAAAGTACACGGGTACCCAGACGTGCATGTATGGAACGATTAATAAGCCTGTAAGAAGCGAAAGAAGTAAGCAACGATCGCGGAGTTTGGTGATTTGTCGTCTTTAACTATCCCGTCAGGTTTCCCTGACGTTTATCACAAAAGTTTATAACTTTTCTATCTTCAGTCAAGAAAAAGTTTATATGATTCTTAGTTACATTCTTCATTTCCGTAGAAGAATGAAGATATTTATTTACATATGTAGAGTGTGCGCCACAGAAGCAGTCGAATTAGAATGGAATATAAAATTTTAAAAATACCTTGTGTCACTAAAAGAGTAAAATAAATAAATTAAATTGTTAATGTTTACAACTGAACGAATGAGAATTGTTATTATTTAATTACTGTTACTAACTCATTCAAGTTCAAACAATAGAAATTAAAGTATTTTTATTTTTCAAATTAAATATATTTTAGGGGTTTAAAGAAAATATTTCGCTATTTGTTCAAATTAATAATATTAATATACATACAACAAATGGTTAATATATTTTTATTTTACAGTATGTTGGGTAAATCTAGATGATAATTATCACAATAAATGCCAGAAACATATACATAATAATAATTATATTTTATACCAAATATACCTATTTGATCGCTCCAAAACGACTATACGTAAATTTATATGACTCTAGTTGACGCCCGCGGCTTCGCCCGCGTTAAGTTGATTTCCCGTTCCCGTTTCCCAGGATAAAAGTAGCCATGTGTTATTCTTATGTGTAACCTATATTATTGTTCACGGTGTGCACGGCAATGGGCTCACCACCTGTTACGTGGGACAAAAATGCATACGGTGAAATTTGGGCGTTTATTATGCCTCTGCCTACCCCTTCGGGGATAAAGGCGTGACAATATGTATGTATATTATTGTAAACGGGCGTCAACTAGAGTTATATAAAAAAACTCGACATGGATAATAACGTTTTAGTTATACTAATTACAAGTAGTTACACTAGTATAAAGGGGGGGTGGGGGTTTAAAAGGCAAGATCTTGAGATGTGTCAAGTGGGAGACGTCAATTGAAGATGAGCAGACGTTGGGAAAAGGCCCTCAACTGCCCGTGCTTCATATACACGTTAAATTTACGTATAGTCGTTTTGGAGTGATCAAATAGGTATATTTGGTATAAAATATAATTATTATTATGTATATGTCTCTCGCATTTATTGTGATAATTATTATCTAGATTTACCCAACATACTGTAAAATAAAAATATATTAACCATTTGTTGTATGTATATTAATATTATTAATTTGAACAAATAGCGAAATATTTTCTTTAAAATATCCATCACGCCTTATCCCCGAAGGGGTGGCAGAGGCATATTATATGCCCACTTTTCACCGTGTGGATTTACCTGTCCCACGTAATAGGTGGTGAGCCCATTGCCGTGTTGAAATAGACAGACGCAGGTTGTGGCTACCTGCTGTTGAAATTTTTCAAGCCGCCCATAAGGCATTCAACCAGGCTTAACGACTGCCATTTTACTGGCAACCGGGACCAACGGCTTAACGTGCCTTCCGAAGCACGGAAACGCTCGCTAATGTAAATGCCACAAAGTGGTCACCCATCCGAGGACCAGCCATAGTGAAAGTTGCGTAACTCAGTGATCGTTTACAGAACACTAAGACCGCGGGGCCACGAGCGCTTCAATATTTTCTTTAAACCCCTAAAATATATTTAATTTGAAAAATAAAAATACTTTAATTTCTATTGTTTGAACTTGAATGAGTTAGTAACAGTAATTAAATAATAACCTTTTCTGGTCTTGGTTCTGATCTGGTTCAGATTCTGGATTGTAGGAGTTATGGTAATGGGATTGCGGGTAAAAATAGTCCCATTTAAAGGTACTGCAACATAGGCGCGTTATTATCGGTCGATAATACCGGATGCGTTATTACGATATCTCGTCGTTGTAAGTACAACTATCTTCTCTCTTGTTCTTCCGTTTTTATTTGGCTGCCAGTTAGTATTAGGTAGTTTAGTTTGGCTTTTGTTTATCGGTATTTAAGTAGCGACTGCGTCTGACGTTCCAACCCCGTTGCCTGCGTGGTTACCTCGTCCATTAGTCAGCAGGGCCTGGCTGGCAAGTGAGGGTGCTTGGGCCCCGAAGATCCTGTTGGGGACCCTTATACCCAATCCGTCCAACACGATATCTGTTTTTACTACATTCTGTATTTGGTCATGAATACACAATGTAGAAATAGGAAATTCAAAACGTACTAATACGCAAGGAATTTAAACGCTTAATCGCAAAAATGCATCAATTCAATTCAATCATTTATTTGCGAATATGGGTTAACAGTTTTTGGTGATATTACATTGGATATAAAATTAAGTACAGCCACATTCTGCCTTACGGCATGCAAAAATAATGGTTTAGTATAAAGTGTTTTCTAAGCACTGATTATACGTCGACCTTAAACAATATAAAATAAAAATGTAGAACAATTACGAAAAGTTAATACAAAATACACATGTCAATTGATATTAAATAATTATAATTAATTAAAAACTAAATTAAATAAAAATTAAAATATTGTTTTTTTATGTATAAAAGTAAAAAAAAAATACATTTCAACAACATCGAATAATTTCATGGTAACTGTATAATACAGTTATCATCCAAATAACCCTGTACACTATAATAAGCTTTTCCAATAAGTAGGTTTTTTAACTTTAATTTAAACTCACGCAGATTTTGAATGTGACACAATTCAGCTAGCAGTCTACTCGTATTATAAATTCTGGATGTCATACATAAAATGCTTTTATTCAAAAGAGTAGTCTTATTAGGCACGGTTTTTATTTTGTGCTGATGTCTAGTGCTACAAAGATGATCAAATAACTGTATGTTCTGCTTTACAAAGGTTGCTGCTTCAAGGATATAGAAACTTGGAAGGGTTAATAGTTTAAAATGTATAAAATATGGTCTACAGCTGTCTGTTCTTTTAAATTTGCACATGGATCAAATGCACTGTTTCTGAGCCTTAAATACCATTCCCCAGTCTGTGGAGTTTACCCAAAATAACAAACTGCAGCGTATAATAGATTCTGCATTAGAGTGGTATGCTATCAAAACAGTAGAGATATTAACTACCTTTGTCAGCATGTACAACATATACGACGTCTTATTAAGTTTAGAGCACACATCTTCTACATGTAGTTTCCAGTTTAAGCTGCAGTCAACAGTTAAACCTAAGAACTTTGAAACGTAAACCTCTTTTATTTTTTAGCCTTCATATTCGATATCCAGATCTACCGGTGGCCTAACTCTGTTTCTGAACACCATTATATTAGTTTTTCTGAAGTTCAATGCAAGGTTATTGTGCTTCAACCAGTTTATTAGTTCACATAAAGTATTATTAATGCTATTATTAAGTAGGTCATGATTATTATTTGAAAATACCACGGTACTATCATCCGCAAACAGAGTCATCGGTGCCACAGTTGCTCTTGGGAAATCGTTTAAATACACCAAGAATAACAAGGGACCGAGCATGCTGCTCTGAGGCACACCAAATTCAACCCGCTTATAATCAGATGTGTATACTGTTTCTTTTCTCCGTTTCTTGCATCCTGTATTATCGAGCTATAATAACGCACCGATGTGGGAGAGCCTTTAAAAACACCGTTTATTTCTATTTGCAGAGTGCCTACCAAATAGCCGTTGGCATACGAATATACCATACAGTGTTCTAAGTTACTCTTTGATTTTCATTACGAAGCTGAGGGTAAAATCGAAAATAATGAGATTGATGTAATAGCTCTTGCTGTAGAAACTGTAGGTAAGTATCGTCATATAAGAGTATAATCAGATATTTCATCAAGAATATAATCAGTTACTACTTAGCAACTCTATCAATAACCATTTTTATACACATACAGTACAAAACAGTCATTGATGCAATTGACTCTATTCAATCTATGGGTAAATTATTTAAGCAATTGGTATGCTAAGTTTTCCATATCAATTTATTACAGTGAAAAATTACAGCTTGTTTCAAGACGGTATTTGAACTCGTGACTTTTGCCTCGTCATCATCAACCAAGCGTCTGACCCAGTTGCATATCGCGACGCCCACTTTCCTACTTTTTCTTCTCCACTTCGCATGGTCGTCGGTATTCCCTATAGTGAGACCGTTGGCACGCATATCATTCTTTATGACGTCAAGCCAGCACTTCTTGGTTCGTGACTTTACTCATTTTTTGTTATTATGTAAGCCTCTGGAGCCCCTTCGATCACAGTGCCCACCAGATCATCGCTCGAGAAACACAATCGATAGCCTTCTCCATGTCCAGGAATAGATAGGATCTATCTATAGTGCAGAGGTGTATTCTTCGTTCTGTATTTCTCAGCGACAACCCTTCGGGCAAAAACAGGGTCCGTAGTCTAATGACCTGGGTGAAACCCACTTGACACTCCGAGAGAGTAGTATTTCCTAACCAGGGCAATACTCTAATTATCTGAACTACCAGAACCGTACCGAAACAAGCTGAAATTGTTTACTGTATTGTATTAAATAGTATGACCAAAGCTACCTGTCGAGCTACTTAGTAACTCTGATTACAATACAGTAAGGAATTTCAGCTTGCTTCGGTACGATTCCGGTAGCTTAGTGGCTTAAGAGTATTGCCCTGGTCGTCCAAAACCAAGTTGTAATTTTTCACTTTAATAAAAAAAAACACTCACTATTCTACCTAATAAATTAATTTTGTTTATCAGCAGTCCCACTATGTATTTTTCTGTTTCAGAGGATATGCTCGTAACATTTAAAGGAACAGCCGAAAAAAATGTTGTAGAGAAGGATCATAAGGCCCGGCTCATTCTTAAGGAATACCAAGTGGAAAGTTATCTTAGAGGAAAGTACACTATTGAACATAAAAAATATTTCAAAGGAGATCAAAACATATGTAAGTTTTAAACGTTTACCATGATACAACCAGCTTTTTAAATAGGAACACCAATAAGAAGTTAGGGTGCAAAAGAGCAAGATCAAGATCTTTAGGGTTCAAGCTACCATAACCTGCGTGTGGTGCGCATACTGACTAAAAGACGTTATCATAGCGAAAAGACAGAAGACTCGAAACCAAACCGGTTGGGTTTGGTTTCGAGTCTTCTGTCTTTTCGCTATGAAAACGTCTGCCCATCTTGGTACTGTAAGGCCTATAACCCTCCCATTTTTTTTTATACCACTGTGGTAACAGACAAGCGTACGGCCCACCTGATGGAAATTGGTTACCGTAGCCTATGGACGTTTGCAATACCAGAGGTGCAGCACTCGCGCTGCCGACCCTTAAATGGTTAGGAGATGCCTACGTCCAGCAATGTACTGTCATAGCATAGCCTTATTTGAGTGATTGATTGTGATACTGGAAATTAAAAAAAAAAGAATCAGACGAGTCCCAAACCGATTATGCAATAACACCAAAACTACAAAAACATAGGTAGAAACTACAAAATCGCCAATGCACGTATTCATGGTATCCTGAATTGGATGCCGCAAGCCTTTTGTCTCTATCTCTTATGGTTTCTGAGATATAGATGCATACAGGCGGATGGACGGATATACTGAGTCGTTTTATAACACTTTTCTAAACTTTAAGGTTATATTCTAAATCGTTATAAATCTAAAATAAAGTCCAGTGTAAAAAATCTTCGTTAAATGTACCGTAAAATTTTTAAAACTTAATTTTTAACTGCATATAACATAAAAATAAGTGTCTCTTTTATGGTTTCAGTTAAGTTTATTGAGACCTATCTAAACAGTAATGGAAAAACCATCGTGAACAATGTCGAAAACCCGATTTTTCTGCTTTTCCTGAATGTGTTTATGAAGTCACTAAATAAGTACCTGGCAGTATTTCCAATAGAAGAACTGTTTGCGAAAGATTTGTAATTAAACTTTTTTGAAGAAAGAACTCATTTTTAATTGAATATACCCAAGCTTGGTTGTTGTTGTTATTTATCTTCGCCTATCATGTAAATGAAAACTCAGTCCATACAGCCTATAGCCGATGGAACTTCGGGCATCATTTCCGAAGTTTCGTCCCTAACCTTAGGGGGGCTGCGGCCGCGCTCTCGCGTCTGCTGCATAAGGGGACCCAACGCTCCCTGCAGGAGACTCTACCTCGGGATCGTGCGGAGTATGGCCCTATATGGGGCACCCGTATGGGCGGGAATGGAGGTACCTCCTCTAATAATATTAATATACATACAACAAATGGTTAATATGTTTTTATTTTACAGTATGTTGAGTAAATCTAGATGATAATTATCACAATAAATGCGAGAGACATATACATAATAATAATTATATTTTATACCAAATATACCTATTTGATACCAAATTCAAAATATTTCGCTCCAAAACGACCATACGTAAATTTAACATGTATTATGAAGCACGGGCAGTTGAGGGCCTTTTCCCTACGTCTGCTCATCTTCAATTGACGTCTCTCACTTTATCGTAAGACACATCTCAAGATCTTGCCTTTTGAAGCCCCCCCCCCTCCCGTTCCCGTTTCCCAGGATAAAAGTAGCCATGTGTTATTCTTATGTGTAAGCTATATTATTGTTCACGGTGTGCACGGCAATGGGCTCACCACCTGTAACGTGGGACAAAAATGCATACGGTGAAATGTGGGCGTTTATTATGCCTCTGCCTACCCCTTCGGGGATAAAGGCGTGACAATATGTATGTATGTATATTATTGTTAAGTTTTATCAAAATCTATTCCGTAGTGTTTTTTTTTTATACCACTGATGTGGCAGACAAGCATACGGCCCACCTAATGGAAAGTGGTCACAAATGTACTGATGATGATGGTAGTATTTGAGTGAAACAAACAAACCTACATCCATGCATTATTATAAACTATCACGTTTATAATTATTATAAAAGAATATAGCTGCGCAATAAATGCCTATATACTTGCAAGTACAATATTCCGTCATCGCTATTTGTGGGTTACATTCAACCCTCAATATCACACCATCCACACCTCAAATTGAACGCAGTCAGTACCAAGCATTTTTATTCACAAAAAAACTTATGCACTTTATTTATTTATTATACACTTCATTTTACGCCAAGACAGTATTACATTAAGAAATTTTATACAAAATTAGCTGTAAAATTGCCTTATCGCTTAAAGCAATTTCTGCCAGGCAACCTTTGGATGGAATAAATATGATGGTAGGTACTAACTGGTAGTTGTTGGCGTCAAGTTAAAATAGTAATTATAGGTATATAATTACTATTTTTATTATTTTAAATAAATTATTAAGCAAATTACATATATAAAAATCAAAAAAGTAGCATAAAATATATACAAGAATTATACACATATAGACATACATTTATACAATAAATTTTATATTTGTTCCTAAGTAATTTATAATATTATAACTTAATTGTTAAGTAGATAATAGTTTTTAACAGTTGATTTAAACCTTTGCAAAGTCTCAGCTTGTCTAATAGCCAGCAGTAATTTATTCCAAAAACGAACTGTTGTAACGCTAAAGGATCTATCAAACACAACTGCGTTTAAAAAAATGACCTCGAGATTTTTTCATGGCATTTGTGGTATCAAATCAGTTCTAAATCCTCTATTAGAACCAGTTTATTATGAGACCGGATGATAAAATATTAGGATAATCGATGTTCTGTTAATTGAGGTTCTACTGTAGATAGATAAAATTCCCAGGATTTTCAAATGAAAGTGTAAATTTATAATATGTAGTTACTAAGTTAACCAGGCCCCAGTACTTGAAAATGTTGTTAGAACACCCATAATGTGACAAGGTTGAAAACTTCACGTCACTAAGTGAAATACGTACAAACAATCTTCTTCTTCATCTTAAGTATTATCCCAGTTGTTGCCAAACCTTAAGTGAATTTGGAGCCTGGTGTTCACTGTGATTAGAGCATCTATCATTTGGCAAATTTTTGGCATCATTGGGAGCGACTGCCATCTGACCTCTCAACCCCATAAAAATGGCCCCATTTACTGTAGCGCCGCAATTCCAGGGTGTCTAAGTAATTGCATCTCCAGCCACTCCTCCATGACCGGCTTCACCGCCTCGATAGTGGTGTGTCCCCACTTAGGTTGCTCAAATCGCACCTTCTATGTCTCCATGAGCTCCTGGCGGAGCAGGGATTGCTGAGGCTCGATTTCTCAGGGCACAGGTCTGTAGTCCCGCTCTAGCACCTCCTTGCACCATTGATTCAAGGACGCAAGGGCCCTCGCTTCTAGGTCCCATGGAGGAGTCCCGGCTAGGAGACATGCCGCCTCGACTGAGATCGTGCGGTAACCTCTAATCTCCCTGACGGCCATCGTCTTCAACGGACTGTTTAAAATAGCCACGTTGGTGGCCGTCAGGTTTCCCGCCCATACGGGTGCCCCATATAGGGCCATACTCCGCACGATCCCGAGGTAGAGTATCCTGCAGGGAGCGTTGGGTCCCCTTATGCAGCAGACGCGAGAGCGCGGCCCAGCCCCCCTAAGGTTAGGGACGAAACTTCGGAAATAATGCCCGAAGTTCCATCGGCTATAGGCTGTATGGACTGAGTTTTCTTATACATGATAGGCGAAGATAAATAACAACAACAACCAAGCTGGGTATATTCAATTAAAAATGAGTTCTTTCTTCAAAAAAGTTTTATTACAAATCTTTCGCAAACAGTTCTTCTATAGGAAATACTGCCAGGTACTTATTTAGTGACTTCATAAACACATTCAGGAAAAGCAGAAAAATCGGGTTTTCGACATTGTTCACGATGGTTTTTCCATTACTGTTTAGATAGGTCTCAATAAACTTAACTGAAACCATAAAAGAGACACTTATTTTTATGTTATATGCAGTTAAAAATTAAGTTTTAAAAATTTTACGGTACATTTAACGAAGATTTTTTACACTGGACTTTATTTTAAATAAATAAATAAATATCCATCACGCCTTATCCCCGAAGGGGTGGCAGAGGCATATTATATGCCCACTTTTCACCGTGTGGATTCCTGTCCCACGTAATAGGTGGTGAGCCCATTGCCGTGTTGAAATAGACAGACGCAGGCTGTGGCTACCTGCTGTTGATTTTTTTTTTTTTAAGCCGCCTATAAGGCCTTCAACCAGGCTTAACGACTGCCATTTTACTGGCAACCGGGACCAACGGCTTAACGTGCCTTCCGAAGCACGGAAACGCTCGCAAATGTAAATGCCACAAAGTGGTCACCCATCCGACGACCAGCCATAGTGAAAGTTGCGTACCTCAGTGATCGTTTACCGAACACTGAGACCGCGGGGCCACGAGCTTTATTTTAGATTTATAAACCTTAAAGTTTAGAAAAAAAGTGTTATAAAACGACTCAGTATATCCGTCCATCCGCCTGTATGCATCTATATCTCAGAAACCATAAGAGATAGAGACAAAAGGCTTGCGGCATCCAATTCAGGATACCATGAATACGTGCATTGGCGATTTTGTAGTTTCTACCTTTGTTTTTGTAGTTTTGGTGTTATTGCATAATCGGTTTGGGACTCGTCTGATTCTTTTTTTTTAATTTCCAGTATCACAATCAATCACTCAAATAAGGCTATGCTATGACAGTACATTGCTGGACGTAGGCATCTCCTAACCATTTAAGGGTCGGCAGCGCGAGTGCTGCACCTCTGGTGTTGCAAACGTCCATAGGCTACGGTAACCAATTTCCATCAGGTGGGCCGTACGCTTGTCTGCCACCACAGTGGTAAAAAAAAATTGGGAGGGTTATAGGCCTTACAGTACCAAGATGGGCAGACGTTATCATAGCGAAAAGACAGAAGACTCGAAACCAAACCCAACCGGTTTGGTTTCGAGTCTTCTGTCTTTTCGCTATGATAACGTCTTTTAGTCAGTATGCGCACCACACGCAGGTTATGGTAGCTTGAACCCTAAAGATCTTGATCTTGCTCTTTTGCACCCTAACTTCTTATTGGTGTTCCTATTTAAAAAGCTGGTTGTATCATGGTAAACGTTTAAAACTTACATATGTTTTGATCTCCTTTGAAATATTTTTTATGTTCAATAGTGTATTTTCCTCTAAGATAACTTTCCACTTGGTATTCCTTATGAATGAGCCGGGCCTTATGATCCTTCTCTACAACATTTTTTTCGGCTGTTCCTTTAAATGTTACGAGCATATCCTCTGAAACAGAAAAATACATAGTGGGACTGCTGATAAACAAAATTAATTTATTAGGTAGAATAGGGAGTGTTTTTTTTATTAAAGTGAAAAATTACA
This sequence comes from Thumatha senex, assembly GCA_948477245.1. Classification (NCBI taxonomy): domain Eukaryota; kingdom Metazoa; phylum Arthropoda; class Insecta; order Lepidoptera; family Erebidae; genus Thumatha; species Thumatha senex. Next base: position 6,468,060 of record OX419750.1, on the reverse strand, counting down.
ACTTGGTTTTGGACGACCAGGGCAATACTCTTAAGCCACTAAGCTACCGGAATCGTACCGAAGCAAGCTGAAATTCCTTACTGTATTGTAATCAGAGTTACTAAGTAGCTCGACAGGTAGCTTTGGTCATACTATTTAATACAATACAGTAAACAATTTCAGCTTGTTTCGGTACGGTTCTGGTAGTTCAGATACTTAGAGTATTGCCCTGGTTAGGAAATACTACTCTCTCGGAGTGTCAAGTGGGTTTCACCCAGGTCATTAGACTACGGACCCTGTTTTTGCCCGAAGGGTTGTCGCTGAGAAATACAGAACGAAGAATACACCTCTGCACTATCTATTCCTGGACATGGAGAAGGCTATCGATTGTGTTTCTCGAGCGATGATCTGGTGGGCACTGTGATCGAAGGGGCTCCAGAGGCTTACATAATAACAAAAAAAAGGAGTAAAGTCACGAACCAAGAAGTGCTGGCTTGACGTCATAAAGAATGATATGCGTGCCAACGGTCTCACTATAGGGAATACCGACGACCATGCGAAGTGGAGAAGAAAAAGTAGGAAAGTGGGCGTCGCGATATGCAACTGGGTCAGACGCTTGGTTGATGATGACGAGGCAAAAGTCACGAGTTCAAATACCGTCTTGAAACAAGCTGTAATTTTTCACTGTAATAAATTGATATGGAAAACTTAGCATACCAATTGCTTAAATAATTTACCCATAGATTGAATAGAGTCAATTGCATCAATGACTGTTTTGTACTGTATGTGTATAAAAATGGTTATTGATAGAGTTGCTAAGTAGTAACTGATTATATTCTTGATGAAATATCTGATTATACTCTTATATGACGATACTTACCTACAGTTTCTACAGCAAGAGCTATTACATCAATCTCATTATTTTCGATTTTACCCTCAGCTTCGTAATGAAAATCAAAGAGTAACTTAGGACACTGTATGGTATATTCGTATGCCAACGGCTCTTTGGTAGGCACTCTGCAAATAGAAATAAACGGTGTTTTTAAAGGCTCTCCCACATCGGTGCGTTATTATAGCTCTATAATACAGGATGCAAGAAACGGAGAAAAGAAACAGTATACACATCTGATTATAAGCGGGTTGAATTTGGTGTGCCTCAGAGCAGCATGCTCGGTCCCTTGTTATTCTTGGTGTATTTAAACGATTTCCCAAGAGCAACTGTGGCACCGATGACTCTGTTTGCGGATGATAGTACCGTGGTATTTTCAAATAATAATCATGACCTACTTAATAATAGCATTAATAATACTTTATGTGAACTAATAAACTGGTTGAAGCACAATAACCTTGCATTGAACTTCAGAAAAACTAATATCATGGTGTTCAGAAACAGAGTTAGGCCACCGGTAGATCTGGATATCGAATATGAAGGCTAAAAAATAAAAGAGGTTTACGTTTCAAAGTTCTTAGGTTTAACTGTTGACTGCAGCTTAAACTGGAAACTACATGTAGAAGATGTGTGCTCTAAACTTAATAAGACGTCGTATATGTTGTACATGCTGACAAAGGTAGTTAATATCTCTACTGTTTTGATAGCATACCACTCTAATGCAGAATCTATTATACGCTGCAGTTTGATATTTTGGGTAAACTCCACAGACTGGGGAATGGTATTTAAGGCTCAGAAACAGTGCATTAGATCCATGTGCAAAATTAAAAGAACAGACAACTGTAGACCATATTTTATACATTTTAAACTATTAACCCTTCCAAGTTTGTATATCCTTGAAGCAGCAACCTTTGTAAAGCAGAACATACAGTTATTTGATCATCTTTGTAGCACTAGACATCAGCACAAAATAAAAACCGTGCCTAATAAGACTACTCTTTTGAATAAAAGCATTTTATGTATGACATCCAGAATTTATAATACGAGTAGACTGCCAGCTGAATTGTGTCATATTCAAAATCTGCGTGAGTTTAAATTAAAGTTAAAAAACCTACTTATTGGAAAAGCTTATTATAGTGTACAGGGTTATTTGGATGATAACTGTATTATACAGTTACCATGAAATTATTCGAAGTTGTTGAAATGTATTTTTTTTTACTTTTATACATAAAAAAAACAATATTTTAATTTTTATTTAATTTAGTTTTTAATTAATTATAATTATTTAATATCAATTGACATGTGTATTTTGTATTAACTTTTCGTAATTGTTCTACATTTTTATTTTATATTGTTTTAGGTCGACGTAATAATCAGTGCTTAGAAAACACTTTATACTAAACCATTATTTTTGCATGCCGTAAGGTAGAATGTGGCTGTACTTAATTTTATATCCAATGTAATATCACCAAAAACTGTTAACCCATATTCGCAAATAAATGATTGAATTGAATTGATGCATTATTGCGATTATGCGTTTAAATTCCTTGCGTATTAGTACGTTTTGAATTTCCTATTTCTACATTGTGTATTCATGACCAAATACAGAATGTAGTAAAAACAGATATCGTGTTGGACGGATTGGGTATAAGGGTCCCCAACAGGATCTTCGGGGCCCAAGCACCCTCACTTGCCAGCCAGGCCCTGCTGACTAAAGGACGAGGTAACCACGCAGGCAACGGGGTTGGAACGTCAGACGCAGTCGCTACTTAAATACCGATAAACAAAAGCCAAACTAAACTACCTAATACTAACTGGCAGCCAAATAAAAATGGAAGAACAAGAGAGAAGATAGTTGTACTTACAACGACGAGATATCGTAATAACGCATCCGGTATTATCGACCGATAATAACGCGCCTATGTTGCAGTACCTTTAAATGGGACTATTTTTACCCGCAATCCCATTACCATGACTCCTACAATCCAGAATCTGAACCAGATCAGAACCAAGACCAGAAAAGGTGCTACAAGCTCTAACTAGGTTAATCCCAGGATAAGTAAGATTATTTTGGAAGTCGCATACATTCATACATAATTACACGCCTGGCTCCCACGAGAGTAGGATTATGGCATTTCGCTTCTTCTACACCAAATGTACTAAAAATATCAGTCTGCGTCTATTTATTTTTTGACTGTCTCGGTGGCGCAGTGGTAGTGTATGCGGCCGCGACTGATGTCCCGGCTTTGATTCCCGGGTAAATGTTTGTTTCGGAGTTTGGATGTTTCATATGTACAATATGTATGTATTTGGAAATATATAAGTATGTTTATCAGGCATCTAGATCCCATAACACAAGCTTGCTAGAGAGCGTTGTGTAATGTTGTGTAAAAAAACGTCCCTTAATTTATAATTTGTAACAGCTGAAATATATGTTTATGAGTTTGTTATCATATGAGTTTGTTATCCATCTTTTGTCCTAATTTAGTTTACGAGCAAACATTCAAAATATTTGGACTTGACTTATGAAGTGGTTTACATGTGGCGTGTTGATTCGACAATTAATTATACCGATTATCGTTTCGGTGCATATTTTCATGACTAAAAGCGTCGATTACCAGCAGATGAATAATTTACAAGCGAAGGCTTGAACCCAAAAAGGTGGGTAGGTCTTCAACGCACCTCATTCATTCACTTAGGCATAATTCAATAGTAATAAATTAAACTTACTTTAATACTTCAACTACACAATTTTTAGCTCCTGTCAATGTAACATTGTTTTGTACATAACGAATATCATCGAAATCACCATTAACCTTCTCTGCGTAATATGGATCTAGAGTATCAGTTAAATCTTTGATACCAAGTATAACTGCCTTATAAATCTTATTCGCTGCTTTTGTTATACACTCTGTCTCATTCACACGGCATGTTTTATTACCTGAAACAAAACAAGACAATTTACTATTGAGTTTCTCAATTTTACAACCACAGTACAATCTTTCAACTTCTGAAGCAACTATCCAGATACACTATGAACAGTCAGACGGACATGATACAACCATGTTTGATGCTCGAACAGACGTCTAAAGGAGATGGCACGAACCGTCCACTCCATATCCGGGCAGCAAGGCTCACAGACTTTACCTAATTAGTAAGCATAATAGTACATATTTTTTAATATTTAGCTCGCCAAAATAACGCCCTCCACCTGATGACATCTAGCGAATTGAGGGGCACTGTCTTAGTCTACATGACATTACAGCGTCCCTCAAGTTGGCAGCCCAATGATGTGCCTCTTCACGCTCCGCTTGAAGAAATTGGGAGTGTAAGAGGAAGCGGAGGTAGAGCGTTCCAGGTTACTATCGTTCGACAGCGAACTTTTAAGTAGTTCCGTTCTGGCGAAAATTATTTCCACTGCATGAGTGTGGCACTTTTGACCAGCACGCGTTGATTAGGAACGAAAAGGAGGGTATGAGATTAGGTTAAAGAGCTTTTCAGAACACTCGCCGTGTTACATACGGTAAAATGCAGCCAAAGAGGCTACGGTTCCACGGTTCCTGTTACCTCAGGATAAATGCGAATAGCAAGTCTCTGCATAGCGTCGAGCGCGTCCAGTAAGTACCTCGATCATACCAAAGGTGATAACAGTATTCGACGCAGGGACGAATCTACGTCTTGTACAACAGACATCTCTGAAAAATGTCTCACCTTATTCAGGACTTCCGCGAGGCTAGCCCAATACAGCTCTATTTATATGTTTTGTTATTCAGCTTGCGAGGAACGTCTATGCCGATGATGTCTAGTTTGTCCTTCATTGGTATTGTAGTGTTCTGAAGAGAGGGTAGATGTAGGAAAGGGGATTTTTTACCTGTGAACGCACACTCCTGTGTTTTTCGGGCATTGAGATCGAGCTGGTTTTCAGAACCCAATTTGGATATGTGGTTCAGATCCCGATCGATATTAGCCACAGGTTGCCGTCTTCTTTCCTCAATGTCGGCCCGTCCCGCTGCTGGACGGGCAGAATAACTCCCATGCAACGTGCTATCATCTGCTTAGTAATGAACGCTCTCAAGGGACAGCATGTCATTGATATGCAGAAGAAACAGATTTGGCGCCAATACAGGTCCCTGTGGTACCACGGCATTAACCCTCAAAAAAAAGAAGGCTGGCCATCACATAGGACCCACATACTACGCCCTTGTAAGATGTTGGCCATCCAGCAGCACAATTGAGGCGGCAGACCATATTGCCGGTAGCTTGGAAAGAAGTGACGCATGCCAAACTCTATCGAAGGCTTTGCCAATGTCCAGACTTATAGCCAAGGACTCACCGTGAATTTCTATAGCCTCACCCTAAATATGTGTTACGTATGCTAGAAGATCACTCGTTGAGCGTTTAGGCCTAAAGCCATATTACCGATCATTGATCAACGAGGAATCCTCTAGATATCGCATGAGCCGCTGGTTTACAATAAGCTCGGACACTTTACAGATAACTGAGGTGATGGCTATAGGGCGATAGTTGACTGGATCTGACCGATCCCCTTTCTTGGGAATGGGTTGTACGTTCGCCTCCTTCCAAGCCCCCGGTACGTCCCCCGAAGAATATGAAAGACGATACAGACGCGTTAGCGCTGAAGACAACTTGGCTGCACATTTTTGAAGTACCACCGCCGGACTACCTTCACGGCCATTTGCTTCCTGCGTGTCGAGTGACCGTAGCACTCCCCGTACGTCACATTGCCTGATCACAATATCAGGCATTGTGTAGCTACAATTGACAATGGTAGGTGGCCGCAGGCCACAGTCGTTGACCCGGGAATTAGCCGCAAAGCCATTTGCGAGCAACTCGGCTTTCTCTTGAGCTGCTTGAGCCAGGGACCCATTAGGGTCACGCAGCACAACATTACAATATAAGTGCGTTATGATGGTTATAACACACGCTGCGGATTTTTAGCCTGAGCCGTAGGCGAAAGCGTTATAGAGCTGAGTGAGTTTAACCAATATAAGTACGTATTTTGTACGATGTTTTTCAACAAACTTCCCAAGTGTGTTGGGAAACAGAGTAAAATATCAATTTAATTTATTTTCCTCATAAGTAATATTCCCTACATAAGATATTTAACATTAAACTTAAATTATAACATAAAAAACACAAACATGTTATCTTTACAAGAGAACGAAAACACTCGTTGCATTACACGACTGTTTTCGAATAAAAACACTTCGAAAAAAAGTAATAAAAAACATGCCTATTCTTGATTATTGGAAGATATGTATAAATACAAAGAAAATAAAATTAGAGAAAAATGGAGCGCACATTATTTTCTGCCGTAACTGCGTTCGCTAAAGTTACTACATAGGGCCTAGTTTTTGAATTTTTTTTTTATTAAATATTGAATATTGTGGGACACTTTTCACACAGCGCCATCTAGCCCAAAGTAAGCTAATATTAGCTTGTGTTATGGGATCTAGATAACTGATAAACATACTTATATATTTCTAAATACTTACATATCATAGATAAATAACACCCAGACACAGAATAAACCATCGTGCTTATCACACAAAGTTTTATCCTGGGTGGGGATCGAACCCACGACCTCTTGCGTAGCAGTCGGATGCACTCCCACCGCGCCACAGAGGCAGTCGAGTCGATTCAATAGTACTAATCACTTTTAATTTGTAGAAAAAACTAAATAATAGTATAAAAATAAACGTTTATTTGTTATAGTAAATATAGTAAGTTATAGAGTTTATTTATTAACAAAAATATTTATATACTATTTCTATGACAACCCTTAATTTTTCAAAATATAATTATTATATTTATATAATCTACGATAACTTATTAATTTTTTTTTTTTAAATGTTCAAAAACGAATCTTTATGTACATAAATAAACTATTTTCAAGCATATCTTGAATTAAATAGTTACATTTCACAATTTTTACATACTTCCACTTAGAACTGAGTTGAGCAAAACTGACGTAAACACAAAACAAATTACTTTGAAGCTACCCATTGTAATTGTAATTGTTCGTTTTTGAGCTATATAATGTTGTTAACTAAAGGAAGGTTGAAGTAGTTCCTCAATTTATAAGCTCTTTATAATGTTAATATATATGCTTACATATTTATACATTTTAATAATTTAATTTGATTCAGTTCGCCATGACTTTAATTGGTCGTGCTAATTAGTGTCTAGCACATAAGACCTTTTAGTCGTTTTGTTACCACCTCACTAAAAAGGCAACGTGTTCAAAATTTCTTTCAAATTTAACATCTAACAAACAAATTACATCTAAAATAGACACATTTTATTTAATTTATTCGGACTTTTAGACCCACCCACAAACTACCTTATAAGCGAAGAAGCGCTCGTGGCCCCGCGGACTCAGTGTTCTGTAAACAATCCCTGCGTTAAGCAACTTTCACTATGGCCGGTCCTCGGATGGGTGACCATTTTGTAGAATTTACATTTGAGAGCGTTTCTGTGCTTCGGAAGGCACGTTAAGCTCTTGGTCCCGGTTGCCAGTAACATGGCAGTTGTTAAGCCCAGTTGAAGGCCTTGTAAAATTTCGGCGGCTTGAAAAATTTCAACAGCAGGTCGCCACAACCTGCGCCTGTCCATTTTAAGACGGCAAATGGACTCACCACCTGTTACGTGAGACAAAGTGCACACGGTGAAATGTGGGCGTACAGTATGCCTCTGCCTACTCCTCCGGGGATAAAGGCGTGACAATATGTCTATGTCTATCTTTAACTTGGATAAGCTGCAAGAACTTCACCTTCATTCTTTTTTTTTTCGCTGGCAACCCCCGTTCGCGTAAACACATGAAATTGTGTCTCTGACCTTGTAAATTCAAAATAATATGAAAAAAGTTTTCATACATTGTGATAAACAAAGTTGAAAGGTGCTTCAAATAGCCTATAAACAGTGTACACTGATTTTAGCCGTGGAATCTGTCCGGACTGCGAGTGATTCTACTATTTATGTCTCAAAAAACAGTTACCTGAAATTTTCGAAAAACGCACACACTCATAGCGCATAGTACGCTTACGGTTTCACCTAGACCAAAGTACATCTCACACTTATGTACTGTGCACCTGAAACGCACGCGATGGTTGACGGAGTTTTGTTATTGATACAATACGTTGGATACATTAGTTTTTATAGACATCTGTACATTATAATAAATAGGACGTACACTAACAGAAGAGGCTTGAACATAAGACACACGGATTGACTTGTTAAACAATTTATTTTAATCTACTTTTTGGCAGTATGTCGGTTCGACGTTCACCCCTATCAACTCCCACTCATATAGTCGATCACACTAAATGGGAGGCCGACTTAAATGCCCTTCAGTCAACCGACGTTTCGTTTGTCAATGTAAACAGATACAAACGGTGCCGCACAAGTCAACCTAGCTCACCAACCATGGATCAAACTATTACCTTAGATGTAAAGGAACTGTTTATAAATTGGAAAAAGGAATTTGAAACTAAAATAGAAAAAATTCATAACAACCAGAATATACTTATTTCAAAGTTAACTGCAGAAATCAGGGAACTAAGGAATCAAAATAATAAAATTCAAAAGTCAAACGACGACTTGATACAATCCATGTCGTTTATTAATGAACAGTATGAGGAAATTAAAAATAGCCTAAATATTCTACAAAAAGATCGCAACGAACAAAGAGGGTGCATAGTAAACTTTGAAAGAAAGATACAGATACTCCAATGTCGAAATTAGAAATGTCATCATGAAAAAGAAACCCCTGCAGATTTAATTACCACAGTTTGCAAGATTGGTCAAACTATCGGGACTCCCATCTCCTCCTCTGATCTAAGAGACATATTTAGGCTGCCTGGTAAAACAGGTACTATGCGTCCGATTGTAGCCGAGTTCAAGACCGTTCAAATGAAATTAGACACATTATCTGCTGTACGCCATTTTAATAAAGATAAAAAATCCGAGAAAAAGCTGAATACAGAAGTCATCCAAATATCCATATATATATCCAAATATCCATATATATATCCAAATATCCATATATATATCCAAATAGTAAACGGGCTGCTATATAAGTATCCGACTACCTGCCCGCAAGTTCAAAGTAACTGTACCATCAGGCACGCGACTTTGCAAAACAGTATAACTTTAAATACTGTTGGACTCTAAATGGTAACATTTTTTTTGCGTAGAAAGGACGGAGATAAACAACTACTTATTTCCTCCGAAAAGTCGCTGTTGGAGTTGGGCAAGAATATGTGACTATACTTATTGTATATCGAGCCCTTAAGTGACGTTTCATTGCGATTATTTCACGCTCATAAGCACTTTTCTATTATTTTGTATATTTGTTATATTCGTTACCTGAAACAGAAAATTTAAAATCCAATATTATTATTTGTAATACAAGTATACACACACACAATTTCAAACATAAACACTGACACAAGTACTATATCCAAAAACTATTTATTAAATTATATACACAATCCCACATACTTCTACAACCCCTCACATATAATATTTACACAGGTATTTTGAATTATGATAATTTGAGATATATTAATTTACATTGCAACAACTCTTTTTCTTCTCACTTGTTACTTTCGAAACCAACTTTTTTAGAGTGTATAAATATTGATTAATGGCTAATATAAACGATTTAAATACTTAATTAGACTCAGACCCTCTGGTCCGGTCATATATGTGTAATCCAGAGGAGTGCCAGGCACATCTATCTAACTACAATTGCGCCCTTAAAGTGATACACATTAATATACGTAGCATCACTAAAAACTTGGATCAATTCTGCCTAATGCTATCGGTGTCGAAAGTCATATATGACATTATTGTATTTACTGAGTGTTGGCTTAGTAAAGCTCACACTATACCTATGCTAGATGGTTACATGGCACACCCGTCAAAATCACTTATGAACCAAAATGACGGCATAATAATATACACGAATAAGCAACTTATATATACTACAAGTGAACCTTACTTTAAAGGTGGTACTTGGCTGGTCTGCCAGGTAAACGGAAGTGTAGGTGTTGTGGCAATTTACCGCTCGCCATGATTTGATACCCCTATAGATCGAAATAATTTCATCGAAAGTTTAAATAGTGTATTTAATACCTTAACAACGCAACATTCTATCCTCATAGGCGATATGAACATCAACATACGCCCAAATAGCACTGACCTACTATGTGAGGAATATATTACACTTAATGCAGCTTATGGTTACTTTCATATACATACCTACCCCACTAGAATAAGTCAAAAATGTCTGGATCACACTTTTATCAAACAAATCTCCCTTCTACGACCTTAGTAATAGAATCACATAACTGACCATACCCCTATAGCCTTGTCTTTAGACCAATCACAACCCACTTATAGTAGGCACCAATACTGCCAAAAAACGTACATCAATTACTTAAATGCAAAGACTGACATTGAAAATACCGTTCTTTCTTTTATATTAGAAATGGACGATGCAAATTTAGCAACAAATAAGCTCATTTGTACTGTGTTAAATATTATAGCCACGAATACAAGAACTACCAAAATCTCCAGAAGAAATCGAACTCTGAAACCATGGATGACACCTGGGCTGGTTCGATGTATTAGACCCCGTGACAGATTGCATATTATGGTCAGAAAATACCAGAGAATATGACGCTCAAAATAACTTACACTCGGTATCGAAACTTCTGTAATCAACTTCTGCGAAAGCTAAAATTAGCATATAACAAAAATCTGCTTCATGAAGCCGTTTCCCATCCGAAAGCCCTCTGGAAAGCCATAAAGACAGTCACCAATACCCAAAAAAGTAAAGATATTCCAACAGAACTCCTAAACCACCTAGATACCAAACAGTCTTTAAACCACATCTGTGACTATTTCTCTTCTGTCGGTAAAAATTTAGCGGAAAATATAACCTCCTCACATTCAATACAAAGTAGTTCTTCCTCAATCAAATCAAAAGATTCTTCAATGGTCTTACTTGCAGTTACCGAAGCTGAAATAGAGACCATAATTTTACAGTTACGACAAGACTGTGCTGTAGGGTGGGATGGGATATCGTCTTACTTCTTGAAACTATCCCGTAAGACACTGATTGCCCCCATTACCCATATTTGCAATCTTACTATAAGTACCGGTGTCTTCCCTAATGCTTTGAAAAAAGCCCTAATCCACCCAATCTATAAGAGTGGTAACAGAGACTGTGTTAATAGTTATCAACCAATCTCAATACTCTGTGCTCTATCAGGTCTTGGAGAAGATCTTAAATAATTCACTCAAAAACTACATTGAAAATTATAACATTCTTGCTAAAAATCAATATGGTTTTAGAGCCGATCTTTGCACTGAGGATGGAGTAATAGACCTAACTAATACTGTTGTTAAAAATTTGGACAATAATAACAGATGTTTGTGTATATTTTTGGATCTGTCTAAGGCATTTGACACAGTCTTTGTCCCAATCTTATTAGATAAAATGGAAAAACTTGGCATACGAGGTACTGTCCACAACCTTTTCAGAAACAACCTTACAAATAGAAGTCAAAAAGTTAAAATAGGTGAGCTGTTGAGCGACGAGTTTGGGATTTCCTATAGCGTCCCGCAAGGGAGTATTCTGGGCCCGACATTGTTCCAACTATATATAAACGACCTCTGTAGTATATCTCTACCTCACACCGACATTTTTACCTACGCTGATGATACTGCAATTGTTATACGAGGTCCTAACTGGTCATTGGTCATTCAAGAGCTGAATACTCCCTAAAGCAAATTATGATCTGGCTCTCTAACAATCTTTTGACACTGAACCTGGAGAAAACACATTTTGTCCCCTTCTCGTTTTCAAAAATTAATACTCCAACTCATCTCATCTGCATCTCAGATAATGACTGTGACTGTAAAGAACTAACTAGAGTTACCAACACAAAATATCTTGGAGTATATATAGATAGTGGGCTTAAATGGGATGTTCAGGTTACAGCAGTAAAAACAAGAACCAGGAAGTTAATCTACCTCTTCAGAACATTAACTAAAGCAACCACATTAATACAGTTAAGAATGGTATATTTAGCACTATGCCAATCAATCATACAGTACTGGGTCCGCTAAAACGCAATTTCTTGAATTGGAGAGAGGGCAAAGGGCTGTACTCAAGGTTATGAGTAAGCGACCAATGAGATATCCCACTGCTCAGCTTTATAAGGACCACAAGCTTCTGACGGTGAGACAACTCTTTGTCCTCAGATCTATCATAAAAATACATTCAGTCGTACCCCCTCCGGAACCGAAAAAGCGCAGTAGGCAACTCGTTTGTCCTATCGTGCGGTACAGAACATCTTTTGCCAGGAATCAATTCCAGAGTTTAAGTAGTAAAGTCTATAATACTCTAAATAAAAAAACTAATATTGTAAAAATGAATACAAATAAGGTCAAAAAAACAGTAACTGCTTGGCTACTCGAACAGGACTATGAAGGAACAGAAAACCTACTAGAATTCATAGAATAAATAACGATACTCATTAATAATATGCTGTAAATACCCACCGCCCTTCCTCACACACACCCGTACCTACTTACACACACCCTTACCTACTCACACTCACACCCTGACTCACCCTCAGTCATGCATGCACAGTATGCACACACACACACACACAAACACTCGAATTCATTCATGCACAGTCACACTTCTGTTTTATTTTATTTTTATTTTTTTTTCCTATATGTAACTAATTTAAATTAAAGTTCTTAAGAACTTACCTGTACCAATAAGTGTAGAACACACGATTAATTAAAGAAAGTATTATATGATAAACACATAGTTAGAGCACTGACTCCCAAAATACAGCCTTCAGCTTAGTTTGGGAAACAGTTATTAGTATTTACTGAAAACTTAAAAAATGTGCCTTAGTTCTAAGACCACAACTGTATACCTTATTTTTGAGACAATAAACTATTATTATTATTATTTGATTAATTTTAAGGGTGCGTTCCGAGATCATTCAAGAATTGGCAGAAGGTCTGATTCTGCGGTGGAATTAATTACTTCGACTGTTTAATTCATTCTCTTTTTTATATAAATAGCATAATTGCATAATTATTATAATCCATAAAGGTTGAGATGCGTTGCCACGGTTGTCAAACTAAGCTAAAAGCAGCTTATTTTCTGAAATGCCACACTTGCAAATCCGAATATTGTTTTGAATGCCTAAATTTGTCGAAGGAAAGATATAATGAACTAACAAGGGCTGAAGTGGAAACGTTGAGCTGTCCTTGTTGTCAGAACGTTACTCGACGGATAAATAACGACGATATGCCCTGCCGCCAGCATCGCCAGGCGCTGTCTATTGATGAATCTATGAACATCTCATTTGGGGATACACCACAGTCGACAAGCACGAAGACTACTGCCTGTTCTGCAATGGTTTCTGGTTTAGCGTGTGAACCCGTCTCAATGGAAAGCATTAGCAAACTTTTTGATATGAAACTTTCACCTGATTCCACCATTATGACGAATTTGAGGTCAGCACTTAATAGAGATATTGAGAAAGTGGTGGCGGCACATGTAAACCGTGCTTTTGAAAAATTAAAAAGCGAGTTTTCTTCCACTACTGATTATCTAGCTGCGGAACAAAGAGACATAAGATCAGAGTTGAAAGAGAAAGACGATCAAACAAAGAGCTACAATCTAATCTCTTGAAATCTCAATTATCGCTAGGGAAACTGCAATCTAAGGTTGCTACTGTGGAGAAGATTTCACGTGATATAAATCTGGAAATTCATGAGGTACCTGAGGCTAAGAATGAGAAGCTAATGGGTCCTTTCGGGAAATTACGAGAGTGCCTTAAAGTGGATATCCCTGATTTTGAAGTAAGGGCTTGTCGCCGCGTTGCCAAAATGGACGCGCCTTCGAAGAGGCCGCGAAATATTCTCATCTCCTTGTCTTCGCAGCGACATCGCGATCTTATTATATCTGCAGTTACTCGTTTTAACAACTTACCCTTAAGATATACACATATTGGCTTTCCGGGAGAGACTCGTAGAATTTACGTAGCCGAACATCTGTCTCCTGAGGCAAAGGAGACAGATGACAATGCTGCTAGAAAATACTGCAAAACAAATAATTTCAAGTTCGTGTGGATTCGATTCGGACAAATATACATTCGAAAAGATGAACAAAGCCGCGCCGTACATATTAAGGATATCAACTATTTTGGAAAACCCCTGTAAATCATATGTCCAATACCTTCTTTTGTCTATTAATATAAGAATTAGTTATTATTATTTTTGTTAGTAAACTATTGCTATGATCAGCATATTTTATCAAAATGTTAACAGAATCCGTACCAAACTAACTCAATTTTATTTGAATTTGTTAAACACTAATTATGATGTAATTTGCTTGACGGAAACTAATTTGACCAAAAGCGTCTTTGATGCAGAATTTGTCGATTTGCGTTATAATGTTTTTAGACGTGATCTCTTTAAGAGTAGCTCATCTAAGGAAGAGGGTTATTGTCATTATTGGCTTATTGCCATTAAAAAGACATTCCAGGTTATCCGTCGAGTGTCTTGGGATAGTGACGTGGAGGACATCTGGGTTTCCATAATACCGGGCAATAGTACTGCCCCTAATTTGAATTTATGTGTCTGTTGTCTGCCAGCAGATTTATGTTTTTCGGCGTTAGAGGGTTTCTATTCGAATTGTCAGGTTGTATTATTAAACGAGTGCCTCGACGAAAGTATTTTGATTATCGGGGATTTCAACGACCATGATTTCACCACCATCACTGCTGGAGTGCCGTCTGAGGCCTCTTGTAGTAGTAAAACAGAACTTTTACGCGAACTTGTCTCACTTTGCCAACTTCACCAATGTAATAAGATTCCTAATAGTAAGAATCGTTTTCTTGATCTCGTATTATCCTTAGTTAAGGATCTGAAAATAGAAGAGTCAAATCCGCTAAGTCTAAAAGATAGACACCACCCGGCACTGATGTTTGAGTTTCCTTTGCTGTCGTCGAATGTACCTCCAAAATGTTTGAAAAGGCCAAACAATAAGAGACTGAATTTCGCTAAATGTAATTATCGGGAAATACGATGTAAATTAGGGGGTGTTAATTGGTGTAGTGTCTTATCTTGTATATAGATAACATAAGTATCTGGTGTAGTAGGTGTAGTAGTAGTCTTACCATAAACTTTTTTAAAAATTTCAAAACCCTCGTGATTACGACACATTCTCATTGTTGCGTGATAGATTTAAAAGAATGGCCGACGTATGTTATAAAGAATATCTGACTTCCATCGAGGCATCCATGAAGAAGAACATTAAGATGTTCTGGTCCTTTGTGAATGACAGGAAGGGTCACGCCTCAATCCCGAATACGATGTATTTCGGTGAAAAATCTTCCTCAAATGGTCCTGAGATCTGTGAGCTGTTTTCGGGTTACTTCTGTTCGGTTTTCGACGACAGTGAAATGAAACGCGTTCGAGCACTATCTCCATCACCTCCATTAAGGGACAGAGCTTTGAATCTGCTCGCGCATATTGAGATTACCGAAAGTGACATACTTAAAAAGATTAAACAGCTTGATGCTAACAAAGGACCTGGACCAGACCAGCTACCACCGTCTTTTATAAAGCAATGTGTTGAAGAGTTGTGCATCCCGCTCAGCATCATATTTAATAAATCTCTTGCCTGTGGAGTATTTCCGAAGCGATGGAAGACGGGCCGTCATATTATGCCAATCTTCAAGAGTGCAGATAAGACCCGATGTGAAAATTATAGACCAATAAGTATTTTGTCTTGTTTGGCTAAACTGTTTGAATCATTGGTATATGACCAGTTGTATAACTATCTAAAGCCTTTTATATCCGAAAAACAGCATGGCTTTGTCCAAAGTCGATCCACGGTCTCGAATCTTTTGAAATACAAGGATTATCTATGCAAGAGATTTGCTATTGGTGGGCAGGTTGACTCTGTCTATACGGATTTTTCAAAGGCGTCAATCACACACTACTCTGCACGAAGTTGGCTTCTTATGGCATTCACGGTAGCTTGCTCCGATGGATGACATCTTATCTCAGTAAGAGGAGTCAGTTAGTCACTCTTATGGGATTCTTCTCATCCCCAATGCAAGTTACTTCTGGTGTACTGCAGGGGTCACATTTGGGGCCTCTTCTATTCATCATCTTTATTAACGATCTTATTGAGTGTTTATTATGTGAATGTTTGCTTCATGCTGATGACCTAAAGGTATTCAATGCCATTTCGAGTACTACTGATTGTGACTTGTTACAAAATGATCTTAGGATTATTAACAACTGGTGTAAGACAAATCATATGATTCTGAACATCAGTAAGTGCTTTAGCATAACGTTCACTAAAAAGCGTGATCCTATCGTTTATGAATACACAATTGGTGGTCGGGTTCTGAGGAAGTCTGGTGCGGCAATGGATTTGGGTATCTTGTTTGACAATAGACTGTCGTTTAGAGCACACTATGAACGCATAACAGAAAAAGCCCATCAACTCCTTGGGTTTGTTCTTAGATCCACGATAGCATTCAGGAACCCTCAGACACTACTGTTTCTATTTTTTGCACTTGTTAGAGGAACTTTGGAATAAATATGGCAGCTCAATTTGGTCACCGTACTACAAGGTGCACATAGATAGAATCGAGAGGATTCAGAGAAGGTGTTTGCGTATTATGTGCTATCGTTAACAATTGGGTCGCAACAATCGCAGTCTTAGTTACGAGAATAGGCTTACCAGATTTAACGTACAGAAGTTGGAGACCCGTCGTGAGTACATCGACTCCCTTTATCTCTATAAAATAGTTCATTCTATACTTGATACTACTTATTTGCTCTCTCAAGTGATTTTTAACACAAGATACAGCGCGCGAAGGTCAAATCAGACGAGTCTTTTTGCACTACATATACATAAAAACAACATATCATACTTTAACCCTATTGTTAGGATGGCTCGACAGTATAATGATTTAGCTAAAAATGATGCTTCTCTTGATATATTTACTCCTAAGATAGCAGCATACATTGAACAGCTCAAAGGTGTCCTTTATTCCACGCCCAGTAGTTAGAATTATTAGTTACATTTTCATTTACCTTTTTATATTATTTTTATTATAGAATAAAAATAAATAATTATCACGTGAATCCCCAAGGCAGTGTTGCCATTTTGCTCTCGTTTTTATTTATGTAGGGGTTTATTACGAAGTTTTCAAAGAACACAAATGTTTGGATTACGATTCAGATCTGCACCATGTAATTTCATATTGTGTATTGTAATAGTTGTAATCTGTATTGTGTTTAATAAAATAAAATAAAAAAAATCAATCAAATCAGCTTATAACAGTCCAATGCTGGACGTTGGCCTCTCCCAATTCACGCCACAACACACAGTCCTGCGCCTTCCGCATCCCGTCCCTCCATGCGACATTTTCCAGGTCGTCGGTCCAGCTGGCAGGTGGTTTTCCTACCATATGTTTCCACTTCAGAACTCGTATGCTATATCGGCCATCGGTTCTTCTAAAGATGTGGCCAGCCTACTGCCACTTTAACGTGCTTACTCTACGAACTATGTCGATAACTCTGATTCTCTGAAGGATAACATCATTTCGAAGTTTATCTCTCAAAGACACTAAGTATAGCGCGCATCATAGCTCGTTGTGTAACTTTGATGGAATGGACTTGCTCCATCGTAAGTGTCCACGTCTCGGCACCATAGGTCATGATCGCCTTCATTGGTATGACCAAAAATGGTGGGGAAAAATGTCTGGTCAAGTGGTCCCTGCAAAGTCGCTGATTTGACGTTGAAAGGGATGATAGCTATATCTATTAGCAAACGGGTCTAAGCAATCGCTCTGTTGTTCAGAACGTTTTTTTTGGTTATATTTGTATTTTCAGATCGTAAATTGATTTAAGTGAAATATTAGTGATTGTCTTCGGTAACGCTGGTCTGAGTCCACCGTGAGACTGACTTGAAATTTTCCACTTTAAATTTACGCTATATGCTGAGCCTAGGCTTTGTAGATCCCTTTGATCCGGTCAACACAATCTAGGGCTCATGAATTAGTAAAAACAACAAACTTCTTCCTAAGGTAAGGGTCTCGGCTGGGCATTGATAGATGAGTGAGTCATCCTGTAAATTTATTAATATACCTAGATAGATTTGACATTGAAAGAACACTGTCTCAACGAGTTGTTGTCGTCCTTGGTTCGGGAGTTTTTTAACCCCCGACACAACGACGGGTGTTATGAGTTTGACGTGTCTCTGTGTATCTGTCTGTGGCATCGTAGCTCCCGAACGGGTGAACTAAGTCCTGTGAGTCAACCCGTGACTACGGCTGGTGTAATTCGATCGAAACGTCAAGAAGAACAAGGTAGGCTTTCTACCTAATAATATACGTCGCGAATAATACCCGAAATATCATAAATACGGGTAAACTGATTTTGATTTTGTTTTTTTTTTAAAGGTGAATTTGTCGAGAGTGTTCTTAGCTATTTTTGATGAAAATTGGTCCAAGATGGCGCCACAAAATGGCGGAACATTTTTTTTTTAATTGTCTCAATATGGATATGAAATTAAAGTTCTTGAATATTAGAATAATGTACAATAAGTAATAATATACTGAAGGTGAATGAGGTGTATTTAAAAACAAAAAAAAATTAAAAACTAAAAATATTCTTTTTGGAAGCGATGCGGGACGGACTAGTTTGATAATGGCATTGTCATATTGCCAAGTTTAATTTTTTTAATTAATTTAATCACAAGAATCGGGTTTTGCCCATTGTTCACTATTGTTAGTCCATTATTATTTATGTATATCTCACGAAGCGTGACTGTAATGCGAAAACATACACTTCCTAATAATCAGTTGAATCTAAACTTAACCACCTTCACGCTGCATCCCAGACGGGGTAGTTAGAGATGATAGGTCGCCAGGATTCGTGATCCATGCATACTTCTTTCGCTTCCGGCAGGTTAAGGGCAGGTAGTCCAAGTCGCGTAAGCACCAAAACTCTTCCTCAGCCCCCGCCAAGACACATCGACGTAGTATTCGACGCTGGCACGCTATAGTATAAATTATTGGCAGTAGAACAATCGAAGTGGAACATCTCTGTTATTTATTTTAAGTGCTTTGATATAATGATATTAGGATACATCCTATACTTTATGTACAGGTATCAAATAAAATGCCCCTACTCATTATAATCAACTGTTAATATAAAAAAAAAAATATTAAAATAATAAAATAAAAAATCCATGATAGATGCAAAAAGATCACCCACAACAAAATAAAGAAAGTAAGTAACAGCTATTTATCTCAGGTAGTCAGGAATTTACTTGATTTTAATTTTACCTGCTAGTAACTGATGGTAAACAGATAAGTTTTTAGAATATAATTATGGATTGCTGTCTTAGTGATAGATTATGATGATGAGTTGGTATAGAATAGAATACATAAATATTATCACGTCTGTCGCTCATCTGGGTAGGTAGAGACTATGGCTGTCCACTTGCTACGTCATACAACCACCTGACATACAACTTTCGCTGCTTCCACTTTCATGAGTGTTATCATACACGCTCGCCAAATTAAAGGTACTCTTGACCTGGCCTTTCGGGTTTTTGATTTTATTGACATAGGTACCGAGGTCAACCCCTACCAGTTTGCTCGTTCACTCTTGCCAAATAAATCTGCTTCGTCAGTCTATTTCATCTATCCTCTCCACTTGTCAAAATCATCTAGGCATCCCTTTTTCAATCATAGGCACTAAATTTTCTGCCATACCGCAATGTTCCCTTATCGTGCTGTTCCTTTCTTTATCCATCAACTTTACCCCAGCTATACGTTGTAGACTTCTCGTTTTCAC
The DNA here is from genome assembly GCA_948477245.1 of Thumatha senex. NCBI lineage: Eukaryota > Metazoa > Arthropoda > Insecta > Lepidoptera > Erebidae > Thumatha > Thumatha senex. The sequence goes on along the minus strand of OX419750.1, from coordinate 6,448,244 downwards.
TGCATTAATTTTACTGTTAAGCTTCTTCGGCTACACCCAACTTTCACTGTCATACAGAAGTGTGGGGACCAGCATTCCTCTATGTACCGCCAGTCTGCTTTCTCAGACACGTTCTGACTGCTCATAAAGGTGTACATGGCTCCATTCACTTTAATTCCTGCAGAAACTCTTCATTCAATGTCATAGTCACACTGTACATCTCTCGCATATTTTGTACTTCACTTGTTCCACTCTTTCTCTTCCATAAAAATTGAGCAATTTGCTATATATGACGTTCTTTAAAATGCAGGTATGGTTTACAATATTAAACAATATTAAACTTACATTTTTCCTTCGGAGTTACGTGAGAACAGTCGGCTAAACTTAATTTGCCTTACATATAAATAGTATTATTTGTAATAATTGCTATAACAGCTGAAGGAAATGTAATGCAAGAAAAGTCTGAAAGGTATTTATGGGAGGCTCAATGCGGATTCCGACGTGGAAGAGGTTGCATGGATCAAATGTTTTCTCTCCGCATGATCGCGGAAAAGTTTCTGGCTCTTAGCCAGAAGGTTTTCTGCGCTTTTGTGGATCTAGAGAAAGCATTTGATAACGTTGTGAGAGAAACGCTGTGGGACTTGCTGCCAGGATATGGTGTGGACGGCTCGCTACTGCGGGCAATACAGTCGCTTTATAGGGACTGTAAGGCTTGCGTGCGAGTAGGGGGGGATGTGTCACCTCTTTTTGATGTCTGTACAGGCGTCAAACAGGGATGTGTCATGTCCGCCTGGCTGTTCATAGTGTATCTGGACAGTTGCCTGCAGAAGTTGAAAGATTTTAATATGGGTGTGAATTTGGGTGACTTTACAGTAAACTGTCTGCTGTACGCTGATGATGCGGTGCTCATGGCCTCATCAGAAGCCGACCTTCAGGCATTAGTCACTAATATGAAAGAGGGGTGTGAAAGTAAGGGTCTCCGCTTGAATGCAAGTAAAACTAAGGTTCTAGTATTTGAAAGAGGTGACGTAAGAACTAAATGCGAGATTAGGGTAAACCAGGAACGTCTAGAGCAAGTGAATGAAATTGTGTATTTAGGAAGTATGTTTAGCGCGGATGGAAGATGTGATTCGGATGTGGAACGGCGAGTAGCTGCCGGAAACAAAGTTAACGGTGCTTTATCCCAGTTAGTAAAGCGACAAAGCATCGTAAAAGAAGCACGACTGGCGATTCATAACGCAGTGCTAGTGCCAACTTTGCTTTACGGTAGTGAAACCTGGGTATGTCAGCAGATGCATGAAAGTAAATTGAATGCTGTGGAGATGCGATCACTTCGAAAGTTGTGCGGCGTTACCTTGGCTGGCCGAATACGTAACGAAGTGATACGCAATTTGGCAGGTTTGAATGAAAGTGTCAGCGTTAAGCTGGAAAAGGGCGTGCTCCGTTGGTTTGGACACGTCCAACGAATGAGTGAGGAACGATTGACGAAGAATATATATTGTTCAAAAGTAGAGGGTGGAAGGAGTCAGGGTAGGCCGAGACTTACATATGAAGACCACGTGAGCAGATTGCTCAAAAACGGAAAGGTCAAAAGTACTCGGATACCCAGACGTGCGTGTATGAAGCGATTGATGAATCTCGAAGAAGCGAAAGAAGTATGCATGGATCGCGAAGCCTGGCGATCTGTTCTCTCTGACTACCCCGTCAGGGATACAGCGTGAAGATAGTTAGTTAGTTAGTTTTAGCTATAACAGCTATGAGCTGACCAGTCCCAACAGGCGGCACCCGTTGACGGGTATGACGCATAATATCAGCCATCGCCCTACTCAACCACAACATCAAGGGCCATCCTTCATACCCTTAGTTGCCTGACGTTTCAGATTACTTATGTTGAACAAATGTACATTATATTTTTAATGTTTCTTTATTATAAAACAATGAAATAATAATTACATGGTTATTAACAAATTAAAATTTAACATATTTACAGAAAACAATACAAAAAGAAGGGGGCGGGTGGTGGGAATTATTACAAGACTGACAATGATGCCCCGACTAGGTGTCGAAGAATTCCTCCCCATCAAAATCAACCGGTAAGGTTCCCATAAGGCTGGCCGCATTGCCACGTTGTATGGCAATGCTTATTCTCTAAGCGAGAAAGAGGCCAGCCCTATGGTCACGAGAAGAATCGACCAGTCGCTTTGCGATATCACTATACAGTGAACGAGCACTTGGGCCCCACGAGCCCAGTGTCTCGACCCCAAACGGCTCAAAAATATAATTACCTATTAAATTATTATATTTGCGCCGCTTGAGAGTCTCGGCGGATGCAGCAGCAGCACAAGCGCAACTCGCCGTGCTATGAAGATGAGAAGGAGCCAGGGTGTCAACACAAGTTGCATCCCAAACTAAAGGCTTTCCCATCTTCCATGGCACCAATGACATACCCTCTGGCCTCTTGCCATCGTCACGCGCCAAACCATTAGGTTCTAGAACGGCTGGAACACCGGCGGTGACAAGAGCCCGACGGATAATGTCATTAAGGTATGCATGACGTGACCTGCGACCTGCACTCCTGCTGCATGAGAGACCGTGATGCCCAAGGCTGTCGACTACTTCACCACATTGACAGCAATGCGGAGAAACGCAGGGAGCACCTAAACGAAGACAGACAGCAATTCTGAATGTAGTGTCGTCCAACATAGTACCTATGTTGGGCGATGGAAGAGCCTGAAGCCAAACACCTGACTCCCATTCTCCCACAGCCAATAGGCGAGCACGTTCTGCAACATTCGAACACGTGTTCAATAAATTTTTTCTAACCTCGTTGCAGAGCGGCCTATCCCACTGCCTCTGGGAGCACGGGTTGGTCGGTAAAACAGTATCTGGGCACTTAAGTTTCCAAACATTTATGGCTTCAATCTTGCCTGGCACTTCAGAATTGACCAGTGTAGGAATTAAAATTTTCCTGGTCAATTCATCAGTGCCGTGTACTGAAGACAAAAATGCAGGTAAACTTATATCAGAGATGTTACGAACACCAAGGCCGCCCCAGCGTATTGGTAAAGACGCTTGGAGCCACGCTCGGTCGTCCAAATCTGCATTCAAAATTTTGGAAAGCGTGGTATGAATAATTTTGTCCATATTTTCCAAAAGGGTCGGATGTTTAAAAAATTGAGATGAGCGAAGGGCATGAGTTAATTTTGGGACGAAAAGACAATACCGAATAATTGTAAAGGCCGATTGTATATTTATTTGAAGGAGTCGATCCGAAACTTCACAAAAATTTTTGATCTTTTCCTCAATGAAAGATTCATAGGCATCTTCTAGAACGGGAGACCCAAGGAGGCGTAGAGAATAATTCTGAAGGATTTTCAAATTTGGAGCCAAAACATTGAATTTTGAAATAGTAGAAACACTATTAATATTGTCATTTAGAAAAATTTCACACTTTGAAGGATTCAGATCCAAACCAATTAATTTAAATTTATCTTTTATCAATGCCAAATCTCTGAAAACTGTGTCTACATCTCCTCCTAGAGTGCCGTCATCTAAATACCAGACGTTAAATTTGGAATTTAGCTGGCTAATTATTGGGTGTATTGATAAGCTGAAAATGAGTGGCCCGAGAGGGTCACCTTGTTGACAACCCACTGCAGAATCTAAAATATTTTCCTTATACATTAATTTTGATGGGTTTCTGTAGCACTGCCAAAGAAAATTAAAAATTTTGGGTGTTTCCAATTTGGCTTGTGTCAACAAAGTGTCCCTGTTTACTGAATTAAAGGCATTCTTCAAGTCAACTTTAAGAATGACCTCTCCTTTCCCGCAGCCAAGGTAAGTAGACAGGGCATGTATGGCAGCTTCACAACCCCCTTTTGATCCAAAACCGAGCTGTATGGGTTGGAATTTGCCAGACAGTTCTTCCTTATAAAACTGACAGCAAATTTTGGCTACCATACGCCTGAAAGTACATCCCACGGCAATGGGACGAATTCCACCCTCCTTCTTGCGAAGAGCACACAGATTGGCACCATAAAGGATGTCGATGATGCCTTCGTCCACATTGCCGGACAACATAAGGTTAGCCAAACCTGTTAGCTCCTTCAAGAGTGCCTCGCCGGCCTCCCCAGCGGCCGGACCCAATAGATCCTTTAAATGTTGTGGAGTCAAACCATCAAGGCCACCAGCAGAACCACTACGGAAGGAGTTAACAGCTGTCAGAACTTCCTTGGCTGAAACAATCAAAAAGTCAGATTCAGAATTTGGAGGATCGGGAAAGGACAAGTCATCTATTGGCGCAGGATAATGATAATGATAATGATAAATGATTTATTTGCTGTAAATGAGGTTGTAGCGAGATGGTAAATCACAATTCACAAAATTATAGTACTAGCCCATTTAGCCATTTAACCAATAGCATGCAAAACTTTCCTTAAATCCTAAATTATAAAAGTAAAATTAATTTCATTTTCAATCCGTAATTCAAATAATTTCAAATAAATTTACAATTTCATATGAATTTTTTAATTGCATTACATTATATAAATTTCATTAGGATTCATATATAATAAATTGATTACATTTCTGAATTTACAATACAAATTAATTAATATTTCACATGCATAATTATAGTAACAATAGGTATCCACAATAACAAAAACAATCACCACAGTCAATAAACAACTTATAAAATTAACAACATTGGTCCATGCCACTTATTTATCCCGGAATGTGAGAAACTCCTGAACTGAGTAAAAACAGTTTTCCAACAGCCAGCAGCTAATACTTGGTACAAATCTTTTTAAAGGTAATTCCTTAAAACGACCAGGAATTTTATTATAAATTTTTATGCACATGGAATAACTATTGCTCTGAAATTTTGTGGTTTTTGGTACCGTACCAAGTATCAACCGGTCTGGGTTTCTTATATTTTCCCTTTTCGTATTATCTTTTGCTTTTTTAAATTATGTAGGGTTCTGTTTTACAAATTTCACTACTTCGATGATATATAAACAAGGCAATGGTAATATTTTTAAAAGTTTGAATTATGGGCGACAAGACACATCCGGTGCGATATCACATATGGACCTTATACATCGTTTCTGAGCAATGAAAACTCTTTCTATATCTGTACCGTTACCCCAAATGAAAAGTCCGTACCTAAGGATGGATTCCACATAAGCAAAGTAGGCAGTACAAGCGGTTTTTCTGCTTGAGACCTTTGCCAGTTTATATAGTGCAAACGAAAATCCCGTAACTTTATTTCTAATCTTATTTATTTGTTCTTTCCAGTTAAATTTACTATTTATAATCAACCCAAGGAATGTTACATTTATACGATTTAATAACACCTGCCCCTCATAATTTATATGTAATTTATAATCTTTGAAATTGTTAAAATTAATATAATTGGTTTTTGATAAATTAATTTGTAAATTATTATTGTTTAACCATTTTATAATAATTGCTAGAGTATTTTTAATTTCAATTTCATGTTGTGGGAATGTCATGTTATTTCTATCTGATGTCACTATAATGGAAATGTCGTCAGCAAATAATATAGTTTTATGGTGAGTGACCTCAGGTAAATCATTTATATATAAAAGGAACAGCAAAGGTCCCAGAATACTCCCCTGAGGTACTCCGAATTCATTCTTCATAAAATCAGACCTACTTACTTGTATTGAGTTATTGTAGTCCACATGCGCGACGTCTACACATTGTAGCCTATTCTCCAGATAAGTTTTTAACCAATTTAGAGCTGGCCCTCGAATTCCACTATGTACCAATTTGTTCAATAGCAACTTATGAGACACCAGGTCAGAAGCCCTTGACATATCCAGAAACAAGACAGTTGTATAATGTTGGGCGTTGACATTATGTAATGTGTCATTTACCAAATCAAAGATAGCATCCCTAGTAGACTTGTTACATTGAAATCCAAATTGGTTATTTACTATGGTATTGTGGCTATTGAAAAATGATGTTAATTTGTCATGCATAACTTTTTCAAAAATTTTTGAAATAACTGGTAATAGCGTTATAGGTCTATAATTACTCAAATCTGTCATATCACCGCGCTTATGTTATGGTTTAACTACGGAGTATTTAAGTTTATTTGGAAATTGGCCAGTTTCCAAGGAGAGATTAATTAAAAATGTAAACATAGGTGTGAGTTGTTTGCTACATGCCTTTATGACCCTCGTACTTATGCTATCATAACCTTCGGACGTAGTATTTTTAAGAGACTGTATTATTTTAAAAATATAAAGCTCATCCACTGGCGCCAAAAAGATAGAGTTAAGCTCGTTATGCTTCGTGTTAGTGTTACAAAGGTTATGGTTACATTTATTGGTTGACGTGATGAAATATTCATTAAAGACACTAGCCACAGCAAAAGTTTCCGTTACAATTGCATTGTTATGACTGACTTTGGAAATATAATTTTTAATTTTATTATTAACATTTCCGGTTTCACCCCTAATTACAGTCCAAGTTGCTTTACATTTGTTTTTACTATTTATTACATAGTTTCTGTTATTATTCTTTTTTGAACAGTTTATACACTTTTTAAATAGTTTACTGTACTGTAAATATTTATGTTTATTATTTGCCGATCGCGAAGAATAATATGCAAATCGAAGACTTCTTTTAGTTTTGCAGCTCTGCTTGAGACCCTTTGTCATCCAGTTTATTTGTTGTGATAGGTTACTTTTGACTCTAATTATAGGGAAGCAGAGATAATAAAGAAGAAAGAAGAAATCATAAAAGCTATCAAATGCCATGTTAAGATCAGTCTGTTTGTGCCCATCTAAGTACAATAGGCTTGGTAAGTAACGTTTAAATACATTTATATTTTCCTCCGAATACGATCTTCTAAAATTGTACACATATAAAGGTATTTTTCTCTTGCACTTAACCGGCCAAGTGAGTATTTGTGCTGTATCATGGTCTGATAACATTAATGGCAAGGTAGCACCTGAATTCTTGGTAATGTTGCTAATTATTAAGTCAAGACATGACTTACCTCTCGTGGGGACCGATATATGAGATGTTAAGTTATACTTTTGTATAATATCCATGAGCCTAAGAGTCTTGGGAACCTGTCTTTTTAGAATATTGATGTTTAAGTCTCCCGCAATAATTATTTTATATTTTGAAAATCTTGATAGATATCTACAGGGTGACTTTAAATAGGTGTAAATGTTTTAAGGGGGTAAGAGTACAGCCCATAACTTGAGTATTTTAATTGTAAAGATAACTTGCGTTTTTTCTTATTAAATATTATTATTTTGTATCAGTATGAGTATTATTTCGTCTACATTAGATATTTTTTTCATACTACTCTTAGTAAAATTAACCATAGTCATCCTTACTTGCTTGGAGAACCAAATGGGCAACAATACACAATGCATTCATAAAGTCCACTAAAGCAAATCAATGAGACGTGTTACGAGGTAAATTAATGACACTTAAAGAAAAAACCTTAGCAGGGTAGTATGGTAAAGTGCTAATAATGTTATTAATGTGCAGTTTACGTATTACCTACTCGGCAATAACTGAGTATGTTGGGCGCTATCTGAGAATTTTGTACATTTATTATACCTTTTTAGAAAGCTAAGGAAACAAGGAATTTAATGACATCGTTTGTACGACCAGTTCGGAGTGGATATTTTTCACTAAAATCAATTGAAATTTCGATAAAGCAAATTTTTTTTTTATTGTTACAAGTTTTAGCTCTCATAACTCTGAAATTTTAACTGATTCATAACATTTGATGTTTTTATTTTATGGATAATTTATCCAGCAATCAGATAAAGTAAAAATAAAATCCATGCATCCAGTATTTATTTTTATTTTTAAGGATTTCTCTTGAATTTTGGTAATTTTCCTAAAAAAGTTAAAGTATCGTGTATTTCCGAAACCAGTAGATTTCGACCAGGTGTTCCACACATTTTTGAACATCCCATGGGCTGTACTCTTACCCCCTTAAAACAATTACACCTATTTAAAGTCACCCTGTATATAACAGAAGGTTAAGTTTCTCAAAAAAATATTCTAAGTGTCTGATTTTATTTGAAGGTATCCTATAAATACAAAAAAGTAAGACATTTGGCTCAATTTTTATCGCACATAGTTCAAAATGAAAAATCATGTTTAGATCATCAAAATGAGAAATATTTTTGTATAGAGTACCTCTCCTTACCATTATGCAAGAACCCCCTCTTTTTTTCGGTCTACTATAAAAGGATGCAATTTCATAGTTTGCAATATTAATACATTTCTCAGTACCCGACTTTATGAAAGTTTCAGTGAAACATAATATATCTGGATTTGTTTCTGGCATTAATTCCGCTAAAGTCATTTCTAAAAGTTCCCCTTTTGAAATTAGCCCACCTATATTTTGGTGTAACAAAGTGAAGGAGTCAGTCACGAAAAAGCTTTTTATTATCGCTTAAGTTTGACTGCTGCGGCTTTGAGGCCGTAATACTGCATTTTTCAGGACTAATATCAGTATTATGTTGACTAATATTTTTCGTTCGGAAATAGTATGGGATTGTGCCCTTTTTGATGTTACTATTGTGTTGTGTACACCTCTTTACATGATCAATTCTAATATCTTTGCATTGATGTATATATTTTTTAATTTGCTTAGATGTTAAAAATTCAGCTTGATATTTGGTAAAATCAATATTAAAGTTTACCTTGCTACACATATAATTTATAAAGTTATAGTGCTTATAATACATACCCTTATAGTCGTCAATAACTATACAATTGTTCAAGTGACTAGTCCATACCTTTAATGATTTATTTAGCATATGTTCATTCAAATATGGACTAAAACTGATTGGTGCCATATAAATAAATGCCCTTCTCAACTTACATAAAGCAATATTTAAATTAAAATGTAACATTTGCACATTTCTATCATTTGAACCCATACTTATTATTACTTTTTCACCTGGTTTTAAGGAGTTCGCAATATCATCACATTTTGTTAATATTTCCGTACTAGTAGCTCCTGACAAAATCAACGCAGTTGGTGCGTATATGTCGTTCCATTTGTGTTCTCTCGATCTTAATAAAGCAGCAGACAGTCCTCTTAATTGTTCTTCTCCAAGAATATAAATTTTATTAGGCTTATGATAAGAACTGATAACGCCATCTAGTTGTGTATTTGTAGAATCGTCAAGTTGCATATTTATCAGGCGTTTGTGATCGCGAGTGCAGCCGCTTGCAATGCTCTCAGGACGACGGTTTGAGTTTAAAGATAATTCGAAAGATGGCAGTCTCTTCGCAACAGGAGTTTGGTTATGGTTTAGTTGAGTTTCTGGGGTATTAAAATTAAGTTTTGATTTTACTAAACTTTTACGTGACGTTTTCTTTATTTTTTTTATAGATGTGTTCTTACAAATATGAGTCAGCTGATCATTTCTTAATTTAAATTCATGAATTAATTTGGCTTGCTGGCTATTTTCCAGTAGCAAATTCTCAATTTCATTTTCAGCCACTTCTAGTTTTTCTTCTAGTGAATAAATTTTACTCTTTAGTTCATTCATATCATCAAACGTACTTTGGATGGGAGGATGCTTGCTCCTCAGATCAGCAAGAGTATCTGGAGAGCAAGGCGCCACCACGTCGCTACTAAATAATAACCTGGATGCTCCTCTTATGTCACCTTCTCTTAATTTAGATTCTACATAATGATAAATGGAATTCTTATGGAAGGTTGTGAATTTGGGGTCAAATAAACGCGACGAATTACAGTTTTCTTTAATTTGGCTAGTCAAAGATTTATTGGTTGTCTGATTTTTAGAAATATGTAGAATCCTATAAGAAAAGGTAAGTAGTTGCTCCCAAGCAAAAGTAGAATTCTCCCGTACTACAAGGCCAATACAGTGGGCTAGGTTTTGTGCCACTGCAGGTCTTGCAGCACGAGGAATCCTTTTTATAACCGGAACAGAATTTTTATATTTAGAAATAGTTTGCCAAAAAGAAATTTTTATCTGCTGGGCCTCAAACGTTGATATGTTCGAAAGTACATTTTGGGATTTATGTACCTTCCCAAAATGTACTTTCAAACCTCGCTGACCCTTAAAAAAACGAGCTTGGGAACAATTAGGACAGCGAACCAAGCAATTTAGAGACGAGGCCGGTTGACTACTTACATTCAAAATGCCACCATCACCGCAGTCTTGCAACATATATGGATAAACTTAAAACTTACACGTATAAATCAATAAAAAAATAAAATAATAAAAAATACACCACAAATACACTTATTGTTTGTAACGCCACGTGTAGTTGTTACCGTGGGATACGGATAATGCAGCCTCTTACAAACTGTTGCCGCTGATAAACTCTCCAAGAACAGACGGCGCTTTCCGCATCAGTTTGTCAGTGATGTGTTCAAGAGTGGTGGGATATATTGCGCTAAACATTTTCATGGCCTCGTGGAAATGACTGTACTCTATGCTCTCAGGCTGGAACTGCGAAACATGTACTCCTCCTGTCCGGTGCTGCTGTGTAACTTTGCGTTTTTCAAAAATTTTACAACACCATCAATGTTGTTATTTCCTAAAGCAGCTTTTCTTTAGCAGGGTAAAGATAGTTTCCATTCTTTTTGTAACCATTGATATAAAATAATGATTTTATATTTACTAAATATAATAGTATATTATTGACAGCTGACAAGCTCAATTTTTTTTTCTTTATTATTATTATTTCTATTTGTATATTAATGTGTGTTGACTTAGAGCGACTTACTCCCACGCATTTTTATCATTTCTATAGTCTGAAATTTTATAATATGCCTTGTTACACAATTTGGCCTTGACTGTTGTCTTAAACATATTTATTGACAATATTCTAATTTCATCGGGAAGTTTATTATAGAATCGTATACATTGCCCCATATAAGAATTGCTGATTATTTCGAGACGAGTAGAATGTAATACAAAATTATCTTTATGTCTAGTGTTTATATTATGTATATAATAGAAGTTTAGGGCAATGCCGGCAAAACAAGATTAGCAGAACTTCAAATAGTGCAAAATAAATTAATTAAAATACTATTTCATTATGGTTGCGCCGGTATATGATAAAACACATACACACGGTATATGACAAATGACTTGAATTCCTGGTTTCCTTGCACGAAAACACTATTTATCCATGGAAAATACAATTATTGCGATAGTTGGTGCGACGCGGCCGCGCGCCCGCGTCGTGTAGGACAGACTGCCAGCCCTCAGACGTGGCCGCCGACGTGAGGATAGCGGAGCGCGCGTAGGTACTTGCGCGCTCGTAAAACAGCTGTCTCGCTCCCCTTTATAGGTGCGTGTGCGAGACAAGGTAGGTGCGAAATGGAATAAAGGGGAGCGGGGGAGTGTCGACAACTAATTAATTAAAAACAAATGCAGATCAGCGATGAAACATAGAAAAAATAACGCGGCTATTCTTTTATCATATACCGGCGCAACCATAATGAAATAGTATTTTAATTAATTTATTTTGCACTATTTGAAGTTCTGCTAATCTTGTTTTGCCGGCATTGCCCTAAACTTCTATTATATACATAATATAAACACTAGACATAAAGATAATTTTGTATTACATTCTACTCGTCTCGAAATAATCAGCAATTCTTATATGGGGCAATGTATACGATTCTATAATAAACTTCCCGATGAAATTAGAATATTGTCAATAAATATGTTTAAGACAACAGTCAAGGCCAAATTGTGTAACAAGGCATATTATAAAATTTCAGACTATAGAAATGATAAAAATGCGTGGGAGTAAGTCGCTCTAAGTCAACACACATTAATATACAAATAGAAATAATAATAATAAAGAAAAAAAAATTGAGCTTGTCAGCTGTCAATAATATACTATTATATTTAGTAAATATAAAATCATTATTTTATATCAATGGTTACAAAAAGAATGGAAACTATCTTTACCCTGCTAAAGAAAAGCTGCTTTAGGAAATAACAACATTGATGGTGTTGTAAAATTTTTGAAAAACGCAAAGTTACACAGCAGCACCGGACAGGAGGAGTACATGTTTCGCAGTTCCAGCCTGAGAGCATAGAGTACAGTCATTTCCACGAGGCCATGAAAATGTTTAGCGCAATATATCCCACCACTCTTGAACACATCACTGACAAACTGATGCGGAAAGCGCCGTCTGTTCTTGGAGAGTTTATCAGCGGCAACAGTTTGTAAGAGGCTGCATTATCCGTATCCCACGGTAACAACTACACGTGGCGTTACAAACAATAAGTGTATTTGTGGTGTATTTTTTATTATTTTATTTTTTTATTGATTTATACGTGTAAGTTTTAAGTTTATCCATATATGTTGCAAGACTGCGGTGATGGTGGCATTTTGAATGTAAGTAGTCAACCGGCCTCGTCTCTAAATTGCTTGGTTCGCTGTCCTAATTGTTCCCAAGCTCGTTTTTTAAGGGTCAGCGAGGTTTGAAAGTACATTTTGGGAAGGTACATAAATCCCAAAATGTACTTTCGAACATATCAACGTTTGAGGCCCAGCAGATAAAAATTTCTTTTTGGCAAACTATTTCTAAATATAAAAATTCTGTTCCGGTTATAAAAAGGATTCCTCGTGCTGCAAGACCTGCAGTGGCACAAAACCTAGCCCACTGTATTGGCCTTGTAGTACGGGAGAATTCTACTTTTGCTTGGGAGCAACTACTTACCTTTTCTTATAGGATTCTACATATTTCTAAAAATCAGACAACCAATAAATCTTTGACTAGCCAAATTAAAGAAAACTGTAATTCGTCGCGTTTATTTGACCCCAAATTCACAACCTTCCATAAGAATTCCATTTATCATTATGTAGAATCTAAATTAAGAGAAGGTGACATAAGAGGAGCATCCAGGTTATTATTTAATTCGCTTGGAGATTCGTTTCAGTCAGCCGAAAAACGCTTCTTTTGTTTAGAACGGAAAATGCAAACATCTCCAAAGTTGAAGGAGGCTTACGATAGCGTAATAATGGAATATTTGGATAAAGGTTTCATTTCACCCGCGCCTCCCGAAACCGAAGAGACGAAGCACGCTCCTTCGTATGCCATACCGCGCCATGGAGTTGTCCGCGAGGATAAACTAACCGCCGGGTTGCGCGTTGTTTTAGATGGCAGCGCCGAAACTATTTCGAATGTTTCGGTAAACGATATTTTGCACAGTGGTCAAAATCTCCAAGATAATTTGTTCGAAATTATAGTTAATTTTCGCTTATTCGCTGTCGCGCTTTCAGCCGACATTAGACAAATGCTTTGTATTGGTGTTCGCGAATCAGATCGCCGAATTTTATATAGATAGAAACGCATTAATATAGATAGAATTTTCGCATTCTCGGACTCGACCGTCGCTTTGCGTTGGACACATTCTTGGCCCCATCGCTGGGATACATTTGTCGCAAATACGGTGGCCAAAATTCAGTCGGAAATGGCGCCGCAAAACTTATATCACGTCTTAGGTACGGACAACCCTGCCGATTGTTTGTCTCGTGGGTTAATACCTGCACAGATTTTGGATCATACGTTGTGGTTCCATGGCTCTTCCTGGTGCCAAGCCCCACCTGATGAATGGCCTGTTAGCCCTTTCAACTCAGCTACTGTGTCCACGCAGCCAGAGGAAAAGAAAGCCTCTTTGGTTGCTACCGCGCCGCTCGAAAAGTCGCCTATCGTAGAGTTGGCTAGCCGTGTTTCATCGTGGTCGATTCTTTTACGTAGTGTTGTTTTTATTTGTAGATTTTTGAAAATCCTTTCTCGTCGCGAGCATGTTACCGCCTTTAACTTAAACAAGGCTGAGTTAATCGTGCTTCGAGAACTTCAGAGATTTTATTTTTCGTCTGAAATTAGAAATTTGGAATTAAATAAGCCTTGTAGTCGTGCTTTTCAGCATTTAAAACCTTTTTTGAAGGATGGCCTCATTCGAGTTGGTGGTCGTTTGAGCCAGTCCGCATTAGAGTACGATCAAATGTATCCTATAGTTCTCCCGCGCAAGGATCATATCGTTGATCTTTTAGTTGAATATCACCATAGGGTGAATTGTCACTCTGGTCCAGATTTATTAATGTCAATTCTGCGCCAGAAATACTGGATTCTCTCCGCACGCAATTTGATTCGTTCGAGAGTTCATAGATGTGTTCTGTGTTTCAAACTTCGCCCGAAGTCTATCGCGCCCGAAATGGCCGATCATCGTCCTTGTCGTGTTGTTCGGGCTGCTAAACCGTTCGTACACACGGGTACAGATTACGCTGGCCCCTTCAGGGTAACAGTTTCTCGTGGTCGTGGTATACTCTTCACGAAAGCTTATGTTTGTCTTTTTGTTTGTATGACGACTCGCGCCGTTCATATAGAATTAGCTGGTGATTTGAGCACGCCATGCTTCATGGCTGCATTTAAAAGATTTTTGTCGTGTCGGGGTTCTGTATCTCGAATGTATTCGGACAACGGTACAAATTACGTCGGAGCTCGTCGTAACCTTTTCGAACTACATAATTTTTTGCGTTCCAAACACTTTACGTTTGAAGAGCTGAGCACCGTGCTCACTCAAGTCGAGGCCGTAATGAATACGCGTCCTCTTTGTAGAACCTTGTCTAGTGATCCCTCGGAGCCGCTTGCACTGCCTCCAGCGCACCTTTTGAATGTTGCACCGTTAAAATACTTACCAGCTTTTGAAATAAAGGAAGATCACTTCAACTCCTCTCGCGTCATGCATTATTGGATAAACTCGTTCAATCGTTTTGGAAGCGTTGGAGGACAGACTATTTGCATACGCTACAGTCACGTCAGAAATGGAATACTCCATCGAACCCTATTACTGTCGGTACTGTCGTAGTTATTTTAACTGAAAATATGCCTCCATTACATTGGCCTCTTGGGGTAGTAGAAGAAGTTTTCCCTGGGTCAAATGGGATCACACGTATAGTTCGCGTTAAAACCGCAACCGGTTCGTACTTGCGACCAGTTATTCGTCTTTGTCCTTTGCCTTATCAACAGTAACTTCAATAACAAATTTAGCTTGTTCGATTAGGTTTAGCTTAGTTTAGTTCGATAGCATTTGTTTATTTAGCAGCTAAAGCTTAGTGGCAACTGTATAGTCAGTTGTTCCTTTTTCGAAGGTAACCCTTCAAGCCGGGGAGAAATGGTTGCGCCGGTATATGATAAAAGAATAACCGCGTTATTTTTTCTATGTTTCATCGCTGATCTGCATTTGTTTTTAATTAATTAGTTGTCGACACTCCCCCCGCTCCCCTTTATTCCATTTCTCTTTCGCACCTACCTTGTCTCGCACACGCACCTATAAAAGAGGAGCGAGACAGCTGTTTTACGAGCGCGCAAGTAGCTACGCGCGCTCCGCTATCCTCACGTCGGCGGCCACGTTTGAGGGCTGGCAGTCTGTCCTACACCACGCGCGCGCGCGGCCGCATCGCAACAACTATCGCAATAATTGTATTTTCCATGGATAATAGTGTTTTCGTGCAAGGAAACCAGGAATTCAAGTCCAGGGACGCCCCCGGCAGCCTCCACCTCAGCATCTCACAGCAAGCAGCAAGGTAGTGTGCATTTTCCTGTTTTTCCATTACTTTTCCCGTCGACAATCGCATGTAAATTTCATTTTAGTCTTTCTCCGCAAGTACAGTCCACTTTAAATTTATTTATCTCGCCCGCTCAACCACATTATCACTACCTAACGCCTACATCTAAAATTTATTCCGAGACTAATATAATGAACATCAAACAGTTATATATTTATAAAACATGTATTCTTGTCAAAAAAATTTTAACTCCATACCATTTCAATTTTTTAAAGGCTAGGCTACCTTTAAAAAATTGAAAGAACTAACTAGTCGGAGCAGTCGTCGAGCAAGTTTTATCGCGTTGCCGAAGATACGCACGAACTACGGCAAAAAAATGTTTACCTACGATGGTGCACAACTTTATAATAAAATACCTTCATCTATAAAAAACTTAACCTCTCTTGGTGCATTTAAGCAGAAATTGGCACAATACGTCATCGGTTCATAATATTACCGTGATAATTACGAAAAAACGAACGACCATTTTGTTGGTACATTGTGTATCAATCCCATTGTTTTTTCTCGATAAGTGGCATGTAAGTCTTTAGAGAAATAAATTCATTAAACTTATATCACTTTTTTTAAGAAATGTGTATATGTTTTTGTGCACATAAAGTAAATTCTCATATAAATATTGTAACGGTAAGAATATTAATTTCTTTGAATCTTTCTCTTAGATATACCCTGGGACCAAGCTGGTATATTGCTCTAAAACTCTGTAAAATAAATATCGTATTAATGTCCGCTGAGTCTCCCCAGAGAAGAATTCCGTATGACATAACGCTATGGAAATAACTGAAATAAACTATTCTAGCCATTTCAACATCAGTGAGCCGTCTTATTGTTTTTACTGCATATGCAGCAGAGCTTAATTTGCCTGACAATTTTTCTATATGTGGTCCCCACTGCAACTTTAAGTCAATAGTAATACCCAAAAACACAGAAGCCCCAACAGTATTAGATACAGTATTAGAACCTGATGCATTAAGTTCGACCTATCTCACATTAGGTGTCGAAAACTTAATTAATTTAGTTTTTTTATCATTTAAAAGAAGATTATTAACGTTAAACCAATGAACAACTTTTGAAAGTGCACTGTTAACATCGTCATATTTAATTAATTGTTTATTAATTTTAAATGTCAAAGAGGTATCATCCGCAAACAGCACAATCTCATGTTTATCCCCAACATAGTAAGGTAAGTCATTAATGTATATCAAAAAAGAAATGGACCAAGGATTGATTCCTGTGGAACACCCATTACAACTGGAGATCCTGCTGTTCGTTTACCGTTTACTTCAACCCTCTGAATTCTATTGCTTAAATAAGAATTCATAAGGTCGAGAGCTTTATTTCTGATACCGTAGTGGCGTAATTTCTTTACAAGAGTTTCGTGATGAACGCAATCGAAGGCTTTAGATAAATCGCAAAAAACACCTAATGCATCCTGCGAATCCTCCCAAGCCGTATAAATACTTTTGAGTAAAACATCCACCGTTGAGCAACCCTTTGTAAATCCAAACTGTTTCTTGTGTAGTAAATTATGTACATTAAAGTGACTAAGCAACTGTCCAAGCATTAGCTTTTCAAATATTTTACTTAGTGCTTTATATACTACTCGGGACTTCGCGCGATACAAAATTCTACTTACATTTACCGACATGCGACCGTGAAGTCCCGAGTAGTATATAAAACATGAGTATACACCGCGAAAGTTTAAAAATAACATTTTTTTACTTAGTGCTGGTAGTACGGAAACAGGCCGAAAGTTAGAGGGATCTGCATTATCACCGGCTTTAAATAAAGGAATTACTTTACTATGTTTCATTAAGTCAGGAAATACCCCAGACTTGACACAGCAATTGAACACAACTGCCAGTACTGGAAAACTGGTACTACAAGTACTGGAACCCTCATTGAGATATTTTAGTGCTCGTAGCAAGTGGCTGTTTACTCCATACTTGAGCAGTATAAATAAAAGTTTAATCCTCACCACTCTGTTATAGGCCTTTTTCAAGTTTAGAAATATTAATAAGACGTTTTGACTTTTCGCCAAAATGTTTCCGGTTATGCATCGTAAGGAAAAGCTGATTCGTGCATCCTTTTCTTTTATAAATCTTGTTTGTATATACCACATTTTTAATTCAGTTACATTTATAACTCTTTTTATCTTTTTAGCAGACAATTCGATATTTTGTTACCGACTGCACTGACAAAAGTCGCAGTTTCAAAATCTATTTATAAAATTTATTTAGAAGCAAATTTGAGCGTACCCAGCAACCAATTGAAATCCGTCAACAGTTAAAGAATAAATAGGTGAACATACATTGAACTGCCAGCTGGCTTAGTTGGTTTGAAAGAAAAAAATATGGTAATTTTAATTCACCACTATAGGCCACACCACGGATAGGCCATGTTAGTCGTTTTTTTAGTTTCATCAATGTCCGTTGCTTCTATAAAATGCCTCGGAAGGCACGTTAAGCCGTTGGTCCCGGTTACCAGTAAAATGGCAGTCGTTAAGCTTTGTTGAAGGGATTGAAAAATTTTAACAGCAGGTAGCCACAACCTGCATCTGTCTATTTCAACACGGCAATGGGCTCACCACCTATTACGTGAGACAGGAATCCACACGGTGAAAAGTGGGCATATAATATGCCTTTGCCACCCCTTCGGGGATAAGGCGTGATGGATATTATTTTTTTATTTTATAAAAAATATAAAGATAAATAAATGGCCCGAGAGCTGGTAAACATTTTTGAGTAGGTGTTTGAGCCAATCTAAAAATTTCTCAGATGACTGTCCCATAATATTTTAAAACAGAAACGCAAAAGTGGCTGCAGCGTTGTGATCATTTTACAACTTAACAAACAGTAAGATGAAGTAGGTGGTTTGCTTAGTATCAGAGTAAGCCTCTGATACGTACTGAAGCGTTATTGACCAGTGTCACATAGCGAAGAGCAATCGTACTATTTCTATATTACGAATCCTGCATTGCGACATAGAATTTCTAAATAACAAACGTAAAATAAAAATAAAAACAATAAAAATACTAACATAAGCCAAACAAGTACTAACAAAAGCCAAACACAACGATTAACTTACCAAACAGTAAGTAATAATATAGTGATAAATTAATGGCCCGAGAGCTGGTAAACATTTTTGAGGTGTTTGATCCAATCTAAAAAATTCTCAGATGACTCTCCCATAATATTTTAAAACAGAAACGCAAAAGTGGCTGGAGCGTTGTGATCATTTTACAACCTATCAAACAGTAAGATGAAGTAGGTGGTTTGCTTAGTATCAGAGTAAGCCTGACAGACACAAATGTCTGGCCAGCCCAGCCAACCAACGACAGAAGAAAATATAAATAAAATTTTAAACCTTTTAACAACATTCGACAATAGGCTAAGAAACCTGGAAAGTTGTGCCAATCAACTACCTATTATAAATCAAATATGAAAAACACGTTAAAAATTATGGCATGGAGCGCAAACGGTCTCCTTAAACATTACAACGAGTTGAAAGCAGTCCTAAACACAGAACAAATTGATTATGTTTTATATCAGAGTCCCATTTCACCAGAGAATCCTATATTCAAATTAAGGGTTATAAAGTATACCACGCACTCCATCCCAATAACACTGCAAGAGGGGGTAGCACTATAATTATAAAAGAGCATATCTACCACCACTTACAACAGAAGTGTGAAGAACTTTTTGCACAAACTGTAGCCGTTAGCATTAGAACCAAAAGTCGTCATAATATTACAGTGGCAGCTATATATTGCCCTCCACGCTATAATATGAAAACAGAGCAATAAAACATATTGAATCGTTTAGGGAATACATTTATACTAGGAGGTGACTTCTAAAGGTAAGAAAAGGTCAAACACTAAAGGTAAGGAATTACTTTGTGTCATCAAAGAAAACAAAAGCAATGTGATTTCAACAGGAAAACCCACTTACTTGCCAACTGATGTTCATAAGCTTCCAGATCTTATTGACTTTTTCATTTTTTTAAATCTATATAATACATTTATTGATATATATGAGGGATATGATATGAACTCAGACCATTCACCTATATAACATATATAACATAGGATTTCTCGTCCCAAGTGGTGTTCCCCAAGGTTCCCTGATCGGCCCTCTGTTGTTTATTTTGTATATTAATGATATAGACTCTTGCCTTACGTCCTCTAAACTATTATGTTTTGCTGACGACATGAAGATTTATACTACTGTCTCCTCAAACAGTGACGTAATGGCACTTCTATCAGAATCTAACTGTAAGTGAAACAGTTGTAAAAAAACAAAGAACTCCAGCACTTGTTAACAAAAATACAGATTGGGAACAGTTTAAATGTGATTTAGACTACTTTATAGACCTCAAAGTACCACTAAAAAGTACACATCTGGTAAATCAAGAAGTTGACAAATTCATCACTGATATTCAACGATGCGCTTGGACAAATACACCTGATACTAAAAGAAGGGTAGCGAGTCATATATATCCATTAGAAATAAGGAATCTCATAATAACAAAAATAGCTCAAAGAAAGAAGTGGCAACAGTCTAGATATCCCCTGATAAAAACATATTAAATCATCTCACAAAACGCTTAAGTAAAGCCATTCAGTATTATCATGACGAATCTACAAAGAACTATCTTAGTACATTAAACTGTAATAGTTCAACAAATTATTCGTTATGGAAAGTTACCAAAAAATTTAATAAATTGATCATTCATTGTCCACCGATTAAAACTAGAACTATTGGGCAATGGGCCATAAGCAATGAACAGAAGCCAATGAGGTTTGCTGAGCATTTAGAGGAAATATTTCAAATAAACGATGAAGAAATCACTACAGATATAATGTTAAGTAACAACAGTCAAGACGATTTTGAAATATATCTCGTGACACCAAAGGAAGTTAAAAATATGATCAAAACGTTGGTTAAAAGGAAATCAACTGGTTACGATCTCATCACTAGTGAAATATTACAAAACCTCCCAAGGAGAACTATAGTAAAACTGACGACTCTTATCAACAGCGCAATATGACCAAAACATGTGCCTAACATATGGAAAGTTGCTGAAGTTATCATGGTACCTAAACCTGGAAAATCACCTCACGAAGTAACCTCGTATAGACTGTGCCCGTGCTATAAAAATTATTTGAAAAACTTCTTTGAAGGCGATTGAAAACGATCATAGAAGATAGAAAATTAATTCCTGATTACCAGTTTGGATTTAGGGAAAATCATTCTACTATTGATCAAGTATATAGAATCATAAATACAATAGAATAAACACTAGAGGAAAAAAAGTTTGCTCAGCAATCTTTCTAGATGTAGCACAGGTTTTTGATAAAGTTTGGCACACAGATCTTATAAGAAAATTAAGAAAAATGCTTCCAAAACAATTTGCAGACATCTTAGAATCTTATTTAACAGAAAGAACTTTCAGAGTTAGACATGAGACAGCATACTCAAACCTCAAACAAATAAAAGCTGGAGTACCGCAGGGAAGTATCCTTGGTCCAATTTTATACCTGTTATACACCTGTGACATCCAAGAATCACTTAACAATTTAATTGCCACATTTGCTGATGACACAGCAATAATGGCAACTGGAGTTACTCGCAAAGAAGCAGTAGAAAAAGTGCAAATTGAAGTCAATTCTATTATCAGTTGGACGAAAAAATGGAGACGTAAACTTAACGAATCTAAATCGATTCATATAGACTTCACTAATCAAAGGTCTAGCTATGAACCGATATACATAAATGACCACGTAATACCATATGAAAATACAGCAAAATACCTGGGCATGAACCTAGATGCAAAGTTACGCTGGAAGGCTCGGGTTAAAAAGAAACGGCTAGAACTAGACCTACGCTATAAAAAAATGTACTGACTACTGGGTACACATTCCAATTTATCAGTGCATAACAAAGTACTCTTGTACAAGCAAGTCCTCATGCCTGTATGGACATAAGGTATTCAACTTTGGGGGTGTACCAAACAAACGAATGTACAAATAATACAACAATTTCAAAATAAAATACTAAGGAGTATAGTAAATGCTCCTTGGTATATCAGAAATGAGGATATACACCGAGATTTAGGAGTGGACCTTGTTGCTAAAGTTATAAGGAGATATGCCGAAGCACATCAACAAAGGCTTCGTCAACATGTGAATGTCGAAGCTATTCAACTGCTAGACACCACGGACATAGTAAGAAGATTAAAAAGAACAAAACCATTTGAGTTAGTGTAGTTAGAGTTAATATAAGTGCAGTGCAGTGAGTGCTACAAGAATAAGTGAGTGCCCAAAGAACACATGAAAAAAGTGATATTCTCCTTCAATAGAGACAATAAGAAAATTGACATTGGTCACATTCTTAACATTTAAGTATTTAGCAAATTAAGTTAAAAACTAAGTAACTTATAAGCTTAACGTCTAGATTGTAATAATTATTATGATGTAATATTTAATATAATAATTACAACATAATCGAAAAAAAAATAGAATTTCTTACACAGAAGATATACGTACAAAGAAGCTAAAAGAGCTGAAGAAAGATATTGGTACTGTGGTATTCATCCTTATATTACGTGTAGAGGATGCATACCACGGTATGATGTCAAGCGTGCTGGCTGGGGCGATAAATAAATATTTCTTGTTTAAATACAAAACTGAAAATAAAAGATTGATAGGCTGATGTCACTACGTCGATGATTGGATGGCAGAGCTTAGTGGCGAGGACTTCACTGCTGATCGCCATTAAGAAAAGGAAAAAATCCGGTTCAGATGCTGCGTAAAATTCGCAATCGCGTTTGTGATCCGAGAGTAAAAGTTCAGTGTAATTAAAAATACGCGATAAACCCAAATAATAAATGGGTGCCCTTTTGATCGCATAATTTTTTTCAGCATAATGTAGTTTGGCATAACAGTTTCAGCATAAAGTTATCTTGCATAAATTATGATAAGCAGAGTGTTATAAACGCATAATGGTTTTATTGGCATAACATTAACTTACTCTAATTTTTTCATCATAATTTTAATCAGCATAAATGTAAAGGGTATAATTGTTATACGCCTAAAGATAATTTATCATAAAATACAAAACGCATAATGGAAGTATGGATAACCGTTTAAATCATAAATGAATAATAATTTGACTAAGAATATTTAAGAAATGATACGACACCATTGTAAATAATCATCTCACTCATAGTCAAGTTTTTAAGCAGTAACATATAAAACGATATTTTAAGTGTTATTTTTTTAGACTAGTCTTGAGCAAAGTCGTAAATAGGTACGACGACGAGCGAAGCGAGGAGGAGTGTTAGGTAACTTGTGACCACAACGCGCGAGCCGAGCGAGCAAAGCGAGCGGGCCGCGGTAGCGGCCGGCGATGCGGCAGAATAGAATTGCTCGTTTTAATCTACCTAATTTCTTTTTGTATTTTATTTATATATTCTATTTATAAGTGTTGAAATTTTGAACTTCAGTATAGTGACTATCGACGTTTTAAATCAATGGGCATTTCAATCTTAGACAGTTCAAGCTTAGATATAAAAATATGTACTCGTTAACATTATGGTATTCTATATGTATGGCTTGTAATCTTTATGCGAGAGTGAGTGAGATGATTATGCGTAAACATTTTATGCGGGTATATCATTATTATAAAAAAGTTATGGGAAAATAAAGTATGCCTAATGATTTATTCTGTTAAAACGTTATGCGAAACGAAAAGTATGCCAAAAAACGTTATGCAGTTTTAAGTTATGCCTCTAAAATGTATGCAACCCAATACGGACCCATAATAAATATCGTTATAGTATATATATGTGTTTGTATTTATCTTTAAATACGTGTATCCTGAGTCCCTAGCTCAAGAGTAGGCGTGGTCTAGCAGTATAATCCAATACCGGACAGTTGCAAGCCCACACCTCGTACTCCTGTTACTGTTGACTCCAGAAGGGCGTCACAGTACAAAGTAGTTTAACATCAATAGTTTCGTGTACATCTCTGGTAACGTATAACAGAACTCAAATACTCTATGAACATCTGCTCTAACCTACCTTGACTGCGGGGAGGGGATGAATCCGTATATGACACAAACGAAAGGGTCATCAAGTATAATTGGTGGTCGCAGATTGTGATTTTTATGGTTTAAAAATCGTTTCTCTATCCTACCATAGTAAACTTAGAAAGCTCTGCTAACCTACGTAGTTTCCTCCTCTAATAACTAAAACGCTAAAAAACGTGCTAACCTCTAAAACGCTAAAAACCCTGAATACAACCTAGGGTTTTTCTTAGCGTTAGCTTAGTGTAAATAGGTACATTATGCGTTAGCGTAATGTAAAGAGGTACATTATTGGGCCATCGACTTGAGAGCCACTATCAGTAATAGTCTTGTAGACTCAGAATGGCACTTATGCCACCATGTCTTTTCATCAGGCGGGCGACGTCATCGTAGCGCGCTAAATATGGTGTTGCAAACGTCCATAGGCTACGGTGACCACATTCCATCGGTGGGCCGTATGCTTGTCTGCCACCTCAGAGGTATAAAAAAAATGTATAAAAAATTTCTACGTGCAGATACTAGACGCGCACGAATTCGAGGGCATCAGATAGTAAGAAATATCCTTCTGAATTGCTGTAATGTTTGCGCAGGCGTTTTATGTTTAAAAGCATTTTGAAATGTCGGGTGGAATCTTGCAACTCAATTATGTAACAGATATTTTGAACCTACTTCTGTTCATCTTAGTGTACTCCCAGTTGCTTCCAAACCTTACCTGGATTTGAATCCTGAGGTCCATTTTTAATTGGCAGCTAAGAGCAGCAATCGTTTGGCTTGTGATTGCGTGCTGCTCTGGGGCGGTGATCAAAAGAAAAGGCGAAGTCCAGACTGCGATTCGCCGCATGAAGAATCGAAAAGCTGTCGGACCCGAGGGAGTCCTCATCGAGGCTTGGAAAGCGGTGGGTTACCGTGGTGTGGGCATCTTAGCAAACCTTTTTAACCACATACTCCTCAGAGGGCGGATCTCAAACCAATAAAGGTTGAATATTATTACTCCAGTCATCAAAGGTATGGGGTCGGTACAAGAGTGTGGGAGTTACCGGGGTATAAATGTTATGTCCCACACCATGAAAATCTTCGAGATGATTATGGACAGGAGTGTACTCCTGATGATACTATGATCTGGTGGGCACTGCGAGCCAAAAGGGTTTCAGAGGCTTATATTATATTTTGAAGGAGTACAAATTTCAGATTTCACAAAACTTAAACCTATAAATATCTGGGTATGTAGCAAGCATTGGGTATTACTGAGACTAACATGAAACGTTCGTTGCAGGATCGTTTTTTGGGCCGCCTGAAAAAGGAACTAAAAAGTCTTTTATCAGGCGGAAACAGGGTGCGCGCTATCAACGGGTGGGCCATGCCAGTCTTAATATACTCCTTCGGCATACTTAGGTGGACTCAAACAGAGTTAGAATCCCTGGATAGGAAAGTCCGTTCGTTATTGACATCATATCGGATGCATCACCCGCGTTCGTCCATAATGAGGTTGTATATCCCACGGAAATGTGGAGGTCGCGGCTTTTTAAACCCCAAGACTTTGCATAACCGTGAGATATGCAACCTTAGAGAATATTTTCTTCGTACTGACGTGGGTATGCATAGGGGTTGTAACG
The DNA here is from genome assembly GCA_948477245.1 of Thumatha senex. Lineage (NCBI taxonomy): Eukaryota > Metazoa > Arthropoda > Insecta > Lepidoptera > Erebidae > Thumatha > Thumatha senex. Next base: position 6,422,926 of record OX419750.1, on the reverse strand, counting down.
TTGTAAAACGTCACATTGAAACGTCATTGTTGGTTTCGAGATTTAGAGAGAGAGGTGAGTAGATTGTTGACTCTTTCGCTCCGTGTGTCATCGATTTTAAATAAATTGCGATTTCTGTAAGGCTGTATTCCTTAGTTCCATGCCATAGGGTGGACTTGGTAAGAAAGAAAAAAAACAAAAAAATGTCTTTTGACAGTGGTCGGAACGTCATTCGCCTAGCTACATTGACATCAACAAGATGTCGATTGTAAATATATTTTTTAAACTTCGCTAAAAAGAAGTAATCTTTTATAAATTGTATATGGAGGTTCACGCCTGTGACTTCTTATCAATGGTTATATCAAAATAATTATGTATTTCGGTAAGAACTTTGGATTTTTGAAACCACGTTTCTAGCCTTGGTGATCTTTAGTATTTTGACTAAAGATTTTTAGTTTGTTTACATCTTATTACGATGTATAGAACAGCGATGTAATTTGCCTGCTCTTCAAGATTTATTGATTTTTCTTTAAAAAAGTGGTAAGTTTTCTTTATGTATTCGAATCACGAACAAATATCCAATTGTTTTTCCAAATCTAATGAAACTAATTTTTTCTTTGCAGTTTTTTTTATATTAATTCTATTGTTGGATTAAATTTGCCGTAAATGCTGACCATCTGGTGGATTCTTTGCATTCTGTGGTTACGGGCTCGTCATTCTAGTGGAGACGGCACCTGTCGCGGTCTGCAGATGTGATTTCGAATCCCATGGTAATATAACCACGCTTCAGGTACCTAGTTTGAATTGTTTTTGTGTAGATTAAAATTAATAATGATGCACGACTCAATGATCAGGCCCATATAACGACTTAATGATTTGGCTCATGTTTTGAATCATGTTACAATATACTTTTGACTTATAAGCTGGCATTATGCTGGATCTCACTATTCTAAATTTCACGCCTCAACCCTGTAAATAGTTAATCTTTAGCTTACTAAATCACTGGAATAAATTATACCAATAGTGATAATGTATACACCAAAAGTTTTTAATCATGGCAATAACTTCGGGGGCCTATTATATAAGGCCTTATTGTTAAGTAGGCGTAGTTTAAATTATTAATATTTGTTGCTGCGTTTTATCGATGCGCGCCCGGCTGTAGCTGTAGGACCGGTTTTCGACACGACCCGGTCCGCGCGCGGCCTACTCGCCCGGACAGAACTCGCTCACCGATCCTCTGTACGCGCGCACGCAAAAAATCTTTCTCTAAAATTGTAATCAGCTATAAAATACAGTCTACCTTTATATACTAGAAGTTTCATTAGCCAGGATTCCCAGCAACTACACTGGAGCTTGGCATTCAAACATTGGTCCTTCGAGCAAAAAAGACTACAAAGTGGTCCAGAAGAACAGTAGTGAGGACTACACATTGATCCTTCGAGTATAACAAGTATTGAGGATAATAAAGTGGTCCTTAGAAGGGAGAAGATTGCTGTCTTATTTAGTGCGGACACTGCGGTAACCTTTAAACTGCCACGCCGACAACAAGTGCTTTTGAAGCGCCCTTAATATATATAGAAATTCATTTAATCAATCGCTGTTTAGGTACTACCTATTTTTTATACCTACCTAATAAAATTATACTATACCTACATATAAATGTTTAACTAGTGAACAAGACCGTAGGCGACCATAGGTGAAGCGCTCGTGGCCCCGCGGTCTCTGTGTTCTGTAAACGATCACTGAATTACGCAACTTTCACTATGGCTGGTACTCGGATGGGTGACCACTTTGTGGCATTTACATTTGCGAGCGTTTCCGTGCTTCGGAAGGCACGTTAAGCCGTTGGTCCCGGTTGCCAGTAAAAACCTGGTGAATCTCTCAGACATATAATATCTGGTTGTTCTCGTCTTGCCAACGGCGAGTATTTGCATAGGCACAACCAAGTAGCCAGGATTGTCCATCAGCAACTTGCACTGAAATATAACCTTGTCGATTCAGAGGTACCGTATTATAGGTAGGTATGTACCCGACCCAGTTCTAGAAAATGGTCGTGTCACATTGTACTGGGACCGATCTTTTATCACTGACAAGACTATTGTAGCCAATAAGCCTGATATAGTGGCAAAAGATCGGTCAGAACGCCTCGCATTAATCGTTGATATAACCATACCACATGACGAGAATCTCGTAAAAGCCGAAAAATATTTGAACCTTGCTCACGAGATTGTCGACATGTGGGATGTGGATTCAGCGATTATTGTTCCGATAGTTGTATCGGCACATGGTCTGATTGCCTAGAGCCTCGACCAACATCTCAAGAGGCTCGCGTTAGGCAGTTGGGTCAAGGGCTTAATGCAAAAGGCGGTTCTTCTGGACACGGCACGTATTGTGCGGAAGTTCTTGTCTCTGCAGCCCTGACCACCGGTAGCTTGGTCCCTGTACCCGATGCCGGCGGGATACTATTTTTTATATTTTTAAATAGAATTTTAATATGTATAATTTATTTAAAAATGTAATTTTTATGCGTAAAAAATAAATAAAGGAAATAATAATAAAAAAAAAAAAACAGGCAGCGGTACGTCAACATTTTTTCCCTATATTGAATTGTTTAATATTATATTAAAAAACTAACTACTACAATATACACGAGATAAACTAAACCAATACAGAAATATTTGTGAAAAATGCATAATTTTGAAGAAAACTATAATCAAAATATAATGAGAAATAGAAGCAAAAGACTATGACAGACAATGTCAAAACATATCCAATACAAATCTAAAATGTTTAAATTTCGGATTAAATACAATGTTGACAAGATCCAGAAAACGAGCAGCACAATCGACACCTCCGGGCTTATCGCTTAGCTCCGCCTCTCTTCCCCGCGAATCCTCAGCGAATACACGAATAGTTGAGACGTCGAGCTCATCGTCGTCGAGTGATGAGTTTTTCTCCCCACCAACGTCGCCAACACCAGTACGTCGGCAGGGGAGAGGCCGGCCACCGTCTTGCTTGGGATCCCGACGCCCACCGGCATCGAATAGGGCCCCCGCTTCCGGTGGTGATGTGCACCGCATGCGATGGTCTAATTCATTAAATGAGAACGTCATGCGGGCATATTTTATGGCTACAGAGGGGGGAATTAACCTCACTGCGTATCGTTTACGAATGCTGCCTCTGTTTCAGGAACTTGAACCAGCAGTCAACGTGTCAGCACAGCGCTTATCGGATCAGGTACGAGCCATCCAACGATGTCATCTTTTGGATGGTGATGTACTTGAGAGGCTACGCTCGGACGTATGTAGTAGTCTTGGTCAGATATCAACATCATCGTTGCCTGAGATCCAAACTTTAAGAAGTGTTTTAAATTGCGATAACGATGATGTGATTGATGCAAGTGCTACAAACGTAAGTACCCATTACAATTATCAATTAAGGATTACTTTGGAATGTGCTATGCAGGAATATCGGTTTATACCTTCAAAAAATAGACCACGGCTACCACTTTTTCCCACGCATAAAAAAAATTTAGCCCTAGTATGTGCCCTGGATTCGTTAATATCAAATTATCTTGATAATAGCGAAGATCTTGGTGATACACATTAGATTTTATATTGCGGAGCTGTTGCAGCATCTCGTGTTGCAAATGTGAAGTTTGTAAATAATCACATTGTTACACGACCAAAAACAGCAGTACCAGCTTGGCAGTGTAGAATCGAGCGTCGTATCGCCGAGACTAGGGCACTTATTGGTAAGCTCATTTGCTTCAGATCAGGAAATACCGGTCCCAGAGTGATGCGATTTGTGACTTGGGCTTTCTCGGGGACTGATATCAGACCTCGAGATTTTTTAGCACGAGTCACAGAGTGCATAGATTACCTGAAAAAAATATTATGCATGGGCATATCGTGTTCGTAGATATAAAAAAAGAGTGGACCGATATTATCAAAATAGAACATTCCAAAGAGACGAAAGATGGGTCTATAGAAATTGGGAGCATCATGACTCGAGTAGGACTGAAGTGCATCGGCTGGATGATGTCACTACTTCATTGGATGCGAGATGTCGAACGTTTGTGTGAACCTATTAAAATAATGGAACCAATTACTATAACACCGGATGATGTTTCCAATGCAGTCCGTCGGTTGCAGAATTGGAAGTCAGCAGGACCAGACGGACTGCATAACTTTTGGTTGAAATGGTTTAAGAGTTCACATAAACGTTTGGCATGTCAATTCCAATCATGCCTAGAGTCAGGATCGTTGCCAGATTTCATGACTACTGGAGTGACCCATCTTTTGTTTAAATCTGGAAATGCCTCAGATCCTAAGAATTATAGACCTATTACGTGTCTCCCCACGGTCTATAAACTTTTAACATCTATTCTGAGAGAGAAAATATCATCTCACTTGATTGACAACTCCTTCTTGTCCTCCTCTCAGAATGGATGTAAAAGTGGTTCTCGTGGCACGAAAGAGCTCCTTATTATTGATATGGTCATTAATCAACAGACACGCCGTAACCGTAAGAATCAGTCTACATGTTGGATAGACTAAAAGAAAGCTTTTGACTCTGTGCCACATACATGGCTTTTGAGCGACTGTCTCTGTGGCGCGGTGGGAGTGCATCCGACTGCTATGCAAGAGGTCGTGGGTTCGATTCCCACCCAGAATAAAACTTTGTGTAATGAGCACGATGGTTTATTCTGTGTCTGGGTGTTATTTATCTATAATATGTATGTATTTAGAAATATATAAGTATTTTTATCAGTTATCTGGTTACCATAGTACAAGCTCTGCTTAGTGTGGAATCAGATGGCTTTGTGTGAGTTGTCCCAACAATATTTATTTATTATTATTTTAAATATCATCTCACTTGATTGACAACTCCATCTTGTCCTCCTCTCAGAATGGATGTAAAAGTGGTTTTCGTGGCACGAAAGAGCTCCTTATTATTGATATGGTCATTAGCCAACAGACACGCCGTAACCGTAAGAATCTGTCTACATGTTGGATAGACTATAAGAAAGCTTTTGACTCTGTGCCACATACATGGCTTTTGAGGGTACTGGAGTTGTATAAAATTGTTTTTTTTTTTATTAACTAATGAAGAAGGCTTACAGACTAATACATTTAGTGTAATTAATTATAGTAAAACAAGTTGCTAATAACAAGCCTCCATCTACATACAATAAGAAGATTAAATAAATAGGGAACAATCAAAAATATCTACAAAATCTAACTAACCAGGCCATTAAACAATTACAAAAAGAAAATAATACGTACCTACCACTATGCTTACACTATGGCACACTATGGTATGGTTTGTTGTTTATAGGTAGTATGTTATTTCTGTAATTGTCATGTAAGTTGTCATTGTAATGTTTGTGTACACAATAGTTTATTATTATTACAAGATAAATAAAAAAGCTCAAATACATATAAAGGTCATTGAAGTTTTACCTGAATTGATGAAGCAAACATCGGAAAACACCCATGGCAAACAATTTTGTTTGGTTATAAATATCCCACGGTTATCATTGCATCGTTATTGTGTGAAAAAATATAAATATAAAATAATAATAACATTAGAAAACAGTTTCAGTACCCAGTTATTATTACCGTACAGGATAAAATGTGGAGTGTTTTTTTATTTTTTTATTTACTTCAAAGTTGTGATTTTATGATGCAACTCTGCGTGCCTTCATGAAGGCATATATGGGGCAATGGGAGACAGTCTTATGCTATCCAGTATGTCGACAGGTTTGCGGGGACAGTGTGCCTGTAAAGATTGAACGGGGTATATTTCAGGGTGACAGTCTTAGTCCTTTATGGTTCTGCCTAGCACTGAATCCACTGACTACTAGAGAATTCAGGGTTAGGCTATCGATTGCGGAGAGATGGCCAAGTTATATCCCACCTCTTATATATGGATGACTTAAAACTGTTTGCATCCAACAAACAACAACTGATTGAGATATTAAAGGTGACAGAAACTTTTAGTAATTCTATCAGAATGGAGTTTGGTGTGGACAAATGTGCGGTCATGCATGTAAATAGGGATAATAGAATCTGAAGGAGTAGAACTTTCAGATTCTTAAAGACTTGGATGTCTCTCTGTAACCGAAACATATAAACACCTGGGTATGTCGCAGGCGTTAGGCATTTGTGAAGCTGGTATGAAGCAAACATTAAAGCGCTTCTTTGGCCGCTTGAAAAAAGTTCTGAAAAGTCTTTTGTCAGGTGGCAATAAGGTGCGCGCTTTTAACGGTTGGGTCATGCCAGTACTGATGTATTCCTTTGGCATACTCAAGTGGACTCAGACTGAGCTTGAAGCCCTGGATAGGAAAGTCCGTACGTTACTTACTACATTCCGAATGCATCACCCGCGTTCATCAGTGATGAGGTTGTACATACCGCGGAAATGCGGGGGTCGAGGTTTACTTAATGCCAAGACCCTCCATAACCGTGAGGTGTGCAACCTCAGAGAATATTTCTTACATACTGACACGGATGTGCATCGTGATGTAGTTGTAACTGATAACGGACTCACCCCGCTTGCTCTGGCTAAGGAGAATTGGCATAAACCTATGATACTAAGTCTCAATGATCGTAGGGATATATGGATGAGTAAAGAGTTGCATGGTCGGTTTTATCGAGCCCTACATAGGGCTGATATAGATTTACCATCGTCTGTATCCTGGCTACGATTCGGTGATCTCTTTGGAGAAACCGAAGGTTTTGTCTTTGCTATTACTGATGAAGTTGTGATGACTAATAACTATCGAAAATATATCCTAAACGACGGTACGGTTGACATATGTCGGGCGTGCCACCGTCCCGGAGAATCCCTTAGGCATATAATTTCTGGTTGTTCTAGTCTCGCCAATAGTGAATATTTGCATAGACACAACCAAGTAGCTAAGATTATTTATCAACAACTTGCTCTGAAATATAACCTTGTTGAATCAGAGGTACCGTATTATAGGTATGTGCCCAACCCAGGTCTCAAAAGTGACCATATCACGTTGTACTGGGATCGATCTATTCTCACTGACATAACTATTGTTGCTAATAGGCCTGATATAGTGATAATAGATCGTTCAGAGCGCCTTGCAATAATAATTGATGTCACTATTCCACATGACGACAATCTCGTGAAGGCAGAAGTAGACAAACAAGCTAAGTATTTGGATTTGGTCCACGAGATTGTGGACATGTGGAATATTGACTCAGCTATTATTGTTCCTATAGTAATCTTTGTGCACGGACTAATAGCCAAAAGCCTCGACCAACACCTTAAGAGGCTCGCGTTAGGCAGCTGGGTCAAGGGCTTGATGCAGAAGGCTGTTCTTCTTATACTGCACGTATTGTGAGGAGGTTCCTTTCTCTGAAGCCCTAACCACCGGTGGCTTGGTCCCTGTACCCGATACCGGTGGGATACTATGTTTTATATTTTTAAATGAACTTTTTATATATGTATATTTAAAAATATAATTTATATGTAAAATGTGAAATAAAGATAAATAAAAATAATATAATAATATTCATTAATTTCAGGCAACATTAGAAAAGTACTCGTAACAGACGTTATTAACTAATTCTACGGCCCATAGATTCCTATTTCGCAACGTCACAAAACCATCAGCAGGCCAAGTTTGCAACCTTCTCTGGTAGTGGCTTCGGTGGAGCGGTCGGAGCGCTCTTAGTGACGTTAACGAAACTTTGTCGAGATTTTTTTTGAAGTTTCGCCTGAGCTGACTGAACTAAGAATACATATAAATACATTACACTGTGTTAGTTTATAAAATCTTAATAGTAATATTAGTATCACTTCACTGTCGCACTATGTCTTTTTGCGATCGGGTGGTAACTGTCCGCGGAAGCGATGGAACACCACGCCCTGTGGCCAGAAGTTCTCCTGCGTGACTAAGTGCTAGCTACTGTTGGGCACTCGTAGCACGAATGACAGGAAACTCAGGCTCGACGTGACACGAAACCCTTCCCCATCACCGTCGGGGTGTACAAGGGTTCTGTACTTAGTCCGTTCTTGTTTAGCGTGATATTAGACAGTATCAGGTTGGTATTAGTCGAGCGCACGGACCAGGTTAATCTGGGGATCTGTATTTCACATGCCCGGTGACATTGATTGCAACATCAAGGCACGCATTGCTACTGCGTGGTGCAAGTGACGGGAGATGACTGGTGTCATTTGTGACTCGAAAATGCCGGTTAGGTTGAAGGGACAGATCTGTAAAACCATTATTAGGCTTGGATGGACCGACAAAATCAGGAGCTGCAGAAAATGAAGATGCTGCGGTGGATGTGTGGAGTCACGTGGATGGACCGTGTGAATTACTCTCACATCCGTGGCAGCCTTTGCGTCCGTGACATTGTAGATAAGCTACAAAAGTGTCCCCTTCGCTGGTATGGTCTCATCTTGCGGCTACGTGGGAAACAAATGTCAGACCATGTCGGCCCTACCAGGTCGCGGTAAGAGGAAAGAAGACTCAAGAAATACTGGTTTGACGTTGTAAAGGATGACATGCATACCAATGGTCTCACTACAGGGGATGCCGACACCGTGCGAAGTGGAGGAGAAAAAGTAGGAAAGCGGAGCCCGGGCATCGTGAGACGCAAGTGGGACAGACGCTTGGATGATGATGAGGCTTATCAAATTTGTATACGACACTAGAAAATTTTATAATATAATGTCCACAAATCTATAAACGTCAATTTGATATTTAGTTATAATTTACCAACTTACGACCACTTTAAAATTTTAAATTTCAGTGCTTAAGGACAAGCGTCTGTTAAGAAGGTTATGGCAAAGTTAGCATGAAAAATTTTAGATAATGGGTATATAAATTGTTTACTCAATACATAAATGATATATGAAAAGGTCCGAAGTAAATCTTCAATCTATGTTGGCCCGCTGGAGAGCATACTCCCCAGCGTGCCCACCGCGATAGTTCCGTTGATGAAGGCTTTTCAAATTTATTTACAACACCAAAAAATTTAATAATATTTTTTTATAAATCTATTATAGTCAATTTGACAATATTTAGTTAAGTCAATATCAATTAACGACCAATTTTAATTTTCCGTCATGAGCATTAGATAAGCGCCTGGCAAAAAGGTTTTGACAAAGCATTTTGGAACCGTTATAATTATCAAAACTACATGTGTGTTGAATTGGTGTAAATAAAACACAGAGTGTTACACATACTGATACATATTGGATGGTATGGATCGGATCGGATATCGGATGGGTGACCACTTTGTAACAGTTATATTTGCGAGCGTTTCCGTGCTTCGGAAGGCACGTTAAGCGGTTGGTCCCGGTTGCCAATAAAATGACAGTCGTTAAGCCAAGTTGAAGGCCTTATGGGCGGCTTAATAAATTTCAACAGCAGGTCATTTCAACACGGCAATGGACTCACCGCCTGTTACCTGGGACAAAAATGCATACGGTGAAATTTGGGCGTTTAATATGCCTCTACCTACCCCTTTGGGGATAAAGGCGTGACAATATGTATGCATATATGTAAAAAAAAATTGGCAAACTGTTACTTTTATGATGTTGCTACGACTTGATACTTACTGCTGCATAAAGAAGTCTGCGGGATATCCAACTTCTCAGAAAATTGCAGCTTTATACTATGTTTGGACTAGTTGGGCAAATTGGGAATTTAAAAAAAGGCTTATTGGAATGGTTTCAATCGAGCAGTAGGTAGTTGTTTAGAAACAGCATGCTAACTTTTACTAAATTTAAATTTTAAAGTGGAAACCAGATGCGTTTACCATCTACACCACCGTGACCTGCTCGAAACTGACGAATTAATCCACTTCTTTTTACGTCTTAACCACCAGTGGAAAACGTCGGCGACGTCGTAGGTCGCCTTAGAGCAGGTCACGGTGTTGAAGTTTGTAAACGCTTCCAGCTCGTGCCTGGAATTTTTTTTTTTTACTTTACCACCTTAATATAGAAATTGAAACTTATACCAAACTGTTTTGAAAGAAAAATTCGTTCTATTTTCACAACAATTTTATTACTGATCTTTCGCAAACAGTACAGCTATAGGAATTACTGCCAGGTACTTATTTAGAGACTTTGTGAACACATCCAGAAAACTCTCAAGAATTGGGTTTTGTCCACTGTTCACTATTGTTTTTCCATTATTATTTATAAAGATCTCACCAAACTTAACTGTAATGAGAAATAAACACTTTTTATTTCTGTTGAATCTACTTTCTATTATACTTAATATAAATGTAAGCGGTCGCTGTCTGTAAATCGGAAAGTGGAAAACTTTATTAATGAAATAGAATCCAAATTAATAATATATACAATTACTTCCTGTTTGTCTGTGTGTTTCTGAATAGATTTAAAAATTTATGTGGTCTCAATAAATGTTTCGGAAAATTTCACTTAATATTTAAAGTTCGTTTTATTTTAATCGATTAAAAAATTGTCAAAAAAAAAATTTTAAAATAATTTACAAAATTTGCCACCCCTTCGGGGATAAGGCGTGATAATAAATAAATATAAATATCCATCACGCCTTATCCCCAAATGGGTGGCAGAGGCATATTATATGCCCACTTTTTACCGTGTGGATTTCAGTCCCACGTAATAGGTGGTGAGCCCATTGCCGTGTTGAAATAGACAGACGCAAGTTGTGGCTACCTGCTATTGAAATTTTTCAAGCCGCCCATAAGGCCTTTAACCAGGCTTAACGACTGCCATTTTACTGACAACTGGGACCAACGACTTAACGTGCCTTCCGAAGCACGGAAACGCTCGCAAATGGAAATGCCACAAAGTGGTCACCCATCCGATGACAGCCCTAGTTATAGTTGCGTAACTCAGTCATCGTTTACAGAACACTGAGACCGCGGGGCCACGAGCGCTGGCGTGATAGATAAATAAATAATAATATAATAATAAAAAATTGGCTCCAACATTTTGTTGTTCGTGTTTCATAAAATATCATTAATGTTCAGTTTAATCAACTTAAACTTAAAATAGATTAGATTTTAGCACCGCTACCTAACGCTATATAACGGTTACTTGCAATATCGAAAGTGAAGTTAAGCAATCTAAGCACGGTCAACTTTGGGATGGGCGACGATTTTGCGAAATGTAAATTAAACAGTCAGTAGTTATCCAACAACTTCTGTGATTATCGATCGGTCATTAACGCCAATAAATCAACAGCCAACATCACCTGACGGAGGTTAATATAATATTATGTAGGTGCAATAAAGTTTCTAAGAATAACAAATACATGAGAAAATAAATAACAGCATACACTCTAAAAAGTAAATTAACAATCTTCATGCAGTATATAGACGGGGTAGTTAAAGAGGACAGATCGCCAGGATTCGCAATCCTTGCATATTTACTCGTACAACTATTACTCATTTCAGAATCGTGATCGTTTCATACATGCAAACACTTATGTAGTATAAAACGATCAATATGTAGTTGTGAAATATAGCTAATTTGATGTACTATTACTTGGTATAGTGGTGATAAAAAAATCCTAATTCGTTATAGAAATTCATGCATTTGAAATTTTGCACAAAATTTGCTTTTTCCCACCTTCATTGAAAACCGCTAGATGGAAATTGAGTAATACCATCGTATTAAAATAAATGAATAATAATAATTTAATAATCGGACAGGAATACACATGGTGAAAAGTGGACATATATATATATATATATCTTCCACAACATAACTTTTAACTGATCGCGATATATTTTGAATATCAATCTTAATTGTAGTTTTTCCTTATAATAAGACGACATTATTGCCAATACCACACATCGTGGGTATAGTTGCTCGGATGACCAGCAAATACCTAATTTTTCAGCTGTGCTGTGACGTAATAATGTACACTGACTTCCCAAATCCACATATCCTTTTAATGCATATTCATTTACCTTCAAATTTATTAAATATTTGTCGCTATCAACTTTACGTGTGGTGTTTAATGCCATAACTGACTTTTCGTAACCTTTTTCGGGCTTTGATTCTGATGATGGCTGTCGTGTATTATTGGATGATTTTAAACAGTTAGAGGAAAAGTGTCCTAATTTATTGCAATTATTACATTTAAGGATTGGTTTCGTACAATTATAGCTATAATGGCCTATTGCGTTACAATTATAGCAGGTATATACATATATATATGCCTCTGCCACCCCTTCGGGGATATGGCGTAATAGATAAATTAATCATTATTACCATCGGATTTAAGATAATCATAACACTGTGATATTTCAATAAAGTTTACTAAATGAATATTAATTAATCTTGGCCGATAATCAAATAAATTCTTATAATATTGTATCTACGGTTACACCATCATTATTCGAGACCACTTTTCTACTCTCTTTTTGTCCCACTGCATAATCTTTGCAATATCGCATCACTGGCACGCATAACACCCTTTACGCCAGTACGGAAACGTGAAAGTTGCGTAACTCAGTGATCGTTTACAGAACACTGAGACCGCGGGGCCACGAGGGCTTCTATTTAGTTTTATTATATTATTTGTATTACATTTAAGGGGTGTGCCTTAGTTTAATTTTATCATAGAAATATTTCTTATAATAATAATAATAAATATTGTGGGACACTTTTCACACAGCGCCATCTAGCCCAAAGTAAGCTAATATTAGCTTGTGTTATGGGATCTAGATAACTGATAAACATACTTATATATTTCTAAATACATACATATTATAGATAAATAACACCCAGACACCAGAATAAACCATCGTGTTCATCACACAAAGTTTTATCCTGGGTGGGAATCGAACCCTCGACCTCTTGCGTAGCAGTCGGATGCACTCCCACCGCGCCACAGAGGCAGTCAATTCTTATACAATTCTTATACATTTGTTTATAATTCGTATTGTTAATATGCTTTGTTTTTGTGTTATTATTTTGTTCTATTTAGATGGACTTATGCACTTTATCATGAACCGGTAGAATGTTACATATTTCAAATATACCGATGATATTTTCTTCATATTGCTTTTTGACCTTACTTGGGACTTTAAGTTTAAAAACCTAAAAACTAAACTAACTAACTATCTTCACGCTGTATCCCTGACGGGGTAGTCAGAGAGGACAGATCGCCAGGCTTCGCGATCCATGCATACTTCTTTCGCTTCTTCGAGATGCATCAATCGCTTCATACACGCACGTCTGGGTATCCGAGTACTTTTGACCTTTCCGTTTTTGAGCAATCTGCTCACGTGGTCTTCATATGTAAGTCTCGGCCTACCCTGACTCCTTCTACCCTCTACTTTTGAACAATATATATTCTTCGTCAATCGTTCCTCACTCATTCGTTTAAAAACCTAACTTGTAATTTCAGTATTTTATCAATATATGTTTTGAAAGTTCGTCCGTACCTTGTGATACCATACGATATAATAGATTCCACCATTGCCACATACATATTCAGTAGATATTTGAACGGTACTTTTGGTTTAATTATATTAAATTTGCTAGTATTGCTCTAAGTTTGTCTCAGATTGAGACTATGTGATTACTCCGGGTCAATCTGTTGTCTACTATCAACCCAAGATAAATGCTAAGATGCTCATACGATGCATTCAAGGGGGAATCCACTGGCTCCAGAGAACAAAGCATTTTTGTAACTTGTGATAGCATTCATGAAGTTTATAAATGCTATGCCCAGTTGGACATAATATACCTTGTCATATTCTCCTAACAGTTTTCCGATTCTTCGCGCAGGAAAGCACAGTCTGGACTTCTGCAACCTTTACCGGTGTTACTAGTCCTTGATTCGGTGAGAGAGCTCTTCATGCTGTTAGTTCAGCAGCTCGTGAAAGTATGAGCGCCATCTCTCCTTCAACGCGAGGTCTTCGCATAGGATGTTGCCCTCACTATCTTTGAGCCTGAAATGCGCCAATTTATAGATAAGCTTCTGCCCCTCAGTCATTTTCAACTAAAAATGTGTTTGAAGTGGTAACGTTTGGGTACAGCTTTCTTAGTGGCGCTTTTTGCAGCTTCACACGTCCTTCAGGGGATCCGAAGCTTCCTACTTCTAAAGAGGGCTTTCTACTCCGTGATCTCTTGTTCCGCGGCATATGACCTTCATCGCTCCAATGATATCTGCCTGATTCCTGTCCTCGTAATCTTGGGCTGGTCGCTTTCAGTGTCAGTGCACTTGACACCAATAGCTGCGGTGAACTCTTGGGACATAGTTTTATATAGCAGCCACCATCTAATGTGGCACCGCTCGGCACGTTTTCCTTTAAGGATCAGACAGAGATCCATGATTTGGGGGATTTTAGTTTTTAATTTAATTTTAAAACTTACAAATGTATTTGTTTCCTTTGATATATTTTTTATGTACAAATGTGAATTTCCCTCTGAGATCAACTTCTTTTTTGTATTCCATAAGAATGAGACGGGTCTTTTGATCTTTCTCTGAAATAATGTATTCGCCTCTTCCTTTAATTTTTATGAGCATAACTTCTGAAATTTAAAAAAAAAACAGTGTCATTGTGCTAATTCTGACAACTGATAAACATTGGAAATAACTTTGAAAACATTTAGTATACTGACAATAACCTAATTACATATTTCACGTGGACGAGCGAGATTTGAAGTAATTTGAACCCGCGTCCTTTCACAACCCAGGGCAAATGAAATATTCTACCATAAACGTCTCAGGACGATTCTACTGCTAGCTAAAATTTGGTATAGTTTGACCACGACCGCTGTACCGCTCACTGCATACAATTTTGTACGCAGTGAGCGGTACGGCGGTTGTGGTTTAAATTAGGTTTCAAAGTAGTAATTTTTTCATCATCATCATCATTAACGTCGATATCGGTCAATTTTTGAAGTGAAAACCGCGAACGCGTCTATTATTATAAATAAATTATTAATAACTTTAGTTTTCACTTCTCTTGGTACTCCCGGAGTGCAACCCGTAGTTTTTTAAATACTTTTTCTATTCTTTTCTAGCAGTTTGCTGATGTTTTATAAATAATCATGTATCCGTTGTCTTGATCACAAACTTATATAAATAAAAATAAACAAAGATCCATCACGCCTTATCCCCGATGGGGTGGCAGAGGCATATTATATGCCCACTTTTCACCGTGTGGATTCCTGACCCACGTAATAGGTGGTGAGCCCATTGCCGTGTTGAAATAGACAGATGCAGGTTGTCCCTATCTGCTGTTGAAATTTTTCAAGCCGCCCATAAGGCCTTCAACCAGGCTTAACGACTGCCATTTTACTGGAAACCGGGACCAACGGCTTAACGTGCCTTATGAAGCACGGAAACGCTCGCAAATGTAAATGCCACAAAGTGGTCACCCAGCCGAGTACCAGCCATAGTGAAAGTTGCGTAACTCAGTGATCGTTTACAGAACACTGAGACCGCGGGGCCACGAGCGCTTCTTTACAAACTTATATTCGGTTAATATGGGCTAGACGGTGTTATGTAAGAATGTAAATATTTATTTGATACTTACCCATCGATTCAGCAGCATGTGCTTTTGCATCAATCACAAAGTTTTCGACTTCGTATTGAAAATCAAGGAGTAACTTAGGACAGCGTAAGATATATTCATATGCCAGCGGCTCTTTGGAAACCACTCTGCAAATAGAAAAAACGGTATGTCTAGAGACTCCCCCACATTAGTGCGTTATTTATCGATCGCTAATATATCGGATGCGTTATTGCGACAATGTGTTTGGATTCTTTGCACATAAGTGAGAGATTACAGTTTGATAATTTTATTTGGTAATCATTCAAACTACAGAATCTTTTCTACGGATCTTTTATAAGAGAATCACTATCTATTGCTGAAAACTGCATTAAAATGTGTCGAGTACTCGAGTGAGCGAACAGACAGCGGAAGCAACTAATTTTATAACTATCAGTTGTCAGTAGTCAGAGAGGACAAATGGCAAGGCTCCGCGATCCATTCTTTCGGTGGGTCTGGATTACTTTTGACCTTTCCGTTTTTGAACAATCTACTCAAGTGGTTTTCATTGTAAACACTGACTCTTTCTACCCTCTACTTTTGACGATATATATTCTTCGTTTGGAGGGATACTCTAGGACTACTAGAAGGGAAATTAATTGACTTGGTCAGTTATTTGTTACAGGTGGTCAAAAAGGCGAACTATGTCCGCGTCACCGCTGTGAAACCTGTAAATGCACGCGTAAATCCGAGTGTACCCAAAACGTAGACCGGATCCTGTCTTCAAGGCTCTTAAGATGGTGACATCAGATTTCATCTCGGACGTACATACATATCCCAGGTCGTTGCTACTATGTTCAACAACTTCAGCAACTTATCTACTATGCTTCGTGAAGTAGGATGCTATTTTTATCTTCCTGACTTCTGCACCGATTCATTGCGAGTAGATTTCAGATAATATCAATCATACCGAAACAGATCTTTCTAGTTTTTTTTTATACTGTCGTGGCTATCGAGCACACTTCCTGCAGCCTGTGGAAAAGTCAAAAGATCACTCGCGCTGTCGACCCATTGCCATGTTGAAATTTTCTTAAGCTGCGCATAGGGTTTTTGCTTTGCTGCTTTGCTAAATAACGACAACGTGGCACCCGGAATCAACGACTTAACGTGTGTTTTGAAGAACGAAATAAATTAAAACGTCAACCTTTATGAGGTATAAACAAGCATAAGATGAAACGCAGTGATAGTTTCCAGAATACTGAGCTAGCTGGATTATCAGCACTTCAAAACTAAAACACGTGGAAAAATCTTCGTCTTTATTTGGAATCTAATTGAGTTTTATTCATAGTCCTGTTTCAAGTTTTTAATCATAATTATGTTTCATAAATATTTTTGACCTCTTTAAAACTTAGGGCATATCCAAAATGCAAATACTCCTCTAGATGGGTACAGGATCAAAGAATATTTTATGCGCTTTGGACTGCGCATCGAGATTTCCATTTATAATAACTTTTGACTCGAAAGCTACGACAGTCTTTTAATACAGTATTCACTTAAAATACACGGCCGTATCTATGACACTACCATATCCCATTTATTTTATTTATTTATTTAAACTTTATGCACAAAGAAAGTACATTGGCGGACTTTGTTATTTCACTGTGGAACGTAGTTTTTTCAAAATTTTCACCATAAAACATGTGTCTGCCAGCATATTGGGAAGGTTTGGGATTAGGGAATCGGCTTTACCACGCTGGCCAGACGCTATTGGCACAGAATTTTATTTAAAACCTCGTCAGTTTTTCAGCAGATGCACTTATTTACAAGTGGACGCATGAGCTCAGAAAGTACGTTAGGGTTTCATCGCACCTCATTCATTCACTAAATATATAAGGTATATTCAATAATAATAAATTAAACTTACCTTAATACTTCAATTACACAATTTTTTGCTCCTGTCAGTGTTACATTGGTTTGTACATAATGGATAGCACCGAAATCACCACTAACCTTCTCCGCGTAATATGGATCTAGAGGATCAGTTAAATCTTTGATACCAGATGTAACTGCCTGGTATATCTTATTTGCCGCTTTTGTTAAACATTCGGTTTCATTCACATGGCATGTTTTATTACCTGAAACAAAGAATATAAATAGTTAAAAATCTATTTATAAGCAAGCATTTTAATTGCGCTATAAATATAAGACGACACTTCTGGTATATTAATAAGCTATTTTCAAGCGTATGCTGAAGTAATAAGGTACATTTTACTTACTCACACTTTGGACTGAGTTGAGCAGAACTGATGTAAGCACAAAATAAATGATTTCAACGCTACCCATTTTAGCTCATTTATTGGCAAAATAATGTTGTAAACTAGAGGAGGTTTGTAGTAACTCCTCAATTTATAGGTATTTTAAGTTTGTTATCTTTTTTTTACATTTTCTTCATGTTACACGGTAAGTCCGGCTGTATTTGATGACCTCTGCATTTTGAAGTCAGTCCTTTATCCCAGAAGGGCTCCGTACTGTGGGCCCACGTTATCAATTTCCTTTAAACGTAAAAGGTAAGCCTATTGCAATGTTGAAATTGCACACGTTCCAAAATGAATGAAAAACGGGTGCTGTAGACACACATGGGACCCATTCAATGTATACCACGCAGGCTCACATAAATAGATTGCAAGTTAATAAAAAGTATATGTAAAAAGGTATGGTAGCTTTTAGACTTCTAAACCCTAATGTTTAGAAAATTATTTTATATTTGTTTATTTGTTCATGTACACACTAATAATAAAGAAAATAACAGTATGAGGAGACATAAGTACAATGGTACTGCTTATTTCTAAAAGAAATATCTCCCAGCAGACCGGCGACATGAGAACGTGAAGATATAAAAAAAGTCAAGTAAAAGTGTGTAAATAGAAGAGTAGGATAGGATTTAATTAACACACATACCTAAGAGCGTAGTATAAAAAAATAATTTATCAATAAACTTACATACTTACAAAAACATAAAATATCAATAAAATTACATACTTACAAATATATAAAACATCAATAAACTTACATATATAAATAATTAGGTTTACAGTGAAGAGATATAGTGTTCACGGACTTTCCTTTTAAACGTAGTAATAGTTTTACTGTCTCTGATAGCAGGCGGAAGAGAGTTCCACAATCTGACCGCATGTATTGTGAAGGAGTAGGAGTAGAAATCGGTTTTGGGCTTAGGAAATTTGAGATTCGTGCGTAGGTTTGATCTGCAGGGAGCGTCAGGAGAACGAACAAACGAGAACCGCTCCCTCAGATACGAAGGTGAAGATAGATTGTACAGTATATTAAAAAGGAGGCTGAGAATTCGAGTGTTCCGGCGAAGACGGATCGGGAGCCACTTGAGCTCTTTGCGAAGATGAGAAACGTGATCATACTTTCTAAGATTGAAAATAAAGCGTATACATACATTTTGCAACCTCTCAAGTGTATCTAGAAGCTCCTCAGTGGCGTCCAAATAGCAAGCATCAGCGTAGTCAATAATGGGTTGAATAATGGCTTGAGCAAGATTGATTTTCGTCCGTAAAGGCAAGAAGCCCTGGAGGCATCTCAAAGAATGAAAGGAAAAATGCACCTTCTTGCTGCCATTGTTGATATGGGCGCTCCAAGATAGCGTGGTGTCCATAATCACCCCTAAATTCCTCACGGTGTCTGAGTATGGTATCTGAGTACCAGCCAAAAGTACAGGATTCAGTCCAGACACCGGAAGATTACTACATTGGTATTTACTTCCAATAACTATAGCTTGTGACTTCGTCGGGTTAATGCGCAATCCGACCGAATTGGCCCAGTCGCTAAGTCTATCCAAATCCCTGTTTATAGATGATATACCAGAGAGGGCTCTATGGTATATCATCTATAAACAGGGATTTGGATAGACTTAGCGACTGGGCCAATTCGGTCGGATTGCGCATTAACCCGACGAAGTCACAAGCTATAGTTACAGCTACAGACGCCCGTCTGTAGTCGAAAAATGTCGGTATAGCTGCAGATCATCAGCATAGAGATGGAAATTTTTGGAGATAAGACTCGTAGCAGAGTTTATAAAGATGGAAAATAAAAGAGGAGAAAGAACACCGCCCTGAGGAACGCCCGCAGATAGCCCACACTAGACCGAGGATGTCTGACCGATACGAACGCACTGGGAGCGCCCCCGAATGTAAGAGTCAAACCAGGATAAAGCAGAAGGGGAAATATTGATGGATCTCAATGTACCAAGAGGTATATCAGAAGCGACGGAATTGAAAGCACTACTAAAGTCGAGAAGAATTAAGAGGGTTAACTCTTTCCGCTCCATAGCCCCACGGATGTCATCTGTTACTTTGATGAGCGTAGTGACAGTACTATGCCCAGTACGAAATCCAGACTGAAATGGGCTAAGGAAGTTAGAAGATAACAAAAAGACGGATAGCTGACAATTAACAATATGCTCAAGGACTTTAGAAAGAAAAGGAAGAATCGAGATTGGTCGATAATCAGTCAACAAGAAGGGATTGGTTGTTTTGGGTAAAGGTATAACATACGCTGACTTCCAAACCGCAGGGAAGGAGCCAGACAATAATGAGAAATTGTATATGTGAGTGATGACGGTAAGTACTATAGGGAGAATAGGGAGAATCATCCTTGAGCAAATGCCATCGATACCCGAAGCAGATGATGAAATAGAAAGAAGAGATCTCTTAACGTCGGCCACAGACACCGAGTGAAACTCAAAAGAAGTAGTCCGTGGTACAGGCACACCCGAAAGATTTAATTGGTAAGAGTGTCCGTCCGTCTGTACGCATCTGTTTCTTAGGTACCATAAGAGATAGAGACAAACGGTTTGCGGCATTCAAATCAGGATACCATGATGACCACGATTTTGAAGTTTCTACCACTTCCAGTTTTGAAACTGGTTTCGGTTTAGAAGACGGCTGATTCCTTCGCTACGATCGCGAAGAGAACGTTACTTATTTTCATATGACAATAGGTGGTTCGACTCGACGACGTGACTTTTTGTTATACTTAAGTAACTAACTAACTATCTTCATGCTGTATCCATGACGGGATAGTCAGAAAGGACAGATCGTATCGATTATATCGATCGATTATATTTAGGTTGCCAACACTAAGACAATTTGTTGCTGGTCTAAAATTGTAATTATCTTCATAACTAACTATCTTCACGCTGTATCACTGACGGGGTAGTCAGAGAGGACAGATCACCAGACTTCACGATCCATGCATACTTCTTTCGCTTCTTGTAAATTCATCAATGGCTTCATACACACACGTCTGGGTATCCGAGTACTTTTGACTTTCCGGTTTTGAGCAATCTGCTCACGTGGTCTTCATATGTAAGTCTCGGCCTACTCTTGTTATAATTATCTAGTCAAAATTCAGCTGATGGAAGACTACAGTGTAATTTAAAGATTGTGGCAATTAATCGTGACCCTCGAGTTAAAGGCCTATTGATATGCCTCTTAACACTTCGCTTAAAAAATTCCGGTTCGTCAGGTTGTATAAATAAAAATTAATGGCCAAATGTGTTGCTAAGCACAAAACTCAAGAAGGCTGGACTTCATAACAAATAATAATAAGTACAGAAGTGTTACTCCAGCTACAAACGCGACTTGTAAATCTGGCTTTACAGCCAGATATTTATTTTCATCGGCTCTATCCATAATGTGAAGCCGCGACATGGTGATCGAATTAACGCCAAAAAAATGGTAGAGCAAGGTAGGCTTTGTACCTGATAGTTTACGTCGCTTAGTTATAAAAGTGAAAAAAAAGCACTTGTTTAATCATTGGTTCATATCATAGTCACCCTTGGGACAAGTGGTAGATCTTACGGAACTCCCTGAGTGCTGTTATTTAACAGTGAAGTAACCGCTGGTGAAGCATCTTAAGAGTATCACAGGATCCACCCCGACCAGTGGTGGATAACAGGGAACTTCTGCGTGCCATTCGAGCTACTAGTGGATCAAGTTCTTGGATCCTACAGGGCAGAGGGATTTGTCTGCCTGTACGTGTCAGTTATGGACGCCTATAGGAGGCTAAAAGCTAGTAACATGCATCTTGCAAAAATCGTCATTATGCCATTTTTTGCAAGTTTATGTAATATTCTTCAAGGTGACAAAAATTTTATATTAGTTTGTATTCATTTTTGCTCAGTTTTCGTCTTAGCACCTCTTAGTGCGATACATTTACAAAAAGTACAAGCATTATAGGATTTTTAAGGCCCTGGTGAGCTTTGCACCGCCTTAGATTAGGTTTCATAGGAAATTTTATGGCAAAAATAACATTTTCAAAGTTCTTATTTTTTGTTCACTACTTTTTTTACTTATTCTGCTATTCTGGCTAGAGTTAAGTCTAAGAAATTTAAGATTTTCGCATAAAATTAGAGAATTTAAGAATACTTAACCATATTAATATTTTCTAAAGTAACTTTAGCGCTTTTGACAATTTAAACTTTTGCACTTTATGATGCTTGACATTATTATGTTAACAGAATGCGTGCAGCAAATATCGTCAACGAGGAGGTAAAAACTAAGTATCGTATAAAGGGCAAGTCCTTGAAAACGCACAAAACACTACTTGGTGTTTTAAAAATGCTATGGCACTGGTGTCATTGAATTGTCAAAAATTATTCATATTATTTATATATTTTCAGTTTCTTAAAGAATGGATCTATAACAACACCACGCGCTATTTACCTAAAATAATATTTTTTTTTTGTGTAAACTTATCGACAACATTGATAAAATCAGCAATATCGGCCTTTCGTATTTTGTCTCTGTCAGCTAAATCGTTGTTATAATTGAACACATTTTTGGTTAAAATTGGAGACAAAAGTATAGATAATTCTTTTACTACAATAATTTTATTATTGATTCAAATTTAAAGCAACAATTAAACATCTCTCATTTTCTTACAGAAGTTTGTTCCTACATTTTAGTATGGAAAAGTAGCCTTCATTTTAAGGATTTATTTTAGAATACGTAACCGGAAAAAATTCAGTGCCGTCCACAAATTCAAGGTGAGAGCACGTTGGTCTGATGTTTATCTCGAGTTCTATTGTTCCGCGATGTTTTGAAAATGGAACTGAATTTGGGTGGGTTGCTAGTGTCAGAAATCTGATAGTTATAATGTTAAGTCTAGTTTAGTCTAGTTATCATGACAATATTGTAAGCACAAATAACATTTACTGTGATAGCCCTGTAACAAAAATTACGCAACCATTAAATGTTGGAAAGACTGTAGTTTATTGTGATGAAATTGGCAAGAGTTTTAGGTTATCACTTAATTCAACATCTGGGTAACTCGGTTATAACACTTTCATTTCCTGGGGCATCCTACTCTCAAATAATTAATAAGGTATTAACCAGTACACATTGCCCACAAACAACAATAGTGATACTTATTGGCAGAAGAGATAATGTGAACATTAAAACTATCATAAAGTTTTATGAATAGTTGTCAAACATGCAAGTTAAACAGGTTATACTGTCTACACTGCCATATAGCAAATCTTTTACACAAATTGAAAATAACATTAGATACAATATAAATAGAAAGTTACATACCTTGACCACACATTATAGGAATATAGAATTATTTGACTGTAATCCTTTATTACAGGATTATTATTTTTTGACATTATATAGTTGTTTACTATCAAATTTTTTACGACGTCAGATAGCTGTATTGTTATCCAATTTTTTATTGAATCAAGCCAAATTATTGGCTTATAAACCAGCTCCTTTTGAGCGTATTAGGAATGACTTACTAACTTGAGAAATTATCTCAAAAAACTAGTTTGTAAGACAACAGGTAAAAAATCTGGCCATGGTTATAGGTCTTTTGAGCCCATTGAGTCAATTTGTTTTAAAGACACTGAAAATAATATTTGTTGTCATAATTCTGAGTATATCAACAATACTTCTAGTAGTTTAAACTTAGTTCACCAAAATATTGAAGGCATATCTGAAAAACTACTACAAATAGAACTTTATATAAAGGAACACAATGTTCACATTTTTTGTATTACAGAACATTGGTTAAAAAGTCATGAACTATTGTTCAACAATGAATTCTATTCACTTAGCAGTGCGTTCTCTAGAAAGAACGCTATTCGTGGTGGTTCTCTTATACTTGTATCTAATAATTTAAAATGTAAAGAACGTAAAGATATTGTGGCCCTTTCTATTGAGCGTACTGCAGAATTGTCCTGTGTTGAGCTTGAGCAACTCATTGTCCTCTGTGTCTACAGTCCTCCAGATAGGGATTATAATTTATTAGAAACTGTAATGGAAAATGTATTAAAGCGTTTGTTCACTAGTAGAAAACATGTTGTGGTGTGTGGGGATTTTAATTTTGATTTACTATTGCAGTCTTCGAATGTTTTTAAAAATTTGTTTAAATCTTTTGGCTTACAAAATTTATTTTGTGAGCCAACTAGAATCACCGCACATTCTAAAAAATGTATAGATAATATATTCTGCAACTGTGTATCAACAACAAGGGAGATACTAAGTAACTTTCCATCAGATCATCTTGGTCAGAAAGCAGCATTTCCTATTGATGTCACTTCTAAAAAGAATAAAATTGTATGTAGGCCAATGAGTGCACATCGACTTAAACAATTTAATGTTAATGTTTCAGCAAAAGTCACTCATATTGACTTTAATCAGGAAAATCCAAACAGCTTATATGACTCCTTATTTAATACAATTAAAGCTGAGTACAACAAAATATTTAAATCAAAAACATTTTATAAAAATAAAAACTTGCTATTTTGTGAGTGGGCAACTGCAGGAATTTACAAAAGTAGGGCTAAGTTGTACGAACTATATGGTATGAAGCAATTTAATTTTGATCCTGCCTTTATTCAATATGTTAAAATTTATTCTAAGACCTTTAAAAAGGCCTGTGCTGCTGCCAAGTCGTTACATATAAGTAATAAAATTAAAGAGTCAAAAAACAAGGCAAAAATGACTTGGAATGTAATCAATACTGAAATCGGTCGATTACTACCCCGTGATAATAACATTGAGTTAATTATAAATAACGAAGTGTGTAATAATAAATTAGATATAGCACAAACTTTTAACAACTATTTTATAGACATACCCGCGAAAACAACTAGCTCCTTAAATTATTGTCCAATAAAAGCTCAACGCATGCTTGGGGGCAGCGTGGATCAGTGTAGTGTCTTATTTGGCTTCAAATATGTAAACCCCAACGATATCATTAAAGTATTCGGTCGATTTAAATATTTTAAATAGTGTATGACATTTTGTAAGCGCCGTTAAAATGGTCTATGCAAAATAAAGACATTTTTTTTTTTTTTTTATTCAAGTCACTTAACACAAAAAAGACAGCTGACTTGTGGGGTATTTCTGTAAAATTGATTGAGTCTATCATTGTTAATATATCACCACATCTAGCTGAAATATTTAATAAATGTGTTGATAAAGGAGTGTTTCCAGATTTAATGAAACACAGTAAAGTAATACCTCTATTTAAATCTGGATCCAAAACCGACCCTGGTAATTTCAGACCAATTTCAATATTACCAGCCATTAGCAAAATTTTTGAAAAAATTAAATTGCTACAATTACAAGCTCATTTTAATTTAAATATGCTATTACACAAGGAGCAGTATGGGTTCACAAGGGGTCGTTCTACCATTCATGCAGGTGTGACACTTCTGAATCATATATATGACGCCTGGGAGAATAGACAAGATGCTATTGGTGTATTCTGCGATCTCTCCAAAGCATTTGATTGCGTTGACCATAAAACACTATTGGGAAAACTCTTTTATTATGGTATCAAAGACTCACTGAACCTTGTTGCCTCCTACCTAAATGATCGAATACAACATGTTGATGTCAATGGAATTCGCTCCCCTGAAGCATCTGTTGCTATGGGCGTACCGCAGGGATCAATTCTCGATCCGTTTCTATTTTTAATTTATATTAACGATCTGCCATTCTATATACAGAACTTGTGCGACATTGTTCTATTTGCTGATGATACGTCACTTATTTTTAAAGTTGATCGCACGCTTAGTAATTTTAACGGCGTAAATAGTTCACTTGCCCAAGTTGTAGATTGGTTTACGACCAATAATTTGCTACTAAACGCTAAGAAGACAAAATGTATCAGATTCAGCATGCCTAATGTCAGGAATTGCGGTACTCTTTTGTACTCCATATATAAATGGAGTGTCTCTTAGAGAAAAATTTAAAGAAATTGGCATTTTAACGGTTGCATCACAGTATATATTTTCAAATATTATGTTAGTTAAACAGAACATACATTTATACAATAGACACAGCGACATACATTCGATAAATACTAGAAATAAGCATAAATTAATTGGAACGCATCATCGTTTACAAAAGGTTCACGACTCTTTTGCAGGAATTGGCGTACGACTATATAATAAGATTGCTTTAAACATTATGAACCTGCCGTTACATAAATTTAAGGGGAAATTAAGAGGCACCTCTTGAAAAGGGCCTATTACACAACTAATGATTATTTGAACGATAAAAATAAATGGAAATGAGTTGTTTGTTCTTCGCTTGAGCTATTTAGGATTCGAATGAATCTTGTGATACTCGTATGCCTTGTATCTGCATATATATGTTGTATTTTTACATCTCTACATTATTAATAATTTGAAACGTCTGACAACTAAAGGTTTCTAAATTGCCTGCGTTTAGTCCTGGTATTAACTAATAAACAATGTAATTTGAGTTTGTTATTGTGTGAGCACCATGTAGACTTATTTATTTCTTTGAAATTGACATGATAGTTGCTGTGCAGTTTTTGAGTATGTCATGCTCGCCTAAGTGTCCTGGCAGTGGTGGCGTATGTATCGGGTCGCCTTATTCATTATAATACGGTTGAGTAGGGCGATGGCTGATATAATGCGTCATACCTGTGAACGGGTGCCGTCTGTTGGGACTGGTCAGCTCATAGCTGTTATAGCAATTATTACAAATAATCTTATTTATATTTAAGGTAAACTTAAGTTTAGTCGACTGTTCTCACATAAATCCAAAGGAACAATGTAAGTGTAATTTTAATGTTGTAAGCCATTCCTACATTTTAAAATGATATCCATTGACTTTCTTGCCAGATTCTTCTTCTTCAAGGGTAGGCTGCCCTTAGAACCAGCAACTATAATCGCTCTAATTTTGATATGATTTAAACACAACATTGATTTTGTTTTTTTGTTTGTATAAATTCATTACTATATAATTGGTCAAATATCATGTTATTCAAACTAATGTAATTACTGGCGTTTAGAAAAGAGTGGCAATGAGTTTTATTGCCAGGTTCTTCCTCAGGCTCTACCTATTGCTTTGCGAATCTGGCAGTAAATGTAAATGTAGAAGCAATATTCTTGACGTTCATAAGTGTTACTTTGTGACCTAAATGAATAAAGATTTATTATTATTATTATTATGTTTGAACTAGTAGATAATTTACGTATATGTACCTAATGTATTATGTCATATTATCTTAAATTTTTCATTTCTTTTATCATCATCATCATTAATCCCTGCGGCGCCCGTTACCCACGCCCCTTTTTGAGTATTATTTTATGAATTTTTAGTTGAAGTAGATGCGGGTTTTATGTTTGAATGTTTATCACTATCCGAGCGTTGGTCCCGGTTGCGACCGAAAACCACGCAACAAAGTATTTGATCAATTTTTATTAAAGTAGAGGTTCAATGTTTAAATTTTCTACGTCACTTGAGCGTTAGTCCTGGTTGCAACCGAAACCTTGACGAATTTCTGAGAATTTGATGAATTTGTGATTGGAAAAGATGCTGATTCGATGGTTGGAATGTTTAACGTCATCCGAGCGTTAGTCCCGGTGGTAACCGAAACCTTAATGAATTCTACATACATATTGTCACGCCTTTATCTCCGAAGGGGTAGGCAGAGGCATATTAAACGCCCACGTTTCACCGTATACACTTTCGTCCCACGTAACAGGTGGTGAGCCCATTGCCGTGTTGATATGGACAGGCGCAGGCTGCATCGACCTGCTGTTGAATTTTTTTAAGCCGCCCATAAGGCCTTCAACTTGGCTTAACGACTGCCATTTTATAAGCAACCGGGACCAACAGCTTAACGTGCCTTCCGAAGCACGGGACTGGGGTGGGTCTAAAGGGCCGAATAAATTTAATAAAATAAATTAATTAATTCTAATGAATAAAATAGGTAATTAATGAATTTGTGTTTAACATAGGTGCAGGTTCGATGTTTGAATGTAAAACGCCATCCGAGCGTTAGTCCCGGTTGCAAGTCAAACTCTTACGTTTCTTCCAAGTATAGGATGAATTTGTGATTGAAATAGATGCCGGTTCGATGTTTGAATATTCAAAGTCATTCGAGCGTTAGTCCCGGTCGCAACCGAAACCTGCAAGGGTTTAGTTTTCGGGAATTTGATGGATTTGTGGTTAGAATAGCTCCTCGGATGGGTGACCACTTTGTGGCATTTACATTTGCAAGCGTTTCCGTGCTTCGGAAGGCACGTTAAGCCGTTGGTCCCGGTTGCCAGTAAAATGGCAGTCGTTAAGCCTGGTTGAAATTTTTGGAAAAATTTCAACTTTCATCAAGTCTATTTCAACACGGCAATAGGCTCACCACCTATTACGTGGGACAGGAATCCACACGGTGAAAAGTGGGCATATAATATGCCTCTGCCACCCCTCCGGGGATAAGGCGTGATGGATATTTATTTATTTATTTTATTTGAATAGCTACCATCTTTGTGATTGGAATATCTTCAAACATTGAAGGCATCTGAAGGTTCAATGTTTGAATGTTCAACGTCATCCGAGCGTTAGTTCCAGTTCCAAATGAAACCATAACAACTTTTTGAGTATTTAATGAATTTCAGTTTGGGTGCGGCTTCAATGTTTAAATGTACAGCGTCATCTGAGCGTTAGTTCCGGGTCAACACAAACCTTTAGAAGAAATTTCTGAGTGTCAAATGAATTTGTGATTGAAATAGAGACGGTTCGATGTTTGACTGTTCAACAAGGTCCGAGTGTTGATCCCTCATCCAAGAATCGACAAGGTATCATTGGTGTATTACAGAATATATCGCGGGTAAACAAAATAAACGTGCGATATGTGTTGCGTCTGTATCAAATGTCAGTTAAAAATTAAGATTCAGAACCTGGATCCAAACTGGACCTTCAACCAAAAAACACGCACTGCACCGTGTGTCGAGTAACCGTAGCATTTCCCATACTTCGCATTGCCTGATCACTATTTCAGGCACCAATGGCGATGGTGGAGCGCTACAAGCCACATTTGTCGTTCAGGGAAAAAGCATTAAAAGCATGTCAGCTTTTTCTTGGGCCTTATGAGAAAGTGGTTCATGCGGGTACCGCAGCTGTGGCGACAGGCATTGA
This sequence comes from Thumatha senex, assembly GCA_948477245.1. Lineage (NCBI taxonomy): Eukaryota > Metazoa > Arthropoda > Insecta > Lepidoptera > Erebidae > Thumatha > Thumatha senex. The sequence continues at coordinate 6,393,969 of OX419750.1, read as the reverse complement.
CGTTGACCTACACAGCATTGGTCGGTTGCCAGTATCCACGACTGTGCTGCCCGTTAGATGCTACGTAAGCAGGTAGCGAGTTTTACGGCTGTGTCTTGAAGGCCTACAGTGGCCCTATTGGCTCTTTTGAATGCCACCTTGAGGTTATAAATGTTATATCACGCACCGCCCGAGCCCTAACCCATCGACTGTTTTGTTGAACAACCTCTGCGTATTCAGATCTTGCCAGTAATAACAGAGGCACTATCCGATGGGGTCTTTTCTGCAAAGCAAAGCTCTTTGGGATGTAAAATAGTCGTGAAAACCGTCATAGTTTGCCGACGAGTAGTGTCATAATCATCGCCTCCACTACATGTGTAGTGGAGGCGATGATTATGCATTAGGCAGTATATGACACACCGAACAGAAGGACCCTGTATACACCGAGCGTGACCGCCGGGACCCCGCACCGGTCACCATCTGGTACGACGATTTATATCGAGATTTTGCACGACGTGGTGGGATAGTTGCGTGAGATGGTTATTTATGGTACGCGGAATAGTATACTTGGGTAACTGTACTATGCCGCGGGCTTTAGAGACTTGACACAGCTGTACGACGGTACCTAGTCGGACCAACCCATTGTACCACCTGGCACTGGTATGGGAGTTAAAGCCACCCCGTGGGTATCTTATAACGACGGAGCCTCGTCAACATTTGGCAGGTGCGCCGCTTGTTAAGGCCCTGAACATCTTGATGACATTTTATTGTATAATATCGTTTCGATAGTTTTAATCTGAAATATACGTAAATGCTCGTCTTTAAAATCCATATTACCTATTACACACGTTATTCAATTATATTAAAAACTAGACAATCTTAAAAAAAAAATACATTATTACCATTAGACTCAAAAAGCACACACTGTGGCCCGACCCTTTCTAGGTAAGCGGTGACAGCAGGCAGCCACCACGTAGCTAACAATCGGAAAACAAAAACCAAATGGATAAGTTACATTGCCGGTTTGTTGTGACATTCATATACATTTAAATTTTGTAAGGACAAACTCGAAATTTTGTAACATTTTGTAAGGACGAACTCGCGATGTTCATTATATTTGTAAGAAACACTGTCCGTTCATTTATTAAAATCCAGCGTACGTATAATATACTGCGTGATGCGTTTGTGTGAATTGAAAATATGAATGTGGGTGTACCACGGAGTAGAGAATAAAAGCGGAGCTGCCGCAAGGGCAACTGAGTTCTGAGCCACCAAGCGAGTTGTTACGTCACAGAGTGGGCGGAGCCACGCGCCACAGTTTCATGTAAATCGTTGCTGTGCTTGGTTGAGAGACTGAAGTTTATTTTCGCTAAATTCTTTAGTTATTGACGGTTTTCACCATTAAGTATGCAATTCTTGGATGCAAAAACGATTCAGAAACTTATTTTAATCATATTGACGGTATAACATTTCATTTGTAAGTATTTTAACTTAATAAAAATAATTTATAAAATATTTTTCTCGGATCTTATTCAAAAATGTAAATTAGAGCCATCTATGAGACAATAGATGCAAGTAACTTTTGACATGCACCTACTGAAGAAAAATAGAAAATATAATACTCAATGTATACTTTTGTAAATACGCCACATTATAATGCTTGTTCATATTTCTGCTCAAAACGACAATTATTTTTTAAGTCTGCAGCGTATTTACATGATATGACGAAATTTTAAATAAGAATAACACCATCTACCGGCGCTTAACCAACAATTTTATTGATAACACATTGTTCATTATTCTAGCGGGAGCGTTATTAGGAGTTTCATAGAAGTACATAATATTTAACTTTATTTTGTAGCTAAGTAAAAAAATATAATATTTAAAAACTAGAAATGCATGGGTAAATATCATAAAGAAACCCAGAGTAGAGAATGTTCTAGAAAAGTAGGTAGTGCTATTGTTGCGAGTAGACAAACTAAAATGTTCATTGGATCTTTAGTTCGATATGTGTTGCACGATTATGTCGCTAGATGGATTTACAATTAGGGACGAGTTAAAGACGGGGTTAACCGCCCCTTTTCCCCCGCGGCCCCATTTCCCACCCGCAGTTTGGCACGCGTTTCACTAAAGAGAAATTTGCTTGCTACATCTCCGTTCTTCAGAATCATGGGGTGTACAATCACAAATTCCCACGCCTGCAAACGCACCACTTAAAACTTCTGTTTTAAGGGGTGCGGTTTTGCTCCGGTCGGAGTTATTTTTACGAAATACACATAAAGTAATTTATTTAATATTTCGTACAAAGTGGATGTAAAAAACTGAATTTTTTAGTGCACATCACGGTTAGTTCAATGTTTTCACGCCTAATATTACAAAGTGTTGGTAAGTTTGGATACAATAACTACATGGGTGAAACCACACAGAGCCTAAAGACACTATTACACATGGTGTACGCGACACGAATAAAATTATTTAGCTATATTTTTAATGTTGGTAATATGTATTTTTTTGGTTATGTTGTTTGTATGGCGGGGAGTGCGCAGGGTGCATGAGGGACCCGGGAGGTGGCGCGCGCCGCTCGCAACTGAAGAAAATGGTAAACACCCGAAGCACGCTGCGCAAAGCTGAACATAAGGGCGAAGCCACGCCTACTATACCATGAAGCCCGAGGAACAGAACCCCTTGCAACAATCGGAGTTGGTTAAGGCGGGACCGAGCACTGAAGTTTGATTAACGTCTTCGCATGAAAAACGATCGTCGTCCAGCTCAGTGATGGCTCACAAGAAACGTCTCGAATTGGAGGCAGCTAAAGCAAAAGCTGCTCTACAGATGGAACTATTAGATAAACAGTTGGCAGCAGACCTGGCTGAAATAGATGAAAAATACAGTCCACACACGTCGGAACGTGTCAGCCAAGCTGACGGCAGGGACATAGAAGAATGGCTCGAGCACAGCAAACTAGAACTAGAGAAACGGGAAAAGCAGCAGGCTAACAATTATGGAAGAACAACAAGCCTACTCTTTCCACCACAGTTATCGCCTGACGATGACGCTAATGGTCCAGTTCAACAATTATCCTGGGCAGTAAAGGAATTGGCTGCCGCTACCGCAACCACCAGCCCTAACTCTAAACTACTTAACCGCATCAGCACCCTGAGAGAACTTCCCATTTTCTTAGGGGACCCCATGGAATGGCTGTCATTTAGAAACGCCTTTGAAGAGTCAACCATGATCTGCAAATATACCGAAAAGGAAAACCTATCACGACTGCGAAAGTGTCTCCGCGGTCTCCTGCAAAGGAAGCCGTATCAGCCCTGCTGATAGGTAGTACATCCCCTGAAACAGTGATGTCAACCTTAGAACTAATGTTTGGGAACCCGAATGTGATTATATCCAAAATATTAAATAAGGTAAAAAAATTACAAGCATTACCACAAGAATATCACAAGGATATTGTACCCTTTTCTATCAAAATAAAAAAACTTTGTCGTTTCTGTGCGTGCCCTAAAACGTGAGGAATACATACAAGGTATCAGTGTAGTGAACATTGTGCTAAGTAAAATACCTACTGTACATACATACATACATACATATTTTCACGCCTTTATCCCCGAAGGGGTAGGCAGAGGCATATTTAACGCCCACGTTTCACCGTATGCATTTCTGTCCCACGTAACAGGTGGATTGCCGTGTTGAAATGTACAGGCGCAGGCTGCATCGACCTGCTGTTGAAATTTTTTAAGCCGCCCATAGGGCCTCCAACTTGGCTTAACGACTGCCATTTTATTGGCAACCGGGTCCAACGGCTTAACGTGCCTTCCGAAGCACGAAACTGGGGTGGGTCTAAAGGGCCGAATAAATTTAATAAAATGTGTCTATTTTAGATGTTAAATTTGGAAGAAATTTTGAACCCGTTGCCTTTTTAGTGAGGTGGTAACAAAAGGCTCTTAATTATAAGAATTAAGATAAATAGCACATAAGACCTTAAAAAGGTCTTAACTGCTAGACACTAATTAGCACGACCAATTAAAGTCCTGGTAGTCTCGGACTTACTTAATACCTACTGTGTTGTTATCAAAATGGGCCGACTACAGCAACCCAAACATTACACAAAGCGCGAAGCATAGACTGGATATACTATCCAACTTCCTGAGTCTAGAAGCTATGAAGACGTCTACATGCAGTGCAAACTTGATAAATACGCCATGGGACGATAAACGCTATAACTATAATCGTGATAACAATATAAAATCTGAAACTGTGCTAATACAAACGGAAAACTATAAACAAAGTGAATTTAAGTGCAATTTCTGTCATCAATCCAAACATAAATTAACAGACTGTAAAATGTTTAAAAAATCATTACGTAAAAATCGGTGGTCATATGTGAAGCGCGTAGGTATATGCTACAAGTGTTTGGAGTCGCGATACGACAGACAAACGTGCCCCGCCGCCCTATGTGACGTAGACGGATGCGGACAATCTCACCATCGTCTGTTACATTTTGTACATAATAATAGCACAGCCGAAAGACATACAGTCGGTCGACGAAGCTGTCTAGACAGAGCAATCGTGCGGGGGACAAGGGACGAGACGCGGGAGGGTTTGTCCCGAGCTGCGAACAAAATGTTGTTAGTAGCTCGGGACAGTCTTTCAGGGCTGACGCATTCACGACCGCTTGCTATGATTTTCGAAATTTTGTATAGATTTCTTTAATTCATGGGGTTTTTAATATTCTAAATACAAATTTCGTGTTCATTTTGCAATCCAATATGGCCGCCGCGCCGTGGATATAAAATTTCATGTTGGGTATCGTATAAGGGGTTTTTTAGTAGGCTAAAATAAATAAAATAAATAAATATCCATCACGCCTTATCCCCGAAGGGGTGGCAGAGGCATATTATATGCCCACTTTTCACCGTGTGGATTCCTGTCCCACGTAATAGGTGGTGAGCCCATTGCCGTGTTGAAATAGACAGACGCAAGTTGTGGCTACCTGCTGTTGAAGTTTTTCAAGCCGCCCATAAGGCTTTCAACCAGGCTTAACGACTGCCATTTTACTGGCAACCGGGACCAACGGCTTAACGTGCCTTCCGAAGCACGGAAACGCTCGCAAATGTAAATGCCACAAAGTGGTCACCCATCCGAGGACCAGCCATAGTGAAAGTTGCGTAACTCAGTGATCGTTTACAGAACACTGAGACCGCTAGGCCACGAGCGCTTCATAGCATTTGCATTTTAGTAGGCTAAGTATGAATTTCGTGTTAATTTTGCAATCCAATATGGCCGCCGCGCCGTGGTTATAAAATTTCATGTAGGGTATCATATAAGGGGTTTTTTGGTATGCAGAGTACGAATTTCGTGTTAATTTTGCAATCCAATATGGCCACCGCGCCGTGGTTTTAAAATTTCATGCTGGGTATCGTATAAGGGGTTTTTTGGTATGCTGAGTACGAATTTCATGTTAATTTTACAATCCAATATGGCCGCCGCGCCGTGGATATAAAATTTCATGTTGGGTATCGTATAAGGGGTTTTTTGGTATGCTGAGTACGAATTTCGTGTTAATTTTGCAATCCAATATAGCCACCGCGCCGTGGTTTTAAAATTTCATGCTGGGTATCGTATAAGGGGTTTTTTGGTATGCTGAGTACGAATTTCGTGTTAATTTTGCAATCCAATATGGCCGCCGCGCCGTGGATGTAAAATTTCATGTTGGGTATCGTATAAGGGGTTTCTTGGTATGCTAAGTACGAATTTCATGTTAATATTGCAATCCAAAATGGCTGCTGCGCCGTGGTTATAAAATTTAGTGTTGGGTATCGTATAAGGGGTTTTTTGGTATGCTAAGTACGAATTTCGTGTTAATTATGCAAACCAATATGGCCGCCGCGCCAACTGTTATAAATTTCATGTTGGGTATCGCATAAGAGTATTATGGTGTGCGGAGCCACACATGTAGGATTATAACTATACTCTATACTATGTTATCCTGTGTTCAACTTTTTCGTCATAATTAATATTTAAACTTGTTCAAAGCTTAACCAATATTTTTTTGTTGAAAACAACAGCATTAAGTCCAGTTAGTCAAAAACCGAAAATATTTATCATTAACTCATTTACTACTAAAAATATACCTAATATACCCGGCGAACTTCGTATCCATAGAATTTGTTTTTTTTTAGAGTGCTCAACGGGGCGGAGACAAATTGAACAAATTAATAATAATAATAATAAACCCTCGAGGACAGTCGGTATCTTTTATAGGATTAACGCAACCCTATAAGGGCATAGTAGATTCGCTCTTTGAGTCATCCACTTTTTGATATCAACAAAAAAATGTATCAAAAAGTTATTGAAAAGCTCACATCCGCAGGGCAGCTAGTGGCGAGCTGAATGTGCGTGGCTACACATCGGTCCCGATTCCTCAGAGTTTTGTTGCCCTTCTGCACCGGTTAGCATTTAATTGGCTAACGGGAGAGCAGTGAGTGCTACTCCCGGGAGTGCAGCAAATCTCAACTCTGGTTTGCCTTAATTGGGCGGTCAGAGGGAGGGAGCCAGAGCTATATGGTCGGGGGTGGAAGTGTCATTTTCAACTACGGGGAAGACCGCTCCGGGTCTGACCCGCGATGATGAAACCGGCGCCGCACCGCTCGACACCCCAAGCCGCTCACACTGGTGTTTCCTCCTGTCGCCTTACAGGCTTATCATGCCTATGGCGATTGTATAGGGGGCCCATCTAGTGAGTTGGCCAGTCACCGTCTGCCAAAATTAGGATAATCAGATATAAAATGGCAGACGCCGCCTTTATCCATAGTTATAATCACCTAGTTCATCAAACCCCCAAACCAATAGCCCATTTCTTAGTTAGCATATTTTACAATAGTTTAACTCCCATTGGAGGTGGTCCATTATCGTTCTTCTACATAAGGCGGGCGTGGACTGTTTGCAGTAGGGGTCCCATTTCCTTTTAGATTAAAATTCTCAAAGGGCTTCTGCGTGTTGGACTAGTATATCCCCATGTACGCCTACCAAAAGCCCGGGTAACTTCATAAAAAAAAAGAAGATACCCGTGAAAAGAAGACACGTAATAATATGAGATTACATATGTCAGCTCACCCTTGTTTGAATTCCCAGTTTTACAGTTCCCGATCCCCAGCTTCCAGTTCCCATTTCTCATCCCTAGTTCTCATCGTCAATTCTCAATCCTGGTTCATGCTCCCATTCCCTTGATTTTTTCAATAACGACACGGTGGCCATTATGGATTACGATAATGTTGATAGTTGATTGTGAGTACGAGTTAATAAATAAATTATAAATAACATCAGCCTTGTATACTTGTGACAACCCTACAAGCATCACTGTCTAGACGTAGTCGGCATTTTTGTCAACTTCAAAGGCGTAACGCTACTGATAGGTTTACTCTTTATACTGTGATAATAGTGACAAAGTACAACCAATAAACCCCGTAATAACATCAACCGAGACTGAAACTAGTGCTCCAAATGGGAGTGTCACTCACGTCACCACAGACAATACAGTGCTACTAAAAGTGGTCCCCTTAAACATTCATGGACCTAACAGTACAATCAGTACATGTGCATTATTAGACGATGGGTCGACTGTATATGTGTGCGTCGTTGGCCGCTCGCGCCGTCCTTAGCAGGGATAGGCAGTCGATGCGAGTTCGCGGCGCATGGGACAACACGGATTTATTGTGTGATATTGAACTGTTGGACTTAACCCTATCTAATAGGCGGGGTGAAAATTATAATATTCGTGTTCGAAGTGTAAAAGAACTTAACTTACCTAAACAAAACTTAAAGATAGTGAATTATAAAAGTTTTAACTTACCACAAGAAGTGATAAACAATTTGTGTACCGAGAGACTTAAACCAGAGATACTCATGGGTCAAGATAACTACAACCTTATCTTACCCTTGGAAGTCATTGGGGGCAGACCCAATGAACCGTGTGCCACACGCACACCTTTGGGATGGTGTATATATGGACGGGTGCCGCGCTCACATTCAACAGCGCTCGTACAGCACTCCTCTCTTTTCGTCACCCATGACACCAGCGCGAGTGGTCCAAATAAAGATGACCGGGATCTCCGAGATCTTCACGAAGAAGTACAACGTTACTACTCTATTGAGTCTATGGGAGCTTCTACCTACAAACCACGGCAGAACTCCGAAGAACAACGGGCCTGGAACCACCTGGAAGAAACCTCCATGCTCATGAATGGCAAGTGGAAAGTGGAAGGACAATAATTGTGTAATGCCGGACTCACAGCCCACAGCCATGGCCAGGCTTCGAGGTGTGGAGCTAAAAATGAGGAAAAATGAAGAGTACATAAATACCACAAACGCGTACAGCACCTGTTTTTAAATGATTACTCTGAAAAGGTAGAACAAAAAGGAAATACGTCAAAGATTTGGTATTTACCCCATTTTGGCGTTGAGAACCCAAAACAAAAAGAAGTTGCACCTAGTATTCGACGTGGCAGCTAAAACCAACGGATTATGTCTCAATGACTACCTACTCAAGGGACCTGATCCACTTAAGTCCCTCTTTGGAATAATGCTTCGTTTCAGGGAACAAAGGGTTGCTGTCACCGCAGACATTAAAGACATGTTCTTGCGTGTAAATTCGAGAAGAAGATCGGGACGCTTTTCGCTTTTTATTTTGAGGCGATCCCTCTAAGTCTTCGCTCGATACGAATGAACCAAATGATCAATTACAAACCTATGTAATGACCTCTTTAATTTTTGGAGCTAACTGTTCGCCATTCATCGCCCAGTTCGTAAAAAACAAAAATGTTCAAATATTCATACCTACTCACCGAACAGCTGTCGCAGCTATACATACTTAACACTAAAAGGATGACTACATCGACAGCTTGCCCGACGAGTATACTGCGATTCAATTAAAAAAAGACATTATGTTCATACATAAAGAGGGCAATTTTGAACTACGAAATTGGAATAATGTACACAGTCGTAAAGTTCAAATTAGACGAGTGTGACCGAACATTAGGTATTATTTGGCATACAAGCGATGACACTTTGAGGTTCGACTATCATTTAAAAAGATTATTATTTCCGATGAATTAATTAATGGAAGTAAACGCCCCATATGGATTTCTGTCACCAATTACCATTAATGGAAAAATAATCCTACAAAAAACATGGCGTACAGACAGGGGATGAAGAGTAGAAGCGTGCACGTCGCCATCCCTGCCAGCTACGGCTGCAATTCTACTCCAACACGAGTGCCACCAGGACGAATGATGCTAGGGCGTGCCCCCGAGGCGACGCGCACCAGTTCGTCCCCGCTGGTGCGAAAAGTGTGTGCCAGAGCGGCGTAGGGGACCGCCACCCTACACGCGCGGCCCGACACGGCGGGAAGTGGAGGATGGAGTGCAGGGTAGCTGCGTGGAATGTTAGGGGAGGAATGACAGATAAGATGAATGAGTTGATGGATGTTATGAATGAGAGAAAGTTAGATGCAGTGTCAAGCACACTGCATCTAACTTTCTCTCAGACCACTACCTAGTCATAACTAGGATTAGGGGTCTGTTCGCGGGTTGGCGTCATCGTACCGAGTGTCCTGAACCTGAGCCGACTTATAGCATCAAAAGCTGGAAGCTGCAGGATGCATCCATTAGGGATAAATATAATGAAAGAGTAGCCGAAAAGCTTGGCGACGTCAATGTAAGCAGTGAGAATGTGGAAAGTGTATGGCAGAACCTTAGGGACAGTATGATAAATGCCGCTGTGGAAGTGTGTGGAGAAACGAAAAGAGGTAGTAGTAATAAGCGTGATGCATGGTGGAATGAGGAAGTGAAAGAAGCAGTTCGAATGAAGAAGAAAGCATGGCTAGACTACTTAGCCTCGCGGAATGATTTTAATATGAAAGAGAGATACAAGCTGCAGAAAGTTAACACGAAGGCACTGATAGAAGAAGCTCGTGAAAGGTGCAGAATGAAAGCGGATGAAAGGTTGTCGTCCAATTTCCGGGATAATGCCAAGCTCTTCTGGAAAGAGGTAGGCAAGACCCGGAGTTGTTCGGCAATCTGCAGTATGAATAAAGTGCTTAGTGTTAACAATGACGTCCTAACAGACCAAAGTGACGTCCTGCAGAGATGGAGTGAATATTATGGAAAGATGTATGCAAGAAAAGACAGAGATGCCACATCGGTAAGGGGAGCTCACTTCGATGCTCTGGATCCCGATGTCATTGAAGTCATGTATATATGTATATATATGTAAGTATGAAAGAAATAGAACAAGCGATAAGAAGTATGAAATGTGGTAAGGCTGCGGGAAAAGACAGAGTCACTGCTGAGATGATCAAGTACGGTGGGTCGCGTGTCTGGGACACACTATGTCTGTTATGCAACTTGTGCTGGCGGACGGGTGAGGTCCCAGATGACTGGCGAGTAGCAGTTGTAGTACCTATTTACAAAGGGAAAGGCTCGCGCCTAAACTGCTCCAGCTACAGGGCGATCAGCTTGGTCAGCTTAGCTAGTAAGGTGTATGCAAAGGTTATAACGGCACGAATGCAAGAAAAGTCTGAAAGGTATTTATGGGAGGCTCAATGCGGATTCCGACGTGGAAGAGGTTGCATGGATCAAGTGTTTTCTCTCCGCATGATCGCGGAAAAGTTTCTGGCTCTTAGCCAGAAGGTTTTCTGCGCTTTTGTGGATCTAGAGAAAGCATTTGATAACTTTGTGAGAGAAACGCTGTGGGACTTGCTGCCAGGATATGGTGTGGACGGCTCGCTACTGCGGGCAATACAGTCGCTTTATAGGGACTGTAAGGCTTGCGTGCGAGTAGGGGGGGGGATGTGTCACCTCTTTTTGATGTCTGTACAGGCGTCAAACAGGGATGTGTCATGTCCGCCTGGCTGTTCATAGTGTATCTGGACAGCTGCCTACAGAAGTTGAAAGATTTTAATATGGGTGTGAATTTGGGTGACTTTACAGTAAACTGTCTGCTGTACGCTGATGATGCGGTGCTCATGGCCTCATCAGAAGCCGACCTACAGGCATTAGTCACTAATATGAAAAAGGGGTGTGAAAGTAAGGGTCTCCGCTTGAATGCAAGTAAAACTAAGGTTCTAGTATTTGAAAGAGGTGACGTAAGAACTAAATGCGAGATTAGAGTAAACCAGGAACGTCTAGAGCAAGTGAATGAAATTGTGTATTTAGGAAGTATGTTTAGCGCGGATGGAAGATGTGATTCGGATGTAGAACGGCAAGTGGCTGCCGGAAACAAAGTTAACGGTGCTTTGTCCCAGTTAGTAAAGCGACAAAGCATCGTAAAAGAAGCACGAATGGCGATTCATAACGCAGTGCTAGTGCCAACTTTGCTTTACGGTAGTGAAACCTGGGTATGTCAGCAGATGCATGAAAGTAAATTAAATGCTGTGGAGATGCGATCACTTCGAAAATTGGCGTTACCTTGGCCGACCGAATACGTAACGAAGTGATACGCAATATGGCAGGTTTGAATGAAAGTGTCCGCGTTAAGCTGGAAAAGGGCGTGCTCCGTTGGTTTGGACACGTCCAACGAATGAGTGAGGAACGATTGACGAAGAATATATATTGTTCAAAAGTAGAGGGTAGAAGGAGTCAGGGAAGGCCGAGACTTACATATGAAGACCACGTGAGCAGATTGCTCAAAAACGGAAAGGTCAAAAGTACTCGGATACCCAGACGTGCGTGTATGAAGCGATTGATGAATCTCGAAGAAGCGAAAGAAGTATGCATGGATCGCGAAGCCTGGCGATCTGTCCTCTCTGACTACCCCGTCAGGGATACAGCGTGAAGATTGTTAGTTAGTTAGTTAGTTAGTAAAAAAAGGGTTCTGATATGTTTATTTCATAAACTTTTTATTGAAATTTAATTGCCATCGATTACTGTGTAAGAAGAAATGGTTCCTGTATACCACACCAAAGTCACCGTTTATAGATTTAACAGTTATTCATTACTTGTTTGTTTTTTCAAGGTATAATACTTATGAGCAAATTGAAAAACGAGAACAACTCTGAGATAGTTTGAAAATATGTATTTAACCATAAATAAATATATCCTTCACAGATAGTACGAAAAAAAATTCTCTTGTCATCTTAATTTTCAATCTTTCACAAACACTTCTTCAAAAGGAAAAGCTGCAAAGAACGTGTTTAAATCCTTCTTTAACGCATCGAAAAAGTCCACAAGAATCGGGTTTTGTACATTTTCCACTAAAGCCTTCCTGTTATTATTATTTAAATACCTCACAACGAAGTCCACTGCAAATAAAAATACAAATGATGTTATCAAATTCACGCATGTGGTTTTTGAGTATAAAAATATATATTAGTTTTTCGCCCATTATTCGAAATTCGTTCACAATTAATTTAATTTATGTATCATATTCATAACATAATTTTAATACGCTGCTTATTTATATTATGACTTTTGCTTTCTTTATATTATCTGTTTAATATTCTAAAAACTTACATTTATCCTTGTCTCCTTTAATTAACTTTTTATTTTCAAATGTGTACTTTCCAACACGAATATTTTCTAATTTATAGGTCTTAACTAAGACTCGTTGTTTTTTATCTTTTTCTGATACGTATTTTTCATCTGTGCCTGTAATGAATACCTTATAATCCTCTGAAACCAAGATAATTAAGGTTAAAAATATAAAGGGCACTTAATAATACCTTGCATAGCTTTATATACCTTGGTGTTTAAATTTATATAAAATTCTACTAAAATGGACAATTACACTATGGTCACAAATGGAAGTGCACCGTGTGGTTTTAGTCGGTCAGAGTCCGGCATAGCATCCATGAGGATTTCCACACGATAAAAAAAAAGTGGGGTTGACCAACGTTTAAATTTTAATAATTATTGACATATTTTTTATTGTGGAAAAATACAATTTGATTGAGACTTAAACTGACTTAAATCGGGACTTAAACCCGTGGTTTTTACGTATATATAATTTTGTATGTTTTTAAATGATGCTCACCCAATTTTGTACTGTGCGGCTGTGGCAGTTTCTGGTAGAAAAAAATTCGCGTAGCTGAGGTTAAATTTACACAATTTGATCATCTATTCGACCAAAATCTGTTCCAGCCTGGCAATGCAGAATTGAGCGTCATATCGCCAAGACTAAAATGCTCATTGGCAAGCTGTGCTGCGTCAGCGCGGATAATACATACCCGGAAGTAATGCGTTTTGTGACTCAGACTTTTGCGGGGATATAATAATGCTTGCGAATAATCTTTACGGGTCACAGAACGTATATAGCATCTGAAGCAAAATGTTTATGCGTGGGCAAATCGTTTACGACGACACAGGAAGAGAGTAGATGGCTATGCCCAAAATCGTTCGTTACAAAATTTAAGAGGGTGTTTATAAGATGGGAGTAGCTTGATTCTCGTATGAATTACATGTACCTACCCGATGATGACGCCTATACAGATAAATTAAATTGAAGTGTCTGTTTTAATTCCAAATTAACAGCTATTCACTATATGCATATTAAAGTAAATACGGTACTTGCACTAAAAATCATGGTTTTCAAGTCAGACAAAAAATAATTATGCAAAGAAGACTCTTTGCACTTGTTTTATTTTGTGCCGATGAGGGTGAATATTAAGACGGGACAGTAAGGGCAGGTACTAAGGCTTCAAAATTGCCTGAACAACCGTTAAGTAAATAGCCTAAACCTAGATAAAATAGTAGGTATTTCTATTTTACCATCTCACTATAAGCATTATTAGCGTTAAAACTGAAGTTAATGTTGAAGATATTTGCGAACACGAAAATACATATATTTGTTTATATTTTTAGTTGCCTAATTTACAACTGTCTAGGGCAGTTTGGTTGCCAAAGTATCTTAACCATTAAAAATAATTACCTATAGTTTCGGAAGCAAGAATTATTCCATCAATATGTTTATCTTCTAACCTTCCTTTAGCCTCATACTGAAAATTTAAGACTAGTTTAGGACAGTTAAGGTAGTATTCATATCTTAACTGCTCTCCGGGAAAATATCTGCAATAAATAAGTCAAATAATTTAGAAAAAGAAAACAAAAACTCCAACTTACTTTGTTTAGGTTTTTAGCAAATTTTCATTTTTATTTTTTTTAATATTTGGCATTTCAAAATGGCGTCGCCCGCCTGATGGAAACAAAGACAACGACCTGATTGAGGGCCGCTATCCCAGCCAGCAGAGCCAACCCAGAGATGTGAGCAGTATTCCACATACGAACGAATCTGACACTAATTTATTAAGCATCTTTGTTCCGTCGTGAAAAACCGCTTCACCTTGTGTCATATTCTCTAAGGACACACTGATGCAGTCTTCAATGTAATTTATTATTGTTAAGCTCTCGACGAACCTAGAATTCAGAGGTAATTTTGCAGCGGTAGTGTTATGTTCTGAAGATTTGAAAGAGGAAGGAAAGGGGGTAATTTTACAGTAAACGCATACCCCTGCGTTTTCTAGCATATTACCATCCGTCTATCAGAACCCTACCAACTGATGCGGTCCAGACTCCGATCGACTTTAGTCTCTCCACTTGTCCTCTCATAGCCACAACATCCCCTTTGTCGCCGGGTGACTTACTTCAGAAGTCCCAATGAGGAGGCTCTGTCCGTCCGGAATTTTTTATACCATCACGGTGGGGCAGCTGACGACGTGACCGGTGGAGTCGAAGCGTATTTTTAAGAAACAAGATGTTTCAAGAGTAGCGCCTAACGCAGGTCTATGTTAATTTAACGAAAACAATGTAAGATTAATTTTTTTTCAATGTTTAATGTATTATTCACCAATCAATACTTTCTTTTCACACTGTGAATAATAAGAAACTTACTTTAATCCTTCAATTACGCAATCTTTTGGTCCTTTTAATTCAACATTCGTTTGCTCGTAATGATAATCATTGTAACCTCCATTAATCTTGTCTATTAGATGCGGATCAAGAGGTTTAAATAGGTCTTTGATTCCCGCTATGATAATTTGGTACCCTTTATTTCCTGCTTTTGTTAGACATGGTGAGTCACTTAAATCACACATTTCCTTAGCTGAAATTAAAACAGTCATAAGTAGAAAAAAAACGTATACAGAACATGTTCACAGGGCGATGCGAGTTTACATTTCCACTATAACAAATATGATTATATCTGTCTGTTTGGCTGTCGCGATCAAGTTTTTCCTCCAAATTTGGTACAGAGGGCAAAGGATATAAATGTACAGGACGCCAATCAGGAAATTTTTTAAAATAAATTCTTGTATAAATTTTTATGAGGTTTTGTATGGTTACACAGTTACATTATTACGTTTAGTAAGCATAGCAAATATCATAAATATATAGAAAAATATTTCTGTAAAAACTACTTTTGAAATCAAATTTGATCAATTAAAAAAAAGGAGTTCCATGAACACAAACTAACCAATTTCAAAAACCTCAAAGAGTAATTTATAATCCATTGCATCATCTAACTTTGATAAGAAAACGCATTACAAAAATTATTATTGTAACAAACACTATTTATGGATATTTTTTATTTTTAAAGCAATTAATACGCTAACTTTCACATAAATTTTTATTAAAGTGAAAAAGGATAACTTGGTTCAGGACGAGGATTGAACCCGTGAACTTTGACTTACCATCGCAATGTTCTAGCCTCTAAACAACCCGAACCGTACCGAAACAAGTTAAAATTCTTCACTTAATTTTTATCGTGATTTATGAGTATGACCAGCGCCATCTTTTGAGCTACTTAACAATTTTGATATCAATGAACAGTGTTAAAACCATTTTTTCCTGAACCTAGTTGATTTTTCTCAATTTATCATACTTTACCAAATAATTAATAGAATACAAATCAACTTCTACCAGATCTAAAATAATGATTAACGGGATATTTACCATTTCCATTTTTACTCGCGAGTATCTGATATTACGGCACAATTGTTACCAATCTAATCCTAAGTTAAAAGTATTTTGCAGACTCTTACTTTGCACTAAGTTGAACTCCAGCAGCATTAATGCTGGCACCAACCACAGGAGTTTATAGTTACCCATATTGTAGTTTGAAGGTATTCGTACTATTAAACAAGCAGTGGAAATACTATTTTCATTTATACTTGATTCTATGTTGATTGCCATCATTATAAAGATAATACATTGTTTTTTGTGTGTATAACGTCTTAATTGGTCGTGATAAAAACAGAATTTATAAATAGAATATTTAAAACCGAATACTTGCCGTTTGTTTACCAAAGGATACCAAAGTCTCTATTTATCTATTTATCTGTATGTCTCCGGTAGACGTCCTCAGGAAGCTGGTCATGGAGGCCGGTAGTCTTGGGCTAAGACAAGTCTGTGTCGTTGCAGACTGCGAAACTTAGGAGAAAGTTCTCTCCCGTTCCCTTTTTGCCGCCTCATACGCGAGCATAGCTTGCTAGCAAAAAAAGGAGTGGCGTCCCACTTGCTCCCGTTTGAGACTATGATTCTCAACATGGTCTCCAGCGTGAGAATGTCCACACTCAGACACGCAACGAGGTCCCGTGCGGAAGCGCCTGTAGGGTATTCATTGGTACTTCGTGTTAAGTATATTATTTTATACTAGTTGGCTTCGTCCGCGTAGAGAAGTTTTCCCGTTCGCGTTTCCCACAGGTACTTGTTCCCGGGATAAAAAGTAGCCTATATTTTATTCTGATGTTTAAGCTATATTATTGTAAAGTTTCATTTAAATCTATCCAGTAGTTTTTACGTGAAAGAGTAACAAACATCCATACAAACATTTGCATTTATAATATTATAAAGATTAAGATTAGGCGGTAGACGTTATTATATTTAGTTGGCATACGACGTTGTTTCATCACTATCGACGAGTTGCTTTTAGTTATATATTTTTTCCTAAACCTGCGCGTATTTCGGGCTGGATATTGTTTGTTTTCTGTATTCGGGGTGACGTTTGTGATTTCAATTCGAGTTTTCAAGAATCTCGATGCCGATGGGTAAGATTGTAACATTTGATCTGACTTTGAAACAATGGCCGGCTTACGTTAGACGTGTGAACCAATTCATTTTACTGAACGAGTTAGAACCGGAATTAGAAGAGTACCTATATTAATAACTGTAGTGGGTGACGCAACCCATAGCTTGATGTGTGATTTATAAGACCTACGACCAGTTAGTCGAATTGGTGCGTGCGCAACTTAAGCCCCAACGCTCATAAATTGCTAAAAGGCACATTTTTTGGCAAAGGAGACAGAAACAGGGGTAATACTTGACACCTGCAACTTTGGTGATCCACTAGATGAAGATCTCAGGGACCAGTTTGTGTCGAGTCACGCTAGTAAGGTGATGAGATCTCCAATTTCCGCCGAGAAAACGATAGACTATCAGAAAGCGTTGGAGCTAACTCTGGTTTTGGAGGCAGCGGACCGACACTCTGAAACGAGCGGCCCCGGTCCGGCTTCGACGGGAGCACGGGCGCGGGCAGCGACAGCGACACGAGCGCCGGGGCTTCAAGCTCAGGAAGCGGACACGGCACGGGGCCAGCGTAGGTGGAAACGGCCGACACCTCACCCGGAGTGGGGATCCCTTTCGATCGCATAATCTTTTTCAGATTAATGTTGTTTAACATAAAAGTTTCAGAATAAAGATTTCTAGCATAAATTTTGATAAGCAGAGTGTTATATACGCATAAATGTTTTATTGGCATAATTTTAACTTACTCTAATTTTCTTAATCATAATTTTAATCAGCATACATGTAAAGGGTATAATTGTTATACGCCTTACGAACGATAATTTATCATAAAATACAAACCGCATAATGGAGGTATGCATAACCGTTTAAATGAAAAATAAATTTAACTAAGAATATTTAGGAAATGATAAGACACCATTGTAAATAATCATCTCACTCATAGCCAAGTTTGTAAGCTGTAACATATGAGATGATATATAGTCTTGAGCAAAGTCGTAAATAGGTACGACAACGAACGATGTTCTGGCGCGTTGTGGCCGCAGGTAACCTTACACTCCTCGTGTAAGGTTACCTGCGGCCACAACGCGCCAGAACTGAATCGCTTGTTTCAATCTACCTACTTCTTTTTGTATTTTATTTATATATTTTGTATATAAGTGTTGACATTTTGAACTTCAGTATAGTGACAATCGACATTTTTAATGAGTGAGCATTTCAATTTTAGACATAAAAATATGTACTCGTTAACATTATGGTATTCTATATGTGACTTGTAATCTTTATGCCATAGAGTGTGATGCCAATAAATGGTATGATTAGTAATCGTTACTTAAAAAAAAATATGCGTAAACATTTTATGCGGGTATATCATTATTATAAAGAAATTATGGGAAAATAAAGTATGCCAAATGATTTATTCTGTTTGAACGTTATGCGAAACGAAAAGTATGCCAAAAAAACGTTATGCAGTTTTAAGTTATGCCTCTTAAATTTATGCAACAATACTGTTAGCATTTAAATATTTAGATAATTATTTTCATACAGCTTAATGAGGGTAGTAAAATTTTTCATAAAACATTTTGATTCTAAGTTAATAGTTTATTGTGAGTAAATTATTATTAATATAGGAATGTAATAACAGTATATTATAACCGCAAATAGAGCCCTGAAAGCATTTTTTGAAATATGACTGTGCATTTTATATTAATGAGGGTTGTTTTACTGATTATTCAGTAAATTTATAAAAGAGGCATTTTGGAGCAGGACACGACATTCAGTAGGCTTCATTTAAAAGTGTAGACGTGTAAGGTTAGCATTAGTGTGATCAAGACGCAATATACGCTTATACTGTTACCAAGTATTTTATTTTTAACGTAAGTCAATAACTTCAGAAGTGGGATTTAGAAAAATCAAAAGATTTTTTCTACTCTACGTCCTGTAAGGTGAATTTTGTTGTGAAATTTTGCTTGCTACAACTACAACTGTATTTGTCGTAACGGATTTGTTCCGGAGACTTATATGGTTTAAGGGATATGTATGTCGTGTCAGGGCACTCCCTGAAGGCGTACATGCCTGCTAGTTGACGCTTATTATTTTTAGTAGATAGTTAATTATTTTCTTTGAAAGTAGATGCCTAATAAAATAACTAGTACTGTACTTGTAAACACATATTAATTCTGAGGTTTATAGGTTAATTTGCACGGTTGCCTTGATATACTACTGCTGCTGCAAATGGAATTTTTTGGACCAGATTTACTAAAACTAGAACATTATTCCAACAACTTATAACGAATTAAAACACGGTCAGATGCTGGGTTGTATACCTACCTCGGAAACCCATTGGACCCATTGATGTCGCTCCTTGTATACTACACATGCCGTGATATACTATGCGAATACCTTACTAACTGCGCGCTTAAAGTAACCCCATGACCGACATTTGCTATACTTGCTGTTACTCTATACAATAATTGACGTTAGCGTTGCAATGAATGATTGGATATTAATATTTCGTAAGAAGTTATGCTCCTTTCCTAAATACTTTACCGACTCCTCCCCCCTCTCAGTTCAATCACTCCATCAGTATCAGTATTGTACTTTTCATACGGATATTCAGCGAGCAAGAGCTCTCGTGCCTTAAATTAAAAATAAAATATCGTGCCTAAAATTTCCATAACTGTTATTTTATTAGTAACTAGCTGTTACCCGCGACTTCGTTGACGTGGGAATTATGTTATGACGCAAAATTTGTATTACTCTCTATCGAGCTCCTCGGCAAAGTAGTGTTTGTTAATACAAATAGTTAAAATAGGACCTTTGGGTTTTGAAGTTTAACACACATACAAATGGAAAATGTAATAAGCTATTGTTTTGAGGTATATTACACCATACTCAATTTAGGTATATAATGCATATAACTAACTTTTTTTTCAAAAATATTCCGCTAGACCGAACTGAAAAATATGTGATAGTAAAACCGTAACAAAAAAACTGTAAGAATAATTTGCGTTGTGTGAGTTGTCCCAACAATATTATTATTATTAATTTCGTGGAATAAAAGCGTTAAATGAGACGTGCGCAGTCGTTTGTTTTGCAAATTGTGTCGATTTTCAAACTGTCTATTTACCTCAGTGAAGTGAACACTAATTTGGAAATCGCAGTAACGTAGCTGTGTGGTTTGCGTGGTATGCTGCTCGGCTGAGACGCAAGAGGCCCGAGTTCGAATCCTAGTACGAACGGTGACTTTTTGTATGATTAATTGAATCGTGAACTTTTAACTTCGTTCCTACCTGGTGTCCCACGACACCACATAATTTTTTTACAATAACGATTACTAATCATAACATTCTTTGGCATCTCACTTTATGGCATAAAGGTTAAAAGTCGTACATATATAATACCATAATGTTAACGGGTATATATTTTTATATCTAAGTGTAGCAAAACCGGCTGTGCTTTGCTAAATTGGGGATGAAAATCTACACAGATTATCAAGCGATTTTGGGAGCAATCAGACTCAGAAAATAAGTACAGTATTAGCCGCCTTACCTTCAGTCCCAAAGCGAGGTCCACCAGTTCTTCTCACGATACACACACACGACAGCACAATTTAGGAAATACTTTCGTAATATAATTAAAGGAATAAAATGTTGCACATTCAACGCTGCACACGAGACGCGATACGTTTTCTTACTCAAGATGGTTGTCGAATAGTGATGTGTAAGGTGCGGTATGCGCACAATCGTTGTCGGTACTTTATCGGTTTGGTAGTACAAACTATCGATCAACAACACGATTTCCCATGTGGACGTTTGGATCCCTAATACACATCCGTCTTCCTGGATGGGTATTAGGGCTTGCATTTTTCATCACGCCTGCACGTAATTATCTGAAATCCAACAACTCACAAATCGCTTGGAAATTATCAGGGAAACGATGCGAATACGAAACATACCGCCCACCAAAATACACGTGAAGGGTATTTTCAAAATACCGTTGAAGTACTATTACATAAAATGGGGCATAGTCACGATATAAGTGCAATGATTTGACCATGCCAGAGTACTTATAAACTATAACTAAATGAATAAAATCCGTTTTGAATATATACGAACAACGTTACATAACGATACTTATAATAAATTAGCTTAAACTAATTTATAAAGGAACTAACATTAATAATTTAATCAGTTTGATTTGGCAAAGGACATACCTTTGCCAGCGGTCGAGTAATACGCGAACCATTTGGTAAACGTAATCTAGCGACACATATTACTCCATCTGGTCCAGGAAAGAGCTCCTCAACTCGTGTTGAGGAGCTCTTTCCTCCACTTGCTACACCTCACAGTGAAGTGGAGGTGTACCTGTATCTAATTTAATTATGACTACAGATCCGATCTCCAATGGTTTTGAATGCTTTGTCCACTTGGCTCTCTGCATTCATGAATGAAGGTACTCATTCCTCCATCGCTTCCAAAAGTCTTGTTGAAATTTTTGAATTAGTTGCCAACGGCCTAGACGACTAATATTAACAGAACTTAAGTCCTCGTCTGGAACTGCTGTGAGCGGTTCCAATGTTAAAAAATGTCCGGGAGTTAGTACGGATACGTCATTAGGGCAAGAACTAATAGAATATAATGGACGTGAATTTAGCATAGCCTCAATTTGCACGAATAACGTAGAAAGTTCATCTAAAGTTAAGCACTGACAGTTAACCACGCGATACAATGTTGATTTCACCATTTTCACTTGAATTTCCCAAGCGGCACCGAAATGGGGACTGGATGGCGGATTAAACTTGAATTGGATGTTTTCAGAACAAGCTGCGTCTTAAATATACTTCGATAACTCACGTTGAGCAGCTACAAAATTTGTACCACGATCTGAATAGATAATTTGAACTCTACCACGACGTCCTACGAATCTTCGAAGCGCGGCTAGAAAATATTCTGATGTCAAATCAGTAGCTACCTCCAAATGAACCGCCTTCGTGACCAAGCAGACGAAAAGGCACAGATAAGCTTTACTTATTCTTGCACCACGATATTTACCGGATTTAATTCGGAATGGACCTGCATAGTCCACACCAACGTTGCTGAACGCTTTAACTTGATTTACTCTAAATGCAGGTAAATCGCTCATGAATGGCTCGAGAGGAATCGGGTTCGTTTTATAACATTTTAGGCACTTAGAAACACAATATCGAATTGCCCGCTTAGCTGATAAAATCCAAAATTGTTGACCAATTAGATACTGCAACGCATTGATTCCAGGATGACAATTTTCCCTATGAAAAGCTTCTATTAGCATATAAGTCAGTTGAGCATGTCGGGGCAGTAAGGCAGGATGTTTGTGGTTGTACTCTAATCCGGATCTCGAAAGCCTACCCTGAGGACTCCCAGCGTATCGATAACAGGAGAAAGCTTTCGCATTGGTTTTGAAAGAAGTGTACCTTCTTTCAAACGTTTGATTTGATCACTGAAGTGTACAGATTGAATATGTTTGACTATTACCAATAAAGCATTGTGAAGTTCTGAACGTATTAATGATAGGTGGGAACTACGATTTTGTTTACAACGCAGATTATTGATAAAACGAATCCATAGACCCACAATGCGCTGGATCTTACGGATGGAGGAAAAACGATTCATTAATTTATCAAATGGGTGTACCAGAATATCACTCATTAGAAGAACTTGTGCCTTTGCTTCCGCGCAAAAGTCGTTCTCGGAGGGATCAAATCTTGAAAAGGGCCAACTCTGAACTTCTTTAGATAGCCAACTAGGCCCTGCCCACCATAACGTATTGTTAACCAATTCGGATGGAGTCTGTCCACGTGATGCGACGTCCGCAGGATTGTCCTCCGATTTGACATGACGCCATTTTGCGTCTGGAACAGTGTCCTGAATATGACTGACACGATTTGCCACAAAAGTCTTCCAGCGTGAAGAGGGCGACTGAATCCACGAAAGCGCTACAGTGGAGTCTGACCACGCGTAAATAACTGAAATGGGTAGCAGTTGCTGGTAAGATTGGTAAATGAACTGAAGCAATTCCGTGAGCAGTACACAACCACATAGTTCGAGTCTTGGCAAGGAAACCACTTTGATAGGGGCAACCCTTGCTTTCGATAATACAAATGATACTTTTACATTATCCAATGCGTCAACAATACGAAGAAATACTACACCGGCGAACCCACGCTGCGAACTGTCTGCGACGCACGATTTGAGATTATTTAAGGATAGATATAGCGGAATTTTAAGATTCTGAATTAATGGTAGTTCTGAGGTGTAGCGTATCCACAGCTGTTCGATGTCTTCTGGAGGTTTCTCATCCCAGGAAATGCCTCGAACCCACAACTGTTGCACTAGATACTTTGCAAAGAAGATTAATGGGGATAAAAAACCACACGGATCATAAATCCTGGCTAGTGTGCTAAGAATGATGCGCTTAGTACAAACAAATTCATTAGGTTTAACTTCAAAAACAAAGTAATCAGATGCAGGTTCCCATTGTAGACCTAAAATCTTCAGGATATTGGCCTTATCAACATCCAACGAGACTGTGTTAGTGAGACAATACTCACGGGGAATATCAAAAAGTAATCTAGGATCATTACTGGCCCACTTTCGCAGCTCCATGTGACCACGTTTGAGAAGGTCTATAACTTCCGATTTAGCTTGAATTGCTTGATTTAGGTCTACACAGCCGGTCACGATATCGTCGACGAAGACGTCAGTAGTTAAAATACTTTAACCTAAAGGCAAATCTGCACCTTCATCGTCTGCGAGTTGTTTTACAGTTCAGCAAGCTAGAAACGGCAATGAAGAGACACCGTATGTGACGGTGTTTAAGCGATATTCTAAGATGGGTTCATTTGAATTAAATCTCCAGAAGATTCTCTGAAAGTCTCGATATTCCTGGTGTACAAAAATTTGACGGTACATTTTGCATACATCCGCAGAGAACACTATGGGGTGCAGCCGAAATCTCTAAAGAATGTCCACAATGTTAGATTGTAATTTAGGCCCTGTCAATAAGGTCTCGTTTAATGACATGCCTGTTGTAGGGTCACGATTAGATGCATCGAATACCACGCGTAATTTTGTGCTACTACTCTCCGGCCGTAGAACACAAAAGTGAGGAATGTAATATTTTCCTTTGTTTAAATCTTTTGGCGGTACAGGCGTCATATGACCACACTGAATATACTCTGCCATAAAAGCTGAATACTGTTCGCGTAGAATAGAATCGGACGAAAGTTTCCGTTCTAACGAATGATAACGCTTAAGAGCTGACTCTCGGGAGGTAGGAAATGTAGATTCCTTATCTTCTATAAAAGGTAAGGCAACGCTGTAACGGCCGATTACATCGCGAATCGTGGTACTACGATAAATCTCCTCGCGCTCAGTTTAGCGATACAAGGAAAATCATCCAGTTCCCAAAACTTCTTGACTTCCTGAAGCAATTGATTATCTGAAACAAGTAATGAGTTGACTTGCTGTTCAGCAGAGCGGTTATCAGTAATTCCTATAAGAAGCCAGCCAAAAACAGAATTCAACGCCGAAGGTTGCTTTGGTCCTCCATTCACGCATCCAGGTCGAATGAGCATAGGGAAGATCTCAGCACCGAGAAGAATGTCAATTGAACCAGGCTTGTCACAATCCGGATCCGCCAGATTAAGACCGTGAATATGTAACCACGAAGATTTATCTAGCCTATATCCAGGCATATTTTCACATGTGCTAGGTATTGTCAAAGCTTCAATATTGAAAACCACTTGATCATTAATACTTATCTGAAGATGAACAGCTCCGGATATGGAGGCTGAAGATTGACCAACGCCACGAATTTGACGAGAGGCTATACGTTTGACAAGTCCAAGTCGATCCACTGCACGTTCTGAAATGAAATGAGCCTGACTACCAGTATCGATTACACAGTGGAATGACTGATAGCTGCCCGACGAATCGCGAATATTTATAACGGCAGCAGAAAGCATGACAACCGAGTTTTCACCCAAATTCGTTAGAACACGAACGGGATCACTAATAGAATTATTTTGTTCAGGAAGGTTTACACTGCTATCCTGATGCAGGAGAGTATGATGTCGCTGACGACATTTCTGACACATGAAGAGTGACTTACAGTCGCGAACGGTATGTGAAGGTTTCAAACAATTGAAACACAAACGATTGCATTTTGCGTATTCTCGTCTCTCTTCTACTGTTTTCGACTCGAATGATTTGCAGTGTGATATCGAATGTAATTCTGAACAAAAGGGACACTTAAAAGAAACTCCTGAAAGTGACACTGATTTGTCAATTTCTGAATGTTTAGGAGTCTTATCTGACTTTGATAATTATGAAGAAGTTACATTACTATTGGGTTTATTTGTCTTGCCACTATTCTTATCCTTAATAGTAGAATTAATCGACGTTTGGTAATCACGGTTACCAGAGAAGTGAGTATCTCGCACGAGAGCATCACATTTCGCTTCTAGAAAATTCTTAAGTTCAATATAACTGGGTAACTCGGAGGTAGGATGATCCTTTTCAAAGGCATATCGTGTCCTTGAATCAAGTTTCGATAGCAAGTGATAACATAGGATAAAATCCCAATGTTCGGTGGGTAAATTTAGATTTTTCAAAATAATTAAGTTTTCATGAAAAAGATCTAATACACGTCTGAAATCGGTAGGGGAATTCATTTTTAACTGTATGTTTTGCATTTCTCGCCAGCATGTAAAAGCAATTTCACGCTTATCACGGTAACGTGCTACTAACGTCTTGTACGCCTCGTGATAATACTCGCCCTGAATAGAAAAAGTTCGAATAAGACCCAATGCATC
The DNA here is from genome assembly GCA_948477245.1 of Thumatha senex. Lineage (NCBI taxonomy): Eukaryota > Metazoa > Arthropoda > Insecta > Lepidoptera > Erebidae > Thumatha > Thumatha senex. Next base: position 6,368,118 of record OX419750.1, on the reverse strand, counting down.
ACCAGACAGACTTGCTCGAAGATATTGCATCCTATGGGAATCCGTCAATGATCGATTTGAATAAATGAGCGAGTTGAAAGAATCTAAGTACATGCTAAAATCTTTAATGCATCCAGAGAATCGTGGAAGATTGATCTTAGGTAGTCTCATTACAGGAACGTGTGACTTATGTTCACAAGATAAAGTAATAGAAGAAGAATCAGTCGGGACAAGTTGATTATGTAAAACTAATAACTGAATATGAATATCATCAAATTCGGGTCGAATCTTATCTTCCGGTTCAACATCTGTCTCATCGATAATACTTAAGATATCCATATGCGCTTCCTCGAAGTTGTATAAATGCTTGTCGATATTTGAATAATGTGCTATGAAGTTATCTAAATGAGACGCATCGGATTTAGCTAGTAGTGCCACTTCTAACGTTTTCCGCAATCGATTAAATGCTAAAGTTCGCTTTCGACGCAATACTGGCAAGTCGACGTACGTAAGACCAGCATGTTCAATTGATTTAGATTTAGACATCTTCCTTGTATTACGTTTCGGAACAACAAAAGCCATATTTAAAGTTAATGCTTTGACAACAATTTGTTTGCTTCGAATAAAAAAAATAAAAAATATTTATTTTATTTTATGAGTTGACAACCCTACGAATTGACAAACTTATGCTAAGTGATAATCGAATGACAAAACACAAATGAATCGATACGGAAATCGGTATCCGGTATCTATACCTGAATATATTTAAATGTCCCCTCACTAGGCAGTACACTTTATTTAAACCTACCCGACGTTTTATTTTTAGTACACCCACAAGTTAAGGATATAATTTTACTATTAAGACTGTTAATGATTACGATATTATATGACGTTTATAGACTAAATGAACCCCATATGCAATGACGTAACGACGAAATGGCGATTGATTGGTAAACGAATGCTAAGTAATTGCCGCTTCGCCACTACTTTAGATTACGAGTTGGTTTTTCGAATTGATTTGTATCTATAAAAAACGATTAGTAACTTTACAACTTGCTACTTTAACAACGAAATTTTACAAATTATTAAGCACTTAATATTATAATAGCGATAGACTGTACGTGAAAATACATGTACTGAACAAAACGAATGATTTACATGCATTCACAGCGTTCGGGATAATAATATTCTGAACGGAGTATTTTACAAATCACTGAAGATTGTGCAACAGTTGAATGTACCTGATGAAGTAATAATCAAATCACAAATTTTAAAAACCGAAGACTAGTTTTAGTACCTAAAATGGCGGAAAGAAAATTTATCTTTAGGTTACGGATTTTGATGTTAATTACTTTACAAATCTCTTTACAAATAAATAAAGTAAAGTTAAGTTGCATATATTAAATTTGTCGTGATGTTCGTAAATATTCGTATAACGGAAAAATATGCAAATTATGGAAGATTTTGTTGTAGGTATTTAAACAATGATTTAAATATCGAACTCAAATAATGTGAGGGACGTTTCCCGGGTTTCGGCACCATAAAAAATGTAGCAAAACCGGCTGTGCATTGCTAAATTGGGGATGAAAATCTACACAGATTATCAAGCGATTTTGGGAGCAATCAGACTCAGAAAATAAGTACAGTATTAGCCGCCTTACCTTCAGTCCCAAAGTGAGGTCCACCAGTTCTTCTCACGATACACACACACGACAGCACAATTTAGGAAATATATTATATAATATTTAGGAAATATATATAAATATTACATATATTATAATATATGTATATGACGTAAGAACTAAATGCGAGATTAGGGTAAACCAGGAACGTCTAGAGCAAGTGAATGAAATTGTGTATTAAGGAAGTATGTTTAGCGCGGATGGAAGATGTGATTCGGATGTAGAACGGCGAGTAACTGCCGGAAACAAAGTTAACGGTGCTTTGTCCCAGTTAGTAAAGCGACAAAGCATCGTAAAAGAAGCACGAATGGCGATTCATAACGCAGTGCTAGTGCCAACTTTGCTTTACGGTAGTGAAACCTGGGTATGTCAGCAGATGCATGAAAGTAAATTGAATGCTGTGGAGATGCGATCACTTCGAAAATTGTGCGGCGTTACCTTGGCCGACCGATTACGTAACGAAGTGATACGCAATATGGCAGGTTTGAATGAAAGTGTCAGCGTTAAGCTGGAAAAGGGCGTGCTCCGTTGGTTTGGACACGTCCAACGAATGAGTGAGGAACGATTGACGAAGAATATATATTGTTTAAAAGTAGGGGGTAGAAGGAGTCAGGGAAGGCCGAGACTTACATATGAAGACCACGTGAGCAGATTGCTCAAAAACGGAAAGGTCAAAAGTACTCGGATACCCAGACGTGCGTGTATGAAGCGATTGATGAATCTCGAAGAAGCGAAAGAAGTATGCATGGATCGCGAAGCCTGGCGATTTGTCCTCTCTGACTACCCCGTCAGGGATACAGCGTGAAGATAGTTAGTTAGTTAGTTATGTATATAATATATAATTAATCAATAATATAAACACCGGTTTAAAAAAATAAGGATCTGCGATTTCATCAATTCCCGCACACGGAAGAAGGTAAGGTTCATTTCATGTCGAATCGATAATTTTTTTTTATGAGAGAACGTTTACGAAATGACTGCCGCGTCGTAGATATAAAATTATCATGTTAAGTACATTTATAATTCATGAGGTTTCTAGTACCCAATATAGCTGTCGAGCCGTTGTCATAAAATTTCATGTTGGGTATCATATAATTGGTTTTTTGGTACGCTGAATACGAATTTCATGCTAATCTCCAAAAAAGATCCAATATAGTCACTGCGCCTGCTATTATAAAATTTCATTTTGGGTAATATGGTATGCGCAGCACACATGTGGGATTATAACCACACTCTATACTTTGTTATCATGTGTAAAGTGTATGCAAGTTATTCGTCATAATTAATATTTAAACTTGTTTAAAGCGTATCCAATCATTCTTTTTTTGAAAAACAACAGTAATTTTAAGACCAAAAAAAAGTCATAAACCGAAACTAGTAATAATATACCTAATATACCCAGCATGAAATTTTATGACCACGGCGCTGGAGCCATATTGGATTGCAAAATAAACACGAAATTCATACTGAGCATACCAAAAAACCCCTTATACGATACCCAACATGAAATTTTATGACCACGGCGCGGCGGCCATATTGGATTGCAAAATAAACTCGAAATTCATACTCAGCATACCGAAAAACCCCTTATACGATACCCAACATGAAATTTTATGAACACGATGCAGCGGCCATATTAGATTGCAAAATGAACACGAAATATATATTCAGAATATTAATAACCCCATGAATTATACATGTACCCTACATGATAATTTTAAAACTACGATTTACGACGCGGCAGCCATTTTGTAAACGCTTTCTAATAAAATAACTATTCAAACGACATGAATATACCCCTTACCTTTCTTCCGCAATTGATGAAATCGCAGATCCTTATTTTTCCGCGATGATGACTTTCAATCTCTTACAGCACAATTCGTATGCACCATTTTCATTTTTCGGTAATTAAAATAAGGAATTAAAGAAATCGATACAAAATTAAAAAACTCATAGCAAGCGGTCGTGAATGTGTCAGCCCTGAAAGACTATCCCGAGCTACTAACAAAATTTTGTTCGCAGGTCGGGACAAGCCCTCCCCCGTCTCGACCCTTGTCCCCCGCACGATTGCTCTGTCTAGACAGATTCGTCGACCGACTGTATGTCTTTCGGCTGTGGTTATATCGTGAAATTGTCAAACTGACATCAGATATTATAATAATAGCTACTTGACGCCCGCGGCTCCGGACGCGTGGTGAAGTTTTCGCTTCCCACAGGAATTTGTTCCTGGGATAAAAAGTAGCAAATAAGTGATACCAGTTTTATATTTTACTACTAGCATAATATTCTACATTATATATTATTCTACATTCTACATAATATTCTACATCCATAAGTTACTTGCCTTTAAAAAACTATTTGATACGAAATGTTGGTGCCTAACTGCTTTGGTACTTTTTGAATATGTTTAACAGTATACTGTAAAAGTTTGCCCACATGTAGCGAAGGGACTCGCTGTAGCAGGATGGCCGAGCTGTTAGCATTTAAACATTTAGATAATTATTTTCATACAGCTTGTAATGTAACATTTTTTACTTACTTTTTTAATTAAATGTTTTATTATATCTCTCAAATTATCTGCATGGCCATTAATTGTAGCATTCCTAGGCCTTTATATTTCAAAATATTTAGATTTTCTAGTGCTCTCTTAATGTTTGTTTACCTTTTGTAATGTCAGATAATGACAAACCTTGGTTTTATTTTTAATTTATTAACTTTACCTTTTTCCCCTCCCGGAAAATTGTAACGTTACAAGCTTAAAGGGAGTCTAATTTTTCATAATACATTTTGATTCTAGAGTACGTTAATAGGTTATTGTGAGTAAATCATTATTAATATAGGAATGTAATAACAGTATATTAAAACCGCAAATAGAGGCCTGAAAGCATTTCTTGAAATATGACTGTCGGTGCATTTTATATTAATGAGGGTGGTTTTACTTTTGCTGATTATTCAGTAAATTTATTTTTATTTTTTTTTTTTATCAACTTTGCTTTACGGTAGTGAAACCTGGGTATGTCAGCAGATGCATGAAAGTAAATTGAATGCTGTGGAGATGCGATCACTTCGAAAATTGTGCGGCGTTACCTTGGCCGACCGAATACGTAACGAAGTGATACGCAATATGGCAGGTTTGAATGAAAGTGTCAGCGTTAAGCTGGAAAAGGGCGTGCTCCGTTGGTTTGGACACGTCCAACGAATGAGTGAGGAACGATTGACGAAGAATATATATTGTTCAAAAGTAGAGGGTAGAAGGAGTCAGGGAAGGCCGAGACTTACATATGAAGACCACGTGAGCAGATTGCTCAAAAACGGAAAGGTCAAAAGTACTCGGATACCCAGACGTGCGTGTATGAAGCGATTGATGAATCTCGAAGAAGCGAAAGAAGTATGCATGGATCGCGAAGCCTGGCGATCTGTCCTCTCTGACTACCCCGTCAGGGATACAGCGTGAAGATAGTTAGTTTTTTAGTTTAGTTATTTATGAAAGAGGCATTTTGGAGCAGGACACGATATTCAGTAGGCTTCATTTAAAAAGAGGTTAGCATTAGTGTGATCAAGATGCAATATACGCTTATACTGTTACCAAGTATTATATTTTTAACGTGTAAGTCAATAATACGGACCACTCACGGCCACGCGGCAGTTAGGTGTCGGTACACAAATTACAATTGTTAAAACTGTGATCAGCGTGGTCATTTGCGTGTGATGTGCAGTATAGTGCGTGATCGAGAGGGCTTTCATTAAGGTGAGTCGCGGCAAAATTTTGTGGAAGCGGACGACTTTTTAAACAAAGCATCGGGTGGAGGTAACAAACCTTATTTTTTAACAAATAGTGCAACCCGTATTTTTTTTTCATAGACATTTTTTCTTACAGACTTTAGCCATCCAGAAGGCGATCAACGCTATCGAGACACCAGTAAAAGAGAAACATGTACGCAGTACTATCATCGGCACTTTCCAGGAGCAGAGCGCATGTACCTACTGGGTAAATCCCTTCATCTTAGAAGTTAAAATATGTTTTTTGAAACGAAGTTCCTTAACGCGGCTTACAGGTAGTAAAATTTATGAAATTTGCGATTTTAATTGACGATTTAGTAAAATTTATACTATAATATATTTTTTGTACTATTTAAATATTCTAGTGGATTCTGAGATTTTGGATTGTGAAATCGACACAGGTTGTCGAATTTCAGCCATAAATGATAACTATTAAGAGTGGTTATTTAAGAATCGTAAGCTACAAACGGATAATTTAATATTACGTAGCTCTTTGACTCCAGGACTGAACTTGTCGGGAACAGAAGCTCCCGTGCCCGGTAAGTATCTGTCATCCGGTCGGTGAGGTTGACATGTTGCCTCTCCACTTTTCCCCATGACCGGTTTCACCACCTCATTTGTTGTGTGTCCTCACTTAGGTTGCTCAAGTCGCAAGAAGTTGAGCACCCAAGGTCACACCACTATTAAGGCGACTTGTCGAAATGCCTTTCCTTTTTAAGGCATTGCGGTATATGGAAATAGACAACCCGACGCAGTTTGCTAAACGCTCTGCCCAGCCCAAAACATGAGGATTGATTAACGTCATAAAATTATAATTAAGTTCATTATGTTATTATTTTCGTCAGTTATTTTGAATTAATTTATCCAAAATTAATTTAAAAGATAACTGACGAACGTCACTGATTTACTAAGAAGTCATTAATATGTTAATATACCTATTATTAGACCTCGTCGTTTCTTGATTTTATAATCTAATTTTGAAGTGCTCACGGTCTCGCTACCACAGCATTCTGTAAATGATCACTGCGTTAAGCAACTTTTGCTGTGATTGATTACGGACGGGTTACTGCTTGTTGATTTTACCATTTTCTAGCGTTTCCGTACTTCAAAAGGCAAGTTACGCCGTTGGTTCCGGTTGCCAGTAATATGTTAGTTGTTGAAATATTTGAACAGTCACAACCTGCGTCTGTCTATTTCGTAACGAAAATGGGCTCACCGCCTTTAACTAAAAAAAAACGTCTACTAAGTGAATCGTGGCGTATAATATGCTTCTGCCACCCTTTCGGGGATAAAGACGTGTATAATAAACTATAATCTAATTTTATAGTCTGAACGAGACCAACCTCGATATAAAATCCCAAGGGTTGAACTGAAAGGACTTTAATTAAACACCAACATTCCATTCCACAGTGAAGGGACCAACTTTATTATGACAAATGCTTTGTGGTCATCATACATAGGAAAATGTAACGACACAACGTCATCTAGTTGCATACATGAAAAACACACACGTAAACAATAAATGAAAATAAATAAGAGTACATACATGTAAATTCAACAAACAACGATGACATAATGATAAAATCAATTATCTTATGGCCGCGCTTCTATAACATAGACACGTCGCTCCATCAGAATGACATCTGTGGACAGCTGTCACTCTCATTCCAACGTGATAATAGATGCCGCTGGCAACGCGCCGTCAAGTACATTACTATATCATACATATCGAATGCACAACAATTGCAAGAAGATATTGACTGGTCAGTGCAGTGGAGCAGTAGCAACAAGCTGTACTTTACCATACAGTGTAAAACACCTGCAACATTCTAGAAGTAGATTAAAAAAATTATTTTAACATTTGTGTCCAGGTTAAGCAATTAGTCGGGGTTAAGTTGTAAGTGTTTTAAATTTGTTTTATATATATAAAACAAAAAATATATAGAGAATATCTTGTTAAATCTTCATTTAATTAGAATTGATTTATCAACTACTAATATTGTATAAAATCCCTCTCTAAAATTAATGGCTTGAAAAGAACATGATGAGGAATGAAACATGTAATATTCCTAATTAAGTTATAGCGGTTTCTTGATACTGAAAGGCCTATGTTAATTCCTAACTCTATTTAATTAGATCATTATCGATTTTCACACATTTATATCGTGTAAATATTTTGTGTTTACATTATTAATCTTGAACATGACACGAGTTGAGGCAGGACTGCCTCAGTGGAGTCACGGGCCAGCGAGCTAAAAAAATGGCGGGGACGGAGGTCGGTCGATTGTCGTTTGTCGAGTTTTAAGGGGTTATGAAAAGATGGGGTCAAGTCTTGTGAAGTGAATGTGATAATGACCGAAATAAGAGTTAGATTGGACCACGAACCCACTACTCGTGTATTGTTAATGTTCTTTATTATATTATCGATAATCTGTGAAGATAAATAAAAATGTATCGAGTTTATAGAGTTATGTACTTGTCGTAACCCGTAATGACGCCCACAAAACCTGCAACGCAACAAACTGTATCGCAAAATATACCGAATGCATCGTGCTTGTCTTCCCAAGCTTCATGAATACATTTTAATAACTCAACACCAGCATCGGAAGTTGAGCGCCCTTTCGTAAACCCAAATTGATTCGCATGAAGTATTTTATGACTATTAAAATGGGATAGCATTTGATTCAAGATTATTTTTTCAAATACTTTGCTCAAAGTTGGCAGCACTGACACTGGTCGGAAATTAGACGGCTCTGTTAGCGCTGCCAGCCTTGAACAAGGGAACGACTATGCTGTGTTTCATTAAATCAGGAAATGTACCACTAGAAACACAGTCATTAAACACAGTTGCTAGATGGGGCGCAATTACCTCAATTATACATGATGCAGTTTTGACCGATAATCCCCAAAGGTCCGCGGTTTTCTTAATTTCGATACATTTAAATGTTTTTACAATGTCCTGAGCACAAATATCTGTGAATACAAATGCATCCCTGCAACAAAAAACAGATTCTTCTAATAAAAGTTCAGCGGAACTGGAAGATGCTTGGAGAGATTTTGTTGTCAATATAGGTACATTTTTGAAAAAATGTTTATACTCCGTCGCCACTTCCAGGTCCCCTGTAACATGGCAACCATTTACTTTTAAGTGGAAATCCCTTTCAGTCCCCAAAGATCTACCGCATTCAGAGTTAATGATGTTCCAAGTCATTTTTATTTTATTTACAGAATTAGAAATTTTATTTTTAATGAAGTTTGACTTAGCAAGATGACACGTTTGTTTAAATATCTTTGAATAATTTTTAACATATTCCTGAAAGGATTGCCTAAAATTATATGATTTTTCTGAATATAATTCAAATAATTTATTTCTACTTTTAAAGATACCTGGTGTTGCCCAGTCACTGAAAACAGGACGACCACCAATATGTAGTGTTTTTGAGGTAAAAACTTTGCCAAACTCATCATTAATCAAATTAAATAAGTGTTTATATGACTGGTCTACACAAGTGAAGTTAGGTAGATATGGTAATCTCTTTAATACATTTTCTTTAAAATTATTCAAACGACTTTGGTTAATTGGTACATATTTAATTTGTTTTTTGCTGACTTTGTTACTACTTTTAGGAAATTTTATCCATTGGCCACGATGATCTGACTCCACAGGATCCACAATACCTTTATCTATAGGTTTAATATCAGTAAAAATATTATCAATACATTTTGCACTGGTGGCTGTAATACGAGTGGGTTCTAAGAATGTACTATGCAGATTAAAGGATTTAAATAAATTTTTCATTTTATTTCTCTCTGATGGAGTTAATGATGTATCTAATATATCAACATTAAAATCTCCACAATCTATTATAGATTTCTTAGAACATTGGCATTTGAACAGTGCTTCTTCAAGCTTTTATTCAAATTTAATGTACGGAGCTTTAGGGGGACTGTATACGCTTAACAAGATGAAATGCTCAAACTCAATACTGGCAATCTCAATAACTCGCTCAATGGAGAGGGCTACTAAATCCTTACGTTCTTTAAATTTCAAGTTTTTATTAATTAATATTAAAGAGAATGTTTTCTATTGAACGAGCTAGCAACCTGGTGATTTACGAAGTTCAACAATGTGATTTGATGATCTTTTAACCAGTGCTCTGTAGCACAAAAAATATTAATAGAATTTGCATTAATGTATAGCTCTAACTCTAAATCTTTACCATTTATTAAACCTCTAACATTATGGTGTATAAAACTCTAACATTGTGGTTTATAAAAACAATATTTTTACTAAGATTATTCTCAGGGGCCAAAGTCAACTGGCCAGATTTATTATCTGTTGTCCTATAAACTAGTTTTTTGGAATTTCATTTTCCAAATGTGAAGTATCAAAACTATCCTGCTCAATAAAAGCAGTTGTACTTGCCAATAATTTGGCTTGAAAAATTAAAAAACTAGATAGCATCAGAGCTACCTTTCGTTGTAAAAATTTTGATAGAAAATATCTATCTAATGTCAACAAACTATTATTATTGAAAATTATGTTCCAATCGAACAATTCAATTTTTTTGGAATATGATACCATGGTATGTAGTTTCATATTTAATTTGTATCTTAAGTGATTTTCCTTGTGGCTCATAGCAGTGCTGTATGGCAAGGTGAAAAAAATTACTTGTTTTACTTCCAGACTTGATAACTTATCAAAAAATTTTAAAAGTTTGTCACTATTAATATTGCCTCTTCTGCCAACCAGCACCACTATAGTAGACTGCATGCAGTGTGTACCAGTCAATATAAAATCCATAATTTGAGAGTATGAAGCTCCTGGATATGTATGATTTATTACAGAATGACTTAACTGTGATAAATAATGTCCAAAATTTTTACCTATTTCATCGCAATAGACTATGGTCTTTGCATCACTTTTTATTTGCAACTTTTCTATTATAGATGCCTCGCAATTACTACTTGAACTTATTATACTATTATCCACACTGCACACAGTTTTAATTGGTGAAAATTCATCATTGCATCGAATTCTTTCACAACTCAAGGGTGAGGAGGGAACATGGCCTGCAGATATCAATTGGTCATTTTGACAATGACATGAATTTACTAATTTACCTATGGCTAACACCTGTTCCCTACTCTGTTTCTCTGCTGTTTCATTTTTATATGAAATTGATTTCAAAGAGTCTTGATGTCGGTCAATCTGACATTGAAGGGCCTGTGTATCAGTTTTGTACTGTTGTGCAACAGTATCAAGTTCTAACATATACATATTTACCTGGTCAATCAGTTGCAATCTCTGTCTATTAAGTGACATGCTATTTATAAAAAACTTGTATTTATGTATAATTTTTTTAGATTTAGTAATAAACTTTTTAATTTTTAAATATTTCTTTAACTTATTCTTACTACACTTAATAATTTTTAATGATTTAGAACAGCCCCCGGTTTCATCATCAGAAGTGAGGTCTATGACAATGGAAGGGTGAGCTGTAGCAGTATCTAAGCTTGTAGCCATCAGTTCATCGAACAAACTCTGATTAGATTGAACCACTGTGCTCTGTTTCTCGTCTTCTAGTTGCGATATTTTGATTTCCGATCGTTGTAGCTCCTCCTTTAGTATTCTAATTTGGTGCAGAGTTTGTTCATACTGTTCCCTACATGAGTCAAAACTGTCAACTATAAGTTGTAACCTATCCCGATCCTGTAAGGTATCAGTATACAGTGAATGCAACTGTGCCAGTTCTTTTTTGAGTTGTCCGTTCTTACTTAAAATACCTAGCAGTTCTAACTCATTTTCGTCCCTTTTCTTGTTCAGTTTATCGCACTTCTCACTCAAAATCTGTAACTCTTTCAACGTTAATTGAAGCCTTGTCTCTTGTTGATGAGCCAAGGTCTTACGCGTCATTATCATGTTATTAGTATTCGACATTTTGTTATAATTACGTGCTACAGAATCAGTAATTATTAGCAAAGTAGACTTAGAGCAAAGAAATGCGAAACAAAACGAGGTTATGTTTTATTCATAGAAAATTACAAAATCGCACTATTAATGGACATATGAGGATGTAAAAGTAAATAAACTCACAAACCTTGATTGAAAAAACTATTAGTTTTATAAATCTTGCCAAATCCAAGTAATAATTTCAAATATTGAAATTTTTTCCGATGTTCTAACTGTCACTACACCGGTACAATTTTTAAGTTTATATTTATCTACTTTTAGCACAATAAATGGTGAAAATGATTATTTAACACTCAATATGGTATTATTTGGCAATGATGAATTGATTTTTAATTAAAATTATAATTATTTTTGCAATATTACAATATAAAATACGGAGCCAATTCAAATCAGCTGTTATACCTAGGGTTGCCACCTAGGTTAATAAGAGATTAATATTGAAGAGAACTGAAAGTCGAGAAGAGGGAGAACTCATTAAAGGCTTCCCGTAATGACTACTTTCTTTGATTGACTACTTCCCATTTCATCCACTTTCCAAAAGAATCACTTCCCAAAACCCAAAATGACCTGATGATGATTATAACGACTTCACGACGTGGTTTAGCTGGATTGTTCGCCGGTGAATACTTATTGCATAATTATTGCACCACCTAATTAACTGATTTTAGCTATTATACATACATACATATTATCACGCCTTTATCCCTGAAGGGGTAGGCAGAGGCATACTATACGCCCACTCACCGTATGCATTTTTGTCCTACGTAACAGGCGGTGCGTCCATTGCCGTGTTGAAATGGACAGGCGTAGGCTGTGGCGACCTGCTATTGAAATTTATCAAGCCGCCCATAAGGGCGTTATTCAACCAGGCTTAACGACTGCCATTTCATTCAACCGGGACCAACGGCTTAACATGCCTTCTAAAGCACGGAAACGCTCGCAAATGTAAATTCTACAAAGTCACCCATGCAAGGACCATCTTTTGCCAAAGTCGCTTAACGTAGTGATCGTTTAAAGAACACTGAGTCAGCGGGGCCACGAGCACTTTATCATATCGAATGTAATTAACATTTTTATGAAATGTAATTTTGCTTATCGAATCTTGAACTCAGTTTCTCACCTTCTTGTGATATTTTGATATTTGATTCCGTAAAAGAGGACAACGGAGAGGCCGTAGTCCTCTTTAAGTATTATAATTTAAATTCCTTATTTTTGAGTACCTACTGTTATTTAAAATTGAAATGTAATTGCCATCACCAAGAAGAATGGATCCTGTATATCAATACAAAGTCACCGTGTATAGATTTAACAGCCATTCATTGATTATTTTTTTATCAAGCAAACTCTTATGAGCAAAAGAAGAACAAACACAACACTGATATAGTTTTAAATGATATATTTCACCATAAATAGACATTTCATTCACTAATGGTACAAAAAAAAACAAATTGAATTTTCTTGTCATCGTTTTTTTATCATTTTTGATCTTTTGCAAACACTTCTTCTAAAGGAATAGCTGCAAAGTGCTTGTTTACAGTCTTCATAAACGTATCGAAAAAGTCCGTAAGAATCGGGTTTTGTACATTTACCACTAGAGTCTTTCCGTGATTATTATTTAAATATGTCACAACAAAGTCCCCTGCAAATAAAAATACATACGATTTTATCAAATTCAAGAATATGATTTTTGAGTGTAGGAATAACAGTGGTCGCCCATTATTCGAAATTCGACCATAATTTCATTTAACTTACTTCTCAGTGACGCCTTTTATCCCTGAAGTGAAAGGCGTAGTATAGGTACGCCCAAATTTTACCATATGCATTTTTGTTCTACGTAACAGGAGGTGAGCCCATTGCCGTGTTGAAAATGGAGGTGCAGGTTGGAGTTGTTGACCTGATATTTGAACTTACTAAACTGACCATGCAGCCGGTTAGTAAGTCAAATTCGAGGCCAAATGAGCTTAAGACCTTCACATGCGTCTGTTAGCACGGTCACCCTCGTAAATAGAACTAGTGCATTTTGTATAAAAAATTGCTTTATACACATTACAAGTGTTAGATGGTGATGGAGTATTTGTTTTAATGAAAACAACCCTACTTTTAGTAAGGTTATATTTCATACATAAACAACTAAAACCCTAACCCCTACCACTACTATCCTAGTGTAGCAACTACATATATTTGGTACAAACTTACACAGCGCGATCTAGCCCAAATTAATCTAATTCAAAGTTGTACAATAGAATCTAGACATCTGATAAATCAATTTGCACTTTACAATATGAAATTATGTTCTTCACAAAGAGATTCGCCCCGGGTCATTTGTGGGATCCTTTGTGGGTCACACAAATATTTTGTTTGTTTGTTTGTTTGTTTTAAAGTTTGGATGTATTCTATTTGTTATATTCAGAATAAAATAGAATAGATTAAACTTAATTGCACACCCTTATAAAAATAAATTCTACAAAGAGAGAACAATTAAGTATGTATTTAGAAATCTATTAGTGTGTTTATCAGTTGTCTAGCTTCACAAGCTTATGTCATTTTAATTTTGACTTTAGTGTGTTTATCAGTTGGGTTTATTAGTGTGTTTATTAGTTTATTAGTGTGTTTATTAGTTTATTAGTGTGTTGTGTTTATTAGTGTGTTGTGTTTATCAGTTGTGTTTATTAGTGTGTTTATCAGTTGTTTAGCTTCACAAGCTTATGTCATTTTAATTTTGGCTTTGAGTGAAAATGTCTAAATTATTTTTATTTTTTTATTTGCCTATTTATAGTTCTTTACATTACTTTGTTCTTTTTGTTGAAGCGGTCGTGGCCTCGCGGTCTCAGTGTTCTGTAAACGATCACTGAATTACGCAACTTTCACTATGGCTGGTCCTCGGATGGGTGACCACTGTGTGGCATTTACATTTGCGAGCGTTTCCGTGCTTCGGAAGGCACGTTAAGCCGTTGGTCCCGGTTGCCAGTAAAGTGGCAGTCGTTAAGCCTGGTTGAAGGCCTTATGGGCGGCTTGAAAATTTCAACAGCAGGTAGCCACAACCTGCGTCTGTCTATTTCAACACGGCAATGGGCTCACCACCTATTACGTGGGACAGGAATCCACACGGTGAAAAGTGGGCATATAATATGCCTCTGCCACCTCTTCGGGAATAAGGCGTGATGGATATTTATTTATTTATTTACATTACTTTGTTTAACTTAAATATCTTAACAACTTACATTTATCCTTGTCTCCTTTAATTAACTTTTTATTTTCAAAGGTGTACATTCCTTTAAGAATACTTTCAATTTTATAGGTCTTTACGAAGAGCCGTCGTTTTTTATCTTTTTCTGAAACGAATATCTCACTTACACCTGTAATTAATACCTGATAATCCTCTGAAATTAAGAAAAATAAGTTTTTAAAGATAATTTGGCACATAGTTATATAAATAGATATTTACGTTTATTTATTTAGTAGCGCTTGTGGTCCCGCGGTCTCAGTGTTCTGTAAACGATCACTGAGTTACGCAACTTTCACTATGGCTGGTACTCGGATGGGTGACCACTTTGTGGCATTTACATTTGCGAGCGATTCCGTGCTTCGGAAGGCAACCTGCGTCTGTCTATTTCAACACGGCAATGGGCTCACCACCTATTACGTGGGACAGGAATCCACACGGTGAAAAGTTGGCATATAATATGCCTCTGCCACCCCTTCGGGGATAAGGCGTTATGGATATTTATTTATATAATACCACTGAAATGAGCAATATCCGCTTTGGAGTTGACTAACTTTAAAATTCTAATATTTTCTTTATTTTATTGTGATAAATGTAGGTATATCTGGTTCAGACCGGTGGTTTTTGCGGATAAATCAACTGAAAAACTTGGCATACCTACTAATTGTTATAAAAAAAATCCAAAAATTTATAGGACATATTCAAAAATAATAACGGCTTATTCATTCATTGATAATAATAATAATAGTTGATTGAGCCAGATATCAAAGATCCACATTTTTTTTAAATTGAGGACTTAATATATGTTATCATACTAAACTAGTGTCAACTATTATAAGTCAAATAATAATAAATTAAATCAAATAAATAAATTAAATGCTGATTTTTATTGATATTGTTTAGATTTAATATTTACAATATTAAATATCTGTGAAGATATATGTGAGTTTAGAGAGCTAAAGTATAGATAGGTATTAAGCATTAACTTTTGTCTTTAAATACAATTAGTAGCTATAATCAGTGTCCCATTGACGATTTTACTATTATAGTGATATCATTAAAGAGCTTTCATTATTTTAGAAATAAACAATATTTATATATTTATAATACAACAGTTGTGCCACGCGGCTTCACCCGTGACGTAATTTAAAACCCGGTCGCACCCCCGTATATCTACGTAGTTTATTAGTTTTACAGTAAGTATGGAAATTATATATATGACTTTCGGTAAATACAGGGGTTTTACGCATGTGAAAACCTCTCATATTTGAAAACTTGGCGTAACTTTTGAATTTAGTAAGTGAGTAACATTATCGCTGTACTCTTACGCGAATTTTTCTACTCAGACAAAGAAGAACTGTGCAAAGCATTTTGCTGTTTTATTTTGAGCCTATACAGGGTAGATTTTTAAGAGAGGGACAGTATCGGCAGGTACCAATACCTCTAAAATTTCCTGGACAATGTTAATTAGATAGATTGACTTTAGATATAAATAGTAATATCTATTTCATATTTATCTATCACGCCTTATCCCCGAAGGGGTGGCTAGGCTTATTATACGCCCACTTTTCATCATGTGTATTCCTGTCCCACGGAATAGGTTGTGAGCCCATTGCCGTGTTGAAATAGACAGACGCAGGTTGTGGCTACCTGCAGATGAAATTTTTCAAGTCGCCCTATGGCCCTATTTATATGGCCCTCAACTTGGCTTAACGACTGCCATGTTACTGCGAACACGCAATTATAATTTGTTTAAAGTTTTAGTTGTTTGTTGTTTTACAACTATCCAGGGAATTTAAAAGGTCAAAGTGTTACCTAAAGTTACCGTTAAAAAGAATTACCTAAAGTTTCGGTAGCAAGAATTATTCCATCAATAGCTTTATCTTCTACCTTTCCTGCAGCCTCATACTGGAAATCTAAGACTAGTTTAGGACAACGCAGGTAGTATTCATATCTCAACTGCTCTCCGATAATATATCTGCAACAAACAAGTCGAATAATTTAGAAAAACATACCAAGATTTCTAACTTACTTTGGTGACAATTTTTCGAATTATTCTCAGTACCGGAGTTATTCTGTACTCTCATTTGAAACTCATATTGTAGCAGTATATTAAAAATACATAATCTGCCATCTTGGGTGTTCCACCATGTTGGATACAGAAAAAAGTCACACAACTAACCATGCATAACCATCCGAACTAAAAGTGTATACAAAAGCTCAGCTCAATCGTTTGAAGATTATCTTCTGCAAAATTGATTTACTAGATTCCACCCGAACAAACATTCATTCATTCCAAGTTAATATAAAGCTTGTAAAATGATAATTATACGCGAAAGAAACTTGTAAACCATAATGCGTTAGTTGCTGACAACATATAACTTTATAATTGAACTGCCTTTGTGGCGCGGTGGGAGTCTATCCGACTGCTACGCAATAGGTCATGAGTTCGATTCCCACCCAGGAAAAAACTTTGTGTTATTTATCTATAATATGAATGTATTTAGAAATATTTAAGTATGGTTATCAGTTATCTTCAGTCATCAAGTAGAGCTTGTTTGTTACTCTTTTACTCTTTCACGCAAAATCTACTGAATGGATTTTGATGAAACATATACGCTACTCTTTATCTCGGTAACAAGATCCTGTGGAAAACGGGAGCTGAAAAATTTACCCACGCGTGCTGAGCCGCAGGTGTCAACTATCCTACTAATACTATAAATGCGAAAGTTTGTAAGTATTGATGTTTGTCAACTCTTTCACGCAAATCCACAGAATGGATTTTGATGAAACTTTACAATAAAATAGCTTATACATTAGAATAACACATAGGCTACTTTTAATCTCGGGAACTAGTTCCTGTGGGTAACGGGAACTGGAAAACACGCGTGCCGTTCCGTAGGCGTCAACTAGTAATGCATATTTTTGACCATGCGATATATTTAAAAAATGCAGTCAATTAGCAAACAATGGCATACCCGACGACTTTCATTGATGTAAACCTGATGTAAACCTGAATTTCATACAATTTGCCAACTACATTCAGTTTTTTTTTACTCTTTCGGATTATAATTTACACACAAGTTACAAATAAACTTTGCAGTTTTTCTTATTACAACATACAACTAATTAATAGACGAATTCTGACCAAGATTCAATTGATGTTTAATGGAACAAAACTGACATTAAATACAACATTACTTTCCTTTATTTTATTTCAAACACCTTACTGTCACTAATATAATACTTACTTCAATTCATCAACTATGCAATCTTTTTGTCCTTTTAATTCAACATTCGTTTGCTCATAATGATAATCGTTGAAACTTCCGTTAATCTTGTCTATATGATATGGATCAAGAGGTTCAAAAAGATCTTTGATTCCCGCTATGGTTACTTGGAACATTTTATGTACAGCTTTTGTTAAACATGGCGAGTCACTCAAATCACACATTTCTTGGGCTGAAATTTAAAATCGTAGGTAGAAATAAAAACATGCAGAACATGTCACATGGCGATGCAAGTTTCCATTTCCACTATTAATAATTTGATTATATCTGTCTGTTTGTCTGACGCGATCAACTGGCCGCAGATTCCGAGACTATTTTATCAAACAGGGGGCAAAGGGTATAAGTATACTAGGCCGCTATAATCCATATAAAGATTGATTTTCTTTTGCTGCTAAGAGCTTGTTAAGGATATCAATAAATATCAATATCATAAAAAGGATTGACAACATGAATATCTATAGGAGTAAACTGAAAGATTATGTACAAGAAGACATGTAACCTTAGTACCAAAAAATCGGTAGGTACACCCTGTAGGAGAAATTGTAGATTGTGAAATGTTATTATCTCATTTTAATTGAACTGTTAGTTTTTATGAGAAATAAAATTCTTTAAACCTAAGAAAATCCTCTATATGTTTTTATGAGGTTTTGTATGTTTACACAATTACACTCATTTATTATCTATAATAAATGAGTGAAAATATAAAAATATAGAAAAGTATTTGTGTAAAAGTCAATCGAAATAGGGCGATCCTTTAATTGTTTGCCCACCCTACACGTCTTGTTCTATCGAATCAGGCAAAAATATTGACAAGGGGTATTTTTGATTGAGGATTCCTTCCATAAAGCGGTAAAACTACCAAGGTTATTTACTAACTTGGTTTATATTATGTTCTTTGGCATCAGGTAAAGAGACTGAAGAGAAAGACTTTCGGTAGATGGGATTTTTATTCCAAAAACAAAAAAAACTTCTTATACACTTACGAGTAATATCCTCTGCCAATAACATCTGTGATTCATAAAAAAAAATATGTTTTCATATGTTTGACGTAAGGCCATTTTCGTATGTCAGCGAAGCGTAAGTACAGCATAGGACTCCTCAGTGTCTAGTGTAAGTCCACCAAGAACTCCTTTTTTTAACTCCTGACGCAATAACGACGGGGTGTTATAAGTTTGACGTGTCTGTGTGTGTGTCTGTCTGTGATTTTGTTTTTTTTTTTGTTTGAAACGTGAATTAGTCGGGAGTGTTGACTGTCTCGGTGGCGTAGTGGTAGTGTAATGAGGTCCATTTTACATAGGTAACTCCTATGTAAAATATGTTTGTATCTAGAAATATATATAAGTATGTTTATCAGTCGTCTAGATCCCATAACAAAAGCTTATATTAGCTTATTTTAGGCTAGACGACGCTGTTAAACAAAAAATACCACAATTTATTTTTATTTATAGTGTTCTTAGTTATGTTTGATGAAAATCGGTAGAGCCGTTTAAAAGTTGTGGGGGTAAAAGTGGGGAAGAATAACCGAATGTCTGCAAAATATACTCGAGTAGGGTCTTAAACGAAAGCGCATCACGTGCACATTACAAAATAATAATAAAAAATACCCAATGTCTGCAAATATTATGTGGGAAGCGGAGAAAATTTTTAAAACGAAGCTATGTATTTACAACTTAACAAAATCTATAATATAAAAAGTATAAAATAAAAGATGTAATTAAAAATTTTATAAAATCCGGCGTACAAATATAAGTTCCCTTTCAAAGTAAAAAATAATACTAGAAACTCAATCTTAAACTACTTAAGTAACTATGTATTAAAAAAAAACTAAGCTATCTTCACGCTGTATCCCTGACGGGGTAGTCAGAGGATAGATCGCTAGGCTTCGCGATCTACTTGCGCTTCTTCAAGATTCATCAATCGCTTCATACACGCACGTCTGGGTATCCATTCCAAGTACTTTTTATCTAAGTATTAATAACTTTAAAAAAATACGTCACGCTGGGGGACCGGTCTAAACCTAACAATTTAATTACAAATAGGCTAACCTAACTAAGCAACAAAGGCTAATGATACTTATGACAAAAAATCGTAGATAATAAAATAGAGCAGTGGTCACCCAGCGCGATGTATTTATTTTGAATTATTAATACACACTTAGGTAGTTTAAGATTAAGTTTCGGTTATTATTTTTACTTTTTAAAGAGAACTTAGGTTTTTACGTCGGGGCTTTTTTTTAATTATTTTTATTATTTTAACGCGGGGAATGCTTTAACTCACCATACCCCCTTTGGCGAAAACAGAGAGTGTGGGACTCCCGATCTTCTGATCTACCTACTAAACCCCGCGGTCTACCTCGGAAGAGGTGAGGAACATCAGGAACACATCAGCGGCTGTGCACCTGCTAACTAACTGACGAAGCAACGATGCAGGTGTCCTTATTTTTTTTTTAGCGTACGGGCCGTTATGGAAAGTGCTCACCGTAGCCTATGGACGTTTGCAACACCAGAGGTGCAGCACTCGCGCTGCCGACCCTTTATAAACCTTCTAAGACCCATTTTGAAGAACCCCATACTGTAGAAGTTCGGGAAAACCCAGGCAGGGAGTTCATTCCACAACCTAATCGTATTTAATCCTTGCGGGTTGTGCGGTCAAACAGCAATCGCTCCCAACAATATCAAATGGTATACCAACCAGACGGGAGAGGCCTAAATAATTTCAGTAGTGGATTACGATAGTCTGATTTTATCGATTTAAAAAAAGAGAAGTTCTGACTAATAATATCAATAACCTCAAAGATTCACTTATTGGTTTCACCGCATTATTAAAACATACTTTGATAAAAAAGCATTACATAAATGAATATTATTATTATTACAAACACATTAATTAAAATATGTCATAATAAATCTATTAATCATTATTTATAAAAAAATACAATTAAAAATAAATAATATACATAATTATAATTATTTATAAAATTATTTATATTATAATTATAATTAAAAATATTTATTATTAGTAATAAGTAATTATAATTAATACAAATTAACGACTACCAATCTAATCCTAAGTAAAAAGTAGTTTTCAGACGCTTACTTTGCGCTGAGTTGAACTCCATCAGTATTAATGCTGGCACCAACCACAGGAGTTTGTAGACACCCATTTTGTAGTTTGAAGGTATTCGTACTTACTGACCAAGCAGTTTAAAAACTACTTTAATTTATACTTGTTTATTATGTTAATTATCATCTATTAGAAGATCCAATTTTTTTTTGTGTGTTTAACGTCATAATTGGTCATGATAAAATCAGAAATTGAATGAAATCCATTCAAATTTTGCACATATATTAACTATAAGCCTCCGACACGAGTGGCCCAAGAAAGATCTGTATTAGGGTGTGCCCCTGAGACGACTCACACTAGCTGTCCCCGCGCTGGCTCTGGTCCAAATAGTGTGTGCCAGACCGGCGGGAAGTGGTTGACGGAGTGCAGGGCAGCTGCATGGAATGTTAGGGGACGAATGGAAGATAAGATTAATGAGTTGATAGATGTAATGAATAAGAGTACATTAATGTTGTGTGCTTGACAGAGACGAATGCAATGTCAACAAAGTCTTAGAACTCCCGGGTAGGATGCTCACGCTATGGTTCGCGGGCATGGCAGATGGGGGTGGATAACTTGAAACTGATAAATATTAAATTAAAATAAGCTCCTACTCAAAATCCTAACTTCCCATTAAAAAGTAAAAATAAACATTTTAATTTGTAATGTGCACGTGATGCGCTTTCATTTGAGACCCCACACGAGTATATTTTGCAGACACGCGTTAATTATTCCCCACTTTCACCTCCCATAACTTTTAAAAGGCTCAACCGATTTTCATGAAACATGTCTAAAAACACTTGCACATAAGTCACCTCTAATGTAAAATAAGAACTTAATTGAAATCGCTTTATCCGTTCTGGAGCTATGATGACACAAACAGACACACAGACACGTCAAACTTATAACACCCTTATTTTTGTGTCGGGAGTTTAAAAGTTACACGAAGGCAAAATGAAAGCGGATGAAAGGTTGTCGTCCAATTCCGGGATAACGCCAAGCTCTTCTCAAAGAGGTAGGTAAAACTGACGTCCTGTAGAGATGGAGTGAATATAATGGAAAGATGTATGCAAGTAAAGACAGAGATGCCACATTGGTAAGTGGAGCTCACATTGACACCCCAGACCCGAGTGTCATTGAAGTGCAACATGAAAGAGATTAAACAAGCTATAATAATTAATATAAAGTACAGGTATTAACGCGATCATGCTTATTTACCTTAAATTAGCTTGAGGTTTAGACTAATTTAAGGTAAATAAGCATGATCGCGTTAATGAAGTTTGAAATGGGGTAAGGCTACGGGAAAAGACAGAGTTACTGCTGAGATGATGAAGTATGGTGAGTACCGCACGTCTGGGACACACCAATTATTAATTTTCTGTCTGTTATGCAACTTATCTTGACGGACAGGTGAGGTCCCAGATGACTGACGAATACCAGTTGTAGTACCTGATTACAAAGGGAAAGATTCTCGCCTAAACTGCTCCAGCTACAGGACGATCAGCTTGTTCAGCATACCTAGTAAGGTGTTTAAAGGTTCGAGGCTCAATGCGGGTTTCGACGTGGAAGAGGCGCTTTCTCTACGCATGATCGTGATTTTGGCGGCTAGCCTAAAGGTTTTCTGCGCATTTGTGGATCTAGACAAAGCATTTGATTTGTTGTTAAAGAAATTCTCTGGGACTTGCTGCCCGGATATGGTGTACAATACACACTACAATACACTTTATAGAGACTGTAAGACTTGCGTACGGGTGGAGGGGATGTGTCACCTCTTTTTGACATCTGTACAGGCGTCAAACAGGGCTGTGACATGTCCGCCTGGCTGTTCATAGTGTATCTGGACAGTTGCCTGCAGAAGTTGAAAGATTGTGATAAGGATGTGAGTTTGGATGACTTAACAGTAAATTGTCTATTGTACGCTGATGATGCGGTGCTCATGGCCTCATCAAAGCCGACCTTCAGGCATTAGTATCTAATATGAAAGAGGAGTGTGGAAGTTAGGGTCTTTGCTTGAATGCCAGTAAAACTATGATTCTGGTATTTGAAAGAGAAGACGTAGGAACTAAGTGCGAGATTAAACCAGGAATGTCTAGAACAAGTGAATAAAATTGTGTAAGTATCTAAGGAGTATGTTTAGCACGGACGGAAGATGTGATTTGGATGTAGAACGGCGAGTAGCTGCTGGATACAGATTTAACGGTGCCATGTCCTAATTGGTAAAGTGACAAAGCATCTTAAACGAAGCACGACTCGCGATTCATAACATAGTGCTAGTGCCAACGTTGCTTTTTGGTAGTGAAATCTGGGTATGTCAGAAGATGCATGAAAATGCTGTGGAGATACGATCACTTCGAAAATTGTGCGGTGAACTTTGGCCGCCTGAATACATAACGAAACGATAGGCAATATGGGAGGTTTGAATTAAAGTGTCAGCGTTGAGCTGGAAATGCGCGTGCTCCGTTGGTTTGGACACATCCAACGATTGAGTGAGGAACGATTGACAAAGAATTGAGTGAAGATAGTTAAGTTAAAATAAATAAACTATAAGCCGGAACACAACATAAGCAATATATTATCACGCTACATATCCTAGGAGGTATGCATGTCCTGGACATACTCAAAAACTACTGAATTGATTTAATTCTATTTCCAATTTTGCACTATGTCATTGCATTGCATTGTCGTTTCATTATGCCTTTGTAGATCCTTGACAGTAAAATTAGATTTTGTAGTCAAAAAACAACGATGTCTAATAATAATTAAGAATGTTATCTTTAATTAATGACTACAGTAAAACAGTGACGTCCGTCAGTTAAATTTTAAATTTTATTAATTTAGATAATAGAAAGATTAACAATAATACATTAGTAATTATAATTTTATGACGTCAATCAGTCCTCAGCGTGGCCGGAGCGTCCAGCAAACTGCGTTGGGTTTTCTATTCACCTGTACATTGTGATACCGCAGTGCCCGAAAATGAAACGTATTTTGAAAAGCCCCCTAAATAGTGGTGTGTCCTCACTTGGGTTGCTCAAGTCGCACTTTCCATTCACCTGTACATTGAATGAATTACCTTGGCGCCCATCGTTTTTAACAGGCTATGTAATATAGTCACATTGGTGGCCGTCATGTATCCGCCCTTTACGGGGGTCCCAAACAGGGCCATGCTCTACACGATCCCGAGGTAGGCATTTTGACCGCCTTGGTGAGATTCAGCTCAGAATGCCAAGTTTCAAAATGCCAACCGCTATCAAATAGTCAACTTCTCAAAAATTATAAGATAACTATTTTATTTGAAATTCTGCCATTGACGTATTTACATGTTCATTTATATTAAAAGTGCTATTTAGTTATTTTTTTTTGTTTTCGTTTGCATACCGTCTGAAATGTACGAGTATAACTGTTCGATTATTTTAATAAGAGGATAGTTGTGATCTTTTCATGGTATTAAGACAAGCCTGTAGATTATGATGTACCCATGGTAGATTATTTTTTTTACTCTTTGAATCAAAAGGTCAATGAAAGCCCCATAAGTTTGTGACCTTTCTCAAACAGCATGCATTTATATGCAGTACCGAAGTGCAACAAATTCTACTATGACTTGACTTAATTAGTTGGTCAGAAGGATTAAGCCAGAGCTGTATGCGGATGGGGGTTGAAGTGAAGTATCATCGATTTCTCACGATTTGGGGTCAAAAACGCTTGAGTTTTGTTGCCTAAACCACTATTTCTCTGGCAGTTAACATAGGCTCACATTTGCAGTCAGTTATAACTGTCGGTCTTGTCAAGAAATATTCTGCCTGTATGCTGACGACCAGGACTTCCTGTGTTATACACAAATTGTTTTTTTTTGCATTTGCAACATCCCTACACCTTCATGCAATATCCCTACACCTTCTTGCAATACATCTACGTTCACTGAAGAATTTATTGAACGCCCAACTTGTCTGACAAAAGTTGTTTACGAGTTTCGAGGCTACTTACTGTGTTCTACGTGTTTGATATCCTATATTTTGGTCCAGTCATAGTCATCTTTGTGAAAGATCAAATACGTTAAAAATTCTTTTTTTGTTTTTATTCTTATTTGTTTATCTATGATAAAATCTTAAAAATCATGACTTAGAGGCAAATGGCCTGCTAAAGCGTCAACATGAGTTATAAATCATCATCATCATCTGAGCGTGTCGCGACGCCCGGGGTCCGCTTTCCTACATTTTCTCCTCCACTTTGCACGTTCGTCAGCATCCCCTGAGTGAAACCACGCATGTCATCCCTTACGACGTCAAGCCAGCATTTCTTCCGCTCTTGCCGGGACACGGCGGGGCCGACATAGCCAGACATTTGTTGCCCACGTAGCCCGGCGGTTGCCGTAAGACGTGACCATACCAGCGAAGGCGACACTCTTTCAGATTATCTGCAATATCACTGACGTGAAGGCTGCCGCGTGTGAGACTTTGCCCCTTTAAAGGTTTCAAAGGAATTAAAAATTTTCTATTAATTAATATTAAGTTTTAAGTAAATAAATCTGACCCAACGTCATCTTTTAACAGTACATACTTCTAGTTCAAATCCTCTTTAAGAGGTATATTTCCATAAATCCTCTTTTTTTAATATGATGATGTATAGTAGATTATGGTACAAGTGTGTAAAGTTGTCGATTACCGCTGAGGCGCTATTGAGACCCGAGCCGTAAGGCAAAAGTCTAAAGAGAGCCGAAGACGGTACTTTAGACTATTAAACTTTATTCTTTTTAAAATATGATTTTTCCTTTATCGCAAACAATTTGGGCAAAGCGATATAAATGTGCTCATCAAGAAATTCAACTCGTTTCTAGCAGATTTTCCCTTAGATGAAATATCCCTTAGATAAAAATAACTAAAACAATTCTGAACAGTGCAATACAGTGTGTTTGGTTTTATTTTCAGTGTTTTTATCCCTACTCTTATATTATCCAAGCTTTTACAATTATGATGCACTATACACAAATAATAAAATAATAATTAGGCATCTAAGACCTCATCCACAGCGCCAGTTTCTAAAGAACCATGACCAGACTGACTATAAGATTGACTGAAAAAAATTTAAAAAATTGAAAAAATACTATTTGATTCGAGATGGGGATTGAACCCGTGACCTTTGCCTAACCAGAGCAATGTTCTAGCCACTGAACTACTCGAACCGTATCGAAACAAGTTGAAATTCTTCACCATATTTTATTCGTCATTTAATAGTATGAAATTTATGAGAAATTTAGCATTATATTTGACTGGGTAATCTTGTTTGTTGTGTTTATCAAACAATTGCAAGTAGAATTTGTGTAGGGTGCATGTGTGGGAGCACCCTAGATGTGAGGCCTCGGTGCTAACCAAATTCTGCCGGGAAACCAGGGGTCGACTCATCCAGAAATTTACCAGGGGCGCCCGGCATTAGAAAGCTGGGAGGGCTCGATGTGGTTTAAGTCAGTTCCATAATGGTCGATGAGTGCATAAGATACAACAATTTTAGAGGGGTTATAGGTGCTGTAAAATCTGAAGCTACTATTTAATTATGAACAGAAAAAGATGCTGTATAGCATAACAAAAAACAAAAATATTTTTATAGCGCCATGTTCACATCCTTTCTACTATTATTCGTAAGTAGTAATGGTAAAGAAGACTAAATCAAAAATCTACTTAATAAATTCAAAATTTCATAAACATAAAAAATATTTACCTCAGTTTAATATTATAATAAGTTAACTCGAAGCTAAACTATGTCCAAAAAATCAAAATAAATGTTGATATAAATTTTTTTTTTTTGATTGCGTTCAACATGAAACGCTGTGCAAAAAATTACACCACTATGGAATAAGAGGCAAAGCTCTCGACCTTCTGTCTTCATATTTGAACAATAGAATACAGAGGGTCGATATTAATGGTACACGTTCTGTAGGATCCATGGTTACAATGGGTGTGCCGCAAGGCTCGATACTTGGGCCATTCTTGTTCCTCATTTATATTAATGATTTACCATTTTATGTAGGGGACAGGAATAGGATTGTTTTGTTTGCAGATGACACCTCATTAATTTTTAAAATTAAAAGACAATTAGATAACTATGACGATGTAAACAATGCAATTGCAAGAGTAGTTCATTGGTTCAGCTCAAATAATCTTTGCCTTAATGAAAATAAAACTAAATGTATAAAATTTACTCTACCAAATGTAAAACAAGTTGCGGCCAATGTTCAACTGAATGGACAAGTGTTAGAGTTTGTAGAATCAACTGTGTTCCTAGGTATAACTATTGATGCCAATTTGCAGTGGGGCCCACACATAGAAAAGACAGCCTCTAGATTAAGTTCGGCTGCATACGCTGTAAAAATGATCAGGACTCTAACAGATGTGGATACGGCTAGAATGGTTTACTTCAGCTATTTTCATAGTATTATGTCTTACGGTATTCTCCTTTGGGGGAGTGCTGCAGATTTAAATATTATTTTTGTTCTACAAAAGCGGGCTGTACGCGCTATTTATAATTTGGGCCCCAGAGTTTCTCTCCGAGAAAAATTCAAAGAAGTGAATATTCTAACCGTACCATCACAATACATTTTTGCCAATCTTATGTATGTCCAGAAAAATCTATCACAGTTTTCTAAACTCTGTGATAAACATAATATAAACACTAGAAATAAAAATAATCTTTCAGTCCACCACAGTCGACTACATAAGATTGGCGATTCTTTCCAGGGTAACTGTATACGCTTTTACAACAAGCTTCCCTGTGACCTGAGAAATTTACCTTTAAATAAATTTAAAAAGTTTATTAAAAACAAGCTTTGTGAAAAAGGTTTTTACTCCGTTACAAACTATTTGCAGGACAGGGACGCCTGGAAATGATCTGCTGGCAAAATGAAATAATATTAAATTGTAA
Source organism: Thumatha senex (assembly GCA_948477245.1). Classification (NCBI taxonomy): domain Eukaryota; kingdom Metazoa; phylum Arthropoda; class Insecta; order Lepidoptera; family Erebidae; genus Thumatha; species Thumatha senex. Next base: position 6,340,176 of record OX419750.1, on the reverse strand, counting down.
ATAGGCCATCAAAAAAAAAGCCTTCCTAAGTTTCTTGCCGGTTCTTCTCAGGTGGGCCGCGTTCCGAACCGGTGGTCGCTTTAAATATTTTAAATAGTGTATGACATTTTGTAAGCGCCGTTAAAATGGTCTATGCAAAATAAAGATATTTTTATTTTTATTTATTTATTTTATTTATTTATTTAAACTAACTAAAAATAACTATAAACCAAAGACCTAAAATGCATCGTAATATTTCCCCACATCGCAGTCCCTACGTGGTAGCGTCCCCAAAAGACTGGCAGCATAGCCACGTTTGTACGTAGTACGTATTCTAATCTATGGCCACGTTGAATGGCAATGCTTTGCCTTTTTTTTATTTATTTATTTTATTTTTATTAAATAGATTATTATAATTACTATTTTACAAATAAAAATATGTAATATAATTATATCGAGGTGTAATATCTTAAGTTTATTATAACGCATGATAGTTACTAAAATACCAAATGAATTTATATGAAATGAGACGCACCCAGATAGTAAATGTGGGAAGTATATAAAACAAATAATTAGTGGTTTTGTCTTTTAAGAAACTGAGGTACAGCAGCAAGGTACTACCTAGTTTTAGTCAAGATCTAGTGAATACACTTCATCCATAGGAAAGGCAGCTTGATATTTTTTGAGCGTCTCCATACAGATTGACAAGAAGACTTCGACCAGCGGAGAACGTAAATAGGGGTCTATTTGAGTCCCCATGTTGTTAAAGTACGTTTTCATATCATCATCTGTAAAACAATATAGACATATTGACCACTGTTCTACGAAATCATAAGGTTATAGTACATTAGGTAGTACGGCTGCCTTTGGAGAGTCCCTCAGCGGGCTAGCTGCTTGTAAGGGCTGTTGGGCACGCCCCGGAACTGAACCACTTGAATTTCTTCTTCCTCTGAGTGTATTCCCAGTTGCTTTCAAACCCTTCCTATAGTTGAAGTCTTAGATCCGTTTTAATTTGGCGGCTAAATGCAGTTTTCGTTTAGTTTTAAATTTTCAGCAGTTTTGGAAGCGACTGCCGTCTGATATCCCAGCTCCGAAAAGACGCTTGTATCGTTGCCTCTTTCATTAATCAGCAAGTGCACCTGCTAGCAGGTGAGGTCACTTGGGCCCCGGAGATCAATAGGGGAACCCCTTACGCACAATACAACCACTTGAACTGTCCCATAACATTTACGTACCTTGGAAACCTGACCGGTTTCGCCACACGGCATTCTCGAAGGTTATTAAAATGACCACTGAGCCTTGTACACTAAAAATAATTGAAAATACTGTCCGGCGAAACCGGTACGGACGTTTACGAATCAGTTATAACTGTTCATGCACTTATACTATATCTCTTTACCCTTGATCACACAAATATTTTTTCTGACCCGGGCATCGAACTCGAAACCTCAGTAACACCAGTTGCATACACACCACGGCGCCATCGAGGTAGTTAGAAATTAAAATAGTGGAATATGAGCACAGAAGCGCTCGTGGCCCCACTAACTCGGTGTTCTGTAAACGATCACTGCGTTAAGCAACTTTCGCTAACAACTAGTCACGGATGGGTCCACTGTGCGCGCGTTTCCGTGCTATGGAAGGCACATTAAGTCGTTGGTCCTGGTTGCCAGTAACATAGCAGTCTTTAAGAAAAGTTCAAGGCCTTATGGGCGGCTTGAAAAATTTTAATGGCAGGTTGCCACAACCTGCACTTGTCTATATTCAACACGGCAATGGGCTCACCACCTATTACGTAAGACAAAAATGCATACGGTGAAATGTGCCTACCCGTTCGGGGATTAAGGCGTGATTATATGTATGTAGGGGATGAAGAGTAGAAGCGTGCACGTCGCCATCCCTGCCAGCTACGGCTGCAATTCTACTCCAACACGAGTGCCACCAGGGCGAACTATGCGTGCGTGCCCCCGAGGCGACGCGCACCAGTTCGTCCCCGCTGGTGCGAAAAGTGTGAGCCAGAGCGGCGTAGGGGACCGCCACCCTACACGCGCGGCCCGACACGGCGGGAAGTGGAGGATGGAGTGCAGGGTAGCTGCGTGGAATGTTAGGGGAGGAATGACAGATAAGATGAATGAGTTGATGGATGTTATGAATGAGAGAAAGTTAGATGCAGTGTGCTTGACAGAGACCAAGCGCAAGGGCAGCGAAGTCTTGGAGCTCCCGGGTGGGATGCTCGCGCTTTGGTCTGGAGTACCAGAGAGCGAGCATGGCAGTCGGGGGGTTGGAATTTTGCTGTCCTCGCGATTGGCCTCCGGTATGTATGAGTACAAACTGGTAGGTCCTAGAATCCTCTGGATCCGTGTAAAACTTGGTTTGACGAAGATTTTCCTGGTAGCTGCTTACGCGCCAGTATCTTCGTCGAACGCGAGTGAGCTAGAGGACTTCTGGGAGAGTATGAGAGAAGCTCTAAATGTGATAGAAGGAAATGAAAGACTTATAGTATGTGGAGACTTGAATGGATGGGTGGGTACCGCTCGCAATGGTTTTGAGTCGGTACTCGGGAAGTATGGGGATAAAAGGGTGAACGACGCTGGCAAGCTAATACTGGCATTTTGTAAGGAGAAGGATTTGTTTGTGGCGAACACAATGTTCAACCACAAACAAATTCATATGTATACGAGGAGATGTAAGTCAAAGAGAAGCATGATAGATCTATTCCTAATGGATAGTCGGCTCCGTAAACAGGTGATGGACACGAGGGTTTATCGAGGCGCTGAGCTGGGATCAGACCACTACCTAGTCATAACTAGGATTAGGGGTCTGTTCGCGGGTTGGCGTCATCGTACCGAGTGTCCTGAACCTGGGCCGACTTATAGCATCAAAAGCTGGAAGCTGCAGGATGCATCCATTAGGGATAAATATAATGAAAGGGTAGCCGAAAAGCTTGGCGACGTCAATGTAAGCAGTGAGAATGTGGAAAGTGTATGGCAGAACCTTAGGGACAGTATGATAAATGCCGCTGTGGAAGTGTGTGGAGAAACGAAAAGAGGCAGTAGTAATAAGCGTGATGCATGGTGGAATGAGGAAGTGAAAGAAGCAGTTCGAATGAAGAAGAAAGCATGGCTAGACTACTTAGCCTCGCGAAATGATTTTAATATGAAAGAGAGATACAAGCTGCAGAAAGTTAACACGAAGGCACTGATAGAAGAAGCTCGTGAAAGGTGCAGAATGAAAGCGGATGAAAGGTTGTCGTCCAATTTCCGGGATAATGCCAAGCTCTTCTGGAAAGAGGTAGGCAAGACCCGGAGTTGTTCGGCAATCTGCAGTATGAATAAAGTGCTTAGTGTTAACAATGACGTCCTAACAGACCAAAGTGACGTCCTGCAGAGATGGAGTGAATATTATGGAAAGATGTATGCAAGAAAAGACAGAGATGCCACATCGGGAAGTGGAGCTCACTTCGATGCTCCGGATCCCGATGTCATTGAAGTCATTAGTATGAAAGAAATAGAACAAGCGATAAGAAGTATGAAATGTGGTAAGGCTGCGGGAAAAGACAGAGTTACTGCTGAGATGATCAAGTACGGTGGGTCGCGTGTCTGGGACACACTTTGTCTGTTATGCAACTTGTGCTGGCGGACGGGTGAGGTCCCAGATGACTGGCGAGTAGCAGTTGTAGTACCTATTTACAAAGGGAAAGGCTCGCGCCTAAACTGCTCCAGCTACAGGGCGATCAGCTTGGTCAGCTTAGCTAGTAAGGTGTATGCAAAGGTTATAACGGCACGAATGCAAGAAAAGTCTGAAAGGTATTTATGGGAGGCTCAATGCGGATTCCGACGTGGAAGAGGTTGCATGGATCAAGTGTTTTCTCTCCGCATGATCGCGGAAAAGTTTCTGGCTCTTAGCCAGAAGGTTTTCTGCGCTTTTGTGGATCTAGAGAAAGCATTTGATAACGTTGTGAGAGAAACGCTGTGGGACTTGCTGCCAGGATATGGTGTGGACGGCTCGCTACTGCGAGCAATACAGTCGCTTTATAGGGACTGTAAGGCTTGCGTGCGAGTAGGGGGGGATGTGTCACCTCTTTTTGATGTCTGTACAGGCGTCAAACAGGGATGTGTCATGTCCGCCTGGCTGTTCATAGTGTATCTGGACAGTTGCCTGCAGAAGTTTAATATGGGTGTGAATTTGGGTGACTTTACAGTAAACTGTCTGCTGTACGCTGATGATGCGGTGCTCATGGCCTCATCAGAAGCCGACCTACAGGCATTAGTCACTAATATGAAAGAGGGGTGTGAAAGTAAGGGTCTCCGCATGAATGCAAGTAAAACTAAGGTTCTAGTATTTGAAAGAGGTGACGTAAGAACTAAATGCGAGATTAGGGTAAACCAGGAACGTCTAGAGCAAGTGAATGAAATTGTGTATTTAGGAAGTATGTTTAGCGCGGATGGAAGATGTGATTCGGATGTAGAACGGCGAGTAGCTGCCGGAAACAAAGTTAACGGTGCTTTGTCCCAGTTAGTAAAGCGACAAAGCATCGTAAAAGAAGCACGAATGGCGATTCATAACGCAGTGCTAGTGCCAACTTTGCTTTACGGTAGTGAAACCTGGGTATGTCAGCAGATGCATGAAAGTAAATTGAATGCTGTGGAGATGCGATCACTTCGAAAATTGTGCGGCGTTACCTTGGCCGACCGAATACGTAACGAAGTGATACGCAATATGGCAGGTTTGAATGAATATGTCAGCGTTAAGCTGGAAAAGGGCGTGCTCCGTTGGTTTGGACACGTCCAACGAATGAGTGAGGAACGATTGACGAAGAATATATATTGTTCAAAAGTAGAGGGTAGAAGGAGTCAGGGAAGGCCGAGACTTACATATGAAGACCACGTGAGCAGATTGCTCAAAAACGGAAAGGTCAAAAGTACTCGGATACCCAGACGTGCGTGTATGAAGCGATTGATGAATCTCGAAGAAGCGAAAGAAGTATGCATGGATCGCGAAGCCTGGCGATCTGTTCTCTCTGACTACCCCGTCAGGGATACAGCGTGAAGATAGTTAGTTAGTTAGTTAGTTATATGTATGTATATTTAAGAACAGTGAATATAGTTTTCATAATGTATTGAAAGAACCTCAAGAAAGAGTGTAAAAGACCCCATAATGATCTCCGAGACCCAAGCCACCTCATCTGCAAGCGGTGCACCACCTGACCAACGAGGCAACGATGCCCTTATGGGGCCCCACCCCATCTTCTAATAATGCCAAAAATCTAAAACACAAACGATAGTTGCTCCTAGAAGTCTAATAAAGATGGGTCATCACCCCAGGCCCCAAATTATGGTAGAGCTTGGTAGCGACTAGGAACACAGTAAGATGAGGAGAATGTATTACACTAACTTTCACCAAGTGGGAATATTGAGAGTCGGGTTCGGTCATTAGAAAAGTTTTTTTGGTTGTTTGCCACCTTAGTGATACAAAAAAATACTTACATTGCTTTTGGTGTTCTTTATCAAAGTCACTGATATCAATGCTATATTTCCCTCTAAACTCTGTTTCTACATGATAGTCTGTGAATACTAGCCGCGTTTTGTGATCCCTTTTCGATGTGTACTGATTATATTTTCCTTTGATTATTATGAAGTAATCCTCTGAAATAAAGAAGAGTATATATCTTAAAGATTATTTATTATACTATATATGCAGGTATGCAGGTAGCTGATATATTGTAAAATATACACGCCTCGCGATTCAAAACGCAGTGCTTGTGCCAACATTGCTTTTCCGTAGTGAAACCTGGGTATGTCAGAAGATGTATGAAAGTAAATTGAATGCTTTAATAACAAGATCACACATTTCAAAATTTTTGTAGAAAAGAAGTGATACGCAATATATACGCAGCGTGTGGAAAACGATTATAAAAATAGTACTCATTTTCATTTCTATTTATTGTATACATATCGTTGCAGATTAAACAAATATTTGTTCTGATCCGAGATTTGAAGCCAAATTAGACCTCAGCAAAGTAGTTGCATACAATTCCACTGAATTGAATATGACGAAGAGAAGAAGCGTACACGTCGCCATACCTGCCAGCTACGGCTGCAATTTTACTTCAACACGAGTGCCACCAGGGTGAATTATGTTAGGGCGTGCCTTCGAGATGACGCGCAGCAGTTCGTCCCCGCTGGTGCGAAAAGTGTGAGCCTGAGCGGCGTAGGGGACCGCCACCCTACACGCGCGGCCCGACACGGCGGGAAGTGGAGGATGGAGTGCAGGGTAGCTGCGTGGAATGTTAGGGGAGGAATGACAGATAAGATGAATGAGTTGATGGATGTTATGATAAAATTTGATGTTTTGTGCTTGACAGAGACGAAGTGCAATGTCAGCGAAGTCTTAGAGCTCGCGCTATAGTTCGCGGGCATGGCAGTTGAGGGCGTGAGATTTTGTTGTTCTCGCGATTGGTCTCCGGTATATATGAGTGTAAACTGTTAGCTCCTAGAGTCCTCTGGATCCGTTTCGTTAAAGCTTGGTTTGACGAAGATTTTCCTGGTAGCTGCTTACGCGCCAGTATCTTCGTCGAGCGCGAGTGAGCTAGAGGACTTCTGGGAGAGTATGAGAGAAGCTCTAAATGTGATAGAAGGAAATGAAAGACTTATAGTATTTGGAGACCTGAATGGATGGATGGGTACCGCTCGCGATGGTTTTGAGTCGATACCCGGAAATAGGAGATAAAAGGGTGAACGACGCTGGCAAGCTTATACTGGCATTTGGTAAGGAAAAGGATTTGTTTGTGGCGAACACAATGTTCAACCACAAACAAAATCATATGTATACGAGGAGATGTAAGTCATAGAGAAGCATGATATCTTCCTAATGGATAGTCGGCTCCGTAAAAAGGTGATGGACACAAGAGTTTATCGAGGCGCTGAGCTGGGATCAGACCACTACCTAGTTATAACTATGATTAGTGGTACTACAAAAAAGTGACACACGGGCTAGTTTAATCACTTTTCGGAATGTCTAGTGGACGACTGGCATAAAGTACTTTTAGCAAAGTAAAACTACGTTTAATCTTAATCTTAATAATATTATAAATGCGAAAGTTTGTATGAATGTTTGTTACTCTTTCACGTAAAAACTATAATAAATAAATAAATATCCATCACGCCTTATCCCCGAAGGGGTGGCAGAGGCATATTATATGCCCACTTTTCACCGTGTGGATTCCTGTACCACGTAATAGGTGGTGAGCCCATTGCCGTGTTGAAATGTACAGATGCAGGTTGTGGGTACCTGCTGTTGAACTTTTTCAAGCCGCCCATAAGGCCTTCAACCAGGCTTAACGACTGCCATTTTACTGGCAACCGGGACCAACGGCTTAACGTGCCTTCTGAAGCACGGAAACGCTCGCAAATGTAAATGCCACAAAGTGGTCACCCATCCGAGGACCAGCCATAGTGAAAGTTGCGTAACTCAGTAATCGTTTACAGAACACTGAGACCGCGGGGCCACGAGCGCTTCACGTAAAAACTACTGAATGGATTTTAATGAAATTTTACAATACTATATCTTATACATTACAATAACACATTGGCTACTTTTATCCCGGGAACAAGTTCCCGTGGGAAACGGGAACGGGAAACTTCTCTACGCGGGTGAAGCCGCGGCCTTCAACTAGTATTATAATAAATTAATTCTACACT